>CM055902.1:66833634-68207991 GCA_029582155.1 Panopea generosa
ATATAACAAACTGATGATATGACTTCCGGCGGACCTTTGGTACAGCAAATAAAAGGTAGATGATACTTCCAGATATTGAAATATGTAGAAAGCGGACATGGTTTCCGGTAGAACTCTGGTGCAATGGAAAACCAATTTTACTTCCGGTGATTTTCCGGTAAAATGGATAGGGAACATACATGTGTGTATATAATTTCCGTTGTAATATAATAATTATGGTAGAGTTAACTGGTAGCGGGAAGTTGATACATTTCTGGTGAAGTTGCTGAAAAAAAACAGGAAATTGAGTCCGGGTGAAAAAGGCAATTTGAGATACATGGTCCGGCCGGTCATTGCAAGTTATCAGTGCATCTGTGATATAACAATATTGTGTTAAAAGTGTGTTGTTGTTTTCTTTTCTTTTTTTTTTAAAAAATAGGAGATGGGTCTTTTCTTATATAACTTACGAAACAAGATGATTATATGGTTTTTTAATCGTTTATTTAGAAGAAAACGAGACGTGTTCATAAATACATTGACTTTTGTAATATTTTCGACATTTAATTAAGCATGCGTCAACATTATATTGACATAAAAAGTCATATTTCCACTATGCAATTGCAAAATTGCGTATATATATTGAATAAAGTTACGTAGCAACATACATGTAATGGCTGACCGGAGCAGTCCAATGACGTTGCATGACATTTTACCATCCACATTCATATGAGTCTTCTCATCCATTTATCATACACATCTTATATCACTCTTCCTTGAACTTAGCAATGACACGATGAGCTTGAAATTGAATATAGCCATAACATGCATATTTGCTAGCGTTGTTGCCACGTAACGGTATTTGATATTAATATGAACATTGACAAATGAATAGAGGAAATATTACTTTTTATGGCAATATAATTTAATGTTAAAAATATTACAAAAGTACACATATTTTTAATACACCTCGTATAGTATCCAGCACTAGACTAACAAGCAGAACCAAACGTTGAACTTTACATAGTGTAAATAATGCGTTTAAGTTTTCAATTCAAAGTAAAAAATACTAATTAAAATTGCCGTTCATAGTGTATACCCTGTCCGGTTTCGATAACTATATGATATATTACAACTATCATTTCTAATATTTTTAACAATTAAGAAAACTCTGCGAGCCAGCATCTATTAAAATATAAGTGATTCCATCAATGGTGAATATGTATAAGGCCATTTTAAATTAACTGCTAGATTATCATCCAAATATTTCTTAAAAACGGGGAGGGCGGGAGGATTTTATTTTTTTTTTTATTTTTTATTTTTTTTAAATAAATAAAAAGGGTCGGGGCGGCATGGAAATTAGAGGCGGGCGGGGATGATAATCTAACAATTAATTTATTATGGCCTATTAATGCTATATTTACTTCTTGCCGCGTTATCTCCGACGTAAAGTGTCATTAAACATCCAAATGAAGCATACCTTTACTATCTTCAGAATGCAGAATGTTAACGCATTATGCCCAGAAAAAAATAGGCGTAGTTAAGGCTACGGGCTTCAAAAGGTCTCACTAAACAGTTGAAATTTTATATAAAATAAGGTCTAGGATTTCCATGGTAAAAAAAGGATTCCATACTGTTGATTCTTTAAAAACAATTCAAGTTAAGTATGATCATTGGTGTTTGTATATGAAGTTATATATATGACCACAATCAGATGCTAAAATTGTTACCATTCTACTGAATGTTCTATACATTCAATCGATTAGCAGGAAATCCATATATATTTGAAAAATATAATATAGAAAAAAAACTACCTCTAATAAAAATGTAGTGTCGGCGTGAAAAAATAGGGTCGATGGGGTACCCTGAACCACACCTATTTGTTTTAACTAATTCTGACAAAGCTATATTATTTTCAGGGGTGTTTTGATATGATGGTCGGATGGTTCAAAAGCAACAGTACGTTCATCGTGGCGGCTGCTCTAGCTGTCTTGGCAATTCAGGTAAACTGATTACAGAAATAGTTTGATTTATAAACCGGAGTAGTGTGCACTTGGGATTACGTTTATTTACAATCGCAAAACTGAGTTTGAACCTGCGTCCTAGATTAGAAAGATGGGTAAAGCTCATCTACCATAGTCCTTAAATTGATATTTTTTTTTAAAAAAGCAATTCGATTCTATTCGTATATTTCTTTTCCATTCAAGAACAGCACTTGCTGGATAACTGTGGCACTACGTTACTTGTCACGTGTTCCATTAAATAGTTCATATTTACTCTTCCAAACTTCTGTTTTTTTTTCTTGTCCATTTCAGATTTTCTCGTTTATATTTGCTTTGGTTATATGCCGTCAATCAAACGACGAGGCGAAGAAATATAAAAAGTACGAAAAATACAGGGGTATGCCGGGACTTCAATGACCAGTTGGGATTTCGTCTGTATCATCGTCCATTTTTATACGGATTCCTGTGCAATTTTTTTTCCATTAAAACCTCAAGTGAAATAATACATCTCTTATTTATTCCAATACAAATAATTCCAAAATCAACAAATTAACCTGTAAATATCTATCGAAACAGTTAGTAAATGAATTCATAACCTATATTTGAGAAGTAAGTCTTGCATACCAAGTATATCATAGTGCCTTTTTGAAGACAGATTCAAATATATTTTTGGCCATTATTCTGAAATAGATAGCCAGGGGCTATAGTGGTCTAAAACAAGTTACTTCCAGTGGTGGATGAGGGGGGGGGGGGGGGGGGGGGGTAGTGTCGGGGGGAGGTCTTGGTAGGTTTCAGAGTCTGGTTAGGAGTAGTTCCAACACAAATTTGATATCAGTATCTTGTATGAACACCATATTCAGCGACTCAACCTGATTGAAACAAACGGCATCTCTGAAAGTATCTTTGGGCCATATTATTCCAGGCTTAACGTTGATGCAAATCGTGCAAACTTGTGTAGTTGTGGAAGTTACCTAGTCTTCCTCACAAATCTCGTACCCGCTCAATTGTGGGTACCGTCGAGGTCGAAATAACCGTCTCAACGTTTTCGCTTCAAATGGGGGACATATCCAATTGTGAATTTTGACTTTGCGGGTGATGCATTTCAAAAAAGCTGTTTCGTGCTTATTTCTGTATAGTCCGTGTGGTTCCGGCTAAAATAGAATCACTGTCGATTTCTGCAGAGGTCTAGGAATCCTCTGAATTGGTGTCATGTTCATTTTATCATTTTTTATCATGTTCATTATTGCGGTTGAATGACCAACCCCTGTGTGATTCGAGCGAGTCATACGAGCCACGGGATGGCAAGAATAGGATCACTGTGGCGCATGCATGACTTAAGAAACGATACTTTGAGTAATGATAGAATTTGATGAAATTCAGCAGTTCTGCAGGTATCAAGGTTCTAGGTTCATTCTGCATACTCATTTTTGATGTTGTTTTTTTTATTTGTATGTTAATTTGTTGTTTTTGTACATGCACAGTGAACCTGTAATCTTCCTGCCTGTTGGCGCCGAATAACCTGTGTTGGTACGCCGTAAAACCTCATCCATTCATTATTACTGTATGAATTTAAATGAGATTTTCGAAAATATGCACAATGAGTTTGTTCATTAGATTGGAGATTATATCAACGAAATATCAACAATTGGTGCTACGTGTTTATGAGAATCGCATGTGATATAACGGAATGTATATTATGTAAACTAAAGCAACCAACAACTAAATTCATCTTAAATATAAGGAAGCAAGTAAAATATTACTTTGATTACACACAAATTCCAATAGTTGTCCTTGATAAAGACCCAGTGTGTAGATGGAACCAAACCAATCATCTTGGACTTCATCTTACTAATAGTACATATATATTATTCGGAGTGACCAGTTTTTAGTGTTGTAACCTAACTTGCCTATTAACCCCTTCACTGCCTTGCCCCGAGAACCGCTCGGGTTTCAAATTGCTACCTATACGCCTATACCCCGAGCGGTGCTCGGGATTATTTCATCACAACTTAAATTGTCGATATGGTCTAAGGGAGGTAACTACGTGAAACCTTATTATAAAGTAGTATTACAAGTTAACATTCGTGTTCTTTTTGGTCACGTGACATTCAAAATGGCGTCAAAATATTAACTGTTTACGACGAAAAAGGATTTCTAAAAGGAATTTAGTTATTTCAAGATGGCGACTGATCGTAGGGATGTTAGGTCGCGTTTTTCATTGGCAGATGTTGTTGCAGAAATCCAGAACGACCCTGATAGTGGTGATGAGGACTTATATTCTGCTTCAAATTCAGAAACAGAAAATGACGAATTTGACAACAACAACAACAACATTTTAACACCACTTTTGCCCGTTGTGTTAGATGCATTATCACAAAATGACGAAAAAAGACATTCTTTTTCGTCGGGAAGTGATACTAGTGATGAAACAGAAAGTGACAGTGATTACATTCCCCAACAACCAAAACGCCAAAGAGTAAATGTTTCAAGGACAAGGGGCAGAGGCCAACCTACAGCGGGTATGTAAACGGAATAGGAAAAACAACACCGGTTCTGTGTTCATGATTTATTTTCGAAGTAGTCTATAATCATATAGCAAATATAACATATTACTATATTATATAATAACATATTTATCTACAATTATAGAAATATTGTATATGAAAGTTTTCCTAGTAGCCTGTCTCATATTTAGTACATTTATATTGGCTAAATGGACCCTGAGCCGTAAATTTGCTCAGTTTTATAGTAGTATTTTAGGCGGAAACTTGTTAGGATTTCATGAATTCTATACTTGAGCACTCATAATTTGTACAACGATCCAAAGATAGCTGAAAAGTTATAAAAACATTTATGAACAATACAAAACATGAATAGATAGCAGTTTATATTTCCTGTTACAGGTACATCTGGTACGACTGGGAGGGGGCGTGGCACTGGTACACCTGCAAGGGGGCGTGGCGTAAGGAGGCGAGGTGGTGGACGCGGCCGAGGTGCCATACAGCAGCATACACTGATTTCTGCGTGGACTAAGGCAGGAATACAGCCACCAAATGACATCCCTTTCACTGGGAACCCTGGAATTACACAAGATACTGCAAATTTTCAGCCTAACGATTATTTGGAAATGTTTTTCAATGAAGATCTTGTGAATCATTTATGCATTCAAACAAATCTGTATGCCGAACAATATAAATCGACAACAAATCTTAAGCAATATTCAAGAGTTCATGATTGGACTGATGTCGACAGTAATGAAATGAAACTGTTCCTTTCTATTGTTTTGTTGATGGGTATTATAAACTTACCTACTATCGAAATGTATTGGACAAAAAAGATTTTGTTCAGTGTGCCAGTGTTCAAATTGCTTATGACTCGGAATAGGTTTCAACTGATTTTGAAGTTTCTACATTTTCATGATAATTCTACTTTACCAGACAGAACTGATCCTGATTATGATAGGCTGTATAAAATAAGGCCTGTAATTGATCATTTGTTTGAAAAATTTCAGTCAGTGTATGAACCAAGAAAGGATGTATGTGTCGACGAAAGCCTAATGTTGTGGAAAGGCAGACTGCTATTTCGGCAGTTTATTCCTCTAAAGCCAGCTAGGTTTGGGATAAAAATATATTTATGCTGCGAATCCGACAGTGGCATCAAAGGAAGTGGTGGATATTGTTACAGATTCAAAGTGTACGCAGGAAAAGATGACCCCGTGAATGAAATAAGACCTGTCATTCCAGGCGATTCACTTCATCTGTCGACAAGTGAACAAATGGTAGTTTTCCTAATTGCTCCACTACTCAACAAAGGTTACCATGTTTACACAGACAACTGGTACACTAGCTTGCGACTTCACTTGTACCTACTAGAAAAGGAGACACTTGCGTGTGGTACAATCAGATCAAATCGTGGCATACCAACACAGCTTACTGAGCAAGCTGTTGAAAGAACTGGTGACTCCGTTGCTCTGTTAGGCGATGACAAAATTGTAGGAACTAAATACCATAGTACAAAAGTTGTATACTTACTGTCAACAATCCATGGACACGATGAAGTGACTGTAAATAACAGGCGGCGAAATGGCACAATCAAACGTCCGAAGGTATCTTCAGAATACAATCGAAATATGGGGGGAGTCGACAAGCAGGACCAGCTTATCCAACCCTATGATTGCACTCGGAAATCTATGAAATGGACTAAGAAGCTCTTCTTCCACTTTCTTCAGGTTAGTGCCTGTAATGCCTTCATACTAGCTTGCAAGGGTGGATTTGAGAAACCATTCCTTCAGTTTCTCGAGTCGATTATCATGTCATGGGCCCACCAGGACTCTCCGGCCCCTATAGCTAGTGAACCAGAAGACATTGTACGTTTGAGGGATAGACATTTCCTTGAAGTCATCCCTTCCAATGAGGGTAAAGAAAAACCTACTAGACTTTGCAGAGTCTGCTCTAAGATGGGAAAACCAAGGAGGGAAGTACGGTATTACTGCCCAGACTGCCCATCTAAACCAGCATTGTGTATGTCGCCATGTTTCCGTGTGTATCATACACAGTTTGTGTATTGGAAGTGACCTTATTCATGTTATTGTGAACTGTAACATTTGTCATGTTTATTATTGGAAGTGACCTTATTCATGTTATTGTGAACTGTAACATTTGTCATGTTTATTAATGAAAGTTGCTTAGGTTTCTGACAATATTTGGTATGTTTACCAAATTATGTATAAAAAAACTGGTAAAAAATATTAAAAAAAGTGATTTCAAGATGTTGTAAATGAAAAAAATATGTGTTATATGTACAAAAAGACTTGTTTTATATGTAACCAAATATATATCAAACAAGCATGTAAAATTTCTTGTGATTATCTCTTGTAGTTTTTATTATATGGGCAATTATGTGTCTTTAGTATGAAACGGCCTGAAAATAGGTTATGTTTCCCGGCAAATAGAGAACAAATATACATGGCAGTGAAGGGGTTAACGTGAGTGAAGACCCTTGATGCAATAAGCATTACATTTCGGGGTAAAACAACATGTAACTACTGACAAACATTCTCTAATAAAGTGTTTTTTTGAACCCACCACCTCCGCAGTGAGAAATAAGTGAAGTTGGGAAGGCGTCTCGGGCCACTTTCATAAGAAGGGTGTGGAAGATTTTTCTTTAAAATTAAATGGTGTTTGCCATCATTATAAACACACCACAGGTTATATATAACTTATCCATTGGTTGGTGGAGGAAGACCTCAGAATGAATCCCAGTAACACCACCATCCTTCCAAAACTAACTGGCAAACTTTCTCAAATAAATATTTTGCATGTTGCAGTGCTTAAACCCACGACTTCAGCAAAGGGAGATGATATGGTTACTATTATTAAACCACAGGAGCTTAGATCACTCTGCCACGGAGACCTCTGTGTAGGGAGATATTTGAGAAGAAAACAACTTGATGTTTGATAGGGTATAATTTATTATTTAGCCATGTACATTATAAACTTAATAAACAAATACAGTAAGGCCACAATATGGCCAAATAAAAGTAGAAATGAAATCTGGTGAACAGAATGACTTCAACACTATTGAGAAGAAAAAAACCGGATCTACATGATGCATGAATATAAGGGGAGATAATTATATATATTATATACTTTTCCATGATTTGCACTGTTATAAGTATGGCTCATCAATGCATGAAAGAGATTATAATCCATGAAAAATAAAATTAAACAAAGCTATAAAAATTTAATCAATCTAAGTCCTATTATAAGCTCCTAATATTTAATGCTCAAATTCGTGTTTAAACAATACACACGTACTGAATTAAAACAAAAATGATTTAACATCCCTAAAACAGTTTTAAAAAATCAGCTCAGATTCAAAGAATAAAAAGAAAATATTTAAACTTTTAATGATTTTTAAGAAAATGTATAAACATTTCAATGACATTTCGAAAATGTACAAACATTTCAATGATTTTTAAGAAGCTAGCTGTTTTACTACCAGTACCTAATGTTTTTTTAAAATGATCAAAATACTGCATCAAATAATGATGACCATGATTAACAAAAAGCTAAACCCTTCGAAAAGAAACATTAATTAATGATTTAACCAATTAAATGACTTCAGTTGAATTACTAGTATAAAGGTTCTTTTACTGATTAATTTATGTATGATTCTGTTTAATATTAAATCAAAATGTTCATTTTCTGTGCATTCAAATTTCTTTTCATAACTTCCATATAAAGGAACTGAATATTCTGTTTATTTTTCTGGCAAAGAACCTCATCTCATCCACATATTTTCACACCTTGCGAACACTTGTGGGCATGATCGCAGCTTTTTGTGCCATCTAGCGTATAACCTAAATTTGTTCAAGTTCAATTAATTTTATCTACCTGTATATAACTTCCGTTATTGGACAAGGGTCATAACAGTTGTAAAGGTTCAATTAATTGAAAGCATTGGTTTATCAGGCAGTGTTTTGAAGCAGAAATAAAAATTATGATAAAAATGTTAGTTCTCGAGAGTACTTATATGGCCACTATGATGCAGTGTGGGTCTTCTTTGTTAACTATATGTTACTTATTTTTCTCAATGGAAAAAAACATCTGATGAAGTAACCGACACAGTAGAAATTGACCATCATTTTCTAAGAAACAACTTATTTTCTTGTCATAGTTCTAAGAATTTTTCACCAAGCCAAAGACAAAACATTTTCAAGCGTCACCCGCAATGTTGCAGAAGTTCACAAATTTGCCTTTACAAAGCATGCCACAATAGTAAACTAAATTATATTTTTACAGTTTTTAATACCTCTGAACTTCCCACATATATATGTAGAATGACTTCACACAAAGGTGCATGATGAAGCTGAACAAAGGCAGGGCCATCCGGCAAACTTTTCTTGGTTCAATTACTTACATTGGAGTGGTTATTCATACCCAGACCCAGACGGGCAACCAATAGAAACCATTGTGGTCAATAAATAAGACAGTAGTAGTAGTGGCTATAATGATAATGATGATGAAGATGATGATAATTTATTATCCTAGCAACACACACCCCAATAAATACACTCACTGTGCCACGGTACAGTATATATTATCCACGTACAGTTACCGGAATAGTCATCGTCCTGTATGCCCATTGGCTTACTCCTAAATGAGACAATTCACCTATTCAGAATATTTATAAATTATTTCCGTAAAATAAAAATTATAGAAATTTTGAGAAAAATAGACAATTTGCAGCAAACAAATAAAATATATTGTAAAAGACTCCTTAAGTTTTACACACATTTTTTGTAATTTGACCTGCTTGATAATGTTGAATACGACCTTCAATTAAGTAGTTTCAGGCGAGTATATACCACTTAGTTTATTTTTTTTCTTGCCTTATTTGTTGCTTTGCAAAACTGTACATAGTATGAATTTTTGCTAAAACTTTAATCTTGAGAGTCAATATCAGCGGATAATTGTATGTGTTGACTTGCAAAAATATCTCCAGATTGTTGTTTGCGTTTATTTGCAAAATATCTCCAGATTGATTAAAATAAAAAACAAAAATGATTTATACAAGCAACTGTGAAAGCAAAATTTAATACATTAGAAATACAACTCATCTTTTAAATGAATTAATTTACAATATAAACAGATCTTTTATTTATCTTTTCATTAAATCCCAATTATTAGACAAAACACTGCTAATAATAGAATGTACTGATCGAATTTATCTTGAAATATGTAAAAAAAAAATTACAAGGGGCATACCATCTGCGTATAAACTTTTCACATACAAAACTTGCACTGACGAAGATCAACTCTACGCACAACACCTACAGATATATAAACTTGAGAATACAAAATATACACTTATAAACCTGGTCTCCAATTCAACGAAAGATCAAGCACAAAATATCGCAATCGAGTCTTAAAATATTAAAATTTCGCAATTGCTTTTTTACAAACTGCTAGCATGCTGCTCCTTTGACTAGTGACACCATGGATAAATATAGACTGGCTAATTTCGGATTTATTTCAGATCTAAAATATTAATATTTCAAATTTCGAATCCTTTCTTGTGCTTGAAACTTTCATGAACTTTGACCATGGTGACATGACTTTATTACATATATATAACACACCTGGATTTCTGCACCTCAGCAGTAAAAACATGCAGCCGTTATTTTTCTTAAGCTTAATAAAAACACAATTTGGTAATCCGCAGAAACATATTTGAACTGTACATGGGTGTTCTGTTTTCATAAAAAAGTATTTTATGAATGAAAGTAGTTTCACATTAAAAACTTGGTTAAATTTCATGTGAAAATCTTACTTCATCATTTCATGAATTTTAACTTGTATCCAAATTCCATTAAAAAAATTTCACATGAATTACTGTTCAATTTTATATCAATTTTGTATAAATTGCATTAAATTTTAAACCAAATGAAATATTTGTAAACAAATCTGGGTATTTGAAAAGCTGGTTACTATATTTCTCTGCTTATTTTTTATGTAATTTAGCTTTTAATTAATAAATTTAATTAATTGATCTATAATAATCAAGTATGAAAATATCAAAGAACACATAATTACGACACCTATAAGCTAAAAATTTATTCGTATGCAGAAAATTCACCAATTTAAACGTACCACCTCTACACTGTACCATGTACTACTGTAATTCAACACCACTCTATTATGGTTAAAAAATAGTTTTATTATATACTCAGACCAGCTTGTGAGACTTTTGTATCTTTTTTTAAATTGAAATAATGTCTGGTTATAATGGCGTAATACTATGTAATTAGTAAATTGTAAGTTAATGCATTATTTTTCATTAACGGACAATGAGACATAATCATAGCGCTGTGAGTTGGTTAGTAAATTAATGCCAATAAGTTCTGTAACCAAATTACTGATGCTGTTGATCTTCAATTACTGATAGGGTCTTAATCGTAAATGTACTAAGAAAACATATCTCAAGGTAAGGCTTCAAACTTTTGACCAGCAAACCAAAGCTCGTAACATTACAATTACTGGTATACCATAAACGGTATGGACTAGATTCAGTTCACACACCCAAATTTGGATAAAAAATAAAAAATTAGCAGATTGCAATAACTACAAGCCGGTTGTAAGCTGTACGATTCTTCTATTCACCTTTTAACATAGCCACATGCCTTCTGTGAAATTTAGGATTGTTTTTCACCATTTTACAAACTCAATACATATTTCAAATTCACTGGGTCATCAGACCGCAATCTACCTAGTGGCCACAGAGACTATTCTATCAAATTCACTACCAGCGGTCAGTAACCGGAATGCTCACCATTTTGTACTGTTTGAGCATCACAATAATATCAAAAGCAAAGTTATACATCGGACAACATAGGACAACCTAAGCACATTCACCGCTCCAGGAATTGACTATTGTTTGGAGTGTAAATTTAAACTTAAAGAGTGTGAACTTATTTTGAAAGCTTTATTAGTATCATTGATGGATATCAAAATGTGAATAAATTTCTTAAATTCTTCATAGATTTTTTCACAGATATATCCGACTATACATGTACAGAAACTTGAATTAATATTATCCATGTAAACCACTTATGACGAGGACAATCGCGACACCAAAATGTGCTCCAAAATGGCCACAATCTGCAGATTTAAACATACACTCCTAATAACAATTTGAGACATTATAATTTTATAATACTGGAAGATATGGAACATTTTCAGTTCATAAAGAAAATTTAAATGTAATATTTTTTACAAGAATACAGTTTACATGTAGCTAAATTTGTATTATAAAATCCTCAACAGATTCAAAAAAGAAAGAAAAACAAGCCCAGCAAAACACTTGTATGGTAAGTATATTAGTCGAAACTGATTACCAATAGTTAAAACTTCTTTTAAACCAAGCACAAAATTTTATTTTTAATTTCCTTGGAATGATTAATTTTTTAGCAAAAGCAGTGTTACATCATCATGCTTGCATTTGTACATTGCTTGGTGAATTATATACCCCAAAATGACTTTTTAAAGAGAAGGAAAACATTCACAAAAATATATTGTTTTTCTTTTTTTATTTCAATGACTGACAGAATTTATTTCAGACTTGAAATAAAGCTTGTCTTAAATATTACTCATTACGGCCCTATATAGTATTAACCCTTTACTTCATATAGACGCCTTTGGACACCTCTAATATAGAAACATTTGGATACCTTATATAGAAGGCTTTTGTATTATTGGATGAATTATGTTTATATTAACTGACAGAGTGGAAAACAGTGCAGGAAGTGACGAGCAATCTGAACTCTTCCTGCACTGTTTTCAAAGGCCTTCTGCAATGGTTGCGGGAAAACGCGTATCTATGGAGTAAAGGGTTTACCATAAGGGTCCCACAAATGCTGTTGAACTGTAAATGATTCACATCCACTTGTTGTAGTTGTATTTTCCTATCTCTCCCTGCATACTGTAAGCTACACAATATGGCCCCTACAACCACAACGGCCATGATGCAGTCACATGATGGTCATGTGACAGTCACATAACTTGATACTGGTCACATTACTTGATGAGGCAGAGATTCCTTTCAATGGTGGTCATTAATGTCAAAGCAACGAATGCGTAAATGCGAGTAACAGTAAAAAGTTGTACGAATGTCACATGTTGTGTGCCATGTATTCGGCACACGATGGACCGCAGATGAGCGCCTTTACCATAAATTAGATGCTTTGCCCCCAGGAGGATTTGATACTTTAATCTTGTGACGTCTTGCAATATTGTCGTCAATTTGGGTACCTGTAAAATATAAATGAATTCATGTTAATTATTTTCATTTCCAAAAGAGAATCAGCAAGACATGTTATTTTCTTTAAGGGACACATTCTGAGCAAGATTTTGACTTAGTCCTGCATCGTAACTGATACCTGCAGTCAGAACATATGTGAACATCACATAACCAACCATTTTATCATAGAATGCATTTCAACACTCTGAATAAAAACATTCAGGCTGCTTTCATCAAATTTAAACATGGATCGAGTTACAGGGTGGGTCTTGTTAATTATGCGCTTTTCCAGAAATATTCACTTGCTGCAAAGCATGAAGCACACTGACTGAACCAATGTGTCATGGCAGTTGACATGTTATATTTTGATAGTACATAGATTCAGCCATTAACATTCTTTACTGCTAAAGTATAATTTTGATAATAATGTTTTCCATTAGAAAGAAATGTAACTGTATATGAAGTAACACAACTTTTCCTTTGTAAATAAACAATAGTTTTATTTTATTGCAAATTATTTTCCAAACATTTAATTTGCTGTTTTAAACTGAAGATACAGATTCTGTAGGAGATCTGCATTTACAAGAAAAACTGAACAAAATATTTAATTAATACTACATGTACATTATGCTGACTTTTTTCAGAATTAAAAACAAATTCTTAAATGTTATTAATTGTTGGTTATGGACCATACCTTAACATGTTTAGTAGAAACACTAGTATTTTGAATTTTTAACAAAATTATACATGTATCAACAGTCCCTCCACCATGAAAAAATAAATATTATTCAAAAGCAATGAATGACAGCTATTAATGAGTGTGATATATGAGATGAAAGACATGTCAAAATATTCTCATCTAGTTAGTAACTATAACCGGAGAATTGTTCAAGTAAGAAATAGAAATATGATTATCCGCAAGGGATTTATTAAAAAACAAAATAAAATTACATAATAATTAAATCTTGCTTTACAGTTTTGTCAAACAAATTAATAATCATGAAATTTAAAGTTTAGAAGATTTTTTTTTGACACTCCAAACCAAACTAACTCTATTAGTTCAGTTTAATGTTCCAAAATTAACACCATGCACTGTTCTAGGTTTATACATTCAGTCTAGGGCTGTTGTGGCGAAGGAGAGGAAGAAATGGAAGCGTTTTAATTCTATTGGAACCAGCAAACACACACACGCTACTGTAATTATGTTGGTAAGGTAATTGACCTGACACGAGAGCGACTATCGCTCTGTGGCAGCGACTAATGCCCCGCCCATTGGCCACATGGCATTGTTTCTCCAAGTAAATACAATGTTATACATGTAGTCTTCACTTAGAGACGGTAAGCTTGTCTAAGTAAAATGGCAGTGCAACAACCAATATTAACTGCTGATTGGCTTATCAACTTGTTTGATTGACAGCCGGTGTCAGGTCAATTCCTTCAGCCTCATTCCTGTAAACAAACTGATCATGCTTTGTTAAGATATAACATATTTTCCGAAATATGAAATAAAATTATTCCAATTAATACCCCCAACTACGGGCATACTTATAATGCAAGAAAACTTTAAAAAGAAAATTTAGCAGAGACGTGACTTCAAGATTTTCCAAAATAGGTTGATAAGTTAAGAAGGAATAGCTTGAACAAGAAAGTATGTCACATGGACTGGTATTCTATACTGCCAATTATCAGCCCTGTCAGAATGTTGAGGGCGAAACATTCTACAACACATACAAATAAAGAACAAAATCAGACAAAATATAGACGATAACAATGTAATTAAGGAAAGGGCACTGTACTGTTGTGCCAAAGAATGTTATTAAGGAAAGGGCATTGTGCTGTTGTGCCAAAGAATGTAATTAAAGAAAGGGCACTGTGCTGTTGTGCCAAAGAATGTAATTAAAGAAAGGGCACCCTACTGTTGTGCCAAAGAATGTAATTAAGGAAAGGGCAATGTACTGTTGTGCCAAAGAACGTAATTAAGGAAGGGCACTGTACTGTTGTGCCAAAGAATGAAATTAAGGAAAGGGCACTGTGCTGTTGTGCCAAATAATGTAATTAAGGAAAGGGTACTGTTCTCTGTACCAAAGAATGTAATTAAGGAAAGGGCACTGTACTGTTGTGCCAAAGAATGAAATTAAGGAAAGGGCACTGTGCTGTTGTGCCAAAGAATGCAATTTAGGAAAAGACACAGTGCTGTTGTGCCAAAGAATGTAATTAAGGAAAGGGCACTGTGTTGTTGTGCCATAGAATGTTAATAAGGAAAGGGCACTGTACTGTTGTGCCAAAGAATGCAATTAAGGAAAGGGCCAAAGAATGCCATTTGTACATAGCAGCGTCACATTGGACAACGGTGAATGATAATAACAACACAAACAAGTCACCAACACAAACAGGGTACCAACACTACCATGGTACCAACACAAACAGGATATCAACATAAACATGATATCTGCACAAACAGGGTACCAACTAATACTGGATGACAACATCACAGTACAATCACGGTACCAACATAAAAAAACATAGACACAAACTGTGTACCAACACTATCATGGTACCAACATAAACTGGGTACCAACACAAAATGGGTTCAATTAAAACTCAGGCTCCAGCTGCAGTGCACATACGAAACAAACATTGACTTTTATATTTCGATTTGCACAACTGAAAAGTTTCAACAAATATCAAATACTTATACTTACATCCCATGGATTGTGTAATAATCAGAAACTGATTGTTGGGAGTAATATGTAGATGTAAATATGTAACACTACCCACCAGGTCACAATAAATAGGGCACAAAGCTGACAACTACTTCTCATTGCTGAGCAAGCCCCAAGCAAGGAAGCTAGATCATTATCTGAGAAGTTATTACAAACTTTCTTAATATATGAATAAAAATAACAAACAGTTAGCAAGCTTAATGACAACATATTGAAAGTTCTGGCTTAACAAAGAGAATAATAATTATATTAATTTCTTGAATAATTTAATTTGTCTCATTGCAAAAAAAAAGAAGAACTAAGATAAATTCTAAGTATAACAGTTTGCTAGAGTCAATGTTTACTTGATGTTTTATACAATTAAATGCCACCAATCACAGCTGGAAGAATGGGAGGTTTAACACCATTTTCAACACGTTACAGGGTATACATGGCAACCTGTTTTATTGGTAGAGAAAATCACCTGGCTGAAAAGTCATCTGAGATTTTAACAGAGAAAATAAGCATGTGATGATAGTGTTATATAATATATAATATATACCATTTCCAAAGACAGACATCTATAGATTGACATTCTGTATTATCCTGTAACCAACATTCCTGTACATATACACTTCAGTTTGTACAATATATATATGTAGTATATGTGCCTTTATCATGATTACATCATCATTAGATAATATAGGGTTTGTGCAAGAGTTAAAAGTCATAAATAAGAGAGAAATATACATGTATGTTTCCATTTAAAGTATTCAGCCGCAAGTCTACAGTTAAGGAGACTTGCATCTGCAGGGCTAGGGTCTGGATTGGAATATGCAGGGGTAGGGTCTTGATTGGAATCTGCAGGGTTTAGGGTCTGGACTGGAATCTTCAGGGGAAGGGTCTGACAGGCTGAAAGGGAAGTACTATAACAATAATGCAGCTTATACTAATTTAAGCTCTATTGGTAAGAAAGGTATGTATGAAGTGCTCTTGAGTCCGCTTCCTGGCTATAATCATTAACAAGTGTTGATTTTTGAGAAGCTTCAGTTCACGCTGGGGAACTTCTAGTGTCAGCAGTCAACACTCTATCCACACCTCTACTGTCCCGCTTATACATTACATATATTATAGGTCATGTCTGCTGAATGTTACCAATAGCAATGCTTTCTGGGTAGATATTGTCTTTTCGTAAAACATTTGATATAATGTATAAGGCACACTATTTTTATGATATAGCAACAAACCTCAGCTATATACATTATGAGTAGATCCTCCATCTTTTAGCAAATAGCTGACAAACTACCTCACACAAAGCTGACAAACTACCTCACACAAAGCTGACAAACTACCTCACACAAAGCTGACAAACTACCTCACACAAAGCTGACAAACTACCTCACACAAAGCTGACAAACTACCTCACACAAAGTGTTTGAGCTACGCCGGTCTCAAACCCAACACCTCAGTAAGTCCGAAGCAAGTGACCTTGACACGGCATTTGAGAAATTCAGTAACTGAAGCCAGTAACAAACTTCTAAATTTTATGGTGACTAGAAATCATTAGACTTGTGTACAGTGAAATGTATTCACACCTGGTAAACAATTTCTAATATGTGCAACTGTAAAAAGCCTATTTTTCCCCCATAAATTTCAGTACCGGTATTTAAACAGAAATTCAAGTCTTGAAAGAGCCTCAGACATTACTGCTAGGAGAATCGTTCACTTCGTCACGATAGCGGTGGAATTGTGGGATTGGTGACTATAGGAAGCTGATTGCCAGGGACATGAGAAGGAAATGAACTAAGTAAGATACAGTGATACACCTGGAAAGCCATGCAGCCATGCTAAATGTGTGCCATGCTTTAATATAAAAGTACACAGGAAGCACATCATATCTGTGCTAGCAAAGATTCTGCTTCTGGTTTCTTTTTAACTCGAAAAATAATTTCCAATCAGAAATAAAGAAAACTATTTCATAATTCAAAACAGAAATCATAAAAAATATTATAAGTATATTGTCTTACCCTTTTTCTTTTTAAATTATAATCATTGTAATTACTGTACATTCCATATTACTGATAACATAAAGAAATACAAAAGAAAAAAAAACTTTTAAAAAATTAAAAAAACAACACAAGTTATCCTTAAAATTCCAGAAGAGCATTTATAGATAACATTAGACTCGACTGGAGTTAAAAAAATTAAAATAAGAACATATTTCCCGAAGAATGAGAACAATTAACCTAGACATTTCTCTGTAATTTTAAAACCCTTAAGCAAGCATCTTTAAAAAAGATCTTTTCAGTTTAAATTTATAAGTAACTTTATTTAAACATGTCTAAAAATGTTGTTCATAATGCCTCTCGAGCGAGTACGTACATACATAATACTGAGCCACTATGATAGACATTGCCATACAAGATACAGGACACTATGAGTGTATGCTAAAGTGCATACAAACAAAACAAGAAACAACAAAAGTTCTTTGCAGTTGCTATATTGTCATTCCATTTCATGAACTATGCTAAACCAGTGAAAAACAAGGTGAGTACTAAATCAACCAATCAAAACAATTGTGTCATTTTTTTAAATTCAATAAAGCTGGTTCCAATTAGTCAGCCATGTAAGGGATTAGAAATGAGGACATTTTCATCTGCTGAGAAAAAACACTTTTGTCTACAAAGACTTAGAAAACTGTAAAATGTTTATTATTAATTAAAAACACTAATTAATAATTAAATTTTAGTATTCTGTACTGCAAAGTCAACCAGCTGATATATGAGATAGTCTAATTAGGATTGTTCTTGAAACACTTGTTACCACAACGCTATTCCTTCTCTACGAACCCATTAGCCCCTAATGCTTCGTATGAGGCATCTCTATTCTGTTATAGTGGCCCCAAAAAGTCACTACCTCACAACATGCTACTTAATCACAATTTATTTAATTATTTCAATATGATGTGATCAATGCGAACTGAGACATCTAAAACTTTAATAAAATATGTTTTGTTCCCTGGTGGCTAGAAAATACTTCAAACTGTAACTTTTAATATTGTTTAAATTGTATTGCATGTTTTTAAAAGATATCTTATTTAATCTATAATATTAATCAATTACCAGGTAAAACAACACAATAAAGTTTATTTTAACCGAAGGAACATAACGTATGGCAAACAAGGTCGCAAAAGATCCCTTAAAATCCTCAAAAGTTATCAAAATTCAATACCAATTTCTCTGGGCTCTCCTGTCGATGAAAACAGTGAAACATTTTCTTAGCATAATTATAAAAAATTCAGTTGAGATTAGTTTAATTCAAATTTTCATTGGCTGACAACAACAACACTGTGGTCATTAATGGGAATAGCAAGACAAACTGTTACTAATTTTACCAAAGAATTTGAAACTCTTTTTTTGAAACATGTATGAGCAGAGTTAAATTGTTTCAAATCAAATGATTGTAATTTAACTTATTTATTTAGACTACTGCAAGGTTACAGGTAACCTCAAAAAGAAAGGAGAAAAAATATGACAAATGTAAATTCTCTGGTACCTATTCTTCTGTATTGACCAAAACTGATATATATATATATATAAGCAACCCCTGAAGCGCAAAATGTGAACCCCGGCAGGCTATAAAATCACCACAATGGCGTGCTGGAATGTGACTGAATTGAGCGAGTTATAAATAGATTGATCACAGTTAAAGACAACAGGGAGGTGACAACAACTATAGCAGCAAAGGAAGAATAAGCCAACCTTGCTATAACACGCGCTGTAACACGCGAAGATTTTGCAATATAAAACCGAAATACTCTCTTTATCACATTTTCTATCTCTTGTGTTGCGATTTAGTATGACACAACTTTTTAGAACAGTTTTGTTAACTGCATCGTATCATTTATGAATTGTGTTATAGATTTTGTTCTTTGTTTGTTATCCAGACAAAGTTCAGACCATTTGCCTTTCTGATTACGTTTTGTTGCATGCTTATGTGGAATCAGCTACAAGAAATTTCATCAAAACTGTCTCATAAAGTTAATCAGAAAAAAGTCAACGTAAATGTCAAATAAATATATATATATTAAATGTATACAGTTCATCTTATTATCATTAATAAAAATTTATACAATTTATTTGGTATTTCTTATCCGCAATAAACATGACAAAACGATTTTTTAATCTGAGAGGGAAAATCGAAACAAAATCCCCAATCTAAAAGTAGATAGCAGGCAAACACTGCTTGACCACCATCCTCTAGTCATTTGGACTCTTCCTTAGATGAAAAATATTCTACAATATGTAACCATTACGACAGATCAAATTAAATAAAAATGACATCATGTGACTCATTTGATGTCACAAAATACATGGTCATTTTAAGTGGGAAATTTATTTTAATCTAACCTGGGCCGTTGGCAAGTTGGGAAATCCCTTTTATATTATTTTGGCATGTTTCAATACAAGTAGCTATCTTTATGGAAACATGGGATGAGTAGATTTATATAGGCATTATACATGGGACAGGAATGTTTTTGCCAGTTTTAAAATTTTGAAAAATCCTGATATACTTTCTTTTAATGTGTTTCCATGTACTGCAATTGCTTATTTTATCACAACAATTTCTTACAAATGGATATATTCAGTGATGATCAGTAGTGGCAGTTATCATGTCGTATCAACATACAAAACAATGAATACCAAATGAAAATTACATTGCATTTATTAATTTATAACCACTCATTTAAAACACCTGCATTTTCTAAGTAAATGTTTGTCACTCGAAGACTTTATGTTAATTATAAAAATCATTTATGATTAGCATAATCACATTTAACCATTATTCATTAGTTTAGAATTCTTTCATAAATACTTGGAATTTGTGACAGAGATGTTTTAATAGCCAATTTTTTAATTTTTCTCTAGTAAATCAACATTGTGTGCGAAAACAAACACATATCGAAGCGATAACAGAATGGTAACCACAAAAAATAAAGCAGACAGTCTGGTTCCACACGCAGTTACTGTAGCAGACGGCAACACTAGGTGACACTTATGGAATTATTCTGTGTTGTTTCACATTGCCATAATATCGACATAAAAGCTGAACAGTAGCATAAAATAAACCAGTATTGGTGTTTTCAGAAGAGAAAATGATGCATAGACATCGAACGAAAAAAAATTACAAGAAAGAATTTTTACAGGAGGTAGACACTTACCTCAACAGCGTAAGCATCCTCCAGGCATTAGAAACATGGCTGGCAGAAAACCAGGAAATCAGTTAAAGATAACAAGGAAACAAAAACTAACTTCAGAAATGTGTTTGTTTTCGTGGCATTTCATAATTTTATCAAACTGAGTTATATGACTGGACGGTAGGGTTTTTGAATAATATTGTATACAGATTACTTATGCTGTCAATGAAGATCAAAATCATCCTACGATATGGCATTAAGTATTACTGATACAATGCAAATTTTATAATATTTGTACAGATATGTATGGTGAAACAAACAGGAAGGTTCAGCATGTCAAGACTGAATAACCTCTTGAAATGAAGTTTTTATCTCTACTATCATAAATTGAATGAAGTTCCCTGTATTATGTTTATGCTGTTCTAAGCAAAGTTACTAACCATTTTGTGCGAATTGTGTTGCCTGCCAAAGGATCTTTATTCAATTACTTATCTGTACATTTATTATTATTTCTTAGAAATATCCATGAGAACTTGTAGTCGAGTTTTAGTGATGTACTGTTTCTGATTACTATTTAATTTATCCATGTTACGGACAACAATGCCATGTTGGTACATTCCCCAGTCTAATGCCAGATCCGCAAAAAAATGATAGAATATATTACTGACAACATTTGAACAGCTTCAAATGTACAAATCACAATGACGTGCAACCTTTGAGCGATAATGTTAAATGCAACAGCAACAAAATCGACAACAAAAACAACGCACAAAGCATCCCGAGGCAGGCAACAAAACAACTCAGAAAGGCAAATATGGGTCCCAAACTCAACTGTGTTATTAAAAGGTCGGACTGCAGAGAGAATTGTAAGAAATAGTTGAGCATATGTTTAAACTGAAGAAAATTGGGGTACGGTAACTAGAGTATTGAAGTATATTCAAGCAAGTTATATATTATATCTAAATACAGAATTTCAGATACTTTGCTATTTTTAATAACTAAAGAAAAAAAGGAAGGTATGAAGGACTGAAACTAACCACATTACGCATAAAAATTTAAATGATTTCAATGCTGCTATAAAAATCTAAACAGAAATTTCTTCTCAAATATTTCAAGACATGATTTTTATGTTTGGATTTTTATTTTTAAATCTATGAAAGATTGTTTTTGTTCTTAAAATGACCTCATTCTTCAGTTACATAGATGTGAATCTCTTGTCCATGTTTACAATTTTCGTGGATGTTTTCCCACCCATCTGACTACAAGAAAGAAATGTACTATTAAATAAAATTTTACTTAGAAGAAAAATTGTCCCATTTAGTAAATTTAATTAAAACGTGCAAACAAAAAAATGTCCTCATCAATTTTTTAAAGCGCAATGCAGAATGTTAGCTACCACTGAAAGAAAAGCTAGAGTCCTGTTGATTTCGACCTCCAGATCTGGTTGGTGGGCGGTTGTGGAATTCTCCAGGCATGTCATCTCCCATGATGATATTGTCCGTTTCATTCCTGTGACGGGGCGGGGTGGCTTGTACACTGTTTGCTGTAGCCTCTACAACAGGACCCTCATACACTTCCCTGTCCACCCGTTTTGGGCGACGTGCCTGCAATGTCACATTGTTTATTGAAACAACAAATCAACAATGACACTGACGATGACAATGATGATGACAATGATGATGAGAATGACTATGATGATGACAATGACGATTACAATGACGACGCCAGGGTCATCAAAGTATATCTTTGGTTTTTTTTTTTTAAAAATAGAGCTAATAAAATTCTGACTGTAACCAGTATAATATATTCGAGATTGCTGTTTATCTTAAGAAACTGTATACAATGTAGACACAGCTCACCTAGAGAAATAATAGTCTAATCCTGGTGTACATAGTTTAACATTCACTCACAAAACTACTTTTCAACAAACGTTTTTAAAGATAAATGGTACAAGGAAAGAAACTCAACATTTCATATTTATTATGTCAAACAATATCTCACCTACAAATAGCACTGATATACAGTTAAGTCCTAAATAGATGTAACAAACTCATTAACTTGAACACTGTATATCTGTAGCCAGGTCAAGTTATACAGTAGTCAAACCTGTGCTAGCGGTCACCTCTATTAAGCAACCGCTTGTCTTAAATAGCCACATTTTCTTTTTACCATTTTCATAATTTTAGTTTTAATCAACCTGTATTAAAGGGTCACTTTTGCTCTTTCCCTTGGGTGTCTACTTAAGACAGGTTGGACTGTACTTTATATGGCATACTCACGTGTATCTTGTGGACAACTGTAATCTGTAAAATTTATAATATAGTGACAACCCACGATGATTTAAGTCAACTTACAGCGTCACGCGCCTTTATTCTGCCAAACACGGCCTCGGAATTACATGGAGTGGCGATGAAACGACCTTGACCTTGGGTAACCTTCAACTGCAATGTACAAAATGGATTACGGTTATATTTATCACTTTCAATGCCTTGGATACCTGTATAGTGTAATTAAGGCATCTTGCTTCTTGAAATAAAATCATGGTACATTATAAGTTAATAGTTATTATTTTGAACATTATTTTTATGATCAATTTACAATTTTATTTTTTTAACGGATTTTAATGCCATTTTCAACATATTTCAGGTTATATTAGGCATTTCCAGTTTTATTGGTAGAGGAAGACCTAATAATGAATTTGAGTAGAACAACCGTCCTTCTGGAAGTAACTGGCAAACTTTCATACATTTTTGGAATGCGTCGGACTCGAACCTACAACCTTAGCAGTAAGTGATCATGATATGGTGCCTTAGACCATGAAGGACCCTATTAATTTAATTAAACAAGTCCATACTTTATGGCACATTTTCATATCACATGTATAAGCTATAACACGGGATGATTTAAAATCCTAGGACAATCTATTTCCCAGAAATCCTCTTCGGCCATAAAATGCTTGGAGTACATATTAAAACACAAGCTCATATCAAATTGTGATTCAAGTTCAGATCCTCACCCAGCCACAGTTTGTGTTATGATTGGTCATCATGAACTTTGTACTTCTGTTCTACAGAGTCTTCCACCTCTGAATACACCGGGCAGAAGTCAGTGACTTGCAGAGATAAGTTGTCTAGTACTGGTTTAATGCCTAACTAATTCAAGGAAAGATGATTAAGTGAGCTTTCCATCAGTTAATAACTAAAATACTGTTGAAAAAGGCAGAAAAGCCAAAGACAATTAAATGTGCCACTAATGCTATCATATATCATATTGATCTGGTTGGAATTCAAACTGACAACATTCAACTTTGAAGTCCATTATGTGAACCAGATCACATCAGAGGTAGCTGTTAATTCATTGAAACCCAGTGATGATCTCACACAATTTTTCTAGCACACAACAGTTTATAAATGGCACCCTGGTGAGCTTTAACGTCTTAAGACATGAATTGGAACAGAACCACTGTTCTCCAACTTTAAGACATGAATTGGAATAGAACCACTGTCCTCCCAACTTTAAGTCATGAATTGGAATAGAACCACTGTCCTCCAACTTTAAGACATGAAATGGAATAGAACCACTGTCCTCCAACTTTAAGACATGAACTGGAATAGAACCACTATCCTCCAACTTTAAGTCATGAATTGGAATAGAACCACTGTCCTCCAACTTTAAGTCATGAATTGGAATAAAACCACTGTCCTCCAACTTTAAGACATGAAATGGAATAGAACCACTGTCCTTCAACAATAAACTAGCAAACTTTCTAAAACATATTTGGACTAAGCTGGACCCAAACCCATGACCACAGCAGTGAGAGGTTAATGATCTCAGTGTCTCAGTAGTTCTTTTAATTGTGTTTCAATAAATATAACCAACCTGTCCTTCATCCACCACAACGTGTCCGTTACTGATCACAAACAGTGGGACTCCGTGACACACCATGCCCTCGAAGATATTAAAGTCGACAGCTTGGTGATGCGTCTTGGCAGAGATGGTTCGCTGCTGGTTGGGGTCCCAGATCACAATGTCAGCATCAGATCCCACGGCTATTCTACCCTGTAACAAGAGAAACGAGGGTTGTTACATAAAGCTTGTTAATGGCAGTGACCACCTATATAAAACAGCTTCCAGTCACAATGTACCTGGGTTCGTATTCACCAACCATTCTTGAGAATATTCTTAGACTTGAGCTTGAATATCCAAATTTGACCTCAATATAAATGGTCTTTAAGTATGATTTTCAAAATTTTTGAGTTCAAGTCTAAGAATAGTCTTAAGAATGGTTGGTGAATACCACCCCTGATGTATATCAACATGTATAGTAGGAAGACACCTGATTTAAACATCATTGTTTTGATATTTCCCTTCGGTGGATGCTTTGAACAAGTCTGAATAGGGATGATGCCCGTTTTGTTGTTATTTTCAAAAGGAATGTTGCAATGAATGATACCATTACAAACAACTTGCTAAACAACATGTGTGGTGTCCTTGAGCAAGATACTCTGCATATACTTGGTACTGGTTCTACCTTGACCTTTGAATCATAGTCTTGCACGAGACGCACATTCTGATTAATATTTGTGCCATACAATTTCAAAATGGTTTACAATAATTATATAGAACAGACATGAAATGTTGTACCCATTTCTATCATTTCTGACCTTAAACCTCTAAGTGTGACCTTGACCGTTGAGCTGCGGACCTGGGTTTTGCACACTACACTTTGTACCATTATAATAAACATTTGTACCTAGTTGATTTATAATATAAAGATTGGTCAGATGGACTTGCACCGCACCGTCATTGTGACGACGGACTATAACAGCTCACCGCGAGCTTGACAAAGATATGCAATGGCACTGAAAAGCAAAGTGGATTTGCAAATTAAGGTTTCACATGAGTCATTCGCTGTGGAAAAGAAGCACAGGTAAGATTTTTCATTATTTTTATTTGGAAAATTCCATAACTCTGCAAGAAAAAACCCACTAAACCTGATTGAAAACTATGCTCCATAGCAACATTTATGACCAACCATCTTACCTTTTGTGGATAAATGTTAAACAGTTTAGCGGCATTTGTGCTGGTTACTGCTACATATCTACACGGATCCATCTTGCCAGAGTGCTGAAATACACGATAACAGGTACCATAACAACAGTTCACTGATGATTAAATACATGATAACAGGTACGATAACAACAGTTCACTGATGATTAAATACATGATAACTGGTACAATAACAACAGTTCATTGATGATTAAATACACAATAACAGGTACGATTACAACAGTTCACTGATGATTAAATACATGATAACAGGTATGATAACAACAGTTCACTGATTATTGAATACAGGATAACAGGTACGATAACAACAGTTCACTGATGATGATTAAATACAAGATAACAGTTACGATAACAATAGTTCACTGATGATTAAATACACGATAACTGGTACGATAACAACAGTTCACTGATGATAAAATACATAATAATAGGTACAATAACAAGTCCACTGATAATTAAACCAATGACAACCAATGAGTATTTTGTTCTATTCAATGTTCTAAAACCAATTTAAAACTTCCAACAACGTCCAGTGTTTCCCTCAATTTTTTTTTATAAAATACTTGAAAATACCCTTTTATGAGCTACTTACAGCAATGCCTTAAATGTCCAGTTGCATTTACAGGTATATATAATTTCAAAGCAAGATAAATGATTTACATCAAACGGTTACAACCACCCTGGGAGCAATTTATTACAGCTCTTTCTATGAATTGTTTACAATTTCTTGTACATTGTACATAATTATATGCAAACATTTCATCAGTCCTTATAATAACCGGTTGTCTTAAAAATATACTTCCATATAATTTACAAATACCGTATATTCCCTTATTAACGCCCCCGGGGGAGTTACATTTTACAAGGTGGGGGCGTTTATAAAAGATAAAAAAAGCAAATTTAACAACAGTTAAAAATACAATAAAACCAATAAAGCCCAGGAAAAAACCTTAAATCCGGTTTAAATCCCCGAAAAAGTGGTTCAGAATTATTTGAGAGTGAATGAAATAATCGACATAGGATGAAAAAAAGCTGAAAATCTGTATGAAATTACTAGCCTGCGTACTGGAATATCCGAATTTATGGTCAATGTACTCTTCACTTTAAATCACTTGGACGCTTGCTCTTATCAATGTGGAACAATGAGTTTTCAGCGTACACAGACTAACCGCATTTTCCGACGTTTTGTAGTTTTAATGGGCAGACGGTATTTTTACTAGTTTTAAACAGCAAATATGGGGAAGTGTTTATTCAACCAAAAGCGGTTAAGTGGTCACCCAAGATATAAACAACAGGTTAAAGAGTTCAAAGGTAATAAACACTCCGCTAATTGTTGTCTGTGTTACAAAATAATCGATCAGAGAAAGATGGGCGAATACGCACTCAACTCGCATAAACGTTTTATTTTTTTTAATTTTCCAGAAAAATAGGTGGGGGGCGTTTATTAGAGTGGGGGCGTTTATAAGGGAATATACAGTATTTTCTTTATAAATTATGTGTTTCAATTATTTAGAAAAAGTCGAGACTTACCACACCCTTTTCCCATATAACTGACATTCTATCCTCTACACCGTTAACACCATTTGGAATCTTTCTGAAGTCATCCTTGCCCATAGCTTTCTGATCAGCATTAAATGTGCAATTATCTGTACCAGTACATTGCAAATCATTACTGAAAATATTCACAATGAGAGTAAGACTAGGTACAGTAATGAGCTGTTAATTGGTTCAATAAAATATGTTACATTACAAAATCAAAGTTGGTCAAGTACTAAACAAACAAATCACTGTTTCCCAAGCATAAACATTTGCTTGTTATATACTTGTAATACAAACAAAATGCAGCATGTATATGTTGTTGTTGTTGTATGGTGTTTAGCGTCGCTTTCAACAATTTTTCAGTCATATTGGGACGGTGTCTACTTGAAACAGTATTCTGAGCGCTGTCACACTGGAGTATCATGCCGCAGACACATGGTATGATACCCCATCCAGTCACATTATACTGACACCGGGCCGACCAGACCTAGAACTTTACTCTAAATGCTGAACATCGAGCAAGGAAGCTTCTAGTACCATTTTTAAAGTCTTTGGTATGACTATCAATCCAGGGGTCATGAGTTTGAATCCCCACTCAGCAACAGTCTCCGTGATGATTGATATACGACATTGTGTCTCATCATCATTCGTCTCTCACTGCTGATTCAAGTGGGAAAGTTATCAGTTACTTGCAGAGATAGGGTGTGCTCGAGTACTGGTAAACTTTTCAGGATCTCAGGAAACAGAGGTTAGGTTAACTGATCATCTGTTAGGCCTCAACGGCATAAAAATCACGTTAAATATTCCATCAATTCAATCAACAGAACTTCATCAAAAATATAGTTAGCCTGACAAAAAAAAATGTACGGAAATTGACACAGACAAACAGACAGAAACCGTTACTGTCCTTCCAACCATATATAGAGCTCCATAATAAATGTGGAAATTGGGGCATAAACAACAAGAGCTGTCGATAAGACGGCGTGCTCGACTATTCTAATATTTGTCACAGAAGAAAAAATTTGATTGAGACTGATGGTAAATCCAAGCAAACACGAGTTATATAATTTACTAAACTGAGTAGGTCTTATAACTGCAATACCTTGTATGAAGTTTAAACCCAATACAAGCAGTGGCTGCTGAGTTATAGAATTTCTAGGTCAACAAAGGCCCCAATTTGCAAAAGAATCTGGCAAGAGTTATCCCACTTGATTAATTTAGTTCGTTTCATGGCCACAAAGTGTATGAAGCTTTAATCCAATACATGAAATGGTTACTGAGATAGGGACTTGATCGTACTTGCACGCAAAGCTTAAACTAGAATTTCTAAGTCAAACAAGGGCAATAATTTGCATTATATTCATGCAAGAGTTATCTTGTTATTGTAGTAGGTTTGATGACTGGGAAGTATTGTGTATAGTTTCAAGTTACTGAGATAAGGACTTGCATGCAAAACTTTAACCAACGTGCGACACCCAGGTAAGTAGAATAGCTCTCTTTATTCTTCAAATAGTCAAGCTAAAAAACTAATTAGAATGCCATAAGAGAACTGACTATGACCACCCCCTACCACCCCTCTCCCAGTCCATATACTGTACATACTTAGCTAAAAGATCCATGAGATATCCTGGGGTTGTGGAGTCGGGTCTAAGTGGTGGTCCCATTACATGCCCTGCTGCGTGACGCCAACATTTGTTCCAGTAGTGTGTTCCGTCGGTACCTAAACTGGCAGCAATTGGTTCCCCAAACACCACATTACCTGTAATGGTTCATCAATTGTTAACATCCAAAACTACCCACACTAGATTTTTCCATATATGTTTTCTCGTTTTATAATTATATAGTATCGCCAAGACAAAAAGTTCTACCAAAATTTGCCTTTTTTCAAACAAAATAATGATTACAGTAAAAGGCAATTGAAAGAGATATTGCAAATTTTAGGTTGAATGTTTCTTTATGTATCGAGAACATGTATACAAGGTCATTATAAATTAATTGCTAGATTATCATCCAAATTTTTCTTAAAAACGGGGAGTGCGGAAGGATTTTATTTTTATTTTTTACATTTTTGATTATTTTTTTATTTTTTTTCTTATGAAAATAAAAAAGGTTAGGGCGGCATGAAAATTAGGGGGCGGACTGATTGATAATCTAGCAATTAATTTATTATGGCCTAATAACAAAATACTAACAAGAAATGTTGCTAGTAAGTGACAAATGCCCCCAAAGTGGTCTGTGAATGTGAAGATATTATTCGTGACTATATTAAGGTGTTGTTGTTGTTTTTTTAAATAAATAATAACTTGACCTTGATCTCTGAACTACAGACCTGGATCTTGAAGGCAACACATCATGTCATTATGAAATTTAGTTATTTCAAAGCCCCTCTATTATATCAAAGCTGTGGATCAAAAAGCTATGTTGGACAGACAAACAGGCACTGCAATTTCTGTGCCACACTTTGGGAACATAGAAAATACATACACATACAAATATTATATATTGAAAACTTGGGGTGGGAAAATAGAAAATGTTGTACCTCGTCTTCTGGCATCAGCTATAACATTAGCCGATGTTTTGCTCATTATTCTTACGATATATAGTGGGCAATTTGCCTGGCCAGCAATTGCTATAGCTCTGTTACATGCTTCTCCTTCCACCTAAAATGTCCAACGTAACATGTCTCTTATTATTATTTATTCATAATTAAGACTTGGATTAGTTCAACAGAAAATAAAAATGACACAAACCAGGCAATCCAGGAACTACATAACAATATGCAGGATACCAAACCGTGAACAGAAAATAAGGATATGTTAAGTACACAGGAACTAACTTAAGCCACTGTGAGTATAGCACCCAATACAAGTTGTGTTAGTGACGACAACATCTTGCTTACCTTCCTTGTATTTCTATATTCCATTCAAGTTGCTCTGTCCACATGATTATAAAATCACTTACCTGAGTTTTAAACTCTGAATTGCGACTACTGGTACACAGTCTGATTAAGTTTTGTCTCCTTTATAACTTCACATGCTGATCCCCATTATTGAACTTCACAAGGCTTATGTTACACATACCTTTATTTTTTCCCCACAATTCACTTCAACATACAGTAACAAGCAACGATGACAACCATTTTGATGTATAGTTTGTGAACTATCATCAAATAACACTCATTGCTAGTACCATTGCTAGTACCATTGCTAGTACCATTTGCATAATTTGAAATAATCTAAATTTGAAACCATCAAAGCAATATTTACCATGCTACTGTTTGTGCACTGAAAAATATTAATGCAGGGGCAAGTCTCTAAAAAAACAAACAAAATATCGCTATCATCGAATTGTCATATTAAGCCAGAAATCAATAATCATTTGCTATGCTGTATTATAAGGCTTATTTTCAGAAAAAACTGGTGAAGAGATGGGGAAACAATACAGACTTGTTTTAAATTCAAACCCAGTTTGCACAATTCAGAACTATCTTAAGAGGTTATCTTTTCAGTTCATCAAAATGGTTGCAACGTTGCGAGTCCATGCTGATAGAGTTACCTCTTTTGCGAGCACTAGAGACTATGTCTGCTGCAGTTCTGCTCATCACGTGCACGACGTACAGTGGACACTGCGCCTGGTTGGCTATCGTGATAGCACGTGCTGTTGCTTCAGTCTCTACCTGTACACACATGCACACAATATCGTGACACACACAGATATGCAAGACTTTTATAAAGCAAACCTGTTTTCAAAGACCTATATTTGAGATAACTAAACTGTTTAAACTTTCTATTGATTCAAAAGCTGTCCTTCTTAGGGATTATTTAACATTTATACAGTCAAACCTAAGCGGTCACCTCAGCTGAGCAGCCACTTGTCTTCAGCAGCCACATTTGCTATTTTCCCATTTCTATGCTTTCAGAGAAAATTAAGAAAAAACCTGTCAAGTTCACTTTTTAACCTTCACTTGACTGACTGCTTATGCTTAAGACACGTTTGACTGTACATGTTAAACAAATGTTCATATCTAATTAACATTTCAAAGAAAGGAATTTAGTCCTCAAAAATTTCTGAAGTGGTCTTTTGAAAGCAGATTTACTAAACATAAAAGAAACAAGAAAGAAAAATATGTGCCTTCAATCCAGTTTTGTTCTCTTCCTTTTTCAAGAATGGAGGAAAAAAGAATTTGTCAAGTAGATAAAAGTAGTAATGTGCCTAAAAAGCATAACTAACATCAGTATGGTTGTATCATACCAACATCAGTACGGTTGTATCGTACCAACATCAATACGGTTGTATCGTACCAACTTCAGTACGGTTTTATCGTACCAACATCAGTACGGTTGTATCATACCAATGTCAGTACAGTTGTATCGTACCAACATCAGTACAGTTGTATAGTACCAACATCAGTACAGTTGTATTGTACCAACATCAGTATGGTTGTATCGTACCAACACCAGTACAATTGTATCGTACCAACACCAGTACGGTTGTATCGTACTAACATTAGTACAGTTGTATCGTACCAACACCAGTATGGTTGTATTGTACCAACACCATTACGGTTGTATCGTACCAACACTAATATTGTTGTATCGTACCAACACCAGTACGGTTGTATCGTACCAACATAAGTATGGTTATATCGTACCAACATCAGTATGGTTGTATCATTGAATCATGGATCAATTCTATATATCATGTACTTCAGCTAGTGCGATGAATACAATATTTCATGAAACTCTTCAAATAATTTATCTATCAGTACCCATAGGAACACCAATTTCAGGTATAATCCAACTTCAGTGAGCTCTTAGGCTTTGAACCAATGACTAACCTCATATAACCAGAATTATTCTATTGTGAGGATGTAATTATATTTAAGCACCCATCTTTTACCTCTATGATAAGTTCTATCTATGAATGTTGTGGGATACTGATGTCTCTTTTTAAACATACAGTGCTAATTTTCAAATAAGAACATAAAAACTTCTGCTTATGAATATTAGTTTGTCAGCAATGTCCAAAATTTAAACAGAAGCAGGCACTCAAATTAAAATATACGCATGAAGCTAAATCTGTAAGGATTACATACTAAAGATTTACATAGTATAATGTATCGACACATTATCAAAAATAAGTTCTTTGTACAACCATCAATAAAAACAGCAGTAAAGGGGGAAGTCATTCTTTTCAATTCGGTATTTGTTTATGATTATCAGAAAGTTTGCCTCCATTAAACGTCCACCTATGATTTGTGACGACCTAGCATATAGAGGAATTATAGATATTTAACGCTACACTTTTCTTTGTTTCTCCAATAACTGTCCTAACACAAATAAAAAAACTGTAGTTACATCTCAACAAAAACATAGCTTGAAGGCACAAGTGGATCAAACACAACATCAATAAGCTTTTAAAATAAAATAAAATAAAATAAAATTTGAAAATCATTTTATATTTAAAGCAGAGTAATAATAATGGTTAATTGCTAGAAACAACATCAGACTGTGTTTAAGTTTATTTACAACGAAGCATCTAGAGTTGTTCTACCACTTCAGACTCAATACTAATATAATGTTAATGTTTCAGAGCATAAACAACGACTCAAAATCTTATACTTTTGCAAAACTTTTAAATTTAAACATTAAAATAAATGTCAGAAAAGAAAAGAAAAACATGTTTTCTTGATAATTAAACAATTAAACAGTTTGGGAACCTTTAATGTAACTTCTAAGTATAATTTATAAATTTTTTTGTTTATAGAATAATATCAGATCAGGAGTACAATGCTTTCAGTCTTTGCTTATAAAAGTTTGTTGAAAACGTAAATTAAACACAGCACGTACAAGTAAACAATATACAGCAACACACAGATTTCTAAAGAACAATCAATACATCTATTTACTAAATCAAATCTTAGTAACATAATACAAAATCTTTAAAAATGTTTGTAATATTCAAAGAACCAGCCAGAGCAAGTTACACAACCACCACCCATCATTATCCTAAATATGACAAAATCAATCAAATGTACCGCAAATCTTGCATTCTGAATGTTATCAATACTTCATTTCAGTTTTATTTGCACAAACTGTCTTTTCCCGTTCATCATTTTATGCATCAAGATGCATGGGAGAATAATTTTGTCATTATGAATTCAGCTGTCAATATGCATTCATGGCAAAGATCTCAATGTTTTATACCTCTTGCATTTCATTTACATGCCTTTCACATTTTTAGTATATTCCCACTACATTTTATTTAAATCAGGTTGTTTTTGGAAGAAATATAACCCAATATGTTGTTACTTGATCTTGCTCTGGTTTAAATACATTGATTTTCTGAAAATTTATTTTCATTCAGTAAAAATCAGGACAGGTCTAGCTTATTTATTTCATAACTTTAAATACTGAAATTTAAACGTTCAATCTGTTCAATAAAACACTTATGCAGTTATCAATTAAAAAGAAGGGAATCGAAGAAAACTGAAGTTATAAAGTAAGTGAATTCATGTTGAATTCAAGGATTGCCATACTGTCCAAAGACTGTAGACTATGGTCCAATATTACTGCCCGAGGACCACATGAAAATTTCATTAAATAACTCCTACTTAGTCATAATGACCTTATTCAGGTTCATACTGACCTTATATTTTAATATTGGTCCAGCTTGATCCATATTGACTTTATTGTCATATTGGTCCAGTTTGATTCATATTGACCTTATATTTTCATATTGGTCCAGTTTCATTCATATTGACTTTATTGTCATATTGGTCCAGTTTGATTCATATTTACTTTATATTTTCATATTGGTCCAGTTTGATTCAAACTGACTTTATATTTTCATATTGGTCCAGTTTGATTCAAACTGACTTTATATTGTCATATTGGTCAAGTTTGATTCAAACTGACTTTATATTTTCATATTGGTCCAGCTTGATTCATATTGACTTTATATTGTCATATTAGTCCTGTTTGATTCAAACTGACTTTATATTGCCATATTGGTCCAGTTTGATTCATTTTGACTTTATATTTTTATATTGGTCCAGTTTGATTCAAACTGACTTTATGTTTTTATATGTGACTTTATATTTTCACATTGGTCCTGTTTGATTCATATTGACTTTATATTGTCATATTGGTCCAGTTTGATTCATACTGACTTTATATTTTCATATTGGTCCAGTTTGATTCATATTGACTTTATATTGTCATATTGGTCCAGTTTGATTCATATTGACTTTATATTGTCATATTGGTCCAGTTTGATTCATATTGACTTTATATTTTCATATTGGTTCAGTTTGATTCATATTGACTTTATATTGTCATATTAGTCCAGTTTGATTCATATTGACTTTATATTGTCATATTGGTCCAGTTTGATTCATATTGACTTTATATTTTCATATTGGTCAATTTTGATTCATATTGACTTTATATTGTCATATTGGTCCAGTTTGATTCATATTGACTTTATATTGTCATATGGGTCCAGTTTGATTCAAACTGACTTTATATTTTCATATTGGTCCAGTTTGATTCATAATGGCATTATATTTTCATATTGCCCAGTACATCTTATATTGGCCCAGTTTGTCAATAACAAGAAGAATATACAATAGTGATTATTAATACTTGTTTATATTATAATACAACATGGTTTGTACCTCCTCCGGTCTGCACATCTCATGTCCCTCTGGTCCAGTTATACCCGCCTCAATAATTTCTTTAGCTTTCTGAAGTATTATTAAGCATACAAATTATGTGTGATAGATTGGGCATGCTGTGATAAAAGGAATTCCAAAAACTTGTTTCATAATATTAACAACAAATACTTTCAACTGAAACAACATTACCTTTTAATGTGTCGTTACTTAAACATTAAATTTTATTCATATTTCATTCCAGAATAAAGCCCCTCAACACAACTCTCTGGTTTAAATTTAAATCTGATAACCTGTAATTCAAGAGCCTGCAATCAATAAACAGTGAATGGGGCAATAGTACTCGATCCCCTATTGTTCAGATTTAAGTCTGTTTAAAAGCCAACACGTTACTATGGCATTGTGTGTAATTGATTTTATCTATCGCCTTCATTGGTTGGCTAACACACCTGATGAAGTGTTAATTAGGTTAAAGTGCTAGATACAGGTAACCTTAACCTAAAGAGTCTCTAGTTCTTTAACGTGATTAGTGTAAAGCTCACTGATAAACACAACGTTCAAATAGACTAATTCTACTCCATTTTAATTTTACGTGTTTGTGTTCATTGTACTCACCTTTTCAATTAAATGACCATTTTCCGCATGTACCATGGCCAGAGCCCCCAGCTCTTTACACCGTTTAAATGATGCATACAGTTCACTATCATCAAGCATGAATACATCCTTATAGGCAAGGAACATCTTGAAAGAATTTATGCCTGAAACGTAAATTTAGGGTAGATATACAGAATGTTTGTTGGTCTCACAGAAATCACATTTTTATGTTATCATGTTATAACATTTTTATTTCATTTTATAATTGATAACAGTAAAAATACCTTTAAAAAAATTCACTTTTAACAGACGATTACTTAAGATAATTTACAGTAAAATCTCTAAAATTCATTAAAAAAATACCCTAAATTAGTTAAGACGTATTTTATCAATACAAGTGGGGTAAGATATATATATCGTATAACTAAATTAATGCTTCAGTCACGCCGAGTGTCCATCTTGCATGTAGGAAGTCATGGGGTAGTTTGCTAAGTTTGCTAGGTTTTACAACCTATTTCCCACACATTACAAGCTTTATATGGCATCCAGTTTGATTTGTACGGACAACCACAGAATGAATCTGAGATGAATCATGATTCTTCCTTCCTCAAGTAACTGGCAAACATTCCCATACAATCAGCCTGAGCCCGTTATCAGCATTAAGAGGTAAGAGAGTTTGAGATAGTGCCTTAAGAGAACTTGGATATATTTTTTATTATTAATGAATGGGGTTTAACGCCATTTTCAATACATTTCAGGTTATATATGGAATATCCAGTTTTTCAGGTGGAGGAAGACCAGCTCAGACTGAATCAACCTGATTAGAACCACCGTCCTTTTGCAAGTAACTTGAAACTTTCTCACATAAAGTTTTTGGAACAAGCAGGACTCTAACCTACAACCTTGGCGGTAAGAGGTAAGTGGTCTTGTGCCAGCACCTTAGATCACTTGGCCACCGAGGACCCCTGAACTTGGATATAGGAACCTGAATCTAACTGTACTTGGTATACAGCAGTTCATTTCATGTCTTCTAGTAAACAAATATGTTCTGTGTTTTGTTAGATTCCAATCAATAGTTCCTGAGAAAGGGACTTTATTATACACAAATAGCTGACAGACTGATAGAGGGGCTGAAAAATCAAAATTCATTACATGTACATTTTTCATTTTAAAGTTCAGTGTTATTCTTTTTACTACAGGTCAGAATTATAACTGTGCTTGATTAATTATTCAAGTTTTCCCTTTCATGCAGAAATGGCTGGACAACATGATATCGGAATAACAACCCTTCCCAGTACCTTTCTCTGCACACAGAGTTTCCATTTCTTTAGCGACGCTATCACTCCAGTGTGTGACGGCGACATGTAGTGCGTAATCACAGCACACTTTTCCATCAGCCCAGTTGCGCCATTTATCGTAAGCTTCTAAAAGTGGGACTCCCTTCTGATCTAGCACAAAGTCCACTGTAAATAAAAGAATCAACATAAATTAATTATTTTCGAATCGTTTTTCGTACATTTCAAAATAAGATGTTGTTACAGACATGAAATTACAATGGTCACTTTGATTTGAACAAGAAAGTAAAAAAAAAAATGGAGTCATTGTATCTTTTAAGATAGTTTGCTGTGTTCCTATCAGAATTTTTGACATCTGGCGAAAATTAACAAAACTCTGTACAATAATTGTTCCATGAAGTGTCAGCTTTCATTTAAGCTTTGTTTTTTTTAATATAGTGCTGCTGTTAACAGTGCCACCTTGTGACATTTATTTTTATAATGACAGATGTAAAAAAAAATCAACAGGAACATGGCGAATTTTAATGAATAAAAAGATGAATGAAGATGAATTAAGTATATTATTCAAAGACCAAATATATAAAGATGAGTGCCCCTGGGTTTCTTAAGGATACAGCATGACTTGTAACAACCACTGTTAAATGAATAAATCTGAACCAATACATCACTTAATATTTTTCTAGCATTTGTTTAACGTTCCATAATGAACTCAAGACATGTACACGAGTGTTTTCATTAATTCTGGCGAACACACAAACATCAGCATGTGAAGATAATAGTCTACAACTTCCAAGTCAGCGGCTGAACCTTATCATTCTGTATTGGCAACGTTCTTCCAAGTGGATAATCACAACTTCCCTTTGCGTGAGATAACCATGATCAAGAAATCACCTAGTATTTTTTCCATATGCAGCACTTTATCACATGAGACATGAATGATCCAAACTTAGGTAAGTATTTTTTCAATTTTAGTGCTTTATTCTCACAAACAGATAAAGTCTGTATCCCAATATGAGTGAGAATGAGTGAAGAGAGACTAGAAAAGCTTAAATATATGTAAACATTGTACAGTGTGCGATGGGATGACTCCGACCTATAACACACTTATCGACAGGGAAATAAAAAAAAAAAATAAAAAAAAAATGTATCCCAAAACTTTCGATTCACTTACTGATCATAGTAGTGCCTCCCGCGAGGGCGGCCTTTGTGCCTGAGTAGAAGTCGTCGACGGCGTGTGTTCCCATGAAGGGCAGTTGCATGTGTGTGTGTGTGTCGATGCCGCCTGGGATGATGAGTTTGCCCTGTGCCTCGATCGTCCTCGCCCCTCCAGGAATGACGAGGTTGGTCCCGATTTGCCTGCAATATAGTCACAATTTTAGTTTCCAAATACACGACAGGTATATATGGCAACCAGTTTTACTCATCGTTGGATACCCACACGTAATCCATCCCGATTCTCTCCATTTACCGCCCGTGGGATATTATACTTGCTTTGGTCATTTCTACTAAGTCACAATGCAACCATATGATTAGTTCCTTCACGATTTCATGAAGGGAACGTTATCCAATCGCAACCCTAATTTCATGCAAATGCCATTTTAATAAGTAATAAGTAATTGTAAACGTTATTTTATTCTGTTCTGTTCAAATAAAACAACACAGAGCTAGCGTAATTTTCCACGGGTGATGGATGGAGAGTATCGGAATTGACACCCATGCGTATCCGACGACGGGTTTTACTAGGGGAGGAAGATCTAGAGCTGTTAAAGTAGGAGCATTTCCTCCCCCCCCCCCCCCCCATATGATAGGACTGGAAAAAAAACCAGTATTTGAGAGTAACTGAAAACCCTTGATACACACAGCTGGTTTCTAACCCACAACCTCAGCAGTGAGAGATACCTGATCTTGATGAGAGGCACTGGGACCAATCAGTCAAGGAGGACCTCATTTTAATGTGGATTTAATAAATAATAATGCTGTTGAACACTTAACAAAACACAATACATAGAAAAATAATCTTTATGTCTTGTCTGTAAGGTTTTACCTGGTACTCATTAATATTCGCCAATATGTTTGGACGTTAAATGCTTTCTACGTGCAGCTATTCATGAGTTTGATATGTTGCCGATTCAATAACGAATTAGTATTGATCTATCAACAGTAATATCACTATTTACGTCAGACACAAAAAATTAATTTATGGATATACACGGAATATTCATGAGTTCCAGGTATATTCTAACACACAATACAAAGAATATAATAATATCCAATTAATATTCTGTTGTTATACCAATCATTTTATAAATACATGTATGTGTTTCATATATTACATAGAGGGTCACATGGAAGATAAGGGAACTGTTTAATGTTTTTTTTTTATACTTTCCGCCATCATAAATTGTGTATTATAGAAAACTCCTTTTCTTAGGAAGGTCTACAGCCATTTGTACTTTAACTAATTAACTTCAGTGAAGCTTTTTTCATTCAATGGGTATTCCAGCTAGATCAGTTGGGTGGGCACCTGTCTGACTGTCAATCCAATTGTACTAATCCCAGGCCGGCCACAGTCTCTGTGATGATTGGTCATGAACTTTGTTCTATGGTCAGGAGTCTCCCACATTTGAATATGTGGGGAAGTAGTAGTCAGTGACTTGTAGAGATAAAGCATGCCTATTACTAGTTAACCACCTAGCACAGATTAAATTAACTACTGATATACTGTTGAAAAAAGGTGAGAATTCCCAAACGGGGTTTTCCTTTCACATGGGGATTGACTGCTTTTCACCCCATTGAATCGAGCATTTGATAAAATATACACAACTCCACAGGTAATTGAAAAAGCAAATGAAAAATGTTTGTATTTGTTGTCTAATTTTTTATTGTTTTGAATCCCAAAATATTACGAATTCGTCTCAGTATTCATCTAAAGGATGTTTTTCTCCTGAATATATATCGTTCCTGCTCAAACACGACATATCAAAACAGAAGATGTATAACTATACTATAGAATATACTAACTTGATGACGCCATCTTCAATGTAGATGTCTGCGAAGAAGGATTGGTCATCATTCACAATCTTGCCTCCCTTGACAAACAATCGCGACTGGGCACTCTGAAATACACAAGAGCAGATATATTGGTAACTTGGGAGTAATAAATATATATATCACAGTCAAATCTGTGTAAGTCATTAGTGGTCACCTCTATTAAGCAGCCTATTGTCTTAAACAGCCACATTTGCTATTTCTCAAAAATTTATAGACTTTCAGAGCAAATTAACCTGATTTAGCAACAACTTGTCTTAAAAGGCTACTTTTGCATCTTCCGTTGACTGGTTGCTTAAAACATATTGACTGCATATTGAAGTTTTATATTTTGTTGTTAGGCTTAATGCTATTTTCAACCTATAACATGTTATTTATATGGCTTCCAGTTTAATTAGTGGAGGAAGAACCCAAATGCAAATAAATACATCTGAGCAAACGTTCTCACACAACTGACCAAGCTGGGCTTGAATCCACAACCTCAGCAGTTAGAGGTAAGGAATCAACAGATGTTGCCTTAAACCATAAGGTCACAAAGGACCAATCAGGGCTCGAACCCACAACCTCAGCAGTCAGAGGTAAGGAATCAACAGATGTTGCCTTAAACCAAAAGGTCACAAAGGACCAAGTTGCAATCATCCTGCATCCCGAGAAATGTACACCACTCTGGAATATCACAATGTTTTACTACAAATCTACTCCTTTCTGTTCACCACGCATTAACATAGTAACAATCGCCACTCTTCAAATACATTTATTCGATATCAAGCAAAATCGTTTTGTTTTTTTTAATTTTTTACAAACAATATCAATCTGCCGATGATTGTCAGGTGTCATATTAAATGTCATCTTGGCGGAGCATCACACCAATTAACCTGTCATTGATGAGCTGATCAACATGTCATTTAATACACTTAACAAAAAATCAACTCCCATCTCGTTATCTCAGGTTTCTATAGAATTATATGGTTATCTTATGCTTGGTTAGGGCCACAGGTAAGTATACACACACATAAACATTTATAAACCACAACAAAAACATTATGTTTTTAAATGATTTACCTTCGACAGATAAATCAGGGACAGAAAAGAATAACAGTCATGATTTCGACAGTGGCAACTAGGCGAATAATTGAACCAATTTAATCCTAAAGAAAAGTTTCCGCATTAACAGTATCAAATTTCCTTGCGATAAAGAGCTATTAAAACTTGTAGCCTTTTGGGCACAGAAACATTATGGTAATCATATGCTATTATTACATAAATTTGTTCAAATATTTAATGTCATTCTATGCATTCGAGGGCTAACAGCTGATTGGTTAATCTTACCACTCTTTCCTGGGATCCTGGAAGGTGAATCAGTACTCAAGCACATAAGAAAGTGGTGACTTTTGGTTTCACACTTGAATAAGCAGTGAGAGACGAATGATTATAAGACAAAATGAAGTATATCAATCATCACAGAGACTGTGGCCGAGATTCAAACTCACAATCCCTGGATTGATAGTCAGACCCACTACCACTCTAAATTAGTCCTAAAGTGATGAAAGGGTTATACATATGTGACTCCATCAAATAGGAAACCTGGACATCCGAAACAGTGGAGCACATTTATGCAGCATTACCCCTGGATCTGATCTAAAGACAGATTGTGACTCTGTATTTCATAATTAACTAAAAACCCTGGTTTTGTCTCTGTTTTGAGTACATCATCTAATAATTATTTATTCTTAAATGATTGAAAGATCAAGAATAGAAAGAAGGCTGTTTTGCAACCTTTGTACATAAATTATGCATATTTCAAGAACTAAATGATTCATTCAGAATCTTCATATAATAAAGTGGCTGCCCATCAACTGGGCTTAATGCTGTATCTGTTCCAGTGATTTAAAAACTGTTGTCTGATTGAGACATTAGCTGGGTAATGAAATACATTTGTATAAACTGAGTATATAAGAATATAAACTGAATAATGTAATAAACAAACCAGCCTCCATGTTTTTGTTACAGATGTATTTTCCAATAATTCAAAGAACAATTACTGTTTGTAATATTTATAACTTACTGAGTGTTCAGAACACTGACACACCATCCATTTGTTACTACATTTACTTGTTGGTTTAGCACTATCCTTTGATTGTTTAGTACTATCCCCTGAATGTACAGAACTATTGTCTGATTGTTTAGTACTATCTCCTGAATGTACAGAACTATTGTCTGATTGTTTAGAACTATCCTCTGCTAGCAAAGGACTATCTGGTACGAGTATATCCTCTTCAGTATCTGAATTCATTCTTTTTATTTCAAATTTATATTCTATGGTATATTTGAACAAGTTTTTATTTTTCTAACATGAATATTCATTAAGTCTTATATTTGTATCTCCAACATATTTAGTCACATGGTGTTGAAATAAAAAAAACGAAAATCCTTTTACAAACAAATATTCATAATGATGAATCCCTTTTTTTTTTCAACACGGCTGTTTAAAAGTAAGCACTGCATGTATAAAAGAGAGAGTAAAAATGAAATTGTACATTACACACAAGTATATGTTACAATTGTACATTACACACAAGTATATGTTACAATCTCTAATCACAATCTTCCAGAATATTCCATTTGGTTTCCATGGTGTTTGCAAAACTGTGAATTTCAATTAAAACGCATGCTTATACATGTCATAACCGCGCTGTCTTCCAATTGATCTTAAACACTTAAGTTTGAGTTAACTTAATTGCTTCTTCCAATAAATCAAATTATTTTGTATTCACAAACTACCATGCCTTCAATTAGAATCCCTTTGATATCAACACAGAATCTAAAATTAAATTTAAACTAACATAAATAGAACACACACTTTATTTTTAAGTTGGTGAAGCCAGATAGTCTTTGTTAAAGATGGATGTATATATAAAAATATAATCTCATTGTCGAGACACGTGTAAACGATTTGCAGTATTCCAATGTCTCGTGTTCAGTGAGTCAATAATGAAGTCTGTCACACACGTTGCATAAACTCATCTCAACTTCTCCATCTTTATACCATTGCCTTACACACAGCCATTGATTTTCACAAAGTGATTCATAACGATTTAATCAATCCGTCCTCACCAACATGCACATTCAATCGAAGATCATTGAATCCACGTTCTAAACTCTGCTGCATATCTGCCAGCCGTAAAAACAACAATTTCTTATCAAATATAAATGCCTAGTTCTATTAAATATGCATCATTCGTGCAACTTGTGCTTCAAAATGTGTGCTTTTTTTTCGGTTAAATTTATAAATATATATACAGTAGAACTTCAATGACTCAAACCCGACAGGACCAGACAAAACAGTTCGAGTTAAGGGTTATTCGAGCAAAGTTCAACATCATTCCATACATGTACATGTATATACATCGAAATAGGAATTCGGCCAGGACCAGATAATTGGTTGAAGCTTTATATGGCATTCCAGCAATCCGTGTTGGAGTCAACAAAGTTTGACTATATTTTAACTTGTTTTATGTAGTACCCTATATGTTGATAAACAAGGGCACACCTGGGTGGTCCTAATTATTAGTCTAGTCAGAATACTAAACTCATTAAAACAAAATTCCGTATTTCTTAATGCAATTAAATGAACTATATAAATATAACATCTTAAAGATTGATTTATAGATTGAATATTTAGCATCATTTTTATGCCATCGAGGGCAAACACACGATCAGTTAACCTAACCACTGTTTCCTGGGATCTTGGAAGGTTAGCCAGTACTCGAGCACACCCCATCTCTGCAATTTAAACTGATAACTTTCCCCACTTGAATCAGCAGTGAGAGACGAATGATAATGAGACACAATGTCGTATATCAATCATCACGGAGACAGTTGCCGGGCAGGGATTCAATCTCACGATCCCTGGATTGATAGTCAGACGCGTAACCGACTGAGCTAATCGGGCCTGGCACATCTTAATAAAAATGCATTATATAAACAATAATTTATTATAAATTAAATAGTCCAGTTCTTTTTTGGCATTCAAAATCAATAAAAATGTAATCATGAACATAAAATCCGTTTCTCGAGAAAGTCAGCACCATAGTTTAAAACTTCACTGTTTGTATATAAAACAGACAACACAAAGTATACACCTACAGGATTCAAGTACTTATCATACATATAATACATACATTACTACATTATAAGTGTTGACCTAAAACTCTATTTACTTCCTTCCGGACCAACAACTTAATTATAGAAAAGCAGTTTACACCAACATGTTAAATGAATAACAGAATAACATGACTGTGTAAGAAGAATACATGTTAAACAGTTAAAAACATTATGACTTCATAGTAAAATACAAATGAATAATTCACACCTTTTACTCAAGAACAATAATATGCCAGTCATGGAACAGAGATCATACAATAGCTTGAGAGGTTTTATTAAGTTATACAGTTTATTATTCTTTGTTTTACTTTGAACGCACTGAAGTGGTCTAGTGATAGAACTTCAATTTTGCATGCGGAAGGTTGTGGGTTCAATCCCATATGGGACCATACCAAAGAGTTAAAATATGGTACTAGAAACTTCTTTGTTTTGCCCTCAGCATTTAGAGGATAGTTTTAGGTTTGATGAACCTGGTGTCAGTATAAAATGGGTGGATGGAGTATCCTACCATGTGTCTGCAGCGTGCCAGTGTTCAGACTATTGTCTCAGATGCTGCACTTTGAAAGCATCATGTTTGATCTGACATTTTGCAGAATTTTATATGAAACTGTTTTATGGTTCATACTTGCACCGGGGTGACTTGGAGATCTTGCAGGTATAAAGCAAACATTGTGAAGCAGACAGTGTCCAACTGTAACTACTGTAAATTCTACTTAAATCTAATACAACCATATTTATTTTTCATTAAGTCACTGACTACTTCCCCACATATTCAGATTTGTGACCAACTCATACATGTAGAACATAGTTAATAACCAACCATAACTGAGATGTTGGCCAGAGAGGGATTCAAACTTATGACACCTGGATTGAGCCAAATGCTAATCATCACAAGATCAAGTCAGGCCATTGACTTTACCCATTTTCAAGCATTAAATCAATGTCTGTGAGCCTATGAAGGTTATAACCACACTGAAATAATCAATCACCAAGCTTTAGCAAATGTATAAGTTACTTATTTTAATTACCATAGTATAACTGCCACTGGGCAGATTTTTCTTCCCTCCTGATTTTTATTTATATTTTATCACTAAATAGCATGCTAAAACACTTTCAACCTAAAAATGAATCAGAATCCAGCAAAACTTATTCAAACCAAGCTTAAAGGCTCAAACCCACACATCTGTGAGTCCTCATTGTGAGGCAAGTAAGTATTGAAACATTACCTTTAAAACTGCTTAGTTTAATAGCAGTTCCTTTAAAGCTTAGTTTAATAGCAGTACCTTTAAGCAGTTGCTTAGTTTAATAGCAATGCCTTTAAAACTTAGTTTAATAGCAGTGCCTTTAAAACTTGGTTTAATAGCAGTGCCCTTAAAACTTGGTTTGATAGCAGTGCCTTTAAAACTTGGTTTGATAGCAGTGCCTTTAAAACTTGGTTTTATAGCAGTGCCTTTAAAACCTGGTTTAATAGCAGTGCATTTAAAAATAGTGGATTAACTGGCAGGTCTAAAACTTTCCAACAAAATGTTTGAAAGGTCAGATATATTTTTGGAAAGGTTCAAACTTTGTACAAGCGTTGTATATTTTATTTTTGATAGGTTACATTAGCCTAACAGTCTTTGAAAGGACACTAATGAAGCTGGTACAACCACAGATATTGAAATAATTTTCACCCAAATGTTCTTTATTTGACAACTACATGTATATATGTACATTTAACTTCAAAATCTGAGAACATTTTTCAGCTCTGGCCACAGCATACATTAGGAAATTAAAAATTTATTGCTAGATTATCATCCAAACTTTTCTTACAATAGGGAGGTGGGGAGAATTTTATTTTTAAAAAATTCTTCATGGAAATAAAAAGGGTTGAGACAGCATGAAAATTAGGGGGTGGGCTAGGATGATAATCTAACAATTAATTTATTATGACCTTATTCTGCATTAAATAAATTACTTTATTTTTCTTTTTAATCACTGCTTAACCTAGTCAATGGTTTGATCAACGGATATTATGTAGAAATGGGTCTAACTGCATGATCTGAAAGGTCCACAGACCTAGCTCAAGTATCGCATATGCCCCGGACCTCTCACTTGCACTATTATAATCCCCTGCAATCATTTACTTTAAGCATATTTGTTGGATACTCCAAAAACCTTCACATTCATTTAAAAAAAACAACATTAATATATATGCAAAAGTTGAAAACCGAACACTGGAAACAACTGAGGATTGATTGGTAAGCAACACCTGTCACTGTTTATATAAGTTTGTAGGTTTATTAACTCATTATATATAACATCTGTCGCAGACAGTGTTAACATATCTACATTTCCAGACAATCAAAATATTCATAGCTCAATCGGCGACATCTCAAGTTTAAAGGGAGTTAAGTCCAACAAGAGTTTAAATCAAGATCCAGACTAAGGGGGAAAACAGGACTCTTTACCGTCCTGAAAAGACCCAGAAAGGGTTGAAACTAGATGATAATAAACAATCAAAACCAGTTTCCCGTCAGTAGTTAATTCCACTACCAAAACCTATCAATCTACTTTACTGTCCAGTCAAACAATTCATCCTACCACCACATACTGAAGGTTTTGCTAAATGGTCTGAACATCAAAACTACATAGTTAGATAATTAAAGTACATAAAGCAGATGTATGTTCGGCCATTGTGTTGTAATGTATGCTGGATAGCATCACACTTAACCAGCAAGAATTAAAACAACAACCTCAGTCTTGAGAATTATACAATGTTTTGTACAAATAGCAGTTTTACTGATAAAATATAATTGCACATGCCGATGACTGAGTGCTTTGTGTACAAGTTATTCAACAAGTTGTTTTCTTTGAAAGTATGAGGCCACCATGTGCAAGCTAGGAATGCTAACTCAAGATTAAAGATTAATAACTTGACAATAAAGTGTATTTTTCCAGTCAGTTACACAAAACAAAAACAATACTTATAATAATTATATATTATTTACACTTCTACTGCAATCAGTCAAGATTAACTGCATTTCATTTCCTAATAAAGCTGGGCGGAGCTAACAAGAGCAAGATAACATTTCATTGGTGGCACGATCTTGCTTGTGCGACATCACGGCATGAGTTTCATACAAAGTTTGCTTAAGTTGTCATAAAAATGTGTGCACAGATTGAGTGTGTTGGCAACGTCGCTGTTCCAATGTCAATAATGTCATTGACTTTGCACGTTATTGCATATAATAAATTTGCATTCTCAATATTAATATTGGAGAATAACGTAATAGTTTTGTCTAAAACAGTCAGAAAATATAAGCTATATAAATTATATAAGTATTCAAAGCACAATTTGGAATAAGTCTGATCTAATGTTACCAGTTCTCATTCAGGCCTCACTAGTCTAATGATTTTTTTGGTACTCAATGATAATTCAATAATTGTACTTTTAATCATTAAATATAACTCACACAGCCTGATAAACAAAAGAAACGATCATCTATTTAAGTCCTCCATGGCATAAAAATGATGCTAAGTAATCAAACAGACAAGAATGGAAGCCATTTATAAATGGCCATGCATCCCAGCCGATCTCCCTATCCAGGAAGTTGTGACAAAATCAATATATATGTCTGCATGAATCACATGCAAGCATGGTCCAAGAGTATCAGACAGAATCTCAGCCAGCCAGGGCACCAGACAGATTCAAGGCACCAGACAGATTGAGTGTCAAAAATACAGTACAATCAACACATGACAGATGTCTGGCCCACGAAATCAATACCTGATCAGAAGTGTTAAACATGTGAAACAGGTCAGATGAAATGTCTGGGAAGATAATACACTTTGTAAATACCAGATGAGACACTGGTGAAAAGTCTTAGATGATCTCCAATAAGCAATTTTATAATAAATATGTTGTACATTCACAACACCTCCTTGATTTCCCTGTATCGATTAAGTGCGACATACCTGGTGAGCCAGCTAATGAAACTATTTTTGGCCATTTTTTTAAAAACTTTTTATCGCACCTTTAAGAATTAATACTCACCTTTTTATCTCCATTAGTTAATAGGCATCGCTCGACCTCAGGAGGAGGTTTATAACATAAGATGCCGAGTGGTAATGGTTACAGCAAGGGCTTGTTAAGCCTTTACTTCATAAAGGCTCCTTTGGACACCTCTCATATAGACGCCTTTGGACACCTCTAATACAGAAGGCTTTTGAATTATTGGGTGAATTATGTTTATATTAACTGACAGAGTGGAAAACAGTGCAGGAAGTGTTCAGATTGTTCGTTACAAACAATCTGAACTCTTCCTGCACTGTTTTCAAAGGCCTTCTGTGATTAGTGTGGGAAAACGCGTACCTATGGAGTAAAGGGTTAAGTAATAAGTATAAAGTATAAAAATAAATAAATGTTGAGTTTGTCAGAAGAACAATGGTAAAAATAACTTGAACAGGGGGGGGCGAATGTATTTTGAGGGTATGCATTCTTAGGCGGTAAAAATGAGCGGACGCATCAAAAATGGCAGATTTTAGTTTGTAAAAGTAATGTCAAGGCACAGAAAAACACTGTAATTTATTTTATACTCATTATTTTTCTTAATGCATACTCCCAAGATGTAACTAAGTATATTGTCTTCCATCAGTAGTTCACTCCTACCTTGCAGCTATCATCATAAAAGACGCAATTCGAGAAAACCGAGAGTGTTTACATGTACCGATATACATGTTCACTAAATGACACCTTCTTTTGGACTTTTTCTATGATATCATGCTGTGTTTTCATGAATTTTATCTGTCAGTACTGTTTTCACCACCAATTATTTCCAAATTACACTTGTTTCACCCATTTAAGACCTTCATGTTTGAAATTCATAAGTGTACAACAATATATGAGGAATTTCGTCAACTGTATGCCATCAATGAATGGATGCGTTTGATGCCCAGTAGGGAAAATACAAATATTTTCTTCATTATCGATGTTGGCTTGTCTAAAACTAAGGGAAATGCCAAGGTAGATCCATTATTTAAATCAACCATTCAGAAACATATCAGAGTACAGTTAATTGTTTCAAAGAATAAACGTGAAGACGTTACTCATTTAGAAAAGAAAGCGCAGCAGATGACCAAGACCTATAATTAAAACAGTATATTTCATTTTGATGATGTCATATCAACATTCTCACCACCTTGTTTGTGTATACATGTAGTAACATGTATGACGAAAGGTGGTTGTATTTGACTTTTATTGAAGTCATATTCCACTCTGTTTAATATCAAATCAGGCGTGTACCTGCCTATACGCAAGTACGCAGCTGGGTCCACATGATTTTGATTTTTTTAGCTGATATCAGAAAATTTGTACGTAATATGTTTGATACTGTCCAACAGATTGCATTAGCGTTTAACTATTCAGCAAATGTCTACTTGCATTTAAAAATGAATATGAAAATGATGATCTTGATGGAGAAACGGACCGACTTCAAAACCTTTGTGAAACTGGATGGGCAAGTCGGCAAGACTCCTTGTACACGTACATTTAAATCGGCCTTTTCTACAATTGTGAGTTCAATCGATGTACAGATGTAGCATCTTGAAGTTTGGTATAGTTTCGCAGGATGTAATGCCTCTTAACAAGTAGTTGCAGGCAAATGGCAATTGGAGAGCAATGTGCTTACCACACAGATTTGTCAAGTATGTTGCATCAGCTGACGACAAAAAGAGAGACACTGCTTTACTGACCTCAGCGGTGACCATGAGAGCTTCTGAAGTGAAGTATACTATATCCTGGGTTAGGTAACCCTAACCCAATCCTTTCCTGTCTGGTTGAACTTATAACCATGCCAATTCGGAAATGTCATTCAGTGTCATGCGTAGAGTGCGGATTATCTAACGTCAACCATGAGAGCTGAATGCCGCTCTCTCGACTAGTCATGCTATATAGTAACAGATGTGAGCAGATTGAAAATGTAATTTAAAAAATGCCGGTAAGAATGAATGAATGAATGAATGAATGAATGAATGAATGAATGAATGAATAGTGTTTTACGGTGTACCAACACATTATAGGTTATTGGACGCTAACAGTATGGAAGATTCCACGTTCACTCTATATGTACAAAAAAAAACCAAACAAATTAACAAACAGATTAAATAAAATATATCAACAAATGAATATGAAGAATGAACCTAGAACCTTGATACCTGCAGAACTGCAGAATTTAAACAAATTCTATCGTATTACTCAAATTGTCGCTTCCTAGGACATGCATGGAACCACACAGGAGTCAATAATTTAACCACAATAGTGAGCATGACAAAAAAAGATAAAATAAACATGACACCCACTCGGAGGATTCTTACCCCTCTGCAGAGATCGGCAGTGATTCTATTCTTAGCCGGAACCACACGGGCTTGCCGGTAAGAAAGCCCAGAAATGTGACTTTATCTAGAACCAGGGGCACTCAGTTGAGTACAAATTGTGACTTTGTGAAGACAGTCTTACTGTTCTTACGCCGACGATGGTAACATAAATGTTTCACTTTGCACTGAACGGTAATGCCTGTCATTTAATAAAACGTCATCAAACTTAAAAAAAACTTATTTTGTATTTATAACTATTTTGTTTTAAAACGAAATTATACAACATCCTTACAACTAGACTATGACACTCAATGTGATGGATCAATCACACAACATCGTTTAAGTGAAAAGGTGAATTTATTTGAGTTTTCATTATTTTTTTGGCAATGAATACTCCAGTAGAGAATGTGCTACTAGTATCTTGAAGAAAATGTGCCAAAAGTTGTTCATGCCTGTCTTTTCTTTATAGATGATTACGGAGAATCAAATTTTCTTTTTGATGTTCTTAGTGACATTGCACTAGGTGAGGGTGAAATAAATTTCCTCTTCTGTGGTTGTGACCACTTATTTAAGGAAATGGCTTATTTTATTCTGTAAGGCATTTTACCGGGAAAGGAAAAATCATAATAAAGGACACACTATGCTGATTTTTTATTCAATGAAGCACTTTAACTGTTATAGTTGCACAAATACTCAGTCTTGTTTTTTTAACATACACGTGTAACTGACAATATCTGTATTTGTATTTTCCCTACTGGGAACGCATCCATTCATTTATGGCATACGGTTGATGAAAACCCTCATATATTGAATTTCAAAACGAGGAGGTCTTAAAGGGACAAATCAAGTGTAATTTGGAAATACTTGGTGGTGAAAACAGTACTGACAGTAAAATTCATGAAAACACAGCGTGATATCATAGAAAAAAAACAAAAGAAAGTGCCATTTAGTGAATATGGATTTCGGTACAAGTAAACAATCTCGGTTTTCTCGAATTGCGTCTTTTGTGGTGATAGCTGCATAGTAGGAATGAACTACCGATGAAAGACAATATACTTAGTTACATCTTGAAAGTATGCAATAAGAAAAATAGTGAGTATAAAACAAATTACCATGTTTTTCTGTGCCTTGACGTAACTTTTACAAACAAAAATCCGCCATTTTTGACGTGTCCACTCATTTTTACCGCCTAAGAATGCATACCCTCAAAATATGTTCACCCCCCTGTTAAATGGCCTTTAAGTCAGAAGAGCTAAAATTAATTTTGCCATTTACATAAAACCCATTGATGTCACGAACGTCACATAATTATGTAATAAATCAATATCATTTTGTCAATTCAATGAAGACAACAAACTTTTGAAGACCATTAATTTCGAACCTCTGTCTATAACAGAACAAAAATAGTTTCAAAGTTGAAATGAAGAGAAAAGAAAATTGATGAAAAAGAATCTGAAATGTTTAGATTAAAATGCCCTGGAGTGGCTAGGTCAGCCGTACCTGCTGTGACCCATCACAATAATAACCATTCAGCTGTGGGGGATTCTGCTGATGACCACGCAATGTCAACATTAAGCCAAAGTGACACAATTGCCAGAAATAAGGCAGAAAGCTCAATGTTGATAGGTTTCACTGGGACAGCTAACAGTAACCTCTGGCAGCAGGATTAACAGCTTAGCTGTTCCAGTGCCAAATCTGACTGATTGCTGGATTAAGAAGGCACTTTATGACTTACTGTAATAATTATTTATACCAATTATAAATACTGGATATTAACCATGAAGCTTAATCATTTATAAAGAACCGTGCACATATTTTCAATTAAATCTCATTTCCTCCCTTGCTATTAAACTTTTTGACCGAGACTGGATTCCATTTTATACACATTGCTATGTATGATGTATTATATGGCAACCAATTTTGTTGGTGGATGAAGACCTCGGAATGAACATGCTCAGCAACTTTTATACAACCAACATAACTTTCTTGCAAATATTATTGAAACTAGACTGGGCTCAAACCCACGTCCTTATAGCAGCGAACAGTAACTTGTTGAAACAGCACCATAGCCCCACCCATCAGGCCACTGAGGACCTTTTTACTGTAGAAATAAGAAGACCAATCAATGACCTGACTCAGGTTCTCAATCAAACATTATCCAATCAACGATCAGTAGTGTTTCCTAGGCAGCCATTTTCCTTAGACAAGCAAACGGTCTCTAAGTAAACACTACATTGTTTTATATTGTATTAACTTAGACAAACTACACCATGTGGCCTTTGAGTGGAATGATTGGTGCTCTCGAGCAGGTCAATTACAGTCATCTTTAATTGGCATTGCATATAAACAACATGTTGATCAATACAAATCACAACATTTAAGTGCAAGTGTCCTAAATATGATAGTGACAGTTGCATGATTGTACTCAGGAAACTGACTCGAGAGCAGTTCATTTAAATTCTAAGCTTTCTTTGCAACTGAGTTAAAATAAATTAGTATAAACTACCAATCCTAAACGATCCCAACATTATAAAATGGCCACCTCTATAAAATTATATATACATGCAGTCATAAAAAAACACTTTTAAACATTTTATCTTCGCCTGAAGTCATTAATATTTCTTAAGTGGTTTATTCAAAACCGAGACTCTATTATAGCTAAATCTTACTTTGGTGTGACAAGACATTTCATTAAGCAAATAACGGTACATGAAAATGAATATCTGAATAAATTTCAACACACTAGCGTAGTCACAAGAAGCACCTTTCCATTAACCCTTTTTAAAAAAAAGAAATCACATTCAAATATAATGTACCTTCCAATCTGTGATATATAATATAATAGCAGTACTTAATTGATTTCAATATTCACAGCATGGATAAGCATGCTTTGTTATGGTTTTCCAGTCAAATTTAATTGGGTATTAACCGTAAGATCAGGTAAGGAAATTAATTCTGTTTTATCTTTGATTACATGACAAACTGTCATTGAAAGTTCAAGTAATTATTTACCAAATATAAATCTTTTCTATTCACTGATCAAAAAGCTTATCAACAGCCATTTTCACTATTGTACGATTGTGGGTACATCTAACTATTTTGTGTGTTGAGGTTAAAATACAAAATTACTGACTACAGGAGATCAAAAAATGTTCTGATTGATACAAGGGTAATAACTCTAGATATACTATGGGGATTCTGACCGGCCACAGTCCTTGTGGTGGTTGTCCATGAACTTTGTTTTACGGCCAATAATCTCCTACCTCTAAATATGTGGGGAAGTAGTCAGTGATTTGCAGAGATGAGGCGCATCTAGTTATGTTTAACAATATAGCGAATCCCAGGAAAGATGATTACAGGTAGCTACTGACTGAGATGACCATAACCGGTCAAAAGTAAATTCTTCACAAATATTACTTGCACTAAGCTACACCAAAGTATAGGAACACACTGACAACTTCAGAAAGATTGTCACATCAAATTTCAGTTTGACTGGTGAAGAAAACCGTATACAATAACGGACATGTAGAATGTTCTCTTTAAATAAATGCTTCTGCTCAGTATGGTACTATAGCGCATTTATTGATCTTTAATACATTTATGTGCTATCATGAAATATAACTGATCAACTTTTTGTCTGGATCAAAATTGCTGCCAATGCAGTTCTTTTCCAGTCGCTTGATGCCTGCTCTAGTGGTAGCAGACATCCTACGAGATTAAGACAGAAACCTGATCAATAACTGTCGTACGAGGTGCTACATGAGTCACTGCCACAATGCATGCCATTGCATGCAATCTTTTATTAACTTGGAAAAGAGTAATCAATTCTCTGTTTATAGTGCTTACAATACAGATGACACATTTTTTTCTTGCATGTATGAAAATGCATTCTTTTAGAACTAGAAATGTATCTGTTGACACAAATACAGCCCATGTGCCTGTAGCCTTAGTTCGGAAATGCTGTTAGAAAAATGGGTTTCACCTAGAGACAGTAGTCTGAGACAACATTATGTACAAAATAATTGCTAATTTTGGCCATAATCATTTGAGAAGTTTGGGGAGGAGTAAGGCTTATAACAATAAGAAATGCAATCAATTATATTAAAGGACTGCCAGTAATACGTAATTGATGGACCAAAATGTGATGCATTTACATGTATTTGGCAATGGCATAGGCACAATCAAGACAAGTTAAATTCCTATATGAGAATTCAGTCAAACAGGGACAATAACAGCTGTAAAATTTGACCGATGGTGATAAATATCAAACGTGACTTGTATTGTTTATAAATATACAGGGGTGCAAATGGAATATTAGTTAAAAAACATAGACACTTTCAGAATTTATTATTTTAACTGAAATTAAGACAAACCTGAAATTAAGTAAAACCTTTTAGAATTTATTAATCAGAAACCATTATTTTACATGAAATTAAGTCAAATCTTTCAGAAGTCATTGAATGAATATTTAGCTTCATTTTTATGCTATCGAGGGCTAACAGATGATCAGTGTTAACCTAACCACTGTTTCCTGGGATCCTGGAAGGTTTACCGGTACTTGAGCACACCCAAACGATAATGAGACAGAATGTTGTATATCAATCATCACAGAGACTGTGACAAGGAGGGGAATCAAGCAATATAAATATATAATATGAATGTGACCATCAGTGGTGTAGCTGACCCTAAAATGATGCACAGCCCACAAGTCTGCAGGGATGTCTGCCGCACATAAATTATTTGCTTTTTACGATGCATTTCCTGCCTTCTGGGAGCATTTCCACAAGATATAATGATGCAGTCATTAGTAAATAAAAAGTGAGTATCATAAAAATAGTGCAAGCCTGGGCTTTGTGGCGTGAAGGCAGCTACACAACTGACCATTAGTGAACATTGCATACATAAACAAACATGTACATCATGTATGCATAAAGACATTAAACTTATAATTAGAACATTGTCACAACATTGACCTGTGACAGACTCACAAACCTTTAAGAAAATAATGCCTGGATATAATTGTCCCTGAGGTTGACATAATTCACTCTCCCGCTCTGCAGAAATAGACACAAACTATACCAGATCCTGTATCTTAATCAAAAACACAGCAAAATATTGAGGTTGAACTACCATTTAAAGCAGTAACTTGAATTGTATTTGGAGCTGTGCAGGGAATATAATACGACCGTTTAAAGCACTATAATGATCGGTGAAACATACATGTACGTGTATTTTTAAAAAATTTACCTTTTTGCTTTGAGCGTCCATGTTTCCAGATTTTAAATCCTTACTATGCACAGACAGGTAGAAACTTGGCCAATTTAAACCGACAATAAAACACACACGCAGAGCCCAATATAGATTAATCGCAGCTGAATAGATAAATAATGTCGGCACCTTCAGTCGATATCTGGCTATGTTATGTATTTATAGTACACACTGTAGTTGATAAAATCATCAATAAACCTTTTCAAATTCAAATCGGTGACAGTTAACACCTCGACCTTGACTTAAAGGAGAACAAAGGTTCACTTAAACGGATGAACTTTTCATTACACCTGAAATCTCACGCTGTTTTTTTTTCTCCTAATACACTAAGCCTAAATGAACACGCATCAATTCACAAAGTCTCAATAGAAGACCGGGTCTGTAATTTTTGGTAGCCAGCTTTGCAATTTAAAATCTGACATTGTGTATATGCTGCTAACAGTCTCTCCGCATGCTGAACTTGTACTGTTCATCTTATCTTCTGCTTATTTGCGATTTAAATCTTAAATCTTGCCTGTGTTATAACCTGGCTAAAAATTACTGACTCACTAAAAAAAAAAAATCTCTAAAGTTAAAAAGATACAGAGGCAATCTCCTGCTGACAAGAATTCCACAGAAGTATCTGGAATTAAAAACAACCAAGATATCTGCAAAATAGGATATTTGAAAAAGTTGTGTTGATATTATAAATACTGGTAATTATTGTTGAAGAACTTAATTAGTTGAAAATCTAATTTATGTTTGTTTGAGATGTAGCTATTTTCGCATTTTATACAGAATTGACAAACAACAGAAATTATCAATTATCGTGGATTTATGCAATAATTGCATGCCAGGATGTTGCCATGACACTGGAAAATTAAACAGAACTTCCTCTCATCAATTTCAAATACACTTAAACAGTTTATAAGATGTGATGACAAAAAATACCAGATTTCCTGTACATTAGAGGAACCTTATTTCACAACACCTATAGGAAGGTAGGGAAGCACTGAGTGAGCAACATAGCTAAAGATAGAATATTTAGCATCATTTTTATGCCACCGAGGGCTAACAGACAATCAGTTACCCTGACCGCAGTTTCCTGGGATTCTGGAATGTTGACCAATACTCGAGCACACCGCATCTCCTCAAGTAACTGATAACTTTTCCACTTGAATAAGCAGTGTGGGACAAATGACAATGAGACACAATATAATATATCAATATCACGGAGACTGTGACTGGGGATGAAGGAGGGGAATTCGAATTCACGACCCCTGGATTGATAGTCAGAAGAGCTACTTGCTGAACTTATTTGGCCAGGCTAGCAACATAGATATAAATAAAAGTGGAAATATAGGCTGCACTCTGAAACTTTCATTACATTTAATTATTTTAGGTTTTTTCTCCTTTTTTCAGCAATATTTCAGTTATGTGCTCCTAATCATGGTTCCTGGTATTTGGTAACCACTACCAGTCTGCAAGTCATCCTCTGTTTCTCCATATCAATACATGTGCTAGACCAATCAGCACAGAGACTGTAGCCTAGAGAAGATTCGAACCAACAATCCTGGATTGACAGTCGGACGGACATGTTGCCACCTATGATTTGTCGTCAAGCCCGGCATTTTTTAAATTTGAATTTGCATTTAAATTTTTTTTACCCTAGTCAATGTGAATCTTCAACTTAGAGTTAGCATACCTTACTTGCTAGTATTATAGCACCTAAATAAAGACAACAACATAAACAATGAATTCAAGGACTACTCTCTTAAACTCAAGGCCTTAACAAAACTATGCATTTTGGCACTACCTGTTTATCCCTATTGCAATGTTGTTCCAGAATCAAGCCAAAAACAATAAACTGCAATTATAATCTAGTCAGAGTCTGGGTGTTTCTTCCAACCAATGCTAAACTGACAAGATAAACAAATAAATGATGTGAAGGTAATGGTTTAGTGGAAGATTATTGGATCATGCCAGGATCAGAGGGTCTTGTGCTCGATCCTCCCCCATAACTGTGTTTTACGCATAATATGCTTACAACTGGTTCTCCCCAGGAATTCTTCGTTCGTAATTTGTCTAAGTTGTAATAACTTGTTTTACAATCAAAGTAAAATAAATAAGAAACCTGGAATATGAACATGCATACTTCAACCTCTGAAACAAGTAAGCTTAGATGAACTTCTTTGTACACATCTTCTAATATTATTTTTCGCCACAGTATTTTTTGTCAGATGTACAATATAACAAGAGATGCAATCCAACAGTCCTTTTAGACACTGAAATCCTCCATTAGGCCAAATTGCAAGTTAGCAAAATAAAAATTCTTTTTTTGATCATGTTAAAAAATTCATGCAAAAAAAATTTACGTAAAAATACATTTTGGAGATAAGATTTTTTGTCACACATAGCTTGCACTGAAATGGGCTTACAGTGACCGGTACGTTATTGTAGACTAAGTCTAATCGGGTTAATATTAAGTGATCGCCAATCATCAGAAATCTGTCATTGAATAACAAACTGACTGAGCGCTCACTTCTGGCTGACCAAATTAGACCCTATCTTAATCCCCTGTACTTATCCTAGCTTAAATCTCAGCTACCCATGTAACCCAGCTATGTCTGGCCGTAATTCACAGTCAAATATTTGGTTGACATGATAGTAAAATTCTTAATAAATGTCGAGGAGATACAAAAGTTTCAAAGATTACATGTTGTTCAAAAACATCAAGTACAGTCGCCAACTTGGTCGAAAGGTAAGCATATATATTGTATAATACTAACACAATTCTGTATTGTTTTGAGAATTTTGAAATTATTATTTTAGTTTGTTGTAGCCTATGATAACCATTAGCATGTTTAAATAGAGTCCCACACCTGGTTTATATCCTTGTAACAAACAAGGAACATCTGTGACTTCAACTTAGAAATTGGCATTACCTCTGACCCCTTCCCCTTCCTGATAAAGATAACTCTTACTTAAATTTTATTAAAAAAATATGTATTATCTCCCTTGTCCAATACACTGGATTATCCAGATAGTGACATTCACATTTCATCTGCCAGTGAATGAGACAGAAAAGTTAGTTTATTGATTGAAAAAACATATGGCTAATGTCTATGCAAATACAATCATCTGTTTTGCCCAGACTTTTAAGTGTTTCTGTCTGGTTAGAGTTGAAGGTGAATTGATTTAAAACTGGGTATTATTAAAAGTTATACAACCAAACACAAAGAATTGCAATATTTCTATTGATATTTCACAGAAGAATAAATAAAATTTTATTGATTTTATTTCGCTCTCACCTTAATGAACAATACGATAGTGGCGTGATGATGTCAGGTAACAGGATGTGAATTTCTGATGAGTCATGTATCCAAATTAAGTAATATTAGAACGGCAGCAAGGCGTCGCGGGTAGGGTAAAATGAATTTATCGAAATCTATCACTGTTTTATAATAATCGCATTAGCTCTATTGATGTATTGAAATTAACGCTCAATACCAACTGACCAAAACTTCTTTAATGCTATTGGTGTAATTTGCATGCCGTTATAGTCATCCTTCATTCATAACGATTGTTTTCAGACGGTGGGTCTACTTAAATCCCCACTCGACCACAGTCTCCGTGATAACTGATATACACTGTCATTTGTCTCTCACAGCTGATTCAAGTGAGAAAGATATCAGTTTGATTTGCTTGAGTACTGCAGGTTAACCTCCCAGGATCCCAGGAAAGAGCGGTTAGGATAACTGATCTTTTGTTAGACTTCGATGGCATAAAATGGACACTAAATATTCAATCAATCAACCCATATTTCTTAAATCCTGGAATTTTTTTCCATCTTTCTACAGTAGATGATGGGCTTGAGTACTGGTTAACCTTTTCGCATCCCAGGAAAGATGGTTATTAGACTAAGGTTATCTTCTGTTAATCATAAAAATGACACTAAATATTAAATCAATAAATCTATCTATCTTAAACCCATCTGTCTTTCTACAGTAAAATAGATACACAGTTAATAAATAAGTTTTTACATAACAAGTATGTATTCATGTAAAATTTTACATGGACCAAAGTCTACCTTCAGTTATTTCCCACAAACCAACACAAATAAACATATCTGACAACCTTATCTTACCTGTAAGTATCAATCATTACTTTTACAAATTACTGCTTGTAAGTGATAAAACAGATATATGTATGAACACCTTCAGCAAAACATGAAATGCACAGTAACCTTGTTCTTGTTTAAGATGATTCTCATTCAAAGTATCAATTAAAGGATATATAGATCTTCCTGACTGTAACCTTCTAGAGATGAGTTGCAGGGCTTACATAAGCTCATATTATTCGCCTACTTCCCAATCTTGTTTTTTTTCCCAATGGGGTGGGGGTGGGGTGTGTGTGTGTGTGTGTGTGGGTGGGTGGGGGGGGGGGGGGGTATTAAATTTTTTTTACACAAAGGGTCCATAAATAAACACTGGAAATTAAAACAGCATGATCTTTACAGTGTTACGCTTTATTTTCCAGTTTGCTATTTTAAAGCTTTAAAAAAAATCCCAACTTCCTCTCAATTATGATGTCCCCCCCTCCCCCCATTCATGAAGGCTTGAGCCTCTTCCCATTACAAGAATGGGTTGGGTACCAGTACATCACTGTGTACCAGTACATCAATGTGTACCAGTACATCACTGGGTACCAGTACATCACTGCGGGGACTTACACCACTATGATGGATCAAATCACAATAGCCTCATAATTATGATATGTCACAAATTGGTGTGCAAATCCCTTTTCAGTATTATTATTTTTACATGTTTAAATAGATACCTTTGTGGCTATACATGCTCACTGAATATAATATATCAGACAAAAATGTTCTAAGCCAATTTATAAATTTTGAAAAATTCCGATATACCAGTACACATACATGTACTTCTTTCAAAAAAGGTTTAATACCCCTGTACTGGACCTCAGCCTTGCAAATCTTAAAAAGCAGTGAGTTTTCTGAGCCACCTGTAGACTGCTTTAATAATTTTTTTGCCAAAATTCTTTGATTAATCAAATATAAGTGGCACAGTACAAATAAATGTGGAAGCAGTCTGTTGAATCAGCAGGTAGGTTGATGTTTCTTATCACGGGTAATCAGTACGGAATATAAAACATACAGTTAATCGCTCAGTAGAATTGGACTACAAACAAAACACCTGAGCGTTTTGCTAAGTTTTTTAACCCGTTAAACATGTGATACAAATAAACTTGGCTATAATATATAATGATAAAATTGTCAGCAAAGGAGGAGAAACATGTTTTATGTATACACATTATATATATACTGCTTAGAAGATGACTTATCCCGAGGTTACACATGCTAGTGGCAGTTTAGTCGGACTATGTGATTCATTAAAACTTATATACTTGCTACAAGTTCAGTAAAAAACACTTAAATTATTCAGTTTTAGCTGTGACAGCTCAGAAGTCGATCTTCACGTGGGTTCAATCCCTTGCTGGGTGATAATAAATGAAAAAAATCAGAACCAGAAGCTTCCTTGCTTGGCGTTCAGCATTTTGAAGTTTAGTTCTCAGTGCGGTCAGCTGGGCATCAGTATAATAATGACAGGATTGGATATCATACAATGTGTTTGTTACATGAAACTCCAATGTGGCACTTAGAAAATTGTCTCAACAGACACCACATGATATGACAGAAAAATTGTTGAATGTGTAGCTCAACACCGTGTATACTAAATCTTATCACTCAAGATGTCTGCTTCTGTCACTTATAAATATGTCATAATTAAAGTGTATCAAAATATACAATCTTTACTGTCTCTGACCATGAGAAAATCACTAAATGCAGGATTTATCTTTAAATAGCTAAAATTATCAGTTATGTAAGCATAAATTTGTAAGGACAACTGAATCTTTTTTTGTGATTCAACCCCCCCCCCCCCCCCCCCCCCCACCCCACCCCACCATCTTTGAGACAAATCCTTATCAGTTTTCCTGGTTAAGAACCTCAGTACCAAACATATGAGGATAAGGGGGTGATGTGGGTAGGGGTTCAAACTCATAATCAGTGAGTCTTCCTGGTTAAGAACCTCAGTACCAAACATATGAGGATAAGGGGGTGCCGTGGGTAGGGGTTCAAACTCATAATCAGTGAGTCTTCCTGGTTAAGAACCTCAGTACCAAACATATGAGGATAAGGGGGTGCCGTGGGGTGGGAGTCAAACTCATAATCAGTGAGTCTTCCTGGTTAAGAACCTCAGTACCAAACATATGAGGATAAGGGGGTGCCGTGGGTAGGGGTTCAAACTCATAATCAGTGAGTCTTCCTGGTTAAGAACCTCAGTACCAAACATATGAGGATAAGGGGGTGCCGTGGGGTGGGAGTCAAACTCATAATCAGTGAGTCTTCCTGGTTAAGAACTTCAGTACCAAACATATGAGGATAAGGTGGTGCCTTGGGGTGGGAGTCAAACTCATAATCAGTGAGTTTTCCTGGTTAAGAACCTCAGTACCAAACATATGAGGATAAGGGGGTGCCGTGGGTAGGGGGGTCAAACTCATGATCAGTGAGTCTTCCTGGTTAAGAACCTCAGTACCAAACATATGAGGATAAGGGGGTGCCGTGGGTAGGGGTTCAAACTCATAATCAGTGATTCTTCCTGGTTAAGAACCTCAGTACCAAACATATGAGGATAAGGGGGTGCCGTGGGTAGGGGTTCAAACTCATAATCAGTGATTCTTCCTGGTTAAGAACCTCAGTACCAAACATATGAGGATAAGGGGTTGCTGTGGGTAGGGGGTCAAACTCATGATCAGTGAGTTTTCCTGGTTAAGAACCTCAGTACCAATCATATGAGGATAAGGGGGTGCCGTGGGGTGGGAGTCAAACTCATGATCAGTGAGTTTTCCTGGTTAAGAACCTCAGTACCAAACATATGAGGATAAGGTGGTGCCGTGGGTAGGGGGTCAAACTCAAGATCAGTGAGTATTCCTGGTTAAGAACCTCAGTACCAAACATATGAGGATAAGGGGGTGCCGTGGGTAGGGGGTCAAACTCATAATCAGTGAGTTTTTCTGGTGAAGAACCTCAGTACCAAACATATGAGGATAAGGGGGTGCCATGGGGTGGGAGTCAAACTTATGATTAGTGAGTCTTCCTGGTTAAGAACCTCAGTACCAAACATATGAGGATAAGGGGGTGCCGTGGGGTGGGAGTCAAACTCATGATCAGTGAGTTTTCCTGGTTAAGAACCTCAGTACCAAACATATGAGGATAAGGGGGTGCTGTGGGGTGGGAGTCAAACTCATGATCAGTGAGTTTTCCTGGTTAAGAACCTCAGTACCAAACATATATATGAGGATAAGGGGGTGCCGTGGGTAGGGGGTCAAACTCATGATCAGTGAGTCTTCCTGGTTAAGAACCTCAGTACCAAACATATGAGGATAAGGGGGTGCCGTGGGGTGGGAGTCAAACTCATAATCAGTGAGTTTTCCTGGTTAAGAACCTCAGTACCAAACATATGAGGATAAGGGGGTGCCGTGGGTAGGGGGGTCAAACTCATGATCAAAGAGTTTTCCTGGTTAAGAACCTCAGTACCAAACATATGAGGATAAGGGGGTGCCGTGGGGTGGGAGTCAAACTCATGATCATCTGAATCTGAGTCCCACAATTCTCATGTCTTGCACTAATGGGAGCAATACTGTTATAGTCAGAAAGCTGTCGTAATATGGACCATGTGTTGGCCGGCCGCTCTTGCCAGAGGTTGTGAGTTTGATCCCCAGCTAAACATGATATCTCTTAAAAAGCAACACTACTGTTTCTACTGGGTAGGATGGGGACTCAAGAGCAATTCATAATTATTAGCTCTGAGCTTTCTTAACAACTGAGTTTAAATTTGTATAAACGAAACATCAAATAAAAATAGAAAGTTCAAATTGGAAGGCATAAAAAGAAAAAGAAATAAAAAACATTTAATCAGAAGCAAACATGGAGTTAACTTTACACATCCTTTAAGTGAAATTGGGCATGTGCAGTAACAGTCATTTATCTAATTACCCTTTAACCTCTCCCATGTCAGGGAATCTTGGGAAACTGATAAATGGGGTATTAATGCGAGACTCCAAGTGTAATTTATATCTGCCTATAACACAAACATGGAATTAACTTGTCAGAAGTCGCCCCACTATCGCAATGAACCAAACACAAAATAAATACAAAGTTTATCATAATTTATACAAGTTGTAGGCACAAGTAGCAGGCATGCAGTTAATGAAATTCAAATCTATTCACAGATTATAGTAAAATATTGAGATTATTCGCCACAACCTAATTGGCTCCAGGCACAGCTTGGCAAATCTCCACTCACAAGCCTCAGGGACATTCCTCAATGTTACTGAAAGTTATTTTGTTGGCCTTTAAGGCATGTCAGGGCCTGGGAATAGAACAGAATGGTGTAACTGATGGTTGATTCCATGTTTTGAAGTTCTGTCACATTAAATTTTTTTACTATTGTATGAATATTCCATGTTGCAAAAAAATGAATTAATGACCAGACTTGTAATATATGCCTGGGTGGGGAAGCTGACACTAACCTGTGATGTGCGAGCCTACCACAGGTTCTAGGGGGATCTGGCAGCATTTCCCCACCCCTAGTGTTCTGTCCTACAATTATGGGGAAAACACCACTGTATCTGATTTATCTAATCACTAAGGCCATCCTTAATAATAGTTATTTGCAGTGCTTCGGCCCAGTATTTTTCATGTGGGTCGGTAGGTAGCTATTTTTTTTTGCCAAATTTTGATTTTGCGTACAAGTAATCATTTTTAAAAAAATGGATAAAAATCATGAAAAAAAAAAAATGCTTTGAAAGTCAATAAAAAAGTTTGGGTAACTGCAATTTTGTGCGAGTAGGTAGGAGCATGGCAAACACTATATTTTTTAAGGATGGCCTAGATTAAAGAATATGTTAGTAATAATGAGCTTGATCAACACTGACAACACAGAAAACAATTTATGATGTCCTGAACTGACCGGGGCTCAAACATGATCAGTGACACATCCAAGGTTAATGATAATGCAGGTGGAATCTTCAACCACTCAGCAACACAAACCCCAAGATCATTTCAGCAATGATGCATACAGTTATTTTGCCTCTCTTATACGAGAACTGATCCCAGTTAAATACTAGACTCTGAACCATTTGACCCTGTACTGTACCAGACACCATAACCACTGACTCTACCATCTACTCAATATCCTGGAAAATCTTCCCCTGGTGCATCAGCAAATTTTATGGTTAACCTCCCACGACCTCAGTCAGTGGTTATATCAGCACGGTGCCAGAAATTTATTGCCAACCATAGTTCCATGGCACCAACATACAGTAGGTAGATCATATTGATCCTGACTGATAAGCCAAAACAAACACTTATCATCAGAAATTCCACAAATCATAGGCACCATTTATTTTTCACAGGAGAGTATTTAATATTAGATGGGCTCTGTTTGTACTCACAATAATTGAGTGTAGCTGCATTACTATCGATTTGAAATACTTTGTTTGTACAAGTATTAATATCATCATTGGATGTAACAATAAATAATTGATGACTGTTCCAACTGGCAGATTATTATATACGGTATGCCTCTTCCATATAATTCAGAGGCCCAGATAAGGTGATTTTGGGAGTAATGCTTTATTTCAATAGCTTTAAAAAAATGCGGGTAAATTTACCGGGCTCACAAGTCTTAGAATTATTCCTTCAAAAATTGAGTGCCGTCAAAGACAAGATGCTCCATGTAACTTTTTTTCATCTTTGGTACAACTTCCTATTCATGACTTATTGCACAGTACGAGGTCTGACACTGGCTGAGTCTAGGGTACCACAAGGCCACCGCTGCTCAGTGCTAGGACTGACACTAGCTTAGTCTAGGGTACCACAAGGCCACAGCTGCACAGTACCAGGTCTGACACTGGCTTAGTCTAGGGTACCACAATGCCACCACTGCAGTACAAGGTCTGACACTGGCTTAGTCTAGGGTACCACCAGGCCACCGCTGCAGTACAAGGTCTGACAATAGCTTAGTCTAGGGTAGCACCAGGCCACAGCTACACAGTATGAGGTGTGACACTGGCTTATTCTAGGATACCACCAGGCCACCGCTGCACAGTACAAGGTCTGACACTGGCTTAGTCTAGGGTACCACCAGGCCACCGCTGCACAGTACGAGGTCTGACACTTGCTTAGTCTAGGGTACCACCAGGCCACTGCTGCACAGTACCAGGTCTGACACTGGCTTAGTCAAGGGTACCACAAGGCCACCGCTGCACAGTACGAGGTCTGACACAGGCTTAATCTAGGGTACCACCAGGCCACAGCTACACAGTATGAGGTCTGACACTGACTTAGTCTAGGGTACCACCAGGCCACCGCTACACAGTACAAGGTCTGACACTGACTTAGTCTAGGGTACCACCAGGCCACCGCTGCACTGTACAATGTCTGACACTTAGTCTAGGGTGCCACCAGGCCACAGCTACACTGTACGAGATCTGACACTGACTTAGTCTAGAGTACCACCAGGCCACCGCTGCACTGTACTAGGTCTGACACTGACTAAGTCTAGGGTGCCACCAGGCCACCGCTGCATACGTCAGACTTTATATGAAGATCTGACAAAGCTTACCGTCTAAATTTTCTAATACATAGTTTTACTGTATACATTTCTTGTAGTCAGGCACTTCTTTCTTACGTGTTCATGAGTTACAGACATTGAACTTGTGTTCTGAATGGAGTCTACTTTCATTTTTGTAATTAAAGTCAATCAGTTTTTATCATCTCCCCTTTCACAATAATGGTAATGATGGAAATGGTTTAAAAGTTATTCTCAGTCATTGCAATGTCCTTTCTGTGCTGATTCAATTAAAGTTTGCATCCTTGATACAGGCATGGTAAAAAGATTCTCTTCATTAATTGCAAAAAAAAAATATTAAAAAAAAAAATTTACTCACTAGTACTTACTAACTACCCACTCCTACATGGTATGGGTTAGGAAGAGGCAAACAAACAAATTTTAAGGATAGCTCCGGGAATCTTGGAAGTGCCTATTACAGAATAATTTTTGTGAAAGTTGTACAGATTGCAAGATAGATTACAAATTAATCAGAACTGAAACACCCACTATGCCCCTACCACCTGGCATTACCTTTCCACAATGTGAAATTAATAACGTAATAAACAACAGGTAACTAGAACCAAGCACAGGTGTGTTTGTATTTAGTATTGATATTTTGACTTCCATCATCGAATCATTAGTACAGAAGTGCAGCTTAACCTTTCTTATTGCCATCAGAACCAACAAACATTTTCCTTCATATCATTTCATAGAGTCAATATTTGTGTAACCAGATCAGCTAGCCGGACATCAAAGACCGGCTGATCCAGTAGATCTGGTTGTGGTTTAACTGGTGTTATGATTCAGGTGCCTAATCACCAGTAAGGATCACTACCTATCACATCATCACTACACCAATACCTTCACAATGTGCATGTGGGGATCCGGGACCTTTAGTCAGGGAAGAGGGGGTTCAAATGCAGACTGATAGTCAGACACGTTTAAGCGACTGAGCTGATCAGGCCCGACTGTACATTTCAGATGGCATCCATAAAGTCCAAGGGCATCCAAGTATTTTTTTATAATTTCTGCTGAAACGGGTATCGTTTTAATATTTAGGAAACCTCAGTGGAGGTGGGGTGGGTCTGAACTTTAAGGCATGGATGGACAGCTTCTTATCATTTGGATATCCTATCTGGGAGACACAAAATAAAAAAATATTTAAAATGCTCTTCGAGATATGCAATATGTCGTATGAGGGTAAAACTCTGTCCCCACCCCTTTAAATCTGCCATGTAGATATCAATCTCAAGGGTTTGTAACTCATGTAATGATGGAAGAATCAGAATGTAATGGGTTCTGTAACTAACAGAGATTTAATAGGTTACTTCATGATAAAACTATCATAGAACATATCGCTGGTGCTGATGTGCATTTAAGCCATAAAAAAGGCATATATTATCAAATTCAGATTTTTATTGGTCTTCGACATTAAACATGTACTTAAATATATAACTCAAGGATTTGAATTGTAGATCTCCAACCAGGGTGTCATTAAGCAAGACATTTTAATCTCATACATCCAGAGACATCCAGCAAGCTGAGACTGTGTGTATAAGTTGTAAGAACAGAGCCACATAAAAAGAATATCTAAGAATTTTTCAGCATAACAATTCTCTCTCCTGTTTGTACTATTTGACTCTTCCCAATTGTTAGTAAATGTTTCATTTTCTTTCAAGTGGCTGTGTAAATCAATTACAGAAGCCTGAAAACCTAATTACACTCAATGTTTGATGTTTAAATTGTTTTTTTACAAAACAGAGCCCCAAGTTCATTACAAGTAATCTTTCCTTGATTCCCTCACTAACTGTCCCTCTCAGCATCTCAGAAACATAATGGACTGTCCCACTTACCATTTATAATTATCCTTGTTATTATGTATGATTATGTATGATTAATGCATGAACATTCCAAGTACATAATGAAATAAGAAGACATTGCTTGATTCTTGCAGGGTGATTATTCACAATCATGCATGTATTACTTACAATATTACACACTGGAGCAGGATGAATTAAAAACCTCTAGTAAGGTCGTCCTTAAAAAATAAAGTGTTTGCCGTGCTCCTACCTACTTACTCAAATTGCTGCTACCCAAACTTTTTTATTGACTTTCAAAGCATTTACATTTTTTTCATGATTTTTGTCCATTTTTCTTTAAAATGACTATGCCAAATAATTTTTTTTTTTTATTTGGCCAAAAAAAAAATTAGCTACCTACCTTCCCACAAGAAAATACTGGGTTGGAGCACACACAGCAAACAAAATTTTTTTAAGGGATGGCTTAATATCTAAATAATAATCTGATATCTTGATTTACACTAATTTAACTTTCATTTTGATTGTGATAAGCAAGCGTAGAGCTTTTGTATATGTTCTCCAGTAAAGAACTTCACTACTGCATGTTGTTTTTGAGAAGTTGTTGAGCCGAGCTTTGGATCGAACGTGCAACCACCTTAATGCGTGACAACCCTTTTCCAAAACACCACCACCACCAGTCATCAACCGAATGATACAGCAAATAAACAATACTATTTAAAAAATTAAATTGGGACTTTTAAAATGTTCTCTATTGAACTTTAAGGCCATACTTAAAAAAAAATTTGTTTGATGTGCTCCAAATTAAACGCTCTGAAAGTCTATAAAAAAAGTTTGGGTAGCTGAAATTTTTAGCGAGTAGGTAGGAGCACAGCAAGTTAAAGAATTACAATAATATAACCTAAAACTGTGTATCCTGTCTCCGGCTAATTTACAGCAGTATAAATGTCTTGTATTAATTGGGTTTTCACTTGTGGAGTGTAACTTTTTTTTATCAGCTGCCATATTTTTGATAGTAAAAAAAGATAAACTGAGATGTGATAAGCAACTTTATTGCAAGAGTGTAAAACACAATAAATCTTTCATGTGGCCCTCTATTATAAATCTTTCATGTGGCCCTCTATTATAAATCTTTCATGCGGCCCTCTATTATAAATCTTTAAGGTAGCCCTTTATTATAAATCTTTCATGCGGCCCTCTATTATAAATCTTTCATGCGGCCCTCTATTATAAATCTTTCATGTGGCCCTCTATTATAAATCTTTCATGCGGCCCTCTATTATATATCTTTCATGCAGCCCTCTATTATAAATCTTTCATGTGGCCCTCTATTATAAATCTTTCAGGGGCTCTTCAACTCTACCCACCCTACATGTAGTTTTCTCATATTATGACCATTCTCACACAGATAATTTACAAGTAAACCCTTTTGTATATGCAAACAACACATTTTATGTACAATTATTGGTATTGCCATTTTGCTACTGACGCTGGATCACATGTTCAACAACATAAACAACACAACAAACATCCCTGTCAACAACCATGATGCACCAGTAGTACAAATATGCAATATTTATTACTCCTCACAGGTTTAGAAGTAGCATTTTTACATTTAACAGTCCATAGCAAAGGTAGTAAAAGGTAATCAAGGAAACATAAAACAGAGAGTTTTACCAGATTTGACATGTTCTACATTGCTTAACCTGCCAGTGAAGTGGCCAGTGGTCATGTTTAAATCATCTGGCCAAATACTTGTGTAAAATACTTGGCCACATGTCCAGTTTGATTTAACTGATGACTCCTTGATTGAAGTCATCATGCACTACCAACTGAGCTAACCTGGCCTGGTTTGTTTTGTAAGAGAAATTAAATTGATGGATAGACAGATGGGCAAAGATTTTCGTTATCTTATTCACAAATGTGATCACTATCAAATAATTATTCCATGCAGCTATTTTGGCAAATGTTGCAAAGATGTCCACGATAAATTTGCTATAATTCACTTGTACCATATCAAGAAAACAATTGATAGCATGAGAAGAAATTATAATTCACAACTGTTTTTTCTTCTCAAAAATAAAAAAAGATCAACAAAAACATTGACCCTTGACTTTTTTGCTGCAAAAAAGATCACCAAACAGTATTGGCCCTTAAATTATTCATTTTTTTCTCAGTTTCACCATGTTCATTAGCATATTAAAGCACGAAGCAAAGCACTTAATGTCATGGTATTGCCTAGAGCAAAACCTCCCCTCTTTGTCTGTTCTTTTTTTCTGAATCAATTCTAATCAAGATTTTTCCAATTTCTCCCTTTATTTGCATTTTCAATCAATACTTCTCATGGGTCACAAAATTTCACACTGTAGTTCTGCAGGACACGAGAACTGTAACTATGGGCAGCATGTCTATCAGGATTTTTTTAATGAAATTTTTAACGCCACATTAGTACACATTACTGGTTAACCTGCATATAGTAGCTAGTCTACGTTTCTTGACTGTGACTCCTGCTGCAATTGGCGTCCATTTCCTTTGGGCTTACAATAATATTGGTGCACATATTAATCTTTTAGAACGTTTTCATAAAGTTTTATATTTGTCTTATCTTTTAAAAATACTTCCTGGTTAAAACCAGTACTAAGCATATGCGGAAAAATGTCTTGCTAAAGGACACCACATATAGCCGTGGCGGAGGATCGAACCCACGACACTCCGATCATGGGTTCGGTGCTCTACCACTGGACCATGTGCTCGACACTTTTACTGACTGTCAGTTGAAATAAGTAAGATCCGTATTCTGGTATTATTATACTGGACACTGAAAAAGGTCAACAAAGTAACCACTGTGTCCAGTTGTGCAGAGAGAGAGAGAAAGACAAGAATCTCTTTTTTTATCATACTTCAAGACCTTAACATTTGATTTTGTAATCTGGTATGTCTGTACAAAGTTTCATTAGCATCATGATGAAGAGATGTTGATAAATGATCTAATTTGGCCAAGGTGTAGGTTCAGGGTTGTGACACCATGAAGGCATTTATTTATAAGGAACAAAACAATATACAGTATTCAGGGGTTGGGAAAAACTTTTAAAAGCACTCGTCCGTCGGGCAAGTTGACTGGTAAAAAGTACTTGTCCTGATGGAAAATTCACTTATCAAAAAGATTTATGCTGAAATGTTGTCTGTTTTGAAGCACGTTGTGATAACCTTATCTTATCTTTAAATAATTTTATCACTTCATTTACAGTAAGTACATCACTAGCTTTAACTGTTATGATCATGCAATAAACATTAAGTTTGTTGATGTTTATATATCGCTTTTGTTCCGAATACAAACAGCTTGGAGTAAACATAAAAAGTTAATGCATTCAAGCCACTGTAACATGTAAAACGCAAAAAGACCGGGAAATATTCAGCAGACTGAAAACAGGCCGATTTTTAAACCGTTATTAAAAAGCTGCGCATGAGCGTCTCAATACCTTATAAAAAAGTTATGGCGAACGCTTTGTATAGAAAAATGTCCTTGGAGACTCAACAAAAATTGCATGATAAAGTTATTGTTGATGAAAGATAAATGTCAAATTTCCAAATGATATTTACAGCAATGATTAATAGAAAGAATAAATACAGATATGACTTTGGTTCATTTCTTTTTTACAGTTTTTTTCTATCTCGGCCAATAAGTTCACTCATCCGACGGACAAGTTACTGGTAAAAAATCACTTGTCAGGATGAGTGGATGCGTGCTTTTGCCGGCCCCTGAGTATTTATAAAATTTAATAAATAATGATTTTCATGAGGAAAAATAGACCGATAAAATCAAAACAGATCAAACAGAGTCCACAAGCCTTGAAATAAAGCAACCATTCATTAACTAGTTCAATTCTGGAGCTCTAATATCGCAGCAAAATTGCTTGTAAATATTGTAAATAAATAATGAGTAACAGGGAAAACTTAAAAGGCAGTACAGGAATGAGATGTACATGAAGAGATAGCATTACATGGATCGACTAAAGCCCAGAGTCCATAGACACGGCAGAATCAATATCCATTTACAGTATAGTAGAACAGTTCACACAAACTGACGCTGATCTCATTCTACAAACATTCCCTCGCAGCAACGTTCCATGACAAATTAACTAATCACAAAGGTTCCTGTCCATACAGGAAAATAATAAATTACTTAACATTATGAGAAACTACCATCAAATAATCCTATATACATTTATTGTATTAGAAATGATCAAACAATATCAATAATATAGTTGATGATAAAACTGTTATGGATAATTGCCATATATAGAGACTGTAATACATGTTGGTGCCTGCAATTTTGTACTTTTTCTCTATAATGATACTCATTGGAGTTCATAATCCAAACATTTGAGTTGCTTTATCTTTACTCCATGTGGAAGGTTGTGGGTTTGATCCCCAGGCCGGGCCCCCGAATATTCAGTTTCAGCATATATTTTGGAGCCTGGAAGTACATCCTCATACACTCTCTCCTTAGGTAGCCCCCCACCCCCTTCCCTTAATAATTGAAACGCTCCTACACCCATGACTCAGTCTCTTTCCAAAGGCTTCCTGTAGTATCCAACCTGTACTGTATTAAATATGGCTTTAAAAACCTAACTCTATATTAATTATAAGACCCAGAGCTGATAATATATCAATAAATAACATATTTATTATCTGATCCATAGCATACATAAACAGTCACAATTACAACTGGAGGGAAAAATCTTCATTTCAATCAATAAAATACCTACCCACTTGTGTAAGCATAAAATTTACAGTATTATTAATAATATTTTTATAATCTATACTAGAATAATCAATTACCTTTATAGTTAATAGAAAACACTAACACATTACTCAGTTTCTTTCTTTGCTGAGGTTGTAGCATCAGCCCGTTCATCGTTAGTTAATTACCGCACTTAATTACTCCATCATGCCATCTTAATCAATATTAACCACAAAACTTTTACAAGTACTCCCAGCACAAAGGCAAAATTGACTCAGAGTATTAATGTCCCCCCTCCCAAGTTTTGTTTTTGTATCAAAACATTATTTTAACATAGTTCCCATCGTAGATAAATTTGCATCACCATGGGGACCTCTTTTATAAATGATGATGACCAGATTATAACTCAAAGGAAAATCATGATTATAATATAATACATTATGTAGTGCAGCAAGTATAATTTAAGCGACCCCCCCCCCCCCCCACACACACACACCCACCCCTGCAAGTTGTTGTTGTAGTTGTATGGTGTTTAGCATCACCTAACAATTTTTCAGTCAAATTGTGATGGTGTCAACTTGAGGCAGTATTCTCAGTGCTACCATACAGGAGTATCATGCCATAGACACATGACATAATACCCCAACTAGTCGAATTATAATGACAAGCCCTAGAACTATCCTCTAAATGCTGAGCGCCAAGCGAGGAAGCTCTACTACCATTTTTCAAGCTCTTGGTATGTATGACCCAGCCGGAGATCGAACCCATGACCTTCTGCAGGTCAGGCGGATGCTCTACCACTAGACCATGCTGCAGACTAATGAAATTGTGAACAATACAGGCCAAGCAATGGACCCCTACCTCTTTCTTGAAAATTCTTAAAAATAATATAACATTAATCATTACAATTCATAAAAACATTCAGAAATGACTGCATTAGTAGTCACTGAAAAAAATTGCTTTGATTAGTTTCTGAGATATTGTCATTTTGACACATCTTAGGATAAGATTGTAAAACTGATGTCATGTTTCCATAGCAATTAATTTGAAAATTTGATAAGATGAAAAAAAAAGCAGATCCTCCTGACAATGATCGATCCAAACAATTTTACTAGCAGAATAAAAAAGTCAGTTTTAAGGAGAGGATGTTATTTTCATTTAACTGCATGTTGTCACAGTGAAAGAATGGCAATTCATACACCACATCATCAATATGTGATACCATTTGTATGATCATGCATATCATTTTCTAACAGCGTTATAAAATAATGCATAAATGCCATTAAAACTATCGTAAAATAATGCATAAATGCCATTAAAATCTAAGTCAGACCCATAAAGACAACAACAGCCTTGGTGATACAAGGCAAGATTAGGATCAGCCCACAGAACTGTAAAAATGCTATACCGACTTTTGTTAGGAATTTTGAATTGAGGAGCATTTGAGTTTTGGCAGATAAAGTCTAGCCATTACTTTTTTAATGAATACAAGAACTCTTGGTGCATGGATGTTTCTCTTTTAAGAGAATCACAGTTCTAAATCAAATTTGTATTAAACAATCAGGCTGGCTAGGGCAATATTTTCTGTTTTGATTTACCGTGACTGTCAAGTGCAAACCATTGTTACATTATTTATACCTGAGACTTTTGCATGTCCTCCATGACTCGACTATGCAGTCTCAAGTTAACAGTCCTATCCCCACCAGAGGTTATAGTATCAACTGAAGTCAGATAACATTAAGTCTTGAATCAAACCTGCGACCTTTGGTACAAGATTGTTTTGCATTTGACTTGAATTGTCGATTTATAGCATATACATGTATGTGTATCTCAGAGTGATAATATGACCATTCAGAACAATTTTCTTATCTCTAATAAGTATATCCCATCCAGCCCTATGCTTCTTCAACATGCTCAGTAGACAATATATATCCATATCCCCGTCTACATAATTGTTCGTGCAAATCTTCACTTAAAACCACCCCACGGCAAAAATGTAACATTGTGACAATATCAGCTACTATATCAAGAAGCAAGTGCCAAACTGACATGCTTGTCACACAAACTACATGCACCATAGTGACACCCACACAGGAGCACCTGCCACAGCTGCCATGCATGGGGTCTACTTTACATCGCAGGTTGTTGAATTCCTCTCCATGACAGAGGTAACAGGTAGCTTGTTACTGTCAAGGCTACTCTATATATCCACGATTGTATTTATATCAGGAATGCCAGAATGTTCTGTTTTTATCTGAGATGATAGACAAACTTCTGCCGGGAACATTGGAAGCTGGCAAAGGCACAGCAGTACAGCTTCTGAATCATACAGATTCACAAAAACACAAACAGAGATTATACGCAGCAAGTATAAAGCAGAGGTACCACACCCAATCAGAACAAGGTGGCCACGCGTCTTGTTTATTTACTGTCCACATGCAGCAGAGTTTTGTCTCCAAGCCAACAACATGTTCCCAGTAATCAGTACACATAATACAGACATTGTCCCTGTAAACAACTACATGTAGTACCTTGTGAAGAGACGGAGATATAATTGTTTGGATGGTGATTTCCACCTTTATAACCGTTATTCAGTATTTCAGATAGTATATCAGGAGAAACATCATAAATGTTTAAAACCAAAATAAAATCATGCTTGCAACTCATTTGAAACACAACAAATTATGTTGCAATTTTAAGCAGGAAAACTATGTGTGTAGCCCTAGGTTGAGGAATTCCTTTTTAACAGTATATTATTTTGTCCTGGTTAGATATCCTTTATGGCAATACAGGGTCAGTGAGTATATTATATACAGGTAGTCATGATTTAATGGAAAAAAATGTTTTTATCAAATTTTGAAAATTCCTGATATACTTGCTTTAACAGCGTTCATCATTCCAGTGACGTATGTTAGTTAGATTGCATGGATGTCATTACAACAACTAATGAGGAAGATCAGCAATGACTAGGTAGGAAAGCCTTCAGCTAAACCGATGTTGAAAAACTCACGTGTACAGAGTACACTAACTATACACAGGGCCTGATACATGCTTGTGAATTTGTTAACGTTTTTTGTACAACTAATATGCACATTGTACATGAAGTATTCAACATTCTACTACTGGCCCGAGCATCAAGCGGTGCAGCTGAGGGGTTGGGCTGTACTGTAGGGGGTATGGTGTGGGTCATTCAAGCCAGAGGCTGCGGCTTTAACTCCTGGGTTGATCCAATGAAATCTCAAAAGAAACATCCTGCAGTAGTTAGGTTCTCCTGCAGTACTCAGGTTCCCCTGCAGTACTCAGGTCCTCCTGCAGTACTCAGGTTCTCCTGTAGTAGTCAAGTTCTCCTGCAGTACTCAGGTTCTCCTGCAGTACTCAGGTCCTCCTGCAGTACTCAGGTTCTCCTGCAATACTCAGGTTCTCCTGCAGTATTCAGGTCCTCCAGCAGTACTCAGGTCCTTCTTCAGTACTCAGGTTCTCCTGCAGTACTCAGGTTCTCCTGCAGTACTTAGGTTCTCCTGCAGTACTCAGTTCCTCCTGCAGTACTCAGGTTCTCCTGCAGTACTCAGGTTCTCCTGTAGTACTCAGGTCCTCCTGCAGTACTCAGGTTCTCCTGCAATACTCAGGTTCTCCTGCAGTATTCAGGTCCTCCAGCAGTACTCAGGTCCTTCTTCAGTACTCAGGTTCTCCTGCAGTACTCAGGTTCTCCTGCAATACTCAGGTTCTCCTGCAGTATTCAGGTCCTCCAGCAGTACTCAGGTCCTTCTTCAGTACTCAGGTTCTCCTCCAGTACTCAGGTTCTCCTGCAGTACTCAGGTTCTCCTGCAGTACTCAAGTTCTCCTGTAGTACTCAGGTCCTCCTGCAGTAATCAGGTCCTCCTGCAGTACTCAGGTTCTCCTGCAGTACTCAAGTTCTCCTGCAGTACTCAGGTTCTCCTGCAGTACTCAGGTCCTCCTGCAGTACTCAGGTTCTCCTGCAGTACTCAGGTCCTCCAGCAGTACTCAGGTCCTTCTTCAGTACTCAGGTTCTCCTGCAGTACTCAGGTTCTCCTGCAGTACTCAGGTTCTCCTGCAGTACTCAGGTCCTCCTGCAGTACTCAGGTCCTCCTTCAGTACTCAGGTTCTCCTGCAGTACTCAGGTTCTCCTGCAGTACTCAGGTTCTCCTGCAGTACTCAGGTTCTCCTGCAGAACTCAAGTTCTCATGCAGTACTCAGGTTCTCCTGCAGTACTCAGGTCCTCCTGCAGTACTCAGGTCCTCCTGCAGTACTCAGGTTCTCCTGCAGTACTCAGGTTCTAACAAGGAAATAACTTGAAAGCAATTAAATGCAAATGTTTCAGTTTTATATCTGATAATATTATAAAAAACATGATAATTGATACAAATTGCAACGTATGTCTTGGTAAATTGTTCCAATTGTTCCACCCCAGAGTAAATGCCCCTAGAAGTCATGCATTTTACACACATTTGGGCAAATCAGAATTTAACTTGCATTTTTTTTTTTTAATGGGGTTTAACCCCATTTTTAACACATTTCAGGTTATATATGGCATATCCAGTTTTACTGGTGGAGGAAGACCTCAGACTAGTAAAACCACCATCCTTCTGCAAGTAACTGGAAACTTGCTCACATCAAGTTTTTGGAGTGAGCAGGACTCAAACCTACGACCGTAGCGGTAAAACGGTAAGGGGGGGGGGGGGGGGGGTATATATAATATAGAGGCGCCATTGATATATGAGCATATTCAAATCTCCTGACATTATGTCCTCAAGAGAAGCCAGAATCGATTTCCCAGCATTCTCCATTATTATCCCATTACATTATTTGCCAATAGTATTGTAGTCCAGAGCAATATATACTGATCATGAATGAATCATGGGACTGCAACAGGAGGTCGCCAGCCATTATATCAATACTTTCTAGCGCACCAAAGTTATATATATATGTATATATGTATATATATATATATATATATATATGTTTCCTACCTAAAACCTGTTATATATCTCTAAATTTTAATAAACCAAATAGCTCAAGCCTGACTATCAATCCAGGGGTTGTTAGTTTGAAGCCCTGCTTGGCCACAGTCTCCGTGATGATTGATATACGACATTGTGTTTCGTTATCATTCGTCGTTCACCACTGATTCAAGTGGGAAGGTAATCAGTTACTTGCAGAAACGGGGTGTGCTCAAGTACAGGTTAACTTTTTAGGATCCCAGGAAACAGTGGTTAGGTTAACTGATCATCTATTTACCCTCAATGGCATAAAAAGTATGCTTAATATTCAATCAATCAATCAATCAATCAATCAATCAGTCATAAACCATAAACAAGAGTTGTCAGAAGACAACAAAACTCGCCTATGGGATAAAACTCACTACCCATGCAAAGATTGAAATTGGAGTCAAACACCAAAACTTAAATGCAACTAAACACAAAAGTGTAACCTGAGTGTCGACAGACAACGTCCCCGGGGTCATGGCAATAGCTCTCCCGGACATTCATCCCTGCAAGCTAAAATGGCTGAGAAAAAAACTCTTTATATTTCAGAAAAGACTTTGACAAAGTATATATAATTTTTTTCTTATATAAATGCAGGCCACTGTACAAATGATTTAACTACTCTCAGAATGACTTGTATGAACAAATATGCACAAATTTGTCTACACTTGTATCCTCTGGTGAGCTTCTGGAATCTCCTAGGCAATCCTCCCCTCCAACTGACATGTTTATATATACTTCAGCACCTAAATAATGATCTACTGGCCCTCAATACAACTGATTTAGAACATTAAGTAGACAGAGAAACTCTCAAGAGTATTGATCAAATCTGTGATAACACAAGAAACACTATCATTATATTTCATGTTCAAAAGACACATGGCAATTTCCACTCAACGTTTGTATTATATATATATAGGTACATTTTAAAAGGCTTGAAATTTCTTACTAAAGCTACTTGTCCTCTCTTTCAAACATTTTTTATTGAATGCTTAAAATCAAAGATATAGTAATGTCAGTTTCTTAAATCTTACCCGTCCTGACCAAATGTTCACTTGTCATGGCGAGTGGACGAGTGGAATTTTCCAGCCCTGCATCCGTCTACATGCAAATTAAATATATGTGCATCACACACTCTGCTCTGTAAAGGGTCATAACTTCGGTAATTAATTTATGAAAGTTACTCTGTTTCTCACAAATTTGTGATCTTCCATGCAGGATGTATTGTACACTTTATTTAGATTGCTGAATTTGTAGATTAAAGGTCCAATTATAATACACTTCTCATGATCAGACATTACTTGACATTATTTTTAAAGAGTTTCATCTACATTCAACAATTAAAACTTGATTGCTAATTAATAAATTGATACACTTGAATATATATATATTAAACCTTTCCAATTAATTTTGATGTTAAGAAAATCAAATTTAAGACTAATTTTTACCCAAACTGAAATGAAAATTTCCTGAATGTTAGAATATATAGCTTCTAGTCTCCAGCTACTAGGGAGTACAGTCAAGCCATGAGTTGGCATGAGCATGTACAGGCATATTAGCATAAATATTACACACAATGTGTATTATAAGCACTTGCTCCCAGATGAGTCGAGTGTATTTACTGAATGGCATCGTAAGTCAGTGCACGTACTGTTATTTCTGCCGAAACTGGTTGACTGTTTAATCGTTTATGTGATGTAAACACGGAACATTCGCTAGCCATCAACTTACCTACATTGTTCAACAGTAATACTTTTATCAGAACACAAAAAATAAGTATAGTATATAAATCTTGCGTAAATGGGGTTTGAAGAGTAAATTCCACCACTCACAGCTGAGGTACTGGGCTCTGAACCAAAAACATGAGATGTTTGTCAGTTACTTGTAACTTGCATCTATATCTTAAATCTTGTGAGATGGCGCACACTTGGACTAAAACATGGTGATAAATGGAGGTATAGGTGCAATGTTTCATTACTAAATATCAAGGTCCTATAATTAATGTAATATTTTATGTATTTACCTTTGTGATGTAAGCGTATGTGATATTATTGTACTATTTGTGATAATACATTAATAGTCTCTTGTAATTCTAATAGTTGAATGGCCATGTACATTTGCATATAATGTATATTTCATTGTTTTTATGTGTATGTATATGGGTCAGACTATAATAAAGGATAAATCTATAAAGGATGGTCTTATCATATTCATTTGGAGATTAAGTCTCATCCACTAAAATTGGATATGCCATAAATTTCCTATTGAATATATTTATGTAAATTGCCTCAACCATTTTAACGACTCTAGCCCATTTTAATAGCCCAGAATAGCTAAGATGTTTTCTGTCTTACATACAATGTACACTTGGCTGCCTTATAAGTCTTCCCCAAAACAGCAATAAATGATGACATATTTGCTCAAGGAATACTTAACATCACGTCTTGACCCGAACGGTCCAACAAAAAACTGTGTAAATCACATTAACTTAATAAATTGATAACTGTTAAGCAGCAGTGGTACCAAACTTATTGTTGACGGGGTAAATGTAAGAATGATTTTAATGGGGGACAAGCACCAAATATAATCTCATGCAGCCGTGAATCTAGTAACATGTAATGAATGTCACGACTGTCCACAGAAATGAAATTTCAACCATAAGTATAAATGGAAATTAGAGTGCCATATAATTACCATGTCACCATACATACAGACACTCAGTGATGACGATGATGTTTTTTATACTACTGACTCATATCAAATTAAAAAAGAATACAGAAAACTTAAAAAATTATCAGATTAAAAATATATCGTACAGTAGTGTTTTGTTATTTTGTAATAATTAAAACCGATTTTATTTACAAATGATATACATCTCCATTAGCAGGATCAAACTATAAAACAACCTTGCAGCTTTCATCTAAACCCTAAACGGTTTATTAATTGGCACCAATGGATGTAATGGATTTTATAGTATTTCTGGAACTCAATTTACAATGTACAAGAAATTTACCAGAAATATAATAGTAGTTCTGGCTCATTAAAGAAATAACTTGAATTATTCCAGGTTGAAACTTATTTTTAAAATTCCAAGCGTGAAACTGACTGTAAATAGGATTACAATTATGTATACATTTTCATCATAGTAATAATTCCTTTGCCATATAATGGGAATGGAATTGGGAGGACCCGTGGGCATTTCAGCATGGCAAACATTGCACCAGTCATTATCAAGTTATATATTTGAATGGATAAAACAACAATATGTATTACAACGACATATCAATGCAGATGTTATAATAAAATATGATTCTGTTCTTTGAATTGGCAAAAAACTGTGTGCAAAAAACTGATGCAAAAAACATCTGACTATCAATCCAGCGGTCGTGAGTTTGAATTCCCCGCCTGGCAAGTCTCCGTGATGATTGATAAATGACATTGTGTCTCATTATCATTCATCTCTCACCACTGATTCAAGTGGGAAAGTTATCAGTTAGTTGCAGCGATGGGGTGTGCTCAAGTACTGGTTAATCCCAGGAAACAGTGGTTAGGTTAACTGATCGTCTGTTAGCACTCGATGGCATAAAAACGACGCTAAATATTCAATTAATCAATCAAGAAGATTACGGAGCCTTTTTCTGGAAATTGGGTAAAGGCCGAGGCCTACGAGACTGGGAAAAAAACGTGCAGTTTAAGGGAAAATGGGGAATTTTTTAAGGCTTTAGCAAACTGGAAAATAAAGCATAACTCTTTTAAGATCGTGTTCGAACCAATAATTATCATATATTACAATAATACTTCACATCCAGTTGGGTTTTCATTATCTCTCAATGTAAGAAATTTTTTGGCCACAATTGGGAAAAAAACAAGATTTTTGAATTGGGAAGTCACTGAATTTCGGCCTCTTAAATGAGGTAAAAAAGTGCTGGATGACCATTAAAAAAACTGCACTTCAAGGGTAAGTACTGTGCTTAACTGGATACTAATATGAGAGTACCAGTGTGAACAATTTAACACAAGTGTGTGGCACACGGTTGACAAGTTAATCTTTAAAGATAAAGTGTTTCCTATCAAATTCGTAAATAACAGCAGAGCCCACCTGGCAGACTGTCATACCATAGTGTACCAAATACTTGCACACATATTTAGATCTTATATCAGCCTTTAATTGGATCAAAGCTTTAAAAAAAAAGCTAAAGGGGATAGGATTACAAAGATTCAATAGTTTGTATTGAAAGGGCTATTATGCTATCACTGAAATTCCTGACAATTTAATATTTAAAATTTTACTTAAATATCTTGTGGTAATATTTACTTTTTACTTTAAATGCCAGATTAAAGGTTTCTGTAAAGCATCAGCAGTCAACTGTAAGGATTTAGATCAGATTAGTAATTATATAGCCTTTGTTATTTAAATCCTTGATGGCTATCACAGATGCACTGCACTTAAAGGACAATTTGTGTCATTTCATGCCTCACTGTTCCCCTAACACCTCTGCAATACTCTGACACTCAACTGAACATAGTAATGTCAATATTACATCAGTGCCACTCACATGTTGTTTTTGTCTTACAAGACTGAATAGGTTTGAAACAATTCTGAAACATTAATCATCTGCAGCCAAGCGGTCCACAAATATGTGTAATGTACGTCCACAAATATGTATAATGTACGTCCTCAAATATGTGTAATGTACGTCCACAAATATGTGTAATGTACGTCCACAAATATGTGTAATGTACGTCCTCAAATATGTGTAATTTACGTCCACAAATATGTGTAATGTACGTCATCAAATATGTGTAATGTATGAGAGCCCGGAGCTATTTACTACAGACACTGGCCATCATCTTTGAACGTTAATCTTCTAGATATTTATAAAATTACCAAAATCTAGCAGTGACATTAAAAATAACATGAGATAAATCGCAAATTCTTTACAGAAACATAATTATATTTTCCAAGTCGACACCATTTTGACAAGAGGAGATACCACTTTAGCTGTTTCTTTTAGTCTATTTTCTAGGATTCAAGCATTATTTAAACCTTAACATCTGAATTAGGCAAGTAAAAAAAAATGAAACTACGAAATTTAACGCGTAACCTCATAAACGAAACAAACAAAACAGTTTCGACAAAAGAATTCATAATTTTGTGATACACTGCTGCACTCAGTTAATACATGAATACAGAGAAACACTTTTGCTTTACAATAGCTATGCATAAGAAACACAGACTGTATGTATCACATTTTAAAATTAAGGAAGAATGTAGGTATGTGTGGAGGGAGACATTTATCACAACAAGCAGCTGCCAGAAGGCTGTGAACAACATGCTAACAATTCTCCAACCATTTCATTTATACATTTTCATAATTACTTTTAAGTATTCCATGGATTTACTGGCTTTTTGTTATGTTGACAGCTTTGTGAATAGAATTTACAGTCGATACAGGATTTAAACAATTAAAGTTTTAAAATAGAAATTTTATAGTATAAGATGCTCTTCCATACTAGCTATATCAAATACATGCATATTGCAGTAGATTCCAGGAAAATTTGACCCTCCCACACTCTGGAACACTCACCAGGGTGTTGCCCTGGACCAACAAAGTGGTCTGTAACCTCCCCCACTGACCCCCCTAGACTTAAATGCTTCATTTTTTAGTTTGAACTTTGTCTTTAACCCTTAATGACCACTCTGGATGACCAATAGGACCGTGTTAGCATGGGTTAATATATCTAAAAGTATTAAATGTCATGTTAATCTGCCAGCAAGTGACAAAAAACAATTCCTTAACCCTTTATTTCATATAGACGCCTTTGGACACCTCTAATATAGACGCCTTTGGACACCTCTAATATAGATGCCTTAAATGGACACCTCTGATATAGACGCCTTTGGACACCTCTAATATAGACGCCTTTGGACACCTAATATAGAAAGCTTTTGAATTATTGGGTGAATTATGTTTATATTAACTGACAGAGTGGAAAACAGTGCTGGAAGTGTTCAGATTTTCAAAGGCCTTCTGTGATTGGTGCGGGAAAGCGCATATCTATGGAGTAAAGGGTTAAATCTGTAGAAATGTACAAGCTGCACTTAAGGTTAATTCACAACAATTGTCCCTTAAAACAAACCTCCTTGGTGAAAGGAAATCTAAACTAAAAAACTTAGTAATGTTTACTATATGTTGGCGGGAAGTACGGTACAATAATCAGTGAGTAGAAGTTGTGATAATGCCTACAAATTGGGCCTTGCACGTTCCTGATAACCTGGTATACATACACACTTGTAAGCAACACCAGCCGTTCACTATGACTCAATCACCAGAATTGGAGGAACATTATGGTATTCAACTACTTCAGTTAGGGTTAAGTTCACTTCAGTACCAGTTCACTGAAGTTAAAAGGAACCATTGTTATTAACAAAAGAATTAATTTGGATTACTGCACAAGCAATCAGTGCAAAATTGTTCACTAACGACCCGACACGCCCCTAAGGCATTGTTATATTGTATTTGTGTAATGACATGGTAAAGTGTGAATACATCAATAAACCCTTCAGTCAGACACACATTCCAATATCAGTTCTGTAACCTTACACACACAAGAAACTCGCCCAACATAAATTTTAATTAACATATCGTACTGACAACAAGTATGTAGTGTATCCAATACTATTGGTAAATATATCATTGAAAGCAATATTGTTTCGCAAATTATGGTATATAGGGGTTCACTTTTTGATTGACAGTTTGTAATTGTTTTAATAGTCACTTATTCGTCCATTGGGCCAGGTGTATTTACTTATGTGCTGTTTTTTGTAATTCATTTACTACAATTACACCTATATTGAGAAAGAACAATTACAGATCTACAGCATTGACAGATCCAGAATGTCATATATGAGAAGTGGGAGGCCCCCAACACTGTAAATTTCAATAGTTTGGCTAAAATACTGTCATTTGGCAAATCTTGGTCCCAAAAATAGTATACAGTCATGACAAGCATTTTGTCACACGACAAACTTTATTTCAAGTACACGTTATGAAATTTAATTGGGTAGCTAATGATCAGGAACATAAACTTTTTCTAAATTAAACCCATCCTTTTGAATGTTGTCATTAATATCCCAACAAAACTATCTTTAATACAGTTTAATCTTCACCACTATAGGGGATTAGACATTCACATTATTGTCACTGTCCCCCATGGTCAACACTGGATGTAAACAATAGTTGTTGTACTTGCACATTGATAGTATCATACGATTTTCATCCCCATAACACACTATGACAGTGTCATATTCACCTCATCCGCCACAATGTCAGTGTCACATTCATCTCCAACCACACACTAAGAAAGTGTCATATTCCACCCCCCCCCCCCCCCCCAACCACATCCTAGGACAGAATCATATTCATACCATCCCCACCATGCACCATGATCAGATGGCATCATATTCATCCCCAACCACACACCATGTCTGTCATATTTACCTCATCCCTCACAATGACAGTGTCACATTTATCACCAACCACACACTTTAACTGTCATATTCATCTTATCTCCACCAAGCACTATGGCGATATTATATTCATCCCAAACTACACACTATAACAGTGTCTTATATTCATCATTATGCACTATGACAAGTGTAATATTCATACATAACTGTGCTTTATGACAGTGTCATAATCATCCCAAACCATGCACTTTGAAAGTGCCATAACCATCCCAACCATGCACTTTGACAGTGTCATAATCATTCCAACCATGCACTTTGACAGTGTTATAATCATACCCAACTCTGCACTTTGACAGTGTCATAATCACCCCCAACCATGTACTTTGAGAGTGCCATAACCATCCCAACCATGCACTTTGATAGTGTCATAATCATTCCCAACCATGCACTTTGATAGTGTCATAATCATCCCCAACTATGCACTATGATAGTGTCATAATCGTTCCCAACCATGCACTTTGATAGTGTCATAATCATTCCCAACCATGCACTCTGATAGTGTCATAATCATCCCCAACTATGCACTTTGAGAGTGCCATAACCATACCAACCATGCACTTTGATAGTGTCATAATCATTCCCAACCATGCACTTTGATAGTGTCATAATCATTCCCAACCATGCACTTTGACATTATTTTATTCATCCCCAACCATGCACTTTGACAGTGCCATAACCATCCCAACAATGCACTTTGACAGTGTCATAATCATCAGCAAAGATGCACTTTGACAATGTCATAATCATCCCCAACCATGCACTTTGACAGTGTCATAATCATCTCCAACCATGCACTTTGACAGTGCCATAACCATCCCAACATCCCAACCATGCACTTTGACAGTGTCATAATCATCAGCAACGATGCACTTTGACAATATCATAATCATCCCCAACCATGCACTTTGATAGTGTCATTATCATCTCCAACCATGCACTATGACAGTGTCATAATCATTTCCAACCATGCACATTGACAGAGTCATAATCATCCCCAACCATGCACTATGACAGTGTCATAATCATCCACAACCATGCACTTTAACAGTGTCATTTTGATCCCCAACCATGCACTATGACATATCATCTCTCACCACACTCTATGACAGTGTTATATATTCATCACATCCCCACCATGCAACATGACGAGTGTCATAGTCACCCGCCACTTTGAACTACATCAGTTTCATAATTACATGAACATTGACAGATGGAAAATCAATAAAAAGAAGTATACATATACTACATCTAGATCTACAATCCACTACGTACCTGCAAATGAATTGGAACCTTCTTAACTGGTGTCCTAGTTGCCATCTTCTAATGTATATTTATATAGGTCAATTTTAGTCAATTAGGTTTGAATTTTAGCAGATTTACAGTAATAAACACAGCTTCCGCAATTGCTTATACAATGTTGATGTCTGCACGTTTCAACTATGAATAAATCCAGGTTTAAAAGCATAGAAATAATCCGACATAATAATCAATGAACCAATACAAGGGAAAACCGGCAACTTTACGTATCCTAATTAATTCAAAACTTCAAAAGAGGCCTGCGCACCGTCAAAGCGAAAAATCCAACGTGTGTAACGAATGAGGTAGTGTTGTTGCACAGATTCCTTGTTTGCACGATTATTTCTTACATAAATCTCACACTATATCCAAAATAACTTACACACCAATACACACTTATGTTTTTATGATAAATGAAGAGAACGGATCTTTTTTTCACAAGCAGAGCATGGGAATATTGATTCGTGCGGCCCTGGATCAAGCGTTTTCTTCAATCATCATCCGGAAGTTGATATGCTAACGGTTAATAACAAACACGAATAATGAGAGAAAAGTAGAACGGATTGATGCTTATGGGATTTATGAGTAAAGGACGACGACTCAACTATTCTATATAATGTTGTTAGAATATCTTATTTCTTATTTATTCAACATTTTAATGGGGGAGGGCGGGGTGAAGCGCCATATTAACATTTCTTACAGACCTAAGGCTGTCTACTAGTTTAGTTTGCCGACAGTTTCCAAAATGTTTAGACGGTACAGTACTGTTGATCTGTTTGCCCATGTAAAACAGTTCAAATGCTTGTTATACGTCTCTAATATAAGTATATACAATAACAAATGAGAAGACTAAACTCTTGGGAAACACAGATACGTACCATAGCCGACCCAAGAATTTTTGAACAGTCAATATTTAGTGTTCAGTGCAGACTCAGACTTTGCAGAGTTCCGCAAAACTACGTGGGTGTGGTGATGCTCATCAGAGGGCCTAATAAATGTTAAACTGCGTGCTCTGTCATTTTATTTTAACATGTACTTGATTTTTAATTTGGAACTCTCATATGAGGTTCCATGATTTCAGAAGCATTTGGTCAATTACATTCGCCGTTTTCACTGAAGTAAAAGTACAGCGCAGTCAACAACACTATTATATAATGTTAAGTATTTTGGAAATCCCAGATAGGGGCAGGTGCTTCAGATTCATCATTATGTATTGAGTCCTTTATTTTGAACAATACGTTAATTATGTTCCTTCCTATAAGTAGTTAATCCAGGAATAAGGTGGAATGGCACGTGTACATGCTCCCAATATAAACAATCTATTTAAGAACAAGCTGGAGAAAGCCTGCCGGTAAAGGCGACCACGTGTCTTTGTCAGTAAATATTAGACACACAAAGGCATCTGGTTACACATGTATTTGAAAAATTAATAAGCACAAGTTTTGACATAATTCGAAATCACGTGTATGCAAGTAATAAAATGACAACAACCGCTAAGTAATGAAATTAATTTATCAATGAAAGTGTTGCACTATCATGGATACCGTAACGATGCAATACAGACACAGACACAGACACAGACACAGACACACAGACACAGACACAGACACACAGACACAGACAGACAGACAGACACAGACACACAGACACAGACACACAGACACAGACACACACACACACACACACACACACACACACACACACACACATACTATCTTCATCAAAAAACGGAGTATCACTATTAAAGTCTGTATACGACAATAACAGACAATTATGTATTTTTACTTAACCCAAATGTTCTTTCTAATTCAAGTCCAAATTTCAAGAAAATTGCTTTCATACTTTATAATATTTATAAAATTTCAATTACATAAAATGTCAAGTGGCGGGTTAGCTGTTCTGTTCAGTATAGGGGTGTCCGCTCCATAGAGCGTGCGTGATGGACATCGGACCGGGATCGGAGGCCGATCTGGTACCGCGGTATTGGTATATGCTGAACGTCCAGCACAGAACATAAGTAAATTAAATCAAAGTATTTATTGGAATAGCCGAGGATCGAAACTGGGACTATCTCTAATACGTGGAGTTCAACATGAACCCCACCACATCCCCGGAGACACTACTTGGAGTCGTAATGTTATTTAAGTATGTTGTGTCAAGTATGAGAAACCCGGTTGAAATGTAGGTGTAACATATTTTTTTTTCTTTCTAACCTTTCTCAATTCCTTCCTTCCTTCCTTCCTTCCTTCCTTCCTTCCTTCATTCCTCCCCTCCCCTCCCTCCCTCCCTCCCTCCCCCTTTCATTCCATCCTTCTTTCCTCCCTTGCATCACTGATTAACGCACTGACTATGCCTCTCCCACGTGACTGGTGGCTTTGCACCCCCCTCCGAATGATGGCATATTTTCACAGCACCTTTCTTGAAAACTCCCTGACGTAACGTCAGTCTGGAATCGAGCCTGGGACCTCCTGTTCGTGAAGCAAATATGCTGACCACAAGATCACCACAAACATTTCAAGCTGTAATATAGTGAGGTTTAAACTCTAACTGAAGTTATTCAGAACTAGATTATACAACGTACAATGCACATACAAAGTTATTGCTGAAATCGATTCGCATTTGGCACAGTAAAGAAATGTAAACATTTTACACAATCAGCAGATATTATTGATACCGGTCCCAGGCGGTGAACCAACACGACCAATTTGTCTGTTGCCAAGGATACACAAATACAATTTACACTTTTTTTCACATGAATATTGTTCGGAAAAGAAATAAAAATGAGATTACGGGGACAGTCTAGAATACATTGGCAACTATAACTGATTAACATCGTGCCCCAGATTGTGCTTATTTCGCGTTTTTTTCCCCCTTAAATATTGCAAACAGTGATTTTGAACCGTCTACATGGACAGGGCGTCGCGTTTAAGATCACAATGGCGCGGATGAGTTTATTATAAACGTATTTATTCCACATCGATTGTGAAACAAGTTCTTATAATTTAGGCAAATCACGCTCAGAGTATTCCTGGGTTGTAATATTACTTAGCACATGTGCGGATAAAGTATCTAACTCTTGAACATCACACATGGCGCTGGCGGGTTGGGCGGGGATCAGGCCGAAATTACCACCCTCCAATTCTTTAAATTAATTCATTTTAAGCATATTTCATTGCCAGTTTGATATATTTATTTACAACACATTGTACCAAGATTACTCCAATCCTGGGTTCGATGCTGTGCAACTACGCCCCGTGTGAATATCATTCTATATACACCATTTGCTTGTAAGCTAGTAAACTCCTTTTACAATCTATGCAAATAAATAACAAAATTACAGTATGTATACATGGATAATTATCTTAAAGTCTTATAGTATGGGCGTATGATTAAGGCAACAAAATAAATTATAAATTTACAATAGTGTGAGATGTAGCAACATTATGTCTCTCCATTTCGTGGTTATCACGTGGTTATATATGGTTATATCGTGGTTATCACGTGGTTATATAGTGTTATATCGTGGTTATTTCGTTGTTATCATGTGGTTATATATGGTAATATCGTGGTTATCACGTTGTTATATATGGTTATATCATTTTTATGACGTGGTTATATATGGTTATTTCGTTGTTATCATGTGGTTATATATGGTTATATCGTGGTTATCACGTGGTCATATCGTGGTTATCACGTGGTTACATATGGCTATATCGTTGTTAGTTCGTGGTTATACCATACATCGACATGCACAGTCGAACCCCAATGTCTCAACAATCTCTTGATCATTAAAATACCAACCACGTTTTAAATAAACAAATTCGCGTGAGATCTATATTATTCACATAAGCTGAAACATACTCGTACGTGTTCATTGATATCCGCCATACTTCGGGTTATACGATTCAATGCAATTCAAAAAGGTAACCCGATTATAAAAGAATTCGAGTTAACTCGGGTACTTGGTTTTAAACACATCGTATGTTTTATTGGTGGAGAACCTTAGAATACACCTGAATAGAACCATCGTTCTTCTGGTAAGGAAAGCAGTTGGAGTTCTTTAGGCAAAGAAAGTATTTGGACCGAGTTAGATTTATATATGCCCTATATATAAATTATAAAAGTTATTTTTATTGTAACATTTTATGGATCTGTTTCATGACTGCACTTTTCTTCCATGACGCATTACCGCCTGAGAAAGTCACAAATGTTGTGGGTTTTTTCCAAACGTCTTACGTACGAAATCCCGGAGTTCGTATGGTAAAACTTAATAAAAAAAACTCGTGAAAAAAAACAACAACCCGAAGTATATCATTATATAACGACCTGAAACAGACGCTAAGATGCAAAGCAACTAATGAAAATGTTAAATACCCGCGAAACTGTTTAATATAATGACTAAAGGTACTCAAACTGTGTTTAAAACCACACTTGCGTGGCACAAGGCAATCATGCCGATTGTGTACAGCATTGTTCAAGTACCACATCGGCTTACAGGCTATCTGCACGACTCTCGTCTTTCACGTGCTTGTGTTTTTTTGTGTGGCAACAATGATTAATACATACCTACCATTCCTCCGTCGGTGTGTTGCTGGAACACTGCTGTTTCTATTTGTCAGATGTTTCACATATGCTTCTTACAAGTACATTGCAAACACGTGCACAGCATGCCCATGTGCACTGTGCCTACGTGCAACATGCTATACTTAATTGTATTAATTTAATTTACACAACACACTATGTCAGTGTCAATTGATTCGAATGTTGCTTTTTTCTAACCTGTAAGACTTTTGTTAAAATTAAAAAACGTGTTCAGTATGCTCCGACCCCCGACCCCTATCCCATCGCGACAATGACTGTCTATATACGACATACATATTGTACAAAATAGAAGAAACAACTAATACTTGAAGGGCCGTATAATTAATCAAGTTATTTAAAGAAGCATCGCCTATAACTTTCTGTTTAATAAATGATACTTAGCATGCCCCATGTTTAAAGAGGCATCGCCCATATCGCTGATATATTTTGATCAAAGCAATAAAACTGCAGACTTATATCAAAATATTTTATTATAGCTACTCTGTTCAATGACTTACAATGTATTTTTTCTCTGTAGTGTAAAATTCTTTAATTTTGATGACCAAATATTATATCGCGTCCCGCAATAAATTACTCATTTGCCAGTATCAGGTTATGCTAAATCATTGACGAATAAAAAGGAAAATGTCGACCTGTGTTTTGACGAATTTCTATTGTCTGCAGATATAAGTCGTTTAACTCTATACTGTTATTTGTTTTATATTATCAGTGAATCAGTGACATGTCCAGCAAAATATACATAACTGTCAAGTGTTTCGTAAGCATACCCTATGTCAATTTGTTTGTTTGAATATTTAGCGTTATTTTTAAGCCATCGAGGACTAACAGACGATCAGTAAACCATACCATTATGATCTGAAAGGTTAACCAGTACTCCAGCAAACCCAATTAATACTTATTTCACTTGAATCAATTGTGAGAGACTAATGACAATGAGACGCAATATAGTATATTCATCCTCACGGAGACTGTGACCGGGTATGGATTCTAGCTCAAGACCTCTGGATTGTGGATTGATAGTTAGACACGCTACCAGCATCTACTGTTGCGCTACCGGTGTCTACTGTTGCGCTACCGGTGACAACGGTTGCGCTACCGGCGTCTACTGTTGTACTATCGGCGACTACGGTTGCCCTACCGGTGTCTAATGTTGAGCTACCGGTGCCTACGGTTGCGCTACCAGCATCTACTGTTGCGCTACCGGCGTCTACTGTTACGCTACCGGCATCTACCGTTGCGCTACCGGCATCTACCGTTGCGCTACCGGCGACTACGGTTGCGCTACCGGCGTCTATTGTTGCACTACCGGTGACTACGGTTGCGCTACTGGCGTCTACTGTTGCGCTACCGGCGTCTACTGTTGTACTACCGGCGACTATGGTTGCGCTACCGGTGTCTAATGTTGAGCTACCGGTGACTACGGTTGCGCTACCGGCATCTTCTGTTGCGCTACCGGCGTCTACTGTTGCGCTACCGGCGACTATGGTTGCACTACCGGCATCTATTTTTGCGCTACCGGCGTCTACTGTTGCGCTACCGGCGTCTACTGTTGCGCTACCGGCGTCTATTGTCAACGAAAATAATAACTGCTCATTTAACTCAGCTTAAATGTCTACAGTTTTATTATCTAGGATTATAAACCAACATTTATATGTTTGACAATATCAAATAGTTTTAAATGAACAGCCGTTCACTATTTGCATCAAAATTAGTTTAGTTTAATTATATTAACAATTGAATCACTTCCAGTGATTGGCAGGGACGGGACGTACTTGTTTGTTTAATACTGTTCATTGAAATGATCTAATTAAAAGCATGTTGTCAATTATAATATGAGAAAGACCAAAGGCATGCTAGCTTTACTATCTTCCCGAGATAAGGCACGTGTCCAACTCTTCCCGAGATAAGACACGTTTCCAACTGTAACAGGCAGGCTGGAATTAGTTTCATATTCGTTTTTCGTCATTCGATATTCAACATTAAACTAACCCTAATCAAACACTTTCAACCTCCGATATTGAAGAGTTATATACTTAAATATCGAAAGACAAAACACATATATCGAACTACTTCCTAACTGTAACAATCGGAAAGTCGATTTTGATACTACAGTAAATGCACGATGAGTGCACGTGGCCCTCTATTTCTTGGCGAAGTATTGCGTCCTGAGGACAATACATCATTTGTTGAATGAAATAAATGGATAAAGACTAATGATAAAGCAGAACTGCTATAAATTATCTGTAGTCTACATGGACAGACGGACCATGAAGTTGATTAGCGAAATTATCGAATGACTGGACAATAACTGAACAGATAATCTTTCATTTCAAAAGCCACAGGTCTCAATTTTTTCTTTTTAAAAATTCGATCCCGCTGCGTAATAGAACATTTCTTCAAATGCTTTGTTCACCAAAATGCACATCTCTCAACAAACGTTGCAGAAATAAATATATTGCATCAATATCCTATTGGTACTGACAAGACAAAGTGCAATACTATATAAATGCGTATTTATGTTCATTTCAGAATCTAAGACTCTGGGAGAACGCTGCGCCAAGGCCGAACATGAGGAAATACAGATTCCAGTTTGCAGACATCAAATCCCCAAACCAGATGGTACAGTCATTCAAACATAGATGTGTTTAGATACACATCTACCTCAAAACACAAACACGATGCTTTAATTTCAAAACAACTAACAATTATTCGTTTTATTGCTAAACATTACAAGAGTCTGCGATTAATCACTATGGCAACGTACTCGCCAGCGATGCTATCATTAAGTGATGGGAGATGACTCTTGTAATAGTATACTCTAAAGGCGATATATGTTTATACGAGTGTTCTCCCTTAATTTCAACTGCCCTCTCTTCCTTCTTTCCAGACTTCTAAGCTTCTAATCGATCTGGGAAAAGATGTCATGAAATCGATCCAAGTATTGTTTACTAAACGTTTACTGAACAGAAGTCAGATGATCGCTGTGAATCGAACATTAGATAAGCAGGTGCAAAACTGCACATAACTTGCAGTCAGGCTGACAAAACTATACACAATGCTAGTACGTAATGTGCGTGCTTTCCGCGTATGAATAACGTGTGTTGCATAGAGCATACCACAGAACTACACACATATACTTTTATATCGTTAAACACCCCTACTTGGAAAGCGTGGTCCCGGTGGTAGAGCATCGGATCCTGGATCGGGGGGTAGCGGGTTCCTACTTCTATGGGTGGTGAAGGCACTTTATCTACATGTGATTAGTACTGGTTCTACACAGGAAGACGCCTAGCATGAATTGTCTAAGTTGTAAGAGTTTATTTCACAATCGGTGTAAAATCAACAAGTTTTTAAAGTACTAGCTTTAAAGTACTGAAACAGGAAGGTATGTAATGCATACGTATTTGAATGTAACCTATAAATTCAAAATGGCGATACCGACACCCGGCCAAGTCAATGCATGCATAGAATGTCAACTGATCAGCGAAAGTTGCATTAGTTCACGGCTTCCTTGTCAACAGATCGATGTTAATACCATAAACGCATGTTTTTTTTATATCAACTGAAAGATGAAAGTGGAACTGACGCATGCATTATAGCTGCTATACAGGGTTCTCCATAGGAAGGAATGCAAGCGCTGGAGTAAGAGCGCGTAAACACCGTAACACATTTTCAAGCGATGTGTGGGGCACTCATAGAAATATATTTCACTAATAAAACTTGTAATAATCAGTTAAATTCGTTATATTTAGTTTATTCCATTTAAGGCATTAAAATGAGAAAATATATGCAAAGAAAAATAATGATATAGAGGTTAGTAAGCTTTTGCAAAATTTTGTTAAAGAATTCGAGCACTAGGTGAATACCATTTCTGATAGCCAAGTGCTGGGTGCCCCTGTGCTAAAATTACCTGTGGAGGGGTCATCCGTGACCGAGTGGTCTAAGGCACCGTCTCAAGATTACTTACCTTTCACTTTTAAGGTCGTAGGTTCGAGTCCCGCTAGCTCCAAAAACTTTATGTGAAAAAGTTTGCCAGTTACTAGCGGAAGAATGGTGGTTCTACTCGGTCTGACTCAGTCTGAGGTATTCCTCCACCAGTAAAACTGGATATGCCATATATAACCTGAAATGTGTTGAACCCCATTAAAAAACAAATAAAAAATTGAAGTGCCTGTAATGACTATTATATCAACTGATAAATGAAAGTGGCGTAGGTGCAGAATGGTCAGTATATCAATCGATCAACGACAGTTGTATAGACGGGAGAATTGTATGCCAACTTGACTGTAAAAGTGGCGTTAATTCATGTATTTTATGCCATTTGATCGATGTAAGTGGCACTAACACATCGCTAATATATCAAGTGATCGATGTAAGTGGCACTGACACATCGCTTTATATGCCAAGTGATCGATGTAAGTGGCACTGACACATCGCTAATATATCAAGTGATCGATGTAAGTGGCACTGACACATCGTTAATATATCAAGTGATCGATGTAAGTGGCACTGACACATCGTTAATATATCAAGTGATCGATGTAAGTGGCACTGACAAATCGCTAAATATGTCAAGTGATCTATGTAAGAAGTACTGACACATCGCTAAATATGCCAAGTGATTGATGTAAGTGGCACTAACACATCGCTAATATATCAAGTGACCGATGTAAATGGCACTGACACATCGCTAAATATGTCAAGTGATCTATGTTAGTGGCACTGATATATCGCTAAATATGTCAAGTGATCGATGTAAGTTGCCCTGACACATCGCTAAAAATGTCAAGTGATCGATGAAAGTGGCACTGACACATCGCTTAATATGCCAAGTGATCGATGTAAGTGGCACTGACACATCGCTAAATATGCTAAGTGATAGATGTAGGCGGCACTGACACATCGCTAAATATGTCAAGTGATCGATGTTAGTGGCACTGACACATCGCTAATATGTCAAGTGATTGCACATTGCTAAATTTGCAAAATGATCGATGTAAGCGGCACTGGCACATCGCTGAATATGTCAAGTGATCGATGTAAGCGGTACTGACAATTGCTTAATATGTTAACTGATCGATGTAAGTGGCACTGACACATCGCTAAATATATCAAGTGATCGATGTAAGTGGCACTGGCACATCGCTAAATATGTCGAGTGATCAACGTAAGTGGCACTGACACATTGCTAAATATGTCAAGTGATCGATGTAAGTAGCACTGACACATCGCTAAATATGTCAAGTGAACGATGTAAGCGGCACTGGCACATCACTAGATATGTCAAGTGGTCGATTTCAGCGGCACTGGCACATCGCTAGATATGTCAAGTGATCGATGTAAGCGGCACTGGCACATCGCTAAATATGTCAAGTGGTCGATGTAAGCGGCCCAGACACATAGTTAGATATGTCAAGTGATCGATGTAAGTGGTACTGACACATTGCTAGATTTGTCAAGTGATCGATGTTAGTGGCACTGACACATTGCAGGATATGTCAAGTTGTCGATGTAAGCAGAACTGACACATCGCTAAATATGTCAAGTGTTCGATGTAAGCGGCACTGACACAATGCTAAATATGTCAAGTGATCGCACATTGCTAAGTATGTCAACTAATCGATGTAAGTGGCACTGACACATTGCTAGATATGTCAAGTGATCGATGTAAGCGGCACTGATACATTCCTAAATATGTCAAGTGACCGCATATTGCTCAATATGTCAAGTGATCGATGTAAGCGGCGCTGACACATTGCTATATAAGTCAACTGATCGATGTAAGTGGCACTGAAACTTAGCTAAATATGTCAAGTGATCGATGTTAGTGGCACTGACACATCGCTAAATATGCCTAATGATCGATGTAAGTGGCACTGACACACACCGCTCAATATGTCAAGTGATCGATGTAAGTGGCACTGACTAATCGCTAAATATGTCAAGGGGCGTTGATGCGTAAATTTAATGCCAATTGATCAATGAAGGTGGCGTTCAAGCATGGATTTTATATCAACGTCTTTCGTTAAGAAATTGGATTTCTTACTCAAAATATTTTGACCATCGTAACACACCAATAAGGTCGATTCATATATATGTATTCAAACACAACTGATAGTTAATGATAAAACTATCAAATCTATTGAACAAATGCAAAACTCTTGAAAGATCGTTCTATTTAATTTAACACAAGCTTTAGCCAAGAATGAATATCAACAAAGGCCCTGTTTTATTGACCCATTTTTGGTATATACATTATGTATTATTTATTTATTTCAAAAGCACAAAACTACTCTATTAAGAAACATTTTCTTTAACGATATGCAAAAACAGCATCCGTGCAGCGGTACGGATTTACAAATTGTAGAAAGAAGCTGCAATATTAATATTAATGGCCACGTCTCACAGAAAACGCAAGTATAGGCAGTTTCTGCATAAAATCCACATGTGCAGACTTGTACATCCGTTTCCACTGTTTTATAAAATGTGATTTTTTTTTCACAGAAGTAGACGTGTGTACCAGATGACCTACTAGTACTTCGCATACCGGTATTTTACAATAAAGACAGAAATAGTAACGAGGTGAAATATTAAACATGTTAGGATCGTCCTGATATATCCACTGTGACTTGGCCCTGTATTCACCAAACACAGAATCCCAGTGGTTCCCGGATACTACATGACCACTGGGTACAAAATTTGATATAATGTCCATGTTGTTACCTTTCATGTTTATAACTGTGGTTAAATTACCAACCGCAGTGTTTGGTTCCAGGGTCTCAATAGAGAGATGGCGGCGAGAATACGACCAATGTATCTCATACATGGTACGGTAAAAGGTTACAAAATGAACATTTGCTAAAACTCTACAGTTCTGTAGGTATGAATGTTCTAGGTTCATTGGTTCATTTTGTACTTTGTTTGTTGATGTTTTGTTCATCTGTATGTTGATGTGTTGTTTTTATTCGTGGAGAGTGCGCCTGGAATCAATCTTCTTGTTATATTTAACGATATATAACCAGCAATATATCGGCGCGGTTTAAAATATCAATAAACTTAATTAATTAATTAATAAATGTATTAAATAATTAATTACAAAACATCTCTACTTGAGTATGTAATCACGGTCAAAAATTAATTAAAGTCTTTATTTAACGTTTCGATTTGAGTTAGTTAGTACCTGTCCACTATTGGATGAAGGAACACATATAACAGGTATGAACATAATAGCACATAATTTATATTCTTGAATTTAAATGCAAATCTATTTCTTAAAACGGTTCCACGAGAATATATCTTTGGAAAGATTTTGTCTTTAACGTGGTGTGTATATTACCAATACGTATATGTTTATAAAAAGTGTTATTATACACATGCAATAATACTTGCCATGTGATAATTAGGATATTGCATCTTTAGTTATGATGACGTAAATATGTATATACAATACAATGGCTTATGTGCAGATATGGAATCTCTACAGAAAACAGCATACCAGGGAATGGGGATGGTGGGGATTGAGTGAATGGGGACAGTGATGGTGGGGACGGGGTGGGTGCAGGGTTTATGCAGGCTTTGAATAGCAATTTATTCTTTCTTCTATAGGTGTCAAAACGAATGGGAATTATCACATTGCTATAATATTTATACATGTTTCGAACTAGACAACAACTGCATAAGACATTTTAATTCACAGGCTGACCTTGACCTTTAGGAAGGGCAGGTTCCTGGTCACGACACTTCGTTCTTCTCCATGCAGTGCTCTAGAATAACATCGTATTTATGAATGAATACGTCAAAGCGCGACGGTAACATTTGTAAGAACTTCGGAAGATATTCGTCTTTCGATATTTAAATACTTAACTTGTCGATATTTAAGGCTGAGAAAGTTAGAGCTAGGATAAGCTTCACCATAGTGTTGAATGTCGAAAGACAAAAACACAAATATCAAGACAAATTCAGTATACTTAGGACAATCCCTCCACCGTTCGCAAGAAATAGAGACCGGTCTCGAATAGGAAGGACAGGCGTTATAACGGGCGGACAAACAAAAGCGGGAAAAGCGCTATCCGACAGACATCGTGCATTTAACGGTAGGGGCTAACACATAGGTTAGGGGCTAACAAATAAGTTAGGGGCTAACACATATGGTAGGGGCTAACAAATAAGTTAGGGGCTAACACATAGGTTAGGGGCTAACAAATAAGTTAGGGGCTTACACATATGTTAGGGGCTAACACATATGTTAGGGGCTAACAGAATAAGTTAGGGGCTAACACATAGGTTAGGGGCTAACAAATAAGTTAGGGGCTAACACATATGTTAGAGGCTAACAAATAAGTTAGGGGCTAACACATATGTTAGAGGCTAACAAAATAAGTGAGGGGCTTACACATGTGTTAGGGGCTAATAAATAAGTTAGGAGCTAACAAATAGTTTAGGGGTTTACACGTAGTTTAGGTTGGTACAAAAATATTACTAGCGTCCCCATAAACAGTCAAGTACGTGGGTTAGTCGCAGCAATCAAAATGAAAATTATAACTTTCCGCCAAGTTTATATTTGGTGCAAATATATGCAACGGATAGTCGGACTCATAATGAATTACATGTAGTCATAATTATACCCTAAGTATACATGTTGGTTGAGTCTTTAGCAAATTGGTAGATAACAGAAATCGACGGGACTTGAGTATATAAACATACCGACTTGTCTGAAGTTATTCTGCAGTTTCAATTTGGCACCGCATAGACCCAGCTAAATCTGAGTGAATATTCTGAATTTTCCTTCCAGAATCGATAACTATCTTTGTCTGAAAGTTTGTAGGGAGCGTAAAGCTGTATAATACATACCATGTCGTCTGCAAAAACTTTGACAAAATATCAATAGCTACGAATACAGAATGTTGTTAGCATTAGTTTACGCCGATTTTCTTTTTCTATTTGATATTCCCTTTTTTCTCTACTAAATCAAATTTTAGTTGAACAAAAAGTTTGAAGAACTTTAAGATGAAATTCAAGATGAAGAATTCCCTTTTCAATTCTTTACAATTTTTCTCTTAAAATTCTTTTTTGAAAGGGGTATGAGGTTAATTTTTTTTCATAATGTTACATCGTATTGTAGAAATTTAGGACGAAAATACTGCATATATGTAATTAATCACTTAGCGTGTCTTACTGAGTAACTCCTTGATGCCAAAATGTAAGCTTTATCCATTTTAAAACACACGCACACATGCAGAAAACATGCATGTCAAGAAAAAGCAGTTCCTTTCCCGTTTTAAAATTAAAATTGACATCACAAAGTAGTAACGATACATGTCAATTATGATGTTACTCATAATATATTTAAAACTTCAATTTGATATTTCCTGGATTGTGTTCTATCATACCTATGCGAACTTATTTTTAAAAGATAACATGCGCAAAATATATATATATTTATTTAGATTCTGCTATTCTTAACTGTTTTTTTTGTTTGTTTTTGTTGTGTTTAACTTTCTTATTATTTAAGAGAAAAAAAAACACGCTTAAAACATTGATATTAACTTAATAGCACCGTATGGTAAAATCCCATGTTATTCACTAATCAAATAATATAATAAAAATAAGATATAATCTGTAGAAAAAAAATCTGTTATTTATATACTAGCGGAAAAAAGAAACTGTGCATGGGTGTAATATGCTATAACTTAGGAGATATATAAGAAATCGCAAAACAAAATTCAACAGGGTTTTATCTGACCTTTATTTAACACCAGCTCAATTGATATGGTTATTGCATCAGCAGCGTCTTGGATAGAGATCAGTTTTCAGAGACGTTCTCTAAACAAAGTTCATCTCATCAATACCGTGTATGTCCATCATTGGAATCGATGCATGCTTGGCAACGACGCCTCATTGATGCAACAAGTGTGCTAAAAATGCCTGGGTAATACCATTCCAGATTCTCACAAGCGGACGTGACAGGTCAGGTAACGTCAACGGCTGATTTTGGAGGCGACGTAAGCGACGCTGCATCTCATCCCACACGTGTTCTATAAGCGACATATCCGGTGACATTGCAGGCCAGGGCAGCACATTCACATTGTTCTGGAACAAGAAGTCGGTGACGACCCGCGCAACGTGCGGGCGAGCGTTATCCTGTTGCAGCGTGGCGTTACGTTGCTGCACAAATGGAAGGACGTGAGGCCGTAGGATTTCGACACGGTATCTGATGCCTGTAAGTGTGCCGTCCACAACCACAAGAGCTGTTCTGCCACGGGATGAGATACCACCCCACACCATGACACTACCTCCGCCGAATGGACGTCGTTGAATCACACAACTGTCATGGAAACGTTCACCAACACGACGGTACACTCTAGAACGACAGTGGCTGCTGTCGAGAAGAAACCTGGACACATTCGCGAAAAGAACACGTGCCCAGTCCTGTTGCGTGAAGTGGATGTGTCGTCTACACTAGGCAAAAAGTGCTACATGATCACGTTGCTGGAGAACAGGACGTATAGCCGGACGTCGTGGACGTATGCCTCGTTCAAGCAATCGATTACGTACCGTTCGGGGACTAATTCTTCTAAGGCCAGGAATACTTCTAGCCGTCAAAGTAGCAGTTCTGAGTCGTTCACGGAGATGAACGACCCGGATGTACGTATCCTGGCGATAAGACGTTACGCGTGGACGTCCTGACCGAGGCCGGTCTCTGATGGTCCCAAACTGTTGGTAACGTTCCCACAAGGCGTTTACGGTATTTCGGTGCACACCAAATTGTCTGGCAACGTCAGTATGACGCACACCAGCTTCAATCATGCCTACGGCGCGGCATCTGTCAGTTTCATTCAATCTTGGCATGGCGTAACAAAGATGTTTTTTCAAAATTATGCAGGTTTTGTGTCTTACAGGTATCAACACTATGCTTTTACACAGGTTTAGGCGACAAACGTGTTTGCGATTGACTGCTGGCCGAAAAAAACGTGAAAACGGAGACGTTGGCCAGATAGACAAACTACCCGTGCAACTCATGCACTGACCAGTGTAAATGACCGAGAGGGATACACAACTTACCTGTGTAAAGTTTCAAGTTTTAATTTATAAAATTGAGCGATACATGAACAATTTACACATGCACAGTTTCTTTTTTCCGCTAGTATATATGTAAATACTATACATGTTGTTAAAGCATATGGTAATATTTCATGTATTGGAGAATGAAAAAACAAAAAACAAAAAACAAAACATCTAGGCCAGTTATGTCCCTTTTCAAAATAGAAACAACAGGGTCTGCGTGTATACTAGCGTACTTGTATTTAAATTTCATTTTTGCATCATTTTTTCCAAAATAATGTTAAGTGCAAATTTATCATAATTGCCATATATCCCTAAAGTTAAAATATGTGACACCGATGAAATAGTTTTTTAGCATGAAATATGCCCACTCGTACACAAAACGATAAATCGACCTATTGTGTTACTGCTACGCGGCGCTACGCGCTGAACTAGTGGCGCCCTCTGTAGATTACAACACGACTTACCCCTTCCCACATTTCTGCCTCCACTTCTGTTACGACATACTGTTTCATCGGGGATTCCAGAACTTCCGACCTGATATCTTCTTCGGGTTGCTTACTGTCCCCTTTTTTTGCTTCCGGTTCCGGTGCGCGCTTCACCCGTCTGTGGTCCCCAGTCAGTTCCAGCGTCTTCTGCGTAAATGCGTCGGGAACCACCTCAAAGCACGTGTTTTTGACACGAGGTTGTGGTTTGGGTTGTGGAGCGAAGAAGTCGTAGCCGTCGTCAGCCATGGTAAAATTGGTGTGTAGTTTTGGCTGAAATATAAAATCCTCAAATGATGGTGAAGGTAGCAGAATAGCAGAATGAATATTTCATTAACATATGAGCAAATATAGCCAGATAAATGTACAACATTGTGCAAACATAAATCTCGTCCCGTACCAGCAGGAGTAATTTAGTATAAAATCAACACATTGCGACATGTACTATGAACATGGCATATATGTAACAATCCATCTTTATATTTGAAATCAGTAATCCTATCCGCTATTTTATGTATATTTGTTGTAACACTATTCTAAAATGTTTCATAACGGGTCATAATGACCTATTTCAAAGTATGCTGTACAATGTACTATATTACGAAATCTATGCTCGAGTACTGGTTAACATTCCAGGAAACAGTGGTTCGGTTAACTGATCGTCTGTAAGCCATCGATGGCATAAAATGACGCTAAATATTCAATCAATCAATCAATTAATCAATCGTTGTATGGGTGGTCCTATCCGAATTTTAAGTTGGTTCAAATAATTATATACTGAACCAAAAAAGTAACTTTCGCCAAGTTTAAATGTGATTTGGCTGAAATCTTCTGTTTGTTGTATAATTATGTCTTATCAGTCAACTGAAATAGCTAAATTGGACAGAAAATATCAGTTTTATTGTTTGATTTGAATTTAAAACAGGAATGGATGGATTTCAAACTCGGGTTATCAGTAACGTGTGTGGCCGCTGCGTGCGATGATGACTTCTTGACATGGGATAATCTTGACTGACGCATACGCCGACGTCCAAACCCGCCTGGCAACGTGAATGAGCTGCGAGCAGCACTGCTTGAAGAGTGGTGAGATAATATCCCACAGGCTGACATAAACAAGCTTGTGCTCTTAATGCGTCGTCGCTGTCAAAAAAAACACGTTGTATCTTCTTACAGCCATCATAGACACTACAGCCGTCACAGACACTATAGCCATCACAGACACTATAGCCATCACAGACACTATAGCCATCACAGACACTACAGCCGTCACAGACACTTTAGCCATCACAGACACTACAGCCGTCAGAGACACTATAGCCATCACAGACACTACAGCCATCACAGACAGTACAGCCGTCACAAATACTACAGCCGTCACAGACATTATAGCCATGACAGACACTACAGCCGTCACAGACACTACAGCCGTCACAGACACTATAGCCATCACAGACACTACAGCCATCACAGACAGTACAGCCGTCAGAGACACTATAGCCATCACAGAAACTACAGCCGCCACAGACACTACAGCCGTCACAGACACTACAGCCATCACAGTTACTATAGCCGTCATAGGCACTATAGCCGTCACAGACACTATAGCCGCCACAGACATTATAGCCGTCACAGCCAATATAGCAGCAAGGATTGATTTGTTCCCCTGAGATGAATGGAAGTCAAGATAAAAGGAAACGAGATATTGCGCGATTTTGCGTGAGTACGCGAGCGTTCACAAAATCTCAATCAGCTACCTTTCCTTCTCTATATAATTCCTTGAATTCATGGTATACGTATATACGTGGCTACAGTTATTTTTTCTTCGAAAATACTGACGCGCATTGAACCAGAGAAGATTCGTCATCTTAGTTACTGATATACAGTTCTCAAAGTAGTTGGCCACAGCGTGGACCTACGGCGTCCTATGTATGCGATACCATAATGTCACGGCGGCCATAGGTCAGCACGTCAGCATGATGGTAAATATCCATATTCTCTCCGCCAGCATCATGCTCATTTATCATCGCCGACGTCATCATTGGGCGGATTGTGTTTTTGTGCCTTCGTTATTGTGTCACCGTTCTGTCGCTATCGTTATGTCGAATTGTCAGGTAATCACCGTTATTCCGTCGAATTGTCGTGACATTGCGCGTACCTGTTGACAAAGCGATATAACGACCTTAAATGTACACCATATAATTTTATACAGTCATAAGCTGTGTCACGACCAGAGCATCACCACGGTCACATAGTCATTTCACCATAGTTGTCGAGTAATCGCCTTAGACTATTACTCATTTACACACGACTGCTGTTCTGATGAAGAATTTCCTTTTCTTATTTTCTCATTATAACAGCTTAAAGTCACACTGTGCTCATTCGTTTAATTTTCTCACTAGAACAGCTTTAAGCCCCCATTGCGTTGGTGCATAACTGCCTTTTTACTCGTATTTTGTACACAGGCATTGACGGAGTTTCAGCTATTTAATTCCATAAACATTTCATGAATAAGACAATGAAAGTATTTAATGAACTTGTAGTTGATCAACAAATGTAAAAACAAAGTTTTAGTATCGTCACGTGGTGCGCTAAATATTCCCATTTTACCTAAGAATTTATTTCACAGATCCTCTCTGTACAAGTATACGATCCCATCAAATGCAGGATAGTAAACTTGAACTTAAAGAGGCTTCAACTATATTGCTGATATTTTTCGATCTTAGCAGTAACACTGCACATTTACATGGCCGTAGCCAAAGTTTGATTTTACAGAAGGCACAATCCCTAGGGGTGTCCGGGGGCATGGTGCCACGAACAAATATTTAGCTCCTGGCATGCATTTCCTGCATTTTTTGATATTTCAGAGACAGTTTAAGCCGTTCAAATCTGTAACATAAACTGCATATTATACAATTACCCATTTTTACACTATCATTGGTGTTTTTTAAGACCCGACATAACAGTACATATCAACTCTTAGTATTACACTTTAAGAAAAGTATTTGCTGGGTATTATTATGATACATTCATACTGAAAATAGTATATGTAAAGGATAAGTCATATTTATGCAAAAGTAATTCATATTTTGGGGATAACTTTATTCTTTTTACAGAAAAACTAATAAACATGACAGTGAACCTCCAAACATTCTACAGGGGTCGTATTCACCAACCGTTCTTGAGAAAATTCTTAGACTTGAGCTTGAAAATCCCAATTTCAACCTTAGATATCTAGTTTACCATGACAGATAGAATACTTGTGAGAGATTATTTGACTATGTATTACGTGTCTCTATATGCCTGCAAATTTTGGTCTCAAATAACGGTCTCTAAGCGTGTTTTTCATTCTTGAGCTATAGTCCAAGAATATTCTTCAGAAGGCAAGTGCCTTCGTTTGCCTCAATGTGGCTACGGCCCTGATTTATATCAAACATAGTACATTATGTATATTCTGTTCAATAAGTTCTATTGTATTTTGTCTCTGTAGTGTACACTGTAATGATCAAACACTAAATGGCGACCCGCGATAAAGTCGCGACTCGCGATAAAGTCACGAGTTATGCCAAAAACATCGACGAATAAAACGGAAAATGCCGACTTGCGTATTGACGAATTTCTCACAACTAAAATAAACTATAAGGACATAATCAACCGTTATCTTCAAATGGGAGCTTCCTCTTTGTGATTCAATAAACGTTTCCTCATTTACTGAACAGCAAGTTATAGGCAATGTATCTTTAAACGAATATAAAACAAAATACCCATGCTACAAGTGTTCAGCCTAACTCGGACATAGTTTAAACAAGTTAAACGATGCGTTTTATAGGTCATTACAATCTGCACGAGCATGAATCAAGAGTTCAATATCGATTCTGGCACTGTAAACCAGATAACGTTTTGGCGTGAACCGATATATTAATATAACGCAGTGAGAACACAGAACTGACTGACGCATGCACGCAATTTGTGGGGAAGCATGCAGGTCAAGTCTCAGGTTTGTGTTAATTTTGTATGAATGTAAATGTTTGCATGCATGCAAATTGTCTCTGGTCAAGGTTAGTGCGAAACATGTACATGCATGTATGGAGTGGGGACGCAGTCCAGAGACCAGCATTTAATCATCGTCAAATTACATGCTGTTTTGTTCAGTCTCTATTTTACATCTGCTTCATTTTAAATTCCGCCCAAGAAGGCATCGAAAGTGATAAAGAATTTTGTTTCTTAACTTGATCAATGAATACTTCGTTTTGCGTTGATAAAGACTCAAACTTAAAATGATCAAACCTGTTAAAGGGACTCTCACAAATGCTGGAAAAGTTCACACAACAAACCAATCTTTACATATACATACATATATTATACATTTACACGTATAATTGTACACGTTTTGTCACTGTTCGGAATGAGATGGCTTTCATCAAATGTACCGGAAGTATGCCTTTTCTTAAACAGACACGAAGTTATGGGATATTACAATTTCTCATTTACAACCTGTAGATACATAATTCTATAAATAGTGTCGTGAACAAATAATAAAATTGTCGCACGTCCCTTCAAGGTTTAGTGCATGATGGCGCGTCTCAATTTCATTTCAATTTCATCTTCAAATCATCGTACGATAGTTTACACATGGTTCTTACCGATTTCAGTCGAAGCTTCGTGTAAAATCAAGAAATAAGTTATTTTCAGGCTGGACATTATTGCATGCCATATGTCCATCAGCTGATTATGCTGATATATACGTCTAATGTCATGACGTTCTTTACACCAACAACGTGTATCTGCACCAACAACGTATATCTGTTTTATATTCCTTTAAATAAATGTAGTAAAACGTACTGACCGTGCCTTGGTACTTTACACGTTCTTTATCATTCTCTTTGGAATGTATAAGTATATTATACCCCAGCGGTTGTCTAGTTATAGTTTGTCTCGAAATGTTGGGTAGTGTGTTCGATCCCCTGCCGGTCATATCAAATAGCAAAACGTTTGTAAATGGTACTTGCTTGCCACTCAGCGTTAATGTAATAGAAGGAAAAGTCGGCCTGGTGTCAGTAGCATGTGACAGTAGGACAAGTCGGCCCGGTGTCATTATAATTGGATAGCTGGACAAGTCGTCCCGGTCTCAGTATCATGTGATAGTAGGACAAGTTGGCCCATTATCAGTATCATGTGATAGAAGGACAAGTCGGCCCGGTGTCAGTATAATGTGATAGTATGACTAGTCAGCCTGGTGTCAATATCATGTGATAGTAAGACTAGTCGTCCTGGTGTCAGTATCATGTGATAGTAGGATAGGTTGGCTCGGTGTCAGTATCATGTGATAGTAGGACAAATCAACTCGGTCTCAGTATCACATGACAGTAGGACAAGTCAGCTCAGTGTCAGTATCACGTGATAGTAGGACTTGTCGGCCCGATGTCAGTATAATTTGATAGTAAGACCAGTCGGCTCGGTGTCAGTATTATTTGATAGTAGGACTAATCGACCTGGTGTCAGTAAAATGTGATAGTAGTAGTTGGCCCGGTGTCAGTATTTTGTGATAGTAGGACTAGTCAGCCAAGTGTCAGTATACTGTGATAGTAGGACTAGTCGGACCGGTGTCAGTATAATGTGATAGTAAGACCAGTTGGCCCGTTGTCAGTATTATGTGACAGTAGGACCAGTCGGCCCAGTGTCAGTATAATGTGATAGTAAGACTAGTCAGCCCGGTGTCATTATTATGTGAAAGTAGGACAAGTTTGCCCGGTGTCAGTATAATATGATAGTAGGACTAGTCGGCCCGGTGTCAGTATACTGTGATAGTTGGACTAGTTGGCCCGATGTCAGTATTATGTGAAAGTAGGACAAGACGGCTGGGTGTCAGTATAATGTGATAGTAGAACATGTCGGCCCAGTGTCAGTATAATGTGATAGTAGTAGTCGGCCTGGTGTCAGTATTATGTGATAGTAGGTCTAGTCGGCCCGGTGTCAGTATAAGGTGATAGTAGGACTAATTGGCCCGATGTCAGTATAATATGATAGTAAGACTAGTCGGCCCGGTGTCAGTATACTGTGATAGTAGGACTAGTTGGCCCGGTGTCAGTATAATGTGATAGTAAGACCAGTCGGCCCGGTGTCAGTATTATGTGAAAATAGGACAAGTCGGCCTGGTGTCAGTATAATGTGATAGTAGAACAAGTCGGCCCAGTGTCAGTATAATGTGATAGTAGTAGTCAGTCCGGTGTCAGTATAATGTGATAGTAGGACTAGTTGGCCCGGTGTCAGTATAATATGATAGTAGGATTAATCGGCACGGTGTCAGTATATTGTGATAGTAAGACTAGTCGACCAGTATTATGTGACAGTAGGAACAGTCGGCCCGGTGTCAGTATAATGTAATAGTGACACTAGTTGGCCTGGTGTCAGTATTATGTGATAGTATGACTAGTCGGCCCGGTGTCAGCATAAGGTGAAAGTAAGACTAGTTGGTCCAGTGTCAGTATAATATGATAGTAGGACTAGTTGGCCCGGTGTCAGTATAATATGAAAGTAGGATTAATCGGCACGGTGTCAGTATATTGTGATAGTAAGACTAGTCGGCCCAGTGTCAGTATAATGTGATAGTAGGACAAGTCGGCCCGGTGTCAGTATAATGTGATAGTTGTAGTCGGCCCGGTGTCGGTATAATGTGATAGTAAGACTAGTCAGTCCGGTGTCATTATAATGTGATAGTAAGACTAGTTGGCCCAGTGTCAGTATTATGTGATAGTAGGACTAGTCGGTCCAGTGTAAGTATAATGTGATAGTAAGACTAGTCTGCCCGGTGTCGGTATTATGTGATAGTAGGATTAGTTAGCCCGGTGTCAGTATAATGGGTTTGTAAGACTAGTCGACCCGATGTCAGTACTATGTGATAGTAGGACTAGTCGGCCCGGTGTCAGTAAAATGTGATAGTAAGACCAGGTGGCCCAGTGTCAGTATAATGTGATAGTAAGGCTAGTCGGCCCGGTGTCAGTATAATGTGATAGTAAGACTAGTCTGCCCGGTGTCAGTACCATGTGACTGGATGGGTTATCATATCATTGTGTCTGCGACTTGAGATACCAGTGTGACGGCGCTAAGAAAAATGTCTCAAGCAGGACACTGTCGAGATATCACTGAATAAATGTTGAAAATGACGCCAAACATCATACAACTACAAACTTTATTGTACACGTGTTTTACTCCCTCATAGTGATGCAAACTGAAGAAATGAAACTACAGTCAAACCTGTGTAAGCGGTCACTTCTGTTAAGCAGCCACTTGTCTTAAGCAGCCACATTTGCTTTTTCCCATTACTATGCTTTCAGACCAAAGTAACCTGTTCTTAAGCAACAACCTGTATTAAAATGCCATTTTTGCTCTTTCCTGTGACTGGCTGCTTAAGACAGGTTCGACTGTATTTGTCATAGACGTTCACACGTGTGCAATATAGAATGTATTTCAATAATTGATCAGAAATGTATCAACATCTTTAAAATCTTGGTATTGTTCTTGATTCAATCCAATCAGATCAATACCAGATATTAACCTCCTTTCTGTGGAACCATTTGAAGTCTCTCATTAATATCTGCAACATTATCGACCTATATCCATGTATTTCGGAGGAAGATCAATTAATGCAATCAGCTGTTACAACACTAATTGGTAAGTGGAGGAAAAACGTGTAAACATACGCACTGGGTATCTAAAGACGAGCTTTAAAGGGAACCAGGGCAATTTTGATCAAGTTTTAACTTAATTCTATTTCTGAAAATTACATATATAGTCATGATGGAAATATGAAATAAAAACACCCCAATATGTATATAGACCCGTCTGGCGGTCGCTGGTTATCGGACACAACGTGTCTTATAAAATCGGTTATCAATTTTTTAAATTTGAAGTTTAAATTATAGTAACAATTCTTTGAAATTTGGTTGTACATGGGTGTAACTATTGGTTTGATGCGTGAACACGAGTAAGCTCAGATTTTAACATTGTCGCATGCTTCTTTAACATTCCCCACATTAATGATTATATACTACCCAATAAAACCCCTATAAGATATATATAATAGCAATTATTGCAGTACGACTATCAATTACAACGTAGCGCACATTTGTTTTGCAGATGTCTAATACTATATTTCAGTTATTGATGCAGACTTTTGTGGGCGAAGTATACTCCAAGACTATTGTAAATCACAACGTAACGGTAAATTACAGTTTAATACGTGACGTAATGTTAATTTGCATAAGAAAGCAATTAAATAACTAGGTGACATTTACAAAGTTACTTTACACGAATATGAACGCGACACTTCAAGCACGAGATTATCGATTTCGCGTTTTTTCTACGTTGTAAAAGATTCACTGACCCCGTATTATCCAGATATATATTTTTGAAAGCAGCTGGCTATTTTAAAATACCCTTATCAACAGCACGTAATGCGTGTAATTGACCGTGCCTAATTAGTACTATAAAATATCTAAAAATACTCACATGTCAACAGTCCTTTTCACAACAAAGCCGTTTATTTTACCAAATATCCTCCCAGAAAACCAAGTGTACAGTTATATATTGTGCAATAATTCGCAACACATGGATTTTCGATTCAAGGTTTTCTGAATTTGTGTAATTGTGCGATTATTGTTATGCCTGTACCAGGGCCAGGATGCTGGCGCGAGATAGAGCAACAGCCTGCAAATCGACTGCATTAAAATCGATGGCGTGGAGGAATATGAAAGTGAGTCATGTATCATGTCACGGTTACGATTAATAATAAGTGCTCATGAAATATTATCGATGCATTTACCCATGTTATAATGTTGCATGCTTAGTCAAAGATCAATTGTTTGTAAATTTGTCAACATCTGGGTACTCTATTGTGCAATGGCGGAACTGTTGACCGGAATTTGTTCGGGAGGTTTTCAATATAAAACATATTCGCCTTTTTTAAGATATACCAACACCAGTCAAGAAGCTGGGCCCTTTATTGAAACACGCAATATGGATTTCCTGACTAATGACTCTGTTTACCTATATTGAAGCCCTCCCATGGGGTTTTGGATCTGGGGAACCGGGCCAATTATTTTAGGGATCTGGGGAACATTGGTCATTACTTTCAGGGATCAAGGGATCAAAGGACTAAGTTTAGAGATCTAGGGGAAATATTTTTGGGGCACTATGGCAAATAGTTTTTGGGATCTGGAGAACAGTGGCCATTACATTAAAAGATCCGGGAGCAGGGACCCCCGGGAAGGCCTCTATATTGATTCAGATTGACAGTAAACATGTATTTACCCGTAGGCCTACACCCCCGACACACACACCCAACATTTGAAGATGGGGAAGCCCCCCTCCAGCTGGTGGGGTACCAGGATCTCCACTTAGAAAAAAATAATATTTCTACGGGGATGTAATTGTCGGATGTTGTTATTGAATCATTATGGTGATGAATCGTCTCATGTATCGTGTCATCCTTTCTCCCATATTGCTCAAATCAGTGGCAGGCGTGGTGAAGACAGCTATAATATATAGCTCGGTTTGGGCTAGGCCTAGTTCTTTGAGAAAATACTCTTTATGACACGAACATGTTTGTTCAGTCCAAATTTACTTAGGTAACGGATATAAACAATGCACTATTTGTTCTTGTGTAATGCTGAACAGTGTTGAATAAACAAAAGAATTGAGTGCTTAAACCATCAAATGGGTATAATGAACGGCAATTAAGCCGTCATTAAGAAAATATTTGTTTGTCGTGCTCCTACCTACTCACTCAAAATTGCAGCTTCTCGAACTTTTTTATTGACTTTCAAAGCGTTGAAATTGTTTTCATACTTTCTGTCCATTTTTGATATATACACATTTAAACTCAAACTGTCCTATACCTTTGAATGATTTAAATATCTTTCATAATAATTTTTATAGTTTATTATTCTTTTACTAGAATTGAACTTGTGTAAGTGTTAAATATATGTTGAATATGCGATATACATGAGTATGGCAATACATGTATGTCTGTCTGTCTTGTCTGTCGTGTTTTCTAGTCGTCAGGGCAAAAACACGACAACAAGACAGCATGCAAAATGGCTCCAAAACGACATACCCATACTCGCAAATATGACAACTAGGCAAATAAATGTCGTTTTTTTTTTTGCCCCCTGAACGTCGAATTTTCTCGTAGAATATGTTGTGTTTTTCTTTCTTCATCTCGCCAACCAGCCAAGATGAAAACCACAAATAACGCATATAGACTAAGAAAGTTACTAGTGTTTGTTGAGTTTTCTCGTTTTTCCCGCCTACACGATATGGCATAAATCGGTCACCTCACCATAAAAAGATTATATGATGCCAGCTAGAAAGTAACAAATTCACTCTTCATGTATAAAAAACAAATAAACATACAAATTGAACAAAAATTGTCAGAAGAAAACAAAGCTCGCCCCTGGGTGTCTAAGTCCAAAAAGAACCATAACTGTGCTAAAATGCAATCCAGAGTTATGGTTCTTGTCTGTGTGTGTTCTATTGATGATGGTGAACACACATGCGAAGTTTCATTCACATCCAATGAGTGGTTGCATAGATATCTTAAACTTTAACACAAAAGTTTAACCTGGGTGTCTACAGACGACGACGACGCCGACGACGACGCCGGGGTCATCGCAATAGCTCTCACTGGACTTCGTCCCGGCGAGCTAAAAAATAACACCTAGAATGAACTTCGATTTCTGCAAAACTGCAGATTTTCAGTAAAGTTTATACTCCTAAAATGTGCATACTCCACAGTGACCCTTGCTTGGTATCGATTTCCTTGCACCCTGGGAACGCAAGCTTAACGGCAATAATTAAATGACAAAATGGATGAATTAGACATGGCACTCATTTGGAGAAGTATAGGTATATTATCATTACTATTATTATTGTAATTATTTTAGTTATTATAATTATCATTATTATTATTATTATTGTTATAATTATTGTTGTTATTATCATTATCATTATTATTGTCATTATTATCATTATCATAATTATCGTAATCGTTATTATTATCTATATATTATTTCTGTAAGCAGCCGTCTGTAAATTGACGTATCTCCTCCGAAACCGCTTGAAGGAACGTGCTAATTTTTCGTATGTGGGGCTTTATAAATGTGGCGAAGAAGATAAGCTATGTGGCAAAGTGGATAATGTATCAACGTAGCTTCAGGAAAGATTTTCAATCACCACGATCGCAGATTCAGTCACTATCGCCATGGAACTTGCCGGTATTTGCTGCCACCTGTGAATGGTGAAACACACCAATAGGGTGCCGGTATTTACTGCCACCTGTCAATGGTGAAACACACTACGTAGGGAGCAGTCGGTATTTACTGCCACCTGTCAATGGTGAAACACACTACGTAGGGAGCAATCGTTGCATTGCAACAAAAAAATTGTGATAATAATAAGTGTGATACGTAAAGATTAAGTAATAAAGCTAAGTTAGGAAGAATTTTTGTATTTTATTGAACAGAACTGGAACCTGATGAAAATGTTCTTGCTTCTCCCACCTGCTACCGTATGCTCCCGGTGCCATGCAATGCATGCTCCCCATGCAAGCCAGTAGTTCGACAATCTGCCGCTATCACGTGCTGCCACACAACGAAGGGAGCAATCATTGCACTACAACTGAATGATAACACATGAAAATTGTGATGATAAAAAGTATGATGCGTAAGGATTAAGTAATAAAGCTATGTTAGGAAGAATATTTGTATTTTATGGGACAGAAGTGGTACGTGATGAAAGTGCACTTGCTTCTCCCGCCTGCTACTGTATGCTCCCGGTACCATGCAATGAATGCTCGCCAGCATTTCGACATTCAGCCGCTATCATTATTTCTATCAGACAGTTTTCGACGTTTTTCATGTTTTTTATAGAGTTCACATCACTTATTAAGGTAAGGGGAACGCGGAAAAGGTTAGGGAAACGCAATTTAGGGAAACGCAATAACAGTTACACCCTACCGTCAATATGTTTATGCGGTTTATAAAGCTTGATTGAATGTGCGATTCCCTGTTCGAAAATAGGTGCCGCCTACGTATAACGTAAGCATGACAAATACATGAATCAGTACGACTGTCCAGAAATAGGTGATCGGTACAATAGGTGTGCTCACAGCTTAATAAGGCCCGCAACAAACGCTCCACCAAACACCTGCCTCAACTCCGTGCGCAGCACGGGTAATAGCTAGTTATCATTATTGTCATTATTATTGTCGTTGTTGTTGTTATTTTCATTGTTGTTGTCGTCGTCGTCGTCGTTATTATAATTATTATTATTATTGTTGTTGTTGTTTTTATTGTTTTATTATTATTATTATTATTATTATTATTATTATTATTATAATTATTATTATTACTATGGCATATGATATGGATTTTTATTAGTTGCCATATTTTCATACCATCTACTACATTATAACATTTTCAGACCTGCAATTTCACCATTTTGTTACCACACCACGCTGCGTACTCAGTATTGTTTAATAGTAATCTTCAAATCATATGTTCGTGAACCATTATAGGCATAGTACTAGCCTTGATCACATGCGACGCTTGCTTTTCTAAAAGACAAACGTCTTGACAAGTTCGCTCGAGAATAAAGTCATTTTTGTTTAGCGAAAATCAAATAACGTTTCGGACGACCTCGGAGATTGCCATAGTATATCAAAGGAGTATCGATTGGATGTTTATTTCTATATTCATTATTTTATATTATCAGATATTTTCTATGACAAAGATCTTGTACAAGATAACTGCCATGATTTCCATACGAATAAATATTTTTAAATTTTATGATAACATAACCATTGCAGAGGTGTGTTTGTTTCAGCCAATCAGATTTTACTTCCAGATCCAAACATTTCTTCTGCAAAACTTGTCAAAACGTTTGTCTTTTAGAAAAGTAAGCGTCGCATTTGATCAAGCCTAGCATAGTACCACAATTGGAACTTGAACAGGAAATGTTTCCATGGGGTCGTCTCATAATGGCGGTTATAAATAATTTTTGTTTCTTCTTTTTTAAAAATGCATTTTCCTTATTTTAATGCTCATTTTTTATTTGAATGACATTATTGAAGTATTTTGAACATTTTGAAAGCATTGTCATGTTTGAATTGTGAATTAAGAAAAAAAAATTGATGATTGGAAACTGAGGTTTGAATACATGATTTCAGAAGTCTGCTTTTACTTTGTCAACAGTGTACACATTGAACAGTAAAAATATCTTATATGACACATGATCCCTACTTTTCTCATCATATTTTGGTAGTACAAGCAATAAAATGTAAGTTTCACTTATTTAATTTGGGTATCTCTATGAATAACAACCCTGCAAACATGTTCATTTGCTATAGAATAAAGAACAAAAACCAATGGTGGACTAACACCTATATTTGATTGATTTCCACTTGCAAATGTTATTGAAACGAATATATGTATATAAATTTACACCGAACACACAGTTTCAAGGGTTCAGTTTTTACTAATTGCAGTTGTGATCGTTATCTGCCTTAATACTTCTAATTTTATTTCTAGAATTGGATTTACAACATTATTTTTCAATAGTTTGAACGATTACATGCTCCTTAACTAAATGCACATAACAACTCAAATAAGAACTACATCATACACTCAGTTTATCATGTACGAAACTATTTTTGTCGTCGGCACTAATTATGAGATTAGACACCAGCCTGTATAGTATATCTGAACATACAGTAGGTCGTACATTTGAAGTTACAAACCAATTTACAAACTGATGTAAAACATTGATTTGGTTTTTTTACAGCTGTGCAGCAAATCACTTGAACATGTTTTCTGGGGAGTGTGTATTTCTAAATGATCATTCGTATGGATGGTGTTTAAATGAAAGTGTATTTGTTGCTATGCAACGATTTTTACACATATCACTAAAAATTAATTAATTTTCAGATTGTGTCCGCTTTTGAGAAACATACGCGCACGGAATGGTGAGTTAAAACATACCATCTGAACTGTGACATGATCATAGTGCAGGAAAAATGTACACCTAGGTTAAATATACACATTTTTTAATTAATATATTTTCTGCGATTGAAGGGGGGGGGGGGGGGGGGGGGGGGGGGGGGGGGGGAGGTTACAAGATTCAGACAATGTTCACAATACTCACGATCGTTAATAAAATAGCCAATTTATTTCATTCAAATTTACTCAAAATGAGTTAAAAAAGACTTGCATAATACTTCCGTGCGAAAAATATTCCAATGTTTACACGTCGTTTAGTCACATTTATGGAACTGACTGTAACATATAAATACAGAACTTCGTTTGAATAAAATATTCTAAAATCTTCACCTCTTTGTTTTACCAAAGAGTAGTGGTCACATCGCTGGAACCTTGTTAAACGGAATATATCACGAAAAATGCTCTAAATGTCTAAAAATATTTATATATATATTAAAATGGATAAAAAGCATATCATTATAATAAAAAAATAAAATCCGAATGGTTTGTCCTATCAAATCAACTAAAACGTGATAAAATCAATGTTTCAGTCGGAGTGGTAAACTTGAAACGAAATCCTTATTCTAAAATAATACTTAATTAAATACTACTTTTCGACCTTCATATCGTCATTCGGACTTGTTCTTAGATGAAACAAATTTTACGTGTAAAAGTGAATGAAGGATAAAATTGAAATCAAAATGATATCTCGCGACCCATTTAAAACGTCGCAGAATATGTTGCCATTTCAAGCGGGACATCTATTTTGGTCTAACCTAGGCGCGTACTCCAAGTTAAGAAAACCTTTTCAACATATTATTTTAACATGTTAAATAGGTATCAGTTTGGCAATACGGGGTCAATGAGTATCTTTTGGCATGATATATTGGAAAAAAATGTTTTTTGGTAAATTTTAAAATTTAAGCTGTGACAAGGGTGAATAGAATATCAGTAACTCGGGGAGATATTGTTATTAATTAATCTCGGTAGCTTGTATACGTCTTTAGCCACATACATGCAGCACTGCCGTTTGTTAGTATATTGTATTCAGTAAATCATGTTTTAATTCCCGCATCATCGCATGTTACATTGTGGAGCGCGTGGTCCAGTGGTAGAGCACCGAACCTTTGATTGGAGGGTTGTGGGTTCGATCTTCCGCCACAGCTATGTGTGGTGTCCCTGAGCAAGACACTTTTCCGCATCTGCTTAGTACTGGTTCTAACCAGGAAGAGCGTGAGAATTTGTAAGAACAATCGAAGTAAAAAAATAAGTTTAAACTTATTTCTTACATCATGACCGAACTATATCGTTATGCATCAGTGTGTCTTCCTTCCATTTCTTCTTATACCTTCGGACTGCTTTCTGGTTGAAAGGTTTTTGGTATTATTTCAACCACTTGACCTTCCAAACCTTGCGGAGTCCAAGACTGTGTTTGAAAGTTTTCCACTTACCTGCAGAAGTTCAGTGCATCCCAGAACCATTCATATATATTCAGAATATATTAAACGGCTCGGTAGTGTAATGGATATAATGTTGGCCGCTCACGCCAGAGGTTGCCGGTTCAATCCTCGGCTCGACCCGATGCCTCTCATAAAAACAACACTCAGTACCCATAAAGCGGACTTGAAAGTGGTTCATATAAGCTCTGAGCTTTCATATATTATTATATATATTATATTCATCAACCGTTGAAATAATGTCATAAATAAGCATACATGACTGCACAGCTACAACAATATACCATTATTAATTTTATATTTGTCCTTTAATGGGAGTATAACGCAATTTTTTGACACATTACAGAGAACATATGACATCCTGATTTATGGATAGAAAAAAATCTATACACAAATCATAGCAGAACCACCGTATGTCCACAAGTAAATGACAACGTTTCTCATGCAAAGTATTTGACCAGGACAGACTCGAACCTTCGACCTCAGCGGTGATAGGTAATTGATCTTAAAACGCTGTTTTAGACCACTCAGCCGTCGAGAAACTCTTATTGTTGATCTAGACAAATCAACATCATGTTACAAAAGTCGATACATAAATTAATATGCAGTATTTGAAGGTTCACGCGAATATGGATATTTCAGTTACAACACAAAATCATAGTTTTTAACGATCAAGAATTTATTTATTTTTTACATACAGTACGTAGATGCATTCTTCATTTTCGTACTTTTAGCTTATACAGATAACGAGGACACAGGATCCGTGTATACTTACACATTACATTTTGCTGCTTACACATGGCAAGCTACTGATTACATATGGCATATTACTGTTTAAACATGTCAAGTGACTGCTTACACATGCATGTTAATGCTTACACATTGCATGTTAATGTTTACAGATGACATGTTACTGCTTACACATTGCAAGTTACTGCTTACACACGGCATGTTACTGCTTACACACGGCATGTAACTGCTTACACACGGCATGTTTCTGCTTACACATGGCATGTTACTGCTTACACACAGCATGTTACTGCTTATACATGGCAAGTCACTGCTTACACATGGCATGTTACAGCTTACACATGGCATGTTTCTGCTTACACATGGCAAGTTACTGCTTAAACATGTCAGGTTACTGCTCACACGGCATGTTACAGCTCACACAAGGCATGTTACAGCTCACACACGGCATGTTATTGCTCACACATCGCATGTAACTGCTCACACATCGAATATTACTGCTCACACTCGGCCTGTAACTGCTTACACACGGCATGTGACTGCTCACATACGGTATGTTACTGCTCAAAAACGGCATGTCACTGCTCACACTAGGCATGGTACTGCTCACACACGGCATGGTACTGCTCACACATCGCAAGTTACTGCTTACACACGACATGTAACTGCTCACACACGGCATGTTACTGCTCACACACGGCATGTTATTGCTAACACACGACATGTAACTGCTCACACACGGCATGTTACTGCTCACACACAGCATGTTACTGCTTACACATGGCATGTTACTGCTCACACACGGCATGTTACTGCTTACACATGACATGTTACTGCTTACATATGACAGGTTATTGCTCACACACGACATGTAACTGCTCACACACGGCATGTTACTGCTCACACACGGCATGTTATTGCTAACACACGACATGTAACTGCTCACACAAGGCATGTTACAGCTCCCACACGGCATGTTACTGGTCACACATCGCATGTAACTACTCACACATAGAATATTACTGCTCACACTCGGCCTGTAACTGCTCACACACGGCATGTGACTGCTCACATACGGTATGTTACTGCTCAAAAGCGGCATGTCACTGCTCACACTAGGCATGGTACTGCTCACACATCGCAAGTTACTGCTCACACACGACATGTAACTGCTCACACACGGCATGTTACTGCTTACACACGGCATGTTACTGCTCACACACGGCATGTTATTGCTAACACACGACATGTAACTGCTCACACACGGCATGTAACTGCTCACACATGGCATGTTACTGCTTACATATGACATGTTACTGCTTCAACATGGTAAGTCACTGTTTACACACGGCAAGTAACTGTTTACACACGGCATGTTACTGCTTACACACGGCATGTTATTGCTTACACACGGCATGTTACTGCTTACACATGGTAAGTCACTGCTTACAAATGGCAAGTCACTGCTCACACACGGCATGTTACTGCTCACACCCGACACGCTACTGCTCACATACGGCATGTTACTGCTCACACACGGCATGCTACTGCTTACACACGGCATGTTACTGCTTACACATGGCAAGTGACTGCTTTCACATGGCATGTTTCTGCTTACACATGGCAGGTAACTGCTTACACATGGCACGTTACTGCTTACACATGGCACGTTACTGCTTACACATGGCATGTTACTGCTTACACATAACAAGTAACGGCTTTCACATGGCATGTTACTGCTAACACATGGCAAGTTACAGTTTACACATGGCAAGTTACTGCTTACACATGACAAGTTACTGCTTGCACATAGCAAGTTACGGTTTACACATGGTAAGTTAGTGCTTACACATGGCAAGTTACAGTTTACACATGGCACGTTACTGCTTACACATGGCAAGGTTACTGCTTATACATGCCACGTTACTGCTTACACATGGCAGGTAACTGCTTACACATGGCATGTTACTGCTTACACATAATAGGTCACTTCTTTCATCATATGGCATGTTACTGCTTACACACTGCATGTTTCTGCTTACACATGGCATGTTACTGCTTACACATGACAGGTAACAGCTTTCACATGACATGTTACTGCTTACAAATGGCAAGTTACAGTTTACACATAGCAAGTTACTGCTTACACATGACAAGTTATGGTTTACACATGGCAAATTACTGCTTACACATGGAAAGTTACAATTTACACATGACAAGTTACAATTTACACATGGCATGTTACTGCTTACACATGGCAAGTTGCAGTTAACACATGGCAAGTTACAATTTACACACGGCATGTTACTGCTTACGGATGGCAAGTTACGGTTTACACATGGCAAGTTACTGCTTACACATGGAAAGTTACAGTTTACACATGACAAGTTACAATTTACACATGGCAAGTTACTGCTTACACATGGCATTTTACTGCTTACACATGGCAGGTAACTGCTTACACATGGCATGGCATGTTACTGCTTACACATGGCAGGTAACTGCTTACACATGACATGTTACTGCTTACACATGGCACGTTACATATTACACATGACACGTTACTGCTTACACATGGCATGTTACTGCTTACACATGGCAGGTAACTGCTTACACATGACATGTTACTGCTTACACATGACATGTTGCTGCTAACAAATGACAGATTACTGCTTACACATCTAACTGCTTACACATGGCATGTTACCGCTTACACACGACAGATAACTGCTTTTACACGGCAAGTTACTGCTTACACACGGCATGTTACTGCTTACACACGGCAAGTTACTGTTTACACTTGGCAAGTTACTGCTCAGACATGGCATGCTACTGCTCACACACGGCATATTTCTGCTCTCACACGGCATGTTACTGCTTACATACGGCAGGTAACTGCTTACACATGGCAAGTTTCTGTTTACACATGGAAAGTGGCAGTTAACACATAGCAATTACTACTTACACATGGTATGTTACTGCTTACACATGGCAAGTTTAAGTTTACACATGGCAGGTAACTGCTTACATATGGCAAGGTACAGTTTACATGTGGCAAGTTACATTTTACACATGGCAAGTTACTGCTTACACATGGCAGGTATCTGCTTACACATGACAGGTAACTGCTTACACATGACAGGTAACTGCTAACACATGGCAAATTACAGTTTATACATGGTAATTTACTGCTTACACATGGCAGGTAACTGCTTTTACATGACAAGTTCCATTTTACACATGGCAAGTTACTGCTTACACATGGCAGGTAACTGCTTACACATGGCAAGTTACAGTTTATACATGGCAACTAACTGCTTACACATGGCAGGTTACTGCTTACACATGACAGGTAACTGCTTACACATGGCAGGTATCTGTTTTTACATGGCAACTTACAGTTTACACACGGCATGTTACTGCTTACACATGGCGAGTTAAGTTTACACATGGCAAGTTACAGTTAACACATAGCAGGTAACTGCTTACACATTGCATGTTACTGCTTACACGTTGGATGTTACTGCTTACACATGACTGGTAACTGCCCTCACATGGCATGTTACTGCTTACACATGGCAGGTTACTGCTTACACATGCAAGGTAACTGCTTATACATGGTAAGTTACAGTTTACACATGGCGTGTTACTGCTTACACATGACATGTAACTGCTTACACTTGGAATGTTACTACTTTCACATGGCATGTTACTGCTTACACATGACAGGTAACTGCTTGTACATGGCGAGTTACAGTTAACACATGGCAAGTTACTGCTTACACATGACATGTTGCTGCTTACACTTGGCATGTTACTGCTAACACATGGTAAGTTACTGCTTACACTTGGCATGTAACTGCTTACATATGGCAAGTTACTGCTTACACACGACATGTTACTTCTTCCACATGGTAAGTTACTGTTTACACATGACAAATTACTGTTTACACATGGTAAGTTACTGTTTACCCATGACATGCTACTGCTTACACACGGCATGTTACTGCTAACACATGACATGTTACTGCTTACACATGGCAAGTTACTGCTTTCACACGGCATGTTACTGCTTACACTTAGCATGTTACTGCTTAAACACGGCATGTTTCTTCTTCTACATGGTAAGTTACTTTTTACACATGGCAAATTACTGTTTTCGCATGGTAAGTTACTGCTAACACATGACATGCTACTGCATACGCACGGCATATTACTGCTTACACACGGCATGTTACTTCTTAAACATAGCTAGTTACTGCTTACACACGGCATGTTACTGCTTATACACGGCGTGTTACTGCTTACACACGGCATGTTACTGCTTATACACGGCGTGTTACTGCTTATACACGGCGTGTTACTGCTTACACACGGCGTGTAACTGCTTATACACGGGCTTATACACGGCGTGTTACTGCTTACACACGGCGTGTTACTGCTTATACACGTCGTGTTACTGCTTATAGACGTCGTGTTACTGCTTACACACGGCGTGTCACTGCTTACACACGGCGTGTTACTGCTAATACACGGCGTGTTACTGCTTACACATGGCATGTTACTGCTTATACACGGCGTGTTACTGCTTACACATAGCTAGTTACTGCTTATACACGGCGTGTTACTGCTTATACACGGGCTTATACACGGCGTGTTACTGTTTACACACGGCGTGTTACTGCTAATACACGGCGTGTTACTGCTTACACATGGCGTGTTACTGCTTATACACGGCGTGTTACTGCTTACACACGGCATGTTACTGCTTATACACGGCTTATTACTGCTTACACATGGCATGTCATTGCTTACACACTGAATGTTACTGCTTACACACGGCATGTTACTGCTTATACACGGCGTGTTACTGCTTATACACGGGCTTATACACGGCGTGTTACTGTTTACACACGGCGTGTTACTGCTTATACACGGCATGTTACTGCTTACACATGGCATGTTACTTCTTATACACGGCATGTTACTGCTTACACATGGCATGTTACTGCTTATACACGGCGTGTTACTGCTTACACATGGCGTGTTACTGCTTTTACACGGCGTGTTACTGCTTACACACGGCATGTTACTGCTTATACACGGCTTGTTACTGCTTACACATGGCATGTCATTGCTTACACACTGAATGTTACTGCTTACACACGGCATGTTACTGCTTATACACGGCGTGTTACTGCTTACACATGGCATGTCACTGCTTACACACGGAATGTTACTGCTTACACACGGCATGTTACTGCTTACACATGGCATGTTACTGCCTATACACAGCATGTTACTACTTATACACGGCATGTTACTGCTTACACATGGCATGTTACTACTTCAATGGGGTCAGTGTATGTATATGTTTTAATGTAGCAATATAGCGCAACATAATTTGTTTCTCGTTTTGTCACTTTTTAAAACGATTCAGTCTAACATATGTCTCATATGTTAACAAACTTTAAAGCATAGTAATTGAGATCGGAGTTTTCAGTCCGGAAGCAAATAGTCTCCTGGCACCATAAATGTGCTTGGCGCCTTTTTCAACGCCATACAGGTTACGTGTATTTTAACCAGGCATCTGGTTTACTTAACTTTTTACTGAAATTCTTAAAAAAAATATTTAAATTTTGACTGGTTATTTATTATATAATCAGTTTCAATGAAGTAATATGCAGTTTTACTGGATCCAGTCTAAAATCATGACTACCTGGCTGACTTTAAGTGTGTGTTTTTTTTTAATATTTAAGTATATGTGGGTGAAACAGGAGCCAGTTCTTTTTGGTAGAGGACGACCTGAGAATTAATTCGAGTAGAACCAACTGATTACCACAAGGAACGTACATACACTTTATGGACTGATCTGGGTTCGAGTCCACGACCTCAGCAGTGTGCGGAAAGTGATCTTGTGGCTTCAACTTAGACATTGCGGCCACGGAAGACCTACCTTGGGAAATATGATAAATCAATAAAAATGTCCGTATACTGACGATCAGTGGCACCTACTACCCACCTACCCACGGTATGCACCCCGCCCAATTATGCAGGGTTTTTTTACAAATTGCATACAAATATAATAAATATAATGTATATAATATCATGAACTCTTGATACGAATACTATGAGGTTGCAAGAAAAATAAAAATAAAAAACAATCTATTAAAAAGGAATTCTGTTTAATCAATTCAATAAAATATAAACAAACAAACAAATGTTTAAAAGTTAATACAACAATCCCTTTTCACAGAAAATCTGAACTTAATATATCATATCGAAGGAAAACATATTCTTCGGTGAGCGTTTATCGCAGACAAAAGTATTGCGTATGCGGCTAGGGCGGAAAACGCAATTAAACATGCACGTCTGCGTCATCAATAGCTCGAGTGTATGTAATAAAAATGCACAGATAGGCGTGTGGTTAGATAAAGTGCAATATGTTATAAAAGTGAAAATTAAGATTTCGTTTTAGTATATGATGCATATAACAGTATGCGTATAAATATGTCTATAAGATCTTTTCCTTTTCATATATTTCCCGGGCCCGATTAGCTCAGTCGGTAACGCCTCTGGCTATCAATCCAGGGGTCGTGAGTTAGAATCCCCGCCAGGCAACAGTCTCCGTGATGGTTAATATACACATTGTGTCTCACTATCATTCGTCTCTCACCGCTGATTCAAGTGGGATCGTTATCGGTTACTTTGTGGAGATGGGGTGTGCTCGAGTACTGGTTAACCTTTCACGACACCAGGAAACAGGGCTTAGGTTAACTGATCGTCTGTTAGCCCACGATGGCATAAATATGACGCTAGATAATAAATCAATCAATAAATCAATTAATCAACCAATCAATCAATCAAACAATCAATCAATCAACCTTTTTAAGCTGCACAAAATGACATTAATGATGTATCACGAACCAGATATGTTACAGATAGCATGGTAAGAAGTAAAAATAAGATCAGCGTTATTAATCCTTTAAGTTTGCCAAATGGAAACCAGTAAATACAAGTAAATCAGAGCAAGTAAAACTAATTCCCAAATACATAACAGCAGAACCACTGCAAGTAACCAACAGACTTTCTCACATAAAGTTTTTGAACTGGGCTGGGCTCTAACCCCCGACCTCAGCGATAAGAGTAGTCGTAAGGTGTCGTTAGACAGCAGCACCTTACAGCACTCGGCCGCGGAGGACCCTATCCCCTTTACACACAGCTGCTCGATAATATCAAATGAAACATGATACTTCAACTTTGAATTATAAAACATTATATCTGAACGACGCCATTTCCACGATTCACATAACATGGACAAATGTTAGGATGAATTCAAATATAATTTGATTTCGAAATGCAAATTTTCAAAAGAATACATTTAATCGCATCACCATCGTGCTATCGTGCCATCACCATCGTGGCATCCTGACATCGTGTGTGCATGTTGATAAAGCGATAGCACGATTGCCCTAACGGAACACCGTACATTACACATTTTTTTGTATTGTAAAATAATATCGAAAATGTTATATATCAAATTTAGATTTATTACATACAATTCTGAGTCCAGTTGTCAGTTCAGGTAAATTTTCAAATCCTGGTATTTTGAGATTACTTTCAATGTAACAAAATGTCATTCTTCTTCTATTACCCATTATACTTGGTATAACCCATTATACTTGGTATCGCCCATTATACGTGGTATCACCCATTATACTTGGTATAACCGATTATACGTGGTATCACCCATTATACTTGGTATCACCCATTATACTTGGTATTACCAATTACACGTGGTATCACCCATTACACTTGGTATCACCCCATTATACTTGGTACTACCCATTATACTTGGTATCACCCATTATACTTGGTATAACCCATTATACCCATTGTACTTGGTATAACCCCATTATACTTGGTATTACCCATTATACTTGGTATCACCCATTATACTTGGTATCACCCATTATACTTGATATTACCCCATTATACTTGATATTACCCATTATTCTTGGTAATACCCATTATACTTGGTATTACCCATTATACTTGGTATTACCCATTATACTTGATATTGAAACCTTTACACTGTTAAATATATTGGATAGACAATATTCCACCTTACTGAGTGTTCAGCAAACAGGGCTTCAAACAACTGAATCACGGGCGATATTCAGAACGGATGACCAGACTGCGTTGTCATTAAGAGACTCGAGTCTCAATTCAAACACCAACTAGTCAGAGGCGTAGCTGGCTTACGGCCGTACATCTTTCTCCAAAAAGCGAAAAAAAAACACACGCCAAAAATGCAATAAAAAGTGATTGGGGATAGGCCTAAGGGGTAAAATGAGGTGAGAAGCTGTGTTTATTGTTCCGTGTTATCTATACGCTATTAACCATGATGAGATTAAAAAAAGAATAAAGAACAAAATTTGTAAGTATAACTATTTGATGACGACTACGTATTGATCCGGCATTGTTAAACACGTATGATTGAAGTACCTCATATATAACAATGATCTGTAAGACTAGGTTAAAATAAACCACGTGTTCTGTCTGTCTGTCTGTCTGTCTGTCTGTCTGTCTGTCTGTCTGTCTGTCTGTCTGTCTGTCTCACAGTTGGTCGCCTTTAGATGTGTTTAATACAAATAAGTTATATTAAAAAAATGAAGTAATGTGTTCATACAGTATCGCTAAGTGTGCTTTTCATCAATACACTTTACATTCTTTCCATTCGTACGAAGTGTGTTAGCCGTGCAATGTAGGCATATGCTTGGATAATGCGGCAGATATCACAGAAGGCCACCGAACACCGTCCTGAAACACTTTCAAAACATACATACATACAACTAGTTTCAAGTTTTGAGTATATTACTGATGATTATTTTGCTTTACACTTTCTCATTTTCGACAGGTTCGTCATTTGTTTCGTTTTGCTGCCCGTGATCCCGTTTATTATACTCGTACATGGTCATCCGTACTTCGGGGTTTTCATACGGTCCTTTGTACGGGGCGTCATCCTCGGAAGCTACGAAACCTCCATTTGTAATCGCTGAAACGCAAAATTGTACACGAATGTATTCTTGAAGTCTCATTCAGAAGAATAAGTACATTGCTTCAGTATGCCAACATTATTATGTCATAAAACCAATAAAATACAAGGAATAGCGTCAGACTCAACATAAATACTACAGACGCAAATCAATTTGATGAAGTCAGACATTATACTTTATCCATTCAACCAAGTACAAATATCTAGTCTTTAGTCATCTCAGCTGGCTTGGTGAGACAAACACACATGCACGTAAAGGGCAATAATCCTTTCAGAACTAACACCTTTTAGTACACGAGTTGTTTATCTTGTTTCATTTACAGCCCGCATGCAATACTTACCATCTGTTATTCCGATATCAATCATACTCAGTCTTTTTAACGTTTGAAATGCTGAAATTGAATTGAGAAAAAGTTAGTGCAAAAGAAGAGGGAATGCTTTCCTTTATTTCCCCGTATGCTTTCATATTAGTGTAAGAGGCAGAACAAACGCAATGCACAAGCAACTCTGATTAATATGTTTATTGGTTAATGTAGCATGCAGGTATATATCAGTTTCGAGTGTGTGTATGCGTGCGCGTGTGTGTGTTTAATTTAATGTCATTAAACAGTACTTCGAGAGCTTAGATCAACGCTAGTCTAACTCGATATAGACAAAGAAGGTAGATAGGCTAGGTTTGCGCTAATACCGAGGTGGTATCAATTTAAAAAACGATGACATCATTTCTGTATAAAGTCATCATCAATCAATTTAATTGTTCAGCCAAATCGCTACGGTGTCTACTTGAGACAGTATTGTAAGAACTGCCACACTGGAGTATCTTGCCGCACACACATGCTATGATACCCAACCCAGTCACATTATACAGACACAGGGACGATCAGACCGACAACTATCCACTAAACCACCGCTGCGGTTGTTCATAACTAACTTTGATATGTCACTGTTAGTATTTAACGCACTGTCATGTATATTTCACATTATTATTCCTAAAATCGATGAATTACTAGTTTACTTTAAAAACCGCAGCGCAGGTCTAGTGGTAGAGCGTCCGCCACGCATGTGGAAGGTCGTGGGACCGATCCCGAGCCGGGTCATACCAAAAACTTTAAAAATGGTACTAGAAGCTACCCGGTTCGCTTGACATTTAAAGGGGAGTTGTAGGTTTGGTCGGCCCGGTTTCAGTATAATGTGAATGGGTGGGGTATCATGCCATGTGTCTGCGGCATGCTTCTCCAGTGTGACAGCGCTCAGAATACTGACTCAAGTAGACACAGTCGTAATATGACTGAGAAATTGTTGAAAACGACGCTAAACACCTTACAAAACACATTTTTATTATTATACCCCCGACAAACGAAGTTTTGAGGGGGTATACTGGAGTCACCCTGAGGTCGGTCTGTCGGTCTGTCGGTCCGTCGGTCTGTCGGTCTGTCGGTCTGTCATTTGCAATTTTCCTTGTCCGGAGCATCACTTGAAAAGTACTGGATGGAATTTCATCAAACGTCATACAATGGTAGAATATAATGAGAGGAAGTGCAGTGTACAAGAAACATAACTCTATTCTTGCTAATTACAGAGTTATTGCCCTTTGATATTTTTTCTTGTCCGGAGCATAACTTGAAAAGTACCGGATGGAATTTCATCAAGCTTCATACAATGGTAGAATATAATGAGAGGAAGTGCAGTGTACAGGAAACATAACTCTATTCTTGCTAATTACAGAGTTATTGCCCTTTGATATTTTTTCTTGTCCGGAGCATAACTTGAAAAGTACCGGATGGAATTCCATCAAGCTTCATACAAGGGTACAATATAATGAGAGGAAGTGCAGTGTACAGGAAACATAACTCTATTCTTGCTAATTACAGAGTTATTGCCCTTTGATATATTTCCCTTGTCCGGAGCATTACTTTTAAAGTACTGGATGGAATTTCATCAAACTTCATACAATGGTAGAATATAATGAGAGGAAGTGCAATGTACAAGAAACATAACTCTATTATTGCTAATTACAGAGTTACTGCCCTTTGATATTTTTTCTTGTCTGGAGCATAACTTGAAAAGTACCTGATGGAATTTCATCAAGCTTCATACAATGGTAGAATATAATGAGAGGAAGTGCAGTGTACAAGAAACATAACTCTATTCTTGCTAATTACAGAGTTATTGCCCTTTGATATATTTCAATTGTCCGGAGCATTACTTTCAAAGTACTGGATGGAATTTCATCAAACTTCATACAATGGTAGAATATAATGACAGGAAGTGCATTGTACAGGAAACATAACTCTATTCTTGCTAATTACAGAGTTATTGCCCTTTGATATATTTCCCGTGTCCGGAGCATTACTTTTAAAGTACTTGATGGAATTTCATCAAACTTCATACAATGGTAGAATATAATGAGAGGAAGTGCAATGTACAAGAAACATAACTCTATTCTTGCTAATTACAGAGTTATTGCCCTTTGATATATTTCCCTTGTCTGGTGCGGTACTTTTAAAGTACTTTTAAAGCCATCAGTGATAACAGTTTAATAAAGTTCATGAAAGAACCAAGTTGATGAATACATGGAGTTCGAGCAAAGCAGGTTCGATATTGTATTCCTAGTGCTCTTGTTTGTTTCTTATCCATAAAATTGTTGTCCCTCAACATAACTCGAAAAAGTATAACATTTATTAATTGCCATGAAAGCTTGTACACTGCACAATAATTAAAAATAACGTTTTTAATTTTAACAAAACCATAAAAAAATTAACAATACAAACAACTCAATCCATAACATTCTCTTTTATTAAGAAAATTTTTTGTCTGGAGCATAACTTTAAAACTATTGGATATAATTTAATAAAACTTCATACAATGGTTAACCATTTTCTGTCATGGCGGCGTTCGGGGGTATTCATCACTACAGTGATAGGTCTAGTTATTATTATCATTATCATTATTATTATTATTGATATTATCATTGTCAACGTATTTATCATTTAAATTAGTTAATTAATACGTTTAAACCAATAAGAAAAGTATAAGTAGCAGCAGGTAGCAGCAGAAGCAGGAATTTCGACAACTCGTACTGTAACGTTTATTTTTTATTTTTTGCTACAAATCGATACACCTTACCCTGTGTAACTTTGGTTGGTCCTTGCTGGTCAAGAAGCTGCAGTATTTTCTCGATGTGACCATGTCCGTACGCCTCTACAGGATACGCAGGTTCATTGTGTTTGGGTATATCAAGTCCTGTATATAACATAGTTGATTGATTGTTTGATTTTAATAATTTTGACATCCCTTCTCCGCAAGTAACTGATAATTTTCACACTTGAATCAGCGGTGAGAGACGAATGATAATGAGACGCAATGTCGTATATCAAACATCACGGAGAGTGTGGCTGGGCGGGGAGTCAAACTTACGACCCCTGGATTGACAGTCAGACGCGCTAACGACTAAACTAATCGGGCCAGGCTGTAATAACATAGATATAAGAAAATAAACTTGTCTCACAGATTATTGATTAATTGAATATATAACGCCATTTTATACCATCGAGGGCTAAGAGACATTCAGTTAACATAACCACTCTTATCTTGGATCCTGGGAGGTTAACCAGTAATCGAAATAACCGATTTACCACTTGAATCATGGTGAGAGACGACTGATAATGAGACGCAATGTCGTTTATCGATCATCACGAAGACTGTGACCGGGCGTGGATTCGAACTTATGACCCCTAGGTTGATAGTCAGACGTGATAACAACTGAGCTATCCGGTCCGGGCTTGTCCAACAGGAGTCGTAGCATATATATGAATGGTTCAACACAACACATGCCAGTTAACTAATCTGAACCGCTCTTGAGTCCGCTTCTTTGGTAGAACAATTTTTGAGTTGGTGTTTGTTGGAGACATCGGGTCGAACTAGGGATCGAACCCGCAACCTCTAGGGTGACTGAGCGACAAACACTCTATCCTCTATACTAGCATTCAGCTTATTAAGGCATATAGTACCACCATTGGAAGAGAGGATGTGCTTCCGTGGGATAGGCGGTTATAAATAATCCTTGTTTCTTCTTCTTTAAAACTTCATTTTCCTTATTTTAATCAAGGACTTGTATAGAAGGATAGGAAACTTGCATCTCTTGGCGAAGAATTCATAATTTGCAAACTTATCATTCATAATTCACGGACAACTGATTTCTTGTACATCAACTTTAAGTTTTATGTAATCTTCGATGTTTAAACATGTTTCGATCACGCAAAATCATTTTGAATTAAAGATATTGATGTTTGAGGGGGAAAATTTGTCATAATTTGTGGTTATTTTAGCTGCAGTATACACATTTTGTAATTACAAGTACTTCAACAACTTTAAACACAGATTGCTGGGAATGGTATTGTTTTGATGACAATTTCATTCTGCAATGTAAGAATTTTGATTTATATTCTGGAGATGAATGGAAGTTAAGATAATTGAAAGCGAGATATTGCGAGATTTTGCTTGAATACGCGAGCGTTCACAAAAACTCAATTAGTTGCCTTTTCTTCTCTATATAATTCCTTGTTTTAATGCTCATTTTTTATTTGCTTGGCATTATTGATGTATTTTAAACACGTTGGCAGCATTGTTATGTTTGAATTGTGAATTTAGAAAAAAAATGATGCTTGGAAATTGGGGTATGAATACATGATTTCGGAAGTCTACTTTCACTTTGTCAACAGTGTACACACTGAGCAAAAAAACCCACTCTTATATGACACATGACCCCTACTTTTCTCATCGTATTTTGATAGTTCAAGAGGTTGACAAGCAGTAAAATGTAAGGTTCATTTCTTGTATTTTTGTCTCTATGAATGACAAGCCTTCAAACTTTAATTATTTACAATAGAATAAAGAACAAACAATCAATGGTGGGCGTAAACTTAAGGTAACTGTAATTAATATCAATCAAAGGACAGAATATAAATCAATGCGATAAGTGAAATATTCTTTATGCTTCTTGTCATAGCTTAGCCCTTTACTTCATATAGACGCCTTTGGACACCTCTAATATAGACGCCTTTGGACACCTCTAATATAGAAGGCTTTTGAATTATTGGGTGAGTTATGTTTATATGAACTGACAGAGTGGAAACAATGCAGGAAGTGTTCAGATTGCTTGTTATGAGCAATCTGAACTCTTCCTGCACTGTTTCCAAACGCCTTCTGTGATTGGTGCAGGAAAACGAGTATATATATGAAGTAAAGGGTTAATGAATTACATGTGCAGGCTGTATTGACTGCCAAGTGGTTTATGGTTTATACACCGACTTTCATTTTCATTTATCCAAAATGAGGATTATTATTAAAGAATGCAAAGTCTTATTAATTCAGAAGATTTATTCAGAAAACAGCGTACCTTTGCGTTCCAGATCTTCCGAAACCCTCAATATCTTGCAGAGCCGAAGTGTTCCAAATAGAAGTAGACTAGTAATACCTGTCCATGCCATAACGGATGCGAGTCCAGCAAACTGCCATGCTAAGATCTGTTGAGTGAATAAAATTAATGGTAAAATTTGAATACAATGTTCAATATACTTAATTATACCAGATATGTTTTAAAATATATTCATAAAACCGTCTTCAGTGGCCTAATGGTTAAGGCGTCCGCCTCGGGAGCGGGAGGTCGAAGGATCGAATCCTGGTGGAAGCATTTGGATTTTTTCTGGGCAGCCGGTTGCTCACCCTACAGTTAATTAAATTGAGGGGTGGTACCGAATGTCTTACTGCCTGACCCCTGACATTGATAGCTTTCGGGAAGTAACTGTATACAGCATAAAGGTGTCTCATACGCTCAGTGTGGCTGGTCCTTTAAACAGGGGTGACACTTTAAGTTAAGTTTTATTTTCATTGCCCCCCACAACATGGTTTTGTAAAACTAGTGCATTTTTTATTTCAATACAATAACCAAAACCTGTACACAGTAAGCGTAAAGGCACGGTTTTGTTAATAGCACAAAGCCACCCAATACCCGCTAATATGTCATGTTTCACCAAATTACTGGTATTGAAGTATATGCTTAGATAATTCATATCTTGTTTTACAATAGTACATTTTGATACTAGTAACATTGTATCCAAATCAGTTTAAGGAATTCAGCTTTGTAACAAAGTTTTGCTAAGAGTTAACACATTTTGGGCTTACCCCAATTAGCCATTTACATGACGTTTCTATTTAAAATAACCCAGCGCACGTAGATGTTTAATCGGCCATAGAAATAGTATGGTGCAAATTTCACATTTTTAAAGCATAGTTCTTCTACAAAATTTGGCCTTTTCTCAATTTAAAGTTAGTTTCTTATACCTTGTAACTCACCAGGGTCCTCCGTGGCCAGTGGTCTAAAGCGCCGTCGTCTCACCGCTTAGGTCGTAGGTTCGAGTCCCGCTCGCTCCAAAAACTTTATGTGAGAAAGTTTCCAGTTACTTGCCGAAGGGCGGTGGTTCTACTCAGTCTGAATCCCTCCACCAGTAAAACTGGATATGCCATATATAACCTGACTGTGTTGAAAATGGCGTTTAACCCAATTCATAAAATAATTGTAACTCACCAGGCCTGACCGTCTGTCCCACTTCATCAGTATACCGTCCTCCCTGTGCAGGAACGCCAGGGCAATCACGCCCCACGAACCACCTCCAAAGTGTACTAAAAAAAGAAATCAAGCATAACTCTTTAAAAATAATCAAAATTTCAGGTAAGCAACTCATCCTTTAGTATTACCATTAAAGGGAATTTATCAGGATTTTCCTAAATATTAAAATTGGTACATTTTTTTTCAATATATCATGCCTATATATACGCACTGACCCTATATTGCCAGAAGGATATATATTAAAACATGCCAAAATAAGTATTTAAAAGGGGTTTCCTGACTTGGGCTACGCGCCTAGGTTAGATTAAAATAGAGTTCGCGCTTAAAATTGCAACATATTTTGTGACGTATTAAATGAGCGACGCGATTACATTTTGGTTTCAATTTGATCCGTTACACAGGTGATCACGTAGTAAAATTGTTTCATCTTAGAAAGACTACGGCGATTCGAATGTCGTTTAGCAGTATTTAAGTTACGGATATTTTAAACACAAATTTCTGGGAAAGGTATTGTTTTGACAAGAATTTCCTTCTGCAATGTAAGAAATTTGATTTGAGTTCCTGAGATGAAAGGAAGTTAAAATAATTGAAAACGAGATATTGCGAGATTTTGCGTGAATACACGAGCGTTCAAAAAAACTCAGTCAGTTGTCTGTCCTTCTCTATATGATTCCGTGGTGTTGCTAAAAGATCTGTAGCTTGACTTACCTGCTACTGCGTCTAAAGGATCATCCACTCGTAGTCTCGTCATAATATACGACCACAGGTGGTATACTACACCGGAAATACATCCGAGCACGCATGCGCCCCATGGATAGTAGACATTGCATCCTGCGCAAACTGCGACCTAAAATCCAAAATTTATTAACTTCGCATGTAAAATAGTTAAAAGAAACTGGTATACAATAAACAACCTTAATAATTGTTTTTTTTTTTGTTAGGTCACATGAGCGACCGAACCCTATATAAGGGCCAGTTAGTAATGGCGGCCATCTGGACTTATAAATAAAAAAATATAACCTTCTGTTTAGTCTCCAATACAAGAGAAACATCTATCTTAAGTTTAACTGGCCTAGTGTGTTCAGAGAAAGTGCTGCTAACAGACGACAGACGGACAACGCGCCATCGAATAAGCCCTTCTGGCATTTGGCCAGTAGAGCTGAAAACCATCATAACAAAAAAAACTAGAAAGTAAACAAGAGAATCAATAGTCCTTAACTAAAGCGCTTATCTGATTAATGTTCAAACACTTATGGAATGCATATAAAGTGATCTATTAAAACAATAGGAACTACAGAAACCTTAGAATTATCCAATAAAAAATGGTCATACATACAAGTTTCCTTTAAGTCCACCAAGAAATAAAAAAGTAGTTAACAACAGAACTCTGCGGAATCATATTGAAACATCACGATCACGTGTTAAAAACACGGCATTCGCCACATGGAGGTCGCCATTGTTTTTCTAAACAGTGCATCATGGGAATGTACAAACCGCTATTGATATTAAAACCTAGTCATGTTCCGACCACTTTCCGGCTAAAAGGAAAATTCAAATGCGGTGTGTGTAATAATTGATTGTAACGTTTTAATGCACTAATTGAGATCACTATGAATTGTTCTTTGCATATTAAACCAGGGAAAAAAATGATAATGCCTTAAATTTAGTAACTTTCTAAAATTCCTTGCTTAAATGAGGTCTTGAAACTTATCTTTTTTGACAATTTATCGCCGTTTCTGACAGATTCCTACCGAGTTAATGTAAATCATTTTCAAATAACGATGTAATTACTCAATTATTACAATACTTATGCTGAACCGATAACAATGAAAATAATAAAATATAACAGCTACAGTTGTTTATTCGATACAACAGAAATATAAAGATAGTTTACCAGTGTGACATATTTTCAGCACGTCGCTAGAATCAGATATACCGCCGAATGCACAAGTTTTGGAGAAACAATATTTTTTAACTGTTGTTTTTAAAAATAATATATCCACAAATTAATTTAAAGTATGGATACGAATTATTTTAAAATATATTATTATCACAGTAGTAAATTGTATAGAACATAGCAGTAAGTACGTTAGACAATATATAAGGTAAGTTTCTTTTTAAATATGCAAATGGAAATACATATTGATTGAGATCAGTACATTTAAACATCAAAGTTACTATCAGACACACCTGTAGCCGGGAATTCGCTGTGTCAGCCGGAACCTTGTCGGGATTTGGTATCACCCGTGTATTTAGTACCCTAAACAAGAAACCAAACTTACACATTCATTCACTTTAATTGCCACATCGTTTATAAGACCTAACCATTGGATGCTTTTTAAAAGCAGCCAACTTGTTATACATGGTGCCATCGGCGAAATTGTGAAAACTTTCGGCTTTTGCTGCCAACTATTTGTCCGCATTATTGTTTCTAATGTTGTATCAAAAATGTATGCATAACCAGGTTATTATGGGGAGCAGGCGAGCTTGAATATGTATAACAAGGCTTATCTTTTCCACACTTTTCTTGTTTAGTACTGAACAATGTCTGTTAAACATCAGTTGATCACTGCATGACAGCAAAGACAACTAACCAATTTAAGATAAAACAATTTTAAAAAGTCGTTTGTAATGATCTGCTGTTTCTAGTGTCCAAATTGTAAAAATATAACAATGAATGTACATCTCTATAGTAATATTATTAATAGATAAAAAGGTTTGAGAGCCTCAGCTCATAATGTGAAAGATTCGAACTGAGTCCCTGTTAATCCTTTACTTCATATAGACGCCTTTAGACACCTCTAATATAGACGCCTTTGGACACCTCTGATATAGAAGACTTTTGAATTATTGGGTGAACTACGTTCATATTAGTTGACAGAGTGGGAAACAGTGCAGGAAGTATTCAGATTGCTCGTCACAAGCAATCTGAACTCTTCTTGCACTGTTTTCAAAGGCCTTCTGTAATTGGTGCGGGAAAACGCGTATCTATGGAGTAAAGGGTTAAACTATGATATCAAGTTATCGTTCTTCTGTTAACCAATTGTTTATTGTTATCATATTAAATCAATTTTAAGTTAAAATACAATTAAGTGTGATAATCTAATGTAAAATAAATGTGGTGTATACAGTATCGCAGTAAACTGTATTTTGCTGTAAAAATTGATAACATAATAACATTGGTTTACAAAAGAATGATATATTTTAAAAGGGATCCTCATATACTTCCTCCTATGTGTAGATGTGAATCAATTAGTTAGGCCCGGTAAGCTCTGTCGGTAGCGCATCTGACTGTCAATACATGGGTGGTGAGTTCGAATCCATGCCTGGCCACATTCTTTGTAATGATTGATAAACGACATTGTGTCTCATTGGCATTCCTCTCTCACCGCTGATTCCAGTGGAGAAAATTATCAGTTACTTGTGGAGATATTTGCTCGAGTACTAGTTAACTTTTCAGGATCCCAGGAACAGTGGTTTGGTTAACTGATTGTCTGTTAGCCGTTGACAGCCTAAAAATGATGCTAAATATTCAAACATAAATGAGATTCAACTGCGTTTGACCAACATAGGCACGATAGCGGGCCAACTACGGAATTGATGTTGGGCCGCTAGCGCCCCTCTTTGCAAAATCGATACAGGCCCGATGTAACAGCTTATGGGCCGACGTCGACTGAAACGTTGGGCCGATATGGTGTTACTGGCTGGGTCCTCTGACAGAGTGGTCAAGATCACCGACCTTTCACTTCACCGCTGATGTCATTGGTTTAAGCCCAGCTTGGTCCAAAATATTTATGTAATCTTGCCATCATGATCGCTATTTACTTGTAAAAGGTCGATGGTTTTTCTTAAATTTATTCCGAGACATTCTTCCACCAATAAAACTGAATGTCATATGCAATGTGCAAAAAGATATTTGCGGTTTATCAGAATAAAACGAGTGATTTAATACATTCCATGTAATTACTCTCAGTTATGTTTGCACCATGCATCATAGTAAAACCGACGATCATCATTATGCCTGATAAGACGACACCCTGCATACACGTGATTGTACATGTACATGCTTAAATCGCAATGTTATGTATTAATGTTCATGTTCACCAACATATACTTAAATATGTACTTAACGTCATAAACCTAATAGGAAAAGCAGCTAGGTGATCATGATTTAGACTGGTTCCAGTTAAACTGCATATGGTTTTATTGACATTGATTATATGATAGATAAATACTAGTAACCAGTCAAAAATAAGGTTACGTTTTTAAGAATTTAAGCCCGGTGTAGAATTGGGCATACACGCTGTACACATTCATATCTTTTAAAACGTGAACCTGTTCCAGAGTGTGTGCCCTGTTTTGCACCGCTTACTGTGAAGCACATACTGGTCGATTGTGTCGACTTTTCTCCAATGTGAGAAAAGTACTACAGAGTCGACAGTATGAGTTATTTGATAAAATTGATGTTACGCATATATCTGGTTTTCTTAAAGAGGTTAAGAGTTTTAATCATTTTTAGTACCAATATGTATATTATTGACCTTGTTCACTTAATTGTCTTTTTCATTTATTTATTTGTAAATAATTTTCATTTATTTATTTGTAAATAGTTATAATAAGTTTTTAACCGTATTTATTTAATATATTTTTGTCATCATCACGTCCATTAATCTTTGCGCGCACAAAATGACCTATTTATGTGTCGACGTGCCGTAAAACACCATTCATTCATTCATTCATTCATTCATTCATTCATTCATTCATTCATTCATTAAGAATTTAAGTAAAATTTGAATGATACGGAAGCCAGAGTACATATGTCACGTACCATGCCCGTCAAAGCTCCATTTATAGTTATTAACAGGCTCCAACTGTTGTTACCAAAGAAATTGGTTCTGTTGATGAGGAGGGAAGAAAATGCTGCAAACGATCCGGATATGATTGTGTTGACTACGGACAGACTAACCACGGCTCCGTCTCCATCGTTCTGTATGGCGGTCTGTGACCCCCCATTAAACGCCAAAAATCCGAAAAACAGAATAAAGCCACCCAAAGCAGCAACCTGAAATAAAGAAAAAACTCTTTGAAAAAACGTTAACAACACTGCCTGAAGATTCTTTGCTCTTTGTATATTGTAGGTAGTTTGGAAGGAATTGTTTGGCTATTAACCACTCACTGACCTTTTGTTTAGTATGATAATGAAAAAATCTGTCCACTCAACTATTCTAATACACAAACTGTGATTGAGACTCATGGTCAATCTTAAGTAAACACAAGTTATATAAATAGGTATTGTAACTGCAAAACCTTTATGAAGTTTAAATCCAATACATGCAGTGACTGCTGAGATATATACTTTAACCAGAATTAACAAGAGTTAAATAAGAACCATAATTTATTTTTACAAAAATCTGACAAGAATTATCCCACTTCCGTTTAATGACTACACAGCTTTACGTAAAGTTTCAATCAAATACATTGAGTGGTTGGTGAGATATGGACTTGATGGTACTTGCACGCATAACTTGACGGCTGACAATTAGACGAAACGTCATATATCAATCATTATGAAGACTGGCCTGGTGGAGAATTCAAACTCACGACCACTGGATTGATAATCAGACGCGCTATTGACTGAGATAACCGGGTCCGAAAAACAACAACAACAACAACAATTAATGATATGATAAGGATAATGAAGCAACCTTGTCTAGCAAAAAACACAGAGATTAGTTACATCTTTTAACGAAGACGAACGAAATACCTATACGTAATCGAAACCGGAAAAGATAAAACGTGGTCTTGTTGGGTCAAATGACCAATCCTCTCCGGAAATAGTCTGTCCCAGAACCTGATATATCCCGAATCAGGTCTGCTAACCACCAATGGAAAAAGCAGGGTATTCTATGCCTGTCTCACAAACGCTTACTAAACTATAACGTCATTCAAACGTTCCCTGAAGCAACTGACCAATCACCGTGCTCGTAACAATTGCTAGTTAACAGACCCAATCGGGAGAGCTGGTTTCGTTCTACATACTACTCCTGAAACAGCTGTTGTGCCCTTGTGAATTTGTTTAGTATTGGTTCTACAACTGAAAATGGTGAGGGTCATCATCATTAGATAACATGAATTGTTTGATCAAAAAGCTGGCTGCTTATGTTGCTGCTTACGCAAGAGGATCTTCAATTCAATTAATGAATACAGAACACACAACTTACTGGAACTGAGTGGCCCCTAATTTGTATCCATGTTTTTGTTGCCTTGTGAAATCTGCCAATTCTTGGTCCTAGCATTAGGGCTCCGCAGAATGCTGCAACGCCACCTAGCACGTGTACAATCCCACTTCCGGCGAAATCCTATAGTATATGCAAAGAATAGAAAATTAAACAACAACGTTTTAAAGGGGAAACCGTTGCAATTTGTGTAACAATAAATTAACCTATATTAAGCAATAACCTGTCTTTGTAGGTCCCCTTTGCTCGTTCCCATAACCGTAGGCTTAATACAGGTTTGACTGTATATCACTTTTAACTATAAGTTATAAGTACACCATTTTACATTATGATAACTCGTGCCAAATGTAGTGTACATGTATTTACAATGTAAATATATTAGTCATATAGATATGTTTTTATATCCGACAGTTTATTTACTAATATACAGCAAATGTATATGATGAGGATATAGTTAGTGTGTCGCCCTAGATTGGTTGATTGGTTGAATATTCAGCGTCATTTGAATGCCATCGAGGGCTAACATACGGCCAGTTAATCTAACCTATGTTTCCTGGGATTCTGGAAGGTTAACCAGTACTCGAGGACTCACCATCTCCGCAAGTAACTGATAACTCTCCCACTTGAATCGGTGAGAAACGAATGATAATGAGACGCAATTTCGTATATCAACCATCTCGGAGTGTGGCCGGGCGGGGAATCGATCTCACGACCCCTGGATTGATAGTTAGACGCGCTAACGACTGAGCTAATCGGACCGGCCAGTATCAGACAAATTCCACACTAAATTTGTGCCAAATATAAGGTTTTTCTGCGCATGTGGTCATTCTGTGTCTCCTGTTGAACATATACCCACTTTAACTTACCTGATATCCTATCACTCCCAGATCACCACCGTAATCAACTCCCTTAGCAAGAAATCCACCACCCCATTGCCAATGTGTCACAACAGGGTAAATGAACCCTGAATATAAGAACGAAAAACACATCATTTTATTTTTTAAAGCAACACGTGTCCAGTAATAAACATTCATGAGACCGATTATGAGACAAGCCACTGCGACGTTTGTAAAAGGAAAGTTGTGTGACCTTGGAATGTTACGTGTACTGCTGAATTATTTTCTTATCTATTTTGTAGTTTATACTAAATTGTTTTAGCTCGATTGCGATGAAAGCTCAGAGCTTATTTGAATTGCTCTCGAGATCGCTTCCTAGGTAGAACCAGTACTGGGTGTTGTTTTATGAGAGGCATCGGGTCGAGCTGGGGATCGAACCCGCAACCACTGGCGCGAGCGGCCAACATTATATCCATGACACTACTATTACATTACACGTACAAAAGTTTATAATGAGATTATTAATATAAAATCTGAAGTATCTAAGATGGCTCTAGTTATCAGCATCCGTGACCAACAACGGCAAATTCTATTTACCATCTCAGGTAGCATACCGTTACAACAAGAGAAAAACATGAACTCACCAAGGAAACTAATGCTTACATAAGGCTGTAGGTTGATTGATTGAATATTTAGCGTCATAACAGATGATCAGTTAACCTAACATCCTGAGGTTAACCAATACTCTAGCACACCTTATCTCCGCAAGTAACATATAACTCTCCCACTTGCATCAGCGATGAGAGACGAATGATAATGATACACAATGCCGTATAGCAATCATCACGGAGACTGTTGCCGGGCGAATATTTGAACTCATAATCACTGGATTGATAGTCAGGAGCGTTACCGACTGAGGTAACCGGGCCCGACTGGGCTTGTAGGTATTTAACGGTTTGGGTATTGTATCAAATCTAGATATGACATGAATTATAAACCAAGACAGAAATTTCTTATCTTAGTTTTTCAATTTTATTCAATTTAAGTAAAGTTACTTGCTACCTGATACGACTTATGTAGTTACAGCTTTTTAATAAAGAAATAACGACTTGAATGAGGGTGGGGAAAATCAAAACATAATCGACTGTAGCCATAAAAACACGTTTCCTGTCAAATATTGCATTAGTATACATTGTATGCAAAATATTCTTTATAAACGATAATTGTGTTTTGCTGGAAATTTTGAAACAATCGTGCAAAAACTGGACACATAGCAAGGTAACACTTTACCTGTTATAAAGAAACTGTAAATAAAATAAGCGTGGAATTCACATCTCTCTGCTACAGCACCGGACACAATAGTAGCAGCGGTAGCGGCAAACGTAAACTGGAAGAAAAATCCGGCGTAGCCTGTTTCCGGAAGGCCATATGAGGCGAAGTATGTGTAGCCTATGAAGTCGTTTCCTTCGCCAAACGCAAAAGCATAACCAATAAGCCAGTATGCCACGCCGGATACAACTGTCAACAAAGTCAAGGTTATATATAATACTAAAAAAGAAATTAAGAATAGGGAGTGGTAACAATGGCAACAACGGTAACAATGGTCAACTAAAATGTCAATGACCAAACCAGGATTACAATGGCGACTCAAAAACGAATAAATGTTATTGTACGGCACGTTGACACATAAAAAATCCATTAATATGAATATGATTATACTTAAAAACAATAGTGGTAAAGACTTAAAATGAATACATGAATGAATAGATATACACTGTACATAAATACCAAGACAAATAATTTACCCATTAATAATTAACCCAAAATATTAGCGATAATGAAGACAGTCATTAACTTAATTTAAAATATTTCAAGGTTATACATTTGTTAATGTGTTTAACATAACCCCATTCATATAAATGAGTCAATTATAACGAGACAAAGGAATGTAAACACGCAACACACTCCTAAATTATGTATAAGACGCTGGGTAATGGAAATTGTATGTTTTACATAAAATCAATTATGGCGCTGAGATTGCTGGGGTGACATATCGTTCAATAACAATTTGTATGACAAAATAACAAAATATTTTCGTTTAATATATTTGTGTTTATTCGGTTTTCTGAACAAAAATATTTAGTTAAAATATTTATTTTTGTTCGGTTATCTGAATTCTAATAGCGACTTTAAACCATGTACCGCACCCGACCATACAGCTTTGTGTTCATGCATGCTGTATTCACAAACTACCCTTTCAACTTGATTATGTACTAAAATTCATATTTTATTTTTCAATTTACATTTTTATTTCTGAACAATTGAAACATCACTGCCATGGCTACGTTGATATTCGACAGGTTTGTATTTACAACAAGATATTCATAAGTTTTCTGGAAATCCGGTTTGAGTTCTGATTCTCAACTTAATGTTACTAGACAATATGCTGTCTTTTTTTTTATACGGATATAGCATCTGTAGTTTTATTGTATTAAATAAAAACTTTACAAAAACATCAGCGCCATCATTAACCAACTGTCTGTTCGTTGTGCTCTGATTAAGATCTTTTCACGTGGATATGCAGCTATATTTGCCAGTTTGATTCTTCAAAAATGTTGGGGGCTTTTTTTTTTTGCAAAAAGAATATAAATAAAACAACAAGAGAGGCAAGATGGTCCTATATCGCTCACCTGATTGACCTTGAGTCACCCAACTTTAGTAGATTATGTCATACATGTACACTCAAAATTCCAGAAAAACAATTTGGGCGAGTAGTTAGAATTTTGATTTGTTTTGAAGATGTAACAGATGCGTAGAAGAGTTCAAACTTGGTAGAGATTCACCCATGGGAAATGTCAGTGAAATTACATCGAAATCAGGTCATAGAGTCTGACAAGAAGGCTTTTGAAGTTTTTACTATAGCTGCCTATATAGTAAACTAGCACCTCACTGTGGCGGTCATTTTTTTTAACAAATTACAACGGCTTGGACAAACTTGGTAAAGGGTCACCCAAGGAACATTCTGCGAAATTGTTTTAAAATCGATCCAGGGGTTTCTGACAAGAAGATTTTATAAGTTTTTTTACTAATTAAACTTGCCCCGCCCCCTGGCGGCCATGTTTTTTTATGAATCAAGATGGCTTGAACAAAGTTTGTAGAGGGTCACCCAAGGAACAATTTTGTGAAATTATTTAAAAATCGAGACAGTAGTTTCTGACAAGAAGATTTTTAAAGTTTTTACTAATTAAATTGCCCCGCTCCCTGACGGCCATGTTATTTGACGAGGAAAGTTTCTGTGAAGTTATATCAAAATTGACCCAGTGGTTTCTGAGGAGTAATTGTTAGTAGCTAAAAGTTAACGACGGCCGACAGACGACAGACGACGGACACCAGGCGATCACATAAGCTCACCTGTGAGCCTTCCGCTCAGGTGAGCTAAAATGATAACATTTTGCAATAATACTTCTGGGTAGCGGTATTGTGTGTGAATATGTTTGGAAGAGCACGGCAAACGTATATTCTTTAAGGACGGTCAAGCCGACATTTTTCTGGTGTAAACGCCACTTTTATTAATCAGAACATTCGGCTGGCTTCGTGAAATGTCTGATGTCATAATGATGTCATTATGTACTATTTATAATAACTTCAATACGTGTAAGAAATAATTGCATGAAGCATATCAAGTGAAAATCGCCAATGTGTGTATTTATAAAACACTAAAGTAGCTCTTTTTTCTATAGTCTTTTCAAATCAAACAAAGAGGGGTGGTTTGGTTGGGGGTGGGGGTCTGTTCGACAACTTACATGAATCAAACACGTTCTTTATAAGAATGTTGGTTACATTTTTACTTCTAACTGCACCGGCTTCAAGGAACGCGAACCCACATTGCATAACTGAAAATAGATATGGTATATTGTATTACTGAAAATAGACAAGGTATATTGTATTACTGAAAATAGACAAGGCATATTGCATTACTGAAAATAGACAAGGCATATTGCATTACTGAAAATAGATATGATATATTGGATACCTGAAAATAGACATAATATATTGCATAACTCTAAATAGATATGGCATATTGCATGACTGAAAATAGATATGATATATTGCATGACTGAAAATATACAAGGCATATTGCATTACTGAAAATAGATATGATATATTGGATACCAGAAAATAGACATGATATATTGCATAACTGAAAATAGATATGGCATATTGCATGACTGAAAATAAATATGATATATTGCATTACTGAAAATAGACAAGGCATATTGCATTACAGTAAATAGATATGATATATTGGATACCTGAAAATAGACGTGATATATTGCATAACTGAAAATAGATATGGCATATTGCATGACTGAAAATAGATATGATATATTGCATTACTGAAAAAAGACAAGGCATATTGCATTACAGAAAATAGATATGATATATTGGATACCTGAAAATAGACATGATATATTGCATAACTAAATAATTGATATAGCATATTGCATGACTGAAAATAGATATGATATATTGCATAACTGAAAATAGATATGATATATTGGATACCTGCAAATAGACATGATATATTGCATAACTGAAAATAGACATGAAATATTGCATAACTAAATAATTGATATGGCATATTGCATGACTGAAAATAGATATGATATATTGCATTACTGAAAATAGACAAGGCATATTGCATAACTGAAAATAGATATGGTATAATGCATAACTGAAAATAAACATGGTATATTGCATAACTTAAAATAGACATGGTATATTGCGTAACTTAAAAAAGACATGGTATTTTGCATAACTGAAAATAAACATGGTATATTGCATAACTTAAAATAGACATGGTACATTGCATAACTGAAAATAGAAATGGTATACTGCATAACTTAAAATAGACATGGTATGTTGCATAACTGATAATAGATAAAGGTATATTGCATACCTAAAAATAGATATGGTATATTGCATAACTGAAAATACAGGGCTCGAATTTAAGCACTCGCCACTCGCAAAATGCGAGCTGTATTTTGAAAATGCGAGTTGAAATTACTTAAGCTGGCATTTTTTTGCGAGTGGATTTCAAGTTGAGAAAATTACTAATTGTATTCATTTTATTGATTTTTGAAAATAAACAAGTATTATCCTGGTAAAAATAACGAGTTCTTGTCAATTTTACCCAATTTCTTTTGCTTCTCGCGCCAAATTAGCCCCTAGCAGCACGATTGTCAATGACATGTATTAAATGAGAAGACTGCGTCCAATTGTTTCATTCTGCAAAAAGGAAGTAAAGTTTAAACCTGTCAACAACATAATGCATTCACTCTATAAAATAAAAGTTAAGTTGAAACCCGTCAAATTTACTGTTTTACATATTTTGTCAGCTGTTTAAATGGCTGATAAAAGAACATCTTTTTCTCCATTGAACCGACGAATGAAAGTGAGTCCAAACAAGAAAAAAGAGAAATAATCCTTCCGTTAATACTGTAATGAAACGGGAGGGACAGCTCAACATTTACACGTGTCAAACAATCGTCCTTGGCTAGATCTAATTTTAAAACTACCGGCTATTAATTCTATGAATAGAAATGTGTGCATGTCTCAATGTCAGTCTCTGTACACTTGTTATTGTTGTATGTTTGTTTAGTTAAAGTGTTAATTATGATATATCATTGTATGCATTTATTTATGGTAGTATAATAAATAACAAAGACAATTTTATATTTTAAAATATTTTTTTTTCGTAAAGTACTGCTTTGAATTGTACCTTAACATATATGATAACCTTGATACCATTGTCTATAAAATAAATACCAGCTAATAATGCATATTAAATAACACGCAGGCTTTGAAACAATTAATTTTGGGTTTATTAAGACATTTAGGACTAAGTTTCTGCAAAAAATTGGTTTGACTAGTTGGTTTCAAATGTGGCCAGTTGAAATTTTAGACACTGGCCAAAATTGCCAATGCACAAAAAAGTTAAATTCTAGCCCTGAAATAGATACGGTATATTGCATAACTAAAAATAAATTTAGTTGTGTTGTATAAGTGAAAATAGATATGATATATTGCATAACTGAATATAGACATTGTATATTGCGTACTTGAAAATAGATATGGTTTATTGCTAACTGAAATTAGACATGGTATATTGCATAACTAAAATACATTTGGTATCTTGCAAAACTAAAAATAGACATGGTTTATTGCATAGCTAAAACTAGACATGGTATATTGCGTACTTGAAAATAGATATGGTTTATTGCATAACTGAAATTAGACATGGTATATTGCATAACTAAAATACATTTGGTATATTGCATAACTGGAAATATATATGGTTTATTGCATAACTGAAGAAAGACATGGTATATTGCATAACTAAAATAAATATGGTATATTGCATAACCGAAAATAGACATGGTATATTGCATAACTGAAAATAGATAAGGTATATTGCATAACTGAAAATAGATATGGTATATTGCGTACTAGAAAATAGATATGGTAAATTGCATAAATAAAAAAGATAAATATGATATTTATGCATAAGTGAAAATAGATATGGTATATTGCATAACTGGAAATAGACATGGTTTATTGCATGGCTGAAAATAGATATGGTATATTGCATAATTGAAAATAGAAATGGTATAATTGCGTAACTGAAAATACATTTGGTATCTTGCAAAACTAGAAATAGACATGGTATATTGCATAGTTGAAAATAGACATGGTATATTGCGTACTTGAAAATAGATATGGTTTATTGCATAACTGAAATTAGATATGGTATATTGCATAACTAAAATACATTTGGTATATTGCATAACTGGAAATATATATTGTTTATTGTATAACTAAAGAAAGACATGGTATATTGCATAACTAAAAATAAATATGGTATATTGCATAACTGAAAATAGATATGGTATATTGCATAACCGAAAATAGACATGGTATATTGCATAACTGAAAATAGTTAAGGTATATTGCATAACTGAAAATAGATACGGTATATTGCGTACTTGAAAATAGATATGGTATCTTGCAAAACTAGAAATAGACATGGTATATTGCATAGGTTAAAATAGACATGGTATATTGCATAACTGGAAATAGATATAGCATTATTGCATAGCTGAAAATAGACATGGTATTAAAGCATAGCTGAAAATAGACATGGTATATTGAATGACTGAAAATAGATATGGTATTAATGCATAACTGAATATATACATAGAATATTGCATGATAGTATATTGCATAACTGAAAATAGACATGGTATATTGAATGACTGACAAAAGATATGGTTTTATTGCATAACTGAAAATAGATATGGTAGTAATGCATAACTGAAAATATATATATCCGCATAATTACAATACTTTAAGTAGTCCTAAACCTACCCCGGCACTTCCTTTTAGAAAATATTCATCTTTATATCATTTAGGTACATTGTTAACAGGAATGGCGACAAACATTCACCTTGCCTTACCCCTAGATAACATTCAAAACTATCACTTCAAGTGTTATTAAATTTGACCCTTGATCTTACATTTCTATACATTGATTTGATGAAATTCAAAATATTTCCTCTAACCCCTATTTTAGTTAGTTTACACCAAATATTTTCTCTGACGACATAATCTGTCTATACGTTATGTTAGTAGTCACGTGACAAACACTACGTCATAAAATTCGTCATATAAGACCTAATAGCGTTCTCTTCTTGTTCAGTTGTTTGTATTATTGAGGTATAAATATAAGGAGAGTAAACTGGTTGGGAATATAGCAAATTGATTAATTTTAATGTTTCAAATTTTTTTTTAAAATTAAAAACACTGTATGTATTGTTTGTCTTTGTGACGTATATTTACCAAAAATGTAATTAGGATAAGATAACTATACTATAAAACATCCATCAGCAATATGGCAGGCAGGATGATGTAGTTTCACAATAACGTATTGCATTTATAATATATGTATTTTTGTAGTGCATTGCTTAAAGTAGGGCATTGTTATTCTATTGAATTGTCCACTTACGCATCATTTCCTGATATCACGTTCAGTCGATCGGTCTTGATTCAGAGTTTCTGTAACCCAGTATAAAGATAAAGAATGTAGATATATCAGTCTACGCTGAGTCCTCGAATTATGACATGCAATGTTATACCACCGTGCATAAGTTCGCTAGACTAAAGACAAAAACACATACGTGAACGTGGTTTACAACCAGGACATGCGTGAGTGTGTTACTGATGTGCACTGATACATACACAGGTGAAAAACGTTCATGTTAAAAGTTCGAAAAATTGAGCCTTTATCATTGTTTTAATACGTCAAAGTTTTATGCACGTGTTGATAATTCAAACAAGAGAAACAATGTCCTGAAAAAAAACAAAAACAATTGTGATAGATCTAGCAAACACTTTTACAGATAAAACAAACGCATTGGTCGTTTTTTAAGGTGGATAAACCATGATATAACTAACAAAAAATATATGTAGTGGTAACAATAATAATTGCATCAAATGTGGACGAAATAGTTTCTAGAGATAGTCTGTCTACACAGAACAAACTTGAAAACTAGACTTTCGTCTGAAGGACATTGACGTTCCCGCTAAATGTTAGTAATTGTTTACCAAACTTTAATTTGAAAACGGGTCACAGCTGCTGTAAAATTATTAATCGAAGTTGACAAACTTCAATCGTACCTTAGTATTTTATAATTATACATCTACTCACCAAATATAAAATAAATATAAAGACCATTTCAGAAGTTATTAATAGGAAAACAATTGACGGACGGACGGACGGACAGACGGACATACCGCAGGGGTAACGATTTACACCCCTTCAACATTCTTCGATTGGCGGGAGCATAAAAAGAATAATTGTTACGAGTACATATTCGACTTTCAAGTATCTAGCATATACGTTATATACAAATGAAGTTTATGATTTCGTTAAAACAATCTGGAATTGTATTTATACAAAGCTGTGTTTTGAACCCGCACATTAATATATATATATAGGCTAACTCTCTATCAGTGTATGGATATAGACTGTTCTAAAGCGAAACAAAAATACAGAGCTCCTTAATGTTGAATGAACGAATGGATGAATGAATGAATAGGGTTTTACGGCGTACCAACACATTATAGGTTATTAGACGACAACAGGAGGGAACATTCCAGGTTCACTCTACATGTACATAAACAACAAATAAACAAACAGATAAAAAAAAAAAAAAAAAAAAAAACATCAATAAATGAATCTAAATGTTGAGGCATACAAGTCAATCGCGAACAATGTAACACAGACAACATCACTGTGATGTTGTTACAATCCATCATGTGGCGGGTAATATATATATCCATATAGCGTATTTACTCTCACGTATCTTTTACCTATGTATTATACGATCCATTTAACATATTGAAGGTCTATAGTATTACTGAAGTGTAATTGCTGATTTACATTTAAAAGATCTAATATAAATTACTTTGCTATAGGGGCCACCGTGACAAATGTATTATATCAGACAGTGAACAAAACACAACCAGTTTTTCTTTCAATTTAAGACACTCGAATATAAGTAATGAAGAAAAGAAGGACGTAAATGGCTGGTAGTTTACAGCGTACCAACACAAATGTATCATATAACGCCAACACGAATAAAGAAATGATCAAAAACAAATAAAAAGACAACTGTCAGGTTAAAACAATCAATAAATGAGTTTGAAGTATAAACCTAGAACATTCAATCCATAAGCAAATTATATCCAATTGTCATTTTGTCGTTGATCACTGGCTGTTACTATTATTGTTGCCATTATACATGTTGCATAGTGGAGGCCACACTTGACTTCACATGTTATGACAACGGTTGTATAAAATTGAAATTGATGTGATGAAGATTAATTAAAAACATTAAAATTGGAATTGATGCAATTAGTTAATTAAGTTTAATTAAGAAATCCAATCAATTTAATAAAAAACTACATAAAACGCAAATTCCCATCATTATGTTAAACAAGAGACCCAAGAGGGTCTAAATCGCTTTGCTTGAAACAAATCCACAGAGGAAGTTCTGTATGATCGGCTTCTCAATGCCACGTGTAAAATATCTAAGAATTAGGTCTTGACCTTCCAGAGCTGTAGAGTTTAAAATACGTTTTCAAGTGAATGTTTTTTTATACTGGAAATGGCGGGTATTACCATAATATGACATTCTCTGACGCAATCGCCAGTAACGTGTATAGATGCCGCGGGTTCAACTCTCCCCCTCATGCCACCAGTAAGACCAGTGAGATCCGGGCTTGAGGTAAATGTTGCTATTTTCGGTGCATATATTGTGCCAGTTCCTGCAGATTGACTAGTGATATATCCAGCTTCTGTATCTTACAACCCAGGATTTAAGAGTTTGCAATTGTGGTCGCGCTAAAATTGGGAGAAAACTAAGGAAGTGCTTAACCAACCAATAAACGTTGGCGTGGCATTATCATAAACAATATTTGTGATTTAAGTAAGATATTGCGAATATGCCCAGCTAGATCATATTAAAACTCAAAACAAGATATTTTTTATATAATAAGGAACCATGAAATGTTTTAACCGCATTGTTTATTGGGTTCAGAGTTATCAGATTTAGTAATAAACTATTCTGTTATTTATGAATCTTTAATTGAAGCAATTTTAAATGTACATGTAAACTAGTTGCAATCCTTTTTTATACATAACTCGTGTTTAATATTTGTATTTGTCGAATAAAGACAAATCTGGATACTAAAGAGGAGTCCCATTGTTAGTATTACCTCTAGTGAATATAACGGATGCACCCTCTGTGTATAACTTCCTGTTTCCATTTTTTTCCATTTCGACACGGCAGTGAAATACGACCTCCAAATAATCAATTCATATAATTCCTCACACTCGCACGCCGTATCACTTAGGGTGCTAGTTTCGGCTGCTGTTAATATATTTCAGAAGTCACGATGAAACACGATGATGCTGTCCTTCAAAATTTGAAAAGTTTTGGATATCCATCAAAGCTAAATTCCCACCGACCTGACTTTTCCAAGTATTACCAATAGTTTCATATGATCGCCTGAATCCATAAACACTAGTATAAATACATAATTATATACTGACCGGAACAGCTTACCCGCCACTTTTGTATTTCCAATATCAAAAAAATGGAGTAGCGGTATTAAAATTTTGTCAACGACACTAACAGACAATTATGTATTTTTACTTGACCGAAATGTTTTTTTCTAGTTTAATTACAAATTTCAAGGAAATTGCTTTGATACTTTTTGAGAAAATAGATAAAATGTCAGGTACATGAAATGTGAGGTGGCGGTTAGCTGTTCGGTTCAGTATACATTAAAAAAAAATTCGTCGCCATGGCCTCTGTAGAGTGTTATCATGATGTATAAGTATACCACGGTTACATTAAAACAAAGGAAAATAACTATCAGGGAACTATAGAGACACCAGATAGTGGATTGCAGCGGCAGCTACGGCTGATTTATTGCATTAGAAATGGCAGTATGGCGCGGTCACAGCAACGTGTAGTGATCATTTTGTGAGAACACTTTTGGGCAATGTTCATCAAGTATCAGTTATGGCTTTGTGACTGTCTTCAGGTTATTGATGTATGTAAATATTGAATTCATCATATATGTAGATAAGCACGTCATATGATTTATAGAGCGGCTTTATGTAGTGTAACTAAATCAGCATATGTCTTCAAAGTAAGACTTAATGCATTAAGACTGTGTGATTTTATCTTCTGTAATAACGTTTTTTATATTTAATACGATAGTAAACCGTAATATGTCTTCATCTGTTTTAATCCATTCGGATCTTTTCACGCCCGCGGCTTTGTTTTATACTGTGATTTCGTTTTGTCAAACACGTCTTGTTTTATGCACTTTGAACATGTTAAAACTTCGGTGTATCAGTGCAAGAATTATGATGATATTGGAAGGAAGTAGTAGCTAGTCCAGTAAGACATCAACATAAGTTTTGGTGCGTTTGCTTTGTGTTCCAATTATAGAATATATAACGGAAAGGTCCACCACGTACAGCCATGTAGTCAAACATTTCCGCCGAGTTGCAATTATATTACTTTCCCCACCAATCATTTACAGTGCACAGGAGAATGTAGAAACGGTCCGTTTTATAGCAATGACAGTCAATCACGCTAATTGGTCAGTCATAGATTGATAAATACATTAGACTATTGCTATGAATTGTGGGACAGACAGGGAATTCCGTGCTTGTACACTTGGCTATAACAGACCCAAACAAGAAGCTGTCAGCTACTAGACTATACTACAATTTTTAAGAGTGCAGTTCTATTTGAAGTTGTATTTACTTCCACACTATAATAATATCCGATGAAATAAATAAATAAATATAAAACTCCCCTATTGGATGACAGAAGTATCCAATGAAAATTGTCAAATAAGTAAATTAAATATGCAACAAATGTTCGGCTAGGTTTGTTTTATAGCTCCAAAACCGCAGATGCAGATTTTTATTAATTATTTTGTTGGGTGATATAAACGATTTGCGGTATAAACATCTGTCCAATCCTAATTATCACCATTTAAAGGATGTAATACTAGTAAACTCTCAAACGCTCGCAGTGGTATCGAATTATAGGACTGTTCCTTTGCTTAGCTTTTGTTACGTTTTTATTAAAATATGGTTTTAAAAGATATGTAAAGTTTCTTCATTGAAAATAATTTGAAGAATAATTTGAGAAGAAAAATCTAAAATCATTGTTCCATGTGTTAAGTAAATAATCACCTAGTTCCACTTTGAAGATTTGTGACCCCCACCAGTAGGTAAATTATCAAATTACCTTCTTGGAAATAGAAACAACATTGCTTTTCCAAACTGTAAAAAAGCTGTTATGAAAAGGTCATGTATTCCATCAGCTGTCTTCTAATTGTACCAACCAGGTGATTGTGTAAAACAATTTGCATCTTTTTTCAATTTAAATATTCAGAATGGAAATAAACATACACCTTCATACTTTATAAATGACAAACGATTTGTATCTGTGTATCATGCTATATTACGACATGTTTACAGCAATCTTTATAACGATTTCTGTTTAATCTCCTTTAATTAAGTCCGTTTTGCAAATGTATCGGCACATCTGAAGGTTCAGATCATTTCCTTTTCAATATTTAATGCTCTTTTTATAATCATGAACATATTGTCTTGATCCATGTTGTTGTTGTTGTATGGTGTTTAGCGTCGCTTTCAACAATTTTTCAGTCATATCGCGACGGTGTCTACATGAGACAGTATTCTGAGCGCTGTCACACTGGAGTATCATGCCGCAGACACATGGTATGATACCCCGCCCAGTCACATTATACTGACACCGGGCCGACCAGACCTAGAACTCTTCTCTAAATGCTGAGCGTCAAGCAAGGAAGCTTCTTGTACCATTTTAAAAGTCTTTGGTATGACCCGGCCGGGGATCGAACCGACGACCTTCCGCATGCGAGGCGGACGCTCTATCACTAGACCACGCTGCGGTTGTCTTGATTCAGTCTAATAGGATCCATTGAACTTAAACAAAGTGATGTAAGTCTTCCTATTCAACAAAACATAGCTTTGGTTGAAGAAATGGATACGTGTTTAATGAGGCCACAAAACGGTTTAATAAAAAATCGAGCTGTTTGTCCGGTTTGTACTAATAAGATCATGTTATGATATACTGGTTCTCCTCACCTTGTGGCCCGATCTCATTTCAAGATAATTATACAGAAAAAGAATGTGTTAAAACTGTAAAAAAACGACCACACACCTTAACACCGGCTAAAGTGGCAATATATACATGTGTATGGAGATAATATTTTGTGAATAACCAAGACATAAATGTACAGACCAGACTACGGCGAGTGCGCCTAGCTACAATGCAAACCATAGATACAGTATCAAGGTAGGATCCAGTTAAGGATTCATGACTACTCACATGCTATATAAAGGACATATTTATAAACCCGTTGGATCATATAGATACAGTGAATTCATATATATAGTGAATTTCATAAAGGGAGATAATTAAATTCACAACAAGTGAATTTACGATTTTTGGGATCTTTTCCGATGCTCATTCACAATGCATGATATATATATGGAGATAATTATTTGTGAATAACCAAGACATGAATGTACAGTACTACGGCGAGTGCGCCTAGCTACAATGCAAATTATAGATACAATGGCAAGGTCTCTGCCAAACCAATAAATTTGGTGTCGACCATGACTATTACATGCAACACATCTGAACAGGGTGGACAAATTTACACACATGAAGTGATAGCTTTATATGAGTAGGATCCAGTTAAGGATTCATGACTACTCGCATGCTATATAAAGGACATATTTATAAACCAGTTGGATCATATTGATACAGTGAATTCATATATATTTAATTTCATAGAGGGAGATAATTATATACATATAGATATGATTTATAAAACATAAATTGTGGAATGTTTCTGCTAAAATATATAAATAAAAATATAACAATGTAACGGTAGTACGAACTGATACGCTTTCGTGATCTCACTTCTAATTCATTTTAGTAATTTAAATGCACATACACAGTAAACACATATACAGTAAACACATACACAGTAAACACAAACACAGTAAACATATACACAGTAAACACAAACACAGTAAACACAAACACAGTAAACGTAAACACAGTAAACACATACACTGTAAAACACATATACAGTAAACACAAACACAGTAAACATATACACAGTAAACACATACACTGTAAACACATCCACTGTAAAACACACAAACAGTAAACACAAACACAGTAAACACAAACACAGTAAACATAAACACAGTAAATACATACACTGTAAAACACATATACAGTAAACACAAACACAGTAAACACAAACACAGTAAACACATATACAGTAAACACAAACACAGTAAACACATACACTGTAAACATAAACACAGTAAACAAAAACACAGTAAACACATACACAGTAAACATAAACACAATAAACACAAACACAATAAACACAAACACAGTAAACACAAACACAGTAAACACAAACACAGTAAACACAAATACAGTAAACACATACACAGTAAACACAGTAAACACAAACACAGTAAACACAAATACAGTTAACACATACACAGTAAACACAAACACAGTAAACACATACACCGTAAACACAAACACAGTAAACACATACACAGTAAACACATACACAGTAAACACAAACACAGTAAACACATACACAGTAAACACATACACTGTAAAACACATATACAGTAAACACATACACAATAAACACATACACTGTCAAACACATACACAGTAAATATATACACAGTAAACGCAAACACAGTAAACACAAACACAGTAAACACAAACACAGTAAACACATACACAGTAAACGCAAACACAGTAAACACATACACAGTAAAACACACACACTGTAAAACACATATACAGTAAACACATTCACAGTAAAAACATACACTGTAAAACACATACACAGTAAACACGTACACGGTAAGCACGTACACAGTAAAACACATATACAATAAACACAAATACAGTTAACACATACACAGTAAACACAAACACAGTAAACACATACACAGTAAACACAAACACAGTAAACACATACACAGTAAACACATACACAGTAAACACAAACACAGTAAACACATACACAGTAAACACATACACTGTAAAACACATATACAGTAAACACATACACAATAAACACATACACTGTCAAACACATACACAGTAAATATATACACAGTAAACGCAAACACAGTAAACACAAACACAGTAAACACATACACAGTAAACGCAAACACAGTAAACACATACACAGTAAAACACACACACTGTAAAACACATATACAGTAAACACATTCACAGTAAAAACATACACTGTAAAACACATACACAGTAAACACGTACACGGTAAGCACGTACACAGTAAAACACATATACAATAAACACATAAACAATAAAACACATACACAGTAAACACAAACACAATAAAACACATAAACAGTAAACACATATACAGTAAAACACATACACAGTAAGACACATTCACCGTAAACACATACACAGTTAAACACGTACACAGTAAAACACATATACAGTAAATACATACACAGTAAACACATCCAAAGTAAAACACATATACAGTAAAACATATATACAGTAAATACATACACAGTAAATAAAAATACACAGTAAACACATACACAGTAAAACACACATACTGTAAACACATATACAGTAAAGACATACGCAGTTAACCACATTCACAGTAAACACATATACAGTAAACTAATAAGTTAACAGTTGAAAATTTAAATGTAGGTATACTAGAATGACGGTTCATTTCCGAGCTGTTCAAGACTTCAAATATATCTTTTGCTTATTGTGAACTATCTTTGCCTATGTTAAACATGAATATTTATGAGCTAAAATAAAACTAGCCAACAGTCACAGTTTCAGCATTTTACCATAATTTATAGGTTTTCTATCTTTTATCTAGACAGAATCTTTATTAACGTCAGCTTAAAAGCGGTTAAGTGAATAAAAATGCATTAGGTATCAGCGTCATTTGTTATCAATCAGTGATGACTAATGATAAAAGGTTAAGCTTTGTTTTTATGGCAATCAAAAGTCCTGAAGGCGAATAAATATTTATTCTAAAACGAAATATTGTGGTTTAGTTTTGCTTTGCATTAAATATGATGTGTTAATCTGTAAAAGTGGACAAACCACACGCCTCCAGGTGCTGATTAGTGGTGGTTAGTGAGAGGAGGACAACTGATCGGCGGTGGTTAGTAGAGGAGGACGACTGATCAGCGGTGGTTAGTAGAGGAGGACGACCGATCAGCGGTGGTTAGTGGGAGGAGGACGACTGATCAGCGGTGGTTAGTGGGAGGAGGACGACTGATCAGCGGTGGTTAGTGGGAGGAGGACGACTGATCAGCGGTGGTCAGTGGGAGGAGGACGACTGATCAGCGGTGGTTAGTGGGAGGAGGACGATGATCAGCGGTGGTTAGTAGGGGAGGATGACTGATCAGCGGTGGTTAGTAGAGGAGGACGACTGATCAGCGGTGGTTAGTGGGAGGAGGACGACTGATCAGCGGTGGTTAGTAGAGGAGGACGAGGACGACTGATCAGCGGTGGTTAGTGGGAGGAGGACGACTGATCAGCGGTGGTTAGTAGGGGAGGACGACTGATCAGCGGTGGTAAGTGGGAGGAGGACGACTGATCAGCGGTGGTTAGTAGAGGAGGACGACTGATCAGCGGTGGTTAGTGGGAGGAGGACGACTGATCAGCGGTGGTTAGTGGGAGGAGGACGACTGATCAGCGGTGGTTAGTAGAGGAGGACGACTGATCAGCGGTGGTCAGTGGGAGGAGGACGACTGATCAGCGGTGGTTAGTAGGGGAGGACGACTGATCAGCGGTGGTTAGTGGGAGGAGGACGACTGATCAGCGGTGGTTAGTGGGAGGAGGACGACTGATCAGCGGTGGTTAGTGGGAGGAGGACGACTGATCAGCGGTGGTTAATGGGAGGAGGACGACTGATCAGCGGTGGTTAGTAGGGGAGGACGACTGATCAGCGGTGGTAAGTGGGAGGAGGACGACTGATCAGCGGTGGTTAGTAGGGGAGGACGACTGATCAGCGGTGGTTAGTGGGAGGAGGACGACTGATCAGCGGTGGTTAGTGGGAGGAGGACGACTGATCAGCGGTGGTTAGTGGGAGGAGGACGACTGATCAGCGGTGGTTAGTAGGGGAGGACGACTGATCAGCGGTGGTTAGTGGGAGGAGGACGACTGATCAGCGGTGGTTAGTGGGAGGAGGACGACTGATCAGCGGTGGTTAGTAGGGGAGGACGACTGATCAGCGGTGGTAAGTGGGAGGAGGACGACTGATCAGCGGTGGTTAGTAGAGGAGGACGACTGATCAGCGGTGGTCAGTGGGAGGAGGACGACTGATTAGCGGTGGTTAGTGGGAGGAGGACGACTGATCAGCAGTGGTTAGTGGGAGGAGGACGAGGACGACTGATCAGCAGTGGTTAGTGGGAGAAGGACGACTGATCAGCGGTGGTTAGTGGGAGGAGGACGACTGATCAGCGGTGGTTAGTGGGAGGAGGATGACTGATCAGCGGTGGTTAGTAAAGGAGGACGACTGATCAGCGGTGGTTAGTGGGAGGAGGACGACTGATCAGCGGTGGTTAGTAGAGGAGGACGACTGATCAGCGGTGGTAAGTGGGAGGAGGACGACTGATCAGCGGTGGTTAGTAGAGGAGGACGACTGATCAGCGGTGGTCAGTGGGAGGAGGACGACTGATTAGCGGTGGTTAGTGGGAGGAGGACGACTGATCAGCAGTGGTTAGTGGGAGGAGGACGAGGACGACTGATCAGCGGTGGTTAGTGGGAGGAGGACGACTGATCAGCGGTGGTTAGTAAAGGAGGACGACTGATCAGCGGTGGTTAGTAGAGGAGGACGACTGATCAGCGGTGGTTAGTTGGAGGAGGACGACTGATCAGCGGTGGTTAGTGGGAGGAGGACGACTGATCAGCGGTGGTTAGTGAGAGGAGGACGACTGATCAGCGGTGGTTAGTGGGAGGAGGACGACTGATCAGCGGTGGTTAGTGAGAGGAGGACGACTGATCAGCGGTGGTTAGTGAGAGGAGGACGACTGATCAGCGGTGGTTAGTGGGAGGAGGACGACTGATCAGCGGTGGTTAGTGGGAGGAGGACGACTGATCAGCGGTGGTTAGTGGGAGGAGGACGACTGATCAGCGGTGTTTAGTGGGAGGAGGACGACTGATTAGCGGTGGTTAGTGGGAGGAGGACGACTGGTAAGCGGTCGTTAGTGGGAGGAGGACGACTGATCAGCGGTGGTTAGTGGGAGGAGGATGACTGATCAGCGGTGGTTAGTAAAGGAGGACGACTGATCAGCGGTGGTTAGTGGGAGGAGGACGACTGATCAGCGGTGGTTAGTGGGAGGAGGACGACTGATCAGCGGTGGTTAAAAGGAGGAGGACGACTGATCAGCGGTGGTTAGTGGGAGGAGGACGACTGATCAGAGGAATGGTTTTATGGCAATTTATATGCATTTTAAGAAACAAAATGGCATGTTTTCATAACTTTCAATGAAATAATAACCTAAAATGTTGTACATCTCAAAATATCATGATTTGAAAATTTCACTTAACCAAAGGTTAAGCTAACCAAACTTTCCATAAAAATGGCAATATGTTCACATGTTATACATGTTTCGTTGTTATCTACGTGTCACTGAATCCCATATGACGACCGTACTAATCAGTTCCTTATCAATTTAGCACTAACTAAACGAAATATTCATTTAAATGTTATAGTTGTACTTTATGTTTGTATTAAAGAGAGGCTAATACCTTAAAGAACCTGATACAAAAGACGAACAAAATGACAAGAGGTTTATTAATGTAACAGTCAATGGTCAAAGCTGCAGTAATGCAGAAGTGATTGTGTAAATGCTGCGACAAGGTGGTTAAAGAAAACAGAGAGAAGGAAGTTGGCTCGTGTAAAATCAAAAAGACAGATGGCAGATTGTTAACATAAAAGAACTTCAGTCAGTTAAAGCTAGGATTCAGACAGACCAAGTCATAATAACAGACCATAAGGCGACAGTGAGACAAAAAATAAAAACAAAGTAGAAGTGAAAAACGAGTGTCTTGAAGATTATAATGACGGAGAGTCGGAGTTATCCTCAGACTCAAAACTTTCTGGAAAAAAAGAATGTTAAAGGAGATCGTATGTCTAAACAAGAGTTGTCAGAAGTCAACAAAGCTCGCCTCTGGGTGTCTAAGTCCAAACAGGGCCATAACTGTGCCAAAATGAAATCCAGAGTTATGGTTCTTGTCTGTGTTTGTTCCATTGATGATGGTGAACACACATGCGAAGTTTCATTCACATCCAATGAGTGGTTGCATAGATATCTTAAACTTAAACGCAAAAGTTTAACCTGGACGCCGACGCCGGGGTCATGGCAATAGCTCTCCTTGGACTTCGTCCCGGCGAGCTAAAAACAAATATTCGGCAAAACAAATTCTGCACAATTGGGGTATTTGGGTTAATAAATTAAAACTATTTCTTACGGGCATGTTGTATATCAAAAACTGACTCACAAACAGGCGAAAACAGAATGAAAATCCCTTCTTCAGTTATATATACACGGGGATCATCGATCAAAAATGGCTTAAATACAAGTGAATACAATAATTAACAATTCAATAACATCAAGGTGGATTTGCACTTTATTGACAGAAATGCTATATTTTTTGCCATTTTAACAGGTGACTCCTGTCAACTTTGATAATGGATTACTACTGAACAAGTGTATGGCATGTGCCAATAACCAAGGGCTTGCATATATCCTCGTTATAATTCCTCGCAATAATGTGTACGGGTTCAACAACTGTATATGCACAAAACTGTGACATTATATGTTTTTTCCGTTCTTATTAACTTAATTGTGTAGTATACTGGAACGAAGGCAGATTGTGCGAAAACGTTAATAGTACTTAAATAAATTGGCGACATATAGGATTTCAGCAAGGCCAACACCTGACAATATTACTACTTTTTTATTTAATGTAATGCTCTTTGTTCCAATCTTGAGATCAAAGAGCGGTGTCAACGACTTGTGTGCTTTAAAGAGACATGACCTATAAATCCATTGTCTTAAGGATAAAATATGCATCACTGATCATTTAAATGCTGTCGTATAAATAAAGTTATTTTATGTTCAGAAACATGTGTTCTTTTCTGCGTCCCGCGATCGATTTAACAAAACAACTATTATAAATCCGAAAATTCCCGAGCGAGTTTGCCGGAACGAAAGGGCACATATCAAGACAAGGCTATCGGCACGACCGTCGTGTCGATTATTTTCCTTATCGGCACGACGGAATCATTTTAATTTACATAGCACATGAGTGAGCAGAAATAATGAATTGAGGGAAATAATATTAGTCAAGACATGAAAGGAGTAAACAAAAGGAAAATAAACAATACATGCAACCAAAAAAAACCAACAAAAGACAATATAGTATAATATAACATGCAGCAGACCAGACGTCACAAGACAACCCCTCTGACAATACCAGGAAGGCTGCCATGTGAAGACATCAGAATAACACGAATTGTCCAGGCATTACAGGGATTTTAGTCATACATTGCTGGCATACGCTTTATTAAGAGCAATAACTATTTGGTAAATTGTACAGCTGCAGTGAGGTTTTCATAGTAAACAAATTATGGAAATACAAAAACATGCCCTTTAATAGATATGCAAGCTTGTATTCAGGCCATACTTTTTAATACAGAAAAATAACTTAATCACAAGCAGCATGTGACCAGTAAACATTTTAAAATATATAGCTTTATTTCCATGGAAACAGTTAGGTTGTGTGGGCAGCAATTTTTAGTACCTGCATTTCGGAATATGTAAAAAGAATTCTGATTGGTGCATTATATTACAATGAAGAGAAAGCCTCAAATTTCGAAAGTTATGCAGATGCCTGTGAAAACTCCACTAAATGAGTGACGATTTTTATGTCCCCATCAAACATGTCCAAATTTAGGACCAACTTATTAATATCCGGATAGAAGCTCGAGCCAGCCTTGAGAGAAGAAGAGAGTAGAGGTAGGAAACACTGTATACAGAGAAAGGAAACAGGACAAAACAAGCAAAAACAATATTTCTCCCTTTCTTTCTATCTCTCTCTCATCTCTCTATTTTATTCATGTTAATCACATATAAACCATTGTTTACTATGTAATGCAACCACTTATAACTTTCGCGTGTAATACAACCTTGAATGTCTTTGATTAGATGCCGATTCACCAGTCCTTTGTATTAATTCGCGTATTTATACAACTTCAGAATTTTACTAAACTCGTGCAAGATAAATTTTAAGTGTGTTTGGAGACTATTTACATTTTGTGAACAAAAATGTATAGGAAAGGCCTCTTTAAGCTGTTGTTCGAATTTAAATATTTATAGAAGGGACGATAACATCTGTATAATTATTTAAGTGACAAAATGTGATGGCATGTGTTTTAAGTCCAAAATTTATTTTTGCATCAGATAGCTTGATGCCCTGCAGTTATTCATCTTAGAATTAAATAAATTTTACGAAAAAAACTTAGTTTTATCTTTCTTATCATAATTTAGTTTGCTTTCTATTCGTTCACCTTGAGCAAACAAATAACACGTAAAACAGACACAGATCAATCCTTTTTAATCAAATGCTTTACTAATATTGCAGGCCATACCCCTACTCTGGGGACATAGGCCATGTCGTTAGGATTGGACTTTTATCATTTTGGGTATTTGGATAGCATTAAATAACAATATAGTTTACATGCTCTTTAAATAGTCTATAGTAATGTTTCACCTCCTTCTAGAAGGTCCAAAAATCGTAATAAAGACATCCAACATGGCCTCTGTGAGAATCACCAGAATTGCATAGCTTAAATATCTAAATATAATACATACATGACCAATTATCTTTGTGACAAAGTATGCTTGAAACCTTACATAGATTAATTAATAATTACATGTGATCTCCCGCCAATGAAACGCGACCTCATACTTTTATGAGTAATTTAATGTGTTTTATTCCATCAGCTCAAGTCGCCATCTTCTCTGGTTGATTTTTAGCGTGACAAAAATTTAATGAACACGTCAGCTATAATTAACTACAATAAGTTTATCCAACCGTGGGTTCGAATCTCCAAAGTGGCAAAAAATATTTCCGAAATTGTCCGTGGTCAGGTGAATAAGACATGTGTCGCTCCTCTCCATTGAGTCATTAAAAGTAGGAATAATACAAAAATATTGAATGTAAATATATAAGAATAGGTGAGGTAATATTTGTTATAAAAACTTTGGATATTTCGGTATATTGAAGTGGTTAACAAAAAAAACAAAAAAACACGTGATTTATACATGTTGATTTTATATTATTAACAAAACAATAATTTGTGCAATTATAATAAATTTAAAAAATGCTCATGTCTTATTTGTCCATTTAATTACAAGTTGTGTTTATGTGTTTAAGTTTGATATTCATGTTACGTCATAAAACTAACCGTTACTTTCTCCATTATTGAAGAGTTACACATATAACTATCGAAAACGAATAATTGCTGTGGTTTTACGCATGCGCAAGAATAGTATATAAATTTAACATACAACTGCGAGTGACAGTAGTGATGGTGGTATTACTGATACCAGAGACGAAGTCGAGGTTGGCATTTTTTTCCGAAGGACGATCAAAGTAAAAAGTTCTATATATAAATTTTAATTTTGTAACCAAATATAAATAAAAAACGGGTGGCAGTTTTAAGACTGTTACCTGCTGAAGCGATAAACGGTATAGTGGCATCATTTCACAAAGACTGTTACATTTTGATAAAAATAGTAAAAGCTTTTATGAGCTGGTCCATGAATATTTAACAAACGAGAAGTGTTTTACGTGAGGAATATCAATATTAAATGACTTTCTTATTCATTTACGCTATTAATTCTATAACTGCGACTTTAAATTTTCGAAATCATCGAGCTGTTTCGATTTTTGAAAATTCTATGTGTCTAAGGGTATTTGAGTGGCAATGTATTTCAGTAAAGTATGTTAGTTTATAAAAATATAAGGTTATCACTACACTACGTACGTATGTTACGATATATTCCCATATTGTACAAAACACTGTAATATGATCTTTTTATACTATACCTCAGTCTCAAAGAAATATATCAAAAGAGTAAAGAAAAATCAAGATATTCTTAAATATATAAACCGTGAGTTCAAAGCGGCGGACGAAGAGCGGAAATTGCAGTGATTATGACAGATATTCGTATTTTCTCTACGTCATTGTCATGCGGAACATTTTGTCGGTTGTTTATTTTTTGTTATTGAAATTTCTACTAAATTTATTTCCTTTTTTTCGTTGACATATAAAATTTATTGTACGTTCACGGGGTAAAATCTGGAGTAGGTGATTGGCTATACACGTACAAGTATAGAATAATACCTGATATAAATGTAATAAAGGAGGAGTTACTCCTCATGAATATTCATGTGATATTGAGTTGGCTTTATGCAAAATATTTGGCACTGCTAAAGTAATAAACGAGGTGTTACTCCTCATGAATATTCAAGTACTATTGAGTAAAGCATTATCCGGGTTTTATGCAAAATATTTGGCACTGCTAATGTAATAAAGGAAGTGTTACTCCTCATGAATATTCAAGTACTATTGAGTAAAGCATTACCCGGGCTTTATGCAAAATATTTGGCACTGCTAATGGCGTCGTGATCAACGTTTGCAATCTTTTTCATCGCTAAACTGATCATACGCGACAGGGACTACTTTTTATGTATTTTATATATGCAACAATTAAAAGATAAAAAAAATATCGTGGACATTGTAATATATCATTTTCTTTTAAACCAGTTGCATTAAACAAACCAAACATCACAATAACATCAATCAGATTAGGAAAGCACACGGGTATTTACTAGAGCCCGGCAGTCAGTTCTTATAATGCATTCATTTTATTTGATTAATAACTCGTTATCGATAGAAGCCCAGAGCTATATATTTTTTCCGAGTTATGATTCTTGTCTCTGTGTTCCATCGATGATGGTGAACACACATGCGAAGTTTCATTTATATCCAATGAGTGGTTGCATAGATATCTTAACTGATAAAAAAACTTTAACCTGAAAAATTAAGTCGAAAAAGGGCATTAACTGTTCAAAAATGCAACCTAAAGTTACGGTTTTTGTCTCTGTGTGTTCCATTGATGATGATAGACACACAAGCGAAGTTTCATTTATATCCAGTGAGTGGTTGCATAGATATCTTACCTGATAAAAAACTTTAACCTGAAAAATTAAGTCGAAAAAGTGCCATAACTCTGCCAAAATGCAATCCAGCGTTATGGTTCTTATCTGGGTGTGTTACAATGATGATGATGAACACACATGCGAAGTTTCATTCATATCCAATGAGTGATTGCATAGATATTTACCTGATAAAAAACTTTAACCTGAAAAATTAAGTCGAAAAAGGACTATAACTGTGCCAAAATGCAACCCAGAGTTATGGTTCTTATCTCTGTGTGTTCTATTGATGATGATGAACACACATGCGAAATCTCATTCATATTCAATGAATGGTGTTGCATAGATATCTTAAACTTAAACGCAACTAAACGCAAAAGTTTAACTTGGGTGTCTAAGTCGAAAAAAGGGCTATAACTGTGCCAAAATGTAACCCAGAGTTATGGTTATTGTCTGTATGTGTTTCATTGATGATGGTGAATACACATGCAACGTTTCATTAACATCCAATGAGTGGTTGCATAGATATCTTAAACTTAAACGCAAAAGTTTAACCTGGTTGTCTACAGACGACGCCACCGCCGACGACGACGCCGGGATCATGACAATAGCTCTCCTTGGACTTCATCCCGGCGAGCTAAAAATAGCCACAGGACGCGTAGAACAAGTTCAAGAAAGCAGAATAGCAGACTCGTTTTTGTTAAGTTTGTTAATATTTCGATATCAGTTATATACGCAGAGCTGGGAATTTCGTACAGATATTTTAAAATTCAGTCAGTCAGGTGAATATTTTATGTATTACCACCCTCCCACCTTTATGTACACATACGTTTTTATTAACCTAGTGTTTTGAACTAGTCATTCTGGCGTGCCGGATAAGATGATTATTAAAAAGCCCATAAAAATGATTATTGTAGGACCGTTTGAGTGACAGATGAATGATGATGTATGGTTATAATTTACTTAGTAGTTTCAGTATTTCAAACGTTTTAATTTTATAATTGGTGATTACCAATTTAAACACTATCGTTTATCATTAATCTGTACGTGGTCCAACTAGATGATTTTAAATTGATGACTTATTATTTAAGAAAATGCAATTTTTAAGAAGAAGAAAACGGATTATTTATAACCGCCATTATGGGGTTATAGTCTGGTTTCTCGGATGGAAGTCGTTTGACTGTTGCAGACACTACATAAATAAGATCGATTGATTTATTAAATATTTATTTTTTATGCCATCGAGGGATAACAGACGATCAGTTAACGTAACCACAGTCTCCTGGGATACTGAAAGGTTAACCAGTACTCTAGCACACCCCACCTCCGCAAGTAACTGATAACTCTCCCACTTGAATCAGTGGTGAGAAACAAATGATAATGAGACGCAATGTCGTATATCAATCATCACGGAGACTGTTGCCGGGCGGGGATTGGAACTCGCGATCCCTGGATAAGTAGTCAGACGCGTAACTGCCATAAATAACAAAATGGTGGTATGGTATCAAAAGATACCAGTTTTACTTGTTTCTATTGCAATACTGTGTCCAAATACCAAAATGTTATATTATACTAGAATGTAAAAAAATACTGTCTCATTTTACTTTTATATTTATCACACTGTTGCCATTTTTTTTTATACATAATAAAATGTAATTAATGTTTGACAAGTTTATTTCCATTATTTCCAAAATGTCTGAGACCCATAAGTAATAAGTCACATATATATGATTACAAATATGGCGACAACATTTAATAAACATCATATAACATAATTATGTATACGATACCATAAAACACTTAATATATTATAAATATATAAATATGCAGATTGGAGCTTCAGACTCACCACTGATTCAAGTGAGAAAGTTATCAGTTATATATACATAATTTAAAAAGATAAAGATAATGAACTTTGACAAAATTTATATAATTAGACTTAACATGAAAGTTGTGCAGTATGAGTTTGAAGGTAATATCTATATCCATTTGATCATGTCCGATATCGATACATACATAACATAAACATTTAACATTTATATTTTATTCATAAGTTCATATACCCGCATGTATGTATCTTGTCACAGGATGTAACAAGACCAACTTGAAGAAACATGTTGAATTCTACGTAATATATATTTGCTTGGTTAAATGTTACAAGAAAGTGACATTTGTTTCAGAAGTTCTTATTATTTAGTACGCACGTTGTTGTACAAAAAACACTGGTTCTAAGGTCAAAAAAATTATGTTTAACATTCCTAGATTTTTGTTATCAGTTCTCAATTGAACTGATCAAGAATGAATGAATGAATGAATGAATAAATAGGGTTTTACGGCGTACTAACACATTATAGGTTATTCGACGCCAACAGGAAGGAAGATTCCAGGTTCACTCTACATGTATAAAAACAACATATTAACATACAGATAAAAAAGTACACCAACAAATGAATATGCAGAATAAACCAAGAACCTTGATACCTGCAGAACTGCAGATAATCGGTTTTTAAGATATTTTTAAATACGCACAAAAGTGCTCTTTTTCTTCTTCAGCTTTTTAATTCAAAACTTAATTATTGCAGATTTTAGTATAAAGATAAGCAATATTTTACATAGAGCTTGATCATGTCAAATAATTGTACATTGTACTGATATGCATAATTTATGTTTTAAGATGTATCTTATAATTCTTTTAGAATGGCTATGTACAAGTTTAAACGTTCATGTATATGTTTTGTTATATGATGTGTACATAGATGAGATAAAGATAAAGAGAATACCTATGAAATGAATGATGTTTTGAGACACGAAAATAAAATTATTTAATTATTTAAAAAAATATAATTGTACTGAGATTACTTCCTAAAGTTTGATAATCCGTTCTGAAATAGATATTTTAACTGCAAACATGTTTCATTTTGTGTATTTTTATGTTCGTTTTATAGCCATCGCATTGATATCGTGTAATTAACTTAAAACAAACAAATTAGTTATGACACACCATTATAAATTGTTTATAAATATTACAGCATATTTAATTTAAACGTTTTCCTTCAGTAAAATAGTATGCAACTTTAATAATACTTTTAGAATTTAATTAGACTATAATAGTTTATTAGAGAATCACATATAAAAGTTACATCAAAGTAAGTTCAAGTATATGTACATTAAAACTTCTATATCCGGCCGTTTATTTCGACCTACGAGACACTAAAACATTATTATTACTTCATGTTACTATAAAAAAACATACACAATATATTATTATACTATTATAACTATGTCATATATACATTCAACAACTAAAATATAAGAATATCACAGAAAATATTAATTTCAATCAAACATTAGCTATATAAATTAGAAACAAGAATTTAAATTAGCTCAGCCAATGTTAATCGCAATAAACGTTGCTTTGTCATTTAGAAAATAGCAATGCAACTTTTATCATAAAATCTCATTAAGATAATTATTATTATTTCTCTAATAATATGTATGTACATTGTAATACGGCGTTGATAAGAAATTTCTTAAAATATCGAGTATCACCACGAATCAGATTCGTAATGAACTGATTAACAATGGCTGCACATTGTTTTTTCTAAAATTTCCAATAAAATAGTATATGTATTGTTACATTGAGAATAAAATACCTTAAAAATTATAATACAATATTGATAATTAGGCTAGACTCCCACTCAAGATCGCCTCTAGAAGATACATTTGAGCAGTATTTTGTAACACCTAGAAAATATCTCCCTGCTTTATTCAAAACAGTTTTTATTTCACTGTATTAAGTGTGACCCCCAAATACCAGATCAATAAAATAATACGGGTTCAATAACAGATGCAACCATTTTGATAAAAACGGTAAAAGTCATTCCACCGGCGCAAACATATTAAGTATATATTGCACCCAAAGCCCTACTTGCTGATTTTAAAACATCATTTATTGACATTTTCATATTGAGATGTTCATTGACCAAAAACCAAGATATTTATAATTACATTCAAAATCATTATGTTTTGTTCCACATTTAAATGCAAAGTCTGACCTTTTGATACATTTTGGCCTAAAATGTAATACCTTAGTTTTTGATTCGTTGATACACATTCGCCATTTATTACACCATTCATTAAGTTTATCTTGCATTCTCTGCATGTCCATTTCATTTTCAGCGAGAAGGATAATTTCATCAGCATACAACAAGATCGCCAAACTTAATTCCTCTGTTAATGTTACACCACAATTCAAATCATTGATTTCTTTTGCTAGATCGTTTTTATATATTGAGAATAATGTTGGTGATAGAACATATCCCTGTTTCACCCCTTGTTTCACATTAAACCAGTCTGTTTCATATTTATTAACTCTAACAGAACAAGATACTTCAGTATAGAGTGATTGTATTGCATGTAACATTTTACCATGCATACCCAGTGCCATTAACTTAAGCCAGAGACAATCTCTTTGAATAGTATCAAATGCTTTTTTAGCATCGATGAAACAGACAAAGATTTCTTTATTTGCAAGTTTTCTATTATTTACAACGGTATACAGAGTATATATGTGGTCAAGACAGCTTCTGTTTCTTCTGAAAACCGTTTTGCCCATCACTCAATAAATTATTTACTTTTAGCCAATCTGTAATCCTTTTGTTCAAAATATTGGCATATATTTTACATGGGACAGACAGCAGTGAAATTGGTCTATAATTAAGAGGGTTGTTAGGATTTTCTCCCTTATATATAGGACTTATTATACCTTTGGTCCAATCTGATGGAACAATACCCTTCTCAAAGGCATATCTAATAATCTTGAACAAAAGGTCTACACATGTTTCATTTCGTAATACCTCTGGAAAAACTTTATCAAAACCTGCTGATTTACGTAATTTGGCTTTATATAGAGAGTTTCTGACCTCTTCTCTAGTAATAGGCATATTTTAAGACACACAATCTGGATTCAGAGAATTAGAGGTACTTTCAATTTAAAGTCTCAAACAACGGACTAAACCAGTGTTTATTTCTTACCTTAATTACCCACTACCCCTGCCCCGGAGGCAAAACTTGTAATTTTATTGCGGGTAATAATATAATCTGCTTGAATGTAGTTGAGTAATTATATTTCAACACAAGCTTGTTGTTTAGTTTTTTTAAATTATTTATTTGATTTAACATCGATATTCAGATAAAATGATGATAAATTCAAATTTTATAAACAGATAACAGAGCGGGGAAAAAAGAAATGTTACAGGTTTTCTCCAAATTTGTGAATTTCTTTATCATGCGATTGCTTTAATAATTAAATGTGTTGGTAATTCTTTAAACAACTTTATTACTTTACGTTCAGTTTTAAGTTTAATTTTTGAAAAATAGATCCTCTCGCATATTAAAGTGGTATGCAAAAATATTAATATGTTGTAACAACATTATCTTATGATATTATAACACGAGGTACTAAAAAGAATTTGTTGAAAATGAATAATGGCCAAATAACGTTTTAGGCTTTATTAAAAACACATGCACTAATATACATATGTCTGTTTCAAATAAAAGTTTATATAATTACATAACCGTAATAATTTCATTTAAAAACAACAACATGAAGTTTAAAATATCATTTGAATATCAGTGTACTTGTCCCGTTAACTTAGAAAGTAATGTGTCCAACTATCAACCCTCGGGTCGTGAATTCGAATCACCGCCCGGCACCAGTCTCTGTGATGATTGGTTAACGACATTATGTCTCATTGTCATTATGTCACTGTCAAATATAACTTTATGTAATCAAATAACTGTAATAATTTTATCTATTTATAGTAACACAGATGAATCAATCTTTATATGTTAACTGATAATAAAATAAACTATATCAAAGTACGAGTGTGTCCAAAAAGTTCGTGGACACATTTGTTTGAAAACAAACAAACTCAATAATTAGGACAGAGACATAATACAGACACTCGAAGCCTGTTCTTCCGCTATAGGCATAGTGCCACCATTGCAAAAAGGAAGTGCTTCCGTGGGGTAGTCGCATAATGGCGGTTGTAAATAATGCATTTTCCTTATTTTAATGCTCATTTTTTTTATTTGAATGGCATTATTGATGTATTTTGAACATTTTGATAGCATTGTCATGTTTGAATTGTGAATTTAGAAAAAAAAATGATGCTTGGAAATTGGGGTATGAATTCATGATTTCGGAAGTTGACAAACAGTAAAATGTAGGTTTCACTTCTTTCATTTGGGACCCTCTATGAATGACAAGCCTTCAAACTTTTATTATTTACTATAGAATAAAGAACAAAAATCAATGGTGGGATTACACCTATAGTGGCTATTTTTAAAATAACATACATCCCCGAGAAACCCCGAGAGTCACGTATTTGATTATAGCGTCATTGTCGGTCATATTGAAAAAAACAATACAAGGCAGATCGTCTTGATGTTTTTTTTGAAAAATAGAGAAATTTTAAGTATTTGTTTTCATTCAATTTTCATAATTTTCTTTATTTAGTGTATTAGATTGATTGTTAGCGTTTTTTAAATCTTGATTCCGAAGAAAAGTCAAAAGTGCTGAATTCAACCCATTCCCCACCCACTATTCTTTAACAGTTATTCATTAAACTTACAAAAAACATTTTTCCGCTGTTATGTTTTTTTTATTATTTTTCATTATCATTATGTATTTAGTATGTTGAACGAGTGCATAAATTTTTTATTTCGATATGCTTATTAGAAGTGTCGAGTGTGTTAAATGGGACTTTATTAAACTTACAAAAACTTTATTTCGGTATTATATTCAAGTGTTTGTTTTACATTCATCATGTATTAGGTGAATTGCAAGAGTGCAGAAATATTTATTCTGATATCTTTACTCAAAGTGGACTAAGTGGTTTTGAAAAATGTCAGTTGTGATTGCAATAGAATATTGACTGGACTACTGCTCTCCACAAAAAAAAAAAGAAAAATCGTTGTTTTTAACAGCGGAATTAACATAGATAATTCAGTGATAAATCTATCATTAATCGAAAAGCATGTAATAAATAAATGTTATAAATAAGCTTGTGTAGGGAGCTTCGGAAAAATGAGTTTAAATTAATATACGTTTTACAGTACTTATTCCATGTTTTTTGTAACATGACCACGGAATCCAGATATTGTCTTTAGCTCTTTTGAACATGATGGACACACATACACAGTTATTTATCTTTTAAATGTTCAGTCTTTGTCACAGCAATGTGCTGGTCGTTATTTTCATAATCCGTATAATCTCCAAATAATAAGTCTAAGATTATATCACTATCGTCCCATGATAAGAAATCACTTTTTTATTTTAAATTCACGACCTATTTGTAGCACTTTTTTTTGTTTAAAAGCAGTTAATAAGACTATAAACTATAGGCATAACCTTTATTGGGCCAATAGAGTGACATCCCGTGTATTGAGGATGGCAATTCTGTGTATTCGGTGATGTCACTTTACTCCACAGTTGTCATCTGACACTTGCTACTGACTTTCGGAATGCATGTTCAATACATAGAGTGTCTATGAATTGACACATGACACTGGTAAATTTGAAAATCTTACCGTAAACAGGGATGTTAATGAGTATTCCGTTACTAAATTGCATCATACATTGAACAGTGACAAAGGCATGCAATTGAACTCTCTCATTCGCTACAGAACAAAAAAATGCTATCGTCGCCTCTGAATTATGTTAGATAATAAACACAGTAATTAAATCACCGAGTTGGCAGCAGTGTGAGGTCGAGGAAATAATAGCAACATCATCTTTATATTTTGTATATATACCACAACACTGTAATTATAAGTAGAAAATTGTGGAAATTGCCGTCGCCACGTAAAGGCATGGTGCCACCATTGCAAAAAGGAAGTGCTTCCGTGGGGTAGTCGCATAATGGCGGTTATAAATAATCCTCAATTCTTCTTCTTTAAAAATGCATTTTCCTTATTTTAATGCTCATTTTTTTATTTGAATGGTATTATTGATGTATTTTGAACATTTTGATAGCATTGTCATGTTTGAATTGTGAATTTAGAAAATAAAAATGATGCTTGGAAATTGGGGTATGAATTCATGATTTCGGAAGTCTACTTTCACTTTGTCACCAGTGTACACACTGAGCAGAAAAAAAATCTCTTATATGACACATGACCCCTACTTTTCTCATCATATTTTGATAGTGCAGAGGTTGACAAACAGTAAAATGTAGGTTTCACTTCTTTCATTTGGGACCCTCTATGAATGACAAGCCTTCAAACTTTTATTATTTACTATAGAATAAAGAACAAAAATCAATGGTGGGGTTACACCTAAACCAATATTATTGTTAACACAGTTGCAGGTGCGTGCAACTACAATACCGCGTCGTCTGGTTCCCTAATAAATCGATACATCAACAATTTATTAAACGGCCAGGAAACCAGATCAAATATGGCTGATATCACGGTCACATGATTGAGAACAATAGGTGTTTACGTGCCCTCGCGAGAAGCAACTGCACCTGCGAGTCTCTGTATTATGTCTCTGATTAGGATGATAATCGGACATATTTTCTCGTCAAATTGGCAATAATCTCAATTTATGATAAAACTGAATCTTATATCTAATTACATATAGCGACAAACTACTCAGATGCAATACTCATGTGGTTAATAATTCAAATGTACACTATTGTCATCTAACACACAGTCGGTACAATCTGATGTATACGCATTCATATCCACGCATAAAATTATCGTGGGCCAGACGCTCAGACTGTTTGATAAAGTATGTGGAAGTATATTAGTCAAAACTACATATAACAATTTTTAAAATAAGACAGCCATACCATTTTAAGTCAATACATTTGAAGTGTTTTTCAGCATTTATCTATTTATTAAAGTTATGTACAACAAAAGCAGAGGTTACAACTTGGCTATAAATGTTTAAGTTAGTCTTACAAACACGTCAGCTATCAAAAATCTTAACCGCCATCTCCCTATTCGTGTATCCAATGTAGTATATCTACTATATAATTGAGGCCAGCTCACGAGATCCTCGTCCCTTGGATCCGCCAGGGTGTTAATCAGATATAAGTCACTGACTAATTCCTCACATATTCAAACGTGGGAGAATATTAGTCGACTTCTTTCATCAATAATATAACAGTGTTTTACATTAGTTATTTTAATTAATCGCCATGAATAGAAATACTTACCTTGAAATATTTTATACTGGCAGTTCGAAAGCGCTATGCTATATGCGTTGCGGTTATGAATTGCATGCTTTTAAAACTGCACAGAGCGACAACAGGTTTACAAGTAATAAAACATCTGTCAATAATCATGTTTTGTATGTTTTATTTAAAAAGGCTAGGAATTATACATAAATTGCTTTTAATGCGTTATATAATGTATCTGCCATGTGCCATTTTGATTGTAAATAACTTATGTTAGACTAAAAAATGTATAGTTTACGTCTCAAGAAAATTCTAAATACAAAACAAAACAGAACAGAATACCCTTTTCTGACGTAAACTGTATATAATTATAAACCTGGATGACTGGTAACCGGTCATTTGCCACCGCGGTCATTTCCCCCCTCGTCAATAAGTGCATAGGCGGACATTATCCGCCGCATAATTTTTACTTGGCGGACATTCTCCCCCTCACCAGTTTTTACATGGCAAATATCCGCCATTCGGATGACTATGGACGAACCCGAGAATTTTTATGATAATGAGTTTACAACTAGAGCTAAAAGCTATACCAGTAGAAAAGTTTTATAGATGAAAGTTCGGACGTAAACCGGCGTCTATGGGGATATGATTTTTTTCATGTATTGATGAAAGCGACTGCAATATTCAAAAACATACACAAATAATTTTATAAATTGAGGACAAAAACTGACTTTGAATAATTTGGTTTCTTCCCACCCTTGTTAAAGACGAGTCTATAGTGTTTTCCATTTTACCAAGTTTACATGTGTAATGGCACATCAGCAAATCATTGCATATGGCCGTTTACAAAATTAAATTAATTTAAATAAGCCATAGGCATGTAAACAATTATTTATGAAATGCAGAACACAAAAAAATACACACATATCATATAAGCAAACTGAAGTAACCATGGTATTTAAACATCTACAATTGCAAAAATTCCAATCGTATCAAGAATCAGGTAAATGCTTAAAGAGTCTTATCTAAGGTTTTAGCTCCGGTTTCATATTTTGCCAGAGTTCTCATAGTTTTTCATTCTTTGAAGACAAAATGTTTTTTCTTTAAATATTAATATTTGGAAACCACTATGTTTAGTAGTCATCTATTTACATATAGTGGTTCTATATCTAGGACAACATTAAGAAAATGGTACGATGATTCAACAATCCCATTACACAAGGCCATTATAAATTAACTGCTAGATTATCATAAAAAAATCTTTAAAAGGAGAAGGGCGGGAAGATTTTATTTTATATTTTAATTTTTAAAGTTTTAGATGTTTATAGATATTTTTTAATTAATGTAATATGGCTCAATCTGCAAAAAAAAAATCTTTTTGTACATTTGTGTTTCTGCAAGTTTTAGAGTTAGGCGCACTCGGGCGAAATCTTGTAAAAGTTTTACGGTTCGTTTCATTTGAAATTTAATCCAATTAACTGGTTTTAATTTTGCCATATTTTGAAGTGGTGTATTCCAACTGTGTAAATACTGATCACAAATCCTTTGTTTTAACAGTGACATATCAACAATTATCAAGTCACTGGTTTTAACTTGGAGTAATAATTAGAATTAATTTGCGTTTAAATTGAAATTCAACGAAATGTCTCCAAATCCAAGTCGATTAAAAAGCACTTGTACACTACCAGTCAATATCTCCAAATCCAAGTCGATTAAAAAACACTTGTACACTACCAGTCAAACGGTAGGTATTGTGTAAAGCCATTATTCATTAAATACTTTAAGTTCAATAGAATTGTTTCAGTTCATAACTGTTGTCCAATAGCTTATTGCACGTTGTTTACAGACAAGTTGGCTGCTTTCAAAAAGCATCCAATGGTTAGGTCTTGTAAACGATGTGGCAATTAAAGTGAATGAATGTGTAAGTTTGGTTCCTTGTACAGGGTACTAAATACACGGGTGATACCAAATCCCGACAAGGTTCCGGCTGACACAGCGAATTCCCGGCTGCAGGTGTGCCTGATAGTAACTTTGATGTTTAAATGTACTAATCTCAATCATTTTGTATTGCCATTTGCGTATTTAAAAAAACTTACCTCATTGTCTAACGTACTTACTGCTTTGTTCTATATAATTTACTACTGTGATAATAATATATTTTTAAAAAATTCGTATCCATGTTTTAAATTAATTTGTAGATATATTATTTTTAAAAACATCAGTTCAAAATTACTGTTTTTCCAAAAACTTGTGCATTTGGCGATATATCTGAGTCTGACGACGTGCTGAAAATATGTCACACCGGTAAACTATCTTTATATTTATGTTGTTTCGAATAAAATAAACAACTATAGCTGTTTAATTGTGTTATCATTTTCATTGGTTTGGGTTCAACATATAATAATTGAGTAAATTCATCGTTATTTGAAAATTATTTACATTAACTCGGCAGGAATCTGTCAGAAACGGCAATAAATTGTCAAAAAAGATAAGTTTCAAGACCTCATTTAAGCAGGGAATTTTAGAAAATTGCTTGATTTAAGGGATTATCATATTTTTCCTGATTAAATATGCAAAGAACAATCCATAGTGATCTCAATTAGTGCATTAAAACGTCACAATCAATTATTACACACACAGCCTTTGAATTTTCCTTTTAGCCGGAAAGTGGAACATGACTAGGCTTTAATATCAATAGCGGTTTGTACATTCCCATGATGCACTGTTTAGAAAAAACAATGGCGACCTCTATGTGGCAAATGTCGTGATCGTGATGTTTCAATATGGCAGCGCCCAGAGTCAATTTCTTAACTCACCCGTATGTAGGGTTCGGTCGCTCATGCGACCTAACCAATAACAGATAATGGAAAGCTTCCCAGTTCACCTAATACTGCATCGCCGGATACCCACGGGTGTCAATTCCGATACACTCAGTACATCACCCGTGGGAAATTACGCTAGCTCTGCGTCGTTTCTTTTTAACAGAACAGTACAACAACGTCTTATCCAAACGGCGTTTACATGAATATAGCGTCGCTATTGGATAAATTTCCGTTCACGGAAATGTGAAGGAACCAATCATATGGTTGCATTGTGGAGTGGCAGAAACGACGCATCTCCCGCGGGTGATAAATGGAGAGTATTTGAACGGATTACGCGTGGGTATCCGACGCTGCTAATACAGCCACTTTTGGTGTCTATTGTGTAACATCTTATATACGTTTCAAAAAATTAATATGTAATTAATCTAATTCCTTATTTCCATAAATACCTGCCCCAAACTTCCGATCCATATAATATCATTTGGTACAACCATAAAATCGAATCAAGATCATTTAGTTGTGATATCTAATTTAACCCTAGTGAATACTGAAAGTAAACTGTTATATGCTCTGAGAGCTTGACCTGATAATTCCGTTACAGCATGTGATATATTTCCAGTGGAATGGAATTTGATACACAAGTAGTATGTATTGTCCACAGTTTCTGTTGTTTAATTATTATGGTTATGTTGTTTTCGTTTTCAGATACAACATTTTGCTGATAATTACCTTGTTAACATATATTTTCATTCAAATAAAGAAAAAGAAAAACATAGAGTTTTATGTGGTACTTCAAAATTTTTACAGTTGAATGAGATTGATATTGTGTTTCTAAGTAATTTATATATGCATTTTGGTATAAATATTCTGCATTTTGTGCCGGGCTCGATTAGCTCAGTCGGTAACGTGTCTGACTATCAATCCAGCGGAGCTCGAATCCCCGCCCGGCAACAGTCTCCGTGATGGTTGATATACGATATTGTGTCTCATTATCATTCGTTTTTCACAGCTGATTCAAGTGGGAAAGTTATTTGTGGAGATGGGGTGTACTCGAGTACTGGTTAACCTTTCAGGATCCTAGGAAAGAGTGGTTATGTTAACTGATCGTCTCTAAGCCCTCGATGGCATAAAATGACGCGAAATATTCAATCATTCAATCAATCAATTAATTATGACAGGATGTTAGGCAGATCGCTGTGTGTATTATGTTATAACGCTATTGTAAGGGACAATTCTATACCAGGTCTTGTTCTCTTTTATTCCCTGAAATTGCTTTAAAAAGAAAATAATTTATTTATTTATTTTCATTTGAGCAAAGCGAATTAAAAAAAGTGCTTACAAAATGTAGAAGTGACAATGTATTAACAAAAACTATTTTATTTTGTTTACAAATGTTATTCATTTAAAACTAATACGTGCAAATAATATAAATGTCATAGAAAATGTATTTTTAAGCTTGGATTTTACCCTTTGTGCAAGTGACTTATTTTACAATTTTGAAATATATATTTATTTCCAAATATATTCTTAACTACGCGGTAAAGTGTTTTTCTGTTTCAGTAGAAAGAGCATCATGGCGTCCTGTGTAAAAAAGATATCTTTTGTTCTAAAACTGCAAACATTATTAATACGCCTGTATGATTTTTTCTATTTAAAAAAAAACAAAAAAAACAAAAACATATTCAGTACTGAGAAGTTTTGTCAAATTCTATCCATAGATAAAAAGTAAATGAAAACCACTATAGAAATCTTCCTTTACTCATTTTATAATAAAACATTCATAATTTTTATTGAGTACATGCCATTTGTATCAACAATTGTCTCAGTGCATTCCGTGTGATATTATTAACTAATGATTGGAACCAGTATAAAAAACCGTATTAACGTAATTTATCTATATTTTATCAGTAAAATTATCAAAAACAAATTCACTGGAACATCTTTACAGTTTAACAAAACTATTAACTCAATAAACTTTCAGCTATTCAAATGATTTTATTTTAATGAACACTTTGACATTATAAAATAACTTTTTCTCCTTTATTCTAATTAAAATCATCGTCCGAGAAACTCTTAATATATTTAAGCCACGGACACTATAAAATAATAATATCAACGTTAGAGATTTACTATAAATACATATAATGTCGTTGTGTAATCCTTTTAATAAATTGTTGAAGAACCTTAATTGAATTAGGAAAATCAACTATTATTAAATGAGCACGTGTGTATGTTTTTTGATTATTATACGAATGTACACTTGTCAATGTAACAGTGTATAACGACATAACATAAATCACTACTCTGTCACCCACGTCATGTTGTATGATAATAATATTCAAATATTCACAAAATATCTGTTCCGTTCTGTTCTATTCTTAACATAATAGATAAATAAGGATTAACTTACATATCACACACATCCCCATGGTAACCAAGAAAAACTGATCCATGTTGTGTCCTATAACACTTATGGTATCCATATTGATAGAACTAGTGTTATCAGCCACCTCCATGTCAGAAATATGAGCAACTATCCAACAAAGACTAGTATCTAGAAACGCACGGTCTGTGTCAATGCGACGCTCTTTATTGACTGAGAAATACTAATGTTTAATTTCTTCCCTTTCCCTGTGAAGCATGTAATTAATATTTCTTGTACTGAAATGTTAAATCATTTAAAACAAATGTGTCAGATTCACAAATAAAAACACTTTCAGTCGCTTGAACGACCCGAACAGTATATGTATCACTTTTCATTTATTATATTTGGCTATTTATAATTCAACGAATGCTTATAAAAAATCGGAAAGCACTTATAAACTGTAGATCGATGTGCAGCCGAGTGTCGATCTCTTGTGGTATACTTGGTGTACATAAACTAAAATATGGCGTCCTGTTTGGGACATCAATTAAAGTAAAAAACAGAAATACTATTATTAACCTCGTGTTATTTATTTTAAGATATTGAATTTTAATTATGATACAGTGCATGTGGGAAATTATGTTAAAATCGAAGAAGGCGGATGGGCGCAAATCGTCATGTTGATGAGTTTTTTAATAACCACTTATCTGGGGTTTTTTTCCATCAAATAACACTTTTCATCTGTGACGTTAAAACAAGCAAGCGATTTGATTGAGTGAGAGGAACAGGTCAAAAGAAAAATACACATATAGCCCCTGGCACGTTTTATCGAGTCGTTTAGTCATATCCACTTGTTGCACATTAAAGTCTCATTAAACTGCCGAAATGCACACATTTTGATAATAACAACAAGAGCTGTCAGAGAGACAGCGCGCTCGACTATTCGAATATTTGTCACAGAAGGACAAATTTAATTGAGACTGATGACAAATTCAAGTAAATAAGAGTTATCTAACTTCCAAATTGAGAAAATTGAGTAGGTCTTATAACTGCAGTATGTTGTATGAAGTTTCAATCAAATGCATGCAGTAATTGGTGAGTTATAAAATTTCTAAGTAAAAAAAGGCCTTAATTTGCAAGTAAATCTGGCCAAAGTTATCCGACTTAATTAATTTAGTTGATTTCATGACTACAAAGTCATATGTAAAGTTTCAAGCAAATTCATTGAGCGGTTGGAGTTATATGGACTTGACAGTACTTGCATGCAAATCTTTAACCATAATTGTAAGTCAAAGAAGGGCAATAATTAGCATAATATTCATATAAGAGTTGTATAACTTAGTTATTATAGTAGGTTTGATGACTGGGAAGTATTGTGTAAAGTTTCAAGTCAATACATGCAATGGTTACTTGGATATAGACTTGATTGTACTTGCACGCAAAATTTTAACCAGATTTTCTAAGTCAAACAAGGGCTATAATTTGCATTATGTTCATGCAAGAATTATCTAACTTATTTATTGTAGCAGGGTCGATGACTTGGAAGACTTGTGCAAAGTTTCAATCAAATACATTGAGTGGTTGGTGAGATATGGACTTGACGGTACTTGCAAGCAAAACTTTAACCAGAATATTTGAGTCAAACAAGGGCTATTATTTGCTTTACATGTACGCAAGAGTTATCTTACTTAGTTATTGTGGTTGGGTTAATGACAAAGAACGCTTGTGTAAAGTTTGAAATCAATACATGGATTGGTTACTGAGATATGAACTTGATGGTACTTGCACACAAAACTTTAACAGTTTTTCTAAGTCAAACAAGGGGAATAATTTGCATCATATTCATGCAATAGTTATCTAACTAATTTACTGTAGTAGGGTTGATGACTGGAAAGGCTTGTGTAAAGTTTCAATCAAATACATTGAGTGGTTGGTGAGATATGGATTTGATGGTACTTGCAAGCAAGACTTTAACTAGAATTTCTAAGTCAAACAAGGGCAATAATTTGAATTATATTCAGGCAAGAGTTAGCTAATCTAGTAACTGAAGTAGGGTTGATGACTGGGAGAGCTTATGTAAAGTTTCAATCAAATACATTGAGTGGTTGGTGAGATATGGAATTGATGGTACTTGCACGCAAAACTTTAACCAGCATTTTTAAGTCAAACAAGGGCATTTATTTGCATTACATTTATGCAAGAGTTATCTTACTTAGTTATTGTAGTTGGGTTTATGACAAGGAAAGCTTGTGTTAAGTTTGAAATCAATACATGCATTGGTTACTGAGATATGGACTTGATGGTACTTGCACGCAAAACTGTAACCAGTTTTTCTAAGTCAAACAAGGGCAATACTTTGAATTATATTCAGGCAAGAATTAGCTAATTTAGTAACTGAAGTAGGGTTGATGACTGGGAAAGCCTGTGTAAAGTTTCAATCAAATACATTGAGTGGTTAGTGAGATATAGACTTGATGGTATTTGCATGCAAAACTTTAACCAGAATTTCTAAGTCAACCAAGGGCAATACTTTGCATTATATTCATGCAAGAGTTATCTTTTTTAGGTATTATAGTAGGGTTGATGACTAGGAAGGTTTGTGTAAAGTTTCAAGGCAATACATACAATGGTTACTGAGATAGGGATTTGCATGCAAAACTTTTACCAGAATTTCTTACCCCCCCCCCCCCCCCCCACATACACACGCACACACATACCCCTCCAATTTTTTTATGAAAATAAAAGGGGGCGGGGCATGAATATTAGGGGGCGGGCGGGGATGATAATCTAGCTATTAATGAATTATATCCTAAGCACCATTTTTTACGTTGCTGTGTTGACCACGCTTTGTTGCGTCCACTAACGAAGTTACATTTTCATAACAGTTTGGTGATCGTTTAATGACTTATTTACATCGAATACATTTTGTTGACGAGTTTATGTAGTATTAAATAAATTTGAATACATTATACTAAAGCATTTGAGGAATCTGATTTTGTACGTGTTTTGTGACACAAACAATTATAATTTGTTTCTATTTCCTTTTGCATAGCCATCTTCAACACAATATAAGTATATATCCAGATTTATTGGTGGAGGAAATCTTTAGAGTGAACCGGAGTAGAACAACCATCGATCTGTAAGTAGCAGGCAAATTCCTCACATAAACTCTTTGAATGAAATTGTGTTTGAACCTATGACCTCCGTGAAACATCTTGTGACGTCGACTTGGATCGCTTGGTCACAGAGAATCCCCTTGTGAAAGCAAGTTTTTTATATGTATGTTGGTCAACCGTGTAAGAGCAAAATTAATATCTGTATATTGGTCAACAATGTAAAAGCAAGATTTATATCTGTATATTGGCCAACAGTGTGAATGCAAGATTTATATCTGTATATTGGTCAACAGTGTGAAAGCAAGATTTATATCTGTATATTGGTCAACAGTGTGAGAACAAGATTTATATCTGTATATTGGTCAACAGTGTAAGAACAAGATTTATATCTGTATATTGGTCAACAGTGTGAGAACAAGATTTATATCTGTATATTGGTCAACAGTGTAAGAACAAGATTTTTATCTGTATATTGGTCAACAGTGTGAGAACAAGATTTATATCTGTATATTGGTCAACAGTGTAAGAACAACATTTATATCTGTATATTGGTCAACAGTGTGAGAACAAGATTTATATCTGTATATTGGTTAACAGTGGAAGAACAATATTTATATCTGTATATTGGTCAACAGTGTGAGAACAAGATGTATATCTGTATATTGGTCAACAGTGTGAGAACAAGATTTATATCTGTATATTGGTCAACAGTTTGAGAACAAGATGTATATCTGTATATTGGGCAACAGTGTAAGAACAAGATTTATATCTGTATATTGGTCAACAGTGTGAGAACAAGATTTATATCTGTATATTGGTCAACAGTGTAAGAACAAGATTTATATCTGTATATTGGTCAACAGTGTAAGAACAACATTTATATCTGTATATTGGTCAACAGTGTGAGAACAAGATTTATATCTGTATATTGGTCAACAGTGTAAGAACAACATTTATATCTGTATATTGGTCAACAGTGTGAGAACAAGATTTATATCTGTATATTGGTTAACAGTGGAAGAACAATATTTATATCTGTATATTGGTCAACAGTGTGAGAACAAGATGTATATCTGTATATTGGTCAACAGTGTGAGAACAAGATTTATATCTGTATATTGGTCAACAGTTTGAGAACAAGATGTATATCTGTATATTGGGCAACAGAGTGAGAACAATATTTATATCGGTATATTGGGCAACAGTGTGAGAACAAGATTTATATCTGTATATTGGGCAACAGTGTGAGAATAAGATGTATAGCTGTATATTGGGCAACAGTGTGAAAACAATGTTTACATCTGTTTATTGGGCAACAGTGTGAGAACAAGATTTATATATGAAAATTTGTGCAACAGTGTGAAAGCAATATTTATATCTGTAAATTTGCCAAACGTGTCAAAGCATGATATACATCTGTATATTGGTTAACAGTGTGAGAACAAGATTTATGACTGTATATTGGGCAACAGTGACAAAACTTGATTTCAGTGACAAGGCCCAATATCTGCAATAAGACTCGATATCTGTAACAAGGTTCAATATCTGTAATTAGGCCCTTTATATGTAATAAGGCTCAATATCTGTAACAAGGCCCGATATCTGTAACAAGGCTCGATATGTCTAACAAGACTCGATATCTGTAATACTGCTCGATCTCTTTTACAAGGCCCGATATCTGTAACAAGGCTCGATATCTTTTATAAGTACCGATATCTGTAACAATTCTAGATATTTTTTACAAGGCCCGATATCTGTAACAAGAATCGATATCTTTTACAAGGCTCGATATCTGTAATAATGCTCGATATCTGTTACAAGGCCCGATATCTGTAACAATGGTTGATATCTTTTACAAGGGCCATATCGGCCATATCGGCCCTTGTAAAAGATATCGAGCATTGTAACAAGATTCGATTTCTGTAACAAGGCTAGATATCTGTAACACGACTCGATATCTGTAACAATGCTCGATAGCTTTTACAAGGAAAGATATCTGTTACAAGGCTCGATATCTGTAACAATGTTCGATATATTTTACAAGGCCCGATATCCGTAACAAGAATCGATATCTGTAACAAGGCTCGATATCTGTAACACGGCTCGATATCTGTAACAAGGCTCGATACCAGTGACAAGGCTCGATATCTGTAACAAGGCTCGATATCTGTGACAAGGCACGGTATATTTCACAAGTCAGATATCTGTAACAAGGTTCGATATCTTTAACAAGGCCCGATATCTTTAACAAGGCCCGATATCTGAAATTATGTTCGATATCTGTAACAAGGCTCGACATCTGTTACAAGGTCTGCTATCTGTAATAAGGCTCAATATCTGTTACAAGGTCCGATATATGTTACAAGGCTCGATATCTATAACAAGGCCCGATATCTTTTACAAGGCCCGATATTTGTAACAAGGCTCAATATCTGTAACAAGGCTCGATATCTGTAACAAGGCTCGTTATCTGTTACAAGGCGCGATATCTGTAATAAGGTCCGATATCTGTAACACGGCTCGATATCTGTAACAAGGCTCGATATCTGTGACAAGGTTCGATATCTGTAACAATGCTCGATATCTGTGACAAGGCTCGATATATTTCACAAGGCCAAATATCTGTCACAAGGCTCGATATCTTTTACAAGGCCCGATATCTTTTACAAGGCCCGATATCTGTTACAATGCCCGATTTCAGTGATAATATTCAGCGCCTGTAGCATCGCTCGAAATCTGTTACAGGGGCCGATTTTTGTAAAAAAAAAGTTCAATGCCTGTAATATTACTCGACAACGATCACTTTCTGTAACAGTGCTCGACTAAAAACTTATACCACGCTACGAAAAGTAAGTTAGATCACGTAAAATGACATTTAACTTGATGAATCGCACGAAAAAAGATTAAACTACATGCAAAGTAAAGGGCGAACATACGTATACAATTTCTGAATGAGATTGACTAAACAGGCGCATTATTTATATCTGTACTGGTTTTTGTCAAATATGATAGCTGAGTACACGTACACTACAGCTTCCTTATACAAACAAACATTTAAAATATCACATTAAGTCGGCAATTAAAATTATATGTATGAATGTTAAGTGTTAATTGCCTAATATATAATCTTCAATCAAGTTTTGTTTTTACCACACGTTTTCCTCATTTTATATTTAAAGTTTTACTATTTCTTACGCTCTGTATTAACGTTTTGTAGTTTATTCTATTGTTTGTCTCTTTGTGATTGTTCGTGCAGATGATGTGTGATGTGACAGAAATACATATTGTGCATGCAGGTAATGTGTGCTGTGACAGAGATACATATTGTGCATGCAGGTGATGTGTGCTGTAACAGAGATACATATTGTGCATGCACGTGGTGTGTGCTGTAACAGATATACATATTGTGCATGCAAGTGATGTGTGCTGTCACAGAGTTACATATTGGGCATGCAGGTGATATGTGCTGTCACAGAGAGCTGATATGTTTTGTGACAGAGATACATATTGTTCATGCACGTGGTGTGTGCTGTAACAGATATACATATTGTGCACGCAGGTGATGTGTGCTATCCTAGAGTTACATATTGGGCATGCAGGTGATGTGTGCTGTCACAGAGAGCTGATGTGTTCTGTGACAGAGATACATATTGCGCATGCAGTCGATTTGTGCTGTGACAAAGATACATATTGTGCGTGCACGCGATGTGTGCTTTAACAGAAATACATATTGTGCGTGCAGGCGATGTGTGCTGTGACATAGATACATTCTGTGCGTGCAGGTGATGTGTGCTGTGACATAGATACATTCTGTGCGTGCAGGTGATGTGTGCTGTGACAGAGATACATAGTGTACATGCGTTTGTACGTTTATGCGGTTTTAAGCTAAGAAAATGTTAAAAGTTCCCGGCAATACGACTGAGACTCGTGTTGCAATATTCAGCTTGAATGGAATTTATATGAACAGTTACAACGTCGAACTCGGTTGACATACAGTTCGACATTGGATCTAAACGTCGAACTGGGTCGACATATAGCTCGACATTGGATCTGAACGTCGAACTGGGTCGACATACAGCTCGACATTAAATTTGAACGTCGAACTGGGGCGACATAAAACTCGACATTGCATTTGAACGTCGAACTGGTCGAAATGCAGTTCGACATTGAATTTGAACGTCAAACTGGGTCGACATACAGCTCGAGATTGAATTTGAACGTCGAACTGACATAAGAATTGAACGTCATACTGGTATCACATGTAAACGTCGTGCGTGCGGCCCTGTGGAGCTGGTTGGATATATATATGCCGAGTTGCAATATCGAGTTCGGTCGACACACACCTCGACATTAATTTTGGACGCCGAGCTGAAACATGAAACTGCACACTCATTCCAAAATAATTTAGCGAATCAAGTTTACAGTAGTAAAATGCCTTAAAGGAACGTATACGCAATAGCCTACTTTCGTGACAGGAAAATAACTTATATATCGAAATGTTAATAAGGCATATACATACACAAGTCAAATAATTTTTCGAACGTTAAATAAGATCAGTTTTTTTTTCAAAGTACAGTATGATTCTTTAAAAATCAATACTGAAAACAAGAACTAGGTTTTCCTGATTGGCAACCGGGTCGAGTCTGGGATCGAAACCGCGGCCTCTGACTGTGTCATATAGACCTGTTAACTGTGCCGTATAGACCTGTTAACTGTGCCCCGTAAACCTGTTAACTGTGCCGTATAGAACTGTTAGCTGTGTCATATAAATCTGTTAACTGTGTCGTATAGACCTGTTAGCTGTGCCGTATAGACCTGTTAACTGTGCCGTTTAGACATATAAACAGTGTCATATAGACCTGTTAAGTGTGCCGTACAGAACTGTTAACAGTAACCGTTAACTGTGCCGTACACACCAGTAAACTGTGCCGTATATATCTGTTAGCTGTGTTATATAGACCTGTTAACTCTGCCATATATACTGTTTACTGTGCCATAAAGACCTGTTAACTATGTCGTATTTACCCGTTAACTGTGCCGTATAGACCTGTTAACTGCGCCATATAGACATGTAATCTGTGCCGTATAGTTCTGTTAACTGTGCCGTATAGTTCTGTTAACTGTGCCGTATAGACAAGTTAACTGAGCCGTATAGACCTGCTAACTGTGTCGTATAGACCTGTTAACTGTACCTTAGAGATCAGTTAACTGTGCCGTAAAAACCTGTTAAATGTGCCATATAGACCTGTTAACTGTACCGTATACACCTGTTAACTGTGTCGTATACCTGTTAACTGTGCTTTATAGACCTATCAAGAGTACCGTATAGATTTGTTAACTGTGCCATTAAGACCTGTTAACAGTATCATATATAAACCTGTTAAGTGTGCCGTACAGACCTGTTAACCGTGCTGTATGGACCCGTTAACTGTGCCGTAGAGACATGTTGTATAGACCTGTTAACTCTGCCATACAGGCCTGTTAACAGTGCCATATAGACATGTAAACTGTGCCGTATAAAACTGTTAATTGTGTCATATAGACCTGTTAACTGTGCTGTATAGACCTGTTTGCAGTGCCGGATATACCTTTTAGCTGTGCCGTAAAATATGTGCCTTGTAGACCTGTTAACTCTGCCATACAGGTCTGTTAACAGTGCCATATATACATGTAAACTGTGCCGTATAAAACTGTTAATTGTGTCATATATACCTGTAAACTGTGCCGTATAGACCTGTTTGCAGTGCCGTATAGACCTATTAACTGTGCCGTACAGACCTGTTAACTGTGCCATTTAGACCTGTAAGTCATGTCATATAGACCTGTTAAGTGTGCCGTAGAGAGCCGTTAACTGTGCCGTATAGACCTGTTAGCTGTGTTATATATACCTGTTAACTGTGCCGTACAGAGCCGATAAGTGTGCCGTACAGAGCAGTTAAATGTGCCATATAAACCTGTTCAGTGTGCCTTACAAAGCTGTTAAGTGTGCCGTACAGACCTATTAACTCTGCCATATAGGCATATTAACTGTGCTGTATACCCCTGTTTACTGTGCCATAAAGGCATATTAACTGTGCCATATAGACCTGTTAACTGTGCCGTATATTCCTGTTAATTGTGTCGTATAGACCTGTTAACTGTGCTGTATATACCTGTTAACTGCACAATATAGACCTATTAACTGTGTTATAAAGACCTGTAAACTATGTCATATAGACCTGTTAACTGTGCCGTATAGACCTGTCAACTGTGACGTATAGACCTGTTAACTGTGCCGTATAGACAAGTTAACTGTGCCGTATAGGCCTGTTTACTGTGCCTTATAGACCAAAGACCAGTTAACTGTGCCGTATAGATCTGTCAACTGTGCCGTATAGACCTGTCAACTGTATCGTATAGACATGTTAACTATGCCATATAGTACCATAAAGACCTGTTAACTGTGTCATATAGACCTGTTAACTGCGCAGTATAGACCTGTTAACTGTACCTTATAGACCAGTTAACTGTGCAGTAAAAACCTGTTAAATGTGCCGTATATTCCTGTTAACTGTACCGTATACACCTGTTAACTGTGCCATTAAGACCTGTTAACAGTATCATATATAAACCTGTTAAGTGTGCCGTACAGACCTGTTAACCGTGCTGTATGGACCCGTTAACTGTGCCGTAGAGACATGTTGTATAGACCTGTTAACTCTGCCATACAGGCCTGTTAACAGTGCCATATAGACATGTAAACTGTGCCGTATAAAACTGTTAATTGTGTCATATAGACCTGTTAACTGTGCTGTATAGACCTGTTTGCAGTGCCGGATATACCTTTTAGCTGTGCCGTAAAATATGTGCCTTGTAGACCTGTTAACTCTGCCATACAGGTCTGTTAACAGTGCCATATATACATGTAAACTGTGCCGTATAAAACTGTTAATTGTGTCATATATACCTGTAAACTGTGCCGTATAGACCTGTTTGCAGTGCCGTATAGACCTATTAACTGTGCCGTACAGACCTGTTAACTGTGCCATTTAGACCTGTAAGTCATGTCATATAGACCTGTTAAGTGTGCCGTAGAGAGCCGTTAACTGTGCCGTATAGACCTGTTAGCTGTGTTATATATACCTGTTAACTGTGCCGTACAGAGCCGATAAGTGTGCCGTACAGAGCAGTTAAATGTGCCATATAAACCTGTTCAGTGTGCCTTACAAAGCTGTTAAGTGTGCCGTACAGACCTATTAACTCTGCCATATAGGCATATTAACTGTGCTGTATACCCCTGTTTACTGTGCCATAAAGGCATATTAACTGTGCCATATAGACCTGTTAACTGTGCCGTATATTCCTGTTAATTGTGTCGTATAGACCTGTTAACTGTGCTGTATATACCTGTTAACTGCACAATATAGACCTATTAACTGTGTTATAAAGACCTGTAAACTATGTCATATAGACCTGTTAACTGTGCCGTATAGACCTGTCAACTGTGACGTATAGACCTGTTAACTGTGCCGTATAGACAAGTTAACTGTGCCGTATAGGCCTGTTTACTGTGCCTTATAGACCAAAGACCAGTTAACTGTGCCGTATAGATCTGTCAACTGTGCCGTATAGACCTGTCAACTGTATCGTATAGACATGTTAACTATGCCATATAGTACCATAAAGACCTGTTAACTGTGTCATATAGACCTGTTAACTGCGCAGTATAGACCTGTTAACTGTACCTTATAGACCAGTTAACTGTGCAGTAAAAACCTGTTAAATGTGCCGTATATTCCTGTTAACTGTACCGTATACACCTGTTAACTGTGTCGTATACCTGTTAACTGTGCTTTATAGTCCTGTCAAGAGTGCCGTATAGACATGTTAAATGTGCCATTAAGACCTGTTAACCGTGTCATATAGACTCGTTAATCGTGCCGTATGGACCCGTTAACTGTGCCGTAGAGACATGATTACTGTGTCGTATAAACCTGTTAGCTGTGTTATATAGACCTGTTGACTCTGCCATACAGGCACGTTAACAGTGCCATATAGACCGTATAAAACTGTTAATTGTGTCATATAGACCTGTTAACTGTGTCGTATAGATCCGTTAACGGTGCCATATAGACCCATTAACTGTACAATATAGACCTGTTAACTGTGTCATATAGACCTGTTTACTGTGTCATTAAGACCTGTTAACTGGGACATATAGACGTGTTTACTGTGCCGCAAAGACCTGTTAACTGTGTAATATAGACGGGTTCACTGTGCCATATAAACATGTTAACTGTGCCGTATAGACCTGTTAACTATGCCATATCGATCTGTCAATTGTACCATAAAGACCCGTTAACTGTGAAATATAGATCCGTTAACGGTACCATATAGACCCATTAACTGTGCCATATAGACCTGTTAACTGTGTCATATAGACCTGTTGACTGTGTCATTTAGACCTGTTAACTGGGACATATAGACCTGTTAACTGTGCCGCATATACCTGTTAACATTGCCATATAGACCTGTTAACTGTGTAATATAGACGGGTTTACTGTGCCATATAGACCTGTTAACTGTGCCGTATAGACTTATTTACTGTGCCATATAGACCTGTTAACTGTGTCATATAGACCTGTGAACTGTGTCATTTAGACATGTTAACTCGGACATATAGACCTGTTAACTGTGCAATATAGACCTGTTTACTGTGCCGTATGTACATGTTAACTATGCCATATCGATCTGTCAATTGTACCATAAAGACCCGTTAACTGTGAAATATAGATCCGTAAACGGTGCCATATACACCCATTAACTGTACAATATAGACCTGTTTACTGTGTCATATAGACCTGTTAACTGTGTCGTATAGACCTGTTAACTGTGCCATATAGACCTGTTAACTGTGCCATATAGACCTGTTAAATCTGCCGTATAGACATGTTAACTGTGTCATATCAACCTGTTAACTGTGCCATATAGACCTGTTAACATTGCCATATAAACCTGTTAACTGTGCCATATAGACCTGTTTGCTGTGTCATATAGACCTGTTAACTGTGCCATATAAACCTGTTAACTGTACCATATAGACCTGTTAACTGTGCCATAGAGACCTGTTAACTGTGCCATATAGACCTGATTACTGTGTCATATAGACCTGTTAACTGTGTCGTATAAACATATTAACTGTGTCATATAGACCTGTTAACTGTGCCATATAGACATGTTAACTGTGCCGCATATACCTGTTAAAATTGCCATATAGACCTGTTAACTGTGTAATATAGACAGGTTTACTGTGCCATATAGACCTGTTAACTGTGCTGTATAGACCTGTTTACTGTGCCATATAGACCTGTTAACTGTGTCATAAAGACCTGTTAACTGTGTCATTTAGACCTGTTAACTGGGACATATAGACCTGTTAACAGTGAACAGGTCTATATGACACAGTTAACAGGTCTATATGGCACAGTAAACAGGTCTATACGGCACAGTTAACAGGTCTATATGGCACAGTAAACAGGTCTATATGGCACAGTTAACAGGTCTATATGGCACAGTAAATCCGTCTATATTACACAGTTAACATGTACATACGGCACAGTAAACAGGTCTATATTGCACAGTTAACAGGTTGATGTTACAGTAAACATGTCTAAATGACACAGTTAACAGGTCTATACGGCACAGTTAACAGGTGTATACGACACAGTTTACATGTCTATACGGCACAGTTAACAGGTCTATACGACACAGTTAACAGGTCTATACGGCACAGTTAACAGGTCTATATGACACAGTTAACTGGTCTCTATGGCACAGTAAACCCGTCTATATTACACAGTTAACAGGTTTATATGGCAAAGTTAACAGGCCTATACGGCACAGTTAACGGTCTATATGACACAGTGAACAGGTCTATATGGCACAGTAATCCCGTCTATATGACACAGTTAACAGGTCTATATGGCACACTTTACATGTCTTTATGGCACAGATAACATGTTTATATGGCAAATTTATCAGGTATATAAGGCACAGTTAACAGGTCTATATGACACACTTAACATGTCTATATGGCACAGTTAACAATTCTATATGACCAACTTAACATGTCTATATGGCACACTTAACATGTCTATATGGCACAGTAAACAGGTTTATATGGCACATTTAACAGGTATATAAGGCACAGTTAACAGGTCTATATGACACATTTCACATGTCTATATGGCACAGTTAACATGTCTATATGGCACAGTTAACAGGTCTATACGGCACAGTTAACAGGTCTATATGGCACAGTAAACCCGTCTATATTACACAGTTAACAGGTCTATATGGCAATGTTAACAGGTCTATGCGGCACAGTTAACAGGTCTATATGTCCCAGTAAACAGGTCTAAATGACACAGTTAACAGGTCTATATGACACAGTTAACAGGTCTATATGGCACAGTAAACAGGTCTATACGGCACAGTTTACAGGTCTATATGGCACAGTGAACAGGTCTATATGACACAGTTAACAGGTCTATATGGCACAGTAAACAGGTCTATATGACACAGTTAATAGGTCTATATGGCACAGTAAACAGGTCTATACGGCACAGTTAACAGGTCTATATGGCACAGTAAACAGGTCTATATGGCACAGTTAACAGGTCTATATGGCACAGTAAATCCGTCTATATAACACAGTTAACATGTACATACGGCACAGTAAACAGGTCTATATTGCACAGTTAACAGGTTGATGTTACAGTAAACATGTCTAAATGACACAGTTAACAGGTCTATACGGCACAGTTAACAGGTGTAAACAACACAGTTTACATGTATATACGGCACTGTTAACAGGTCTATACGACACAGTTAACAGGTCTATACGGCACAGTTAACAGGTCTATATGACACAGTTAACTCGTCTCTATGGCACAGTAAACCCGTCTATATTTCACAGTTAACAGGTCTATATGGCAAAGTTAACAGGCCTATACGGCACAGTTAACGGTCTTTATGACACAGTGAACAGGTCTATATGGCACAGTAATCCCTTCTTTATGACACAGTTAACAGGTCTATATGGCACACTTTACATGTCTATATGGCACAGATAACAGGTTTATATGGCACATTTAACAGGTATATAAGGCACAGTTAACAGGTCTATATGACACTCCTAACATGTCTATATGGCACAGTTAACAAGTCTATATGACCAACTTAACATGTCTATATGGCACACTTAACATGTCTATATGGCACACTTAACATGTCTATATGGCACAGTAAACAGGTTTATATGGCACATTTAACAGGTATATAAGGCACAGTTAACAGGTCTATATGACACATTTCACATGTCTATATGGCACAGTTAACATGTCTATATGGCACAGTTAACAAGTATATATGACAAACTTAACATGTCTATACGGCACAGTAAACAGGCTTATATGGCATATTTAACAGGTCTATATGACACACATAACACGTCTATATGGCACAGTTAACAGGTCTATATGGCACAGTAAAGAGATCTATACGGTACAGTTAACATATCTATTTGACACAGTTGACATATTTATACGACACAGTTAACTGATCTATACGGCAAATTTAACATATCTATTTGACACAGTTACCATATTTATACGACACATTTAACAGGTCTATACGACACAGTTATCGTGTCTCTACGACAGAGTTAACAGGTCTATATGGCACAGTAAACCCGTCTATATTACACAGTTAACAGGTCTATATGGCAATGTTAACAGGTCTATGCGGCACAGTTAACAGGTCTATATGTCCCAGTAAACAGGTCTAAATGACACAGTTAACAGGTCTATATGACACAGTTAACAGGTCTATATGGCACAGTAAACAGGTCTATACGGCACAGTTAACAGGTCTATATGGCACAGTAAACAGGTCTATATGACACAGTTAACAGGTCTATATGGCACAGTAAACAGGTCTATACGGCACAGTTAACAGGTCTATATGGCACAGTAAACAGGTCTATATGGCACAGTTAACAGGTCTATATGGCACAGTAAATCCGTCTATATTACACAGTTAACATGTACATACGGCACAGTAAACAGGTCTATATTGCACAGTTAACAGGTTGATGTTACAGTAAACATGTATTAATGACACAGTTAACAGGTCTATACGGCATAGTTAACAGTTGTATACGACACAGTTTACATGTCTATACGGCACAGTTAACAGGTCTATACGACACAGTTAACAGGTCTATACGGCACAGTTAACAGGTCTATATGACACAGTTAACTGGTCTCTATGGCACAGTAAACCCGTCTATATTACACAGTTAACAGGTCTATATGGCAAAGTTAACAGGCCTATACGGCACAGTTAACGGTCTATATGACACAGTGAACAGGTCTATATGGCACAGTAATCCCGTCTATATGACACAGTTAACAGGTCTATATGGCAAAGTTAACAGGTCTATGCGGCACAGTTAACAGGTCTATATGTCCCAGTTAACAGGTAATGTTAACAACTCTACAATGCACAGTTAACAGGTCTATATTACACAGTTAACAGGTCTATATGGCACAGTAAACAGGTCTATATTACACAGTTAACAGGTCTATATGGTACAGTAAACAGGTCTATATGGCACAGTTAACCCGTCTATATTACACAGTTAACAGGTATATATGTCCCAGTTAACAGGTAATGTTAACAACTCTACAATCCACAGTTAACAGGTCTTTATGACACAGTTAACAGGTCTATATGGCACAGTTAACAGGTCTAAATGGCACAGTTAACAGGTGTATATGACACAGTTAACAGGTCTATATGGCACAGTAAACAGGTCTATATGGCACAGATAACAGGTCTATATGGCACAGTAAACCCGTCTTTATTACACAGTTAACAGGTCTATATGGCAATGTTAACAGGTCTATGCGGCACAGTTAACAGGTCTATATGTCCCAGTTAACAGTTAACTAGTTATGTGTGTCATATAGACATGTTAACTGTGTCGTAAAGACCTGTTAACTGTGTCATATTGACCTGTTAACTGTGTGATATATACCTGTTAATTGTGGCGTATAGCCTTTTTACTTTTGTCACATAAACCTATAAAACTTTGTCATATAAACCTATTAACTGTGCCGTATAGACATGTTAACTGTGCCATATAGACATGATAACTCTGCCGTAGAGACATGATAACAGTGTCGTATAGACCTGTTAAATGTGTCGTATAAATATGGTAACTGTGTCAAATAGATATGTTAAATTTGCCGTATAGACCTGTTAACTGTGTCGTATAAATATGTTAACTGTGTCAAATAGATATGTTAAATTTGCCGTATAGATCTGTTAACTGTGTCGTATAAATATGTTAACTGTGTCAAATAGATATGAAAACCCTGCCCAATAGCACTAGTCAACCCTGCCTAATGACTTTTGTTAGCTCTTGTTAAACCCGAACAATGGCCCTTGTTAACCCTCCTTAATGGGTATTGTTAAAACTGCCTATTGAATCTTGTTAAACCTGCCTGAGGGCTCTTGTTAATCTGCCTAATGGCGCTTGTTTACCCTGACTATTGGCTCTTGATAAACCTGCCTAATGTCTCTTGTTTACCCTGCCTACTGACTGTTGTAAACCCTGACTTATTACTAGGTAACTCTGCCTTATGACTCTTGTTACCCTGCTTGATGGATATTGTTAACCCTGCCTATTGGGTCTTGATAACCCTGCCTAATTGCTCTAATTAACCGTGTCTAATGACCCTTGTTAAAACTGACTTATGGCTCGTTTTAATCCTACATAAATGCTCTTGTTAATCTTACCTAAAGGCTCTTGCTAACCCTACATAATGTCTCTTGTTAATTCTGCCTAATGCCTTTTGTTAACCCTGCCTTATGGCTATTGTTAACCCTGTCCAATGGCTCTATTTAACCCTGCCTAATGGCTATTGTTAAACCTGCCTAATGACTCTTGTTAAACCTGACTAATGAATCTTGTTAAACCTGCCTCATGGCTCTAGTTATCTCTGCCTAATGGTTCTTGTTAACTCTTCTTAAAGGCTCTTGTAAACCCTACCTTACGGCTTTTGTTAACCCTGCCTAATGGCTCTTGTTTACCCTGCCTAATTGCGTTTGTTAAACCTGCCTGATGACTCTTGTTAACCCTGGCCAAAAGCTCTAGTTAACCCTGCCTAATGACTATTGTTAACCCTGCCTAATGGCTATTGTTAACCCTGCCTAATAGTTCTTGTTAAACCTGCCTTATTGATCTTGTTAAACCTGCCTTATTGGTCTTGTTAAACCTTTTTAATAGCTCTTGTTTACCCTGTTTAATCAATCTTGTTAAACCTGCCTAATGACTCTTGTTAAATCTGCATAACGGCTTTTGTTAACTCTGACTAATTGGTCTTGTTAAACCTGCCTGATGGCTGTTAATAATCTGCCTGATGGCTCTTGTAAAACCTTCCTAATGGCTCTTGTTAAACCTGCATAATGTCTCTTGTTTACCCTGCCTAATGACTGTTGTAAACCCTTACTCATTACTAGGTAACTCTGCATAATGACTTATTTAAAACCTGCCTAATGGATCTTGTTAACTCTGCCTTATAGCTTATTCAATCCTTCCTAATGGATCTTGTTAACCCTGTCTAATGACTTTATTAACCGGGCTTAATGACCCTTGCTAAATCTGCCTAATGACTCTTGTTAAACCTGACTAATGGCTCTTGTTAACTCAGCCTAATGAATCTTGTTAAACCTGCCTAATGGCTGTTGTTAACCCTGCCTAATGGCTTTTTTAACCATGCCTAAAGGCTATTGTTTATCCTGTCCAATGGTTCTTGTTAATCCTTCCTAAAGGCTCTCGTTAACCCTGCATGATGGCTCTTATTTACTCGGCCTAATGGCTTTTGCTAACCCTACCTAAAGGCTCTTTCAAACCCTGCCTAAAGGCTCTTATTAGCCCTGCCTAATGACCCTTGTTATACCTTCCTAATGACTCTTGTTAAACCTGACTAATGGCTTTTATCTTGTTTAATCTGACTGATGACTAACCTAGACTAACGTATCTATCTTTTTAACCCTGCCTAATGACTTTTGTTAATACTGCCTAATGACCCTGACCAAGAGCTCTAGTTAACCCTGCCTAATGCCTCTTGTTAATCCTACCTAATGCATCTTGTTAAACCTGCATAATGACTCTTGTTAAACCTGCCTAATGGCTCTTGTTAACCCTGTCTAATGGGAATTGTTAACCCTGCCTAATACATTTTAATAACCCTACCTAATGGCTCTTGTTAAACCTGCCTGATATCTCTTGTTAACACTGCCTAATGGCTCTTGTTAACCCTGCCCAATGAACCTTGTTAACTCTGTCTATGACTCTTGTTAACCATGCCTTATGACTGTGTAAAAACCTGCCTAATAACTTTTGTTAACCCTGACTTATGACTAGGTAACACTGCCTAATGACTCTTGTTAACTCTGGCTATTGACTTTGTACCGCTGCCTTATGACTCTTGTTAACACTGCCTAATGAGTCTTGTTAACCCTGACTAATGACTAGGTAACCCTGCCTAATGGATCTTGTTAACCCTAACTAATGACTAAGTAACCCTGCCTAATGACTAAGTAACCCTGCCCAATGAATCTTGTTAACCCTGACTAATGACTAAGTAACCCTGCCCAATGAATCTTGTTAACCCTGACTAATGACTTAGTAACAATGCCTAATGACTCTTGTTAACCCTGACTAATGACTAAGTAACACTGCCTAATGACTCTTATTAACCCTGCCTTATGGCTGTTGTAAAAACCTGCCTAATAACTCTTGTTAACCCTGGCTAATGACTAGGTATGGCTGCCTAATGACTCTTGTTAACCCTGCCCAATGAATCTTGTTAACCCTGACTAATGACTAAGTAACCCTGCCCAATGAATCTTGTTAACCCTGACTAATGACTAAGTAACACTGCCTAATGACTCTTGTTAACCCTGACTAATGACTAAGTAACACTGTTTAATGACTCTTATTAACACTGCCTTATGGCTGTTGTAAAAACCTGCCTAATAACTCTTGTTAACCCTGACTAATGACTAAGTAACCCTGCCCAATGAATCTTGTTAACCCTGACTAATGACTAAGTAACCCTGCCCAATGAATCTTGTTAACCCTGACTAATGACTAAGTAACACTGCCTAATGACTCTTGTTAACCCTGACTAATGACTAAGTAACACTGCCTTATGACTCTTGTTAACCCTGGCTAATGACTAGGTACGGCTGCCTTATGACTCTTGTTAACCCTGCCCAATGAATCTTGTTAACCCTGACTAATGACTAGGTAACACTGCCTAATGACGCTTGTTAACCCTGACTAATGACTAACTTACACTGCCTAATGACTCTTGTTAACCCTGACTAATGACTAGGTAAAACTGCCTAATAACTCTTGTTAGTCCTGACTAATGACTAAGTAACCCTACCCAATGAATCTTGTTAGTCCTGTCTAATGACTAAGTAACACTGCCTAATGACTCTTGTTAACCCAGACTAATGACTAACTAACACTGCCTAATGACTCTTATTAACCCTGCCTTATGGCTGTTGTAAAAACCTGCCTAATGACTCTTGTTAACCCTGACTAATGACTAAGTAACCCTGCCCAATGAATCTTGTTAACCCTGACTAATGACTTAGTAACACTGCCTAATGAATCTTGTTAACCCTGACTAATGACTAAGTAACACTGACTAATGACGCTTATTAACCCTGACTTATGACTAAGTAACACTGCCTAATGAATCTTGTTAACCCTGACTAATGACTAATTAACACTGCCTAATGACTCTTGTTAACCCTGACTAATGATGAAGTAACCCTGCCTTATGACTCTTTTTAACCCTGACTAATGACTAAGTAACCTTGACAAATGACTTAGTAACCCTGCCCAATGAATCTTGTTAACCCTGACTAATGACTAAGTAACACTGCCTAATGACTCTTGTTAACCCTGACTAATGACTAAGTAACACTGCCTAATGACTCTTATTAACCCTGCCTTATGGCTGTTGTAAAAACCTGCCTAATAACTCTTGTTAACCCTGGCTAATGATTAGGTACGGCTGCCGTATGACTCTTGTTAACCCTGCCCAATGAATCTTGTTAACCCTGACTAATGACTAGGTGACACTGCCTAATGACTCTTGTTAACCCTGACTAATGATGAAGTAGCCCTGCCTTATGACTCTTGTTAACCCTGACTAATGACTAGGTGACACTGGCTAATGACTCTTGTTAACCCTGACTTATGACTAAGTAACACTGCCTGATGACTCTTGTTAACCCTGACTAATGACTAGGTAACACTGCCTAATGACTCTTGTTAACCCTGACTAATGACTAAGTAACCCTGCCTAATGACTCTTGTAAACTCTGACTAACCACTAAGTAACCCTGCCCAATTAATCTTGTTAACACTGACCTATGACTAAGTAACACTGCCTAATGACTCTTGTTAACCCTGGTTAATGACTACGTACCGTTGCCTTATGACTCTTGTTAAACCTGTCTAATGCTCTTGTTTACCTCCCAGATAGCTCTAGTTAAATCTGCCTAATGACTCTTGTTAACCCTGTCTAATGGTTCTTGTTAAATCTGCCTAATGACTCTTGTTAACCCTGACTAATGACTAGGTAACACTGCCTAATGACTCTTGTTTACCCTGACTAATGACTAGGTAACACTGCCTAATGACTCTTGTAAACACTGCCTAATGACTAAGTAACACTGCCTAATGACTCTTGTTTACACTGACTAATGACTAGGTATCACTGCCTAATGACTCTTGTTAACACTGCCTAATGACTCTTGTTAACCCTGTCTAAAGGCTCTTGTTTACCCTGCCTGATGACTCTTGGTAACCCTGCCCTTTGACTCTTGTTAACTCTGCCTAATGACTGTTGTTAACTCAGCCTAATGACTCTTGTTTACCTTGACTAATGACTTGCTAACCCTGATTAAAGACTTTACCCTGACTAATTCATGTGCTATACAGTATTTATATTACAACATTAATGTTTAAAATGTCAGGATGTTAAGTGTTCATTAGATATAAAAGATCTGCCATACAAACATCGTGATCTACTTATACATGTTATGGAATACTTTTTTGATAGAAGCAATGAAACTTCCCGGACAAATCCAACTCTCACTATACACATGTCAAAGCGACGAACATGTATGTTCACATGCCAAAATAAACTACTGAAATTGAATCCATTAAGTTGGTTTGGTTATAAATTTAGATGATTAATTAAAATGTAATTATGTAGGTGTCAGTTACTATATTCAGCTTAAACAAAAGAAAAAAATGTGAAAGTATCAACTTCGTGCACTTGTTACGTGATTTAATAATTATTGTCCCGTGGGTGCAAAATGTAGAGCATGTAGATCGCGGTCACATTAAGCTGTGTACCGCAGTACCCCACTTACAACCGGTTATTCACTAAGTCCGTAAAAAGTACATTCAAACCAAACATGGTGTATTTTAACTAGGCGCATGTTGTTAAGGTAGGTCACCTCGTGATTCTTTGCAAACTATTAGTTGTAATGCGGTGTGTTTGGAGAATGGAATACTTCGTGTCGCATGTTAAATCAGAGCGGGCCCAGTGGTAAGACAGTCGCACACAAATAACCGACATCTTAAGTTTCAAAATAGACCGCCCGATAAAATCGAAATTACAAGGTTTTATAAAGTCCCATTACTTTTAAACATTTGATAAATCCAATGACTTTTTAGTTCTTTGATAGTTTCTAATTGCCTGTGCGTTTTTTTTTTCATTTCAACGTTGATGATAAATTACTGGGGACAGGGCATGTTGAGACGTATGCACTACGCACAGACAGATATCTTAGAAGGAAACGAAGCAGAAGAAGAAAAAGAAAAAGAAATAGGAGAAAAATAGTATGCCTAGAAACTAATATGATGGGTGAAAGTAAACACAGAAGAAGAAACTAAATAAAGAGAGATAGTCAAGCACTACAGAATGAAACATATATCTGCTTGAGCGCAAAAAATAACATAAATATGTGTCGACGTGCCGTAAAACACCACTCATTCTGGCATTCTATCTGCTAGATTAAAAAACAACAACAGATGAATATGCTATGTGCTCCCCTGTGTAAGAACAGACAGATTATTTCTACTGTTGATTTAAGTTTAAGAAAATACTGATATTAAATGGAATCATTCCGTTACTGTAACTCGTAACTATACTTTGTTAGTATTATGGATGCTTTAATGATAATTATTTTATAAAGTTTCTCGCTTTTCTGTTGGACTAGCTCCTCTAATAACTCCCAAAATAAAAACAAACTTTAATGCTCTTGGTCACCTTGCACTTTTGGTACTCTACAATTGATATCTTAACCCTTTCCTTCATATAAACGCCTTTTGACACCTCTAATATAGACAACTTTGGACACCTAATATAGAAGGCTTTTGAATTATTGGGTGAATTATGTTTATATTAACTGACAAAGTGGAAAACAGTGCAAGAAGTGTTCAGATTGCTCGTTCCTGCACTGTTTTCAAAGGAGGCCTTCTGTGATTTGTGCGGGAAAACGCGTATCTATGGAATAAAGGGTTATACTAGGTTTAAGCGTTGTTGATGTCGGAAAGCAGTATACAAATACAGTATCAACAAATGAAATAAAATAGTACTACTGTATTCATCATTTTTATCCGTAAAGGGAGCATATCAGGAAAAAAATGCTATAAATGTCTTAAAAAATTAAACATTTTTAAAAAAATAGATAAAAAGCATCAAATTACCTTTAATTAATAAAAGTGGAATGGTTTGGTATGTAAAATCAACGAAAACGTGACAAAATCGATATTTAATATGAAGTTGTAAACTTGAAACGAAATTCCCATTCTAAAAAAAATTGGTCAAAATTAGCGAAATCTCGAAATTAAACCCTTTAGTCACCACTCTAAACTGTCAACCCCGGACTTTCTGGTGGAGGGACTGAAATCCTTAAAATACCACACCCTATACGTACCCTCTATCAAAACGACTGATGGGTCCCTTTTTATTGTCAAACTACATCATGCATAGTGTATTATTTTATCAATGTTATCTCAATTAAGAATGTGTGAGATTGTAGATCGAATTCAATTCATTTTCGAATACTGATCGTGTGGTGTATGTATTATTGCAATTTAAACGGTTTATATAATTAGAAATATTAAATTTTGTGTTTAATCGACAATACGAAAAACACCCCTTCAAATAAATAACCGTACTCACATGAAATATACGTACAGTCAAACCTGTACTTGTGGTCCTCTGTATTAAGCAACCACTTGTCTTAAACATCCACATTTTCTTTTTACCATGTTTATACTGTAGGTTAAAATCAACCTGTGTTTTGCATTCATTTGTCTTAAGATGTCAGTTTTGCTCTTTCCCTTGAATGGCTGCTTAAGGCAGGTTTTAATGTATATGCAGATCCGCCATCATGTGACTACCACTCTCACAACTAGAAATGAAGCAATAATAAAACTCTTTTTCTCCAACTGCTTAACAACATAAAACAAACACTATATAATATGGACATAACAAAAAAATCAACAACAACATATAACCACACTTTCGGACATGCCCACCCTAACAGTTATCATGCAAAGAATGAATCAACAATAAACAATTTCTTCTTTCTAAAAAATACACAAGATAATAATAAAAATGAACAACTTAATGTAAAAATAAACTTACATATGACGACCATTCCCATGACAACCCGGAACATCTGATCGAGCTCATCCCCAAGTGCCATTTTGTCCTTTATTCTTAAAGTTGAAGCTGAACTGCTGTTTTTCTGTTTATCCAAATAGGCGGATCTTATTAACTGATCTCAAATATGAAGCTTTAACTTGTTATTAAATGCTCCTCGGTGCGTAACTGTCCATTGATGTATACCTGGGTATGATCGTCGTAGCAAAGCGGGTAAGTAATGCGGCAAGTAATTAGATCTGGTATGTTTACAACTCGGAGAAGGATAATTTTCGTTTTCATTACATAATTCGAATATTATATTTTGGTGGGGTGGTGTGGGATTTTTTTTTTTTGGCACTCTGGTCATACATACATTAGTTTTCGCTTTCTCTATTTCTGAAAATTACATATTTAAATTATTAACTTTCATACTCCATTATGTTTGCAGGGCCTAATTTCGTGTCTCTTTAGACAAGGCGAATAACACTAGTATATGATTGTATTTTGGTTTATATTTCATTTCTACTTAGACAAAGGAAATAACACTTGTATATATTTGTTGTTGTTTTTTGTTTTGTAGGTTAGTTTGGTTCATGGGTTCTTCAGAAGAGGATTTTTTTTAAATTTGTGTAACCCTTTGTAGCATTGTTGGTTCCTTACTTATACAGTGCTTTGGACACCAATAAGATTGGAATAATACAAAGATTTGATGAGAAATCAACATATATTCCTGTTTTCCCATAGTATTTCTATATAAAAACAAAAGTCCCCTACATGTAACTGGGCTCAAATGAACTCGAGCACTTGTGAAGAAACTTTAATCCCTTCTCAAAGAAATATTCTAAACCAAATATTAACAAATTTGACGGGTCGTTATTGAGAAAAGGATTTTTTGAAATTTCACATTTTTTAAATGTATTTCAAATATGTAGCTTAATCAGCCTTAATCAACTCTCTGCTTGAATATTAGATGGAGAGTTTATAATCTGGCCACCAAGTTTAATCACGATGGATAAACCCCAAACTCCATCATTCTATCTTTAGATGGAACCTACCGTATAAGGGATGACAGCACATTTAACTGTAACATAAATTATACAATACAATAGATTCAATAATAATGTATTACCTGTATAAATTGAAACTACGGCATTCTATTTTTAGATGGAACCTACCGTATTAGGGATGACAGCACATTTAACTGTAACATAAATTATACAATACAATAGATTCAATAATAATGTATTACCTGTATAAATTGAAACTACGTCATTCTATTTTTAGATGGAACCTACCGTATTAGGGATGACAGCACATTTAATTGTTACATAAATTATACAATACAATAGATTCAAAAATAATGTTTTACCTGTATAAATTAAAACTACGTCATTCTATTTTTAGATGGAACCTACTGTATTAGGGATGACAGCACATTTAACTGTAACATAAATTATACAATACAATAGATTCAATAATAATGTTTTACCTGTATAAATTGAAACTACGTCATTCTATTTTTAGATGGAACCTACCGTATTAGGGATGACAGCACATTTAACTGTTACATAAATTATACAATACAATAGATTCAATAATAATGTTTTACCTGTATAAATTGAAACTACGTCATTCTATTTTTAGATGGAACCTACCGTATTAGGGATGACAGCACATTTAACTGTAACATAAATTATACAATACAATAGATTCAATAATAATGAATTACCTGCAATTGGACGAGTATAACTATAAAAGGATTGACATAGTTTCATAATAGCGTATTTGGTTTATAGGGATAATAAAACATTATTTATAGTCCATAACAGTTATGCAAACCATGTTTCAATATCCTTTATAATATAAGATCGTTTATGCAGCAGATATTTGTAAAACTGCTTAAAGACAGCATTGCTTCACTGTTCGTATATCGACACTAGTATGTCTCTCAGTGCAATCTTTAATGCTGTTTTTATCATGTAAACTCTTATGTCATTGTGTGTAACGTGAGCGTGAACGAGGCATGATTACGTGATAAAAAGACTACTCTACCTTACCAAAAATAGGCCCACTTTTATATGAACTTTCAAGTAATACTATTAAAATCCACCGAACCATATCAAATCAAAATGATGGCGTTTCATATTTCAGGTTATGTATGGCATTATTAGTTTTACTGGTGGAGCAAGACCTCAGACTGAGTCAGACTGAGTAGTACCACCGTCCTTCCGTAAGTGACTGGAAACTTAAAGTTTTTTGGAGCGAGCGGTGTCGAAGCTACAACCTTAGCAGTGAGAGGTAAGTGATCTTGAGACAGCGTCTTAGAGCACTCGGCCACGGAGGACCCTTAAGTCAAAGCAAGCAATGATAGCCGGATAATGTATAAATACATTTTATTTTATACAAACAGCATTGTTTTGAGGGTTACACTTAACATATCCGCTGAAGAAAAGATTTAAGAGCTACATGGGATTCAATCCTAACACCAAAACTTCTCGCCTTCTACGACGCACACGTGTATCTGACAGTTTATGTTAATCTGTGCAAAATACTCAACTAAGCTACACAGGTATCTTCATCATAAAATACAATAGAGATCTCGCACGAAAATGGCATCCAAATAAACTAGTGTTACCTTCTGTCAGAGGCTCAGCTATCAAATATACAACATAAAATCACTCATGTTACTATGCGCCAAGTGTACCAATATGATGCAATTATGTTCTTAAAGTGTCGTTAAATCATCTTTGTTGCCAAATTGTCCAAATTCCAGGACTTTGCTTGTTCATGAATACTGGGGCAAAGAGGATGAAATGTGACGTTTCATCGTAATTCAATCATACATGCTTGCAAGTCGATGTAATGTGCTGAATACAGTATAACTTTTAAATATCCAGTGAACACCTATATAAAGTTATGCTAAACGATACATATAAAATAGAATATTTCTCGTAGTTTTCCTTTATATTTCCTATAAACTCCACATGTATTTTGATAGATTTTCAATTAACATTACGCCTGAAAAACGTATATGTTAATTATGAACTTACATTTACATGTGTGCCTGTGATTTACAGATGTCTGGGGGAAATAAAAGTGATCATTTGCAGCCGGAATAATTTCCCTTAAGCCGGATATAAGGAACCATTTTTCTGTTACCAGATTAATTATTAATAATTGGAGAACAGATTGATGTTGATGAAGTTAGATAAATCAACATTTTTTCTTTTGTATTATGGGATATAAATCCATTGGACGACCTTAATTGATATCAACTGGTCATCAACAGAATTGTGCGTTTGATAAAATATTGATGTAAAAAATAAAACTTATTCTGGCAATGGTTTGGTTATATATCTTTACGAATAACTGCTTAGCGATTTTAAATGTGCTACAATTGAGCTTCATCTATCCGATTTGGGTACACAATCCGTATGGAGTTCCCCATGTCTGGAGCAAGCCTGTACTACAAATATACAAAAAAGTCGTGTTTCGACAGTGTTGCGGATGTATTTATGCTACACCAGAAATCCAACTCTAGAACAAATAGTTTTAGGTTGTAAATTTAAATCTAATTATTAATTCGAAACATATGTTGACTTGCCAAACAAGTTAAGAATTGCTTCGTCCAGATGAACATTATCTGCTCATAAGCTGATATAAAAAACTGTTCGATTTAATCATTGCAGAACTGGCTATAATCAAATTTGATATAAATGTGCAGTGTTACTGCTATGATCGAACACAATATGGGTGATAAAGAAGAAGCCTCTTTAACAGCATGTGAAACATATCTGGAAGCATATTATTATAATGGCAACAGATGGTAAAGATCTTTCACCAACCTTTTCAAATCTAAAATGTCCGTACAAATAATTTGTGATACCGACAAACGTTTCATTACATTCATTCCCCCATTACACACACACACACACACACACACACACACACACACACACATTCACCCTTCACCACCCCATTCCCCCTATCAAGACAGCTGAGAAGTAGCTTTTAATTTTAGGTATGTATTTATGTGTTCTGCCTCTACAGTAATTGTTGATTCTCATTGCAAAACAAGCTGCATTATTGATGGGGCTGATTAAGAAAAAATAAAGTTATTTTTCATGTAAATATCCTATCAAAGTGTTATATTTTATTATTGCAATCTCAATTACGAGTGTGTACAAATGAAGATCGAATTCAGTTCATATGCGTGTTTAATGTTTTATATAATGTTTTCATGTAATTAATTAGATAAACTATATATTTAAAATGATTTAAACTATACAATATGAAAAAAAAACATATCACCACACTACACAAAATTCCCACCCTAATAACAATTAGCATAATGAGAATAAATCAATAATAAACAATTTCTTCTATAACTGACTTTCTAAAACAAACATAAGATAATAATAAAATAAACTACAAAATTTAAAAATAAACTTACATATGACTACCATTCCCATAACAACCAGGAACATTTGATGGAGTTCATCGGCCAGTGCCATTATGTCCTCTGAGAAACTGAATAGCTTTTTTATATGTACCACTTCTTTCTGGTCCCAAATGCAAAACTTTTAATTGCTATTAAATGCTTGTCCAAGTGTGTATGTACCGGTGCAAAGCGGGTGTGCAATGCGATAGGGATTCAATCGGGCAATTTACAAGTCAGCGAAACGGACGTTTACAAATCTTTTGAACAACTCTAAAACCATAGTTTAAGTTTATAGGAAAAAGTTACGTATACATAACTAAGGTTCGATCCTCCGCCACGGCTATGTGTGTTGTTCTTGAGCAAAACACTTTTCCACATATGTTTAGTACTGGTTCTAACCAGGAATACTTCGAGCGTGATTTGCCTAAGTTGTAAGAACTTGTTTCACAGTCGATGTAAAATAAATATGTTTAAATTAAAACTAAACGGAAGGAATGCTTTATTAAAATAAAATACCACATAGCAAGCTTTAGTTCCCAGCACATGACCCACAGCCTTGTAGCAGCATAGTAAATTACGATCTCAACACCGTTGATCCTGGGGAAGGTGGGGGTAAGGTGGGGGGGAGGGGGGCGGAAATAGCTGTTGAAATGGAGACGCCGGCGAAGGATATAACGAGATATGCAGTCATGCAGACAAAACAGACAGTCACCGACGCAACTTCATGAAGTGGTTTAGTAGTGTACGAGTAAAAGGTTTCCAGTACCATTCACTATCCTGGACAATCTAGGTAAGGGGAAACACAGCAAAAAAGGAGACACTACACAGCAAGCGAAAAGTAGGATGGGAGAAAATGACTGGACAGTTGTCGACCCAGAAGAAGAGTTAGAAGTATCAAAGTGTCATCCAGAAAAGAGAACAACTCAAAGGCGGGCAAAGGTTGGGTTGGATGAAAAAGCGAAACTGGCTGAAGACGTAAGGGGGAAAAAGGTAAATAAAGATTAGATTGATCAGTTGTTATTAACATTATGTTTGTGTATAATATTTATAATTGTTATATTTTAAATCTTTAAATCAGCAGTTTTAACTCAGTTTGGCGATGCTGCTGCTGTTTTACCTCTTTAATATCTCTACCAAGTTGAACGGACGTGTAACGGGGGCGGGGTTTATTCGCAGTGTAACAATGTAATCAACGTGGTAGACAGTATAATACAGGTATCGTCACATTTCATATAATGTGCATTATATAAATGTTAATGGCATTGGAGTCCCGTTGAACTGTCAGTTCGTGTAAGTTTACATACATTCGGTTCGTACCAGTAGGTTAAAGTTATAATAAATATGCACTTTACAATGATGTAAAGACCTAAAAAGTTGCTTTTGTATGTTGATCAAGTTAATATTATTTTTTATATCATATACAGTAAAACCTGTCTTAAGCAGCCAATCAATGGAAAGAGCAACAGTGGCCTTTTAAGACAAGGTTTTTGCTAAATACAGGTTGTTTTGTTCTAAAAGCATATATATAGAAAATAACAGATATGGATGCTTAAGACAAGTGGCTGCTTAATAGAGGTGACCACTTATACAGGTTTGACTGTATATGTAATTTTAAATTGATCAACATGTCTTCTATATCATAGTGGTCCAAGGTGCGGTCTCAAGATGACTTGCCTCTCATCGTTAAGATCGTGGGTTTGAGGCCTGGTCAATCCAATGTGCGAAAGGTTGCCAGATATAAGTAGCAGGACGGTCGTTCTACTCAAGTTCATAATAAGTCTTTATAAGCAATAAAACCGTATACCATATAATAACGGTAATGTGTTGAACATTATCGTCCCGGCAGAATATTATGTGATCGACGACAGTAATTGGAGACTTAGAGATGGATTATTATTCCAGGTGTTTAAAGCGTAACAGTATACTACTGTCTACAGTGGAGGCGTAAACTATTGTAGAAGGGGACGTTTTCCACCATACAATGTATACAATCATTTACATTAATGCTTTTCCGATTTTGTTTAGATGCTTTTTATAAACATTAATGTAAACTTGCAAGTTGATAATCTACATTGTTAATGATGAATTTGTATATACCGTATCACATTCCTGGTAAATGGCAAATTACTTTATCTGCTTATTTGTATTCACTTGTAATGTGCACAAAAGTGCATATCATTTGGTATTATTACATTTCATGTTGCTTTTTTTATTTACCACTGTGTGTCATGTTATATTTGCATGTCATGCATCATGGACTGATGCGCTTCATGGTTTTCAATAAATATAACATTTTACACAACCGTTATTATTTGATAATATCTAACATCGTTATATAACTCACATGTACTACTTGTCTAGCTGAAATGATTGATTGATTGATTGATTGATTATTTAGCGTCACTTTTATGCCATCGAGGGCTAACAAACTATCAGTTAACCTAATCGCTGTTTCCTGGGATCCTGGAAGGTTAACCAGTACTCGAGCACACCCCATCTCCGCAAGTAACTGATAACTTTCCCACTTGAATCAGCGATGAGAGACGAATGATAATGAGAAACAATGTCGTATATCAATCATCATGGAGACTGTTGCCGGGCGGGGATTCGAACTCACGACCCCTGGATTGATAGTCAGACGCGTTACCGACTGAGCTAATCGGTCCCGGCTAGTTGAAATAAAGTAAATTGATCAACAGTATAAACAGAACAGAACTGAACATTTATTTAAACTTACTTATATTAGCTCGATTGTAGAGAAAGGTCAGAGTTGATATAAATCGCTCTTCCGTCTGTCTCCTGCGTAGAACAAGTATTCTGAGTGTGGTCAAGGAAGGTATCAATTATTATCTAGTAACGATCTGATTCTTTTATTTTCCAGAAATGGGTCAACAGGGGACAAACATGACTAAAGTTGTGATTAAGCTAAAAAAATTCTCAAGAACTGGCCAGCCAGATGAAATATTCGTTTGTTAATACTCATGAAACACAAAGGAAAGTGACCTATGCCATTTATTTTTATTGGTCTACAGCCGTGATCACTCTGATATATTAAGCGGCAGACATGACTGACCTGACGCGAAAAAAAAACAGTTGATAATTCCATCATCGATCGCTATTGTTGGTTCAAGCGCCGCCATTTTTCTTAGACAAGCTGACGATATCTAAATAAACACTTCATTGTATTTACTTGAATATGGATATCAATGTGTTTCCCAAAATGACGTCACTAGGCCCACCTTGTAGTGGTAAAACAATGCGTTGAATATCAATGTGTTTCCCCAGATTACGTCATTTGGTCCACCACCTAGTGGTAAAACAATGCGTTGAGTATCACTGTGTTTTCCAAGATGACGTCACTAGACCCGCCACCTAGTGGTAGCACAATCCGTTGAATATCAATGTATTTTCCAAGCTCATGCCACTAGATCCGCCACCTAGCAGTAACACAATGCATTGAATATCGAAGACTAGGCAAGTAAACCGAACTCACTTCAGTCTGCATGGGTAGGGCTATATTTCAACGATTTTGAAGAACGCGGCCATTCTAATTAAATATAAATCATTATGCTGAGTGTGCTATCTTGTTCACGATCCCTTTTTACAATTACTACAAGGGAATGGCCGTAATTAACGAACGGATCTCGTGTGACCAAATCCAGGGCAATGTTTCTTCATATAACAATCATATTCCAGGACACAAAGAGCATTCCACAAGGAAAATAGGTTTTAATGTAGAAAAACAATTAAACTGATTCAACGAAAAACAGTTGCGACTGATCGGAGCTAAGCGGTAATTAATAGCGGTAGTAAATATCCAATTTATCGCCTCTTTACGGTAACCATGGACTACAGTGTTCCTACCCTGGAACCACAGAGGGACCGATCATATTGTTATTACAATAATAAACTTGATAAAAAATGATGGAAAGGACACGACTATCATATGGAGGAAATCGTACCCTTAGTGGGGTAGGTGGGTAAACTATAAATTCACATACAATTAAAATATTTAACATAATTTTATCATTTTATTTGATTATAAAACAGTGAAAAACCAAGTCGATACACAGTAAAACACCACGTCCGCACTCAGCAATAACTAAGTCGATACACATTAAAACACCACGTCCGCATTTAGCAGTAACTAATTCGATACACATTAAAACACCACGTCCGCATTAAGCAGTAACTAATTCGATACATAGTAAAACACCAAGTCCGCACTTAGCAATAACCAAGTCGATCCACAGTAAAACACCATGTCCGCATTTAGCAATAACTAAGTCTCTACAGAGTAAAACACCGTGTCCGCACTTAGTAATAACAAAGTCGATCCACAGTAAATCACCGTGTCCGCATTTAGCAATAACCAAGTCGATACACAGTAAAACACCACGTCCGCATTTAGCAGTAACTAAGTCGATACATAGTAAAACACCAAGTCCGCACTTAGCAATAACCAAGTCGTTCCACAGTAAATCACCGTGTCCGCACTTAGCAATAACCAAGTCGATACACAGTAAAACACCACGTCCGCACTTAGTTATAACCAAGTCGATACACAGTAAAACACCAAGTCCGCATTTAGCAATAACTAAGTCGATACACAGTAAAACACCATGTCTGCATTTAACAATAACTAAGTCGATACACAGTAAAACACCATGTCCGCACTAAGCAATAACCAAGTCGATACAGAGTAAATCAACGAGTCCGCATTTCGCAATAATCAAGTCGATACAAAGTAAAACACCAAGTCCGCATTTAGCAATAACTAAGTCGATACATAGTAAAACACCATGCCCGCACTAAGCAATAACCAAGTCAATACACAGTAAATCACCGTGTCCGCATTTAGCAATAACCAAGTCGATACACAGTAAAACACCATGTCCGCACTTAGCAATAACCAAGTCGATACACAGTAAAACACCAAGTCCGCACTTAGCAATAACTAAGTCGATCCACAGTAAAATACCATGTCCGCATTAAGCAAAAACCAAGTCGATACACAGTAAAACACAAAGTCCGAATTTAGCAATAACCAAGTCGATACACAGTAAAACACCATGTCCGCATTTAGCAATAACTAAGTCGATACACAGTAAAACACCAAGTCCGCACTAAGCAATAACCATGTCGATACACAGTAAAACACCACGTCCGCATTTAGCAATAACTATGTCGATACACAGTAAAACACCATGTCCGCATTTAGCAATAACTAAGTCGATACACAGTAAATCACCACGTCCGCATTTAGCAATAACCAAGTCGATACACAGTAAAACACCAAGTCCGCATATAGCAATAACAAAGTCGATACACAGTAAAACACCACGTCCGCATTTACCAATAACCAAGTCGATACACAGTAAAACACCATGTCCGCATTTAGTAATAACCAAGTCGATACACAGTAAAACACCAAGTCCGCATATAGCAATAACAAAGTCGATACACATTAAAACACCACGTCCGCATTTACCAATAACCATGTCGATACACAGTAAAACACCATTTCCGTATTTAGCAATAACTAAGTCGATACACAGTAAATCACCGTGTCCGCACTTAGCAATAACCAAGTCGATACACAGTAAATCACCGTGTCCGCATTTAGCAATAACCAAGTCGATACATAATAAAGCACCACGTCCGACTTAGCAATAACTAAGTCGATACACAGTAAAACACCGTGTCCGCATTTAGCAATAACTAAGTCGATACACAGTAAAACACCAAGTCAGCACTTAGCAATAACTAAGTCGATCCACAGTAAATCACCGTGTCCGCATTTAGCAATTACCAAGTCGATACACAATAAAACACCACGTCCGCACTTAGCAATAACCAAGTCGATACACAGTAAAACACAGTGTCCGCATTTAGCAATAACCAAGTCGATATACAGTAAATCACCGTGTCCGCATTTAGCAACAACCAAGTCGATACACAGTAAAACACCGTGTCCGTATTTAGCAATAACCAAGTCGATACACAGTAAATCGCCTTGTCCGCATTAAGCAATAACCAAGTCGATACACAGTAAATCACCGTGTCCGCATTTAGCAATAACCAAGTCGATACACAGTAAATCACCGTGTCCGCATTTAGCAATAACCAAGTCGATACACAGTAAAACACCATGTCCGCATTTAGCAATAACCAAGTCGATACACAGTAAATCACAGTGTCCGCATTTAGCAATAGCCAAGTCGATACACAGTAAATCACCACGTCCGCATTTAGCAATAACCAAGACGATACATAATAAAGCACCACGTCCGACTTAGCAATAACCAAGTCGATACACAGTAAAATACCGTGTCTGCATTTAGCAATAACTAAGTCGATACACAGTAAAACACCAAGTCCGCATTTACATGACAGGACTGGACACCACACAACCATGGAGGGCCCTAGAAGTGAGAGGTAAGTGACCATTATATGACAGGATTTACACCACACAACCACGGGGGGCCCTAGAAGTGAGAGGTAAGTGACCATTAGATGACAGGATTTACACCACACAGCCACGGAAGTCCCTAGAAGTGAAAGGTAAATGACAATTAGATGACAGGACTAACACCACACTGCCACGGAAGGCCCTAGAAGTGAGAGGTAAGTGACCATTAGATGACAGGACTAACACCACACTGCCACGGAATGCCCTAGAAGTGAGAGGTAAGTGACAATTAGATGACAGGACTAACACCACACTGCCACGGAAGGCCCTAGAAGTGAGAGGTAAGTGACAATTAGATGACAGGACTATCACCACACTGCCACAGAAGGCCCTAGAAGTGAGAGGTAAGTGACAATTAGATGACAGGACTAACACCACACAGCCACGGAAGGCCCTAGAATTGAGAGGTAAGTGACCATTACATGACAGGACTTACACCACACAGCCACGGAGGGCCCTAGAAGTGAGAGGTAAGTGACCATTACATGACAGGACTTACACCACACAACCACGGAAGGCCCTAGAAGTGAGAGGTAAGTGACCATTACATGACAGGACTTACACCACACAGCCACGGAGGGCCCTAGAAGGGAGAGGTAAGTGACCATTATATGACAGGACTAACACCACACAGCCACGGAGGGCCCTAGAAGGGAGAGGTAAGTGACCATTAGATGACAGGACTAACACCACACAGCCACGGAGGGCCCTAGAAGGGATAGGTAAGTGACCATTAGATGACAGGACTTACACCACACAACCACGGAGGGCCCTAGAAGGGAGAGGAAAGTGACCATTAGATGACAGGACTAACACCACACAGCCACGGAAGGCCCTAGAATTGAGAGGTAAGTGACCATTAGATGACAGGACTTACACCACACAACCACGGAGGGCCATAGAAGGGAGAGGTAAGTGACCATTAGACGACAGGACTTACACCACACAGCCACGGAGGGTCCTTGAAGAGAGAGGTAAGTGATCATTATATGACAGGACTTACACCACACAGCCAAGCCAAGGAGGGCCCTAGAAGGGAGAGGTAAGTGACCGTCAGATGACAGGACTTACATCACACAGCCAATGAGGACCCTAGAAGGAAAAGGTAAGTGACCATTAGATAACAGGACTTACACCACACAACCAATGAGGGCCCTAGAAGGGAGAGGTAAGCGACCATTAGATGACAGGACTTACACCACACAGCCACGGAGGGCCCTAGAAGGAAAAGGTAAGTGACCATTAGACGACAGGACTTACACCACACAGCCACGGAGGGTCCTTGAAGAGAGAGGTAAGTGACCATTAGATGACAGGACTAACACCACACAGCCACGGAGGGCCCTAGAAGGGAGAGGTAAGTGACCATTAGATGACAGGACTAACACCACACAGCCACGGAAGGCCCTAGAATTGAGAGGTAAGTGACCATTAGATGACAGGACTTACACCACACAACCACGGAGGGCCATAGAAGGGAGAGGTAAGTGACCATTAGACGACAGGACTTACACCACACAGCCACGGAGGGTCCTTGAAGAGAGAGGTAAGTGATCATTATATGACAGGACTTACACCACACAGCCAAGCCAAGGAGGGCCCTAGAAGGGAGAGGTAAGTGACCGTCAGATGACAGGACTTACATCACACAGCCAATGAGGACCCTAGAAGGAAAAGGTAAGTGACCATTAGATAATAGGACTTACACCACACAACCAATGAGGGCCCTAGAAGGGAGAGGTAAGCGACCATTAGATGACAGGACTTACACCACACAGCCACGGAGGGCCCTAGAAGGAAAAGGTAAGTGACCATTAGACGACAGGACTTACACCACACAGCCACGGAGGGTCCTTGAAGAGAGAGGTAAGTGACCATTAGATGACAGGACTTACACCACACAGCCAAGCCAAGGAGGGCCCTAGAAGGGAGAGGTAAGTGACCGTCAGATGACAGGACTTACATCACACAGCCAATGAGGACCCTAGAAGGAAAAGGTAAGTGACCATTAGATAACAGGACTTACACCACACAACCAATGAGGGCCCTAGAAGAGAGAGGTAAGTGACCATTAGATGACAGGACTTACACCACACAGCCAAGCCAAGGAGGGCCCTAGAAGGGAGAGGTAAGTGACCGTCAGATGACAGGACTTACATCACACAGCCAATGAGGACCCTAGAAGGAAAAGGTAAGTGACCATTAGATAACAGGACTTACACCACACAACCAATGAGGGCCATAGAAAGGAGAGGTAAGCGACCATAAGATGACAGGACTTACACCACACAGCCACGGAGGGCCCTAGAAGTGAGAGGTAAGTGACCATTAGATGACAGGACTTACACCACACAACCACGGAGGGCCATAGAAGGGAGAGGTAAGTGACCATTAGACGACAGGACTTACACCACACAGCCACGGAGGGTCCTTGAAGAGAGAGGTAAGTGACCATTAGATGACAGAACTTACACCACACAGCCAAGCCAAGGAGGGCCCTAGAAGGGAGAGGTAAGTGACCGTCAGATGACAGGACTTACATCACACAGCCAATGAGGACCCTAGAAGGAAAAGGTAAGTGACCATTAGATAACAGGACTTACACCACACAACCAATGAGGGCCCTAGAAGGGAGAGGTAAGCGACCATTAGATGACAGGACTTACACCACACAATCACGGAGGGCTCTAGAAGGGAGAGGTAAGCGACCATTAGATGACAGGACTTACACCACACAGCCACAGAGGACCCCAGAAGTGAGAGGAAAGCGACAATTAGATGACAGGACTTACACCACACAGCCAAGGAGGGCCCAAGAAGGGAGAGGTAAGCGACCATTAGATGACAGGACTAACACCACACAGCCAAGGAGGGCCCAAGAAGGGAGAGGTAAGCGACCATTAGATGACAGGACTAACACCACACAACCACGGAGGGCCCTAAAAGGGAGAGGAAAGCGACCATTAGATGACAGGTATTACATCACACAGCCAAGGAGGGCCCAAGAAGGGAGAGGTAAGCGACCATTAGATGACAGGACTAACACCACACAACCACGGAGGGCCCTAAAAGGGAGAGGAAAGCGACCATTAGATGACAGGACTTACACCACACAATCACGGAGGGCTCTAGAAGGGAGAGGTAAGCGACCATTAGATGACAGGACTTACACCACACAGCCACAGAGGACCCCAGAAGTGAGAGGAAAGCGACAATTAGATGACAGGACTTACACCACACAGCCAAGGAGGGCCCAAGAAGGGAGAGGTAAGCGACCATTAGATGACAGGACTAACACCACACAACCACGGAGGGCCCTAAAAGGGAGAGGAAAGCGACCATTAGATGACAGGACTAACACCACACAGCCACGAAGGGCCCTAGAAGGGAGAGGTAAGCGACCATTAGATGACAGGACTTACACCACACATCCACGGAGGGCCATTGAAGGGAGAGGTAAGTGACCATTACATGACAGGACCTACACCACACATCCACGAATGCCCTAGAAGGGAGAGGTAAGTGACCATTAGATGACAGGACTAACATCACACAGCCACGAAGGGCCCTAAAAGGGAGAGGTAAGTGACCATTAGATGACAGGACTTACACCACACAACCACGGAGGGTCCTTGAAGAGAGAGGTAAGTGACCATTACATGACAGGAATTACACCACACAGCCACGGAGGGCCATTGAAGGGAGAGGTAAGTGACCATTACATGACAGGAATTACACCACACAACCACGGATTGCCCTAGAAAGGAGAGGTAAGTGACCATTACATGACAGGAATTACACCACACAACCACGGAGGGCCCTAGAAAGGAGAGGTAAGTGACTAATAGATGACAGGACTTACACCACACAACCACGGAGGGTCCTTCGAGAGAGAGGTAAGTGATCATTATAAGGGAGAGGTAAGTGACCAATAGGTGATATGACGTACACCACACAGCCACCTATGGTGTAAGCTCTGGCGACCCAATTTATCAATTTATCTGTTTAAATATATTTATTTTATTTTTTTAAATATATATTTATACACACACACACACACACACACACACACACACACACACATATATATATATATATATGCATACATTTGTAATCTATATATTTTTTTATTTGCCTTTGTTTTGCTTTTTACCAAAAAAATACCATCCTCACGTAGGTCCATCTTCACGTAGGCAATGTTTTTTACCAATACACATATCAATTTAACATATCGCTCTTTCTTTTTAAATCGTGTTGTTCAATCCAGTTATAAATCAATAAATAAAGTAATACTATGGCGAAATCAAATATTTAAAGTAATATTCGCGTACCATACGAGCCATAACTTTACTAATAATGAAAAATTGTATTGATAGTTTACATCAAAAGAGAAAAAACTGCATAATGATTATATTATCATAAACAAAGGCGCCTACGATTTCGATTTTTATTTTAAACAGCTAACTTGTCACATTATTACAAGTAAAACTAGGTAGCTTAGTTTGTAAGGTGGTGGTATATAGAGTCACTAGGTCTGTTGATCGGTTGGTATGGCGGTCTAAAAGCAACTTGTGGAACGATATACTTCCGCAGTCTTGCGGTTGATTTTAATGAATTGCATAACCAGACCAACATAATCAGATTTTGTTGATTTGGGATCGTTTGCCTTTCTTTCATGTCAAACGAGAGCTTATATTGAGACAGCGATATTTTAGAGCACACACACACAAACGATCTACAAATTATGTTCAATTAACTAAATAGATGGTGTCGTATTAATAATATGTCTGTTAACAACAACAAAAGTAATGTTGTTCATTTTAGACCAAACTCTATACCAAAAACTGATTGCATTTTTAAAGTCGGAAGTGATTTGATAAATGTTGTTGATAGTAATATTTACCTTGGTCTAACGCTAAGTGAACATTAAGATTATAATATTATGACTAAATATGTTGCTCAAAGTGCCAATCGTGTATTGGGTTTACTAATTGCAAAATACAAAAGTATGGGCGGTATGCCTTATGACGTTTTTACGAAACTTTTTGATTCTTGTGTCTGCCCAGTTATTTCGTACGGTGCTGTCATTTGGGGCTTTAACCCTTTACTTCATACAGTTTGGTGGTTATTTATATTTCTATACCAATAAATAACAACTATATAGTAGGTTCTTTAGTATTTATATAGTTCATCAGTTTATCATGTTATCGTAAAAATATACATCTAGTTTAAAATACTGGTACTGTCATCACTTAGTGGTTCCATGTCATTGGGCACTGAAATATAATACACAACATTCGATCTTATAATAATGGCTTGACATCATTACAATGTTTACACATAAAATGAATACATGAAATTTACATCTGTTGCTTCTTAGCATGTCATCAATAGTTTAAACTATAAATACGTCAATACAATAAAAATACAATGCAATTCTTAATCAAAGTTCATATAAAGTCATGGTTGCATAGTGGTCTTCTAGGTTTATTTCTTACATAAGTACATCTCTATATTTTCAATGGTTGTTTATAAAACAACACAATTACATTCATCTTACATATCTAGTGGGATTGTAGTCCGCTTATGACACACACACACACATACACACTACTCCAGCTGTACTGTCTTTACCTCGTGATGGTTATCAACACTGTGAAAACAATCATGCAAATATTATTCTAGAAAGTAAAACTTTAGTTCGACTGACTGCCATATTGGAAATTTAGCGCGGTTAATTTAATTCATTTGAAACAAACCATTTACACAATAAATTAGCGATAGCACATTTCAACCATTTCAAAAGACAAATACTCTCGAACATTTCAAGACACAGTATAAACCAACCTTTTTGACTTGGGACCGTTAAACCTTCAATAAAACTCTATATAGAGAAACTTTACACATCTTCTCCAACTTCAAACACGACAACACTGACCACCGCCTGATCATGATATCAAGTGACCAATTTAAAACAATCTGATTGGAGCAATTAAAAATAACGACATCACATGACCATAACAACTATTCCAAATATAGATATGTGGATAAGGGCTCAATACGGGGTATTTTACAGAGAGGTTTCTATTGGGAATATATTTATAAAATATATTATAAATACTTTTTTATACGACAGATCATTCTAAAATTGACCCCGCTACATAGACGCCTTTGGACACCTGTAATATAGACGCCTTTGGACACCTCTCATATAGAAGGCTTTTGAATTATTGGGTGAATTATGTTTATATTAACTGACAGAGTGGAAAACGGTGCAGGAAGTGTTCAGATTGCTCGTTATGAGCAATCTGAACTCTTCCTGCACTGTTTTCAAAGGCCTTCTTTGATTGGTGTGGGAAAACGCGTATCTATGGAGTAAAAGGATGTATCAACACGATTCAAAATAGAGCAATGCGTTTTTATCTTGGAGTTCGCAAATACACTCCAACAGCTGCTGTGGCTGGTGATATGAGCTGGTTGCCTTACTATGTTAAACAATGGAAAACTGTTTGTAATAATTGGGTTCGCCATGTAAATATGAGGAACTCAAGAATAAATAAAAATTAAAAAAGCCAATCGTTCATGTAAACATTGGATTTATGATGTGGTTGATGAATTTAAAGGTCTCAACCTTGATTTATATTGTAATATTCACGTACCTTTCTCAAAAGAAGATTTTATACAAGATATAACAGCGTCACTAGTGAACAGTTACGTTGTAGATTGGTCAAATAGTCTGGATTTAGTGGGCGGTCGACGAAATAATGGTCGAAATAAGCTTAAACATATCGACTTTTTAAGTCCGATTATGGTGTTGAGACATATTGTAATGTCATTTTACCATGAAAACATAGAGAGGCATTTGCTAAGTTTAGATGTGGGGTAGCTCCCTTAAAAATAGAAACAGGCCGATATGAGAATATACCTGAAAAAACGTCTGTGTCCATGTTGTAAAAGTGACGTTGAAACTGAAATACACGCACTATTAAAATGTAGACATTTTGTTGAAACGCGTAAAACAATGATTTATAAAGCTACACTTTTATGTAACGATATTAATTAATTATCAGATAATGAAAAAATGGCATTTTTGTTTATCAATCAAGAAATGATTAGAATGTGTGCAAAACCCTGTTTTAATATATTACAAAATCGAAATAAAATCTAATATAAATAATCTAATAATTCATTTAGATATATAAATCGTCTTAATTTTATGACGAGAAGTCGGTGCTAATCAGTTCATTGTAGAACTGATCAAGAGTGATATTCCATTTTTAAATCATTATTTAAGCTTTGAATAGCAGTTGCATTAGCAACTTTTTTTCTCCTCATATTTACTTTTAATAACATTTTAGACTATATGTCAAGATTAGCACCGACCTCTCTTTTTTTACTGTGTATATAGCCGTTAACACTTGTATTGTTAAATAGATTGCGTTAAATATTATGCATGTTTATCAATAAACATGCAGATATATAAACGGATGTGTGATAAATGTTAAAAACATATTATAACATGTTTAAGTTATAGTCTCTTATAATTCTCTATATGGAATGGCATGGTTATTTGTTAGATGTAAGGATTGTTTTATATGATGTATATACTATGTATTTACCATGATGAGACTTATAGAAAGAATTAAACTAAACTAACTCAATAAGAAAACATGTAAGTATTATTTTATTTTGTGAAAAACATAAAAGATCATATAATCATTTTCATACTGTAACCTGTTTACAACTTGTGAAATTTATCGATGATACTATTTTTTCGATCAAGTCATTTTCTGTGGTTAGAATACGTTTATATTAACAGGACACACAGCTTATAAGGTATTGAACATATCTGTCGATTTGCATTTTTGAAATACAGACTAGTTATCGTGATATTTGATTGACATTTTTGGAGGTGTACTGCTGTATTATATTTGGTGGGTGGGGTGTATACAAGCTTATACCCCACGGGCAGAGCGGGAAATTCGTCACGCTTGAGTACACACGATAAGTTTATGTTGTAATACACGACAAGAGGAGTGCACGAATCAACGGTTCACCTGTTCAAATTAAGCCACACCGAACATTTAAGATGTCTTGTCTTAAAGGGATTATATTGGCAAGTAACACAAACACGCTGTTCATCCAGACTTTTCCTGTACGCAGTGTGCACAAAATAATGCTTATGTATTGACGTATAACCTTCATTTATTTGAAAGTTATCAAATTAACAGTAATTGAATATTGGCCAAAACTTTAATACGTCCCGCAATAAAGTATTGCGCAATGTTTACATTGAACTCCGTAAACTTCCCGAACAAAGCCTCGAAAACGAGATCGGAAACGAGTCTTCACAATGTTATCCGATGATTGATCGGAAACCCGAAAGCGGTTCGTTGAAAATGGCAAATGTAAACAAAAGCAAAAAACGTGGCTTCAGAAACCCGATTTTTGTAATAAAGAGGTTATGCAATTAGACACTTTAGACGCGTATATATCTAAGTTATAAGTGTATTTTCATGCTGGGCGTGTGTATTTAGGACAGGGAATTGACGGTAATATGCCAATATAATCCCTTTAACTATAATAATATAACCCAAGATGCGGAGGCTTATGTTGATTCTATCATGTCGTCCCAACAGATAACGCGAGTTGATACGCCACAACAAAGTGGACGTAAGAGACATCTTTCTGTTCCCCTCGCTAATGATAGTACAGTGAAGAAGGCCAGAAATGACGATTCGTGTCGCGTTAGGGTGACCGCTAAACGTTCGCTTTATCAAGCCGCGCCTACTCCTGCTCCCCGTAATATCAATGTTACTCAGGCGGAGGTCCATCATGACTCGGATATAGGTGTTAAGGATATTCTAGCCAAGATGTCCGCAGACATGCATATGCTTTTTACCTCGCTGTCCGAGCGTATTGATAAGTTAGAATCCGGACTTGAGCAACGGATATCTGCCAAAGTGGCTCAACTGTTGGACAAACGCGTCAACGTGGAACTAGGGCGCATTAAGGAAGATGTCGACTCTAAGCTTGACACTTTCAGAGACACATAACGTGAAGAGATCGCTGATGATCTTCAAGAGATAAACAATAAAATGAGATCTCATGCGACTCCTGTGACAAACAATACACGAGATATTTCTCTAAATGTTGTCATTAGAAAACTCCCCGAAAGCGTCAACGAAAATCTGGATGAGAAGGTCAACTCACATATTTCACATGGCCTGAAAATTAATTCTGTTTCTGTTGCCAGTACAGAACGTAAACTGTCGAATACTAACAGTAGAGCCGGTGTGGTAATCGCTAAGTTGAAATCTAGTGCCGATAAAAGTAAGGTAATGTCTTCCAAGTCTTCATTAAAGAATAACCGTCAATATCCTGACGTTTTTATCCATAATGACCAAACAAGAGACGATCGCTTGATGTCAAATAATTTCAAAACCATCATTGATGCCATCAACCGCGGTGATAAATTGTCACTACATGGTTCACGAGTTGTGAATAGACGCAACCACCACAATGGTAACACTCGTGATAATGGCTACCATACTCGAGGCGGTAGTACGAGGCCCAGGTCCGATAATTCAACTGACGCTTCTACGGGATCGGTTTCACACTCTGGTGCTGCTCAAACCTCGGGTCAACAAGGTCAGAACTCAAACAGACAGAGCCAACACAGCTGGAACATGGCAAATGGCAGGCGTGGCGGTCGAGGATATGGTCGACGTGGTAATGGACATAGAGGTCGTTGCTAGGTACACGTCGGGTTCTGGAATGTTAGGGGTTGGAATTGTGATTCTACTAGTGATAATTTTATGTTGAGGTCATCATGTTTGAACTCTCTAAACCTAGATATTATAGGCATTGCCGAATCCCATCTTAAAGCTAGTGATGTACTACAGCTAGAAGGTTACCAATGGTACGGTAATAATCGCAAAAACTTACATACACGTGCTAGGACGGGTTCTGGGGGAGTTGGACTTTTTATTCGCAATGACATTGTAGCGTGGTTTAATATATCTGTTCTAGATAACACTACAGAAGGTGTTCTTTGGTTACAACTTACTCATAAAACAGAAGATATCGTTATTTTACCATGCGTATGTTACCTTCCTCCCGAGAACTCGTCCCGTCACGTAGATGCTTTTAATTTTTACGATAATCTTTTGACGGATATGTATGAATACCAAAATGTAGGAATACCGTTTATATGTGGAGATTTCAATAGCCGTTGTGGCGATAACAATGCTTTTATTGTTGGTGTTGATATTGATTCTTTGTGTGAAAGAAATGTCGTTGATTTTAAGACCAATGCATTTGGTGATATTTTGATTGAATTTCTTATTAATGCCAGTATGTGTATTCTTAATGGTCGTAATTTTATAAACAATGATTTTACATCTATTTCTACTAAAGGTTGTTCCGTTGTTGACTTCTGTTTAGTAAGTCATGATAATTTATCACTGTTCGATGATTTTTCAGTTGTACGTGCTGTTGATGCCGTCAACCTTTGTAATAATATTAGTGCAATTGTTCCAACAAGTATTCCAGATCATTCAGTATTAACATGGTGTATAAAGTTTGAAAATCCAACTGTTTTTACGAATAAATCAGATCTTACTGATGGATACGATAAATTTGACGTACATAGTATGCCAAATGATTTTTTGGCTGGTACTGATATTGTTACCAAGGTTAATGCTGCAATTGCAGACTTGGAAGGCAGTCTCCGTTCACAAACTGATATAGATGTGGCTTTTAATGGCTGGTGTGACATTGTTAATCATGAAATGTATAACCGGCTGCCTTTTAGGTCTGTATGTTGCGGTATTAACAATAAGAAAAGGCGCATTGGAAAGCCTTGGTGGAGTAATACTTTGACTGATTTATGGAACTCTGTTTGTAAGTCTGAAAAAGATTGGTTAAACTGTAATGGTATATATCTAAAAAATAAACTCAAATCTGATTACTGTTATGCTAGAAAGTTATTTGATAGAGAGGTTCAACGCTCTAAACGCCACCATTTGTATAAAATACAAGAAGATATGTTTAATGATATAAATAATGATCCGAAAGAATTCTGGAAATCTATTGGTAAAATAGACATACATAATAACAAGAAAAAGTCAATTCCAATGGAGGTTCTTCTGGATGATGGTAACTTGACTTCAGATGTTAAGGATGTTTTAAGTAAATGGGAGAAAGATTATAGTAACCTTTATAACTCTACTATTGATTCCATAAGAACTAATGATCATAATAATGTTGGTAACACGAATACAAGTTTTATTTTGGATGAGCATATATCTATTCTAAAGTAAAAAAAAGCTATTGAAAATGCTAAAAAAGGTAAAGCACATGGTATAGATAAAATACCGGTTGATGTTCTTAAAAATGATACTTCGGTATACTTTTTACATGTTCTTTTTAATGTTTGTTTTAATACAGGTTGTATTCCATCTTTATGGGGTAAATCTATTATAAATCCTATACCTAAGTCAAGCTCCGCCGACCCAAAAGACCCACTTTCTTATAGGGGTATATCATTATCATCATCCATGTATAAATTGTATAGTTCTATATTGAATAATCGTCTATATATTTGGTCGGAAAATAATAATAAAATTGTTGACGAGCAGAATGGTTTTCGGAAAAAACGTAGCACAATAGACCAACTTTCATCTCTAACAAATATTATAGATACTAGGAAAAAGCTTAAACGCTCTACATTCTGTGCTTTCATTGATTTTAAAAAAGCTTATGATTACATCAATAGAGACAAGCTTTGGGAAAGATTGCAGTGTATTGGTGTTTCTAGTAAAATGCTTGTAGCTGTCAAATCTTTATATGCATCTGTTTCCTCCTGTGCGAGGGTAAATAATTTTTATACCAATTGGTTTCCAGTGAATTCTGGTTTAAGACAAGGCTGTTCATTGTCACCCGTATTATTCAATTTGTTTATAAATGACCTAGCATTACGTATAAAATCCCTTGGTAAGGGTATCTGTATTGATAATGAAAATGTTAGCATTTTAATGTATGCTGATGATATTGTTCTACTTGCTGAAAATGAAGAAAACCTGCAGCATATGCTTAATGAGTTAAATAGCTGGTGTAGTATTAACAGTATGTCAATTAATTTTACTAAGAGTAGCATCGTACATTTCAGACCATTGTCAATTGCTAAATCAGATATTGTATTTACTTGCGGCGACAATGTTCTAACTTATACTGATAAATATGTATATCTTGAATTAACATTAACAGAGCATCTAGATTTTAATGTAACTGCAAAAATAGTGGCTCAAAGCGCTGGTCGTGCTCTAGGTTTACTTATTGCCAGGTATAAAAGCTTAGGTGGGATGCCCCATAAAGTATTTACAAAGTTGTTTTATTCACTTGTTTGGTCTGTTATATCGTATGGAGCTACAATATGGGGCGTTAAATCTTATTCGTGCATAAATTCAATACAAAATAGGGCGATGCGATTTTTTTCTGGGAACTGGCAAATATACACCTACTGCAGCCATTTCAGGCGATATGGGTTGGGTCCCTCCAATAGCCAATCAATGGAAATGTATAGCCAGACATTGGGTACGCAACATCTATACAATTGATACAAGATTAAATAAAAGAATTTTTATTTGGGCACGAAATTAAGCTAATCACTCTTATAAAAATTGGGTTTTCACAGTTATAAATCAATTTCATAGTTTACAGCTTCATAATCATTCATACTCAAACATTAACAAAATTAAATTTGTTGATACTGTATGTCTATATATATTACGGAATGGAAAACAAGTGTAAATCAAACAACTAGTATACGTGGTAATGGACGTAACAAATTAAGAACTTATAGACTTTTTAAAAATGATTATGAAGTAGAAAATCATTGTAAAATTGTGCTACCAATGAAGCATAGATCAGCGTTTGCAAAATTCAGATGTGGTGTTGCGCCATTAAAACTAGAAACTGGTCGATATGAGGGTATTAATGAGAATGACCGGTTATGCCCTTTCTGTAATGATGCTATAGAAGATGAGTGTCATGTTATTTTTAAAATGTGCCTCTTATAAAGATATTAGGACAGATCTGATGCTTAAAGCAGTAAGCATAGATGCAAACTTTAATAATTTTGATGACTGTAATAAAATGAAGTTTCTCTTTTCCAATAAAGATATGAAAAGAATATGTGCCAAAACCTGTTTTACAATACTACAAAAACGTAGAAATATTTTATATAAATAATGTATTATATCTTAAATGTAAAACAAATTAATTTTATATTATGTTGAGAAATCGGTGCTAATCAGGTCATTCCAGATCTGATCTGGGGTGATAACTGATCTTTTAAAATATTTTTTAAAAAAGCTTTTGACTATATAGCGATGCATTTGCATTTATTTTTCCTTTCACGATTCAACAAAAGTTATTTTAACAATCTTTTAGGTCTAGAGCCAAGATTAGCGCCGGTGTCTCAATTCTTAGTGTATAATGCTATATAGTATACATCTTTTTCTAAAATAATGCATGAATAATCTGTGATAGTTGTATATATTTTATGTCAATTAATTTTATAGCGATAGTCTCTTGTAATTCTAATATTGAATGGTTACGTACGTTGTATGTGTTACTGTCTGTTTTATTTATATGTTTGTACATAGATCTCGAATGACCTGATTAGCACCGTATTGAATATTATTGAACAGAACAGAATATAATTATATATGTTTATGTGTATGTTTTTGTGTATTTCACGCATGCATTGATTAATTGTACTTTGTATGATGATGAGCTGTATATGCTTAAGTCAAAATAAAATATATGTCTATTTTCATAACAATAATCGTAACTACACACTTATTAGCGATTTCTTGTAAATCTCAATTTTATTTTGATTAGAAGTTTTCTATTACTCGTTTTCTGAATGACAGGCTGATTACTGATTAGAAGATGAAAGCTAACATTGGATTGCAAACTGCGTGATTCGATAGTTTTTATTTCAGTGATATCAAGGCAATCAAAACAATTTAAATACTAATCAATTCTATATTTAATGGAACGCCAAGCACGACCTTGATGTGTAATTTCATTCTAATTAGATCAGATTACACTATGATGGTGTACCTTGGTACGTTGGCATTCGTGTGTGGTCACTTTACATTATGATGCGATTCCTTCAGATTAGAAACGTAAAACGAAAATGTAACTACATTGAAATGTAAAATGACCACGTCAAAATGCCACCAAACCCCATCAGAATGAAAAGTGATCATATCAGAATTTAAAGGAACCATACAATGATATAATGTGACCATATAATGGATCACATCAGATTGAAATGGTACCATATCGCAATGTAAAACGACCACAGCAAAATGAAAGTGATCACACTGAAATAAAATAATTGATTGATTGGATTGATTGATTGATTGATTGATTGATTGATTGATTGATTGATTGATTGATTGGATTGATTGATTGAATATTAAGCGTCATTTTATGCCATCGACGCCAAACAGACGATCATTTAACCTAACCGCTGTTTCCTGGGATCCTGGAAGGTTAACCAGTACTCCAGCACATCCCATCTCCGCAAGTAACTGATAACTTTCCCATTTGAATCAGCGGTGAAAGACGACTACATCATAATTGCAATATAACCACATCATCAAAATGAAGCTAAGATTGGCGTTCAATGGTGTTATATTTGATAATACATATTTAAAATGGATATTCTGTGTAAATGATTTGTTTTGATATGCTTTTTTCCATTAACATACAAGACGCTGAAGGCGTTACTGATAGGTGTCTGAAGAGACACGGTAGGTAGAAGACCGATCAGGTCACTGATGGTTAAATTGTAGATTCGGCTGGGAAGAGATTGTTCACTACAAAATAATTAGATTTACAGAATAATTATGAAAACATGTACATAATTTAGCGGTGATATATGTTAATGTAGATAAGTGTAGGCCTACACGTAAATGTAATGAATTTAAATTTAAAACTTTTCTAAAATTGATACGTCTTTAAAACTCCGTCACTGTATACAAGAAATAGTCATTGTTATTTCTTTTGAGAGTTTAGTTGACTGATTAGATCTCTGCGTTACAAGAATTCAAGGTACAAGAGTTGTCACGCGGATTTTGTCAGTTGATTTGGTTTTGTAAATCAGTTCCACTTGAGACTTCAACTTGTTCACATCGAGTTTCTTTTCAAATTCAAAATCAAATTATATTAAAAATAAATCAAAAAAAATCTGAAAAGCGAATTATATGAATACATAGATACTAGAGTATATTTTGTATACGGTTTATGGCTTTTTATGTATCCCATTTCGCACTACAAATGTTAAACGTTACATTGTTTCACACGTGTATATGTGTTTAGTTTTATTATTAGTTTAGATTATTCAGACAGGTGTGTCAACACCAGAGACAAGTAATTACGTGGTTGCGCTTATATTTCAGGATCTAATCATTTATTATTCTGGCTGTATGGTACCTGTTTGATCAGTACTCGTCTTGATTATTCGTCTGCTGTACAGCACATGGTCAAATCGTTCGCCCCTCTCCCACAGAGAGTAGGGTTGCGTAGCCGGCTTGCAGCCGCCTGTGATGTATTTCTGTATTTGTGACTTTGTATAATCATATAGTGTTGTCATATCATATGTCAAGATCATATGACTTGTTTTACATATACAATTATAAGTGTACAACAACCACGAACGGACACGCAAGTAATGAATCTGGCTGTGTGCAAGAAATAGTTGTTATTTCTTTCGCTCATAGTGACTCAATCAAGTACACCTCTAAAAGAGCGGTAGCATTCATATGAAGAGGTTTCGGTCATATAAAGAGAAGTGTCATCCATTTAAAGAGAGGTCGCATTCATTTAAAGAGGTTTCGGTCATATAAAGAGGTGGCATCCATTTAAAGAGAGGTCGCATTCATTTGAAGATGTTTCGATCAATTAAAGAGAAGTGTCATGACCTTAAAGAGAGGTCGCATTCATTTGAAGATGTCTTGATCAATTGAAGAGAAGTGTCATTACTTTAAAGAGAGGTCGCATTCATTTTAAGAGGTCTAGACCATTTGAAAAAAAAGTGTCATCCATTTGAAGAGGTTTCGATCATATAAAGAGAAGTGACCTTTATTTGAAGAGAGGAACTACTAGCGTAATTACTCAATAATATGATCCATTTTATTTTTCTTCATTTAATCTGCTCAACAAATTATATGAAGAGAAAAACAAATGGATGACACCCCTAATCAGATCATAGACGGATCAGTTCAAGTTTGTCCGAACTGAAGCTCTTTTTAATTGATGTTTAATTGATTTGATGCGCGCATTGAATACTTGAATAGACCGCGCAAAAACACATTTTATGAAATTGTTGATAGCTTTAATTATTTGATGCATGCAATAATTATTTGTTGATAATTAATTAATGAAAAAAACATTAAGTCTGTAATTAATGCAATTCATTTATAGTGTTATGTGCGCATATTGCAACTAAAGGCTCTATAGGCTTTTGTAAACACAATGTATGGAGCAACAATATATAGTCTATATCAGCTCAACCGTTAATAATATATAGTCTATTATCAACTCAACCGTTAATAATATATAGTCTATATCAGCTCAACCGTTAATAATAAAGTCTGTATCAGCTCAACCGTTAATAATACATAGTCTATATCAGCTAAACCGTTAATAATACATAGTCTATATCAGCTCAACCGTTAATAATATATAGTCTATATCAGCTAAACCGTTAATAATACATAGTCTATATCAGCTCAACCGTTAATAATATTAAGTCTATATCAGCTAAACCGTTAATAATATATAGTCTTTATCAGCTCAACCGTTAATAATATATAGTCTATATCAGCTCAACCGTTAATAATATATAGTCTATATCAGTTCAACCGTTAATAATATATAGTCTATATCAGCTCAACCGTTAATAATATATAGTCTATATCAGCTCAACCGTTAATAATACAGTCTGTATCAGCTCAACCGTTAATAATACATAGTCTGTATCAGCTCAACCGTTAATAATACATAGTCTATATCAGCTCAACCGTTAATAATATATAGTCTATATCAGCTGAACCGTTAATAATACAGTCTGTATCAGCTCAACCGTTAATAATACATAGTCTGTATCAGCTAAACCGTTAATAATACATAGTCTATATCAGCTCAACCGTTAATAATACATAGTCTGTATCAGCTCAACCGTTAATAATACATAGTCTGTATCAGCTAAACCGTTAATAATACATAGTCTATATCAGGTCAACCGTTAATAATACATAGTCTGTATCAGCTCAACCGTTAATAATACATAGTCTGTATCAGCTCAACCGTTAATAATACATAGTCTGTATCAGCTAAACCGTTAATAATACATAGTCTGTATCAGCTGAACCGTTAATAATACATAGTCTATATCAGCTCAACCGTTAATAATATATAGTCTATATCAGCTCAACCGTTAATAATATATAGTCTATATCAGCTCAACCGTTAATAATACAGTCTGTATCAGCTCAACCGTTAATAATACATAGTCTGTATCAGCTAAACCGTTAATAATACATAGTCTATATCAGCTCAACCGTTAATAATATATAGTCTATATCAGCTGAACCGTTAATAATACAGTCTGTATCAGCTCAACCGTTAATAATACATAGTCTGTATCAGCTAAACCGTTAATAATACATAGTCTATATCAGCTCAACTGTTAATAATACATAGTCTGTATCAGCTAAACCGTTAATAATACATAGTCTGTATCAACTGAACCGTTAATAATATATAGTCTATTCAGCTGAACCGTAATGTTAAAAATAACACGTATTTTTTATAAAAATGAAATGTATTTGGTATTGTTCAGAAATATGGAAAGACGATTGTAGGCCTGCTTTCAATGCAAACATGTTGTGTATGTATGAATATTTTTGTCAAATCCTCTCTCATAAATGCATATCAAAATTTATAGTATTATATAAAGAAATACCACATAAGTTGCAACTATTTTGTCCTATATATTATTTTCTACTGAAGGACAATGCTTATTTTTATATATACCTCTTATTGAAATGTGCACACGGATCGATAGGCAGCACTAAAAGAAGAAGAAATCAACTTCCAGATGACGATCATGTGCGTGTGTGTGGGGGGGGGGGGGGGGTGGGTGTGTGTGTGTGCGTGTGCTCGTGCGCGTGCGCGTGTGTGTGTGTTATGATAAATGGAGAAAAAAACCCAAGAAAAATGAAAGGAAAAAAGGAAGAAAAGTAGTAAAAAAGGGAAATGAGCAAACACAAAGTAAACTGGCTAAACATGGCGGGTTCGCCTGAGGGAACATTTGATCAAGAAAGCGACATTGCTATCAGAGAGACGCTCAGGGACGCGATTCTGTTTTGTTTGATATGACTTCAAGACGGATGAAAATGAGCGATTGTAAATATCCAAAAGTAGTTGAAACATCAGCATCATCACAGACAGTTAATAATGGTGACAGTGGTTCTAGTCATTGTCTGGCGACGCAGGGTAACCCCTCAAATAATGTGTCAACACAAACCGAAGTATCACACACTCAACACCCCCCCTCTCCCCCACCCACCCCACAGTCGCCCTCTAATGCGATGAACTTAAAGGTAGTAGACGTGTATAGACGTGTGAAAACCTTTCACGTGTACATTGAATTTGTATATACAGTATAACTTCCATATATCGAATTTCTCGGTATATCGAACTTTTTCTCAAGTCCCAACTTTTTTCCTTCTAAAACCGCAAATATATCGAAGTTATACATATCGAATTTTTCAGTATATCGAAGTTTTTTTCACGTCCCAAAAGAGTCCTTTTACACATCATTAACCATCTATGTATCGAATATCGATTACCTGTTCAAAATTTCTCGCGGGAGTGATGTACATGTATTTCACACCTGTGGTGCGCCGGTGCGATGATCGTAGGAACAAAGGCCCCGCTGATCACATAGCGTAAAGTCCCTTCGAGTGCCGGGGTAAATGTTTGTTAGGAGTCACACTTTAATAAACATTTGATTAATTAAAGGCAGAATGGTGTTAATTTACTGAAAAAACACATTAACGTTGTGTACGCAAACATGGCGACTGTGTCTGTCATGACTACATATCACCAATTTACCGAAAACGGCTAATTACCGACAAGCGCTGTTAACAACCCAAATTATTATCTTCGATAATGGATTCTTTCTGTGATGCTTATGTGATTTTGTGCAGTGTATATGTGTTATTCTAACGTACGTGTAAATCGTACGCATTGTATGACGTATACCGGAAGTGCTCCATGTAAGTTTTTATGTTTGTACATGTTTGTAGTGCTTTAGTTATATTGAATTTTAAACGACATACAGGGATTCAATAAATAATAAACACGATTTAACTTATGTTTTATTTCAACTTACCTTTACTACAAAAGGTATGACGGTAGATCTACAGTCATATACATGTTGCGATCTCATTACCAATCGAACTTTTACCATTACCATCGAGTGATCAAGACATGCACATATATTCGAAGTCCCGGTATATCGAACTTTTTATGGCGGTACCCTGAACTTCGATATATGGAAGTTATACTGTATGTATATGTTTCGGCGAGATACTGTATGTTTATTTCTAATAAAATATATGTTCTGTTCAAAAATGTTCTGTTCTAGCAATGTCTGGCCAACTTAACTGTATAAGCCGCTTGATATTCTGATAGATAACTGTTTCGTTACCGCATCGACTGAAACTGTGGAATTGTTAAGTTAGCATTCATCGCAATATAGTCATACTTTATATAGTCATACTTTAAACAGTCATAGTTTATACAGTCATAGTTTATATAGTGATACTGTATACAGTCATACTGTATATAGTCATACTTTATACAGTCATACTTTATATAGTGATACTTTATACAGTCATACTTTATACAGTCATATTTATATAGTGATACTTTATACAATCATACTTTATACAGCAATACTTTATATAGTCATACTATATATAGTCATACTTTATATAGCAGTACTTTATATAGTAATACTTTAAATAGTAATACTTTATACAGTGATACTTTATACAGTCATACTTTGTAAAGTGATACTATATAGAGTCATACTGTATATAGCCATACTTTATACAGTGTGCTTAATATAGTGTTACTTTATACAGTAATACTCTATATAGTCATACTTTATATAGTCATACTTTATACAGCAATACTTTATATAGTCATACTTTATATAGTAATACTTTACATAGTCATACTTTATATAGTTATACTTTATATAGTCATACTTTACATAGTCATACTTTATATAGTCATACTTTATATAGTCATTCTTTATATAGTCATACTTTACGTGGTCAAACTTTACGTAGTCATACTTTACATAGTCTTACTTTATATAGTCATACTTTATAAAGTCATTCTTTATATAGTAATACTTTATATAGTCATAATTATATAGTCATACTTTACATAGTCATACTTTGTATAGTTATACTTTATATAGTCATACTTTATATAGTCATACTTTATACAGCAATACTTTATAAAGTCTTACTTTATATAGTCATATTTTATATATTCATACTTTATACAGCAATACTTTATATAGTCATACTTTATATAGTCATACTTTATATAGTCATATTTTATATATTCATACTTTATACAGCAATACTTTATATAGTCTTACTTTACATAGTCATATTTTATATTGTCAAACTTTATACAGTTATACTTTATATAGTCATACTTTATATAGTCATACTTTACATAGTCATAGTTTATATAGTCATACTTTATATAGTCATTCTTTATATAGTCATACTTTACGTAGTCATACTTTACACAGTCATACTTTATATAGTCATACTTTATAAAGTCATACTTTATACAATCATAGTTTATACAGTCATACTTTATTTAGTAATGCTTTATATAGTAATATTTTATATAGTCATACTTTATATAGTCATACTTTACATAGTCATACTTTATATAGTCATACTTTATATAGTCATACTTTATACAATCATAGTTTATACAGTCATACTTTATACAATCATTCTTTATTTAGTAATACTTTATATAGTCACACTTTATATAGTCATACTTTATATAGTCATACTTTATACAATCATAGTTTATACAGTCATACTTTTTACGGTCATACTTTATTTAGTAACACTTTATAAAGTCATACTTTATATAGTCATACTTTATACAATCATAGTTTATACAGTCATACTTTATTTAGTAATACTTTATATAGTCATACTTTATATAGTCATACTTTATAAAGTCATACTTTATACTATCATAGTTTATACAGTCATACTTTATACAGTCATACTTTATTTTGTAACACTTTATATAGTCATACTTTATATAGTCAAATTTTATACAGTCACGCTTTATACAGTCATACTTTATAAAGTTATACTGTATAACGTCATACTTGATTTTGTCATACTTTATACATTCATACTGTATATAGTCATAACATATATAGTCATATTTTATATAGTCATACTTTTTATTGTCATATTTTATACAGTCATACGTTATATAGTAATACTGTATATAATTATACTTTATATAGTCATACTGTATATAGTAATACTTTATATTGTCATACTTTATACAGTCATACTGTATATAGTCATACTTTATATAGTCATACTTTATATAATCATACTTTATATAGTTATACTTTTTATAGTCATACTTTATATAGTCATACTTTACATAGTCATACGTTATAAAGTCATACTTTATATAGACATATTTTACATAGTCATATTTTACATAGTCATACTTTATGAAGTCACAGTCATATTTTATATAGTCATACTTAATATTGTCATACTTTATACAGTCATACTTTATACAGTTATACTTTATATCGTAATAATTTATATAGTCATACTTTATATAGTCGTACTTTATGCAGTCATACTTTATGCAGTCATACTTTATACAGTTATACTTTATATGGTAATACTTTACATAGTCATACTTTATATAGTCATACTTTATATAGTCATTCTTTATATAGTAATACTTTATATAGTCATACTTAACATAGTCATACTTTATATAATCATATTTTATATAGTCATATTTTATATATTCATACTTTATACAGCAATACTTTATATAGTCTTACTTTACATAGTCATATTTTATATAGTCATACTTTGTATAATAATACTTTACATAGTCATACTTATATAGTCATACTTTATATAGTCATTCTTTATATAGTAATACTTTACATAGTCATACTTTATATAGTCATACTTTTTATAGTCATTCTTTATATAGTCATACTTTATATAGTCATTCTTTATATAGTCATACTTTACGTAGTCATACTTTACGTAGTCATACTTTACATAGTCATACATTATAAAGTCATACTTTATATAGTCATACTTTATACAATCATAGTTTATACAGTCATACTTTATACAGTCATATTTTTTTAGTAATACTTTATATAGTCATACTTTATATAGTCATACTTTATATAGTCATACTTTATACAATCATAGTTTATACAGTCATACTTTATACAGTCATACTTTATTTAGTAACACTTTATAAAGTCATACTTTATATAGTCATACTTTATACAATCATAGTTTATACAGCCATACTTTATACAGTCATACTTTATTTAGTAATACTTTGTATAGTCATACTTTATATAGTTATACTTTATATAGTCATACTTTATATAGTCAAATTTTATACAGTCACGCTTTATACAGTCATACTTTATATAGTCTTACTTTATAAAGTTATGCTGTATACAGTCATACATGATTTTGTCATACTTTATACACTCATACTGAATATAGTCATAATTTATGTAGTCAAATTTTATATAGTCATACTTTTTATTGTCATATTTTATACAGTCATACTTTATATAGTAATACATTATATAGTCATACTTTATACAGTCATATTTTATAAAGTCATACTGTATATAGTCATACTGTGTATAGTTATACTTTATATAGTCATACTGTATATAGTGATACTTTATATAGTCATACTTTATATAGTTATACTTTATATAGTCATACTTTATATAGTCATACTCTATATAGTCATACTTTACATAGTCATACTTTATAAAGTCATACTTTATATAGTCATACTTTACTTAGTCATATTTTACATAATCATACTTTATGAAGTCACAGTCATATTTTATATAGTCATACTTTATATTGTCATACTTTATACAGTCATAATTTATACAGTTATACTTTATATCGTAATAATTTATATAGTCATACTTTTAATAGTCATACTTTACATAGTCATACTTTATATTGTCATACTTTATATAGTTGTACTTTATGCAGTCATACTTTATGCAGTCATACTTTATACAGTTATACTTTATATGGTAATACTTTACATAGTCATATTTTATATAGTCATACTTTACATAGTCATACTTTATATAGTCATATTTTTTATAGTCATACTTTATATAGTCATACTTTACACAGTCATACTTTACATAGTCATATTTTATATAGTCATACTTTATATAGTCATACTTTGTATAGTCATACTTTATATCAATGTTTAGTGAGCCGTGTGCCGCAGCTATAACATATTTACTCGTCAAAACTTTCTACACTATGTTCTCTAAATTTAGATCACAATATACCACAGTACTAAACTAAGTTTAAACTAATTTAGTTTTGGTCGATTACGATGTTAATTAAGAGCTCTCGAATTCATCAAATCGAACATGTTATCGAACCTGTGATATTTACGTTAACTGCCAACACTGTATCCATTGCAGTGCCGCCTGGCTTTGCCTAACCTATAACTTTTGTAAGACTCAAACGGAAAATCTTAAATCATAATCTCACGTGCTTGCAATAAAAGCTCGACTTGAAATTACAACAACTCGAACATAAAAAATCGAGCAAATCGGCTCACTCGAAGAAACTGTACGACTTGAACAAGGTGAAATATCCACTTTTTTACAAATATTTGTCGAAACTACAAAACCGTTGGCAGATAAGGTGCATGTTAAACCTCACAAGTTATTATACCGACGGCAGATAAGGTGCATGTTAAACCTCACAAGTTATTATACCGACGGCAGCTAAGGTGCATGTTAAACCTCACAAGTTATTATACCGACGGCAGATAAGGTGCATGTTAAACCTCACAAGTTATTATACCGACGGCAGATAAGGTGCATGTTAAACCTCACAAGTTATTATACCGACGGCAGCTAAGGTGCATGTTAAACCTCACAAGTTATTATACCAGCAAACGGTTTGTATAATACAGAATAAAGCAAAAGCAGAATATTCATCAGGCATTAGTAAAACCAAAAGAAATATAGAGGCTAACCTTTTTAAAGCGATCTCATTTCTTTGTCATGAATGGTGTCAAGAAGAAGAAGAAGAAGAAGAAGAAGAAGGTGAAGAAGAAGAAGAAGAAGAAGAAGAAAAACGAGGCTCTGCTGAGTCCTTGATTTTTTCGTTCCGAACCTGATACTGGTCGTGAGTTCGAATCCCCGCCCGGCAACTGTCTCCGTGATGATTGATTGATATACGATATTGTGTCTCATTATCATTCGTCTCTCACCGCTGATTCAAATGGGGGAGGGGGTGCAGCCTTATCAGTTACTTACGGAGATGGAGTTTGCTCGAGTAGTGGTTAACCTTTCAGGATCCCGGGAAACAGTGGTTAGGTTAACTGATTGTCTGTTAGCCTTCGAAGGCATAAAAGTGACGCTAAATATTCAATCAATCAATAATAGTACCAGTGGTTTCATATAAAACATTGTAAGTGCTGCGTAGCTGAATAAAATAAACATCCATAACATTATACCTATTTAAAAGGAAAAGTATTCAGTTTGTTTGAAACATGCGTTTGAAACATGCAAAGTGTGTGTTACCATACAGGAACATGCGTTTGGAATATGCAAAGTATGTGTTACGATACAGGAACATGCATTTGGAGCATGCAAAGTGTGTGTTACGATACAGTTCAGTGGTGTGCGAAGTACAACCATATTTGATATGAAATTCCTCCACGCGTGCGTATTTGTATGTAAAAGTAAACCTTATACAGACATGTACTAGATTAGGATCTTTTGCAGTATGTTATATAAACATAGAGTACAAATGAAAATAATAAGGGACTAGGATGTGGTTTTCAATTTTTTATGGACGCGATTTTAGTGAGGCCCACCCAGGGAGTGTGTGTGTGTGTGGGGGGGGGGGGGGACTGTTCCCTGGATCTCTTAAAGTAATGGCCATTGTTCTCCAGTGCCCCAAAAGTGTTTGCCATAGTTCCCTAAATCTCCAAAAACCATGGGGAGGTCCTCTTTAGTTAGTTTAAACAAATAAGTATTATATAATGCATAACATTTCAGTTACATAATTCTATTTTATCTTCTTTATTTTTTTTTTTCAAACTTAATAACTCTAAAAACATTTTGATAGAGAAGTTGTATTAAATGATTACTTTAAATACTTAACCTGTCGGCCTGTCGGCCTTTAGAGCCCTACACACCCACCAGCTTCCGATCATATTGGTCACAGGTGAGGGCAGAGGTCCCCAAAGTCGACCCGCAAGGGTACATTGTGTATCACCCCAGCCTTTGTAGTTAGTTCCTCCTTGTGGGATATACGCCACTGATGGTATGTTGGCCAGGGTAGAAGGCTTGATTTAAGAATACTTGTCACAGACTCGGCCGATGAAAGCTGGAGCATGAATGCTCCCGACCTCAGTGGTACAATATTTTTTTGATTTGTTGCCCAGTTCCCTATGTAGTGATAGGGTAAATTTAACTAGCGAGATACTGTCCAATATCGGAGCTGGCCCAGCTGACTTTATGATCAGCCTGTGTGCCCACGGGTTTTTAGACAGATAATGCATGTCCGTGGGCACCCGAGGCTGATCATGATGATATTGAGCATGGTTATATATTCCTTCATTAAGAAAAGTCTTTAAACAGTTGTTTCGCACCGAATCAATGTGAAAATATTGTTAGAATATTCAATAGTCAATGTAGGTGAAATGTACACTGCCGCAATGTCGTAATTCTAAGGTTTTTAGTACCTCCGCCTGCAATAGAATCACTTGGAGTTTATATCCCTTTTCTCAGTTCAGTGAACAAACCAATGAAAATCTTTGTTAAAAAAGACGTGGCCCCGGACTGGCAATTAGGGGTGGGCTAAAAATCATTGCGCATGCTATTACGCAGCTTATCTCTAGGGATTTTTTCTTCAAGCAAGTTGTGTCAACGAAGTAGCAGAACAAAGAAAGCCGTAAATTGGAAATCGCATTAAAAATAAAGTTGTGAAATAGTTGCCTTTTTATCAATCAGTTTACGGTATACTTATCATTATTCCATTCATCCAAGAATTGAATGCCTGTGACATAATATGTCTTAACTTGATTATTATACTAAATTTAAGACATATTTTTGTTATGAAGATTATATTGATACACTAGATAATGATGCATTGAGAAATAGTTTTCATGTCTTAGGTTAAGTTCACACTCGTTAGAAATTGACTTTGATAGAAAAAAGCGTTGATGTAAATTGTGTAATCACAATGTAATTGAATCTGAGAATCATTTCATCTTATGTTGTACAAGGTATACTGATATTAGGAAAACATATTTAGGGCATATATCATGGCTTTCAGTACACAAATTCAATACTTTTATGTCAACAAAATATAAAAAGATGTTTAAACTTTCAAAATTCATCAAAGAAACATTAATGATTAAAAAAAATACTCTGAAACTTTGACTGTTTGTTAATCTATATTTTACTTTCATCATATATTTATCTGCATTGTATTGAACTGTAAATTATTGTTTTTGCCATATTTCTGTAATCATTGTAAAAGGCAAAAGGCAAATGTCTTGCCGAGTTGCTAATAAACTTTGAAACTTGATTTTGATTATTAACAAAGAGACAAGATGTTGTTTTTTGAAATCAAGGACATATTTATAATCACCTAGATTGTTTAACGGTGACAGGTGTCCCGATATACATGAAATGGAAACATAAAGAAAATTGTCCTCGTCAAAATGACTGGTTCAAAGCGCCAGCGTAAATAAAAGGTTATACATACAAAGAAAATTAAATTTGAAGAAAGTTAAAATATATATCATTAAAATGACGTCCCGCTATATTTGAAAAATGAACATAAAAGAAAAGGAAAATGAAATATGACCACATTTTAGCCCTATAGTATACATATATCAATAGATATGCACTTGAATACACCATCTTGATATACTTCGAGGAACACAGAAATATAGTTTAGTATGCTGTCTATGTATATACATAAATATATACGACTTTGTTTTATACGTGCATGTTTGAAAACGCGAATGGGAGAAAAGAGTTGCATAAATTTTTGTTTGATGCTGAATAAATTTATGTGTTGCTTTTGTTATTTGAGTTCACTGGCATGGAAGCAGTAACGAAACAATTAAAAAAATTATTACATTCGTTAAGTACTGCCGTATTATGATACACAGAAAAAGGGTTGGTATTTAAATTAAGAATGAAAAGTGACGTTCCATCCTATATACTACATGTATTTTAGAAATGTACAGATCAGTTAAGATGAATATCATTCCATGATGGAGTGTAGAGTGTGAGAATATTTCAGGAGGCACCGCTGCTGAGCTGATAAATCCCATAATACATTTTCATGAGTTACTGTCATGTACTTATGTTAAAGATCATCTTAGATAACTTACAATATCTTAAAGGGACTATATCAAGAAACACGCTAGAAATGTCACAAAATATGTTGCACTTTTATGCGGGAAATTTATTTTTTTTAATTTTTTTTTTTAAAAATGTTGAAAATAAAATACATTTTTTTTATAAAAAATGACCACTTGCCTCTAATCGAAAAGGTCGGGGTTTACTGGGCGTACTGGGTGTACTGGGTGTACTGGGTTTACTGGGTGTACTGGGTTTACTGGGCGTACTGGGTGTACTGGGTTTACTGGGCGTACTGGGTGTACTGGGTTTACTGGGCGTACTGGGTTTACTGGGCGTACTGGGTTTACTGGGCGTACTGGGCTTACTGAGCGTACTGGGCATACTGGGTGTACTGGGCGTACTGGGTTTACTGGGCGTACTGGGCGTACTGTGTTTGCTTGGCGTACTGTGTTTACTGGGTTTACTGGGCGTATTGGGTGTACTGGGTTTACTGGGCGTACTGGGTTTACTGGGCGTACTGGGTTTTCTGGGCGTACTGGGCTTACTGAGCGTACTGGGCATACTGGGTGTACTGGGCGTACTGGGTTTACTGGGCGTACTGGGCGTACTGGGTTTGCTTGGCGTACTGTGTTTACTGGGTTTACTGGGCGTACTGGGTTTACTGGGCGTACTGGGCGCACTGGGCGTACTGGGCGTACTGGGTTTACTGGGCGTACTGGGTTTACTGGGCGTACTGGGCGTACTGGACGTACTGGGTTTACTAGGCGTACTGGGTTTACTGTGCATACTGGGTTTACTGGGCGTACTGGGTTTACTGGGCGCACTGGGCGCACTGGGCGTACAGGGCGTAATGGGTTTACTGAGCGTACTGGGTTTACTGGGCGTACTGGGCGTACTGGGTTAACTGGGCGTACTGGGCGCACTGGGCGTACTTGGCGTATTGGGCGTACTGGGTTTACTGGGCGTACTGGGTTTACTTGGCGTACTGGGCGTACTGGGTTTACTGGGTTTACTGGGCGTACTGGGTGTACTGGGCGTACTGGGTTTACCGGGTGTACTGGGCGTACTGGGATTGGGCGTACTGGACGTACTGGGTTTACTGGGCGTACTGGGTTTACTGTGCATACTGGGTTTACTGGGCGTACTGGGTTTACTGGGCGTACTGGGCGCACTGGGCGTACTGGGCGTACTGGGCGTACTGGGTTTATTGAGCGTACTGGGTTTACTGGGCGTATTGGGCGTACTGGGTTTACTGGGCGTACTGGGCGCACTGGGCGTACTTGGCGTATTGGGCGTACTGGGTTTACTGGGCGTACTGGGTTTACTATGCGTACTGGGCGTACTGGGTTTACTCGGTTTACTGGGCGTACTTGGTTTACTGGGCGTACTGGGTTTACCGGGCGTACTGGGTTTACTGGGCGTACTGGGTGTACTAGGCGTACTGGGCGTACTAAGCGTACTGGGCGTACTGGTGTACTGGGCGTACTGGGTTTACTGGGCGTACTGGGCGTTCTGGGCGAACTGGGCGTACTTGGTGTACTGGGCGTACTGGGTGTACTCGGCGTACTGGGCGTTCTGGGCGAACTTGGCGTACTGGGTGTACTGGGCGTACTGGGTTTACTGGGCGTACTGGTTTTACTGGGCGTACTGGGCGTACTGGGTTTACTGGGCGTACTGGGTTTACTGGGCGTACTGTGCGTTCTGGGCGAACTGTGCGTACTGGGTGTACTGGGCGTACCGGGCGTACTGTGTGTACTGGGCGTACTAGTACGGGCGTTCTGGACGAACTGGGCGTACTGGGTGTAGTGGGCGTACTGGGCGTACTTGGCGTACACCCCGACCTCAGCGATGAGAGGCACGTGGACTTTAAAAAGCTCGGTTTAAAAACTTTATGTGAGAAAGTTTGCCAGATACGTGCGGACTGTTGGTGGTTTTATTTTGACGTCTTTTTCCACAAATAAAACTGGATTGTCAATTATAAAACATGTTATGTGTTAAAATGGTGTTAAACTTCATTAAAAGTAACCTACTGAATTAGTTTAAACTATATATTATTCACGATATACACGGAAGGTACACATTAAGTTACAGATGAGGGTCCTCCGTGACCGAGTGGCGCCGTCACAAGATCACATACCTCTCACCACTGAGGTTGCAGGTTCGAGTCCCGCTCGCTCCAAAAAAATTATGAGAGAAAGTTGGCCAGTTTCTTGCGGAAAGACGGTGTATCTACTCAGATTCGTTCTAAGGTTTTCCCACACTAATATTAAAACTGGATATGCCATATTTAACCTGAAGTGTGTTGCAAATGGCGTTCAACCCCTATCAAAAAAGGTAACAGGTGAAAAGGAATAAGCGTAAAACCTCTATTAAAAAAGGTAACAGGTGAAAAGGAATAAGCGTAAAACCTCTATTAAAAAAGGTAACAGGTGAAAAGGAATAAGCGTAAAACCTCTATTAAAAAAGGTAACAGGTGAAAAGTATTAAAATGAATACCCGACAAAAGTCACACCAACTTTTATTTTTTTTTTTTACAGAGTAAATGGATACATGTCTATTCAAATAGTATACAATTATATAGCAGTTCAAATTATACATGTAAAGGAATTCTCATGCTATAGCCGCGCTAGATTGCACAAACCAAGAAAAGAGGATTTCCATACTAATGTCTTATGTCATTTTAGCCAATCAAATTTAAATACAGTAGCTATGAGATTATGACACATGTGTGTATTTGAACTGTTATTTATCTGTTTATAAAACATAACCATTCACGGAAGACAACGCATACGAGAGGTGTCCCTTTAAATCGTATAATTATGTATCTTTGTTTTTATTTTCCGACGTTACAATGAAGTAAGATTAAATAAAAATTTACTTAGTACATGTATATTGTTCGTATTTTATATCCTAGTGGCGCACATAAAGTGTACTATTTTAGCGAATAATTTAATCTGAATACGCCAGCATGTACCTGTAAAGCACACGTTTCACTTTTAAGGGGACATATACTGCAGTTTTGTTGAATGGATGGATGGATGGATGGATGGATGGATGGATGGACGGACGGACGGACGGACGGACGGACGGACGGACGGACGGACGGACGGACGGACGGACGTTCTGGTGGAAGTGATGTTGTGGGGTGCAGTTATTATATGTTATAAAACATCTTTTTTTTTCATAAAACAAAACAAAACCTATCTTCTATCTAACCCTAATGTCACAAACCTTGAGATCCAACCCTAATGACACTAAAAAAGAATGAAAAAAGGTGGAAAAAAAAGTAAAAGAAAAATGTGAAAAAATAAAATTAACCCTACAATGCCATTTGGACGGGTTTTCGCACTTGTGTGGTGAACATTGCACCCCACAAGTACAAAAAAAACAACAATTCTGTACTGGCAACGCAACCCACAACTGCTGCTCCAGACGGACGGACGGATATCTAGCGTCATTTTATGCCACCGAGGGCTAACAGACGATCAGTTAAGCATAATTGTTTTCTGGGATCCTGGAAGGTTAACCAGAACTCAAGCATAAGCCATCTCTGGAAGTAACTGGTCACTTTCCCACTTGAATCAGCGGTGAGAGACGAATAATAATGTGACTCAATGTCGTATATCAACCGTCACGGAGATTGTGGCCGGGCGGGAATTCGAATGCACGATCCCTTGATTGATAGTGAGACGCGCTACCGATTGAGCTAATTTTGCCCGGCAAAATAAAAGAAAAACTACATCATGATTGCAATATAACCACATCATGAAAATGAAGTTAAGATTGTACCGTCTGAGCTAATCGGAGCCGATTTTATTGAAGTTATATATCTACAGATGTTAGCTAAAGTAAATATCAATCATTTAAAGGGACTCGCTGCAGTTTTGATAAAATTATATATCTACCGGCAGAAGTCAGGTAATTAGTAGCTATCAACAATTTAAAGGGACACACTGCAGTTTTGATAAAATTATATATCTACAGAAGTCAGGCAAAGAAAATATAGATAATTTAAATGGACACACAATAATTTTGATAACTTTTCAAATAGAGATCTCAGTATTATCAATAGAACCAGTGACTTAAGGTCACTGATAGAACAGAACATATTTTAAAAAACTTGCAACGTAGTATAGTAAATACGTAAAGAAAGTAAATAGATAACTGTAGTGGCATTGTGCATATATAGCACCCAGTACAATGTGTTATAATTCACTGTTAGTAAATATACGTAATATCCAGTCTCACTAACAATATTAGTAAAGCGTGTGTCTGTTGTTTTATGCTGTCAGAAACAAACGAGGAAACTGTGGCGGACAAGGGGGGTTACTATTGTAAGTATATTATAAAAGAAAAATAGAGAGTAATCTTTCTTTTACATACCACTTCGTTGGTTTGATCTATATCCGACATGAATGTCACCTATGCCATTTATTATTTATAGCATCAGTGATGCTATAATAATATGAATAATAATGACAGCTATAATGTCAAGAAAAACATTAATATACGCAGCGTGTGTGTACAGTAAATACATATCGAAGTGATTTCCTGAATGTTACAACAAACGGGGCACTTCCTGAAATGATGAAGCTAATTAATTTGATTATATCATTAACATATACCCAATTTATACCAGCTTGTACTTTTATGTATCGTTAATATATAACCAATCTATACCAGCTTGTACCATAATATATCATCAATATATACCCAATTTATACCAGCTTGTACTTAATATCATTAATATATACCCAATCTATACCAGCTTGTACTATAATATATCATTAACATATACCCGATCTATACCAGCGTGTACTTAATATCATTAATATATACCCAATCTATACCAGCTTGTACTATAATATATCATTAATATATACCCGATCTATACCGGCTTGTACTTAATATCATTAATATATACCCAATCTATACCAGCTTGTTCTTAATATCATTAATATATACCCAATCTATACCAGCTTGTACTATAATATATCATTAATATATACCCAATCTATACCAGCTTGTACTATAATATATCATTAACATATACCCGATCTATACCAGCTTGTACTTAAAATCATTAATATATACCCAATCTTTACCAGCTTGTACCATAATATATCATTAATAAATACCCAATCTATACCAGCTTGTAATATAATATATCATTAACATATACCCGATCTATACCAGCTTGTACTTAAAATCATTAATATATACCCAATCTTTAACAGCTTGTACTATAATATATCATTAATATATACCCAATCTATACCAGCTTGTAATATAATATATCATTAACATATACCCGACCTATACCAGCTTGTACTTAAAATCATTAATATATACCCAATCTTTAACAGCTTGTACTATAATATATCATTAATATATACCCAATCTATACCAGCTTGTACTATAATATATCATTAATATATACCCGATCTATACAAGCTTGTACTTAAAATCATTAATATATACCCAATCTTTAACAGCTTGTACTATAATATATCATTAATGTATACCCAATCTATACCAGCTTGTACTATAATATATCATTAATATATACCCGATCTATACCAGCTTGTACTTAATATCATTATTATATACCCAATCTATACCAGCTTGTACTATAATATATCATTAATATATACCCGATCTATACCAGCTTGTACTTAATATCATTAATATATACCCAATCTATACCAGCTTGTACTATAATATATCATTAACATATACCCGATCTATACCAGATTGTACTTAAAATCATTAATATATACCCAATCTATACCAGCGTGTACTATAATATATCATTAACGTCTACCCGATCTATACCAGCTTGTACTTAAAATCATTAATATATACCCGATCTATACCAGCTTGTTCTTAATATCATTAATATATACCCAATCTATACAAGCTTGTACTATAATATATCATTAATATATACCCAATCTATACCAGCTTGTACTATAATATATCATTAACATATACCCGATCTATACCAGCTTGTACTTAAAATCATTAATATATACCCAATCTTTAACAGCTTGTACTATAATATATCATTAACATATACCCGATCTATACAAGCTTGTACTTAAAATCATTATTATATACCCAATCTATACCATCTTGTACTATAATATATCATTAACATATATCCGATCTATACCGGCTTGTACTTAAAATCATAAATATATACCCAATCTATACCAGCTTGTACTTAATATCATTAACATATACCCAATTTATACCAGCTTGTACTTTATACTTTGGCAAGTACAGTCAAAGAATAGATCGAGGAAAGGACAGAAGAGACAAAAAAAATTAACAGTTGAAACGTTAATTTACAAAAGGCAATATATAAACATAAATAATTGACTTTTTTGTGTAAACACGATCTAATTAATAAAAAATGTTAGATGCCGAGTGGGATTGAAAAAAAACCAGTTAAATGCCGAGTGAGATTGAACACCAGTCCTTACGATCAGAAATCGACGATAATAACCGCTGCACAATTCTGCCTGTTACCAACAAAACTCTAAATATATCTTTGTTAGGAATTACCGTCCAAAATTTATTTCGGGTACATACGATTATGGAATGAAGTTGGGCAGGGTCCCAGACTAACTCGTTGCCAGAAACCTCCAAACCTGTCAAAAGCTGTTTCAAGCAGTCAACATCTCACTTTAAAAGTAAATTATGATCAAGTATAGAAAGTAAATTAAAAGCAATGTCTAATTACAGAGACTGGCAGCTAATAGCAATATAATGTACACGACACTTTTAATATTTCTTTAATAACTCTTCGAATATTTGTTTGAATTAAATAACTTTGGTACCAAGGTAAAGCTGATAAAAATGATGACCAATTACCAATTATTTAATTAATATTGTTCTTCTGAATTTAAATTATTACGTATTAAAAACGAAATATGTTGACATTTTCACGAAAAAAGGTAGTCTTGATTTAACAAATATCTTTATTAAACAACACACAATAAAAATAGAAATATAATATGTAGAAAGATGAAGAAATTAGTTAATAAATGGGCTAAAATGAGAAAATGATCACACAAAAAATAACATTAAGCATAAAAATTCTTCATTTCTTTAAATTTAAAAAAGAAAAATTAATCTCCCAAATTTACAATCAAGTCCTTTCGTTTAGTTTAAACTTATTTATTTTACTTCGATTGTGAAACAAGTTCTTACAACTTAGGCAAATCAAAAGTGTCTTGCTCAAGGACACCAAACATAGCCCTTTCGTTTGATACCATAATCACAAAAATATGTTGTTTAATTTTGGAGGAGTTGTGTTTCCATGATTTAGAAAATGCCACGTGGTCTTGTTGTAGAGCACCGAACCCATGATCGGAGGGACGTGGCTTCGATCCTCTGCCGCAGCTATGTGAGGTGTCATTGAGCCAGACACCTTTTCCGCATATGCTTAGTACTGGTTATACCCAGGAAAACTTCGAGCGTGATTTGTTGAAGTTGTAAGAACTTGTTTCACAATCGAAGTAAAATAGATAAGTTTAAAAATAAACTAGAAAACGACAAATGTGCCACCTGAAATTTAGACAAGTGCCTCCATCTCTGTTCAGGCCCGTAGCTACTCTAAGAACTTCCTTGTTTTTACTGCTAGGTACGAAAGAAAATTGAAGCACTATATTTAATGTTTTTGTTGCATTTTAAAACTAAATAAATTATATTATAGTATTACTATAGTATACCCTAGTACAACAGAACCACAAGAAATTAATCTGAACCTCTGTGGACGCTGTTGTCGTAGGCGGAGTACGGAATCTTCATCCAATCAGCTTCGCGACTTTTTGTTATCGGAGATAACCGAAAATTACCAAGTGTTACTGGAGGATTGTTCAGACGAGACCAAACAGAATCATTTTATAACTGTTGAAAGCTATATCATACATGCTGTAAATACAATTAGTGAAACATGTAGTAATGTGTTCAAAATTTGAAATGAAAAGAAACAGCAATAAAAAATTACACGCGATTAACAAAACAGCCAGAAAGCGGTTGGTTTATAATAAGTGGATTTGCAACTAGACCGGGCATAAAAAGCACATTTGGTTGCCCAACATCTACTCTACATAAAATGGTATTTCCCCCACTCCTATTCCTATCTAATATAGTATAACTACCATGAATGTACATATCTACTATCTTTACGTTTACATTTTCAAGAATATTTCAAACAAATGTTTTAAAAATTGATTAGGATTATGTCATTTTCGTTTTTACATTTTCTTTTTCACGAATTCCTCAGAAACCTGGGTGTTATTATGCACTGAAAATAAATTAAAACATCAACAACATTTTAACATGACGAATGAAAGTATCGTTATTTTGGCCTCACTACATCTTGATATTGTATTTTATTTTATTTTTATGGGTGGTAATACACACTTGAATGTATGATGCAATGGCACCAAGCTTAACTGATTTTTTTTTCAAATTTCCAGTGTATTTTAGAAACTAGGCTATGAACAGCAAACACGTTTTAATATCTGGTTCCCATAATTTTTTGCGTGTTGTGTGCTAATTTAAGGTTGAGCCAGTATCCAGAAAAAAATTGTTGGCTAACGTTTAACCGAATTGAACACAGTCCTGGGATTTGCTACACTATCTGTAATATTGGACGGATAATCAAAACATGGTTATGTAATTAAGTTAACATAAAATTAATGCATCACTAAATAAATTAAACCTGATATTTCATACTGATGCTTACATGGATATAAACGACTTTCTAAAGACCCCGCTTATATATGTGGGCTGTCCGGACGTGGAGTTTACTCATATTAGAAATAAACACATCTTAACATATTGTTGATATGAAATTTATTTCTATATTAAAAATACAAACATAGAACATATTGTATACAAATGCTACAGCTTCTATTTTAGATAACATAACATTCATAATTTTGATAACGTTGTCAACCTGATATATGTTTTTTCTCGTATTTACATTTAGCATAATTATACGTATTGTAATTTTCAGTTTTGAGTCACGTATATATTTTTATCAACAACATACATTCAGTGCTGCCATGATTCTTACTTCCGTGATATATTATTATTGTAAAGTATGTGCGTACATGGGTGCGTGCATGGATGCGTGATACTTGAATGTGTATTGCAATGTCACCAAGCTTATCTGATCTTTTTTCAAATTCCCAGAATACTTTAGAAACGAATTCGATGAAAACATCCTGTTTTTATAGATAAAACATCCTGTTATATAGATAAAACATCCTGTTATATAGATAAAACATCCTGTTTTTAGATGGGAGTAATGATTTATAATGTGTTTATATCATATATATATATATATATATATATATATATTTATACAACACGTGCAGGTTTAACTGATTTATTTTACTTCAAATTCTTACAATTTATATAAATTACGCTCGAAGTCTTTCCTTGTATAACCCAGTTCTTAGCATATGCGGAAAAGGTGTCTTTCTCAGGGAAACCGCGCATGGCTGTGGGGAGGATCGAACCCACCACCTTCCGATCCTTGGTTCGGTGCTCTATCACTGGACCACGCGCCTTAACAAGATGTAAAGGAGATATATGATGATATATTTTCACTAAAAAGAAGAAGTAAATATTCAGTTTGCGAAGAGATAAGATCTGGAACTTTTACCGTTGCTGTGCTGGCCCTGCAATCATGTAAGCTTCTGCGCCTGTAAACAGTTATATACTATTTGTCTTGTTTTACTATGTGAATTTATAGTGCATACTGGAAGACTGGTCATTCATCTTCTAAATGAAAGTGTTTCTATTTATTCTGCAACTCCTTATAAATAATGAACTTTAGCCATAATCTACCGCCACAACCATTACCACTACAATCACCCCTACCACTACCATTGCTATTATAAATACCATTTAAAATTATATTAGCATTATCATTAACATTACCACAACCACTGCCACTACTACAACCACCATCACAACAACTACAATATTAACTGCCACTACCAATGACACTGTCACTACCACAACACCCACCGATACCATTACCATTATCATTATCACAAACACTATCACCACTACTTCCACCATCATAAACAATATCACAATAACAGCTACTACTACCATTACCACTACCATTAAATAGACATAAAGAATTAACCTTTCATTTGGCATGAAGAATGTATCATTTAGAACTAAGAAATAGAAATTAAGAATAAAACAGAATACAAATTGTATACAATGATTATCAAGTATTTAGAATCAGGCATTTGGCATTAATGTTTGAACAAATCATTAATAGTTAAGAAATTGGAATACTGAACAATTCTACATTAAGCATATTCAATTGAACATTTGGATTTTATCATCATAATACTTAAGTGTGCTGAGTAAAAAACAGTTGCCGATACGAAATGCAAACAAATGCCGACGCTAATGGAAGTTGGAGCTTTGCGCATGTCTTCCCAGATTGTTATTATGCGGGCATTCGCGGTAATAGATATATCGCGCTATTAGGTATACAAGGGATATATGTATCTGATAATATTGATCAAATTCAGTACTTTTTTCCGTTTTTATTAAAGACAATATCCCTAGATCTCTAAAATTAGGCCTTTGATCCCTGGATCTCTGAAAGTAACGGCCATTGTTCCTCAGATCTCTGAAAATAAATGGCCATGGTCTCCAGATCTCCAAAACCCCTGGGAGGGCCTCAGCAGAATCTGTTTAAGATACCGTACGCAAGAAAATATTACTGTTGTGACGTTCATGGGAAAGGATTTCCACTAAAGTGTGTTTTACTTTTATTAGTAACGTTGGCCATTTTGAATTTTGTACAAAATAATAAATCTTGTTTACAAATACATAATTATATTCAGGACAGAAATTTTTGGATATTGACAACTAAGTGACGGCGCTGTCAATCGGAACACCTCACCGGTTATCCTAAGTCAGCTCGGAGAAAAATACCAGCCATCTTTGAACTATTTCAAAACGTTCAACTTTTTATTGCGTATTTGATAAACTCTGATAGGAGGTGATCAAGCAATTGTACAACACGAGCTTCGCCATGTGTGTGTCCCAAGCATGGTATAACGCAATAAATGTGCCTGCGCGCATTATATTTGTATTTGGTATCATTTTTTTTGCCTAGTATATTTAAGCCCTCTCTCGTGAATATCTTCAGCCACCGTCGGATACCCACGTGTGATCCATTCCGATACTCTCCATTTATCACCCGTGGGATATTACACAAGTTTTCCGTTTTTTCTACCCAGCCGCGATGCAACCATATGATTGCTTCCTTCACGATTTCATAAGAAAGTATCCAATCGCAACGCTAGTTTCATGCAAACGCCGTATTGACGTTAACGTAAGCTGTATTTTGTTCGGTTCTGACGCAGAGCTAGCGTAATTTTCCGCGAGTGGTGGGTAGAGAGTATCGGAACTGACACCCTACGTGGGTTACCCGGCGATGATCTTCAGCGTCAAAGTTTCAGTTTGTGAAACCGTCATAGTGATGTATTTGGCTTAGTATGTCAACGTGGTTATGATCAGGCGCGTAGCGTGGCATACTCAGTTACTCTGCTGAGTAACATTTGAAATCAAAATCTAAAGAAATAAAGATAGAAAGCCATAAACAATTAACAGGAGGGACTGGAGTTAGAGGCAATACCACCACAAATGTATTCTAACCCAATGAAGCATCAACATTTGAAGAGTTTTCAGAAGCCACCATTGATTTTAACTTCTATCAATTAAAAAAAATCTCATGTGGAAACTCCGCACCCTCGCCAACGTAAGTATGCCCCACCCCCCCCTCTCCTGAGTAACTTCCAAATGTGTTACGCTACGCCCCTGATGATGTTAACGCACATGTCCGCTGGGTTCCTGTGTTTTACACGTCGTAATTGACAGATTTTGGAGTAGAAAACTCTTGAAAGGATTGGTAGCCGTGTGATGCAAGTTAACGAAACGGACGTAACCTATGTAGTACGCATTGCGCAATACATTACGTCCGTCGTGGTTTATGTGATGTATTTTATCTTGACACGTGTGTGTCAACGTATTAAAAGCTTGTCGCAGTAACATTTGTTTTTTATCAACAGTGACTGTAAACACCAGTATATAACTCATTTACATTTAATAACTTGTCATATTTCAATGAGGATTCTTTTGTATTATCCCATCACCCAAACAGATCCAGGTAAACACATACAATCTGAAATCCCATTATTTCTATTCAGTACTACGCAATCGAACGTACGAGCTAATGACGAAGTTTTGTCACGTGGTATCTATTTTCAAGTTTTTATTAAAAGGAATGTGTCTGTCGACATGATTACTATTTTTTAATGGAAATTAATTAAAAAAGGAGACATAGCTCCTGTGATATCGAACTTGACATGTAGTGTATAGCTATGCAGCTACACACCAAGTAACAATCAAATAGACCTACATAGACCCATCCAAAAGTCACGGATCTGAAAACATTGTTTACCTCGTACGGACGGACGGACGGACGGACGGACGGACGGACGGACGAACGAACGAACGAACGAACGAACGAACGAACGAACGGACGAACAGATGGGCGAATAGAATGAATGAACGGACGGACAGGGGTAACATTTAATGCCGCTTTACCATTCTCCGAACGCGGGGGATAAAAACAAAACTACCTAACCTGTGTTTCCGCAAATAATATATGTATACAGAATTCGATTCAGTCCAACCTGCTTTGACAGAAGGTAAAGTGAGTGTTTGCATACAAAATTTGGCGTTACTGCACTTAAATGCGAATGATTTGTTCGTGCTATTCATGCCGTAGTTTTTGTTTTACACGTGGTTAGTGAAATTGTCAGTTGCCTAACTTAAAGAATGAAAGTATGCTATAACTATCAACCACTTTATCAACACTTTCTTTTTATATTGTTTTCATGGAATACCTTGGCTGTGTGGACTAATTAACTAAAAGCATATTTCGACTCAAAGAAAATGTTTATTAATTACAAGGAATTATATAGAAGTTCTTGGAAGTTATAAAGCTCTCATTCAGTACCAGGCACTCTCATTCAGCACCTTCTGGGCTCTACATGGACCGTCCAATACCACATATCGTTGAAAACCCTTTTGGTGCTTGCTTATTGTATCAGTTAACGCCGGGGCCGGAGCTATTTTGGAATGTCAGTTTTCATTTTGCATGCCGTTTTATTTCATTTTTATGCATCGATGACCATCCACACGCATCAGTGACGCATATATGTGAATTATTGAGAACATTTTTAAAAACGGATTGAATGACCGATTTATTTATTTTTTTGTTACAAAAAATGACGTCGCCCTTCAATATTTCATCAAATGTTGTTTCCTCTACAGACAGCCCCTTTAAGAAACCCTCGTCATGCATCCATATAACACATAGACGAATGGCATTCCCTCCATATTAGAATGAAAAATAAGAGAAGCATTGGCTAATCAGTTCAACCGATAAGTAAGCCAGGGTTTAAGGTCCTTGAGGTCCTATATTCGACTCCAGGCATGGGACCGAAATTTAAAATGTTCTTATATAACGCGTACACGTGATTGCACCTAATCGTGTCGTATTATAAGATGGCCTGTAAACTTAAATAATTCGTTATATTGGTGACCAAATGTCTTTTTATGTCATAAACGTTTTGCACCTTTATGCACTAATATGACGTAATATAAATAAACCATGCGTCGTTCCCATTTATATCCTTGAAAATACATATTTTTACGCCAATCCAATTAGTGGGGGGAAAAAGTCCGTGTCAATTTAGCATTAAGTGATATCCAGATACATAAATCCTTACCGCGGGAACGTTTATGGGTCGTAATAAGAACGAAATACATAAACTGGTCTCTTAAAATAACATACAAAAAGTAAACCAAATATATAGAATGGTTATTGTGACCACAAATCGGCTATCAATTACAAAATCACAAAATGTCGTAATTTGTCATAAAGCAAAACATCACAAGACGTCTGTTGACAAGCGTGGAGCGAATTCTTTGACCTCTCTGCGTCTATCTCTGTTCTCGCGACAAACAAACAGGTGTAACTTAATTGCCGTTTTTAATTTATCAAACACGATAAAAGGGGAGGATATGTTGTTTTCTTGATGAATTTATGGCGTAAAAGCTTGCACGTATAAAAATGTAATCATTGTTGAAGCGACGCAACATGCTTCTGGATTTAATTCACATGTTACAACATTGTTTATGAGAAATGAAAATGGGGCTTTACGTTTGGGTTATACTTCTATACTTTGTATTGGCACCTGTTGAGTTTAACGGTAAGTGAAAATAATCAGTAAATGAATATTGTTTTCATATTTTGGAAATTATTTTTTTTCTCTTTTTTATATACATTTTTTTCGATATATACATACATAAAGTTAAGTTTAAAATTTCAGGTACTGTCGACTTTGCCGCGTCTTGATTTGGCATTCTTTCTTTTTTTTATTATGTTTATTAGAAAATATATATATTTTGAAAACAGTTTGATACAGTTTTTAAAAACGTTCGATAAAGCAATGCTTAAAATATCAGTAGAAAGCTGTCGTCGTGTTTTTGTTTGTGTTTCTTTTTGCCTTAAACAAAAAAGATATTTTATATTTGAAATATTCTGTTTTCGCTTGATACTATTGAATATTGAATTAAAAAAAAGAATATTTTGTAACAGAATAGTTTGTTTCACATATTTTAAATTAGATGAAATACGTAAACAATTTATAGTTATAAACATTTCTCTGCATTTTTTTTGTATGTGCTTTGTTGCTGTTATTATTAAATAGTTTTTGTAGGTTAGGTCATTTTGTTTTTAATTACTATTAATGTTTTTCATTTATTTTTTCGTGGATACCACATATTTACATTTTAAGTAAGTTAATTACATAAACGTTAACTCTCAATTAATTATCTTGTATAAAAATGTAAATATGATATCAAATCCAGGGATCCGCGCCACATTGTTCTAATTGCATATAAACAAATAAGGGAGTAGAGCAGTGTTGCACTGAACCGCCGTAATGATATTATGTTAATTTTACCGGAAATTGTTTGAAAAGTAACAAGTTATTGTTACTTAAAAAAAAGGTATGTATGTGAATTAATATGGATACATTTTAGATCTAGATTTTGGTCATGCAAGTGTCTATTGATTCCGTCGCTGAGGCTCTCCCAGAGGGGTCTCTAGATCTCTTTAAGTAATGGCCGTTGTTCTCCATGTCCCCAAAAGTATTTGCCATAGGTCAACAAAAGAATTTTCCTCTAAAATTAAACCTTTGATTCCTGGATCCCTGAAAGTAATGAGCAATGACCCTCGATCCCTAAAAATAATTGGTCATGTTCCCCAGGTTTCCAAATAACCCTAGGAGGGCCTCGTTGCTAGGCGACGACACATGTTGTCAATTCTTCTGTAGGTTTGTATTGTAATTATCATCAGTAGTATATGCACTGGTTGTGCTCGTATTGTTATGGTCTCTGTGTCCTTTGAATTCTACATATCCTATTAGATATATATTTGGATTTTCTTAATTTTGTAGATTCTAGGAATATGTGCAAATGCTAACCTACCTTTCATTTTATTGCAGGTCTGCCGTTGGGTTCCGTACATCCTGTAGATGATGTCATACGTCTTCAGTTGCTAGAATTTAACCAAGGAGCTTCACTTGCCAATGGGTTAGTTTTGGCGGGAACTATTGTAGAAGGCGGGCCGGTTTTCGGCAGACGACGGAAGATTCTTGGCGGAAAATACGTTCATCCGGGACTGAGATATTACAATACAAAGGAAAGAGTTGACTCGTGTCCGTCAGTGACTTTAGGGTACCGGTGTGTAAATTGGGTGCCTTTGTCGTGCCAAGTCGTCCGGCATCTCATATACCGGTCCAGACTGTGCACGTGTAAAGTTAATGTTTGTTAGTATACTGATATTGGTAGCATTTACGTGCTGTTGGATATAAGACGACACCGGAAAAGACAGCCGATTCGCTCTTTTCCCCTCATAATGTCGTAATATTCCATTATCCGTCCATAACTATTTAAAGCAACATTTCTGCGAGACAAGTTAACCGAAGTAGCGATAAAGAGAGAGAAACAACTTCGTATTGTCTGTTATCTACTATATTATCGATATATGTTATCGATATTCTGAATATCGTATTATTGACACGACTAATAATTATAGTGTGCATGTTATTGATATAACACTTGAAACCGATATGTTATCGGTAGTCTGAATATCTTATTATCGATATGATTAGTAAAAGTGTATGTATTGACATTGTGTATTATCGATATGATTAATGAAAGTGTGTGTATTGACATTGTGTTTAATCGATGTGATTAATGAAAGTGTGTGTATTGACATTGTGTTTAATCGATGTGATTAATAAAAGTGTATGTATTGACATTGTGTATTATCGATATGATTAATGAAAGTGTATGTATTGACATTATGTTTAATCGAAGTGATTAATGAAAGTGTATGTATTGACATTGTGTATTATCGATATGATTAATGAAAGTGTGTGTGTTGACATTGTGTTTAATCGATGTGATTAATAAAAGTGTGTGTATTGACATTGTGTTTAATCGATGCGATTAATAAAAGTGTATGTATTGACATTGTGTTTAATCGATGTGATTAATGAAAGTGTGTGTATTGACATTGTGTTTAATCGATATGATTAGTAAAAGTGTATGTATTGACATTGTGTATTATCGATATGATTAATGAAAGTGTGTGTATTGACATTGTGTATTATCGATATGATTAATGAAAGTGTATGTATTGACATTATGTTTAATCGAAGTGATTAATGAAAGTGTATGTATTGACATTGTGTTTAATCGATGTGATTAATGAAAGTATATGTATTGACATATGTATAATCAATGTGATTAATAAAAGTGCATGTATTGACATTGTGTATTATCGATATGATTAATGAAAGTGTATGTATTGACATTGTGTATTATCGATATGATTAATGAAAGTGTATGTACTGACATTATGTTTAATCGATGTGATTAATGAAAGTGTATGTATTGACATTATGTTTAATCGATGTGATTAATGAAAGTGTATGTATTGACATTGTGTTTAATCGATGTGATTAATGAAAGTATATGTATTGACATATGTATAATCAATGTGATTAATAAAAGTGCATGTATTGACATTGTGTATTATCGATATGATTAATGAAAGTGTATGTATTGACATTGTGTATTATCGATATGATTAATGAAAGTGTGTGTATTGACATTGTGTTTAATCGATGTGATTAATGAAAGTGTGTGTATTGACATTGTGTTTAATCGATGTGATTAATAAAAGTGTATGTATTGACATTGTGTATTATCGATATGATTAATGAAAGTGTATGTATTGACATTATGTTTAATCGAAGTGATTAATGAAAGTGTATGTATTGACATTGTGTATTATCGATATGATTAATGAAAGTGTGTGTGTTGACATTGTGTTTAATCGATGTGATTAATAAAAGTGTGTGTATTGACATTGTGTTTAATCGATGTGATTAATAAAAGTGTATGTATTGACATTGTGTTTAATCGATGTGATTAATGAAAGTGTGTGTATTGACATTGTGTTTAATCGATATGATTAGTAAAAGTGTATGTATTGACATTGTGTATTATCGATATGATTAATGAAAGTGTGTGTATTGACATTGTGTATTATCGATATGATTAATGAAAGTGTATGTATTGACATTATGTTTAATCGAAGTGATTAATGAAAGTGTATGTATTGACATTGTGTTTAATCGATGTGATTAATGAAAGTATATGTATTGACATATGTATAATCAATGTGATTAATAAAAGTGCATGTATTGACATTGTGTATTATCGATATGATTAATGAAAGTGTATGTATTGACATTGTGTATTATCGATATGATTAATGAAAGTGTATGTACTGACATTATGTTTAATCGATGTGATTAATGAAAGTGTATGTATTGACATTATGTTTAATCGATGTGATTAATGAAAGTGTATGTATTGACATTGTTTTTAATCCATGTGATTAATAAAAGTGTATGTATTGACATATGTATAATCAATGTGATTAATAAAAGTGTATGTATTGACATTGTGTATTATCGATATGATTAATGAAAGTGTATGTATTGACATTGTGTATTATCGATATGATTAATGAAAGTGTATGTACTGACAGTGTGTTTAATCGATGTGATTAATGAAAGTGTATGTACTGACATTGTGTTTAATCCATGTGATTAATAAAAGTGTATGTATTAAATAAAGTTATGGAACGGTCGACTTTTTCAGGATCAGTTTGATAAAAATACATTTGCTAGCCGAAGAGTTACTTTCCATTAGATGTGTTAAGTTTGTCAAGTATACAGGTACGTTGTATTTGAAGACATTTAGTTAATGTGAAATAAAATATATAAAAAAACCACTAGCACTTGTATGATCTCTTTATAGCTGTATAAAAGGAAAATAAAGTGTTTTGTTTTGTTATAGTGTCAAACTATTAGAAGGACCAGTCACAAAGAATTTATGAGACACCTTTGTTTTGTATACAGTTATTTCCCGAAAGCTATCCTTGCCAGGTACCAGGCTGCTAGACATTCGGTACCCCTCACAAAAACTAGCCGCGTGGTAAGCAGCCGGCCGCATCAGAACAAAATGCTTCCACTGGGATTCGAACATTCGACCTCCCGATTCCTAGGCGGATCCATTAACCACTATGCCAAACGGATAACGATTCTTGGCGAAACCGTCTTCTTTTTGTGAAACTAGTTGCACATATATTGTTGTGTAGGCCTAATGTTATTTTAAAGATAGTTTCTTTTCACCATAAATTATTTGCAGTATTTCTTTTAACATTTAGCGGTAGTATTGTTGCATGTCTTTAAAATGAAAGACATATATTGTCTATTAAAAGTTACGGTGACCTTTGATGATTCCGGGCTCAGAGGAAATCGCAAGCGAGCATTTTAGCAGGGAAAACCGTCCGAGTCTTTGAGTCCGTGAAGGGTGTTAAAATAAAAAAAGACAAAAAAAAAACAACAACAAACACACACACAAAAAAACAACAATAAGAATATATGATATACTTGAACATATGAGGTTTGTGAGCCACTTCATCAATACTTGTTTGAGATGGAGTTTCTTTTGATTTCTCATTAAAAACAACAACGGTGTTTGCTCTTGCTCTACAATTTGAAAGTGGGTGTGGTGGGTGTGGGTGTGGTGGTGGTGGTGGTGGTGGTGGTGTGAGTGTGTGTGTGTGTGTGGGGGGGGGGGGGGGTTACCCAATAGTATAATGAGACTAGATTGGAGAATTTTAAGGGACATTTGATTTAAAAATGTCAAGAAAATCAGAGTATAGCTCGTATTTAACAACTTCTGCAAGCTACAGAAACTTGCCAATGAGTTCATAACAAATGGATGCAACAAACTATAATTGAAACAGGTCTTCTGCAAATCTAGACAGTACACGTGATAAAGTCACACATATATTTCTTTATTCCTCGCAACAAATAGAAAGATATACACAGAGCCTATGATATCAGCGACATCAAGGACGTAGTTCTAGTCTGTAGTACGGGCCCAGCTCTCCCAACTGGGTCCGTTAAATAGCAATGTTGGGAAGCCACATCTGAGCACGTTCATTGGTCAGTTGTTTTAACTGAAAGTTTGAATAACATTACAGTAGAGTGAGCGTTCAACTGCTATGAATTGTAGGTCAGGAATAGAATTCCCTGCTTTTTCAATTGGGGTTAATAGACCTGATTCTGGAGATATCAGGTCACTATATATAGACAAACGTAATTCCACGACTACATCGTACAAAAACACCCTACCTGATACAATAAGCCCGAGTAGCAACAAGTAAATATAATAAACCTGGTAAGATACAGGAAGTATAGGTTGATGAACTGTGTGGAGTATTGGAGGTCGCTTGTGAATGTTTCGTCGAATATTTTACATCTTTATCAGAACATGCGTAGTTGTGCACTTTTAAAAACATATTTAACATATGAATAATTAGATTTTAGACCATTGGCACTGACCTGTCAAACTTATCCAATAAATCCTAAACATAATAACGCATTATGACATGTTACAACTTATTTTTGGTTTGTTTCATTGTGCCTTAATATTGCTATCAATACGCGTGTACTGCGATCATGGCGGTCATGAGTGCTTGTAAGTGATGTTTTGTTCTTTATTTTATAGTAACGTATACAAATTTGAAGGCTGGTCATTCATAGAGAGACGCAAATGAAAGAAGTGAAAGAATTTGCACGATAAACGCAGTATCAGATATATAAAATTAAGTCACTGTAAGTAGGCCTACTACAAAAGGAGGCCATTTCCAGCAAACTGAGTTTAAAATTGTTGAAGTATTTATGATTTAAAAATGTGTATACTGCAACTCAAAATCAAGGACAGTTCTTGAAGTTTTGCTTCAAACTCCATTACTTCATATTCAAGATCATTGTACGTGTTTGAAACATTCTAAAACATCTAAGGTTACACAAAGTAAATCTATATGCGGAAATAAACGATTAATTTTTTCTTCATTATTTAACTTAGTAAATCAGACATTCTTAATACAACAACGACAAAAGTATGATATATCAATTTAGGTTATTCATTTAAACTAGCATTGTAATGATTCCATTCCGCTATATACACTCCATTGCACTTCATTTTGCAATTTCCACCCATTTCGCAGTTTCTACGCGGAAAATAATAAAAATGGCGGCAATTACTCCGATAGAAATTCCTGACGTTTCAAATAATTTTAAAGTTGGCTTTGCAGCTAGCACTGTGTACACTTGAAACATCACCTATGACATGTTACGCATTGTTGAAAATAAAAAAGTGCGATGCCGAATATTCCAATATTTTCTCAAAGGCCATTTGTTACGTTGAGAGAAGTTACGAAGAAGACGAGCCAACGTCCGCTGAAGTGTATGGTTTTACCAGCATCTTTGTTCGTGGACAACATATTATTAAAGACTTTATTTCCGATGCGAGGTGTTTGCCAGAGAAACATTGTAAAAGATTAGCTCTTTTAAGGCTTGTGACATTTTTAATAACATCGAAGGTATGCATACAGTCGTTTCATACAGGTCAAAAGCACCATTACGGGCATATGAACCATAATGATAGAATTTGACATGTTAATATGGTGCATTTGTACCATATAAACTGCATCACATAAATGTTTACAAGCAGTGTGTATATAAGTATGCCCCATTCATTTATATTTACAATTTTATAAGGTTTGAAAGTGATCTTCAACAGCAACAACATTCCAGGAAGAGGGAGCTATAAATTTCACTGACATTTACCATGGGTGAACTTCTACCAAGTTTGAACTCTTCTACGCATCTGTTACATCTTCAAAACAAATCAAAATTCTCGCCCATCTTGTTTTTCTGAAATTTTAAGTGTACATATTTTATATAATCTACTTAAGTTGGGTGACTCAAGGTCAGTCAGGTGAGAGATGTAGGGCCATCTTTGCCCTCTTGATTGAATTATGGGCATCAGTGAGTATATAAATATAAGCATGCTTTATTGGAAACCAGTTGGCTGCTTTTAAAAAGCATCCAATGGTTAGTTCTTATAAAGGAGGCATCATTTAGAATGAATGAAGGTGTAAGTTAGGGTTAAGTGGGGTGGTAGTGTAATTGATAGAGTGTTGGCTGTTCACGCCAGAGGTTGTGGGTTCGGTCCACATGTTAGCCCTATACCTGTCATAAAACAACACTGTACTGGTTTTACCCAGGAAGCGGACTTGAGAGAGGTTCATATAAGATCTGAGCTTTCATCACAATCAAGCTTAAATGAATTAGTTAACTTTCCTTAATTTCCTTACTAAGTTACGGTTTGTATGAAATATACATGTTGAATGGTGTTTAGATGCAGTATTTGAGAGAATGTTGGAAAGATAAATCAAGCACTCACCAGGTACTAAATACATGGGTAGTACCAAAACCTGATCAGGTTCCAGTTGATCCAGTCAAATTTTGGCTGCAGGGAAAAGGCAAAGGTGGTGTATTTAAAAGTAATTATGTTGTTTAAATGCACAAATCTGAATCATTATGCATTTCAATTTGCATATTCAATAAGAAAATCTTGAAAATTCTGTCTTGAAACTTATCTTTTATATTTTCAAACTAATTTACTGTAATGTTCTAACAAATTCACTATTGTGAAAATATATGTTTTACATTAATTTGTTAATATATTAAAAAACAAACAAAAAAAACACTTTAAATAAATATTTTTTAAAACTTGTGCAAGTTGGGCGATATGTCTGATTTTTATAACCTGTTGAACGCAACACTGGTAAAAAAAACCCGATAAAACGGCTTTGTTTTTAAATAAAATATATGTCCTTTGTATTAGCAAAATAAACAATTGTAGCTTCTTGATTTTGTTATTATTTTCATTGTTATAGGTTCAGCATATCATAATCTTAATAATTATCATTACTCAGCAGGAATTTCTCAAAAAACGGCGAAAAATTGTCCATCTGTCCGGTATTTCGTGTCCGGTCTGTAACTTTGTCATGCATAGATGGATTTTGTAAATACTTGCTATAAATGACCAACATAACATGACAATGTGTCACGTGTAACACCCACACCTCCAAGGTCAAGGTCACACTTTGAATTTGTTTGACAACACTTTGAGTCTGTTTGAGATTTCATTTCCGGCCTGTAACTTTGTTATGCATAAATGGATTTTATAAATACATGTGCTTGCTACAAATGATCAACATAACATGGCAATGTGTCGCGTGTAACACCCAAAGCCCATTTCAAAGGTCAAGGTCACAATTTAACTTTGTTTGACAACATTTCAGTTTGTTTGGGATTTAGTGTCCAGTCTTTGTTACCTATGGATAAATTTCAAAAACACTTAGATGAATTCATCAGCATGACATGATGACATGTCATGCGTAAGACCCACACCTGTACCCCAAAGGTCTAGGTCACACTTTAAGTTTGTTTGACAACACTTTGAGACTGTTTAAGATTTAAGTCTTGTTTGTGACTTTGTCATACACGGATGTATTTCAAAAACACTACACTCCATTTATCAATTGATCAACATGACACGACGCCATGTTGCGTATAAGACCCAGAACCTTACCTCAAAGGTCAAGGCCACACTTCCAAATTGTTTGATATTTCATGTCTGGTCTGTAACTTTGTCTGACATGGAGGGATTTTAGAATAGCTTGACACAAGTGATCAACATATTATGATGATGTGTCACCTGCATTTACCTGTAGAAATACCCAGACCTTTACATCAGATGTCAAGGTTTTGGTTACACAAAGATCAAGGTCACACTTTAATGTATAAAACATAAAATTGTGTCTAGTCTGAAACGTCTGTCCATTACTCTTAATATTCATGGATACATAGAATTCTCTACCTAATATAAAATATGTCGTTATTTTCACAGACCATTTAGGGGGCATGTGACACTTATCAGTGACATCGAATGTATGTCAAAATCCCCTCAGTCAAAATCCCCTCACCCTGAAAATGGCATAGTAGTCAAAATCCCCTCAACCAAAATGATAGGGTAGTCAAAATCCCCTCGACCAAAATAATAGGGTATTCAAAATCCCCTCGACCAAAATGATAGGGTAGTCAAAATCCCCTTGATGGGTATTCATAATTCGCTCAATCTAAGATCATATATTCTCTTGTAAAGCTAAATGTAAATTTAAATATAGTACATCATTTCTATTTCATTTTTAACTATAATAAGGAATTTGCAAACATTTCCTTTTACAGTCATCTTAGTGATCAGTCAATAATTACCCGTTAATTGCATGTTAATTCCCTTAAAAAGAATGTAATTGATTGCATACTGCCTTAGATAATTACTTTAAATACTTAAGTTAATGATTATCCTTTAATACATGTGATTCCTCTCCGTCTTAAGATCTTTTGTTATAATTAATTGTAATTGATTAAATCCAATTTGCAGTTTTCCGACAAACAATATCTCGTACTGTCATACATTATGATTACCCTGCTAATCCTATTGAGGGGATTTTGACTACCCTAACAATTTGGTCGAGGGGATTTTGACTACCCTAACATTTTGGTCGAGGGGATTTTGACTACCCTAACATTTTGGTTGAGGGGATTTTGACTACCCTATCATTTTCAGGGTGAGGGGATTTTGACTGAGGGGATTTTGAGTGTCTCCCGTGACATTTCTTGTTTTTACTATTTTTACTGTTAAATAGACTACATTGTTGGCTGTCATAAATAAGATACAGTCTATTCTTCAGTAAAAAGGATGAAAATTTACCATAAACTGTCTTCCAGCTTTTGGGGGCTGACGAAGGAAACCCAGTCTCACTCGGACAGCAATGTGTCCTTGATATATAACCTGGCATGGGTTGAAAATGGCATTAAGACCATAATAAATTAATTGCTAGATTATCATCCCCACCTGCCCCATAATGTTCATGTTGCCCCAACCCTTTCTATTTTCATAAAAAAGAATAATAATAAATAAATAATACAATTTTTTTATTTGAAAAACATCAAAGAAAATGTAAAATAAAAAATAAAATCCTCCCACCCTTCCCGTTTTTAAGAAAAATTTGGATGATAATCCAGCAATTAATTCATAATGGAAACTTCATTCAAAACTAAACAAAACTTATTAAAAAGAATTGTCCAGAATAAGAAGAACCTTTGTTATTCTTATTGTATATAGTTTCAGCACAATATCTGGGGTGGGTCAGCCCTTTAGTTTGTATGACATAACGTATTATTGTTTTTTACAAAATAAATGTTTGTTTAGGATGAATTTAATTGTCTTTTTCAGCGAATGTCTGTAATTCAGGATAAGGAATTAACACATTCATTTGATAATTCTTTACAGCCAACCGCAGGTGAGAAGATTTTCATAAAAAATTGACATCAGTGCAGCTTTCTTTTAAATGATAAAAAGCTTTAATTGAATGGATCAGCACTAATTATTTAATCATGAATCATAAGCAAACATACTTCTCGTAAATTTTATGACATCACAAGTCATATAATACCAAATAGGATTTTATTAATTTATACAGTTTAACCTGTGTAAGCGGTCACCTCTATTAAGCAGCCATTTGTCTTAAGCAGCTACATTTGCTATTTTCCATTTTCATGCTTTCATAGCAATTTAAACTGTATTAAGCAACAACCTGACTTAATAGGTCACTTTTGATCATTCCCTTGACTGGCTGCTTTCAGGTTTGACTGTAAAAATATTAATTTAAACTTTATTAATCCAGGGCCAAAATCACCCACTCCAGATAAAGGTCAGAATGACTTTGGGGACGAAATGGTACCTGACTGTGTTTAGAAATATTTACACTTGCAATAATCAAATTGGTCTCAGGGATTTTTTCAGGTACTTTGAGAAAAGGACACTAGCTTCAGATTGGGAAAACAGACACAGTGTATTAGGAAATTTGGGAAAATAAATTTCTATGTTACTGCCTAACTTAAAGCATTTAAAGTTTGATAATTATAACCCATTATCAAGTTGTGTTAACAATATATCAATACTATAAGTATTTCAACAGCATTACTTTACTACTCCATACTTAGGCCAGCATTAAAAAATTGTTTTTTACTACTTCTGTACCATTTAGGGATGGGTAGGTAGGCAGGTATATTCTTTCCTTTTTAGTTCGTATTTTTTTAAAAAAACGGAGCTATTGTCTCAACCCTGGTGTTGTCATCGTCATGGTCTGTCGGTTCAAGTTTTATCCGTTTTTTTCTGTTTCTCAACAAACCACTCCTGTTAAGGTGACTAAACTTCATAAACACTGTCATATTATGTTATGGAAACATTGTATATAGCTAACTTTCCTTAATTTCCATACTTTGGGCTCTTAAACCTTAAAGTGTTTTGTTAAACTTGGGTTTGATTTTTAAACCAGGTTTTTCAAAGTTAAAAACCTGGTTATTAGATTGGCGAAGTCGGCGGGCGGGCAGGCGGGCGGATGGGCGGCGTCAAGTTTTTCATTTCTGTTCAATAACCAGATTGTTTTTCATCGGAACTGAACCAAACCTACACAAAATGTGTACCTCTATAAAATCTAGGCCAGGTTCGATAACCAGCCAATACTGATCATTATCTTCAGAGTTACTGCCCTTTAATTAGTCAAAAATGCTAAATTTGCCCGTTCCGCTCAATAACTAGAGTATATTCTTTATCAGAACGGAAGCAAACTTACTAAAAGTGTGAATCCCTATTAAATCTAGGCCAAGTTGAATAACCGGCCAATTCAGACTATTATCTTTAGAGTTATGGCCCTTTAATTAGTAAAAAAATATCAAATTTACCGTTTCCGCTCAATAACTAGAGTACTTTATCTGAACTGAAGCCAACTTACACAAAGTGTGTATCTCTATAAAATCTGAGCCAAGTTCAATAACAAGCCAATTCTGACCATTATCTTTAGAGTTATTGCCCTTTAATTAGTCAAAAATGCTAAAATTGATTGTTACCGCAACCAAACTTATACAATTTTTCTAGCGGTAAAGTAAAAATAATCTTTTTCTTTTGTTATTTTGATGAAGATTCTAAAAAAGTTGAGACTGATGTATTGACATATATATATTGAAATGAAACTCCATTAACATGCACATTTTTATCTTGAAAATGGTTTGCGGTGCCCTTGTTCAGTTGATAGCCATGAGGCAAAAAATATTATAAAGAATACAAATGATTTATTAGAGAAATGTACAGGTCCGTTTAAAATTTTTACAACACAGCTGAATTTCTCTTAATGTTTGATTTATTTTGTTATATATTTGTAGAAACAAACATCGTGTTTAAGAAATTGTTGCTGTCAGTTGAGCATGCATGACTAAAATGTTTGCAAAACATGGTTTTCAGGGAATTTCCACGTCTCTTGTTTTTCTGTAATAGTATTGATTTTGTAAACTAATCACCATGATGTTTAAAAACGTTTACATCACTGACTTTGAAGATAAGCATCTGGAAATATTCTTATGTCAACAGCAATGCAAGGTTATACATGATTACCTATTCAAAATATATTTCGATGGTGACACCTCTAGGATTGGTGCATTTGCCACGCCGGAATGTAAAGTTAAACCTGTATAAGCGGTGACCTGTATGAAGCAGCCACTTGTCTTAAAGCAACACATCCACGTTTAAACTTTTTTAAAAAGTTTTTCAATTGAGTTGTGAGCACATTTCCCATTCATAAATATATGGTCAGTGAGCTGTATATGTGCTAACAAACACTATTCAGAACGCTTTAGAATTATAAAAAAAGATGTCCAAATTATAAAGCGTGACAAACGCTTTATAAGTTGTTTTTAAATTGCCGAGGATTCCAACTTGACTTCAAATTGAATTATGCGAGTCGTATTAAAAAACTTGACATTTTAGTGCGTTGTGTACTTTACCTGCCTTGAAAATCATTTTGACAAATTTTTTTGACTCGGGTGAGTTACATGCTTGTTTTATAAAGTGTTAGTCACGCATTATAATTTGGGCATCATTTTGTTCCGGATTGTGTTTATATGCTCATATATAGCTAATTGATCATATGTTTGTATGGGAAATGTGCTCATAACTCAATTAAATTTTTTTTTTAAAAGTTCAAACTTGGATGTGTTGCTTTAAACAGCCACATTTGCTTATTTTCCATTTTCATGATTTCATAGCAATTTAACCTGTACTAAGCAACAACCTGACTTAAAGTCAGGTAACTTTTGATCATTCCTTTGACTGGCTGCTTAAGACAGGTTTGACTGTTTATGCTTTCATTTCAGCCTATTTAACAAAAGACTACGCAATTTTCAGTCAGTTTTACATTAAATACACCTGCCAACTTTCAAGGTGTGCATCTCTGTTCTGACACTACTTTCCTTTAACATAACATAGGAAGATTATTTGATCAGCTGAAATAAAAATATTAGCATGGAACATGTATTTATTTATTTATATGCTCTGTAATTTAATTTTGTCACCTTCTCAAAAATTGCATTATTCTTTTAAAGGAACTGGAAGGAAATTGAAAGCCAACTCAACATCTGAAAACAGTAACAATTGGTACGCTCTGGATGGTCCTGTGGACCCATCATTTACTGAAGGAATTGTCATGGGATCAAACATATGCCATAGATGAGAAACAGTACCAAGGACACTGTTGTCCCTGCTGTAAAGAGTGTATTACTGGAGATTATGAAGACACCAGCATCGGTATGTAATTCTGACACCAGTCTAGTATGTCAATTTAACACCTCATTGGTATGTACTTATAACTGACAACACTGGTATGTAATTCTGACACCAGTCTGGTATGTCAATTGAACACTGCATTGGTATGTACTTATAACTGACAACACTGGTATGTAATTCTGACACCAGTCTGGTATGTCAATTTAACACTGCATTGGTATGTATTTATAACTGACAGCACTGGTATATAATTCTGACACCAGTCTGGTATGTCAATTTAACACTGCATTTGTATGTACTTGTAACTGACAGCACTGGTATGTCATTCTGACACCAGTCTGGTATGTCAATTTAACACTGCATTGGTATGTACTTGTAACTGACAGCACTTGAATGTAATTCTGACACCAGTCTGGTATGTCAATTTAACACTGCATTGGTATGTACTTGTAACTGACAGCACTGGAATGTAATTCTGATACCAGTCTGGTATGTCAATTGAACACTGCATTGGTATGTACTTATAACTGACAACACTGGTATGTAATTCTGACACCAGTCTGGTATGTCAATTTAACACTGCATTTGTATGTACTTGTAACTAACAGCACTGGAATGTAATTCTGACACCAGTCTGGTATGTCAATTTAACACTGCATTGGTATGTACTTGTAACTGACAGCACTGGAATGTAATTCTGACACCAGTCTGGTATGTCAATTTAACACTGCATTGGTATGTACTTGTAACTGACAGCACTGGTATATAATTCTGACACCAGTCTGGTATGTCAATTTAACACTGCATTGGTATGTACTTGTAACTGACAGCACTGGAATGTAATTCTGACACCAGTCTGGTATGTCAATTTAACACTGCATTGGTATGTACTTGTAACTGACAGCACTGGAATGTAATTCTGACACCAGTCTGGTATGTCAATTTAACACTGCATTGGTATGTACTTGTAACTGACAGCACTGGAATGTAATTCTGACACCAGTCTGGTATGTCAATTTAACACTGCATTGGTATGTACTTGTAACTGACAGCACTGGAATGTAATTCTGACACCAGTCTTGTATGTCAATTTAACACTGCATTGGTATGTACTTATAACTGACAGCACTGGAATGTAATTCTGACACCAGTCTGGTATGTCAATTTAACACTGCATTGGTATGTACTTATAACTGACAGCACTGGTATGTAATTCTGACACCAGTCTGGTATGTCAATTTAACACTGCATTGGTATGTACTTGTAACTGACAGCACTGGAATGTAATTCTGACACCAGTCTTGTATGTCAATTTAACACTGCATTGGTATGTACTTATAACTGACAGCACTGGAATGTAATTCTGACACCAGTCTGGTATGTCAATTTAACACTGCATTGGTATGTACTTGTAACTGACAGCACTGGAATGTAATTCTGACACCAGTCTGGTATGTCAATTTAACACTGCATTGGTATGTACTTGTAACTGACAGCACTGGAATGTAATTCTGACACCAGTCTGGTATGTCAATTTAACACTGCATTGGTATGTACTTGTAACTGACAGCACTGGAATGTAATTCTGACACCAGTCTTGTATGTCAATTTAACACTGCATTGGTATGTACTTATAACTGACAGCACTTGAATGTAATTCTGACACCAGTCTGGTATGTCAATTTAACACTGCATTGGTATGTACTTATAACTGACAGCACTGGTATGTAATTCTGACACCAGTCTGGTATGTCAATTTAACACTGCATTGGTATGTACTTGTAACTGACAGCACTGGAATGTAATTCTGACACCAGTCTTTTATGTCAATTTAACACTGCATTGGTATGTACTTATAACTGACAGCACTGGAATGTAATTCTGACACCAGTCTGGTATGTCAATTTAACACTGCATTGGTATGTACTTGTAACTGACAGCACTGGAATGTAATTCTGACACCAGTCTGGTATGTCAATTTAACACTGCATTGGTATGTACTTGTAATTGACAGCACTGGTATATAATTCTGACACCAGTCTGATATGTACATGTAGTTCTGACAGTATTGATGTGTTTGTAATTGACATGGAGATAAATGCAATCTGGAACTTGAACCTAAAATGCTGTTTCAAGCGAAACATTTTCTATTCATAATTGAATGTTATTCTGACACCGGTATTTCCTACTCTGCACAAGTATATAATTTTGATACAAGTGTCAGAATGATGTCTGTCACAACTATTGGTATAAGTATTGGTAGGTAACTCTGCACAAGTATCGGTAGGTATTTCTGTCACTACTGGTATGCAACTCTGCATAAGTATCGGTAGATATTTCTGTCACTACTGGTATGCAACTCTGCACAAGTATTGGTAGGCAACTCTGCACAAGTATCGGTAGGTATTTCTGTCACTACTGGTATGCAACTCTGCAAAAGTATTGGTAGGTATTTTTGCACAAGTATTTGTAGGTATTTCTGTTGCAACTACTGATATGCAACTCTGCAAAAGTATTGGTAGGTAACTTTGCACAAATATTTGTAGGTATTTCTGTTGCAACTACTGGTATGCAACTCTGCACAAGTATTGGTAGGTATTTCTGTCACTACTGGTAGGTAACTCTGCAAAAGTATTGGTAGGTAACTCTTGTCACATTTCTATGGTGAATTTATACTGCTCATCTGTTGCTCTGATGTTTTAGTTGTTTTTTAACAAAAACAGACAGAAATCTTACAAGTTTCAACCAGTAAAATAAAGTTTGGATATCTGCATTAGGTCATTATAAAGTAATTGCTATATTATCATCCAAATTTCCTCAAAACGGGGAGTGCGGGAGGATTTTATTTTTTTATTTTCATTTTTAAAACTTTTGATATTTTTTAAAAAATTTTTTTATGGAAATAAAAAGGGTCGGGGCGGCATGAAAATTAGGGGGCGGATGGGGATGATAATCTAGCAATTAATTTATAATGGCTTTATGTGTGGGCAGAGTCTAGACGGCAGCAACCCTAGTACTTTGATACAGATGACCTTTCTTCAATTGTTTCAGATAATACATTAGTATGGCATGGGTACAGCAATGTTGTTATGGGGCGAAAGGTGGCATTAAAATTCGAAGATGATTCAAAGAATTCACCCCATTCTCCATCAGCGGTAAACACACCAGTATTCAGAAAAAGCTGTGAGTCAACAGGAAAAGGGGACAGACATGATTTTATATCAGAAACTATTGTATCTGCATTCCTTCAGAGAAAATTCAATCCTGATAATGAACATTTTCTCATTCCTACAATAGGAGTTTCTAAAACGGACATCATGTTTTATTTCTATGACTCAGAGCATGATATTCTTCTGGAAACCAAATCATTTGGTTTGTTTCATGCAGGCTTTTCACGGTTGTCGTACGCATCTGTCCTTGCTCTTTGGCTAGCCCTAAATTACCAGCACTTGTGTACTGGTATTACCGTGTCCATGAAGAACAGGGGATTTAGAGCAGATTTTTTATCACAGTTACCCCAAAATGTGAGGGACATTTACAGGAATCAGCTGAGTTTTGGTTGCGGGAATCGAGAAGTGGAGCACAGTGAGGTTGGACGGTTTCAAGATGGCGATAACTGGATCGTGGATACACGTGAACCTTTCAATTTCAGCTGAGTTATTCCCAACCAGTACTCTCATGCATGGTGAATTGTATTCCGGAAACATTTATTGTGATAGACAGACAAATCAGTGAATGGAATTTGTTATGGCTGCAATAATAAAAATTATGGGCATATCACTATATTTTTTGTTAAAACTTGATATGCCAATGTGTTCAATGGAGTTACTTGTTCATCTAATTCACGAAAGTTTGTTTTTTTAATCTCCTACCTAAAATTAACCCAGAAACATTAACAATAATACTATTTGCTGTCAAAATTAAAATGTGATATGCAATTGTGGATAAATGACTGTATTCAAAAAATAATTGTTTCCATGGCAATGGTGGTTATCTTTTAATATTTTCTCTCAAATTGCTCATTTAGATACATACATGAACATGCCTGGGAGGTTTTATTAAGATTGGTGCAGTTATTTGTAAAAAAGCATTACAACTTCAATGGAAACGAAATTTATTCAACTGTTGGTTTCTGTTATTCATGAATGAGGTGTCACAAGTGACATCAGTCATAAATGAATCTCTTATTTCCGAATAATGAAAACCCAGAAACATTAATAATAATATTATCATCATGTTGTGGTTAGGAGACCGAGGAGGATAACAACATTTGTTGCCGTTACCAAGTTCCCTGTTGTTGGATTGGTGTCTTCCTGTGCCAAGTCAGCTTTGTCTAATATTTATTCAAGTGTGATTCATATAAGCAATTAGAACTTGTTTCACAATTGATGTAAAATAAATAATTATACAGTCAAACCTGTGCAAGTGGTCACTTCTATTAAGCACCCACCTGTCTTAAGCAACCATATTTTCTATTTCCCATGTCTATGCTTTCAGAATAAATTAATTGATAGTTAAGGAATGGTAGAATAATACAAACATACAAGACTATCTGTTATGTTCCTTTATTTCTAGTTTTTTTCCTCATCTCCACTTCCTCATACAGGTAATATATATAACACAAGTATAACAATAGTTCCATTAAATAATGAAAGTGTTTTGAACAAATCTTTATCTTTTATCATTAAGTAATGACTGTGTTTTGAACAAATCTTTATCTCTGTAATCATTAAATAATGACATGTACTGTTTTATCAGTGAACATTAAATAATGACTTGAATTCATTATTTGTATCTGTAGTCATTAAATAATGACTTACAGAACAATGCTAAATCTATAGTCATTAAATAATGGCTTGCAGAACAATGCTATATCTATAGTCATTTAGTAATGACTTACAGAACAATGCTATATCTACAGTCATTAAATAATGGCTTACAGAGCAATGCTATATCTACAGTCATTAAATAATGACTTACAGAGCAATGCTATATCTACAGTCATTAAATAATGACTTACAGAACAATGCTATATCTACAGTCATTAAATAATGGCTTACAGAGCAATGCTATATCTACAGTCATTAAATAATGACTTACAGAGCAATGCTATATCTACAGTCATTAAATAATGACTTACAGAACAATGCTATATCTACAGTCATTAAATAATGACTTACAGAACAATGCTATATCTACAGTCATTAAATAATGACTTACAGAACAATGCTATATCTACAGTCATTAAATAATGGCTTACAGAACAATGCTATATCTACAGTCATTAACTAATGAAAGTGTAGTGAACAAATTTTATTGATGCTCATTATCTAGATGATGATAAGACATGGTTTGTAAATAATGATACGACATGGTTTGTAAATAATGACAATTGAACAACATAACTTTCACTTTCACTAATTTAAAATATGGTGGTATTTTTAACTTACACTTGTGTCGATACTGAGAGTTCTCATGACAGAATTTCAGACAAGTCTGGGTCTGAGTTTGTAAACTTTGATCAATGCTCAACTGGAGAGTTCATGCTCAACTAATAAACAAACAAATAGACTCCATATAACAAAATAAATATAAAAACCTTAAATCATCATTTATACTTGCAAATTCAAGGCCGAGTTGAGTGTTTGCATTTTAATTTGTGTTTAAAATCGTGTTTGAGCACTAATTTGAGTTGAGCATGAAAATTGTTTTATAACCTCAGAACTATTGATAGTCATTTCATGACAGCATCTTTGTTGTAAAACTAATCATATATATCAGTACATAGTTCATAAATAATGAAAGTTTCATAGTTGTAAAACTGCCATATATATCAGTACATAGTTCATAAATAATGACAGTTTCATAGTAATAAACCGCCATATTTATCAGTACAAAGTTCATAAATATTGACAGTTTCATAGTTATAAACTGCTATATTTATCAGTACATAGTCCATAAATATTGACAGTTTCATAGTTATAAACTGCTATATTTATCAGTACATTGTCCATAAATATTGACAGTTTCATAGTAATAAACTGCCATATTTATCAGTACATAGTCCATAAATATTGACAGTTTCAAAGTTATAAACTGCTATATTTATCAGTACATAGTCCATAAATATTGACAGTTTCATAGTTATAAACTGCCATATTTATCAGTACATACATAGTCCATAAACAATAACAGTTTCATAGTTATAAACTGCTATATTTATCAGTACATTGTCCATAAATATTGACAGTTTCATAGTTATAAACGGCCATATTTATCAGTTCATAGTTCATAAATATTGACAGTTCCATAGTTATAAACTGCCATATTTATCAGTACATAGTCCATAAACAATAACAGTTACAAAGTTATAAACTGCCAAATTTATCAGTACATACATAGTCCATAAACAATAACAGTTTCATAGTAATAAACTGCCATATTTATCAGTACATAGTTCATAAATAATGACAGTTCCATAGTTGTTAAACTACCATATTTATCAGTACATAGTTCATACATTCTGACAGTATCGAATGTGTAAACTACAATAAGCATCTGTACATATAAATAATGGCATATAAATTTGACACAATGAAAATATAAATAACAAAAAGCATTGTAAATCATTATGGTACTGTATTATCACCTTCAGGATACCTGAGGTGACTTTACAGACATGATAATTAGATATGGTTATATTTTATCATTAACATTACATAACTCAAGATCACAGTGTCCATTAAAGCATTTCAAATGGTAGGCGTCGCCAAAAAAGAAATTACCACCACCACGTTGTAATTCACTTGAAGCCATTAACTAACTCCTACAACATGAAAATAGAATTACTTAATGTAACAGGTACACAAGAAAATAATTAACTTGTTTTTGCAAACGCATCTTTTTTTTCATAAAAGAGGCTAATGTGATACATCTAAACTCATGTCTGGCCGTCATTGTTCTGACATAACAAAACATCGTTAGGCTTTCATCAAGACAATAATAGCATAAGAACTCAAGTCCTTGAAAATGTATCACAAGTTGATGAAATGAAATGCAAATGAGATAAAGCTTACATTGTGGTTAAACTGATCCACATAGTTAGCGTGAGGGATACTATTCATTATTTCAAGGTGGATTGATTGACTGAATGGTGTTTTAGACAGGGCAACATATAAATAGGTCTTTTTTTTCAATCAAATCAAAATATTGAATGGTATTTACAAACTGCTTTCTGTTTAGGACTCGTGCAGAAGGAATAGTTCAACATCTTTCGATATACATACATTTGTAATGAGATCAACAATTTCTTACTAGAAATGGTTTCATCTGAGATTGTTTTATTTCGTAAGTGAACAATTTGACTATTTTATAAAGATCAAGAAACAGGCCTCATTAATTTTAGTGACACCAACGCACATGTTGTTATTTCCATCCTCAGCTATGCTTATCACATGTTATTGAATCCAATTTCACCAGTGGAAATCATCGAGTAAAGGAAGATCCACTAAAATTGCTTAATTCGCTACTTTCAGATAAATAAATAATTAAAAACGAAGAGGAGGATACTGAATATTTTAATAATTAAACAATATATCAAAAACTGTCAGGAAATTGCCTTGCCTTTCTGCCCTGTAACATATTTATATATGACAAGTATTTGCAAGTTGGAACTATTTTTAGGTTCATTGCTGACCCCATGCACCCATTTATATATCCTACAACATATCTTTGTGAAATACAGACTTTTATTATTAAGTACCAGTAAGCAAGATTTATGTTTTCAAAATGGATATGTTATGTTGCTGTACTGCTCCAAAAGTAACTCTTTTTAAATCGTAGACTGTTGCAATGGACAGTATATTATGTCTGTTTAATACAGACTCACTTGTACTTGCCTAAGAAATGGACGGAAAGGTAGAGACTACTATTACTAAACAGTTTCTATTCTAAAACCGGAACCTCGATTTGTTTCTTGTACTAATGGCCAGGTTTTAATACCACTGGTTTGTTTCTATTACAATTTGTCTAGTTCTAATGCCATTGGTAAGCACCAGTGGTCTAGTTTTACTACCACTGGTTTGTTTCTGGTACAATTTGTCTAGTTCTAACATAATTGGTAAGCACCAGTGGTCCGGTTTTACTACCACTGGTTTGTTTCTAGTACAATTTATCTAGTTCTAATACAGACCGTAATCCGTTCAAGTACACCAAACAGATGCAAACGAAACGAATATCAAACGCGTTTTAAACGATATACAAACGGACTAAAAATGCGAACGAAATGAAACGAAACACGAAACGATACACGGACGCAACACAGCGAACGATCCACGAAGGATACAAAATGATAATGCAAACTTTAAACGCATCAAATATTAAATATTCGGATATCCTTCAATATTGTCATAGTTATATTGACAATGAAATAAATAATTAAATGAAATGATTGCTCTCTTTGTCATTTAAAATCTTTAAATTGCTTTACCTGTAACTTTAATTTAATTTCTTTGTTATAAGTTTTAATTCCGAATTATCCGTGAAAAACATTGCCTCTGGCATCGTGTACAGAATTAACACGCTGTCCCTTTCACTATCACCTTGTGCCAATGTCCGATGACTTCACCAGTGAAACAAACATTTTATTCACTAAGTTGGTATCTTGGAAATTTTTGATGGAAGGATATCAGGGGAATTCTATCGGTGTAATGTACATAAAAGTCCTTGAAAGCGTCAGACGGAAGTACATGTACCAGCGATTTTAGAAGCCATGCCACAAGACAAAACTTTTACCCTTAAAGACATCTTTTTTATGGAAACATCCCCGCCTCCCCCATGCATTTACCATAGTGAAATAGAACGCCACGGTAAATGACGCAAGAAACTGTCAGAGTAACGACATTGCACATTGCCACGAAGTAAAAAATTAAATCGTGTTGGAGTTATAGACATAAAGTGTGTGTGTTCGCTACATAAATCAAGGCATGTGTATTTGTAAATATATTTATCTTAGCGGATTATATAAATTATTTTGTTTAATGAATTGTTATAATTGTTTAACATGACAATCTATTGAAATTCATAACTGGGATTAAAATTGGAAAAATACCTGTAAATAATGCATTATTCCTGTAAATAAAATAAATACTTGCTGAGGCGTCTATACTCTGTTTCTTGCATAATAGCAGATTATACACCACTGTAGATATAAAAAACACAGACTGGTTCACATTTATTTACTATATACTTTTTCGATACCGTAATGTTAACGTTAGTGTAAACCAGTCTGGCAATGTTTGGCCAATCTAATGATTACGTGACCGTAACGTGTTTGTCTGATGTAATTGACATGCCCCGTACCATGTGTAATAAATTTCAAAGATTGAGTTTTATGAAACATATTAATCTGCTGTCACGCTACAAATCATCAACTATATGGTAGACCATATCTAACATAGGGTGGCTTAGTTAGCAATATTTCAGAATGATTTAAATCAATATTTCAGAAAAATTTTAATCAATATTATTTTAATTTATTTAATTAATATATTATCATATAAAACCCAGCGATTTCTTTAAATATCTAGTTCTTATTATTTATTTTACTGCCGTGTTACAATTAGACAACCAGAGATGATGCGATTGGTAAACATGTCGTTTAAATGGTAAAAGATACACGGTAAACGTTACATGCTAAACGATTTGAACGCAAACGCAGGCTAAAATGCGATCAGTATTGTTTTGAAATGCATTTTCGTATTTTCTCTAACGTTTATCATAAAAAAAAAAGCAAACCATAAACGAAACTAAAATGCATTTCAAACGCAAAACAAACGTGTTTGACATGCAAAACGAACACAATTGAAATGCATTTTTGGTGTACTTGAACGGATTACGGTCTGTACCATTGGTAAGCACCACCAATGGTCTGGTTTTACTACCACTGGTTTGTTTCTTGTACAATTTGTCTAGTTCTAGTACCATTGGTAAGCACCAGTGGTCTGGCAATGATACAATTGGCCTGTTTCAAGTTACATCAGAATAGCAGTAATGGCTAAAAAGCTGACGGTATTTATAATAATAAAAAATTGCAAGGTTGAGAGATTATGTTGCAAAAATAACCCTCTCTTTAAAATTATGACATTTATAAATTAAATCGGTGGTACACTAAAAACGAACAACTACAGGCACAATTATCACAAGATACACTTGTTGGAGTCGAGGTTTGGTTTCCATAAAAACAATTGTATTGCATATTTAAGACCAATTGAAAAAATGAACATATTTGTGGTATAAATAGAACAGAACAAAACACAATTTTTTACAATTCTAAATCACTTCTAATGAATGATACATGCACATTTCTTTAATACATTATTACAGATAGGGTTTAATTTATACCAAGTTTCATTAGAAACTGCGAGAACCCATTTGAATAATCTGATGGCATATTTACTTATTATAAACGTTTGCCGAGAGGTGGGCGATTACCAATATTACAAATTGAAGCACTATAATATATATACGAAATAAACAAGGCTACAGAATGATGCATGCTGGGAGGTTGATAAATAATTAATGACCAGTCTTTGATATAATTGATAGATTCGTCCTTTAATTGTGGCCTAGGTTGACTTACATATAATATTGTAAGCTTTTGTTTTGGGGTATTAACTGAGGCTCAGACGAGATTTTTATCAAAACAGTTATACTGAAGAATTTCATTATTTCAATCATATACTCGCAACTGATTCTTTTTCCTTTCATACCACTAAAAATTTTCATACTTTTTCATTGATTTACTTCTTTTAAGAACACTATCTTAATTAGTGTGCGAATTTTACAAGACAGTGAATATTACCTCAAGCCTAGAAATCTTAATCCAGTAAAATACCAGGTATTATTATCCAGAATGCATTGTGAACATGATCTCATGATGAGAGAAATACTCTACACCAGTATTATAGCAGATATCCTTATTCAGTATGTCAGATAAACATCATCTCGACCCTAGAATGAGATAGAAATATCACACAACAGTAAAATAGCGGATATCCTTATCCAGTATGGAAGGTGACCATTATCTCGACCCTAGAATGACAGAAATACCTGACACCAGTAAAAAAGCAGATATCCTTATCCAGTATGGAAGGTGACCATTATCTCAACCCTAGAATGACAGAAATACCCGACACCAGTAAAAAAGCAGATATACTTATCTTGTATGGAAGGTGACCATTATCTCGACCCTAGAATGAGATATCTGACACCAGTAGAATAGCAGATATCCTTATCCGGTATGGAAAGTGAACATGATCTCGACCCTAGAATGAGATAGAAATATCTGACACCAGTAGAATAGCAGATATACTTATCCAGTATGCAAGGTGACCATTATCTCGACCCTACGATGAGATATCTGACACCAGTAGAATAGCAGATATACTTATCAAATGTGAGAAAAGATCCCGTCTCTCATGATTTACCACTGTACATCATATGTCTTGTAAATGCAATACATTTTATACTTCTTACTAAAGAAGTATTTTTATTGCAACATTATAAAGACCTTTACTACTAAGAGAATCCAGTCAAATTAAAAACATGTTCCAAACTTAAATAAAGTTGTTAAATTGTCAATTAAATACAAGCAATATAATTAATATATCAAAATAGTAAAAAATAAAATCCAATTATTTTGAATACTTTGGCATGGCATTTTTTGAAGAAAGTGAATAAAATCAACAGATAACAAGATCTCTGTAGTAAAGTTGGCCTAGATAAACTCCGAAATATTCACAAGACATATATCTCACTTTTTGTCACCTTACATTTTGAGCTACATTTACAACTGCTTGATTGCGAAATGGAATCATTGTAACTCAAGTCCTTATAAGAGACATTTTTCAGTAATATGGTAAACATTGATTGTTATCCTAGTACCTCAATAACTGAACAAAATTTAATTTCGAAAAAAAAAAAAAACACAAAAAAAATATTTTCTACAATTGTGTTACATCTGTACATTAAAAATAACTGTTTGTTACTGCACCATTCTATAATAGAACAAACAAGTAAGAAGGGAAAAGCCATTTTTTTGGATGGGATTTAATGCCATTTTCAACACAATGGATATGTGGCAACCAGTTTTATTGGTGGGGGAAAACCTCACATGCACATATAAGACTCCACGTAGAATCACTCTCCTCTGCAAGTTACTGGCAAACAGTAACTGGTTATTCTGTAGGCCATGGTAAAAATATATCATCCTTTATATTTACATAAACACATATATATCTATTCCATCATTTTAATAGAAGCAAAAACTACAGTGGTGATCTGTGGTTAGAGCGTCCACCTTACATGCAGAAGGTTGTGGGTTTGAACCCCGGCCAGGTCATACCAAAGATATGAAAAATGGTACTAGAAACTTCCTCTCTTACTGCTCAGCATTAAGAGGACAGTTCTAGGTCTGGTCAACCCGGTGTCAGTATAATATAACTGGGTGGGATATCATACCATGTGTCTGCGGCATAATATTCAAGTGTGGCAGAGCTTGGAATACTGTCTCAAGTAGAAACCGTTGCAATATAACTGACAAATTGATGAAAGCAACGCTAAACACCATAGAACAACATCAACATAAGCAAGGTATCTATCTAGGTGTAACACATTTGTAGCTAAGGATAGGGCAAGTCGTATCATTGCAGGAGAAAAAATGGAAACTTGAGGAGAAAGAGACGAAAACTTTAAAAAAGAAAACGAAAACTTGAGGTAAAGAAGAACTTGGTACTTCACATTGTATCGGAGATCTAAATATCTGAGATAAGCAGATGCAGGTGTATTCATGTTGTATCTCGGAGGCACATTGGCATCCTTAAAGTTTTAATCTAGAAATCTTCAATAAAATACATCCTCTAGCTTCAGTATCAAAAAAGTGATTCAATTTAGGTGACAAAGCTTGTAACGTTTCTTCTATGTATCTTTCTACTTCAATTCTACACTGATGTTTAATTAAAAAGCAAAATCCCAACAAATTGAATCCTGAAAATGTGATATGAACTTTAATTTCAAAGGCACAATCACATCACTGAAATTGCAATAGTAGAAAATGTCTTTTGTTACCACTTGATGCAAAATATAATCTACCAGTATGTGATATAGATCTTGTCAAATGAACACAAACTTGCTATTTACTGTATTTATATCTCCGATAAAAACACAAGCAGGTCAAAGGCAGAGAATAACTTTTGAACTTAAAACACAACACCCAGGACTTGATAAATGTACGTGATTTATTTGGTTCAGATGGACATGAAGAAATTCAAATGCAAAAAATTGATGATTCAACATAAAACCATTTATCAACAAACTGATATTTGTAAAAATAAAATGTACATTCAGTTGAAGCGCAAAGTGTATGGAACAGGGGAGAGAATCCATTTATGAAAATTGATTCAGTTTACATTGGTTATCTCCCATCTGCTGTAAATTAAGATGTCACATTAGCGTTACAACTATCTCCAGGATTACTAGTGAGATAAATGTGCATCTCATTCACTGCAAGAATGGCAGACTTAAAACAACTTTGAGATCCCTGGCCATTGGAGTTTGCGATAGCGGTATGTTATATATTAGAGTCTATTGCAACAGTTATTAGTAGCTTCTGAAAATGACCATATGGTGAATACTTTTATACATAAAAGTTACAACAAGACCTTGCTGTACTAAACACATTTTTTTCACCTTTTTTTATACATCTGATATGTTTAGAAAATGTAAGGAGAAGCCCAGCAAAGTGTTCAAATGATGCTCTGTTCCCAAAACAGACAAATCAGTTTAGTGACTGCGTCACATCTAATACAAATTGGATATATCTTCTTTGTTTTCGAAAATACACCATACACCAGTCTTCAGATTTGAAATTGATTGACTAAAACAAAATGCCAATGATTAATGAAAACAATTCTGACAATATATTTAAAAAATGTATTTCAGCACAGTTAATTCTCTCTTTCTCTCTCGGAGCAAAGTTTTTCACATAACAGTTTTCATATTAATTGTCAATTGATTATCTGTAATCACAATTTTGGCTGCTTCTGGTTCTGTATCATAATAATTAAGGTCACTGTTGAGAAATGCGTTTTCTGTTTTCTTCATCATCAACACCTGGTAATGGCATGAGTGCAGAAATAAATAAATCAGAGAAATATGACCCCATCTAACAGCCTGCCGGGATCCGTGAATCTATGAATGTAACTGAGTTGCCACTCGTAGTCCTACTTAAAGTACTGGTATATGTTCTCATTTCAAACGTGTTAACATATAATCTTATGTACCAAACATGTCCCTCTAACATATTTGTGTGTGTGTTTGTGTGTTTGTTTGTGTGATCACAATACAGGAACATTATAATGTCTGTCGTCCTCGGCTATAAGGGATATGGTTGGCCAGTCTTCTTTACAGTCATCGGGGTAGTGAGAGATGAAGTCTTCCTGGCCGTACTGCTGTAGACGGAAGACCTGTATACGCACCCCCAGGCTGTAACCCAGAAGAAACATCTCAACCTGGAATTTTATATGTGTCGACATTAGTTTAATATATAGAGTAAACAATTACTGCATGGTAATATGAAACACAACATAAAATATCTCAACCGAGAGTCATAATATTGTATCAAATTGAGATAAGTTTATAGTGTGAAGTGGATATAATCAATAAGATACATGGGCATTTTACAATGAATGCATTGTGAGTGTGAACTTCCTAAATAAGAGAAATATCTCAACCTAAACTGGTTTGTAATATGATATTGAGATTGATTCATATTGCAAACAACAAATATTAAGTAACAGTAACAACAGTAATATTATATCTAAATTTCAAATCACATCAAAATAAGACAAGTTTATTGTTTGATAATTTCAAGAAAAATAGCAATATTTCGGCCTAAAATATTTCAAATAAAAATTAATTTATAATGTTTGGTAATTTTTAATCTCAAACATTGCGAAAAATCACCACCAAGAACCACGAGTCATAAAATTGAGCTTTTATAGTATTTTATAACATTGCTAAAGATGAATTGCCTGGATAACTTGAATAATACATTCTTTGATTTAGTAAATATTTTTAATAATTCACAGTTTAATTTTGCCTGTATTTGACATCTTTGATCTGTGCTTGTGCAAAATGAAGTTGTCAATGGTAATACATAATATTATATAAGCTGACATCAAAATATATATATCAGTTCTTGAGAGTTCAGTAATGGTATGTATCATCAGTGTTTAAAATGGGCACTTCATTGTCAGTTTTGGTGTACGAAATATAGTTAATAGTTTTATTCAACTGTTAAAGTTTTCCGTTACTGAAAAATATTTACAGGAGGCTTAAAATAGTCACTTGTGACTGACGCCATTAGTGATACCCCATTCACGAATGAATTGTTAATTATTTTTCAGTAACATAAAATAACAGTTAAAAAAACATACAATAAAGATTTTGTAAACTGCTAGTGTACACCTCTCACAGTAGAACAATCACATATAATAGTTATATTCTATACAAGATATTCTATCAGCTGTATACTGGTAGATCAATGATAAAACTGCCAATTATTAATGTAAAACCAAACAATCATCGTCCTGGATTTTGTTTGAAGGATTAAAGTGAGATATGAAACAGTTCTGGGGCAGGTTTTTATAGAATTCTTGACATGATTCAGAACCCTTTTCAAAAATTTCAAAGTCACCATTGTATTGTTTTTATTATACTTTTACATACTACTTGATTACTTTTAATACATTTAATTGGCAAAAACACATTTTTCCAGTGTGTGTTATATACATTTTGGAAAAAAAGTCCAAATGCCAAAAATTAAAAAATCTATGAAGGAGTTTGTGAGGTCATGCGCTCTAAATTGTAAACAAATACACATGAATCTGTGTTTATACTGGTACACATTTCAGCAGCTAAGTAACAGTTTATTTTAAGAACACTGTACCATAACTGACACGTAAAGAAAAACAACTGTTGTATATGACTGCTGCAAAACACTTTGCCCCAGCAGAAAGTTTTGGGCCTTTAAGACTGGTGTTTTAAATGAATTAAACAACCATAACTGGTACTCTGATTTATATATATGCAGTGCTTCAGATAAGAATTGACTGAATAGGGTGAAAACTCTAAAATAATTGAGTGAAATCTTATAATCAAAGAATAAATTGGGTGATTTTCACTTAGTTAGTTTACAATAATTGAGTGACACATGGAGTACCATCTAAATGACAGTAATTCAAATGCCTTATCTTGATTAAACTAGTCTATATTAAATGCACAGTATTGTTTAATTGTCGCTACCTGCAATTCTCGATTTACATTTACAGTTTTGTATCAAATGTTGCTGAACAAACTAGTTTCATCTTGCACAAATGCAGCTGCCTGCAACTCAGATTTTCTTGTCCAATTCGTCATTGACAATGCCAAATAATATTGTTTTAAAAATACTTATTGAAAAAATTGTACTTTGATTTGAGTTAGAACATGTTTTTTTCCTTTGCAAGCTGAGATTTGTGTTCTCACTGCAACATTTTGCCAAAGTGTGTGATCTTGATCATCTAGACACTTTTCATAACTACGTATGAATAATATGCAAACTTCTGTATGAGAGGATCGTATGACAAGACTGAATAAACTTGTACTTGTTTCTACTTTCACTTTGCTAATAGCTTGTGAGGTATGAACCATAATATCCGAAACAGGCTTATCTGGCTGTTTTCTGGTTATTAAAATACACGAATTGCGAAACAGCTGTTTCGGATACTAACAATGTCTTGTGTGAAAGGAAAATTATTTGTCTAGCGGGAACACTTAAAAATAAAATTGTTTACATTTTCCATGAATTTCTTTGAGTGAAATATGCAAATATGCAGCTTATCTGGAGCACTGTGTATGTATACATTTAATTTAAACATAATTATGTAAGGAGGCTAATACCCACAGTTTACAAGTAATTGATTTACCTCCCCTTAACCATGAAATCAAATAGTGTTGCAATCAATGAACAAAATACTCTTAACATATTGATATATTTACACTGTTAAAAGAATTTATATAAAGATGAAATACAGGTGCCTTGTTTTAGCATTAAAGTGACTTAATCATACAACTAATAGTATGAGATCCAACAAATGAGGTTTAATTAACCAATTTATGTTACGAAATCCTTCAGAAATGTTAATCAATGATTTGAGACAGTGACTTGTTTGTTTATATGTCATGTGTTATTATATTTTCTTACCATCTTAGATAAAACTATACGTTATTTTATCATTATTAAAGTTTTAGACAATGGGATGTCAAACAAGTTATCAAACAATAGTTGTCAGAAGACAAAAAGTCCAAAAAGGGCCATAACTGTGCCAAAATGCAATCCAGAGTTATGGTTCTTGTCTGTGTGTGTTCCATTGATGATGGTGAACACAAGTGCAACGTTTCATTCACATCCAATGAGTGGTTGCATAGATATCTTAAACTTAAACGCAAAAGTTTAACCTGGGTGTGTACAGACGCCGCCGACGTCATGACAATAGCTCCTTGTCGCAGCGAGCTAAAAATGCCAATGAAATGCAAGCTGGTACTTATTAATTCTACCAAACTCTTTTCCACGGAGGGTATGATATACTCTCTAGTTTAAACATATTTTATTGCCTTAAATATACAATTGGGTTGGGTCGCAAGTTCTTACAACACTAGTTACGACCCTTCCCTAGTTACGACCCTTCCCTAATATAAATATTCTACCACTCTGCCCATGATCCTTCTCACCTGTTCCAGCCCGCTGGAATCTCCAACTGGGTTGAGATGATTCTTTACGAAACTTGGTATATCCTCCGAGGTATCACGGGCGAACATCAACCATGCAAACACGGGCACTTCGTTACCCTGTTGAATGTCATTATACAGGTTTATTGCACTGAGTAACATCAGAAGTTTCACACCTTCCATAAGTTCAAGGTCACGAATGGGGTCAGAGTTTAATAACTGTTCAACAAATTGTTCTCTGTCAGAGTGGTGGGAAAATTCCTTCAACTCTTCAAACTGAAAAACAAAGAAATGAGTCTAGTTCTGCCGATGACACAATATGGTAAAAAGGGACACAAGACTGTCATATTTACAACATAATAGTATTTATATTTTTTTAATTAGGTCAAATGATATTTTCAACAGAGAATTTTTGGTCATAATTATAATGTAGTGATCCATTTAAGTGGTGGAGTTGACCTTAGATGCTTATATTTTAATCTATGGATCAATTAACATAATCTAGGAAACATATACATGTACGCTACTTAATCGCTTTCTTCTGAATCCTTATGTCTTGTGTTTTATTATGAAATTTGAATGTACAACTACCAGGCATGGTATATTGTGAATAAAATATTGTTTAAACTAATTAACCTATGTGGTGTCCCATAAATAATGCGTCTGCTGTATCATTTCTTGGAAACCATGCAATATATTAACAAAACAACTCCGTATCGCTAGAGTGCTCACTGGCGTGTATCACAGGTAACAGTAAGCCTCAAACATTCACTGACCTTGGTACAATGTGCATTGCTTAATAGCTTATTCATTACACTGTATGCAAAATGATTAGCAAATAAGCTAAAAATGTGTTATATGGGTATATATTCAAGGTAGGCCATTACTTGGGTTGAAATCGAAAGACATTTACTGAGGTGTGTGACATTGACTGGGAGGGTCAAATGGGGAATTAAAAGTACTATTTGTAGGTAGGTGGTCAAATTTCAATTGGGCAACAGCAATTCAAAGATGCTACTCGTGCTGGTCCCTTGTAACTTGCACAAAAAAAAACATAGAAAAATTCTGCGAAATCCTGAAAAATTGAAGCTCGAAACACAGTAAGAGACTCATCTCAGATTACAGAATTGTCCTCAGCAGGAGTCCATCTAATTTTGAAAAAGCATCTAAAAGTTAAGGAAATAAATGCACAATTGATATCACATTTGTTACTAGAGGACAAAAAGAAGTAAAGGGTTGCTATAGCAAAAAGAATTTTGGAAAATGTATTCGAATTTCAGCAAAACATCTTTTGATAATTAAGTTACAGGTGATGAAATGAGAGTCTATTAATAGGAGCCAAACAGAATCTGGGCCACGGCAAATGTGAGATGCCCATGTATTGCCAAATTATTGCTATCTTTTAAAAAGGTTCTGTATGCATTTCCTTTACTAGCAATGGTCCTGCCATACAGACGGTGGTGATAAAGGGCAGAACAGTCACAGGACATTTTATACAATATATTTAAACATTAAAGAAGAACTACAAACAGCTTTGCCCAGTAACAGGTCTGAAGTTTTTTTGTCTTTTGCATGACAATGCATCATCCCACAAAGCCCATATTGTGACTGACCTTTACAGTCAGAGAAGGTCACTGGTCTCCCTCACTCCCCTACTGGCTAGACATGCCTGCCTGCGACTATTTTCTCTTCCCAAAACTAAAATGACATCTGTTTGGGAAAACATAACTTGTAAAATACCCTAGGATCTGCTATTTACCAGTTTCTTAAGGGTATACCTGTTCAAGCACATGAAATTTGTTTACAAAATTGGATTGTGCAAATTAAAAGGATTTTTATTTTGAAGGAAGTCGCCAAAAAATTGATAAAAAATTATCATAGTACTCTAGTAACAATACCAATTGCATTATTTATGGAATACACCTCGTGTGGTATAATCAACTCAACAGCTCTCTTTGTATAATAAGTAAATTTTATTCACATGATTATAAAGTTTTGCATAAGTTTAAAGTCACAAACTAACATTTTTAAATTCGCTATCGCTTGTTTAAATTAACCCTAGTCTAACTGACATGTTACCGTGCTCGTGTCTGCTCCCAAACTGACGGACCTATCTCTGCTAAAACCAGTCCCCAAATGAATAAACAACTATTCTATCATTGGTCAATTCATTTCTACTCTTCTATTGGTCAGTTTTCTAATTACGGACTTTAAAATCCCGCCCATAACTTTCTGTCAAACTAAACATCAAGATAACCCTAGGCTATTATTTATCTCCAGTAAACTGTCATCCTAATGTATTAACTTGTCATATTATGTACATCTACAATTCTAACAAACAATAATGTAACACTTGTAATCTGAGCAGAATCATTTTCTTTTCCACTGTTGGATACCCGCACATAATCCATTCCGATTCTCTCCATTTATCACCCGTGGGATATTACACTAGCTTTGAGTCATTTCTACCAATTTACAATGCAACCATATGATTGGTCCTTCATGATTTCATGAAGGGAACGTTATCAAATTGCAAAGCTAGTTTCATGCAAACGCCATTTTGATAAGATGTTAATGTTAGCTGTATTTTGTTGTTCTGTTCAAATAAAACAACGCAGAGCTAGCATAATTTTCCGTGGGTGATGGATTCTCCATCCATATAGGATTGACACCAGTGGATATCCGACGATGTTTCTTTCCATATATATGGTAGACAAAGGCCCAAGTTGGGGTGTTGAGCTCAAAACTAGAAGGGATTCTCTCATGTACCGACGACCAAAGCTGCATGTGGGAAATGTCTAGTTGAGACAAAATAAAAACCCAGTGCTACACAGAAACCCACTTCAGTCACATTTATGGGATACAGTATCAGGCCCATTCATCCTAAAACTATCCTTTATAAACCAGGAGTCCAGCAGCTACCATTACCACTGAAAGCTTTGATATGACCCACCCAGGATTAAACATAACAACGCCAACATGCGAGGAAGATGCTTTACCACTGCAACAAATGCCGGTGATGCAGCAAGCCATTCCTACATGAACTTGCTGTTTATTGATAATCTATATGAAAATGTGCTTTATTGCACCTTAGGCCATAATAAATTACTAGATTATCATCCACACCCGCCCCCTAATTTTCATGCGGCCCCGACCCTTTTTATTTCCATAAAAAAAAACATCAAAATTTTAAAAATGAAAATAAAAAATAAAATCCTCCAGCCCTCCCCATTTTTAAAAAAATTTTGGATGATAATCTAGTGCTCAATTAATTTATAATTGCCTTAATTCCAAGAAACCTAACGAAGAAGTGAACAATGCTAATATGGATTTTCCTGTTAGTGATGTATAACAATTGAGAGAGGCCAAACTTACAGGTCCGAGATCACAGATATATACTTATAAAGCTGATGCAGCCCTTCTATTATTAAAAACATTTTTCTTTTATTCTGATCTTTATATAAAATATTTTGTTTAAATTGAATACCAAAAATATAATTTTCATCCGTCTCATCTCTTACCTTGGAGTAGAGTGTTGCAACGCATCGTGACATCACGTCTAGTCGATCTTCCGCTGTGTGGGTGATTCGGTTAGCAAATGTCCACTGTCGCATTCCCCAGGACGAGTTTTTGAATGCCGTTGACAGCTGACTCAGTGCGGCATCCTTGGAAGACCAGAAATGGTGTGGAGGTATAACGTTTACGAGTGTCTGGTGGACGGCACCGCGTATACCGCAGTAGTTGTCTCCCCTGATACGACGTACATGGCAATACTGGCAATGGTTTGGAATATCACGGTAGGCCTGAAATGTGATACATGGACTAGTATGACTGTGTGATTCCATTGTTGCAGTGTGATCCCATTGTTGCATCATTAGTCAAGTGTTTTTCAACACATTATAGGTAGTACATGACAGCAAGATTAATTGGTAGACGATGACCCTAGATGTACAAAACTATGAAAGGAGCAATCGTATCTCCGAAAGTCACGGGCAAACTTTCTGGTGCAATTCCTAATACAAGAGGCCCAAGAGGGCCTGAGGACGCTCTACTGACTCATAGTGGCCATAACACTTTTTGAAATTCTACTATGCAATAGAAACATCGGCCATCTTGAATTTTAGATAGAAAAAATAAATCTTTTGTATAGACTCCTATGCAATAGAAACATCCATGTGAAGTTTCAGTTTAATTGGCATAGTGGTTTCAAAATAAATGAAAAAAAAAAGAGAATTTTCTGTTTTCCCACAGTATCCCTATGTAAAATTCTAAGTCACCTTACAGGGCCCCTATATATTTTAGCCCCTAAATTCTTATCTGCAATCAAACCCCTACACTTAGGGATAATTTATATCAAATATGTACAAATCTGACATACCGGTTCTTAAGAAAACAATTTTACTAATTCCCAATTTGTACCCTTTTGGGGCCCCTCCTGACCCCTTAAGACATAGCAACCAAGTCATTTTTACAAATCTTAACCTCCTTCACCTAACAATGCTTTAGTGAAAATATAGGCAAAATCATTTCCATTTAAAAAAAAATAAAAAAATATTATATTATACTGACATGTGTCCCCTAATTGAACTCTCGGGGCAGGGTCATTTTTAACCCTAGGGACACCATTTGAACAAATCTAACAAAACTATAGTTGGTCATCATTACTACATAAACATTTTGAAAATCTGTTGGGTCGTTCATGAAAAGAAGATTTTTTAAGTTTTGGACTATTTTTAGTAATGGCGGCCATCTTGAATTTCAGATCGAAAAAAAAAATCTTTTGTATAGTTTCCTATGCAATATAAACACCCATGTGAAGTTTCAGTTTAATTGGCCTAGTAGTTTCAGAGAAAGTGCTGCAAACAGACGACAGATGACAGACGTCAGACGACGGACGACAGACAACGCGCCATCGCATAAGCACTTCTGGCCTTTGGCCAGTAGAACTAAAAAACATGACACTGGAGTATCGCAAGCAATACATAACTCCCCTACCAGTTTATCAGTTTGCAAATTTTATTGCCATAGCAACCAAAATATTTTTCCGACTGAAAAATATATTGATGCATTTACTCCTTATTGCCCTCTATCCACGTGCTATGTTTCACATTTACTCCTTATTGCCCTCTATCCACATGCTATGTTTCACATTTACTCCTTATTGCCCTCTATCCACGTGCTATGTTTCACATTTACTCCTTATTGCCCTCTATCCACGTGCTATGTTTCACATTTACTCCTTATTGCCCTCCATCCACATGCTATGTTTCACAAATGTAGTTTGGATATTTTTTGTATTACCACAGAATCCGGGTTGTATCTGTAATTTTAATTATTTTGTTGCCATAACAACCACAATTTTTGTCCTACTGAAAATATAAAATGACCTGCATTTTCTCCTTATTGTCCTCTGTCCAAATGCAAATTTTCATAAAATTTTTAAGTAATCTTTGTGGATGGGCAAACGCTGGACAGACACTGCACTGACGGAGGGTAAAATCTACAATCCATCCCAAAGAAATGGGTAGGGAACCAAATAAGCTTACTGATATATAATATAAGACATAATATTATACAAAAAGAATAACAAGTACTGGTACATTTTATAATGTATTTAGTCTAATAAAGTATATTTAAAACTATAAGCTTACTTTCTAAACAAAAAACTGGGTTTACACCAAACATCATGTTGTTGTGTACACAAATAGTGCATTGATAGAATTAAAAATAATATACAATGTCATTATCATTTGGACTGAATGGTCTTACTAGATTAGGGATTAGTCAGTCCTAGTTCAATCATCATCACAATATGACCACACGTTATTTAACCCTTTACTTCATATAGATGCCTTTGTACACCTCTAATATAGACGCTTTTGGACACCTTAATATAGACACTTTTGGACACCTAATATAGAAGGCTTTTGAATTGTTGGGTGAATTATGTTTATATTAACTGACAGAGTGGGAAACAGTGCAGGAAGTGTTCAGACTGCTCATTACAAGAAAACGCATATCTATGGAGTAAAGGGTTAAGGACTGATTCAGATTAAGCACAATTTTTGAAGTTGTATTGTATGAAAAACGTATGGTTAGTTTAATGATGAAGCCCTCCTGACTATTTTGCAATGTTTTTCATCAATTTTGAAAAGTGTGAGCAATGTTAATGGCTGGAAAAGAAGGTCAAAATCTAATACATTTATTTAACAAGAGCACCGCAATCAGGTGCAGACGCTCGTCTTTTTTTCTCCCCAAATCTTATAAGTAGATCAAGGTCGGTGATGTAAACTTTTTTAAATATAATGGTAATGGTGAAAATCAATACTATTACTGAAAAAAAAATAGATTTGAATTTTTATTTTTAAATCTTTTTTAAAAAAATCAAACAAAAGCTAAATAAACAAGAAAATATCTGTGGAACCTAGGGTAGCTCCCCAAAGTGAGTGTTTGACTCTGTACCATATGGTAATGATATTAAACGGGGGAAGTAACTATGGAAGTTCTAAAGAGAAGTCAATACATTATTTTTTATTTCGTGATATAATACATTGTACAACATGCTTTGAAATAGGTCATTATGATGCATCTTAGCAAGTTCATAAAATTCCAACATGGGGTTGTAGAGAAATAGCCGGACAAGAATTTGGTCACAGACAGAATCAAAGGGCCATAACTCAGTGAAAAATCATCGAACCGGAAGACAAAGAAAATATGCACATCTGCACTTGGTAATGATGCATCCTAGCAAGTTTCATAAAATTCCAACCAGAGGTTGTAAAAAAATTGCCCAGACAAGAACTTGAGGACCCACGGATGCATGTACGGACTAAGTAGCAACTATATGCTTCCCCATAATAACTTCAACCTAACCTGAGCTAAACAAAATACTTTAACCTAAGGTTTTAGAGCCCAAAGTATGGAAATTAAGTTAAGTTAGCTATATACATTGTTTCTATTACATAATATGAATGGGTTAATGAATATTAGTCACTATAACATAGGTATGAAACTCCAGACACATAAACTAACTGCTATGAGACCTGGTCAGGTGTGGCGAGCTGGGTCCTTTCTATGGTCTAATGCATCAGTACTTTATCATACCTTTCTCATTACTTCTGCCCTGGGTGTATCTCCCTTCCATTCTCTGTCAGCATACTGTACAATGTCTTCCTTCATCCCTACATTACATACAGTGGCAGTCATGGGTGGGGTAACACACTCCTTTTCTTGTTTGGTCTCTGGGACATTGGGTAAACCAGCAGTACCTGTAAAATATATTTCAAATCAGCATGAATTACTGGGACCTACCATTATCATATACACTGTATTAACAAAGTTAAAGTTGCCATTTGTTAGAAAATATACATGATACAAAAATAAAACTTTAGTCTTTTGGTAAAGTATATTTCCTGTCAAAACTGGTGCATAGGGGCTAAATCTTTCATATTTCGTTTATCATTGATTTTGATGTATCCATTTGCAAAAATCATATTAATTTCTCATTAAGTTTTATATTGCTTGTCAGAAATCATACTATGTATATATTGTTTTAGGTTTAACAGTATGTGTATTGTTTTTAAATCTTTCATATTTCATAAATTATATCATTCTTTTTGTGAAAAGTATCTTCATTCCAATTAAGTAGTAACAGTTCGTCCATCTTAAAGCAACACATCCACGTTTAAACTTTTTTAAAAAGTTTTTCAATTGAGTTGTGAGCACATTTCCCATACATACATATATGGTCAGTGAGCTGTATATGTGCTAACAAACACTATCCAGAACGCTTTAGAATTATAAAAAAAGATGTCCAAATTATAAAGCGTGACAAACGCTTTATAAATTATTTTTAAATTGACGAGGATTCCAACTTGGCTTCAAATTGAATTATGCGTGTCGTATTAAAAAAACTTCACGTTTTAGTGCGTAGTGTACTTTACCTGTTTTGAAAGCCATTTTGACAATTTTTTTTGACTCGGGTGAGTTACACGCTTGTTTTTATAAAGTGTTAGTCACGAATTATAATTTGGGCATCATTTTGTTCCGGATTGTGTTTATATGCTCATAAACAGCTAATTGATCATATGTTTGTATGGGAAATGTGCTCATAACTCAATTAAATTTTTTTTTAAAAGTTCAAACGTGGATGTGTTGCTTTAACACCGTGACTGGCTATTGAGCAACATAAAGTACCTGGTAGAGTATAATATAAATATTGTATGTCATGTAATACTAGACATTGCTGATCTGCTTTCAATGTCACATGTATCAAATGACAAGGACTATCAATTTGTGGTGTTAAATATAACCCTAACACATTTTGTTGATGATAATGAATATACTCTAGCCAGACCTGTACAGATTGGTGTACAAACCACACACTGGGGTACATGCCATAGACTGTTGTATATAAGTAGACTGGTGTATATACCATAGACAGGTGCACACCACTGACTGATGTACATACCATAAACAGTTTTAAACACCACAGACTGGCACACACACCACAGACTGGTGCACACACCACAGACCTGAGCACACATTACGGACTGGTGCATACACCACAGACTGATACACACAACACAGACTTGAGCACAAATCAAGACTGGTGTACACACCAGACTGGTGCACACACCACAGACTGGTAAACACACCACAGACTGGTACACACACCACAGACTTGAGCACACATCAAGACTGGTGTACACACCACATACCTGAGCACACATCAAGACTAATGTACACACCATAGATTGATGCACACACCACAGACTTTGGCACACATCAAGACTGGTGTACACACCAGACTGGTGCACAGACTGGTTCACACACCACAGACTGGTGTACATACCACAAACTGGAGCACACACAAAGACTGGTGTACACACTACAAACTGGTGCACACACCTCAGACTTGAGCTAACACCACAGACTGGTGCACACACCACAGATTGGTTCACATACCACAGACTTGAGCTCACACCACAGACTGGTGCACACACCACAGACTTGAGCACACATCAAGACTGGTGTACACACCACAGACTGGTACAAACACCACAGACTTGAGCACACAACACAGACTTGAGCACACATCAAGACTTCTGCACACACCATGGACTGGTGTACATACCACAAACTGTTGTACACACCATAGACTGGTGCACACACCACATGGTTGAGCACAAACCACAGACCTGAGCACACACGAAGACTGGTGCATACACCAACACACCACAGACTGGTGCACACACCACAGATTAGTGCACACATCACAGACTTGAGCGCACATCAAGACCAGTGTACACACCACTGACTTGAGCACACACCACTGACTGGTGTACACACCACTGACTCGTGTACAGTTTCCTAGTCTCTAGGTATTTTGCAGTAACTAACACTTACATTATCTCATCTTTGACTGTGCTAAGAAGATTACCATATTTGGTAAAACACAAAAAATAAATTGATGTTGTAAAAATGCATAACCGCTATAAGGGTCTTACAGTTAATTATCCACACCTCACCACTAATCTCTGATAAAAGACTACAGAAATAAAACCTTATCCAATTTTATACCCATATTATAATTTCAATTAAAAATGAAAAAGAAATCCATACATAACCAATTACAACATGCTCTTAAATCCATACTGTATAAATACAACACCACATCATGCATAATAGTTGGACTGTAATAAATCGTGAATAAGCTTCAAACAATAGCATAAGTATTTAATAAGACGTTTAATTTACATGTAGACAACCTATAGCTGATCACAGTCAAATAACAGTATGATATTTCAATCATGTCTCTCAAGTGTTTTGATTGATTGTTACACAATGTTGTCAGAAAGTGTGTTTTTTTTTGTTTTATCATGCTTAAGAATGTTTTTTTGTTTAACAATTTTATAGACAAAACTTAAAAAGATTATACAAGAACATGATTAACAGAAACTAAAGCGGAAGATAAATGCACAGTAATAATAACAGAGGCGGCAAAAGCTTTGATTAAGTTGTTCATTTTTCTTGGCTTATGCATTCGGAGTTCATTACGTGTTCACATACTGTACAGTGGAGTATGTTGGGGTAGCAGAGTCAGTATCTGTAACTAATGGGTGATGTTTAGTATATCAGTAGCTACATCACTGCCAGTGTGTTGTATGGGGTCAGGGCTCTCGGTTGCCCAATTCTGGGGCCGTTATTTGGGCCCATTCCCAATGGCTAATAGTATCTTTTTTTCCCTAATCCAAAGTAACAAAATTCCCAATTTCAAAATGCAAAGAACCCAAAAGAAATATTTGAGGGAAAAGTTTGGATATTTTTTTATATTATGACTTAAATGAAGTCTTCTACAAGACCATCACACTTTTTATACATTTAATGTACATTACACATTCATTGTTACGTATAATAAAGGAATCTGTGCTATGTGTTTTTCCCAAATTCTTTTTTTTGTCTGTTTTTTTTTTTAGTACTTCAGTTATATAACTGCTGTCAACCCACCTAATCATTTAGTGCTTAACACTGGGAATGTAAAAGAACCAGGGACACTACAAAAGGGTCTTCTCAGCGACTCTACAAAAGGGACTCTACTTTCAAGACAGAGCATATCTCTATGACCTTCTAGACAGAGAATCTCTCTGTGATTTTCTAGACATAGTACTGGTATGTGGCCTTCTAGAGAGAGCACCTGAATGTGACCTTCCAGACAGAGCATCTCTCTGTGACCTTCTAGACAGAGCACCTGTATTGTATATGACCTTCTAGACAGAGCATCTCTCTGTGACCTTCTAGACAGAGCATCTCTCGTGTGACCTTCCAGACAGAGAATCTCTCTGTGACCTTATAGACAGAAAACCTGTATGTGACCTTCTAGACAGAGCACCTGTATGTGACCTTCCAGACAGAGCATCTCTCTATGACCTAGACAGAGTACCTGTATGTGACTCTAGACAAAGAACCTGTATGTGACCTAGACAGAGCTCTCTGTGACCTTACAGACAGAGCATCTCTCTGTGTGACCTTCTAGACAGAGCACATATATGTGACATTCCAGACAGAGCATCTCTCTGTAACCGTCTAAACAGAGCACCTTTATGTGACGTTCTAGACAGAGCATCTCTCTGTGACCTAGACAGAGCACCAGTAAGTGATCTTCTAGACAGAAAATCTCTCTGTGACCTTCTAGTCAGAGCACCTGCATGTAACCTTCCAGACAGAGCATCTCTCTGTAACCTTCTAGACAGAGTACTTGTATGTGATCCTAAAGATAGTACTAGGATATTGGAAAATAGTTTATAAACATCATTTTGAAATGAATAATTATGTAAAAGGTATACTTCATGCAATTCAGATTTAATTGTAGATGAAGACATGAGATATATCTACAATCAATTTACAATGCTTGCGTGTCATCTCCAGTAGAATAATTGTTACTCATCAAGAAAGTGACCTTTGTTTTCTCATTTTTGTACAAAGCTGAGGCTTGCGTACCCAAAATCTCAGTTGTGAGAAATGAGGGATTTTAAGACATTATTATAGATGCCTTGGTCACAGAGGAATCTTGATTAAACTTTGTAATGGTTGTAGGTGCATCAACAATCAATTTATCATGTACAGTTAAACCTGTATAAGTGATCACCTCTATTAAGCAGTCACTTGTCTTAAGTAGCCACATTTTCTATTTCCCATTTCTATGTTTTCAGAGCAAATAAACCTGTATTAAGCAACAACCTGTCTTAAAAGGTCTATTTTGCTCCTTCCCCTGGCTGGTTGCTTAAGACAGGTTTCACTGTATTGTTACCTTGGCAACTGCAACAAAGCTTCAGATCAACCCCCATTCATCTCCCTCTGCGTTTACAAGTATGATGGACATTATTTCCAAATGACCTGTTTTATATGAGACAGCTTCACTTGTCATTTAAAATAAATTTGAAATTGCTCACATTTCATGGTAATTCATCCCATATAAAAATCGGTCTATCACAAAAGTGTGGAATGTTGTGTTATTGTATACAGTGACAGTTTCTGTAACCTCCTCACTCCCTTCAGAAGATTGGGTTATCATAATATGTTACACAGCTACACTAAAAGGCTGTCATTTAAAACTTATAAAAACAGAAATTTGTTGCTATGTGTAAAAACATACAAGTAAAATTGTGTCAACATAGGTGAATTGTACACTGTATACAGTAGAACACTGATGTACCAATACATTTTTTTGTAATATCTGTCATGCATTAACCAATATTTGGAGAAAATACAATGGAGTATTGCAAACAAAACGCTCAGTCCCCCACTGGTTTACCAATTTTGTTGACATGGCACAATTCTTTTTCAAATGAAAAAAGTAGAATGACCTGCATTATCTCTTTATTGTGTACTATCAACATACTAAGTTTCATAAACCTAGCTTGAAAACGTTTTTAGTCATCTATCTGGCCGGATGAACACTGGACAGATGGGCAGAGGGTAAGCTACCGGTATGGGAACAATAAGCATAATATTCTACATAAAAATTGTAAGTTATATTAAAATCCTTCCATGCTCTGTAAGTTATAGACAGAAATTTTTTTTATATATGAAAAGGGCTTTTTATTTTTCAATGCTCACATGTAACCTTGACCTTTGAGGAACAGACCTGGTTTTATGTTCCACATGTAATCTTGATGTGGTAAATATTTGTAAATAGTTACATTTAAATCCTTCCATGCATCATAAGAGTTATGGACTAGACAAAAAAACAATGTTCTTTATAAGATAAATGTTTTTTCGAACTTCAATGCTCGGGACTGGTGTGACCTTGACCTTTGAGACACAGCCCTAGTTGTTGTGTCCAGCATTTTTATATAGTAATTTTAAATAAAAATTCTTCTAATATTGCATGCAAGAGTTTTGGACTGGACATAAACATAACAAAGGACCCTAGTAACAGCAGATCCTTTCCAGTTTTCACTATATTTTAAGACCAGCTAGTCTGTTGACTATATTTGTAGCTTAATTCTAAATACCTTTGTTTTGTCCATGTGGTTTTATCAGTGAAAATTTTAAATATTGTAGCAATAAAACATCACAAATACTCAGACATTGGCTTGTAAACTGGCAATTGTTGTTATAATTATTGGGCATCTTCTGTAAATGTCTAGTGAGATAAGGCCAAAAATAAAAATACATGTGTTTAGGGTTACCTGACCAAAAAATATAGAGTGGGTAGGTAGGTAGGTAGGTAGGTAGGAAGGCATTTTTTTCTAAAAATAAAATCTTTCAAATTTTTACTTCATAGAGAAAATGTCACAATGATAACTAGATAACTATATTTTCTGTTCTTTTAAAAACGTAATATTATGATAGTAAATTATAAATATAATTTTCTTGACACATTAAGCAGATTCGTTTGGCAGTTTTTCATACATTTAATAAAAAATATAAAAATAACAGTTTCAGTATAAGGGTTGGGACTCAATTTTAGGATTGGTCATAATTTGATGCTGTCAAGGGCTTACAGATGATATTGCACTTGACTAACAATCCAGGGGTCACGAGTTCGATTCCCCAACCAACCACAGTCTATGTGATGACTGATACACAACACTGTGTCTAATTGTCATTAATCTCATATCGCTGGTCCAAGTGAGAAAGTTTATTAGTAACTTGTGGAAATCGATGTGCTTGAGTATTGGTAAACCTTACAGGATCCCAATACAGACTGGTTAGATTAACTAATAATCGTCTGTAATGATTGTCTGTAATGATTGTCTGTAAGCCCTCAGCGGCACAAAAAAGAGGCTAAATATTCAAACAAACAAAATTACAGATTTTCAAAACAAAATGAATGGATTGGACTGCATACTACTGGGATTAATTGTGACACTTTTATAACTTTTATGTCTTCCAGTCAATCATGTTTTACAGATGGTCATGATTTCCACAATGGAACAGCTTCTCTATGAAATAGGATAGTTTCCATAAATTATGATTCATGGCACAGAGATTATATTGATCTTTAACCAATAATTGCTGCAATATTTATGTAATTGGACATCTCTAAATTTTCCTACACTTGACGCCCCAATTGTGTAAGGCCTTATTTTAATAATAGTGTGGTTCCATTTTCCCGACCATCCCTATTATTTCCAGCAGACTCTAAATATTTATTACCTTCAAAAAAAAAAAAAATCAAAAATTTTTTTTACAATTCCCCGGTGGCGACGGTATTGTAGGCCTTTAGCTTTTATACCCGTTCACCTGAAGTGCACCACCGGAAGTGATCATAGTAACGATAGCAGCAACATGGCGACCTCCAGCAATAGCTGCCTAGCCATCGTGTATGACAAGTGTGTCCACATACAGACATAACATATACTCGCAGACAACGAATAGTATCGACAACACAAAATAAATAATTTAGAATAAATAAATAATTTACCTACCCTATTTTGTATTTCCATGTAATAGGAACCACACTATAAATTAAATTAGGCCTAACGTGAAATCTTACATAACTATTTTCTTTTGTCTCAAGATTACTTACATTCTTACAAGTGAGGTCATTGGTGGATTTGAGCCCATCTCAGCTAAAAAACTTTTATGTGAGAAAGTTTGCCAGTAATACTTGCAGAATGAGGGTGGTTACACTCATATTTATTTGAGAGATGCAATTATATAACTGTAATGTGATGAAACCCATTAAAAATAGTAATTAAGTAAAAAAAAAAAAGAAAAAGAGGACCGTGACTCAGGTCAAATTTGACCTTCATTGACCAATACTGAACTTGACCTGTATTTTGTAAGTAAACAGCTACACACCAAATATTACTTCCATGCATAGGCCACTTAGGAAGTTACTCATCAGAAATAAATTGTTTACCTCTGATAGCTTGATGGTCAGCAAACACCTACGTATCTATCGGCAGGGGTAACGCTTAATACCACTTCCCCGTTCTTCGAATATCAGGGGCGTAATTATATAACGCGGGATTATGAAAATGTTACAGAGATATGTTAAACTGAGATAAGGTTATTCTAATTCAAGGTCACCATGATGTCAGGTTAGAATCTTGATATGTCAGTGTTTATTTTTCTTAAAAGTAAGTTGATATAGCATCTAAGAATAGCATGATGTCATACTAACACACATATTTTATAAATGCACCAATTTTATCTTGATCCTTAAGGATGATTTTTTTTAATACGTCAACACATGAAAGGATATGTGTGTTATATCCGGTTTGTAATGGTGGAGGAAGACCTCCGAACGAATCAGAGTAGTAGTACCGTCAATCTTTCTCACATAAATGTTTTTTTAAACCAAGCTAGATCAAACCCACGACCTCAGTGGTGAGAGACTGAGAGGTCATAAAACAACAGTGCCTTAAACCATGCGGTCATAGAGCCTCCCTTTAGGAATGATCACGGTAAAGTGGTAGATGTCTTTAAAAAATTTAAATTAATTGAGACATACATATAGTTGTACCATAATTAAACAGCTAGAAACTTACCAAGTTGTAGATGAAAGTCATCCTCATTATATAGACAGCCGTTTATTTCCACTGTGCTGTTAAAGGAATTACTCATGTTGGCAGATGGGTCTGGAAGTGGATTCTCGTCCAGTTCAGTTTCATTGGTGGCAACAACTTGCTTTTGTTTTTCATCACGCCCTGGATTATTGTGCACAGATCCAGACTCGGATGCCTCACTGTACACCATATCCAACACATTCTCCAGGTCCCAGGACAAGTCTACGTCATCCATATCACTACTCGTAGTGTTCCTCGAGTCGTGCACAGAATCTCCTTCTGAAAGACTAGGCAAACGCTGGTGAACTGCTCGCTCTTGCTGGCGAACACGTATAGAGGGGTATCTTTGAAAAATATCTTTAAAAATTTCGGAACCAGGCTCGGTATCCTGATTAGAATATTTACTGGACAATTCCTGCAGTTTTTTACTAATATCATCAAACTCATCTTCAACGCCATGAATTTCTTGTTCTATATTATTAAAAGTGTTTGCGTAAACGACAACAGGATTATCTGTATTTTCACTGTTTAAGAGTTCTAATTCTGGGGAGCTAACTCCTGATATACTATTTTCCTTGTCTCCCCCTAAGCTGCCATTTCGTCTGTGACCTAAATAAGAATCAGGTGTTGTACTAGAACTGGAGTTATTACTTCCAAGACTGTAGTTTAATCCTCGCGAGGAGATTTCCCCCAATTTCAGCATCAGTTTTTTTTTAAATTTTCTCTCTGGGGTCATGTGGGGAGACCTATCAAAGGGCAGTGGCGACATCTGCTCTCTTTCCTCATCAGTTTCCACAGTATACGGATCAGCAACCTCACTCTTGATGTCCGAAACATCTGATTTAGTGGAATGGTAACTGTATTGGGCTGAACCTGAGAAAAATTGCGGATTGGATGATGACGTCGCTTCATCTTCGGACGGGGGTGTAAGCAACACGCTACTCACGCTCAGCTTACTATCTAATTTAAGATGGTCCAATTGTGAGGGAGCACCAGTAATATCAACTCTGTCCTTATATACATCAGCATCAGTGGCTATAGCAGCTTTCGATCCAACATTTGTAACTTGTTCACCGTCTGTTTCCAGCTCTGAATTACTGAACCTTCGATTTTTCTCGTACAGCGAGGTAGGACTGAAATTCCCCTTCAGGGAATTGCTTAATTTGTCACCTGACGTTTCATTATTTATCACATCCTCATCAACAAAACTACTCTCGTCTACCTCAATTCTAAGCTCACTAAGCTTTGGAACTCTGTTTTCAGAAGCATTCTGTCTTCCATCAGAGCTTGATGTTGCTTCTTTTATACCATTTTTCTTTTGTAGATTTCCTTTAACGATCGGCTCGGCAAGATCTGCAATTTTGGGGCCAAACTTGCGATTGCGTAATGCCTGGTTCTCTGGAGGTTTGTACAATGAGACTCCATATCCTGGCTTATAGTAGACGGGAATGTCCACCAGAGATGACTGCTCGTTACCCATAATTCCTTCATCTGTCTTCTGAAAGACAGAAAAGATATTTTATTATCCAATATTTTATCAATTTATACCTATTTATGACAAAATTTACTTTATGACTTACCAGTAAACAGGAACAGGAAATTGACGCTTTAGTTAAACTTTCAACTTGAATATTTGCGTATGTTTATTCTTTATTACTGTATACAAAGTATAGCCTTTACATTATAAGCACACCATGAGAGTTGGTGAAATAAAAAAAAAAATTACATTTGTTTTTTAGTTGATTTTATTACCTGAAATTAAACCCATATCTTCAACATATGAAAGTTATATGACCAGACTGGGCTTGATCCCATGACCTCAATGATTAGAGGTGTCATTGGATGACAGTGCCTTAGACCATTCTGTCTAGCAGGCTATATTATACAATGTTAAACAGTTAAAATAACAACAACTTTTTTCAAAAAATTATTAAATTTGAATACAACTGAGTTAATATCAAGTACAATTCACATTAATGGATTAGTTCACATAGTTCACAAAGAATCATGAAAAACCTTTCTCATCGAAATATTCCATTAACAAATTGTGTGAGTACGGGAACAACCATATCAGAAACAGGGCAAAAATGTAGCGAGTAAAGTGTTGGCCGCTAACGCCAGTGGTTACAGGCTCGATCCCCTATTCTATTTTGAAAGAGGGGCATAATGAGGCATTATATTTCGCACATTAATTTTGTTGTCAGACATATATAAAAGTATAAAAAATGAATCTTATATTCTTCAGTTTTTATTCGTAAAATAGATAAAAATCCAAGAAAAGTAACATTTATATTATTTTAATAATTTTTTTACTCATTGTCAAAAGAAAATGCATGGGTCCTTTAATGTCTATCCAAACATGAATGACATCGATTTGTCATGGTAAAATACCATGTGTGCAAGTTTTATAAATATTCATTGGAACAGCTGTTTTGGTCTTCCGGATTCTGATAAATGTAGATCTACATGATGCGCACATTATAACAAACTACCCACAGGGCAGGAAAATTACACTCGTCCTCTCGCAATCAGGAGTTAACATTTGGTAAGGACAAGAAAGATTTAAGAAATTTACCTCAATATTTCTTTGATTTTAACCATTCAGTTAAAAATGTTGGAAAGGGCAGACAAGTAGCTTTTATCAGAAATTTTAAGCCTTGCCCCAGTATATATACGCCCCAGCGTATACAACCCAGCACTTTTTTTGTATTTTGGAAAGAAATATAGCTGTGGTGACTTGGTTCAACATTGTCATTTGCATAGGTACCTTTAAAACAAAATGTCAACATCATCAAAAAATAACTCTTTAATTATGTAAACTCCAACTGCTTAGAGAACAAAAATCAATATTTTATAATTTTATCTTAACTCGTATTTAAGACATTTCAGACAATGGCAAATAACCCATTGCACACAGATTCCTATTCAGTGCTTGATATATATTTATTGTCTTCTAGCTTGACCTTTTCAACATCATGAAGAATAGTGGTTTACAGTTGGTATTTAATGTGATGTAGTTTTCATCAACCAAACTTCAGTACCAGGAAAAAATGGGGGAAATAACCCAACGGGGACATCTTTCACTCAATGCTGCAGATTTTCAGGAAACTCCCAATTTTGTAATAAAATTCAAACAATGTTATTTACAATACAATGCAGTTTATAGGTTTTATAAATTGCCGATAATAAAATCGTCCTTGTCAAATGCAAGAAAATATTAGCATCCCTTCGGGATACAAAGAAAATCATAGTTTGCATTCTGCCAGAGTTGCCTAAGTGATGTATTCGACATTTTGAGCAGCTAAACACAATACTGACACAATGCAATCTTTTTAGATAGATCTAATGTCAGGAAAATGATGGTCTTGTGTGAGTTTATTAGTTTATGATGGTCTGTGCTTGAACAATTTGAATCAAACTAAATTATCTCAATGTAACTTTTCTAGAACAGAACAATTATTAAACTGAAGTTAAAAAGAGTTACAACCACCATGGGATTTGATATGAAGGAGTTTAAATAGTCAATGTTTTTTTTACCCCAAATATTCGGCAAATTTCGGCCCCTATGATTCCCTCCATCAAAATAGTATGTTTTTGTCAAATTTAATAATTCCGCTAAAAAAAAATTAAAAAAGTTTAAGTGGGGTTTAATGTCAGTTTAACAGTTTTAAACAATGAAGAACAGGAATGTTTACCTGTGAACTGTTTAAAATATGAATACTTATGCTTTTTTTTTTTTTTTTTTTTAATTTAATATTTGACCTATTAAAAGTCCCCTAAATGCTCATTTTCCCCCTTCAAAAGGCACCGGCCCCCTTCCCCTAAAAGTAAAAATAAACACTGATAGTATTTCAAGTAATGCATCTCCTGGCTGGTTCATACCACAGACTTGAAAAATAGTACTAGAAGATTCCTCGCTTGGCACACAGCATTTAGAGGATAGTTCTAGGCCTGCTGGCCCCAGTGGGCTGGTGTCAGAATAATGTGACTGGAAGGGGATATGATGCCATGTGTCTGCGGCATGATACTCCAAAATACTGTCTCAAGTAGACACCTTCGAGATATGACTGAAAAATTGTTGAAAGCGATGCTAAACACCATACAACAACAACAAATTAATGCATCTGATGCTGCTCCATTTAGAATCTCAAAGGCGTTCTTTATCAAGGATTGTATAGCCAAACAGAACCTGAAACAAGGATATTTAATAACCATACATGGGCTAAAATTCTGATCTGAGATAAAATAATACCAAAACTGGAATTCAATATCGAGGAATTGTTATCCATACAGGACTAGAAATGAGTTCTTTAACATTAGGCATTTGAAGCCATCCATGTTCTGAAATAAGTTCTTTATCAAGGCTACACCCCGTGTGGTTCCGAGTAAGAATAGAATATCACTGTTGATCTCTGGGTAGGAATCAAACTGGGAGTCATGTTCATTATATCATTTCTTGTCATGTTCATTATTGTGGTTAAATTACCAATCCCTGTGAGATTTCAGGGAGCCATGAGTGATGACTGTGGCTCATGTATGTCATAAAAAGCAACAATTTGAGCAAAATGATAGAATTTGCTGAAACTATGCAGTTCTGCAGGTATCAAGTTTCTAGGTTCATTCTGCATTATTATTCATTTGTTATTGTGATGTTTGTATTATGTATGTTTATTTGTTGTCCTTGTACATGTAGAATCTTCCTTCCTGCTGGCGCCAAATAACCTACTGTAAAACCTTATTCATTCATTATCAAGAATACATAGCCATATAAAAAGGATACAGGCTCTGAAATGAAGTCATAGCCATACAAGGATTACAAGCTCTGAAAGTCCTTATTTCATTAAGGAATTTATATGAAGGGTTTTTAAACAAAGCCATGACAGTATTACACTCTAAGGTCTTAAATGAGTTTTTTTTAGGAATTTTTACGAGCTCACAGTCCAGTGTCAGAGCACATAACTAAGGTTCCATATTTCAATCTAGAAAAGTGTCCACAGATGAAGAATGCCCACAGTATATCTTAGTAGATTTTACCAAATATTTAAGTAGAAACACAGCCAGAACTCCAGTAAAATATAATCTACACTGGAAATATCAAACTTGATCTGTATTTTATAATTATACAGCTATAACACCAACAAATAACTTAATACACATATATAAAATCTTTCAGAATTAATTAATCTGAAACCAATTTGAGTGACAAATGCACAGACAGACTGGGATAACACTTTAAGATACATGACCACCTATAACTTTCTATTCAGTAAATAATGGAAAGTTTCTTGAATCCCGCAAAGAGGAATGTCCCATTCGAAGGTATTGAATGATTCAGTCCTTGTAGTTTGTCTTATTTGTGATAAATTCATTAATATACATGTCAGCATTTTGTATTTTATTTGTCAATGTTTTAGTATAACCATTATAAGTAATGTTTGATATAAATGCGCAGTTTACTGATATGATTGAAATAATATCGACGATATACTGGTGAGGCCTCTTTAATGCCCCGAGTCATCATTCTTCTACTGTTAAGGGGATGGTAATATTAATCAAATAATGTTTGTTTTAAGTAACCTCTGAGGGATTTTGAAACAGCATTCGATATAAAAACCAAGATATAATCTAGCTGTCCCAAGTTATATGTGCCTGTATTATATCTCGACATTTCTTAAAACACCTAATAAATTATTGATTGAAACGAGACAAAAATGACAACAATTTACGCCAGAATGAAACAGTTAGGGTTTGAACCATTTGGGAAGACATTAAAAGTCAATTCTGAAGTTTAAAGACACTCAATGTCAATGCCAAAGTTTAAATTTATTCATTTTACATCGATTGTAAAACTTTTTTGTTCTTACAGCTCAGACAATTTACACTGAAGTCTTCCTCGGTAGAATCAGTATTTAAAGTAGATGCGGGTAAAGTCACAACACATGGCCTTGGCCAGGAACTGACAACCCTCCCTCCAATCTCCAGGGTTCAATACTCTACGATACCCAGAGTGCTCCACATACAAAATGAAGCAAATCAAAATATACACCATATTAAATTACATATTCAGCAAAACAAATTTTATGTACATCAAAATACAGCTACTGTCTTATTTTAAAAATAAGTTTGCCTTTATATTAAAAGTAGAAATGTTAAGGGTTTATAATCTTGTCTGAGTATTCAAATTAAACGCTTTTTTCAAAACAATTTCCTGGTTATATAATAATAACTTATTATCACATAATTTACGGTGCCGGAATGTAACAAACTCTTGACATACTTTTTATATTAACCGAGTGTAATATCAATTCTATCACATCGCTCAGTGTTTTTCGTATAACTCGGCGCCTGTACGTAAATTACCAAAGTACTTTCGGAGTTGCCCAAATACATATGACATCGATTTGTCATGGTTAAATGACATTATTTTGAGACGTTACGTTATATGATGACTCACGGAAACAAGTTTGCCCGATTTTATCTGGTTCCTTATAGAGAAGATCTGTTAAATAAAAAGTAAATGTAAACTTTCCAGAGTTATGTGATAAAATGAATCTTACATTCGTGCTCATTTATTATTGAATTTATCAAACTCATTGGCAACAATGATATAATGCTCGGCAGAGCCCCGCATAATATATGTTTTCCAGCTTGTATGATAAATTCAATAATAAATAAGCACTCAAGTAAGATCCTCTATTTTATATATATAACATCTGATTCTAGAGTCCAGATACATTATAAATCAGAGTAGAATCACCATCCTTCAGTTCACATGTAAACTGGCAAACTATCTCAACCAAAGATTTTAGACTGAGCTTGAACCCACAACTTCAGCACTGACAAGGAAGTGACCTTAAGACAGCACTTGGACCACTTGACCACAGAGGACCCTAGGTAAGGGTTCCAAAATTTAGATTAAAATACAAAGGATGCTCGAGTATCATGATATAAAAATACATTTCCTTGTTTGATACCTCAAATTATTACAGAAAAAAGATATACAGGTCCTGTCTCCTTTAAAACCCATAATTTCAAAACCTAGATCCTTCCTGGGTATCGGCACACATTAAACATTATATCTACAACCAGGCAATTTAATACATTGGCTAATGTGCACAAAATGTCACCGCTTCCCTCATAAAGTGATAATAAATGAAATTAGGTGACTGGTTTTATTTTTTACATTTTATTATAAAATCTGTATCATTATACTATAGGTTACACATTGAGCTGACGGTATACAATCAAAACTGTTACCATGGCTACACTTTATATTACAATACTGTCTTATATGTACTTAATAATTGTTTACATATTTGTGGTTCAACTATTTCCATATTTGTTCCCCAATATCTGTATTCGTGGTGCCACGCCACCAGTCCTAGAATTTCTATTAATGTTGAGCTTATTAATAAGATAAAAAGGAATTGTGGTACGGAAACCATTTCTAAATTCTTTGGTATAACATGGCCCAAGAGATCCAACCCACAACCTCCCTTAAAACTTGAAACCCATTCTAAAAACAGACAATACTTAAATACTGCTAGATGATCTTCACAATGTCATTCAGACTCTTTCTAAGATGAAACTACATGTACACATGTATAACAAATCAAATTGAAACCAAAATGAAATCATGCGCTCATTTAATATGTCACAAACAGGGGCATAGCAACCTGTATGCAAAAATGCAGTTGCATACACATCAAAAAAAAAAATGAAAAAAGAACTTTAGAATGTAAAAAAAACAAGAAATGTCACTGGTAAGTGTTGCATGCACCGGAAATGGTTGTTGAAATATAACAATATAATTATGTTATAATAGGTAGCGATGTATCCATGAATATAAAGAGTAATGGACTGATGTTTCTGACTAGACATGCAATTTCATGTTTTTATACATTAAAGTGTGACCTTGACCTTTGCATAATCTTGACCGTGACATCTGATGTAATGGTCTGGGTATTTCAACAATTAAATGCTGCTGAAACATCATCATGACATGTTGATAACTTGAGTCAAGCTATTTTAAAATCCTTAAATGTAAGACAAAGTTACAGATCAATTGTTGATAAATTGAGCCAAGTGTTTTTGAAATCCATCCATGTATGATAAAGTTAAAGGACAAACTTGAAGTCTCAAACAGATTCAAAGTGTTTTCATACATACTAAAAGTGTGACCTTGACCTTTGAGGTATGGGTCTAGGTCTTACTTATGACACGTCGTCATGTCATCTTGATAAATTGAGCCAAGTTGAAGGCAAAGTCACAGACCAGACACACAATACTAAACAAACTGAAAGTGATACCCTGATCTGTGAAGGAAGGTTCTGGGTCTTACATGCGACTCTTAATTATGTCATGTTAATGAACTGAGCCAAGTGTTTTTAAAATTTATCCATAGATGACAGACCAGACAAGAAATGTCAAAATGACTGAAAATGTTGTCAAACAAAGTTAAATTGTGACCTTGACCTTTGAAGTGGGAGTTTGGGTATTAAGTGCAATACGTCATCATGTTATGTTGATCATTTATACCAAGTATTTATAAAAATCCATCTATGCATGACAAAGGTACAGGCCTGACACAAAACCACACACAAACTTAAAGTGTATTCAAACTCAAATTTTTACCTTGACCTTTGAGGTATGGGTGTGGGTCTTACTCGCGACATGTCGTGTTATGTTGATCAATCATAGCAAGTATCATTAAAATCCATCTATTCATGACAAAGTTGCAGGCCGGACACAAAATCTCACAGACTCAAGGTATTGATAAACAAACTAAAATTGTGACCTTGACCTTTGAGGTACAGGTGTGGGTCTTACTCGCAACATGGCGTCATGTTATGTTGATCATTTGTAGCAAGTATTTATAAAATCCAACTATGCATGACAAAGTTACAGGCCGGACATGAAATCTCACACAAACTCGAAGTGTTGTCAAACAAACTCAAATAGTGACCTTGACCTTTGAGTTACAGGTGTGGGTCTTACTCGCGATATGTCATCATGTTATGTTGATCATTTGTAGCAAGTATCATTAAAATCCAACTATGCATGACAAAGTTACAGGCCGGACATGAAATCTCACACAGACTCAAAGTGTATTCAAACAAACTCAAATTGTGACCTTAACCTTTGAGGTACGGGTGTGGGTCTAACTCGCGACATGGTCATGTTATGTTGATCATTTGTACCAAGTATCAACAAAATCCATCTATGCGTGACAAAGATACAAGCCGGAAATGAAATACCAGACAGACGGACAGACAGACGATTACTGTATGCCACCCCAAAGATTTAAGGTTGGGGGAGGGGGGGCATAAAAACAACATCAGAATGGGTTACATATCTGAAACGTTGATCATATATATGAAAATAAAACCTGTAGGGAAAGGCATGATGCCATCGACCAGTCACCTTTAAACTCCTTACGGTACAAATTTCGTAAACCAGACAAAACGTGTAATGTTTATGATTGCTTATGCAAGTCTGATGATCCCACAAGACTTGCAAAAACCCTAGCGTCTACGAGAAAGGATCTGTATCCAGAAGTATTCATGGTATTGAACGTCTATGCTTGTATGCCTGTCTCTACAGCAACAGCTGAACGTTCATTTAGCACAATGAGAAAGGTAAAAACGTATTTAATGAAAACCATGACTACCAAAAGAATGTCTAGTCTTGGCCTGCTCAACATCTACCGGGAAAAAGAAATTGCTACAGAAACTGTTTTGGACAGTTGAAAGAAGGAAAGAAAAGGGCCTTAATTTTCCAGGAATGACTGTATAAAGTGTCTTTAAATTGGCATTTCTACCTACACATATGCTTTCTAGAGACATATAAGGATATTAATAGAAGTCTGGACAATATTTTCATTTACTTTCCATTTCAACATCATTAGTCAAAGAATAAAGACAGATTCACTGAAAATAATCATGCACACAGAAAACTTATACAGACTACCAGTTTGAAGATGAAAATTAATTCATAACATGGTTGTTTTATCACCTTTTTTCACTAAAATTCTGACACTAAATTGCGCCAAAATATAGCCAAAAGACTCACCAGAGGCCACCAAATGGCGTCTAAATTTTATTTGGGGGGGGAGGGGAGTACCCCATAACACCCCTCTCCTCCCACACCTAACCCCCTCTCACCGCTTCATGTCTTTGGCATTGCTTTTTGAGTACACTTCATTTTAACCTAGCTACGCCACTGACAAAATATGTTGCAATTTTAAGCGAGAAACTATTTGAGTCTAATCTAAATGCGTGCCGGTAGTCTAAGTCAGGAAACCCCTTTTTAAATATATTATTTTGGCAGTTTGAATAGATATTCTCTAGGCAATATGGGGTTAATGAATATAATTTTTATATAGGCAAGATGTATTGGAAAAATGTGTATAGCCAATTTTAAAATTGTGAAAAATCCTTATAAAATTACCCTTAGTTTTTACTCAGCCCCATCTGACTGTCAGTAATTGTAATATAATCATGTTATAGAACTACTTCAAATTAGGATGGAGCCGATATGAAACTTGTTACAGTAATTGTAAGTTTTCTTTATTTATATTACAATGCGAGCTTATGTTTTATTGATAAGGGACAAGAAACAATTATTTATTTTATAGGTCTTACTTGTACAATATTCCTGTGTTTCTGGGCTTAACAACAATTTACTGTAAATTATAATGTTTAATGAATCACACTTTTCATAATAAACAACAAGAGTAAAGCACAATGACTTAAGAATTCAAATGAATTTTAATACCAACTTCAGTCAAACCTGTGTAAGCGCTCACCTCTATTAAGCAGCCATTTGTCTTCAGGATCCATATTTGCTTTTTTCCATTTCTATTCTTTAATAGAAAATCAACCTGTGTTAAGCAACAACCTGTCTTAAAAGGCCACTTTTGCTCCTTCCCATTACTGGCTGCTTAAGACAGGTTTGGCTGTAGTCTAAGACTTAAGATAATATGATGAGGTTTGAGGCCATTTTCAACACTCTACAGGTATACATATAAACATATATAACAGATCTCCAGATTTATTGGCAGAGCAAGATCTAAGAATATATATTATATGAGTAGAATCTAAGCGCACCTTCCTTCCACAAATACATTGTAACAGGCAATTAAAATTTCTCACATAATTTAGGTAACGGTAAAACACTAACTTTGAGTGTAACCTCACCATAATTTACTTTTGTCAGCACAAAATCAAACTCAGGTTAATTTACGTCTTCATTTTTCAAAATCAGTAATATTCAATCAATATGCAGGTTCTCTGTTGTGATATGTGAAAAGTGCAATTTTCACAAACACTTTTCTTAAATCACTGAGATTGTATTCCTGTCAAACGAAAATTATAACTGGTTATTTAGAACATTAGTATGACTAGTAGGAGATCACGACTTACAGAAACTATTATATAGCCTACAAAACATGCATGATGCATGTTACAGCATGCATGCCCTAGTTATGTTAAAAGGAAGCACTTGAAAGTGTTTCAATTAACAATAGGCTGGAAAGGATCAGGATTTAACTTAAATCCTTAGGAAAGTATTATTTGTAATAACCGTAAAATATGACTGGTTTAAGTGGGCTAACTTAGATCTGCTTTATAATGAATATTATTACATAATTAACTGAGACAGGTAATTAGTGGAACTGCTCCTACAGTGGTCTGTGAACGTAAACAAGGGTTTTGTTTCTATTTTTATTGTTTTTGATAAAAAAAATCTTTTTATAAAAGTCAATTATTATTGATAATGTATTAATTTGTAACCATATGATTGTTGGTTATTTAAAGTTGTAAATTCACAAGGTATCCAGGTGTCTCTGTTATGCCCAGTTCCAGTAAATATAACCTGCATATAAAAATACATCACATAAATATTACCTTTTTTTATTTTTTTGTCCCGGCCTGTACCCGAAATTTCAGACAGACAGACAAACTTGACCTGTCACCATGTCATGTTTATTTATGACACACCTTTTTTAAATCAACCATGTATGTAATTTTCAGAGTTAAGGTTTGGCCCTTTAATACGACCTTCGAGCTATTGACAATTTAGGATTTTCAGCACAACACATCGCCATACCATGGACAACATTTGTGCTTATTTATTTCAAAATCACTCCATGTAAGGCAAAATTCTAGATCAGATCAGAAATGTTGTACAAATAGACACTACAATTTCAATATGCATGTGAAAACATCTAAATTTTCCATTATTTTTCATTATTTTTACAATAAGTTTCAAAACAGAAAAAAAAATTTTCTTACTCACAATTTAATAAAATGTTTATCATGTCAAATCACAATACCATAATGTTTAATATAAGTAAGAAATTATGTGCATAACTGAACAACTATAGAGTTTGTTACTACCCAAAGGGAGAACAAATTCCGATGGTTGCCAAGACATATGTCATTATTCTCGATCTTTCATTCAAACTTAATGGCAAATTGTGATAAACCTAAGAATATAACCATTTATGGAAATATATATATATATATATGTATAAATGTATAATAAAAGAAAAGCAAGTGTTTACCTCATAATGTATATATGACATATTGTATTACGTATAAAAATAAAATAGAGTTATTTCTGGTATGTAACTATAATAATGTCTTGAGCAATACTGCACCTCACCTTTTTAACAAATTTCCAACATCCACACAACTCGAGCATGGAACTGTAACAATTTCCCATCTGTAATTGTCTCATTTAACATCTACTTGTGCACAACTTATTCCATTTTCATGTGCAATAATATTTTACTGCCCTTTAAAGTTTCAATCCACGATCTGCTGGTAATTCGCATATCAAAAAATCTTCTTTTTCTTATTTAAAATCAGAAATAAATTATTATATTTCACATTTCAACACATTTGCAACTGTCAGTTTTTGATTCAAACAATATCTGTATCTACAAAATGACAGAGAATGAAAACATTTTTCAGTAATAAAATCAAAACAATTTGATACCATTTATATTAATTTTGTACTTTGTCATAACACTGAAACAGGTTTTACATCAATTGGTATAGCTTCCACTTATCCATCATAAACTCAACCATCACAATCTACTATCCATCAAATTCACAAACATTTTTAAAACAATTCTCTTTATACCCCACCCAGATGCTCCTCACATCATATCACCAGAAAAAATCCTTCAACAACAATTATTAAATATTCACTGTGGCCACGACATTCCAGGTGAATCTGAGGCAAAAATAGATAAAATCACACTTCAACTAACAACTGAAGAAAAAACATGCCTCGAACACCAATAATACCAGTTCTATTTTTGCACGCAAAAAAAACCCACGAAAGTGAAATATATATATATATACATATCTGTGCAGTATCAGAAAGAGGAATTTTCTACTTCTTTTCACAATTTGAATAAGTTAATATTGACAAATTTCACACAGCCAGAAATGAAAATAAAACAAAGTGACACTTTAAACACCTGTCAAATTGACAGACCTTAAGCAAACAAGCACAGTCTATCATTTTAACTCAGATGAAACTAAGAGGTCCACAGATATTGGAGTCAAATGTACATTTTTATATAAAGTAACCAGCGACTCATGCAGTAAACTTGGATTATATATATATTATAAGGAAATTTTATCTACTGATATTAGTTTGGTGTATGTATAGTGGCAGTGACCTCAAAGGGAAGTGAATACTTACTGAATGTCAGCTGAGAGAACGTGGGATAGCTAAAGATCGTGGGAAAGAGGATGCGATTTCGAGGATAATTATCAATTCCAGGGATAATTATCATAGAATATAAAAAAAGGGAAATTAAATCAGCTAATTCAAAGTTTTAGAATGAAAACAATTAATAACAAGAGTTGTCAGAAGACACCAAAGCTCGTCTCTGGGTGTCTAAGTCCAAAAAGGGCCATAACTGTGCTAAAATGCAATCCACTGTTTCCTGGGATCCTGGAAGGTTAACCAGTACTCGAGTACTCTCCATCTCTGCAAGTAGCTGATAACTTCCCCACTTGAATTAGCAGTGAGACGAATGATAGTGAGACACAATGTCGTATATCAATCATCACAGAGATTTTGCCTGATGGGGATTCGAACTCACAACCCCTGGATTGATAGTCAGACACATAACCATCTGAGCTACTCGGGCCCGGCCCAAATTTAGTACAGTAACATGTTTACAATATATTACTACTGGCATGGTTTAATAAAATGTCCAAAATACCAAATCTTTCATACTGTAGCCAGCCATTAATAGACAAACAATAGCTTCCCAGTAACAAGACAATAATCTATCTAATCCTAATTCCAATAGAGGAATTCCATCATGTTATGATATGATTTTGTAACATGACAACATCCGCTTCTTAAAATATCAATCATCTCAAATTGTTTATAATTTGATCATGATATCTGACCATTTCTCTCAAACAATAATTACAAATCCGTTTTTTATGAATTATACTTGTTGTTTCAAGAACTTAATTTGAAAATCCATTTCAGCATTTAAGCATCCATATACCAGGATATTGTAATAAACTACATTGGTATATTGTAATAAACTACACCAGTATATTGTAATGTAGATTAAGTAATGCACAAATTAATAATCCAAGACAGTTATTACATAATACTCGAGAGTTTGACATCTAATGGAAGTCAAAACATTTTTTCATAAACTAACATAATTTTTCTTCGCGTTACCATCCATAAATAAAAACTAGTGCATGTTCTGGAGCATGGTATATACTTACACACACCATGTAACGCCTAAAACACATTTAAGATAACAAAGTCCTTCAACCTGAAGCAATTAATTATGCTACTTATTAACACACTAAAGGAATGCCACAAAAACACAGGCAGCAATGCAAAAAAACTGGAGTGACAATTTTGCAAGAAAAATTAAAGATTTAGATAAGACATTAAATCAGATTAAGACATTACCGAAATTACATAAATCCATTAAATCACCTAAATCCTGTCTACAATTCAAGACTGTTAATCATGATGTAATTCATACACTGTGTAACCAATATATTTTTTTACTTTAAAAAGTCTTAGGCAGGTATATAAATTATAATAATAGACCAATCAAATCACCTAAATCATGTCAAGAGGGCATGTATGTGTGTGTGTGTGTGTGTGTGTGTGTGTGTGTGTGTGTGTGTGTGATTAAACAAATATCAGCATTTTCTATTTTCTTCAATTTTACAAAAGTCACATTACCTACTGTACTGTACAATATAATCTAACGTTGCCTTTACTGTAAATGGATTGAGCTTAATAAAAGGATATGATATATAAGGCTGTTTGATTATGACGTAACTCACCACAATGTTATAATTTAGTGTTTGTTTTGTTTTCTAAATATTTTCCTGTAAATGAAAATAAGTCTTAAATCAGGTATAACAGATCAACAGTATCATGAACAAAACAACATTATCAAGGTATTAATTTATTAGGCTTAAGCTACTGTGCTTAAGCAAGCTTCCAATAAAATGTGTCTTTACCATGATCACATTATGTTGCAAACAATTGAACACCTTTGAAAACTGTGATTTTTCAAAATTACTATTCGAGTGCTATAAGTTTTCAATGTTTTGGGTTTTGTTATATAGATGCATTTTCGCACCAGATCTTATTTAAATATTTTTTTAAAACATTAGAAATGTTTCTAATAGTTGTGTTGTAAGAGAATTATTATAACACAAAAACAGATAATGAATACTGAATGAAGATCACAATTAAGAATTTGATGAATTTCTAAAAAAGCCACCTGGTATTCTGTTTATCCCATAATGCAAACATCTTAAGCAGGGCAGTTATGCAGTGTTTTGAAGAGACAGTTGGCGGAGTTGACCTCATGCCAGAGGTCACAAGTTCGAAGTCAACCCAATGGCCTCTGACAACACAACGCTCAATAGTGGTGCCACCCTGGAAAACAGCTAGACTCAACAGTGATTCATCACTTCACAAACATACACGATCTCAGTAATTGATTGTATCACACTGGGTACCCCCACTGTCATTTATTTTCACATTTAATAAATCAAATACTAGCTTATGGTTCCTTCAACTGATTTGCAGCTTTTGGAATACAATATACAGTCAAACCTGTCTTACGGAGCCAGTTGAGGGAAGGAGCAAAAGTGACCTTTTAAGAAAGGTGGTTGCTTAATACAGGTTAATTTGCTCTAAAAACATAGAAATGGGAAATAGGAAATGTGGCTGCTTAAGACAAATGGCTGCTTAATAGAGGTGGCCACTTACACAGGTTTGACTGTATTTTTAAGTTCTCATAGTCTGGATGATGCTGCCCTATATACTTAATATGATGTGCTTTTATTGTTTTAGTCAATTAAAAAGGTCAAGGATTTATAATGTTATGTAATTCCTCAACAAGGTCAAATAGTGTTTCATACCAACATGTCTGCACTGCCTTAAACCTTGTTTCTGTTAGTGCCATTGCTTCATATATTGATAGAAGTTGTAGACAAATTAACCTTTCGCAACAATTATAACTCCAATATCAAATGTTATTTGGTGAAAATGAACTTATGTCCTAATGACCCACAGTGGTTAAACCTCGCAAATTATTGTATTCCAAATTCATCATCTAAGAAAAGTATATACTCAACTCTTGAAACCTTACAGGGAACAGGGTACCCATTGGACATTTCTGCTTCTTAAATGATAAAAATATTATTGATTGAATATTTATCATTTTTTGCCATCGAGGGCTAACAGATGATCAATTAACCTAACCACTGTCTCCTGGGATCCTGAAAGGTTAACTAGTAACCGAGCAAACCCCATCTCAGCAAGTAACTATATACTATATAGTAACTGATGACTTCCCCATTTGAATCAGTGGTGAGAGACAAATGATAATGAGACAAAATGTCATAAATAAATCATCACAGAACCTGTTGCCAGGGAGGTATCAGAACTCACAACCCCTGGATTGATAGTCAGATACATTATCGACTGAGCTAATCGGGCCCGGCGATAAAAATATTAAGAAACTACTGTTCAAAAATGTAAAAGCTATAATTATATATATATTCATATTAAACAAAATGAGAAAAAACTTGCGCAAAAGATTTTCAATGACTTGCACAAGAATGATTGGACAAATAGAAAATTGTCACATGTGTAGTATATAAATAATAATAATAATAATAACAATAATAATAATAATAATACCTATTCAACAAAGAAACTATAATGACCATTCTGTTCCGAGGCATGAACATCTTTAATACTAAATTAAAAAAATAAGTTAGTCACTAAGTCAAGGTCTTCTCTAGTACTTCTTCAGACATTCTCGATTTAATTTGTAATCTGTTGATTTTTTAAGAAAGAGATCACCCCCACCCCTAACACACATTTTTGGAAAATGTATCATCCCAGGGACATATATTTGGTGGTATACGTCATGTTATAGCTCCCAGACAGATCGAATCATCCAGCAGAAGACACACTTAAAAATATAATAAACAATCTAAATTCCAATTAGTCTCTTTTAACCATCAAGGAAAATCAATTCTCAGAATTTTTCATTTTCTAGCTATATAAACCAATGTTACGGTCATTCATGACTCTTTAATCAATCCCAGTGCACTTATCGGGCTATCAATGTATAGCAATATTGATGTCATAAATAACCTTTCTCTGCTTGTAGCCTCTCACATTGTCACCTACTTATTTGATGTTGTGACAAAGATTATATCTGCCAGATCAGCTGATGATGACTGACAGTTGCTACAACGTTGTATGGTAAAACGCCTCCCTTTCAACAATTTTTATGACTTGGTAATTACTTGGACTGCAGGTCCTCTTGGTCAACTGGTCCAAGGTATTGCTTCAAGATCATTTACACCTCATAGATGAGGTCTTAGGTTAAAGTCCAGCTGGGTCCAAAAAGTGAAAGTTTGCCAGTTACTTGCAGAAGGATCAATCATACTCCATTGCACAGTAGCAGTACTCAGAAATAGAACAAATACAATAGCTGTAATATCAGTGACACTTAAAACAGCATACCTGTAATATTGATACATCAGTATAGACAATAGCTGAAACTGTACTTACGCCCATTATGGTACAATAAATATAAACCGACTTGTAATTTTACATACGAAACATAAATCTTAATGATATCTGCATGTGATGTATGAATTTAAGATTATGTACAAGGAAGTAAAAACTGTTGAAACTGAGGGATTACAGGAAGTTTCAGTAAACTTTCCTCTAAAACTCCCTCTTATTTTAAATTACCAGTATAACGAAATTAAACTTTTGAAGTAACAAGAGCTGCCGGAAGACAGCATGCTTGTCTTTTGAAAACTTGTTTCAAAATATTAGCTGTAAGATGACTGAGAATAAGGACATATGAGACGTTGTATGATATTTCATTTATGTATGACCAGTGGCAAATTTTCTACATATTAAAAGGGCTAAAATGCTACCTAAAAACAAAACCAAGCTATCCCATTTGTCCTATCATGACTTGTGGGAGTTTTATTCACCCTTTACATCATATAGACGTCTTTGGACACCTCTTATATAGAAGGCTTTTGAATTATTGGGTGAATTATGTTTATATTAACTGACAGAGTGGAAAACAGTGCAGGAAGTGTTCAGATTGCTTGTTACGAGCAATCTGAACTCTTCCTGCACTGTTTTCAAAGACCTTCTTGATTGGTGCGGGAAAACGCGTATCTATGGAGTAAAGGGTTAATGCAGGACCAGTAGTAGTAGTTAACGAGGGGATCTTATGATAAAACTTGAAGCAAGCATAAAAGGGGTCATTATAATTCTTCCTAAAAGTTCAAAAGCCAGTAATTCCAATATTTAAGTCCCTTTGAGTGCCCTTAATGATGATGTTTGCACAAATAGATACAGTTAATGAGAAATGAAGGGAAAAAAACCTTAGTAAAAAGGGGCCATAATTCTGCCTAAGAAATCAAAATGGACTTATATCACTTGTTCCCCTTTGGCAGTAATGTACATTCATTGATGCAAGGCTAGGACAGGGGGTGCAAAAGTTAAAATGGGGCAGAGTATTTATTTTCAAATAATTAGTTATTTGCAATTAAAAAGAACCACCTGTCTTCAGAAAGTTTATTTCCATCTTGATGATATTTAGCATTAATAATCCTATATTAAGCAGGCATTCTAAGCTTAAGTTTGATTTATATAAGCGTAGAAAGCTCAGCAGTTATAATTTATTCATTAATCTCAAGTCCACTTCCTGGGTAGAACCAGTACTGAGTATTGTCTTTTGAGAGACATCGGGCCAAACTGGGGATCAAACAAGCCCGCTTTGGCATGAGTGACTAACACACAATCCATAACACTACCATCCAGCTTGCTGGTTTTTCAGGCATCAAGTTTACTTTTAATGTTATTGACTAGGCAGAGAAATTTCCATCACTCTCAAATAATTTTGCGTTTTTGTCACAAACAAAGTTTCATCAAATGGGGGTGGGGGGGGAAACACTCATATTGATTGTTTTGGCGTTAATCAGCCAAGAACGGATACAGCTTTTTTCAATGTTGTTGGTTCTAGAATAAATCAACCTGTATTCATGTAGGACCAAGTGTAGTGGATGAGAGTGTTGGCCACTCATGCCAGAGGTTTGCAGATTCGATCACCAGCCAACCCAAAGTCTCTCAATAATCAAACAGTCAGTACTGCTTCTAGCCAGGAAGCGGACTCGAGAGCGGTTCATATAAGCTTTGAGCTTTTTTTTGCATTTGAGCTCAAATAAATTAGTATACTATAAATAAGTGCAACTAAAATGATTATATCAAAATACTTTAATATACAACTTCACTTCTTAAATGTAAAAACTAATTTAAGTTTTAATTCTCTAGGAATGAAATCAGATAAAAACCAGTAGTTCATGTACACTTTCCATTGTGCTGATAGTCTAAAAAATAGTTTTAAAACAAAACTTAACAAAAATTATGCTATTATAAAATAAAAAGCAGGCTTAGTCACACTCGTTCATCAGTGAAACTGGATACTGGCCATCTATTTCTTTAAGTGCAATTCCATTTAATATCTTTACTAAACATATAGTATGATAGCACCTGCCAACTCAATCGTTAGTACTGACAATCTGTCTGGCAACATACCAATACATACAGAACCAAATATGGATATTTTTATCTAAAGCTAGCTGATAATGCCTATTTGCATAAAATACCCAACATTTAGCCTTCTATAGACAATGAGTGTGCACCATATACTAGTAACTTATATTGTTTTAACAATCAACATATTTAACCACTATCAGAAATCTTAAAATGCTCAATTTATATTATCATATGGATGAAACACCATTTTCAACAAATTTGTAAGATATGAGTAATATATTATAACGGATTCTCTGGTTTTATTGGTGGAGGAAAATCTAAAAATGAATCCAAGTAGAATCATCATTCTTCTGTAAGTAACTTGCAAAATTTCAAACAAACAAGCTGGGCTTAAACCTCCTACCAGTTAAATTAAAGTTAACAAAGACAGAATCATAATTAAACATGGTTATTAGTGAGTGATTGCTGAATGGTCTAAGGCACAGTCTCAAGTTCTCTAACCAATGGCTGAAAGGTCTAAGGCACAGTCTCAAGTTCTCTAACCAATGGCTGAAAGGTCTAAGGCACAATCTCAAGTTCTCTAACCAATGGCCGAGTGGTCTAAGTTACAGTCTCAAGTTCTCTGACCAATGGCCGAGTGGTCTAAGTTACAGTCTCAAGTTCTCTGACCAATGGCTGAGTGGTCTAAGGCAAAGTCTCAAGTTCTCTTAGCAATGGCTGAGTGGTCTAAGGAACAGTCTCAAGTTCTCTTTCCAATGGCTGAGTGGTCTAAGGCACAGTCTAAAGTTCTCTAACCAATGGCCGAGTGGTCTAAGGCACAATCTCAAGTTCTCTAACCAATGGCCGAGTGGTCTAAGTTACAGTCTCAAGTTCTCTGACCAATGGCTGAGTGGTCTAAGGCAAAGTCTCAAGTTCTCTAACCAATGGCTGAGTGGTCTTAGGCACAGTCTCAAGTTCTCTAACCAATGGCCGAGTGGTCTAAGGCACAATCTCAAGTTCTCTAACCAATGGCCGAGTGGTCTAAGTTACAGTCTCAAGTTCTCTGACCAATGGCTGAGTGGTCTAAGGCAAAGTCTCAAGTTCTCTTAGCAATGGCTGAGTGGTCTAAGGAACAGTCTCAAGTTCTCTTTCCAATGGCTGAGTGGTCTAAGGCACAATCTCAAGTTCTCTAACCAATGGCCGAGTGGTCTAAGTTACAGTCTCAAGTTCTCTGACCAATGGCTGAGTGGTCTAAGGCAAAGTCTCAAGTTCTCTTAGCAATGGCTGAGTGGTCTAAGGAACAGTCTCAAGTTCTCTTTCCAATGGCTGAGTGGTCTAAGGCACAGTCTAAAGTTCTCTAACCAATGGCCGAGTGGTCTAAGTTACAGTCTCAAGTTCTCTGACCAATGGCTGAGTGGTCTAAGGCAAAGTCTCAAGTTCTCTTAGCAATGGCTGAGTGGTCTAAGGAACAGTCTCAAGTTCTCTTTCCAATGGCTGAGTGGTCTAAGGCACAGTCTAAAGTTCTCTAACCAATGGCTGAGTGGTCTTAGGCACAGTCTCAAGTTCTCAAACCAATGGCCGAGTGGTCTTAGGCACAGTCTAAAGTTCTCTAACCAATGACTGAGTGGTCTTAGGCACAGTCTAAAGTTCTCTAACCAATGGCCGAGTGGTCTAAGGCACAGTTTCAAGTTCTCTAACCAATGACCGAGTGGTCTAAGGCACAGTCTAAAGTTCTCTAACCAATGGCTGAGCGGTCTAAGGCACAGTCTCAAGCTCTCTAACCAATGGCCGAGTGGTCTAAGGCACAGCCTCAAGTTCTCTAACCAATGGCTGAGCAGTCTGTCACAGTCTCAAGTTCTCTAACCAATGGCTGAGCAGTCTGTCACAGTCTCAAGTTCTCTAACCAATGGCTGAGTGGTCTAAGGCACAGTCTAAAGTTCTCTAACAAATGGCTGAGCGGTCTAAGGCACAGTCTCAAGTTCTCTAACCAATGGCCGAGTGGTTTAAGTTACAGTCTCAAGTTCTCTAACCAATGGCTGAGTGGTCTAAAGCACAGTCTCAAGTTCTCTAACCAATGGCCGAGTGGTCTGAGGCACAGTCTAAAGTTCTCTAACCAATGGCCGAGTGGTCTAAGGCACATTTTCAAGTTCTCTAACCAATGGCCGAGTGGTCTTAGACACAGTCTAAAGTTCTCTAACCAATGGCTGAGCTATCTTAGGCACAGTCTCAAGTTCTCTAACCAATGGCCGAGTGGTTTAAGTTACAGTCTCAAGTTCTCTAACCAATGGCTGAGTGGTCTAAAGCACAGTCTCAAGTTCTCTAACCAATGGCCGAGTGGTCTGAGGCACAGTCTAAAGTTCTCTAACCAATGGCCGAGTGGTCTAAGGCACATTTTCAAGTTCTCTAACCAATGGCCGAGTGGTCTTAGACACAGTCTAAAGTTCTCTAACCAATGGCTGAGCTATCTTAGGCACAGTCTCAAGTTCTCTAACCAATGGCTGAGTGGTCTTAGGCACAGTCTCAAGTTCTCTAACCAATGGCCGAGTGGTTTAAGTTACAGTCTCAAGTTCTCTAACCAATGGCTGAGTGGTCTAAAGCACAGTCTCAAGTTCTCTAACCAATGGCCGAGTGGTCTGAGGCACAGTCTAAAGTTCTCTAACCAATGGCCGAGTGGTCTAAGGCACATTTTCAAGTTCTCTAACCAATGGCCGAGTGGTCTTAGACACAGTCTAAAGTTCTCTAACCAATGGCTGAGCTATCTTAGGCACAGTCTCAAGTTCTCTAACCAATGACTGAGTGGTCTTAGGCACAGTCTCAAGTTCTCTAACCAATGGCCGAGTGGTCTAAGGCACAATTTCAAATTCTCTAACCAATGGCCGAGTGGTCTTAAACACAGTCTAAAGTTCTTAACCAATAGCTGAGCGGTCTAAGGCACAGTCTCAAGCTCTCTAACCAATGGCTGAGCGGTCTAAGGCACAGTCTCAAGTTCTCTAACCAATGGATGAGTGGTCTAAAGCACAGTCTAAAGTTTTCTAACCAATGACTAAGTGGTCTAAGGCACAGTCTCAAGTTCTGTAACCAATGGATGAGTGGTCTTAGGCACAGCCTCAAGTTCACTAACTGATGGATGAGTAGTCTAAGACAAAGCCTCAGGTTCACTAACCAATGACTGAGTGGTCTAAGGCACAGTCTCAAGTTCTCTAACCAATGACTGAGTGGTCTAAGGCACAGTCTCAAGCTCTCTAACCAATGGATGAGTGGTCTAAAGCACAGTCTAAAGTTCTGTAACCAATGACTAAGTGGTCTAAGGCACAGTCTCAAGTTCTGTAACCAATGGATGAGTGGTCTTAGGCACAGCCTCAAGTTCACTAACTGATGGATGAGTAGTCTAAGACAAAGCCTCAGGTTCACTAACCAATGACTGAGTGGTCTAAGGCACAGTCTCAAGTTCTCTAACCAATGACTGAGTGGTCTAAGGCACAGTCTCAAGTTCTCTAACCAATGACTGAGTGGTCTAAGGCACAGTCTAAAGTTCTCTAACCAATGGATGAGTGGTCTAAGGCACAGTCTCAAGTTCTCTAACCAATGACTGAGTGGTCTAAGGCACAGTCTCAAGTTCTCTAACCAATGACTGAGTGGTCTAAGGCACAGTCTCAAGTTCTCTAACCAATGGATGAGTGGTCTAAGGCACAGTCTCAAGTTCTCTAACCAATGGATGAGTGGTCTAAGGCACAGTCTTAAGTTCTGTAACCAATGACTGAGTGGTCTAAGGCACAGTTTCAAGTTCTGTAACCAATGACTGAGTGGTCTTAGGCAAAGCCTCAGGTTCACTAACCAATGACTGAGTTGTCTGAGGCACAGTCTAAAGTTCTCTATTCAATGGCTGAGTTGTCTAAGGCACAGTCTAAAGTTCTCTATTCAATGGCTGAGTGGTCTAAGGCACAGCCTCAAGTTCTGTAACTAATGACTGAGTGGTCTTAAGCACAGTCTTAAGTTCTCTAACCAATGAATGAGTGGTCTAAGTTACAGTCTCAAGTTCTGTAACCAATGACTGAGCAGTCTAAGGCACAGTCTAAAGTTATGTAACCAATGACTGAGTGGTCTAAGGCACAGTCTAAAGTTATGTAACCAATGACTGAGCAGTCTAAGACACAGTCTAAAGTTATGTAACCAATGACTGAGTGGTCTAAGGCACAGTCTAAAGTTCTGTAACCAATGACTGAGTGGTCTAAGACACAGTCTTAAGTTCACTAACAAATGGATGAGTGGTCTAAGACACAGTCTTAAGTTCACAAATCTAACTCACAACTGAGGTGGTGGTTTCAAACACACCTTTTAAATGATCCAATTAAATAATAAAACAGTATAGAACTTTTGATCATTACAAAGACTTCCATTTACTCTTGAAGACATAAATTAAAGTCGTGAAAATTGGTGTATGTATAGACTGTTCACTACTCAGTCAGTATATTCTCAATGACATCCCTATCAGTTATAATACAAGAAAGTGTATTTAGCATTTTGAGGGCTACCAGACAAATCATTTTACCTAACCATTCTATCTTGGGATCTTAGTATGGTTAACCAATACTCGAGCACACCCATCTCCACAAATAACTGGTAACTTTCCCACTTGAATCAGCTGTGAGAGACAGTCATATTTTAATCATCAAGGAGACTGTAGCTGGGCTGCTTGAGGGATTGAAACTTTTACCCCTGAATTGAGTCACACATACTACCAACGGCGTTAACCGGGCCCGGTTATTACAGGAAAGGTCCATCTTGACAGTAAGAAACTGCGACGTTAGTAACGGTAAAGCGTAATTCTTTCAAATTATGTTCTGTCACATAAATATTATGAATTATTTGTTAATTTTGAAGCTATGTCATGCAATACACATAATGACCTATACCGACTTTTGAAGGTGTAACTAACAGTTATAAAACATGGTCTGAAAGATTGTAAATTGAATAAAATTAACAATAAAAGCAACCTACCAAGTACAACAAACAAAAGAGCATAATCCCTTGGCATAATACATGTATACTCCAGAACAAAACAGTATGAAGAAGTGATGTATACTTCAGAACAAAACAGTATTAAGAATCAGTTTCCAACAAAATCTCTGCTATAATGTTACATAATAACTTTCAGTTAATCTCTAAGACTGTGGCTGCATTTAAGTAAGCTGTCACAACATGCCGACAGTGAATCATGCAGCTCCGTGACACTTATTTGTTTACACGGTAATCATACCTCACCTATGTAATCTGTCGGTTTATAAAGAGTCACTTATATCTCAATATCCGCTTTTGAAATGTTTTGAAGTGTGTGCATTAACACAGAAACACTCATTAAGTCCATGACACAAGGAAGCAAATCCTTTATGAAAAGACATGACCTGCATTGAAAAAGTCAATAAATACAAGGGAAGCAACTCTAGCCATCTTATAAGAAATCAATAAGCAGAGACTACACTACTCTTAGAGTGGAGTTTCAAATGTCAAAAAAGTTAACAATGAGTCAACATGCAGAGTCATTTTCAGAAGAGTTAAATTGTAAGAGTCACTAGGGAATGAGTAGGGACCAGTGTGCATCTGTCAGACTCGGTGTGTATCATGCTGCCTGCTGATTTAGATACATGTGTAAAGATTGAATTACAGCTGATAAGCAGAATATTATAAACATGTATGTAGTTCTGTGTTAGGTGGAAAAGGTTACAGACATTTTTTCATCGTATAAGTTGCTCACTGATTAAAAAACCCATTCCAAAATAAAACTCATTCTAAAATTAAACCTATTCCAAAATGAGTTATCTACTCACTCAATAGTATACACCAAAATAAAATATGCTTGGATTCTGATACAGCTCAGGTTGATAAAACGGGGAACTCAATCACGCGAAACTCAATATAATGCAGTTAATGAAAAAATTGCATTATAACAATCGTTAATTCATTGAAAAATCTAAACTAAATTGCGAATTTTTTGTGAAGTCATTCCATTTTCTTTCCAACTGCGATCACATCTTTGTGCATCAATTACACCTAATTAATCCAGACCCGCATGATGATCAATACTTATAGTTATACACAACAATGCTGTGATTTACATGACAAACAATGGTCTGTCTTGTTTGTCACACATTAATTGTCATGTTTTGTTTACACTTTAACCCGGTATAGTTTTGATGATGGGGGACTATATCATAGAGTTCTCAAACAGAATCATGTGTCGATCATGTGATGCAAAGTACACTTAACCATGGCCCACCAAAATGTCTTTGCTTCAAAACTAAGGTAGTTTTGTCCAAACTATTGTACCGTATATATAATAGATAATATAGTAACAGAATAAAAACAATGTAGGTGATTGTTTCACAAGTTACACTATAATTTTATATTTAAAGAAACAGAAATAAAGATGTTCGCATAAATGTTAACAGCTCATAAGTTCAATGTAACATTCCACATGTGTAACTTTAATTACTGCGATAGTCATAATGAGACTCCATCTATATTGCGGTGCAGCTTTTTGGCTCGCGTAAACCACGTTATAATTCTAACATCAGTTTTTTGCCATCAAGGGCTAATAGACGATCAGTTAACCTAACTACTGTTTCTTGTGATCCTGAAAGGTTAACCCGTTCTTGACTGCATCCCATATCCACAAGTAAATGATAACTTTCCCACTTCAATCAGCGGTGAGAGACAAATGATAATGAGACACAATGTTGAATATCAATCATCACGGAGACTGTTGTCAGGCGGGGATTCAAACTCATGACCCCTGGATTGTTAGTCAGACGTACTACAGACTGAGATAATCGGGCTAGGCTACAACATTTTAACATAGAGATATATACATAGGATATATCTATCCTAAGATCATACAGGGTAGGCAATGACACGTAAGAAGACAATGGAGAAATAATGCTATAATTAGATGTCTGTCTTTCTGGTCCAAGTGACCTTATAAGTAGGATTGTATAAAAGTTGTGGGATAAATTCATTGACTTTCCTTCAGTTCAATATGCAAATACAATCCTCAATCAACTAGAAAATGGGCAGGCAGTATGATATTTACAACAAAATCATCATTAATTCACCTATTGAATTCAAAGTCCCATCTTTAACATCTGCATTCATTATATACAATCTATTATTAGTAGGCAGTTTCTGGAAAAGCCCTTTCTGTAAATTTAAAATCTGACTTTCCATGATTTTTTTTTTTTTTTTTTTTTTAATGGAGTTTAATGCCATTTTCAACATATTTCAGGTTATATATGGCAAATCCAGTTATACTGGTGGATGAAGACCTCAGCCTGAGTAGAACCATAGTCCTTCCGCAAGTAACTCGAAACTTTCTCACAGAAAGTTTTTGAAGTGAGGGGGACTCAGACCTACAACCTTAGCGGTGAGAGGTAAGTGATCTTGAGACGGCGCCTTAGACCACTTGGCCACATAGGACCCACTTTCCATGATGTGACTTGTGATATTAAAAACATTTTTGTAAAACAACTTACCAGAGTTATACCCCATGAAAATTGAAGTTCTGCATTACATATATTTTTTTCTATTTGGATAGAGTTTAACGCCATTTTTAACACATTTCAGGTTCAACACACTAATCTTCAGGTTACATGATTTTTATGGCATATCCTGTTTAAGTACTGAAAGAAGACCTCAAAATGAATCTGAGTAGAACCAACATCCTTTTGCAAGTAACTGGCAATCTCACACATAAAGTTTTATGAGTGAGTGGGACTCGAACCTACGGCCTTAGTGGTGAGAGGCAAGTGATCCCGAGACATCACCCTTAGACAACTCAGCCATTATGGAGGGCCTGGTGTATATATACATACCGGGGTATTTAATAAAGTCATAGATCATTATTATGTGGATAATTATATAGATTTCAGTGTCGAGGGTATATTCATTAAACTTGCATGTGTTCCTTCCGACTTTTCATCAAAGCTATTTTCTAGTAATAGAGCGTACACTTTGCATGTGAAAGGTTGAAAGTTCAATACCTGGCCGGGTCGTATAAAAGTCTTGAAAATGGTCCTATAAGCTTCCTTGTCTGTCGGTCCTGAGTATTAAAAGGATAGTTTTAGATCTGGTTAGCCCTGTGGTCAGTATAATGTGACTTGGTGGGGTATCATACCATGTGTCTGTCACATGATAATTCATTGTGGCAAAGTTTACCATCTAATAGACTTCATGTATGACAGAAAATATTTTTATCTGACTGCCAAACATCATACAACTACAGCTGAAGCAGTGGGATAGTAGAGCCGGATGTTGCCATATCAGATCCAGTATTGAAGGTTTATCAGGGATCCATCTCCGTCACAAATGTGTTGTGTCCCAGGGCATGACACTTTATCTGCAAATGCTTCATGCTGGTTTCTACCCAGGAAGAATTTCTGAATACAATATGTCCAAGTTGTACAAGCTGGTTTCATTATGGTTGTTTAATAATATAAGGTTATTGTACAGTGTCCTGTATGTATTGTGGTGAAAATGAAAACCATCTTGGACGAGATGCTGTTGGCGCGGAGTCCAAAATGATTTTCACAATACGTACAAGTACAATATATTCCCATATTGTACAAAACACTGTAAATTATCTTTTTATTCTATACTTTAATCTGAAAGAATTTATCAAAAGAGTGAAATCAAGATCTTTTTGAATAAATAGACTGTGAATTCAGAGCCACGAGAGTGGCAGCTTAAAGAAGTTGCCATGTTAGATATTCCAATTTTCTCAATGTCTCCATCGTTATTTTGTCAGTCCTTTGTTTTTATCGTTGAAATTTCTACTAAATTTATTTCCCATTTTTTTTAAATCAACATCTTGAATTTTGAACTGTACAATTTAAAAATTTATTTGATCCAATAAACATCTACACAATGTACAGTCACTTGGTAACATTCGGGGTAGGTGATTGACTATACAATTACAGGTATAGAATAATTAAGTTCAAACTAAATAATTCTCAAAGCTAACTTAAAGCTCTAAGCTCTATCATTAAGCTTAAAATAAATTGCCAAGCAAGTCTAATACTTATTGATTAATCACAGAACAGTCAAGTGCCTTGGCTCCAGGTAAAAAGGAACTGTTACAGGTCAAATCGCTTGCTATTTGTGTTTCAGGAGGGGTTTTGTGGAGCAGACAAGTTAATTAGTTGACCTAATGTCTCCTCTTGGTGTATCTACCAGGGAATGGTTAATTAAGTTTGCATACCATTACATAAAAAAGGACATTGTCAACTGTTTTATTGATAGACATTTCTTGTCTTATAACCTTGACACGCTCACATGGTAGCACCGATGGACCATTTATTTGAATCAGTTCAAATTTTAGAGTAGACGCATTTTTATACATTTCCATACAAATTTCCTTATAGAATTAAGTCAATGCAAGCTTTGCGTCCCTGTAGACATTATCTGGAATGTTTTAATTGTTCCAAGACTGTGATAATATATTTATACCCAGTACTGTACAATAATGGTATTTTAGAGAAGAATGATGTCAATTTAAATTTTCACAATATATCTATTTTCTGGGGTGGCCTTGAAAAGCACAAATCTCAGCTAGAATACTAACAACACAAACTAAAGAACTTTACAAGAAATTATCAACATCAGTTTTCAAGATATACAGTCAAACCTGTCTTAAGCAGCCAGTCAAGGGAAAGAACAAAAATGGCCTTATAAGGCTATTGCTAAATACAGGTTAATTTGCTCTAAAAACAGAAATGGGATCTAACAGGATCTGGCTGCTTAATAGGGGTGACGACTTACACAGGTTTGACTGTATATCATTCTATACATTAACTCAATGAAAACTAAATACCAACCCTTAAGAACTTCTTGGGACTATTTTACTCTGATGAAATATACAAATAAACTTTGGTTCTCCAAGAAGGACCATGCACATGAAATACAATTAATACTGATAAAAGGGTTTCCAAGGAGATGTAGTTTGACAGGAACAGAGTGATCAAGTTCTATGAAATCAAATCACTTCAGTTGTCTTAGAGGACAAGTTATTTAAAACTGGTGGAAATCAAGAGATATGACAGACAGACAATAGACACACAGACCCCTACAGGAATATTGCAGTTTTGCCCCAAGACAAGCTAAAATATCTGTTAGCTTGGCATGCGCACCTTTAAAACAGTCAGTGGACATATTTTCTATTTGTACTTACAACTTGACAATATTCATCCTCGATCTCTTCTTCCGAATCAGATTCACCAGTTGATGGCTTACGGCGTCGACAGCTGGGTCGGATAAACTTGTCGTAGATCTTGTAAAGGACATAGGTTCCAATACCGAAGCTTATACCCAGAACACACAGCACTCCCGCAGCTTTCACTGTAAACAGTAATAACCAACCTTGTTAACAGTAAAATACAACCTTGTAAACAATAACAAACAACCATGTAAACAGTAATATACAACCTTGTAAACATTAATAGACAACCTTGTAAACAGTAATATACAACCTTGTAAACATTAATAGACAACCTTGTAAACAGTAATATACAACCTTGTAAACAGTAATAAAAAACCTTGTTAACAGTCATATACAACCTTGTTAACAGTATATACAACCTTGTAAACAGTAATATACAACCTTGTAAACAGTTATATACAACCTTGTTAACAGAATTATACAACATTGTAAACATTAATATACAACCTTGTAAACAGTTATAAACAACCTTGTAAACAGTAATATACAACATTGTAAACAGTATATACAACCTCGTAAACATTAATATACAACCTTGTAAACAGTAATATACAACCTAGTAAACATTAATATACAACCTTGTAAATAGTATATACAACCTTGTAAACATTAATATACAACCTTGTAAACAGTATATACAACCTTGTAAACATTAATATACAACCTTGTAAACAGTATATACAACCTTGTAAACATTAATATACAACCTTGTAAACAGAATATACAACCTTGTAAACATTAATATACAACCTTGTAAACAGTATAATATACAACCTTGTAAACAGTATATACAACCTAGTAAAGATTAATATACAACCTTGTAAACAGTATATACAACCGTGTAAACATTAATATACAGCCTTGTAAACAGTATATACAACCTTGTAAACATTAATATACAACCTAGTAAACATTAATATACAACCTTGTAAACAGTATATACAACCTAGTAAACATTAATATACAACCTTGTAAACAGTATATACAACCTTGTAAACAGTATATACAACCTAGTAAACATTAATATACAACCTTGTAAACAGTATATACAACCTAGTAAACATTAATATACAACCTTGTAAACAGTTTATACCACCTAGTAAACATTAATATACAACCTTGTAAACAGTATATACAACCTAGTAAACATTAATATACAACCTTGTAAACAGTATATACAACCTTGTAAACATTAATATACAACCTTGTAAACAGTATATACAACCTAGTAAACATTAATATACAACCTTGTAAACAGTATATACAACCTAGTAAACATTAATATACAACCTTGTAAACAGTATATACAACCTTGTAAACATTAATATACAACCTTGTAAACAGTATATACAACCTAGTAAACATTAATATACAACCTTGTAAACAGTATATACAACCTAGTAAACATTAATATACAACCTTGTAAACTGACCTTATATAGCAATAATTATAAAGGACAATGTACATGAAGTTTGGTTTAGAGTGAATAATGGATTTCAGAAGAGATGTGAGCTAATTTAAGATACAATTTAACAGTGACCATACTGGATTACCCAGGTATGCATGCCATCAATCGACACATAACTCTCAAGGAAAACAATGAAATAAAAATGGCATTGTGCAAGGCAATTAATGGCCAACAATGGTCCTGATGTGCTCATCTGAATTCAAAATATAAATTGATGTAAACTTCACATACCTACTTTTTTTCGACCAGCTTGAATACTTTATGAAGAAGCAATTAAAACTTAATTAAGAAACGTTCAACATGGGATCATATACTGGTACATGGAACTTTACCAACAATGAATAAGGGGTTTAATAAATTCAGGTGATCTAAAGTTCTGTTAAACAGTTTCAGAGCAGAAGTATTTCAAAGATACAAGAATGCTCATATAAAACTGTCTTATAGAAACTTGAGTGTAATCTATTGTTAGATCAGTAACAGACAAACACAAAACAATTAATTGACAAGGCAGCAATGTTTGAACAGTTGAATGAGAAATAATACAGTGAATGTCTTGACATCATTACCAGCCATGTTCTCATCTGGTGGATTTAACTCTCTCCAGATATATTCTACTTGAATTCCAATATACTGACAACACAAGTGTCTACACAAGTGTCTACATCTTGGCAGCTGCTTCAACTTAATTATAGAATAGAAGTCATTGTAAAATAATTACTGTCAAACCTGTGTAAGTGGTCACCTTTATTAAGCAGCCACTTGCCTTTAACAGCCACATTTGCTATATCCCATTTCTATGTTTTTAGAGCAAATTAACCTGTATTAAGCAACAAATTGTCTTAAAAGACCATCTTTGCCCCTTCCATTTACTGGCTGCTTAAGACAGGGTTGACTGTACTTATATTAAAGTACCCTTTGGATCAAGTCCTGATTTGATATCCACACTGTTAAGTTTGGACTAATATTAGAACAAAAATATATTATAATATACAGTCAAACCTGTGTAAGAGGCCACCTCTATTAAGCAGTTACCTGTCTTAAGCAATCATATTTTCTATTTCCCATTTCTATGCATTCAGAGTAAATAAACCTGTATTAAGATACAATCTGTCTTAAAAGGTCACTTTTGCTCCTTCCCTTGACTGGCTGCTTAAGACAGGTTTGATTGTATATGTAGTCTAAACCAGCGGTCTTTAATTACTTCTGAATGGGAAGAAAATTGATCACTAAAGAGATATGATTACTATCATACAGGTTTATAGTAATATTTTTAAATTGTTTACCAAGAAATTTGTATATATGTCACAATCATATTATTTTGTTGTATTCAAATAAAGACCAAATCAATTATTCTGCATGGAACTCATCCTCGATGGTCTGAATGAAACATAATTGTACAGTAAAACCTGTCTTAAGGCCAGTCAGGGCAAGGAGCAAAAGTGGTCTATTAAGACAGAAAGTTGCTTAATACAGGTTATTTTGTTCTGAAAGCATATGAATTTGAAATAGTGAAATTGGCTGCTTAAGACAAGTGGCTGCTTAATAGAGGTAGAGGTGCCCACTTACACAGGCTGCACTGTATAAAGCATCCCATGGAAATAGTAAAATCTTATATCTAATATTGTAAGTCATACTTATATTAGTAAACATTGTAAGTGACAACTATCATAGATACATGCACATTTATATGTGGGGTGTTAATAACATGTAGAAACAAACTAATATACAACAGTGTAGGACAGTTAAGATGCATTTTAAAGGCAGTATTGTCAGATTTTTTCAACATTTAAGATTTGGCAAAACACATCGTGCTGAAGTGGCAGTGACTGACACTCGTTAAGCCATTATTGCTATAAGAATATTTATAAAAACATGCCCAAAAATAACAAACTAATGACCTATGTTTCCAGGTTATATTGATTGATTGATTGATTGAATATTTAGCGTCGTCTTTATGCCATTGAGGGCTTACAGACAATCAGTTACCTAACCACTGTTTCCTGGGATCCTGGAAGGTTAACTAGTATTCAAGCACACACCCATATCTGCAAGTAACTTATAACTTTCCTACTTGATTCAGCAGTGAGAGATGAATGATAATGAGACGCAATGTTGTTTATCAACCATCACAGAGATTGTGGCCGGTTTGGATTTGAACTCACTACCTCTAGTTTGATAGTCAGAAGTGCAAATGACTGACCTAATCGGGCCTGGTTCTCCAGGTTAGACTTAAATAAACTAATCTCACCACCATGGTTGTGTGTTCAAGTCCAGCTTGGTCCAAACACCTTACCTGAGTTACATGTGGAAAGACAGTGGTTCTAGTCTGATCCGTGCACAACATGCAGCGGAGACCAGCTTTCATTATCAATAGGACTAGTTGCCACGTTGTATATCACCAATTCGGTAATAAATGAGTTGGCAAATATTTTTTTTTTTTAAGATAACCAAAACTGTTAATCTGATCGTACTTGGTTAGTCAGAGAGTGACCTTGACCATACACTTACCCACATTGTCAGTTATCTCCACAGAAAATAAGTGCACCGGTGGTTGCAGCCTGCCATTCACACAAGGGGCCATTATAGTGAACATCTCCTTACATCTTCTACATGAAATATCTACTGGTGTACTCTTATCTTTGATTCAGTTACAATATCCCTCATCACAACATCAACATGTTTAAACATATTTGTATTAACACTCACATCCCTTCAATTAATTCCTACTCCAATGACATATTACAATATTATGTATCCTACACTTCAATAATTGTACCTGTATTAGTTATAATCCTTGAGTAATAGTCAATCTGACATAATACCATTTAAATTGGTGTAGATACACAGCACTGTAACTGTAAAAGGAGTTACAGCATGGATAGTAACCCTCACCCAGGAATCCCAGTTCACATGATGCACATGTGCACCATTTGAAAATTTTGTTACCGCTATTGTAGGTTTGATTGAGATTTAATGAAGCCACCTAACTTGTATAACTCATAATACCAATCAAAATACACAGACATTTCTATTAATTGAAAAGCACTAATATATATTTTAAAGGTAGTCTGTTTTATATAAAAACTAATTGCAAATGACATTTTCTGTGAGAACTGTCAATATCCATTCACATCATGCACACATTTTGAATGTCACTAATTTATTAGAAATACTTTTTAAAAATCTGTGCAAAGTACATTCACCACAAGAATACCATCCATAGAGACATCATTCTGAATGCCACTTGTAAGTTTCCATGGCTGAATATCAACTAAGCTTCCTTTTTAAATGAACACAGAAGTTACCTCACAGATTTGTCCTGCGCCTCCCACATCACAGCTCTCATTTGAGAAAGGTTGTGGTTGGTGCATGCATGTTTTTCTATATATCAAACCTGCCAGCATCAGATATAATCCATATAACAACAACATAATAGCTTTCCTTTTTCAAAGTTTGAAACAGGTATGCCAAGCTTTCAACAATCCCACCTGTAACAATCTTAAAATTCATGTACTGCTTACTTCATCAGTAACAAGTGACACTGTGATTGTTCAATGTTTTTTTGTGTGTTTTTAACAATACAAGTTGCTTTGATCAGTGTTCATTAAATGCTTGGATTTGCTGAAATTGAAACTTTAATGAAATGCAAGAAAACTAATCATTGTTTAATAATATACATGTAATTCCAATATTTGATTGTATCATAAGCCCCAGGTGCTAGTATACTAGTTGATACTCGTTAACCGGTGTAATAACTCATTCACTTGGTCCATATATTGAAGACTTGTTCTCTCATATTTTTATTTAATTGCAAAATGATTATTCTATTCACAAGGCAGTCATTTTTAATTAAAACACCAACAATTATTTAACAGAAATTTCAGTTAACAGAACACAAAAAAAAGAAAAAGATTCCCCTTACTATCACACATGCTTTATTAACATGACTTAATACCTCATGGAGAATAACTGAATTAGTAGTCAAGCTGTGACCAAATGTGCAAGCCATGTATTTTTGTCTTTGATAAAAGGATTTGGATTAAGTGATAAATTAATAAATGGAAATATCTAAGGAGAATTGACTTAATTCTACATTTACTACAGCAACAACTGTTTATGTGCAGCATGGCTGACAGATGCTCTGATACACTGATACTGTGTTTGCTTAAAGGGAGGTAACTTTGTGGCATGTGAATGAAACCAACATATTATATATATATATATATATGTAATTCTCAAGTTTGCGTTAAGACACCATATACTGTATAGGGTTCATTGATATGGAGAAAGTTTTATAAGTAATATAAATAAACAGAAATTCTTTCCACAAGGCAGACTCTGCACATAATTATTAAGATAACTATGGAATATTTGCATTCCTTGTTATATACCTGTGTACACCTGTCACAAGGTTCCTACAAATAAACTCTTCCTTTAGAAAGATTTAGAGGCTAACACATGTTTTTTAACACATTAAAGGTTATATAATTTTTATAATATCCAATTTTAAGTGTTTTATTGGAGTAGAAGGACAAGCAGAATGCATCTGATTAAAACCTGTTGACCATTCTCCTGCACGCAACTAGCACACTTTCTTACACAAAGTTTTGAACTGACCAAGCAGGGCTCATACTGACCAAGCAGGGCTCAAACTGATGACCTCATTAGTGAGAGGTAATTGATCTTCTGATGACCAAAGAACCCTCCTTTAACAAGAAAGCTGGTTCAACGATAATACCATGGATAGCAGCTACATAAACAAATAATTAATGACATCACATTAAAGTGACATTCAATAATCATGTTGATATCTGCTATTTAAGTTCTCGACTTTTTCCTCTGAAGATTAAATATTTGATATACCCTAGCTCCATATTATGTATCATAAAGCCAGTTCAAAGAAATACATGTTGAACGTATCTCATTGTCTCCTCTTTAGATATCATTAACAAACAAGTTGATGTTGAAACACCTTTCAATTACAACTCATATAAGTAATCACTGAAAATATTATTTCTATCACTCTGTAAAATGCACAATTCCATATCCAGGTTTTTGTATATGATATTTATGAATACACTTATGTGCATATCATTTAATACAACTGCATTATCCCGTCCTCTCCTGTGTTTATCACACTTTTCCCCTGAAACACGATGTATTAAAACACATGTCACAGCAAAAACACAAATATTAATACGTAGAAACCTGATGACGATAACAAAATACCCATAATTCAATACTGTAAATAGCAATATCGGCAACAGGTTTTGTATATCCCAACGTCCAACATCTGAATCATTATGTCCATGTATAAATATTGTACAAATCATTTGCATACCAGCTATACATGTATCTCCAGTTTATGGTACATTTAAGTAACACATGCCCATGAAGATTGAACTCAGCAATGAAATACAGCTGGCACTCTTCTTCCTTATTTTTAGAAAGAACATGTGAACTGAACAAATACATCCCAACTTCATTGTAAACATAATCAAATTTAAAGTAACTTAAAGAATTGTTAAGTGAATCGGGGAGCCTGCTGAGATTCGTTGTTAATATTAAAAGTTACTAATTTACAGAAATATGGTAGCTTAAATAGGTTTTAATCTTTTACACATTGTCAAAACACCATGACTGTGTAGCCTTCATCACCCTGTCAACATCATACTGGTGACAAAACCAACCTCCATTAATAATTTTCACAACAATCCACAGAAATGGAGTATTATGGACGAAACTGTGGAAAATCGCAACACTGTATACCCTAAACATTTTTTAATCCACCATGTGTAGCCTTCATCACCCTGACTACATCAGTATACATGGTGACAAAACAAATACAACCTGCCGCCTCAAGTTGTTGGTCTTTAGAGTCACTTTCAACAATTTTTTAGTCAGATCACAACGGTATCCACTCGAGACAGTATACTGGCGCAGACACATGGTAAGATACCCCACCCAGTCACATTATACTGACACTGGGCTGAGCAGACCTAGAACCATATTCTCAAAAAGCTGAGAGCCAAGCAATGAAGCTTCTAATACCATTTTTCAAGTATTTGGTAAGACTCATCCAGGGATCACACACACAGCCCTCCACTTGCCAGGTGGACACTCTACCACTAGACCATGCTGCGGTGTTAAAATAATCATAAAAATCCACCTAAAATGTGTTTTATTCCACCACATTAAGCCTTCATCAGCCAGGCTACATCACTATATATGTTGATAAAACCAACATTACTCACCTTTCAGTAAGTAGGCATAACAATCTATACTAAACATATTAGTCTTCTATCACATGTAGCCTTGGTCACCAATGACACATAACTATGCAAACATGTGTAACCCTCCTAGTAAATGGTCACACACACTTGTAGCCTTCATCACTCCACTTTCATTATTAAACAATGTTGACAGAACAAACACAATTAATCTACCTAGTGAATGGTCACAACAATCGATCAAACACGTGTAGCCCTCATCACCCCACCTACATTACTATACAATGTTGACAGAACACAATTAATCTACCTAGTGAATGGTCACAACAATCCACCAAAACACTTGTAGCCTTCATCACCCCACCTACATTACTTTACAATGTTCACAGAACACAATTAATCTACCTATTGAATGGTCACAACACACTTGTAGCCTTCATCACCCCACCTACATTACTATACAATGTTCACAGAATAAACACAATTAATCTACCTAGTGAATGGACACAACAATCCATCAAACACCTGTAGCTTTCATCACCCCACCTACATTACTATACAATGTTCACAGAATAAACACAATTAATCTACCTAGTGAATGGTCACAACACACTTGTAGCCTTCATCACCCCACACAACACACTTGTAGCCTTCATCACCCAACCTTCATTACTATGCAATGTTGACAGAACAAACACAATTAATCTACCTAGTGAATGGTCACAACACACTTGTAGCCTTCATCACCCCACCTACATTACTATACAATGTTCACAGAATAAACACAATTAATCTACCTAGTGAATGGTCACAACACACTTGTAGCCTTCATCACCCCACCTACATTACTATACAATGTTCACAGAATAAACACAATTAATCTACCTAGTGAATGGTCACAACACACTTGTAGCCTTCATCACCCCACCTACATTACTATACAATGTTCACAGAATAAACACAATTAATCTACCTAGTGAATGGTCACAACAATCCACCAAACAATTTCATCACTCCACCTACATTACTATACAATCTTCACAGAACAAACACAATTAATCTACCTAGTGAATAGTCACAACACACTTGTAGCCTTCATCACCCCACCTACATTACTATATAATGTTCACAGAATAAACACAATTAATCTACCTAGTGAATGGTCACAATACACTTGTAGCCTTCATCATCCCACCTACATTACTATACAATGTTCACAGAAAAAACACAATAAATCTACCTAGTGAATGGTCACAACACACTTGTAGCCTTCATCATCCCACCTACATTACTATACAATGTTCACAGAATAAACACAATAAATCTACCTAGTGAATGCTCACAACAATCCACCAAACACTTGTAGCCTTCATCACCCCACCTACATTACGATACAATGTTCACAGAATAAACACAATTAATCTACCTAGTGAATGGTCACAATACACTTGTAGCCTTCATCATCCCACCTACATTACTATACAATGTTCACAGAAAAAACACAATAAATCTACCTAGTGAATGGTCACAACACACTTGTAGCCTTCATCATCCCACCTACATTACTATACAATGTTCACAGAATAAACACAATAAATCTACCTAGTGAATGGTCACAACAATCCACCAAACACTTGTAGCCTTCATCACCCCACCTACATTACGATACAATGTTCACAGAATAAACACAATTAATCTACCTAGTGAATGGTCACAATACACTTGTAGCCTTCATCATCCCACCTACATTACTATACAATGTTCACAGAATAAACACAATAAATCTACCTAGTGAATGGTCACAACACACTTGTAGCCTTCATCATCCCACCTACATTACTATACAATGTTCACAGAATAAACACAATAAATCTACCTAGTGAATGCTCACAACAATCCACCAAACACTTGTAGCCTTCATCACCCCACCTACATTACGATACAATGTTCACAGAATAAACACAATTAATCTACCTAGTAAATGGTCACAACAATCCACCAAACACGTGTAGCCTTCATCACCCCACCTACATTACTATACAATGTTGACAGAACAAACACAATTAATCTACCTAGCAAATGGTCACAACAATCCACCAAACACGTGTAGCCTTCATCACCCCACCTACATTACTATACAATGTTGACAGAACAAACACAATTAATCTACCTAGTGAATGGTCACAACAATCCACCAAACACCTGTAGCCTTCATCACCCACCTACATTACTATACAATGTTGACAGAACAAACACAATTAATCTACCTAGTCAATGGTCACAACAATCCACCAAACACGTGTAGCCTTCATCACCCCACCTACATTACTAAACAATGTTGACAGAACAAACACAATTAATCTACCTAGTAAATGGTCACAACAATCCACCAAACACCTGTAGCCTTCATCACCCCACCTACATTACTAAACAATGTTGACAGAACAAACACAATTAATCTACCTAGTGAATGGTCACAACAATCCACCAAACACTTGTAGCCTTCATCACCCCACCTACATTACTAAACAATGTTGACAGAACAAACACAATTAATCAACCTAGTGAATGGTCACAACAATCCACCAAACACGTGTAGCCTTCATCACTCCACCTACATTACTAAACAATGTTGACAGAACAAACACAATTAATCTACCTAGTAAATGGTCACAACAATCCACCAAACACCTATAGCCTTCATCACCCCACCTACATTACTACACAATGTTGACAGAACAAACACAATTAATCTACCTAGTGAATGGTCACAACAATCCACCAAACACTTGTAGCCTTCATCACCCCACCTACATTACTATACAATGTTGACAGAACAAACACAATTAATCTACCTAGTGAATGGTCACAACAATCCACCAAACACTTGTAGCCTTCATCACCCCACCTACATTACTATACAATGTTGACAGAACAAACACAATTAATCTACCTAGTGAATGGTCACAACAATCCACCAAAAACTTGTAGCCTTCATCACCCCACCTACATTACTATACAATGTTGACAGAACAAACACAATTAATCTACATAGTGAATGGTCACAACAATCCACCAAACACTTGTAGCCTTCATCACCCCACCTACATTACTATACAATGTTGACAGAACAAACACAATTAATCTACCTAGTGAATGGTCACAACAATCCACCAAACACCTGTAGCCTTCATCACCCCACCTACATTACTATACAATGTTGACAGAACAAACACAATTAATCTACCTAGTGAATGGTCACAACACACTTGTAGCCTTCATCACCCCACCTACATTACTAAACAATGTTCACAGAATAAACACAATTAGTCTACCTGGTGAATGGTCACAACACACTTGTAGCCTTCATCACCCCACCTTCATTACTATACAATGTTGACAGAACAAACACAATTAATCTACCTAGTAAATGGTCACAACAATCCACCAAACACTTGTAGCCTTCATCACCCCACCTACATTACTACACAATGTTGAAAGAACCAATACAATTAACTTCCCTAGTGAATACTCACAACATACTTGTAGTCTCCATCACCCCACCTACATTACTATACAATGTTGACAAAATAAACACAATTAATCTACCTAGTGAATGGTCACAACACACTTGTAGCCTTCATCACCCCACCTACATTACTATACAATGTTCACAGAATAAACACAATTAACCTACCTAGTGAATGGTCACAACATACTTGTAGCCTTCATCACCCCACCTACATTACTATACAATGTTGAAAGAACAAACACAAGTAATCTACCTAGTGAATGGTCACAACACACTTGTAGCCTTCATCACCCCACCTACATTACTATACAATGTTGAAAGAACAAACACAATTAATCTACCTAGTGAATGGTCACAACACACTTGTAGCCTTCATCACCCCACCTACATTACTATACAATGTTCACAGAATAAACACAATTAATCTACCTAGTGAATGGTCACAACAATCCACCAAACACCTGTAGCCTTCATCACCCCACCTACATTACTACACAATGTTGAAAGAACAAACACAATTAACTTCCCTAGTGAAAACTCACAACATACTTGTAGTCTCCATCACCCCACCTACAATACTGTACAATGTTGACAAAACACACAATTAACTTACCTATTTTATGGTCACAACATACTGGTAGCCTTCAACACACCACCTACATAACTGTACACTGTTGTGTTGACAAAACACACAATTAACTTACCTATTTAATGGTCACAACATACTTGTAGTTTTCATCACCCCACTTACATTACTGTACATTGTTGTGTTGACAAAACACACAATTAACTTACCTATTTAATGGTCACAACAAACTTGTAGTCTCCATCACCCCACCTACATTACTGTACATTGTTGTGTTGACAAAACACACAATTAACTTACCTATTTAATGGTCACAACATACTTGTAGTTTTCATCACCCCACTTACATTACTGTACATTGTTGTGTTGACAAAACACACAATTAACTTACCTATTTAATGGTCACAACAAACTTGTAGTCTCCATCACCCCACCTACATTACTGTACATTGTTGTGTTGACAAAACACACAATTAACTTACCTATTTAATGGTCACAACAAACTTGTAGTCTCCATCGACCCACCTACATTACTGTACATTGTTGTGTTGACAAAACACACAATTAACTTACCTATTTAATGGTCACAACAAACTTGTAGTCTCCATCACCCCACCTACATTACTGTACATTGTTGTGTTGACAAAACACACAATTAACTTACCTATTTAATGGTCACAACAAACTTGTAGTCTCCATCACCCCACCTACATTACTGTACATTGTTGTGTTGACAAAACACACAATTAACTTACCTATTTAATGGTCACAACAAACTTGTAGTCTCCATCACCCCACCTACATTACTGTACATTGTTGTGTTGACAAAACACACAATTAACTTACCTATTTAATGGTCACAACAAACTTGTAGTCTCCATCACCCCACCTACATTACTGTACATTGTTGTGTTGACAAAACACACAATTAACTTACCTATTTAATGGTCACAACAAACTTGTAGTCTCCATCACCCCACCTACATTACTGTACAATTTTTGACAAAGCAGACACAATTAACTTACCTAGTGAATAGTCACAACAATCCACCCAAAACATATTTTATTACACCACATGTAGCCTTCATCACCTCGGCTACATCCCTATACATTGTGACACATTGTCAATATGACCACCTCTCCTCCAAGACTCAGCCTGAGTCATCCCACCACTGCCACTGCATGTAGGGCCGACTTCCACATCATACACACACTGATAGCAGGCTCCCAGTTTTTCAATCAGAGCAGGTGTTTTACCAATCCATGTATTGGTAAAATATTGAAACACACCAACAACACTGCTGCAGTCAGCTAATAATATTGGAAAATGGAAGCTGAATTTAATAATGTCAAAGACACCTTCCTTTAACCTACAGGAATGTTTGTATAAATGTATTAGCAAGCTCTGAGATGTATTAAAAGTGTTAACTGCCTTATCTCTAGGTCAAATGTTAATGGAAAAGTGAAGATTTCTGGGTTGGAGTGAAAATTTGTCATGCTTTACCAATGTATACTTTTGCCCTTATCAACTGTGCAAGAGGACACAATCATGCTGTTGTCTAATTATAACAGTTATTAACACTTTCTCATTAAATATGTAAATGTTCACTTAAAGGGATTATATTGGCATATTACCTTCAATTCCCTGTCCTAAATACAGATGCCCAGCATGAAGATACACTTATAACTTAGAGATATACGCGTCTAAAGTGTCTTATTGCATAACCTCTTTATTACAAACATCGAGTTTCTGAAGCCATGTTTTTGTTTTTGTTTACATTTGCTATTTTCAACGAATCGCTTTCGTGAAGACTCGTTCACGATCTCGTTTTCGAGGCTTTGTTTGGGAAGCTTACGGAGTTCAATGTAAACATTGCGCAATACTTTATTGCGGACGTATTAAAGTTTTGGCCAATATTCAATTACTGTTAATTTGATAACTTTCAAGTAAATAAAGGTTATACGTCAATACGTAAGCATTATTTTCTGCACACTGCATACAGGAAAAGTCTGGATTGACAGCGTGTTTGTGTTACTTGCCAATATAATCCCTTTAATATCATGTCAAATGTTATTTTTACAAGTATGTTGCTGTTGTTGTTGTATGATGTTTAGCATTGCTTTCAACAATTTTTAAGACAATATCGTGATGGTGTCTACTTGAGGCAGTATTCTGAGCGCTACCACACTGGAGTATCATGCTGCAGATACATGGTTTGATACCCCACCCAGTCACATTGTACTGACACCTGGCCGACTAGACCTTGAACTCTCCTCTTAATGCTGAGCGCCAACCAACGAAGCTTCTAATATCATTTTTCAAATGTTTGGTATGACCCAGCCAGAGATCAACCCACGACCTTCCACATGTGATGCATACACTCTACCACTAAAGCACCACTGCAGTTTAAGTAAAAAATGAAGCCAGGAGAAAGAGCAGTGCTATTTATTTATGTATCACCAGTGGTACAAGGTGGAGATCTATTATATAAAATGCCAGAACTGTATCCACAGAGGAAATAGGTAGATACTCTATGAACCAATTAAATTACCCAATACAAATTTAAAAAGGGCCATAACTAATAAAATTGAATGATTAAATTTTGAACAATATCAAAATCAACCTGCATTACATAATTATACAGCAGCTGCTACACATCAAATATTACTTAACTACATGGACCCTTTAAAAGACTGAAAACCATTTTTACAAAGAAACAAGAGGCACATGGGCCTTAATTGTCACCTAAGTGGCGTATTAGTCTGACACCTTGAGCATCAACAAATCAAGCCATAAACCATTCAAATAAGTCTATTCAGTAATGAGAAATAAGGTTTTTTGATGATTTCTCATACCTAAAATTTTACTGTTTTTGCCCCATCTCCAAGGCCACAGAAGGAAGGGGGTACTCAATTAAACAAAAATATTAAATGTCATGCCAGCAACAACAAAACACACCAAAAACAAGTCAAAGAAATTATATCAGTAATGAAACATAAACATTTTCTCTTATTCTATGGATTTAGTAATATAGGCCCCCAACCTCAGGGCCAAAAGGTGAGATCCAGGGATATGAAATTCACACTTTTTATGATGAACCTGTAGGCCTTATTATGATTACAATTTGTTTCCAAGCTCTTCCTATATTAATAAGATTTTTAGTTTTAAGTTAACTGTGAATTTCGCTGTACTTGGCCCCACCAAAAAGGTGTCTCTCCTAGGTGCCTGGGGATCAGTGGCATAAATTCAAACCAAAATTCTGACTGCCATGTCAGCAACAACAAATCACACCAAAAAAACATTAAATGAGTCTATTCAGTCATGAGAAATTACTTTATTTGTCATTTTCTCTTATATAGATTTAGTAAAAACGGCCCCATCCCAAGGGCCAAATGCTAAGCTCCTGAGGCATGCAATTCACAATTTTTATAAAGGACCCATATATTTACTGCTTTCTATAATAAGAAAAAGGTTTTTACTTTGAATTTTACTCTTTTTTGGCCCCATGCCCTGGAAGGCCACACAGGATGGGGGGCATCAATAACATATGGATATTAACCATCATGTCAGCAACATCAAATCACACCAAAAACCATTCATGAGAAATAAGTTTTTATCATTTTCTTTACATAGATTTAGTAAAGTAGACCCCACCCCCAGGGCCAAACAGTGAGACCAAGGGGCCTCAATAATCAGGCTTACAATTTGTTTCCAAGTGCTTCCCATATTAAGAAGAAAATTTTTCAAGTCTAACATGAAATTGGCTGTTTAGACCACCCCACCCACAAGGCCTTTAAGTACCAAAGCTACATACATAATTTTATTACAACCAGGCTTACGGTTTTTGAGAAAAATTTACAAATGTGAATTGCTAACGGACACACAACAACGGACAAAAGGCAATCACAAAAGGTCATATGAGACAAAGTATCAGGTGACCTAATAAATCTAAAAAGGGTCACAACTCCTTTAAAATCAAATATTATCTTTGGCCTGCATGTATAACTTTACAGCTACACACCATATATTAATTAAATAAAATATTGGACCCTTTCAGAATTTATTCATCAGATAACTTGACACACAGACAAACAGACTGACAGAAGCAGCACCTAATGCCCCTTTACATGAGTCTGCAAATGGCAAGGGTACAAAAAGATGTACTGACTGGAAACACAACTTCTGGGGTGACTGTTTTTATAACAAAAAAAACTAACAACAAAAATCATCATAAATGTAGAACAACAATTATATTCATGGCTCAAACCATGCAGATGATGATACTAATTATATTTTCTTAAAATACAATCATTTTAAACAATGATTAAAATCTGAACAATTAGAACAACAAAATTATCTAATTTACTCAAGTAGGTAATTTTGGTGAAATGCAGGCCTGACTTTTAACTGGCTTCAATAGTATTAACTTTAAAAACTATCTACAATATCATCTCCAAACTTCAAATTCTGGTTACTAGCAAAACAATTAATGATCAACGTAAATAATGTTAAATAATAATATCAGTGTGTACCAACAGTTAACTTGCCAAATATGGGTGAAAATTTACAGACCACCCTTACACCTAAAATTGGTGTATTCACATGCTATTACCTACCAAAGCTATTAAGTCAATCCTGCTCAGAATTTTAAAGCAGAATACTTGGACAGAGATTTGTAGCCTTGAAGGAGAATACTTGGACAGAGATTTGTAGCCTTGAAGTAGAATACTTGGACAGAGATTTGTAGCTTTGAAGCAGAATACTTCGATAGAGATTTGTAGCTTTGAAGGAGAATACTTGGACAGATTTGTAGCCTTGAAGCAGAATACTTGGACAGAGATTTGTAGCCTTGAAGTAGAATACTTGGACAGAGATTTGTAGCTTTGAAGCAGAATACTTGGATAGAGATTTGTAGCTTTGAAGCAGAATACTTGGACAGAGATTTGTAGCTTTGAAGCAGAATGTTCTCACAATGAAACTGCCAAGGCAGCTAGTCACTAAAGCCAGAACTGACAGAAACTCAAGTGCATATTGATGCAATGTTATTGATCACTCGGGTGCATAAAACTTGTGTAACATTACAAACACACTGATCAGCTGATGGGTCATGCTACCAAGATTTATACACATATTACAGTGGTATTGAGCACATACGCATCAAGTACCTTACTCGAGTATCTCACACGATCGTTATTAGCTTTGTATAAGGGATAGTCTAATATATGATTAATTATTCACTATATTAACAATAATGTACTCTGCAGAATAAGGAAATAGGTTCGCTATGGGTTCAATCATGACTAAATTTGGATTTCTGTTAATGCGGTCAAATCTTTTCTCTCTTTTTTTGAATGGGGTTTAACACATTTCGAAACACATTCATGTTATATATAATTTATATATATAGCATATCCAGCTATATTTTTTGGGGAGGAAGACCTCAGAATGAATCTGAGCAGAACCACTTTCATTCCGAAAATAACTAGCGAACTTTCTTACATTAAGTTTTTGGAGCTTGAACCTACAGCCATAGTGGTGAGAGGTAAGTGACCTTGAGATGGCGCCAAAGACCACTCCACCACAGTGTAGAATCAACATTGTTATTAACATAGTCAGCCGGGCCTGATTAGCTCAGTCAGTTACACGTCTGACTATCAATCCAGGGGTTGTGAGTTCGTATCCCAGCCCGGCAACAGTCTCCATGATGATTTATATACAATGGTGAATCTCATTATTATTTCGTGTCTCACCGCTGATTCAAGTGGGAAAGTTATCAGTTACTTGCAAAGATGGGGTGTGCTCGAGGACTGGTTAACCTTTCAGGATCTCGGGAAACAGTGGTTAAGTTAACTGATTGTCTGTTAACCATCGATGGCATAAAAATGACACTAAATATTTAATCAATCAATCAATCAATCAACATGGTCATTATTTTGCACCTTAATGAGACTAAGACAATTAAAGCAGCGCATTTCCAAAGTAGCAATTTCACGATTCTTTATTTTCCGACTCCTGCCATGGGCAGCAAAGTTGGATTTACAAATAATAAAAACTGTCCGAGTAAATATTCCATCAGCAATCGTTTGATATTAGAACTTATAGAGCACCAATTTTAAGATTTAACCCATAACTGATCTGAATTTAGAGGGGCTTATCATTAAATACACAAAGATCATTTCTGATTGTTAAGACAATTTTTCCCATATAAAGTTAAATGCTGCGGGCATTTTCTGTATTCATTGTGTAAATAAGTCAAGATTTCAAGAACTTTAAAATTAAATTGAATTATCAATTTTTAAAATTGGAATGGAGCTATATAATATATAATTGCCACATAGCTTTATAATTGACGTATAGCTTTTTGACATATAGCTTTTTAATAAACATATAGCTTATAACTGTACTGGCAAAGCTTTACAATTCATAGGGCTTAACAATTATTTAACTGCAATTAGAGCTTTTTAAATGGTATAAGAGCTTTTTAACTCGGGGAAAGAGTTCTACAATATAAGTACAGCTTTATTATATTGATATAGAGCTTGTAATACAGCTTAATAATTGGCAAAACTCTTTTAAATATAATTGGCGTGTGAATGGCATAGAGATTATAATTCATAAAGGGAGATAATTGAAATCATCATGTCTGGTTGTTTACAAATAATTACCTCCATATATAGATATTATAAAGACAGATTATAGGGGTGTAATGCCTTAACACAGGATCAAGTTGTCTGGTATACTTCCTCATTCTGATTAGGTAGAGCTATCAGTTAAGGTGAACATCATCATCATCTCTCCACTGATAACAACCAACAAGAGGAGATAAAAATACAGAAGCAAAACAAGCATGTTGGTGACTGATACTCCCAGATCTGATAACTGTGGCTTATAATTAGCGTAGTATATAATATTATATAGTGAATGAACAACACAGCAATATATGTCACATAAATAACAGGCCTCATAACGAACCTCCTACAACAGAAGTGACATCTACCAATCATCCTAATTATGATCCCTGCTCTCTCCCAATTCCACACATCAGGCTCATTATATCAATGACAAAACAATTAAAGGTGATGTATTAATGTATGTTTTGCTCAAGGACAGTTTGTTTTCAGAACTTTTATCTGTTGTCCTAAATTAAGGAGTTGAATAACCGTATTCCCCCAAATAAATGCCCCTCCCCCTCCCCCCACCAATTTGGATCTGAGAACTCAAAAATAATAATCCAAAAAATGGGTGAGAAGTGTATATTACTGGTGAACATTTTTTTCAGGGTATACGGTATTCAAAATGGAAAATGATCTCAAGAGTTCATTAATTTGGTTGTTGTTGTAGTTTTTTTAATGGTGTCAATAAAGAAGACAAAATTAATAGTTACTTCGATCTTTAGATAGAAAAAAATCCATTACAGAAGCAGAAACAGGCCCATTTAATTCCTAACATAAAGTTCATAAAATAGCTTCATTATAAAATTGCATTATAATAATCATTATTCAACTTTTCTACTGAAAAAGAGTGGATTGATCGTTAATGCCTTTTTAAACATATGACAAGACAATTTTCTGACCAATTAGGAACAGGTCCATAAATGGATCTGGAACTCGGGCAAAACAATAGGATACTTATATAATATATACCTATAATGCCTTTAAAAAGCTGGTATGGGTATTGTATCACACTGAATGACATGAACGATAAACCAACACAAAACTTTCTTACATTGTTTTGCCATTTTATTCCAACAATTTCATCACTAAGTTAAAACACAAATTTTACAAATAAATTGATTTTTTATCACATTTGAACCTATAAAAATGAAAGCAGATCTTGGATAAAATTATATTCAGTATTCAAGAACTGTTTAAAAACCTACAGTGTCCTACTTCTACATTCACAGACATGTGACTGTGGCGTGTTCTAGTGGTAGAGTGTCTGCCTCGCATGCGGAAGGTCGTGGGTTTGATCCCCTGCTGGGTCATTCCAAAGACTTTAAAAATGGTACTAGAAGCTTCCTCACTTGATGCTCAGCATTTAGAGGAGAGTTTAGGTCTGATTGGCCCGGTGTCAGTATAATGTGACTGGGTGGGGTATCATACCATGTGTCTGTGGCATGATACTCCAGTGTGACAGTGCTCAGAATACTGTCTCAAGTAGACACCATTGCGATATGACTGAAAAATTGTTGAAAGCAATGTTTAACACCATACAACAAAATCACAGACATGTCATACCTCATCTCTTATTCCCTGACATGTTTTGTTGGCAGCACGTTTCAACTTATATCATTAAATGTAGGTTTACCTCAAGTTGAGTATACTTCATACATATAGCTATTTATGGCGATTACTGTATCCTGTAGCTTACAGGTATGACAATTTTATTATATGTGAAGTCATTCACCCTTATAGCTGTATTGTGTATTATCGATATCAATCCACATGAGTGTTCAAAATATATGTGATTCAAATGTGAATTGCTATTTTAATTATAATATACGGTTATTGTAATAATTACATGTAACATTGTGTTACTAGTCCTAACCAGTTTCAATTTCACCATCATTAATTATCACCACTATCATCATCATTATAATCATCATAATTTTCATCATGGTTGAATACATATTTGTCTCAAAAGGGTTTGTCATCATCATCATCATCATTACATCTAGCAGAATCATCAGGTACAACCTAATAAACCATCATTACACTTCTCCGTATTTTTCTTCTTAAAAAACTAAGTACAAGTTTACGATCAATGAAAGGTGAGATTGTGGTCAAAATATTGAACAGCAATTAGGTTTTTCAGTAATTGACAAATTTTGATGACAGAATCAGATGACAGAATCAGACAAAGAAATAAACGGACATATATTTAACTCATCCGCTATCAGACCATTGGTTCAGATGAGATAAAAATCAATGATGACCATAATTATGTTCATCACAGAACTAATGTCCCAACCGTGTGCACCAGAGTGTCAAATTGGCTGATGTCATATGTTGATCACAGAACTAAGGTGCCAAGCGCATGCACCAGAGTGTCAAATTGGCTGATGTCATATGTTGATCACAGAACTAAGGTGTCAACTGCGTGCATCAGTGTCAAGTTGGCTGTTGTCATATGTTGATCACAGAACTAAGGTGCCAACCGTGTGCACCAGAGTGTCAAATTGACTGATGTCATATGTTGATCACAGAACTAAGGTGTCAACCACGTGCATCAGTGTCAAATTGGCTGTTGTCATATGTTGATCACAGAACTAAGGTTTCAACCGCGTGCATCAGAGTGTCAAATTGACTGATGTCATATGTTGATCACAGAACTAAGGTGTCAACCACGTGCATCATAGTGTCAAATTGACTGATGTCATATGTTGATCACAGAACTAAGGTTTCAACCGCGTGCACCAGAGTGTCAAATTGACTGATGCCATATGTTGATCACAGAACTAAGGTGCCAACTGCGTGCACCAGAGTGTCAAATTGACTGATGTCATATGTTCATCACAGAACTAAGGTGTCAACCGCGTGCATCAGAGTGTCAAATTGACTGATGTCATATGTTGATCACATAACTAAGGTGCCAACCGCATGCACCAGAGTGTCAAATTGGCTGTTGTCATATGTTGATCACAGAACTAAGGTGCCAACCGCGTGCACCAGAGTGTCAAATTGACTGATGTCATATGTTGATCACAGAACTAAGGTGTCAACCACGTGCATCAGAGTGTCAAATTAGTTGTTGTCATATGTTGATCACAGAACTAAGGTGCAAACCGCGTGCACCAGAGTGTCAAATTGACTGATGTCATATGTTGATCACAGAACTAAGGTGTCAACCGCGTGCACCAGAGTGCCAAATTGACTGATGTCATATGTTGATCACAGAACTAAGATGCCAACTGCGTGTACCTGAGTGTCAAATTGACTGATGTCATATGTTGATCACAGAACTAAGGTGCCAACCGTGTGCATCAGAGTGTCAAATTGACTGATGTCATATGTTGATCACAGAACTAAGGTTTCAACCATGTGCACCACAGTGTATCATTGACTGATGTCATATGTTGATCACAGAACTAAGGTGTCAACAACGTGCATCAGAGTGTCAAATTGACTGATGTCATATGTTGATCACAGAACTAAGGTTTCAACCGCATGCATTAGTGTGTCAAATTGACTGATGCCATATGTTGATCACAGAACTGTAGGTGCAAACCGCATGCACCAGAGTGTCAAATTGACTGATGTCATTATAATGTTGATCATAGAACTAAGATACCAACCGTGTGCATCTGAGTATATCATTGACTGATGTCATATGCTGACCACAGAACTAAGGTGTCAACCGCGTGCATCAGTGTCAAATTGACTGATATCATATGTTGATCACAGAACTAAGGTTTCAACCGCATGCACCAGAGTGTCAAATTGACTGATGTCATATGCTGACCACAGAACTAAGGTGCCAACCGCGTGCATCAGAGTGTCAAATTGACTGATATCATATGTTGATCACAGAACTAAGGTTTCAACCGCGTGCACCAGAGTGTCAAATTGACTGATGTCATATGTTGATCACAGAACTAAGGTTTCAACCGCGTGCACCAGAGTGCCAAATTGGCTGATGTCATATGTTCAGACCACAGAACTAAGGTGCCAACCGCGTGCACCAGAGTGTCAAATTGACTGATGTCATATGTTGATCACAGAACTAAGGTTTCAACCGCGTGCACCAGAGTGCCAAATTGGCTGATATCATATGTTCAGACCACAGAACTAAGGTTCCAATCGCGTGCACCAGAGTGTCAAATTGGCTGATGTCATATGTTGATCACATAACTAAGGTGCCAACCGCGTGCTCTAGAGTGTCAAATTGACTGATGTCATATGTTGATTACATAACTAAGGTGCCAACCGCGTGCACCAGAGTGTCAAATTGACTGATGTCTTATGTTGATCACAGAACTAAGGTGTCAACCACGTGCATCAGAGTATCAAATTGGTTGATGTCATATGTTGATCACAGAACTAAGGTGCCAACCACGTGCACTAGAGTGTCAAATTGACTGATCAATGTCATATGTTGATCACATAACTAAGGTGCCAACCGCGTGGACCAGAGTGTCAAATTGGCTGATGTCTTATGTTGATCACAGAACTAAGGTGCCAACCGCGTGCACTAAAATGTGAGAATTGTTAGATTTGAACTAGAAGATTAAAGTAAAATGATGAAAATTGGACATGAGTGTTGTAGTATTAAACAAACATCCCTGAAGAAGAGAGTTAAAAGTATTCCAGAACAATATAGAGAGATAGAACAATTTTGAGATAAAAGTATTACAGAACAATATAGAGAGATTGAAGTATTACAGAACAATATAGAGAGATAAAAGTATTACAGAACAATATAGAGAGATAAAAGTATTACAGAACAATATAGAGAGATAAAAGTATTACAGATTAATATAGAGAGATTGAAGTATTCCAGAACGATATAGAGAGATAAAAGTATTACAGAACAATATAAAATAAAAGTATTACAAAACAATATAGAGAGATAAAATTGTTACAGAACAATATAGAGAGATAAAAGTATTACAGAACAATATAGAGAGACAAAAGTATTACAGAACAATACAGAGAGATTAAAGATAGTAATGGTTTTCCCAAATATAGAAATAAGTGTTGTGTTGTATATCCAGTCGGTCATAACTGAAACAGTGGTAGAGTTCCTAACATGTACTGTTGTTTAAGCATGCCCAAAAGTGCAGGTCCAGGGGGATTCTTAATCATTTAATTTACAGTCAGACCAAATTCTCAACCCAGTCTAAATGTTCATGAATATTTTTGTTAACCACCATAGAAAGGCAAATACCACTCAAGTAATATTTGCAACAACTGATGAGAAAAATGAGGAAATAAAACAAACTTTAGGTGAATGTCATATTTCCACAGGACAAGATAAAAATGGATGCTAATGGCAGTTACTACAATGCCAAGAGCAGCTGATTAATGTTGCATCAGTCCATGAATAAATCCTGCACAGACTCATTGTTATTACATTGTATATTGAATTGTCTTTGGTCTGCAACTACCCAGAAGTAATGTCATTTACATCTACCCCCAGGGAGAAGAAAATATAAGAATCAGTAAAATACAAGATTATGTTATAGGAAATTGAAGTACCAAGGAACGATCAATGTACTTCTGAGCATTAACTGCTTTAGCCATTAAGTTATAGATCGTAACTAATATTGCTCAAATGACTCTGGACTCTAGAAAAAAAAACAAGACAGCCAGATTGGCCCTAAATCGCTCACCTGTGGCAGAGGAGACAATGCCAAAGATGGCAATCCTTGCAGGTGCTAGAGCGTACATAAATTCACATAATGCAGTTTTTGTAAATTCAGAAAAATAACACTAACCATTAATTATCTAATTTGGCAAGTTCAAGAACTTGTCCAGGATAATTATTATGGTTACATAACAACTGTGTAAGTTTAATGAAGATCAAACATAAACTGTGAAAGCTAGAGTGCGCACAACATCAAATACACACAAATTTTGACAATTCAATTCATTTATTCTTGGCCCGTTCAAGAACTTGTTCCATATATATTATTATGGTTAGATAGTAACTATGTAAGTCTGTCAATGATTAAGTAAATACTGCAAGTGCTTAATGCACACAAGGTGAAAAAATAATTCTGACAATGCAAGGGCCATAACTCCAACATCAATTATCCAAATGGACCAATTCAAAAATTTGTCATAGATATTATAGTTATACAACTTCTGTGTTAGTTTTAGTGAGAATCAAATAAAAACTGCAAGTGCTAGAGTGTACACAACATCAAATAAAACAATTCTAATGGTTCAAGGGCCATAACTGTGACAATAGTTAACCAATTTGACCAGTTCAAGAACTTATCCAATATTTTATAGTTATATAACTACTATGTAAGTTTAGTGGACATCAAGTGAAAGCTGGGAGTACTAAATACACAAGGTCAAATAATGCAATTTTTGACAATTCAAGGGCCGCATATAGCTCAGACATTAATTACCCGATTTCACCAGTTTAAGAACGTGTCCAAGATATTTTTATTATTATATAACAACAGTGTAAGTTTGGTGAGAATCAAATGAAAAATGTTGATGCTACAGTACACAAGATCAAATAGTGCAGTTTTTGACAATTCAAGGGCCAGTATGCTCTAACGTTAATATTCCAATTTGAAATAGGCCAGTTCAAGAACTTGTCCAAGATATTATGGTCACACAACTACTGTGCGAGTTTGGTAAGGATCAAATGAAAAAATGCGGGTGCCAGAGTTCACAAAAGGTCAAATAGTTTTTTTAATGTTTCAAGGCCATAACTCTGACATTAATAATTCGATTTGGCCAGCTCAAGAACTTGTTTGAGATATTATGGTTATATAACTACTAATAAGTTTAATGAAGATCCAATGAAAAATGCAGGTGCTAGAGTGCACACAACAAAAAGTTCATAGACGGACAACAGGCTATCAGAATAGTTCACCTTGAGCTTTGCTCATGTGAGCTAAAGGGAGTCTACTTGTAACAAACACATAGTTTGACATAAGGTGATATTAGTTCTCCAGGCTTTGGAGTTTTGGGGAGATTTTTAATGAAAAAGTCCTTTTTCAATGTCATGAATCGAAATGATTTCAAATAACTCTGAAACACAGTACAATTGCTTATAAATAAAGTGAGCCATTCTTACATGACTTTTCATATTTTTCATTTTAAAATGAAACTGAAACATTGACTCGTTCACAGACAGGAAAAAACTTAAAAAAATTCTGTTGTCTGTAACAGATAAACTGGGACAATAGATTTGCCTGCTGCTCCTGCAAAGATAATAAGAAACAGGGATTACCGCTGCATGTGCTTATGGAATGTATTTTCTACTTATTTTCCTTCTTAACTCAGCTAATTAAACATGCTGTCATGTAATATATTATTCCAGTTCAAGAATTGAAAGAAAGGTTGCTGCTATTTGCCAAAATCTGAGGTATACTGTTTTGATAAAAACCTACTTTGTGTTACTCCCCACAGAACAATAACCTTACCAGTGACATATATATATATATATATATATCCACTGCTCTAAGCCTGCTTGTAAACAACGTTAAAATCAATGATATGATTGTTTGGCCCTCCTCAGTCACCCTTTCTTTGGTAAATTTTGTGTTTGTTTTTGGAATGGGGTTTAACGCCATTTTCAACACATTTCAGGTTATATATGGTATATCCAGTTTTACTGGTGGTGGAAGACCTCAGACTGAGTAGAACCACCGTCCTTCCGCAAGTAGCTTGAAACTTTCTCACATAAAGTTTTTGGAGAGAGCGGGACTCGAACCAACAACCTTAGTGGTGAGAGGTAAGTATTCTTGAGATGGCGCCTTAGACCACTCGGCCATGGAGGGATCCCCTTTTGGTAATAGAACATGTTTAAGCCATTTGCAACAAATTACATGTTTAACTAGAGCTATCACTGAAGGTGATGAATACCCCCGAATGCCGCCATGACAGAAAATGGTTTACCATTGTATGAAGTTTGATGAAATTCCATCCAGTACTTTAAAAGTAATGCTTCGGAAAGGGAAATATAATCTGTAATTAGCAAGAATAGAGTTATGTTTCTTGTACACTGCACTTCCTCTCATTATATTCTATCATTGTATGAAGCTTGATGAAATTCCATCCGGTACTTTTCAAGTTATGCTCCGGACAAGAAAAAAATATCAAAGGGCAATAACTCTGTAATTAGCAAGAACAGAGTTATGTTTCTTGTACACTGCACTTCCTCTCATTATATTCTACCATTGTATGACGTTTGATGAAATTCCATCCAGTACTTTTCAAGTGATGCTCCGGACAAGGAAAATTGCAACGGACAGACCTACCGACCGACAGACCGACCACAGGGTGACTCCAATATACCCCCTCAAACTTCGTTTGTCGGGGGTATAATAATATGGCAATCAACTTTATTGGTGTACGTAGACTGAAAAACATGAATATGAGCAGAAGCGCTGTCCTTCTACAAGTAACTGCAAACTCTCTCATATAAAGCTTTGGACCGAGCCAGACTCAAACCAACAACCTCAGCAGTGAGACAGCATCTTAGACCAGGGAGAATAACATCTGGTTGGAGATTTGTTGAACAACAAGGGAGGATAAGTCATTCACCAAGTATAAAAAATATATCTAACTCTGGCATAGGTGACCAAGTAATAGCTATATAAAAAGTTATTTAGGATAAACAAAGACAACTGACATCCATAAACAAAAACAATACTAGCATCTGTTGACATTAATTTTTCATTCATTAATACCATCTGGAAAAGAAACTGGGACAAAGGGCATAAAAAAGCTGGCTCATTTATATAATAATGTAAGTAATAAGGACAAAAAAACAGTTTCAAAACCTCCAACAAAGAGAGCTTCTGCAGAGAGACCATTGGCCTTGTCTGCAAACAGTTACTAAGATGGCCAGGAAATGCTATCAGAGCAACAGGTCTATCTATATATAATATATTGTTCATTATAAGAGCTTCTATATATATTATATTGTTCATTATAAGAGCTAAGGCTGTTTTAGATATCTATTTCAATGACCTTGACTTTGGGGTAACTTTTCACGGAACCAATAGGGGTCAGTCATGCTCTCACAAGGTGTGTCCATCTCCAAAAAGTCATGATGATAGCAAGGAAGGTGAGATCTCTGACAGAATTATGGCAGTGCGACAATATTCTCAAGCAAGTCTGGCACTTGAATGGAAAAGAAAAAGAAAAGGAAAGTTTTGTTAATAAAGTAGCATAAATGTCTACAGTTACATTTTTTTCCAAACAAAAATTGAAAATCTATAGCTTGATCAGACGCATCTGGTTTGTTGCATCAATTTCTGAATCAAGGCGTTATGACATTGTAGGCAAATAGGTTAATCCTAAACAGAAGTACAAATTAATGTTGTATTTTTTAACTGAATTGAAGAGTTAAAACCATTACAACACATTGCATGTTACATATAGATGACGGATTACCACAGGATACCTTCTAAAACTGGCAAACTGGAGATGACATCTTAGCAACAGAAGGGCCTTCTTTTTTTTTACTGAATCATCCAACACCCTAACATGCCATGTCATGTTAAAGCTTTCTCATCTGACCTGACAAAAATCTGAACCTGAATCTGAATCTATTTCCTCATCCACAAATAGTAATCATATATATATTCATTTTTAATTCTACAAAAAAATTCTAAAACTTGATTTTGTTGTAGAATATTTTGTGGTGAAGGCCATTATCGAGGATCTATCATTTGATGAATGGGAGAATACATGAATAGGAGAATACATGAATGGGAGAATACATGAATGGGAGAATGCATGTAATTTTGACCTTTCAGGCAAGATATTTTTATCCCACATGAATACTCATGATGGATTCTTATAGTCTTCATCCTTACTGTAAACTTTATCATGACCAGCATCTTATAATGTTTTGTATGGTAGTTCATTTCAGTCATGATTCAAATCATCTACACATATAAAACTTGATATGTAAGCTGATATCAGTTGTATTACAAAAACAAATGAACTAACTCTAACTCTGTCTTCTTCTACAAAGGAATTATATAGAGAAGGAAATGCGCCTGACTGGGTGTTTGTGAATGCTCGGGTATTCACACAAAATCTCGCAGTATCTCGCTTTCAATTATCTTAACTTCCATTCACTTCAGGAACACAAATCAAAATTCTTACATTGCAGAATGAAATTCTCGTCAGAACAATACCGTTCCCAACAATTTGTGTTTAAAATTGTTGAAGAAAATCTGAGTACAAAATTTGCATACTGCAGCTAAAATAAAGTCAATTTACAAGAAATTTTCTTTCAAAGCTCAATATCTTTAATTCAAGATCATTTTGCATAATCGAAACATGTTTAAACATCTAAGCTTACATATAACTTAATTACAGTTTATGTTAAGAAATCAGTTGCCTGTGAGTTATGAATGATTAATTTGCCAAATAATCAATCCTTCGTGTGCTGTTTTATCAACATTTAGTCAGGAGATGCAAGTTTCCTATCTTTCTATATAAGTCCTTGCTTCTACCAACAAAATCTTGCCATAGGTCCCCAATATTGAAAATTGTTTTGACACAAAACCCCCACAGAAAGTTGTGTTTACTGTCAATAAGTCAATAAACCAGTTCCCATAATTATTCAACAGTGATCTAAACTTACAACATTGGGCAGCCACTTAATTTTTCAACACTGCCTTGTCAATACCATCAGCTTATAAATTAGGTTTGTATACTTGATGATATGTGATGGGGAAAAGCTATCTTGCTTGATTAAATGGCAACATGAATATTTACAAACCAGGAAATTTCTGCTAGTAATAAATGTCCACTAGTTATTATGTTATTTGTTGTGTTGTACAATTCTGAATTGTAATCTTCCTGGGTTTTGTAGAATCAACATTTTACTTAGTACTTAAAAACTTAATTTTGACTGGTTATTTACCCTTTAATTTTATAATCAATATAAATTTTACTGTAACCAGTCTAAAAATCATGATCACCTGGCTGCTTTTGTTAGATTTAAGTGCTTATGTCGAATTTAAACCAAAACATTCAACTATATCATAGGATAAAAAAAATATCTGCTGATTATAAATATACCTAAAACTTTAATAAAATGTTGGTGAAACATAAGCCAAGTTTTAGTTTAAACTTATTTATTTTACTTCAATTGTGAAACAAGTTATTACAACTTAGGCAAATCACGCTCGAAGTCTTCCTGGTTAGAACAAGTACTAAGCATAAGCGGAAAAGTGCCTTGCTCAAGGACACCACACATAGCCGTGGCAGAGGACACCGCACATAGCCGTGGCGGAGGACACCACACATTGCTGTGGCAGAGGACACCGCACATAGCCGTGGCGGAGGACACCACACATAGCCGTGGCAGAGGACACCGCACATAGCCGTGGCGGAGGACACCACACATTGCTGTGGCAGAGGACACCACATGGTAGAGGATTTTGCATACTTAAGAAAACTTAAGGTAACAAAACTTAAATTTAAATCTTTTAATTGCTATGTTTGACCTTAAGTTTGACCTTAGGTTTGTTGGTAAGACAGAATTATTTTTTTTAGTCCTATCTTAGCGCATAGGCCAACTTGCCATGTTGTGTAATTTAATGTAACTGTAAGTAAACGGTACTTTAGTAGACAAAGAAGCATTTCAATTATTGGGGAGAGACAACCTGGTGGAGAGTGTGGGAAGGGTGTCCCTGTTCCACTGTTTGGAGTTAACCCTTTACTTGGACACCTAATATAGAAGCCTTTGGACACCTAACATAGACACCTTTGGACACCTCTAATATAGAAGGCTTTTGAATTATTGGGTGAATTATGTTTATATTAACTGACAGAGTGGAAAACAGTGAAGGAAGTGTTCAGATTGCTCGTTACGAGCAATCTGAACTCTTCCTCCACTGTTTTCAAAAGCCTTCTGTGATTGGGGTTGGAAACTGCGTATCTATGGAGTAAAGGGTTAAGGGAATCACTCCCAGAAAATGTTGATACTGTTGTATCAAAAACACAAACTGTTGTAGTATACTCAATTCTTAGGATAAAAATACAATGTATGGTTGTTACGACGCCACTTTTTTGTGTCTTTTATGGTTGTGTTATTATTTAACCCTTTGCTCCATAAGCATTTTCTTGGACTCTTCTAAATTGAAAGCATTAATTCACCATGTATCAGCAATGGGTGAATTATGTTTATATTAACTGACAGAGTGGAAAACAGTGCAGGACGTGTTCAGATTGCTCGTAACGAGCAATCTGAACTTTTCCTGCACTGTTTTCAAAGGCCTTCTGTGATTGGAGCGGGAAAACGCGTATCTATGGAGTAAAGTGTTAATAAACACATAAATAACAAGAGCTGTCGAATTCGACAGCATCTCAACTATTTGAATATTTGTCAATTTGATTGTGACTGATGACAAATCCAAGCAAACAAGAGTTATCTAACTTACTAAATTGAGTAGGTCTTATAACTGCAATATCTTGAATGAAGTTTTAATCCAATGCATGCAGTGGCTGCTGAGTTATAGATTTTTTAAGTCAAACAAAGGCCATAATTTGCTAAAAATTCTGGCAAGAGTTATCCTGCTTGAGTAACATATGGAAAGTCTCAATAAATACACTGAGTGGTTGTTGTGATATGGACGTGATGGTTCTTGCATGTAAACGTTTAACCAAAATTCATAAGTCAAAGAAGGACCATAATTTTCATTATATTCATATAAGAGTTATCTCTCTTATTTATTTAAGTAGGTTTGATGACGAGGAAGTCGTGTGAAGTTTTAATAAAATACATAGAGTGGTTGATGAGATATGGACTTGATGGTACTTGCATGCAAATCTTTAACCAAACTTTCTATGTCAAACAAGGGCAATAATTTTCATTATATTCATGCAAGAACTATTTTGTAGATTTGATGACCAGAAAGGCTTGTGTGAAGATTCAATCCAATACATGAAATGGTTACTGAGACATGGACTTGATAGTACTTTCACGCAAAGCTTTAAACAGAATTTCAAAGTCAAACAAAAGTAATAACTTGCTTTATATTCATGCAAAAGTTATCAAACTTCTTTATTTTAGTAGGTTTAACAACTAGGAAGTCTTGTGTGAAGTTTGAAGATATGGACTTGATTGTATATTTGCACACAAAACTTTAACCAGAACTTCTAAGTCAAACAAGGGCAATAATTTGTTTTACAGTCATCCAAGAGTTCTCTAACTTAGTTACTGTGGTAGGTTTGATGACTAGGAAGTATTGTCTTAACTTTCAAATACATTAAATGGTTGGTGAGGTCTGGACTTGATGGTACTTGCACCCAAAACATTAACCACAACTTCTAAGTCCAACAAGGGCAATAATTATTCATTTTAGCCATCCAAGAGTTATGTAACTTAGTTAGTGTAGTAGGTTTGATGACTGGGAAGTATTGTGTGAAGTTTCAAACAAATACATGAAGTGGTTGGTGAAACTCGACAGTACATGCACGCAAAACTTACAGATTTTCTAAATCAAACAAGGACAATAACTTACATTATATTCATGCAATAGTTATCTAACTTAGATATTGTCATGAAGTTTCAAGTCATTATATTCAATGGTTACTGAGATAGGGACTTGCACTAAAATTTTTAACCAAGGTGTGACGCCAATGCCAGAGTGAGTAGAATAGCTCTCTTATTCTTCAAGTAGTCGAGCTAAAAACACTAAGATGTATCTAAAATTGAATCTCAAACAAGTTTCTAACCCAGTACATCATGCACTGTGAGTCAATTAAGACACAGTGGAGAGTGTGGGTGGGGTAACTCCCTGCTGTGAGTGGGAGTACGAAGGTTCGGGCCTCAGACATTTTTAACATCCTCATCAAATCATGCTAAAAGATAAACATCCCATCACTTTGTGCAGCAGACTGTTCCTCACTGCCAACTGATATTGCTCACAGTAATATATAATATACAGGCAGTGTAACGGTCTATTAGAGCAGACCGTTCCTCACTGCCAACGGATACTGCTCACAGTAATATATAATATACAGGCAGTGTAACGGTCTATTAGAGCAGACCATTCCTCACTGCCAACTGATACTGCTCACAGTAATATATAATATACAGGCAGTGTAACAGTCTATTAGAGCAGACCGTTCCTCACTGCCAACTGATACAGCTCACAGTAATATATAATATACAGGCAGTGTAACAGTCTATTAGAGCAGACCGTTCCTCACTGCCAACTGATACTGCTCACAGTAATATATAACATACAGGCAGTGTAACGGTCTATTAGAGCAGACCGTTCCTCACTGCCAACGGATACTGCTCACAGTAATATATAATATACAGGCAGTGTAACAGTCTATTAGAGCAGACTGTTCCTCACTGCCATCTGATACTGCTCACAGTAATATATAATATACAGGCAGTGTAACAGTCTATTAGAGCAGACCGTTCCTCACTGCCAACGGATACTGCTCACAGTAATATATAATATACAGGCAGTGTAACGGTCTATTAGATATTTTAGAAAAAAGCGTACAAGTTGATCAAGACTGACCTTATTGTGACCTATAGCATCTAATACAGAATGTATCCGATTTCTATGGTATCCTGGCACCATAATACACTGTACTGACTTATTTCATTTTTTACAGCCTTAAAGGAAATGAAAAGCTATCTAAATACAAAGTCTCAGACTTCCATGGAGGCAAACCAAAAACTCCTTTATAATATTATTATTTCGGCATGTTTTAACAGATATTGGATGATCCTTATTGCAATAAAGGCCCAGTGAGTATATCTAAGCATGATGCATTGAAAAAAAAAAAATCTGCTAATTCTGAAATTTTGAGAAAAATATATGTACAAAAAAACGGCCTTTACATAGTTAGGAACACTATGCAATCCGTCAGTTCAAACAAACAAAACGGGATCTGGAGCACTGGGGTTTGATACCCATCACCCTCCCTAGTCCTTAAAAAATACAAGGAACTTTATCCCTATTTGTTTCCCTACGGTATTCAGCTTGATATCATTATAAGACAGTTAAACAGCAATATATTTATATCGAACAATCCCACTGTCTCCACAATTAAAAGTGATTACATACACCATACAGACAGACAGAATGTTCTGGGAGTCTGCTGTCATACACCAGTCACCAAATATTGATAATTTGTTTACAAACAACATGACACGCAGTATAAATATCACACACATATTAGTACATGCAACAACTAACTACGTAAACAACATAAACACAATACCTACTCTTACCATTTCCAATATCAATACGAATCTGGGTCCCCGGCAAGAAAAAATGCACAATAAGCCGTTTCCCACAAGGCCCGGTTGTATTTAAACAATTACTGACATCCTGACACAGGTCTGCCAGTGAATGCCATGTCGACGGATTTGGGGCCAGCGTGGAGTTCCCCTTTGGAACTGAGCTACTGCCACAACATGACTGCAGAATGGGCTTTTCCATTCCAGACTGTGTTACAACATCTCTGATAAGCTCATTGATTGCAACATGAATATGTCAAAAATAGGAAACCAGTCCGAGGAGAGTCCATTACCAGGAAAGGGTAGAAAAGGTTCAGACAGCAGCTGAAGCAAAATGGAAAAAAAAACAATTACATTTAAGAATAGGATCTTATCACAAATATACAACTTGGATAAAACAATAAAATACTGCGACACATTACAGTGACTGTACCCCACTACCGTAATTTAATAGCAGATTCTTTATTTGTAAATTAGCATTGTTTTCAAAAATATCTAAAATTTAAAAAAAAATAGAGTTAACTGATCTGATTAAATCATATTTAAAAAAAATCTTACATCATTAAAATTTATTAAGTCCATGTTAGTTTGGTGATTTTCTAATACAAAATTTAAGTTATATACCTTTAACTGCATATATGAATTTATAACATATCATCATATACATGATAAGGCCTCCAACCCATTGTATAAATTAACATACAAATATAAATAAAGTATTAAATGAACATAGCTGAGAAATTATAACTTATGTAAAGAGTATTTTGAACCAAAAATTATTCTAACGAGATAAAAATTGCATGAATCAAATAAAAAAAATAAATAAATATGTTAAAAGTTTACATACATCTATAAAAAAATGAATGAAAATAATAATAAACTCCTTTTAATGACTTGTGGAAACATCCGACACACTTTGTGAAATGAAGAATTAAGTGAGGTCTGTAATCAATATATATGCATATGGCAATATATATTCAAGGTCAATGCACGCTAACTCACTATTTCTTTATCTGCAATGTTAATTTCCTCCAAATCTTGCCCGAGATAGAGATTTACCTACAAGATTTAGCGCACGTAAGTCCCAGATGAAAGTTGACGTTTGAATATTACATCAGCGAGTTGATTGTTTGTAATTTCATGTATCATAACTCGTCTCTATGTACACACTACCTGTCATCACAATATTTCAAGTCTAAATGGCAGCTAATGCTGTCCAAATTGTTTGCTAAGGAGATAGGCAATGAGCACACCTATACAATGGCATATCACCATCCTCAAGTTCTTCAGAAAATATCACTCTATAGAGCTATGTTGCTATGAGATACAACTCGAAATAAATTATATTTTCTTCCTATTTGCGTTCAGTCACAATGTAGCTTGATCTTCATTAAGAAGAGCTTATAAGTAGGCACTAACTATAAATACCAGTATATCACAGACATCAGTGAGTTCCATAATTATATAAATTGTATTGTTATTTTATATGTACACAATACATCACAGTTTAATTATTAATAAATCATAGTTTATATGTATCTCTGTGATACACGTTTGTATGCCAGCATGGAAAATAAACGAACACAGACATATGACTGCCTGGCAAGAAAGAAAACAAACATACATAGTATATACACATCATCAATAAACAAAATAATGTCACTATGTGCAATGGATTCATTGTACATCTCTCTCACTGTGTCTACTTGCTTTCTCAGATCAATTGAACAATCCTGAACAGCAGCATAAAAACCAAGCAAATCAAACATCTGCAGAAAATCTTTTATCACAACTGTCCATGGAGGCACATGAAAGGTTACAGGAAGCTAGATGATGGGTACTAATATACATGATTCAGTACACAATGGACCAACATGCTTGGCTTGTAAATGATTCAACTATCTGAAGACATCACTGCATTTAATGTTACATAAGATTATATGTGTCCATAGGACATGGATGTCCCCTGCTATATGTTAGTAAATTTACCCAACAATTCAGTTGATATTGGACACTTTCAAAAGTTATTGATCAGAATGCAAGTTGACAGATGCAGGCAAACACAAACGGACGGGAGGACAGGGGTGACATTTATTACCCCACCACTAAACAATTCAGGGTAAAATAACCAAAGAATGCTACTATGGTCGAGTACCAGACATCAGGTCAAGACATATTTATCATTTTTAGGAATGTAAATCAAAAGAAAAAATCAATGATTACATTTATTCTTAAGTATTACCAGACCTGATGTAAAGTCAGGCTGAATAAAGGAACCACACATTTATTTTTATTGCTTGGTGAGTCAAGTGTTCAGTTCGAAAACTTTTAACTATTTCTAACATGAGCGCAGCCACTGTTTCAGTAATGTCTATTACATTATGTTGTACTCAGTTGGTACAAGCAAACTGGTACATGTCTATTGTATAAATCTAGCTGAATACCAATAGTTATTGACAAGAAACAAATACATTCTGAAGAAAGAGTTCCCTGGAAGCAAAGAATGCAACATTAAAGAAGAAACTAGCAGACTCAGTTTTACTGAGAGTGTTCAAGACGGAAATTAAAGAACCAACTCAGAAGCACTGTATTCTATTAGTGATGAATCTGGGGATTTCAAGGAACTAGGAATAATAACAACTGTCAATAATGATAAATAAATAATGATAAATAAATAATGATAAATTAATAATGATCAATAAATAACGATATGTATTTTGGGCAGGAGGCCTTTGTTCACAAAATAAAACATTGCATTTTGTGTAATTTATAATAAGAGATGAAAGCGTCTGTCCAAAATATCTGATAATCTCAAATGGAAATTCTAGAGATTACCGGTATCTAAACAAATTTCCTCCTTGCACGAAACATCATTCTGAAACAAAATTGTTGTTTTAAATTAACACGAAAACACTTGTATTATCTTCCAAACTTCACAACGTACTGATATATTCCTATTGAACACCAACTATTCCAGCCACTCAATGAAACAAGTCGAGTATGTTGAAGTAAGCAAAAACATTGAAATTTCAAAAAACTCCATCGCTTGCACTAAACTCCCCTCAACAAAAGTACCACAAAGTAGATCCTGGAAAGTCTCAAGGTCGTAGTAAAGTTATTCTTAAAACAGATAGTTGAATTCTCCATCCACAATTAATACATATTCTTTCGTATCAAAATTACCAAAATACAAAAAAAACAGTGAACCAGTACAGTAAAAATTATTCTGGTTTATACATACTGGTCTCACATCAGTAACTGTAATACAGCCGGGGGTAAAATCATAGTAACTCCCAACAATATAGGCGATGTTATATTACACATATCTTCAGTGAAGTCCATATACCTATGTATACAATCCATGATATAACATAAGGGTTAAAATGTAGTCAGTTAACATCACTACTATTATGAAATGCCATGTCATTGTTACATAAGTGATGTTGGTATAAATCTTAAATATATACATGTAGTACTATAATTAACACTTATTTTCCATCTACTAGTTAATAGAATGAACTCAACAGTCTAGCATACTTTCAATGAATTGGGCATTATCACTGCCAAAACTTTTTCACTAACCTGAATTCTCATTTTGGTAACAGCCACACATTCAAAGTTCAATTGCATCTGGAACTTTAAGAATCTGTCCAGATGAGATTTATATCAAGTCAAAATGGCTCCTGAAGTGCTGATTTCCTTGTCAGAACAGCCATAACAACTAAATTCATGACCAGACTTGGTATAACATATTGTTGAAAAAGAATAAAATCATAACACCACAATGTCATGACTTTTATGTATGACGACTTGAGGAGATGGACAATAGAAGTATAGAAGTAATTAGTATATATACCGGTAGTTCTTGCAAAGGTGCTAGACTGTAGACATGTATGACTGAATGGGGTGATATACTGTAGACATGTATGACTGAATGAGGTGTAAGACTGTAGACATGTATGACTGAATGGAGTGTTAGACTGTAGACATGTATGACTGAATGGGGTGATAGACTGTAGACATGTATGACTGAATTAAGTGTAAAGCTGTAGACATGTATGACTGAATGAGGTGTTAGACTGTAGACATGTATGACTGAATGGGGTGTTAGACTGTAGACATGTATGACTGAATGAGGTGTAAGACTGTAGACATGTATGACTGAATGAGGTGTAAGACTGTAGACATGTATGAGTGAATGGGGTGATAGACTGTAGACATGTATGATTGAATGAGGTGTAAGACTGTAGACATGTATGAGTGAATGGAGTGATAGACTGTAGAAATGTATGACTGAATGAGGTGTAAGACTGTAGACATGTATGACTGAATGGGGTGATAGACTGTAGACATGTATGACTGAATGGGGTGATATACTGTAGACATGTATGATTGAATGAGGTGTAAGACTGTAGACATGTATGAGTGAATGGGGTGATAGACTGTAGACATGTATGACTGAATGGAGTGATATACTGTAGAAATGTATGACTGAATGAGGTGTAAGACTGTAGACATGTATGACTGAATGGGGTGTTAGACTGTAGACATGTATGACTGAATGTGGCGTTACACTGTAGACATGTAAGACTGAATGGGGCAATATACTGTAGACATGTATGATTGAATGGGTTGTTAGACTGTAAACATGTATGACTGAATGAGGTGTAAGGCTGTAGACATGTATGACTGAATGGGGTGTTAGACTGTAGACATGTAAGACTGAATGGGGTGATAGACTGTGGACATGTATGACTGAATGGGTTGTTAGACTGTAGACATGTATGACTGAATGAGGTGTAAGACTGTAGACATGTATGACTGAATGGAGTGATAGACTGTAGACATGTATGACTGAATGAGGTGTTAGACTGTAGACATGTATGACTGAATGGGGTGATAGACTGTAGAAGTGTATGACTGAATGGGTTGTTAGACTGTAGACATGTATGACTGAATGAGGTGTAAGACTGTAGACATGTATGACTGAAATGGGTGATAGACTGTAAACATGTATGACTGAATGAGGTGTAAGACTGTAGACATGTATGACTGAATGGGGTGATAGACTGTAGACATGTATGACTGAATGGGGTGATATACTGTAGACATGTATGACTGAATGAGGTGTAAGACTGTAGACATGTATGACTGAATGGGGTGATAGACTGTAGACATGTATGACTGAATGGGGTGATAGACTGTAGACATGTATGACTGAATGGGATGTTAGACTGTAGACATGTATGACTGAATGGAGTGATAGACTGTAGATATGTATGACTGAATGGAGTGATAGACTGTAGACATGTAAGACTGAATGAGGTGTTGGACTGTAGACATGTACGACTGAATGAGGTGTTTGACTGTTGACATGTATGACTGAATGGGGTGATAGACTGTAAACATGTATGACTGAATGGGTTGTTAGACTGTAAACATGTATGACTGAATGAGGTGTTAAACTGTATACATGTATGACTGAATGAGGTGTGACTGTAGACATGTATGACTGAATGGGGTGTTAAGACTGTAGACATGTATGACTGAATGGGGTGTAAGACTGTAGACATGTATGACTGAATGGGGTGATAGACTTTAGACATGTATGACTGAATGGGGCGATAGACTGTAGACATGTATGACTGAATGGGGTGATAGACTGTAGACGTGTATGACTGAATGAGGTGTTAGACTGTAGACGTGTATGACTGATGGGGTGTCAGACTATAGACATGTATGACTGAATGGGGTGTTAGACTGTAGACATGTATGACTGAATAAGGTGTTAAACTGTAGACATGTATGACTGAATGGGGTGTTACGACTGTAGACATGTATCATGTATGACTGAATGAGATGTTAAACTGTAGACATGTATGACTGAATGTGGCGATAGACTGTAGACATGTATGACTGAATGGGGCGATAGACTGTAGACATGTATTACTGAATGGGTTGTTAGACTGTAGACATGTATGACTGAATGAGGTGTAACACTGTAGACATGTATGACTGAATGGGGCGATAGACTGTAGACATGTTTGACTGAATGGGGTGATAGACTGTAGACATGTATGACTGAATGGGTTGTTAGACTGTAGAAATGTATGACTGAATGGGTTGTTAGACTGTAGTCATCTATGACTGAATGGGGTGATAGACTGTAGACGTGTATGACTGAATGGGGTGATAGACTGTAGACGTGTATGACTGAATGGGGTGATAGACTGTAGACATGTATTACTGAATGGGGTGATAGACTGTAGACATGTATGACTGAATGGGGTGATAGACTGTAGACAAGTATGACTGAATGGGGTGATAGACTGTAGACGTGTATGACTGAATGGAGTGTTAGACTGTAGACGTGTATGACTGAATGGGGTGATAGACTGTAGATGTGTATGACTGAACGGGGTGATAGACTGTAGATGTGTATGACTGAATGGGGTGATAGACTGTAGACATGTATGACTGAATGGGGTGATAGACTGTAGACATGTATGACTGAATGGGGTGTTAGACTGTTGACATGTATGACTGAATGGGGTGTTAGACTGTAGACATGTATGACTGAATGAGGTGTTATATTGTAGACATGTGTGACTGATATGGTGATAGACTGTAGACATGTATGACTGAATGGGGTGATAGACTGTAGACATGTATGACTGAATGGGGTGATAGACTGTAGACATGGAAGTTTTCACTATCTGGGCTGTTATCATTATCTGAAGTGTTTTCACTATCTGGGCTGTTTTCACTATCTGGGCTGTTATCACTATCTGAACTGTTTTCACTATATGGGCTGTTATTACTATCTTGGTCATTATCACTATCTGAAACGTTTTCACTATCTGAACTGTTTTCACTATCTGGGCTGTTATCACTATCTGAACTGTTTTCACTATCTGGGCCATTATCACTATCTGAACTGTTTTCACTATCTGGGCTTTATCACTTTCTGAACTGTTTTCACTATCTGGGCTGTTATCACTATCTGAACTGTTTTCACTATCTGGGCTGTTATCACTATCTGGGCCATTATCACTTTCTGAACTGTTTTCACTATATAGGTCATTATCACTATCTGAAATGTTTTCACTATCTGGGTTATTATCACTATCTGAACTGTTTTCACTATCTGGGCTTTATCACTTTCTGAACTGTTTTCACTATCTGGGCTGTTATCACTATCTGAACTGTTTTCACTATCTGGGTTGTTATCACTATCTGAACTGTTTTTACTATCTGGGCTGTTATCACTATCTGAACTGTTTTCACTATCTGGGCTGTTATCACTATCTGAACTATTTTCCCTATCTTGGCCATTATCACTATCTGAACTGTCATCACTATCTCGGCTGTTATCACTACCTGAACTGTTTTCACTATCTGGGCTGTTATCACTATCTGAACTGTTTTCACTATCTGGGTTGTTATCACTATCTGAACTGTTTTTACTATCTGGGCTGTTATCACTATCTGAACTGTTTTCACTATCTGGGCTGTTATCACTATCTGAACTATTTTCCCTATCTTGGCCATTATCACTATCTGAACTGTCATCACTATCTCGGCTGTTATCACTACCTGAACTGTTTTCACTATCTGGGCTGTTATCACTATCTGAACTGTTTTCCCTATCTGGGCTGTTATCACTATCTGAACTGTTTTCACTATCTGGGCTGTTATCACTATCGGCTGTTATCACTATCTGAACTGTTTTCCCTATCTGGGCCATTATCACTATCTGAACTGTCATCACTATCTGGGCTGTTATCACTATCTGAACTGTTTTCACTATCTGGGCTGTTATCACTATCTGAACTGTTTTCCCTATCTGGGCCATTATCACTATCTGAACTGTTTTCACTGTCTGGGCTGTTATCACTTTCTGAACTGTTTTCACTATCTGGGCCATTATCACTATCTGAAATGTTTTCACTATCTTGGCCATTATCACTATCTGAACTGTTTCCACTAACTGGGTCTTTATCACTATCTGGGCTGTTTTCACTATCTGGGCCATTATCACTATCTGGGCTGTTTTCACTATCTGGGCCATTATCACTATCTGAACTGTTTTCACTGTCTGGGCTGTTATCACTTTCTGAACTGTTTTCACTATCTGGGTCATTATCACTATCTGAAATATTTTCACTATCTTGGCCATTATCACTATCTGAACTGTTTCCACTAACTGGGTCTTTATCACTATCTGGGCTGTTTTCACTATCTGGGCCATTATCACTATCTGGGCTGTTTTCACTATCTGGGTCTTTATCACTATCTGGGCTGTTTCCACTAACTGGGCCATTATCACTGTCTGGGCTGTTTTCACTATCTTGGCCATTATCACTATCTGAACTGTTTCCACTAACTGGGTCATTATCACTATCTGGGCTGTTTTCACTATCTGGGCCATTATCACTGTCTGGGCTGTTTTCACTATCTTGGCCATTATCACTATCTGAACTGTTTCCACTAACTGGGTCATTATCACTATCTGGGCTGTTTTCACTATCTGGGTCATTATCACTATCTGGGCTGTTTTCACTAACTGGGTCATTATCACTATCTGGGCTGTTTTCACTATCTGGGCCATTATCACTGTCTGGGCTGTTTTCACTATCTTGGCCATTATCACTATCTGAACTGTTTCCACTAACTGGGTCATTATCACTATCTGGGCTGTTTTCACTATCTGGGCCATTATCACTATCTGGGCTGTTTTCACTATCTGGGTCTTTATCACTATCTGGGCCATTATCACTATCTGGGCCATTATCACTATCTGGGCTGTTTTCACTATCTGGACTGTTATCACTATCTTGGCCATAATCCGTGAATATTTTAACTGTTTTATCACTATCTGGGCCTTTATCACTTTCTGGGCAATTACCACTATCTCAGCTGTATCACTATCTGGGCCATTACCACTATCTCAGCTGTATCACTATCTGGGACATTACCATTATCTCAGCTGTATCACATTACCACTATCTCAGCTGTATCACTATCTGGGCCATTACAACTATCTCAGCTGTATCACTATCTAGGCCATCACCACTATCTCAGCTGTATCACTATCTGGGCAATCACCACTATCTCAGCTGTATCACTATCTGGGCCATTACCACTATCTCAGCTGTATCACTATTTGGGCCATTACCACTATCTCAGCTGTATCACTATCTGGGCCATCACCACTATCTCAGCTGTATCACTATCTGGGCCATTACCACTATCTCAGCTGTATCACTATCATTTTGAGACTTTCTAAGTCACAAATAAACATGTTCATTACTTTTGATCATTGATCAGGTCATCAGAGACGTTCTTAGTTAATTAATTAGTTAACATGTTAAAAATGTACAAGGTCATTTTGAGAATGTTGTACAGTGTCTGCTGGATTAGCGAAAGCAATCACTACCATTTATCAGATTATAGGAGACATTTTGTCTGTGTGTTGTACACTGCTCTTTACATGGTTATGCAAGACTTTCAAAGTCTGTGTGCTGTACATTGTTTTTTATCAGATGTTCATTCAAAGCAGCAGCTATCTGTAGCATTTATCAATAAATATTCCTTTCAAAATATCAACAATGAAATCTTTAATTAGGTAATTTGGTACAAATTGATTTTCCAGCCATAAAATGTTATGTCCAAATATAGATTTTTTTACAATGAATTCCATTATATTTTCCTTCCTTCACATAAAAATGATATCTGGAGTTAATTTCTGCTACAATTCAATTTAGGTCCAATGCATTACCAGGTAATTTCAATTTTCTAGTGTTATGAAAAGCAAGTTGCCTGCTCATTAAAGAGGTTGTATAAAGGAGGTGGCAATTAGAGTGAGTGAAGGACTGGTGAAAGTTTAGGTTTGTACAGACTATGCTTTAACTTGTTTAATGGTGTTAAGATGCAATATTTGAGTGAATGTAGGAACGACAAGAAATGTCACTGTTAAGTGTCCCATGCCCACCAAATGGTCTGTGAATAATAACAATATATGATATAAAAGGTAGCGATGTATCCATGAATATCAGGAGTAATGGACTGATGTTTCAGACTAGACATGCAATTTCATGGTTTTTTTTTTTTTACATTAAAGCATGACCTTGACCTTTGTGTAACCTTGACCTTGACATCTGATGTAATGGTCTGGGTATTTCAAAAGTTAAATGCAGGTGAAACATTGTCATGACATGCTGATCACTTGTGTTGATCAATTGATAAATTGAGCCAAGTGTTTTTGAAATCCAACCATGTATGATAAAGTTAAAGGACAGACTTGAAATCTCAAACAGATTCATAGTGTTGTCATACATACTCAAAGTGTGACCTTGACCTTTGAGGTATGGGTGTGGGTCTTACTCGCGACACGTCATCATGTTATGTTGATTATTTGTAGCAAGTATCATTAAAATCCATCTATGCATGACAAAGTTACAGGCCGGACATGAAATCTCACACAGATTCAGTGTTGTCAAAAAAACTCAAATTGTGACCTTAACCTTTAAGGTATGGGTGTGGGTCTTACTCGCGACACATCATCATGTTATGTTGATCATTTGTAGCAAGTATTAACAAAATCCATCTGTGCATGATAAAGTTACAGGCCAGACAGGAAATCTCAAACAGACTGAAAGTGTTGTCAAACAAACTCAAATTGTGACCTTAACCTTTAAGGTATGGGTGTGGGTCTTACTCGCGACACATCATCATGTTATGTTGATCATTTGTAGCAAGTATTAACAAAATCCATCTGTGCATGATAAAGTTACAGGCCAGACAGGAAATCTCAAACAGACTGAAAGTGTTGTCAAACAAACTCGAAGTGTGACATTGAACTTTGAGGTACTGGTATGGGTCTTACTTGCGACATGTCATCATGTTATGTTGATCATTTGTAGCAAGTATTAACAAAATCCATCTGTGCATGATAAAGTTACAGGCTGGACAGGAAATCTCAAACAAACTCAAAGTGTGACATTGAACTTTGAGGTATGGGTATGGGTCTTACTTGCGACATGTCATCATGTTATGTTGATCATTTGTAGCAAGTATAAACAAAATCCATCTATGCATGACAAAGTTACAGGTCGGACAGGAAATCTCACACAGACTCAGTGTTGTCAAACAAACTCAAATTGTGACCTTGACCTTTGAAGTACGGGTGTGGGTCTTACTCGAAACACATCACCATGTTATGTTGATCATTTGTAGCAGGTATCATCAAAATTCATCTATGCATGACAAAGTTACAGGCTGGACATGAAATCTCACACAAACTCAAAGTGTTATCAAACAAAATCAAACTGTGACCTTGAACTTTGAGGTACGGGTGTGGTCTTACTCGTGACATGTCATCATGTTATGTTGATCATTTGTAGCAAGTATCATTAAAATTCATCTATGCATGAAAAAGTTAAAGGCCGGACACGAAATCTCACACCAACTCAAAGTGTTGTCAAACAAACTCAAATTGTGACCTTGGCCTTTGAGATACGGGTGTGGGTCTTACTCGCGACACGTCGTCATGTTATGTTGATCAATTGTAGCAAGTATCAACAAATTCCATCTATGTATGACAAAGTTACAGGCCGGACACGAAATATTGGACGGAAGGATGGATGGAAGGACAGACAGTCGCTGCAATTGCTATATGCCACCCAAAAGATAAGATTTTGTGGGGGGGGAGGGGGAAACAACTGCGGAGCGTATGGTTCAGTGGTAGAGCAATTAACCCATGACCGGAGGGTACGAAATGCATGGGTGATACCTAAACCTGACCAGGTTCCCGCTGACCCGGTCAAATTTCGGCAGGGAAAAGGCAAATGTGATGTGATCAACAGGAGTAATGGTGTTTAAATTCACAAATCTGAATCATTATGCAATTCCATTTGCATAATCAGTAAGAAAATATTTGGAAAAAATTGTCTTGAAGGTTACCATATATATTTTCAAACTTATATATTTTATATTAATTTGTGAATATAAACTCAGTTCAATTAAAGGTATGTTTTAAAACTTGTGAAAGTTGGGCGATATGTCTGATTCTTATCAAGTGCTGAACGCCACACTGAGAAAAGCTTTGTTTTTAAAGGAAATTAATACATGCCCTTTGTATCGAGGAAAATAAGCAATTGTAGCTTCTTGATTTTGTTATCATTTTCATTGTTATGAGTTCAGCATAATTATAGTAATCGTTGTTACAACTGATTAAAAATATGGTTATTTAAAAATAATGAAAAATACGCTGAAATCCTTGTTCGACATGTAAGCATATAAAATTCTGTCCCTTGGGAAAAACAATTTTGACAGAACCTCAGCAGAGCCTTGTTCTCACCAAAACCACAAGGAGACCAGGCTTCTCCTCAGGCCATTTAAGCACAGGGGCACCCCAGCGCTTGGTTATCAGAAATGGTATTCCCCTAGCGTTTGAATTTTTTAACAAAGTTTTGCAAAAGGTTACTTTCCTCTAAATCATTATTTTTCTTTACTTTTCTTTTCTCATTTTAATCCCTAAAATGAAACATATTTAATATGATGACTTTGATTGATTAATACGAGTTTAACTAGTGAAATATATTTTAATGAGTGCCTTACACGGTGCTTGAAAAGGTGTTAACACGCTCTTACACCAGCGCTTGCATTCCTTCCTGGGGAGAACCCTCCAATATACGTTGCTATATGAAAAATTTATGGGAAATTTTGCACCCCATCCCCAATACAAAATCCTTCATTTGCCCCCAATATTATACCTGACTGCTGTTCACACCTGCTGAAGTAATGCTGGTGTGAGACCTACACTTACAGACATAACAACCCCACCTGGATACTGCAGTATCAGGAGCCATGCACCACATCATATATACAGTAAAGCAGCACTACAGGATTTCTCACTTAACCGTTATTGCTGATATTTTACAAATATTTGTCAATCTTCCAATTATTTAACGGTCACAATTTTATCATATATTTACCACATGTTTTATTGCCATATCTCTTTGTAAAACTATGTAAATGGACAAAGGCAAAATTTGCGGATTGCTGAATAACTTGGTTAATTTGGTTTATGTAATACTACTATTATAATGCAAATATTTCCAAGTGTTGGACAAGTCTGCCCAACCAGTGACATGTGTATGGCCAATGTGTTAATCCCCAGTCAGACAAAAAGTTATTCAAAAAAAATAAAAGTTATTTTTTGTGATAAGAACAAGTTCTTTTTATGGTTCCTTTGTAATCTATTCAAAATGACCTCTTTTTTACTCTTTGTTGTTTATTATAGGGAGCATACCAGGAAAAAATGCCAAAATTGTCTTAAAAAATAATTTAAAATGGATAAAAAGCATCTCATTATCATCAATAAATAAAATCCAAATGGTGTGGTACCAAAACGTGACAAAATCACTATCTTAATTGGAGTGGTAAACTTGAAACGAAATCCCTGTTCTAAAAATAGACAGCACTTAAATACTGCTAGAGGACCTTCATATTGTCAGTCACACAGACTCTTTATAAGATGAAACATATTTTACTACACTTAACAGATCAAAGTGAAATCAAAATGAAATCACATGACTTTTAATACGTCACAAAATATGTTGCAATATTAAGCAGGAAATCAGTATTTAAGTGTATCCAAGGCACGTAGCCCAAGTTAGGAAATCCTTTCAATATATTATTTGGCATGTTTACATCGATATCTTTTTGACAATATCAGAGACATATAAACATGTAATTAAGTCAGTGACAATATGTAGTCAATGAGTATATATATATATTGGGAAACAATGTTTTTAGCCAATTTTGAATTATTGAAATATCTTGATAATACTTTCTTTATGAAATGTAATCATTTGTCAATTAAACAATTATCAAAACTTCATGAACTTTTCCCTTTGATAAAGTAGTTTAATTACAAAGTCTGAGCTTGCTAGCCTATATTCAAGGGTACACAATGACTGATGTTAGTGAACAATGGCCGCCAACTAAAGATGCTGCAATACAAAGTCTGAGTTTGATAGCTTATATTCAGGGGTACGCACTGACTGATGTTAGTGAAAAATGGCCGCCAACTAATGATGCTGCAATAATTGCCAATCAATTTATTGAACACTGTTGGAATGTACATACCTGCAGTGATTAATTGGAGGATAAAAGGTTTGGTGCTGTGTACTTTTTGATCTGATGTCTGTGTTGAACAGCAACAAGCTAATGATTAAACTGTCTATGGTTTGTAAATTGAGGAGAATGCCACATGGGCATATAACACAATGCTGAGGGGATCCCAAATCCCAGAGGGGGTTGGGTGGGTGGTGTCCAAGTGGTTATATCACAGAGAACTTGGATGTTGAAAAGTTTCTCAAATGTTTTAAAAGTTTTCATCAAAAAGATACTTTCTACCATAATCTGATTTCATGTAACAGTAGCTTGACAATTTGTCATGTGACTTGAAGTAAATTATCTGCCATAAAAACTTAATATAGAAGAATCTAAAAAGTATGATGATACAACAATCTAGCAAGAATGTACTATAAACCAAAAACACTCCAAAGAACACCCACTTCATCATCCATGTATCCATGCAGTCTCTACAGAACCTATCTACATCTTTAGACGATTACCGACTGAGCTAACTGATAACTTTCCCACTTGATCCTATGGTGAGACAGAAATACCTAACCTTTGTAAAAATGAAGATATTCTAATCTGGTGTGCAAGAAATTGTTTTTCATCTTCATGTTTATATCTTTTAATGTTAGGCAACTATAAACTAATTGCGTGATTATTACCTAAATTTTTTTCTTAAAAAGGGGGAGTTGGTGGGTGGGGGTGATTTTATTTTATATTTTTTACTTGTTTTATTTTTTGTTTTATTTTTTTTTATGAAAAAAGAAAAGGTCAGGGCGACATGAAAATTAGGAGACAGGCAGGGATGATATTCTAGCAATTAATATGTTATGGCCTTATAACGGTCCAATCTTTTGTAAATTTACATTTTGAAAAAGCTTATGCAGCCTTATTGATGAAGAATAAATCTGAGTCGAATTCCATCCTTGTGAAAGCAGTCGCCAAACTTCATAATTCTCTTGTAAATTATTTAACACGTCTACCTCAGTGGTGAGAGAGGGAAGTGGTCTTTTGGTTCAACTTCAAATTTTAGGGAAAAGATCAGTGATTTTTAAAAATTTCAAAACGTTTTTTGCAATTAGTAATCAGTCCGGTAATGATCTACATAGTTGTGTACCCATCATCCCGTGAACTTATTATACAAGATTGTATGATATAATACAGTCCAAGGCCACTTCCGCCATGCCTGCGTGAGTCTATCAATGTGTGTATGTGTTTTTCTTGTCTTAAGAAGGAAATGTTAAAAGGTAAAAAAAGTGAGTGACAAAACATTAACAATTCATTAAACAAACTTTTACAGACAGGCTTTGGCCAACGGATTTGTAATCTGGACAGGCAACGTGCAGTATTTCAGGTAATCACAAACTGTGATATCAGTCCATTTGAGGTCGTTAGATACACAGTGAGAGTTGCACTGAAAACATTATAATGGAATGACAGTCCAATTGTGGTTTTTAATCTATTATTATATTTAGTTCTATGACCTACTTTCTATACAGGTATTTTGGTATAAGGTCAAATCAAATGATTGATTGATTGATTGAATATTTAGCATCATTTTTATGCCATCAAGGGCTAACAGATGATCAGTTAACCTAACCACTGTTTCCTGGGATCCTGAAAGGTTAACAAGTACTCAAGCACACCCCGTCTCCGCAAGTAACTGATAACTTCCCCACTTGAATCAGCAGTGAGAGACGAATCATAATGAGACACAAAGTCGTATATCAATCATCAAGGAGACCAAATCAAATGAATATGAGTAATAAATGTTAAATGAAGCACATGGTCCTGTAGTAGAGCATCTGATCTATGATCGGAGGGTCGTGGGTTAAATACTCTGCAGCAGCTATGTGTGGTGTCCTTGAGCAAGACACTTTTCCCCCGCATATGCAAAGTATTGGTTCTACCCAGAAAGATTTAAGCGTAAAGTTGTAATAACTTGTTTTACAATCGAAGTAAAAAAAAAAGTTCTCAATGTCACGTAAGACACTACAAGAGCGAGTTGTGTACATGTATGTATGTCACAGTGTGTGCTACATGTTCATACATAACTTACTTTAGGAGAATATGTTAATAGGTTAACAGTCTGGCTTGATTGGTAAAACAATAGCCATTAAGCAAAGGTCCAAGAAGGTTCTTTTTTATCTTTTTCTTTCTTTTTTTTTTTTTTTGGGGGGGGGGTAACACATAACAGGTTATATAATTTGTGGCATATCCTGTTTTATTGGTAGAGGAAGATCTCAGAATAATCTCATCCTTTCACTTCACAAAAACTGGCATACTTTCTCTCATAAAATTTTTGGATCGAGCTGTACTCAAACCCACTACCTTATTGGTGAGAGGTAAGTAGTCATCAAACAACAGGGCCTAAGACCACTTGATCATGGAGGACCCGTCCCAGCTTCCATCTGAGTTGCATATTTTCCCATACTGTTTCAAACTACCACTTGGACTTCCAGCTGTGAGTCTATTTGTTTGTAACTATAGTAACAAAAGGCTGAAACCTCATTGGGATCAATCATAATTGGAAAACCATGAATAAAAAAGTTTGTATAATTCTGATATCCCACCCAAATTAAATATATTTAACTTGAAACTTTATCACAACTTACTAGAAGCACCTTTCCAGCTATTTTGTGATTTCTGCTGACCTTTCATATCTATGCCTGGGTCACCTCTAGTATAACAGTATATGATCACAAGATCATGACACTAGCCTACATAGCACAAGAACTATCCTATTTATGTGAGAACTGTTCTCTTTATTAGAGAACTATCCTATTTGTGTGAGAACAATCCTCTTTGGATGAGAAATGTCCTCTTTATGTGAGGACTATCCTATTTGTGTGAGAACTACCCTCTTTATGTGAGAACTATCCTCTTTGTGTGAGAACTATCCTATTTGTGTGATAACTATCCTCTTAATGTGAGAATTATCCTCTTTGTGTGAAAAATGTCCTCTTCATGTGAGAACTATCCTATTTGTGTGAGAACTATCCTATTTGTGTGAGAACTATCCTCTTTATGTGAGAATTATCCTCTTTGTGTGAAAAATGTCCTCTTCATGCGAGAACTATCCTATTTGTGTGAGAACTATCCACTTTATGTGAGAACTATCCTATTTGTGTGAGAACTGTCCTATTTGTGTGACAATATCCTCTTTTTGTGAGAAATATCCTCTTTGTGTGAGAAATGTCCTTTTTATGTGAGAACTATCCTATTTGTGTGAGAACTATCCTCTTTATGTGACAACTATCCTATTTGTGTAAGAACTGTCCTATTTGTGTGACAATATCCTCGTTTTGTGAGAAATATCCTCTTTGTGTGAGAAATGTCCTTTTTATGTGAGAACTATCCTATTTGTGTGAGAACTTTCCTCTTTATGTAAGAACTATCCTCTTTATGTGAGAACTATCCCATTTATGTGAGAACTATCCTCTTTTAATATGTGAGAACTATCCTCTTTTAATATGTGAGAACTACCTCTTTATGTGAGAAATATCCTTTATATTGAAGCAACACATCCACGTTTGAACTTTTAAAAAAAAAAATTTAATTAAGTTATGAGCACATTTCCCATACAAACATATGATCAATTAGCTGTATATGAGCATATAAACACAATCCCGAAGAAAATGATGCCCAAATTATAATGCGTGACTAACACTTTATAAAACAAGTGTGTAACTCACCCGAGTCAAAAAAAATTGTCAAAATGACTTTCAAGGCAGGTAAAGTACACTATGCACTAAAACGTGAAGTTTTTTAATACGACTCGCATAATTCAATTTGAAGCAAAGTTGGAATCCTCGGCAATTTAAAAATAATTTATAAAGCGTTTGTCACGCTTTATAATTTGAACATCTTTTTTTATAATTCTAAAGCATTCTGGATAGTGTTTGTTAGCACATATACAGCTCACTGACCATATATTTATGTATGGAAAATGTGCTCACAACTCAATTGAAATTTTAAAAAGTTTAAACGTGGATGTGTTGCTTTAAACAAGAAAAGGTGAAGTCTAATCAACTCCAAAGCTACGATAATTTTCCTTTTTATCATAACAATAGTATCAATTTCAAACATTGACAAGGAATATAGTTGTAAGTTTCACTATAATATATACATGATTGTAATTCAACAGGGAATATAATGTAGCTATTATAATTATATTTGGATCATCCACTGAATATAACCAATTATTTTTAGTTCCGTTAAAAAAACATTTTGTTTGCAATTACATAACTTAGTCTTTCATTCATAACTTTACCACAGGCAAAAGTATTAACTTTATATGCTGGTCTCGATAAGCTTAGTTGGTAAAGTGTCTGACTATCAATCTAGGGGTCGTGAGTTCGAATCCCCACCCAGCAACAGTCTCCGTGATGATTGATATACAACATTGTGTCTCATTATCATTTGTCTCACACCGCTGATTCAAGAGGTAAAGTTATCAGGTACTTGCGGAAATAGGGTGTGCTCGAGTACTGGTTAACCTTTCAGGATCCCAGGAAACAGTGGTTAGGTTAAATGATTGTCTGATAGCCCTCGATGGCATAAAAATGACACTAAATATCAGGGCTTTTCATCCTTATATAACAGAGGCCGATATTCGGCCACTTCCCAATTGAAAAATGCATTATTTTTTCCCAACAGTGGCAGAGAAACTTCCCAAAAAGCCAGAACTTTAAGATTTCCCAAAATCTTGATGTTTTGTTTACATTTCAACACTTCTGCTGGAAGTGCTGGTCTAGCCTTATAAGCCTAAAAGCACCTATAGAGCAGCCATCGTACATGTGGGTTACGTGCAACCAGTCTAATCCGTAGTAGACAAACTTTTAGAGAAGCAAGCATCGCCGATGATCTAGACTGCAAGGTAGGTAAATTATTCTGTTTTTTTTTACAATGTTTATCTCCGGTTGATTTTTCTTTGATTAAAAATGTCACACAATGGGAAATATTATAGTAAGTCCATTAAATGTCAGTCTCTTTCAAAGGAAAGTAAAAAAACGTTTGAATGTGGTGAAAAAAAAACATAAACTTGAGGCTGAAAGTATCATAAATCAATCAACAGCTACCGAGGAGGCTACTGGCACTGACAATGACACTGTCCAAAGCTGCAGTAATATATCCAACACTGAAGAACAGCCTGTTTAACTCTCCTCCTGTTGTAACAGATTCTATCATTCAATGTGAACCAGAAATTTCAAATTTTGATGGCAGTAAACAATGTCTCCTTCAGTATGAAAACAGGTATGCATGGCTAAACTTCAGTCCAAAAAAGAAAGGTTATATTTGTAAATATTGTGGGCTTTTTGGAGAAGGTTTATCTACTGAAACAGCCTTTGTTTCAACTGATGCGGTGCTTGGAAGTCATCTATCCCGGAGACTGAAAGGGCACGAAAACAGTAATCGACACAAAGTAAGCACTGAGAGATATGTAATATTTACTACTAATGTGAATACCTTCAAGATGATGGTTGACTTAGTTGAGAATACTGTTCAAATTTATACACAGTCCATTTTTCAATAAAATACCCTTTTTCCAAAAAGGGCAATTATCACACGTGAATTTCCCAATTTGAAAGGTCAAGGCCTCTTCAATATTTTTATGATAAAAAGCCCTGAATATTCATCAACCAAATGATTAATTTTATGAACAATTACTAAAGTACTAATTTATTTCAGCTTAATTACAAAGTACACTCAGAGTGTCGCCAGTGAAGGGTGCTGTTTTTCAAGAGACCATCGAAATCAATCCCACAACCACCTTATCAACAACACCACTGCCCCTCTTTATAAATATTTTAGATCTTATATTTATCACTTATCTATATCACCATTATAGTGTTTTTTTTAGACCAGGAAAAGGGGCAGGGAACAAGAAAAAGGGACAGGGAGCAAAGTTTGTGCACAATTGGCATATTCATTGTCTAACTTTTTCTTTGGTCTCTTTTAATGTAGGGTTATCTCCACTTTACATTATGCATGTGTAAATCACAAGTATTAGAGTTTGAATAAGATAGGTAGAAGTGACAAAAATTCAGGGAGAAGTGAATATTTCTCTATCAGTATGACCAACTTATTATGTTGTATTTAGTCTTTGTTCTTTATTGAATAACCATAATTTCTGTTCTATCCAGACTCAGTGGCAGTGTGGGAGCAGGAGTTAGTTTAAAACATTATTTTAAATATCTTCCTTTTCTTTTTTTAATGATTCTAACTGTCATAACATACTATAATGACAATGTCAAGCCTCCAAAATTGTTCAAACCATCAAAGAGAACTTTGCAATATGATAAATAAATGCAATCTACGACAGCCCTCAAATACCTAGAAAATTGTAACTAGTCAACTTTATTTCAAATATTTAAAAAAACAACATAATTTATGTTAACTGTTGTTTCAATACTGTATGTAAATCATGATATGACTGCCAAAAGAAAATAATATGCTGAATATACACAACCAGTAAGCAATAAGTTTATTAAATTACTATAGTACCCCACCCACATTTTCTTTACCTTTAACTCGATTTAAATATCAGCACTCACTTTTTCACAGAAGAAAATTTACAGACAAGCAGTTCCAATTATTATAAATATATGAAATATTCATAAAATAACCGGAACCTAATGCTGGCATTATACAAATCGTGGTAAATCGCGAAGTCTCTGCAGAAACATTATCAGATTTAAGAAATTGCCACCATTTTGGCAAGAGAGGTAATATTTTTTGTGCTCTTCGCATTGAAGGAAACTTTGAGGGATACCCGCGAAACATGTCATCACCTATTTTTTTTAGATCAAATCTTGGCTGATTGATGCCTATTAATCTGATAATTGATGTGCTAGTTGATTGTTTATAGAGGGGGGGGGGGGGGGGGGGGGGGGGGGGGGCAGTAAAACCCGCAAGTCAATACAGTGTGACCTTTAGCGACTTTATATAATGGTATACTGCAAATTTAGGACAAGTCTACTTAGCTTTTCCAGACTGTCAGAGCAAAGTCTCAAAGTTAAATATGACAACATTTTCGCCAGCTTGGACCCTGAATTCCTTTGCAATTTACCGTCCAAAATCATATAGAAAGCACAAATGCTATAATTCTCAGTAAACAGATCTGTAACAACTTGCGAAAAATAATTAATAATTCATTTAGTTTCCACAATATGTGCATCGGAAAAAAACATGGAATGATATTTGACCCTTAAACCAACTTCAAAAGCGACTGAAGTGTGACGTCATTTGCTGAATCCACACGCAAGAAGGACATGATCAGCTGATTTTTACATATTTAGTCAGAGAAGCACTGGTGAATACCTGCGTATTCGGACCAAGCGTATCATACTGGTAAACTATCCGCAAATGTTTAACACATGTGAATGACAGTTAATTTGTTTATACGACTTGTAACTGGGGCAGCAGGGCACATTTAAACAAAGAATGGTGGCGTTTTAAGGGCAGAAGCGCAGAGCCTAAAAGGGACAGCTCTGTGCCTTTTCATTCCGCTCTAGAAAAAACTCTACAATATTTGTTCAATCAGAGCAATAGAACTGCACATTTACATCAAACATCATATATGGATATTCTGTTCAATGACTTATAATTATAGTAAATTGTCTATGTAGTGTAAAATTTTTAAATTTTGTTGATTAAATAATAAATCGCAGCCCGCGATAATCATCATTTTTAATAAATAAAAATTTATGAAAATAAAAAAGGTCGGAGCGGCATCAAAATTAGGGGGCGGGCGGGCGGGGATGATAATCTAGCAATTAATTTATTATGGCCTTAACAAATTTCTCATAAATTAGATAATCTACAAGGACAGAATCAACCATTATCCTCAAACGCAACCTTGCTCTTTGTGATTCAATAAATTTTTCAGCATTTGCTGAACAGACGGTTATAGGTGATGCATCTTAAAACAAACAGTAACAAAGATGAAAGATTTCATGAAGCCGTGTTGTGATCAAACTTGGTTGCAAACCTCTCAGCGATTGACAACAACTGACACCTGTATCACAATCACGTAATGAATCAGTGTTGGATATAGATAAGTGGCACAACATACCTGGCCAGGAGACGGAAGCCCAAAACTTTGATAAAAGCTTTCTGCGAACATTGACACACAGTTGTTTCACTATCATCATTATGTACCCAATTTCTTCATTTTGTGAACCTGAAATACAGTTGTAAAAAAAAATAATTTTAGACCAAGAGATATACTTGCCTGATAATTGAATGGAATCCATTTTTCCTACATTTTGCAAGAAACCATTTTGAGCAGAAACCATTATTTCTGGTTTTTTTGCAGCAACAAGACAAGTCTGTCATTGAACTAATGTTTCCTAGAAATAGCAAGAGTAGCTTTGACCTTGAGGTTATTGACCCCAAAAACAATCACAAGTTTTGTGTTAATTTGTATATATGTTACTATATATGACACTCATATCATGACTTTCAGGAAATCTTTCAATATTATGGAACACTCAAATTATTAAGCAGAAACCGTTATTTCTTATTTTTAAAAGGTAAATAAATACAAATGCAAAACATAGGATGCCTTTCAACCATTCACCAGAGTTGGGGCCTTTTACCTTATTAAACAGAAGCCGACATTTGGTGGTTTCCCAATTCAAAAATCATGTTTTTTCCCAATGGAGGTAAAAAAATCCCAAAAATGGAGAAAAACAATAATTTTACATTAGCAATAACAATGAAGTATTATTGTAATATCTGATATTTATTGGGTAGAACATGATCTTAACAGTGTACCGCTTTATTTTCCAGTTTGCTAAAGTCTTAAAAAAAATTACGTGTCCGATTCCAAATTTAATACGAGAAGGTCTGCAGACACTACCATTTCATAGTTGTAATAAGCTGATCTAAATTATAATTTCCAGAACAATAGTGTATCTAATAAGTAAAGTTGACAAACATTGCCAGGATGCCCCTTTAGCAATACACCACGTTATATTGTCTACAAGATAGCGAACATCAATGTGTTTTTTCCAAAGCCAGATGAGAGGACAGACTTTGTACCACCTGTAATCAAGTTGAGGATGAAATGTATTTTCTGCTGTATTGCATGAAATTCAAACAAAACAGAGAAAAACATATTTCAACTAATTGATGTTGAAACCCATTCTTACAATAATGCTTTAAATTAACCCAAAAATACTTAAGACTGAAAACTAGAATTTATGGATGCTTGTTCAGTCACCAATAAATATGTGAAAATTGAAGAGTAAGACATAATATTGTGATCAAATTACTTGTGAAGATTATTTATTTATTGTTAACTGTTTTCTTTTATATACTCTGTTCTAGGATAAAATCTGTACTATTACCAGTGTACTCAGTTTTTCTTTATTAAGTTATGTTGTATTCATTATATTGCAAAACCCATGAAAGAGAGACAGACAGGATAACATATTGAATAAACACCATTTAAAACAAAACAAAATGTCAGAACTGACTTCCTTCCAACAACCTAACAAAAAATTTATATAACAGGCTGATGGAATATTATTATCAACCCTAGAATGGATACTGGCAAATCAAGCATAGGTTTTATGCCGAAAGCATGAGGTATAATGTACCAAAAGACATGTCCATGTCAAAGATGTAGAGAGAAAGAAATGAATACATACATTGTAGTTACATAACTGAACTTTATACAGATTGCTCAATGCACAGTAATGCTGTGTATTGCCAGGACACTTCCGATACGATACGTACCGCGATATGGGTAGTGCAAAACATGATACGATATGGTACTTAAGAAATCAATCTTACTTTTGGTTTGGAGTTCTCCTTGATATGAAACTTTGATATCTTGTTGTTAATAAATGAAAGATTGAAATATGACTACTGAAATTTGACATATTACTAACAGAAGGCATGGACTATTTTAATAGAAATATGTTGATAAATTGTCTCATATTTCACAAATCCTTGAATTTCACATAAATATATTAAGATTAAAGACACATACAATTTTCTTTCGTTTTTTATTTTTAAATGCAAATTGGTATTAAAGTTTGAATGATAAACTGGGTTTTAATATGTAATATGCAATTTAAGTATTCATATACACATACTGAAAATTTGAAATGCGAAGTCAGAGCTCTAAAACCATTATTAGCTCTACCTGATTTATAAATACAAAACAGAAGTAAGACTATTTGATCTCTTCATATATAATAATTTGAATGGATCTGATGCTGTTTTTCGGCTTTATTTCAAAGGATATTGAATTATACATAACCCGGTACTACGGTATCATGTAACGGCAGATACAGACCCTGTCAATACAATATGCATATTGCTCAGAAACAAACGGCAATAAACCTGTATATAGGTATATCGCAACAGCCCTAAGGCACAGCATAGTTTTAATCATGAAAAAGACAATACTACGGAGTCCCCTCCAGACAAGTCATTTTGATTTGGCCCCATTCACCCAACCCTGGAATATACTTTCTTCCCAAATTTTCCTGAAAATTTCCCCCTTACCAAAAAAATCAGATGTAACATGTAAACAATGCGAAAAATTCTCCCCTTGTAGAGCCCTGGCCCAATTCCCCCAAAGTAAAGGGAGAATAGCACGAAACAGGCTTAGCACAATAATATCAGCCTTTAAATCAAGAGGTTGGTAAGTAACTGATAATAGAGTTTTGGTTTCAGTTTGGACTGCAATGTTACAAATATTATAGTTTTCAATAGTTATCATGATACAGATGGTGAGACCTCACAATATATGTATCTCTAGTGGTTTAAACTGTCCCCTGCTATTACTGATATTTTAAAAACCAACGTGAACCATCATGATCCATCATTTATTTACAAATTAATGGTTGTTTCTTTCCAATTAACATGTTCAGCATAAAACGGATTGTAATTTATGTGCTTAGCAAGTTTTGTATGTCTGATCATTGGCAGAGGAACAATCGGATAACAACGAGTCATTACGGAATGTCAAAGATTTAAACAATAGTGAAAAACTTGGTCCGCTCTTTTAAAATAAATGTAGTCCTGGTTATAATTCTATATTGATATTTTAAATATATGTAGTAAGCCTGCTTTAAATTACTCGTGTCCAATATGTTTGTGACCCCTGTGACCTGTCTTTGTATATATATCTATGTCTGACGTCACTGTGCACTTCTGAATGGATCAGCTGTTGTCTGTACATGTACTGTAGCATTGGAATGCATGCATGTTTGTTAGATTCTACTTAATACAGAAACAATTTAAATGATTTATGTATTTACAGGCTATTATTATTATATTAGTATAATAACATATCTCCAATTAAACCAAATCCTACACGTAACTATGATACTTGGTGTTGAACTTCATTAAGCCCACGGTTACATACACATTTCGATAAAAAAACAGCCACTAAAAAGTCTTTTGGAATGGTTTTAGCAATAATATAAACACATATATACCTAATGACAATCATTTTTGGTATTTGTTATTATCAAATGTGTGCATTTCGAAAGTTAAATGAGTCTTTAACCCTTTACTCCACTGATACGCGTTTTCCCGCACCAATCACAGAAAGCCTATGAAAACAGTGCAGAAAGAGTTCAGATTGCTCGTAACGTAAATAAACATAATTCACCCATTGCAAATACCTGGTGAATTAATGCTTTCAATTTGGAAGAGTCCAAGAAAATGCTTATTGGGCAAAATTGTATACATGTAAGAAAGCCAATGCAACCCTACATTATCAACCCTACAATATCAACCCTACAATACAACCCTACAATACAACCCTACATACAACCCTACAATATCAACCCTACAATACAACCCTACAATACAACCCTACAATACAACCCTACAATATCAACCCTACAATACAACCCTACAATATCAACCCTACAATACAACCCTACAATGCAACCCTACAATGCAACCCTACAATACAACCCTACAATATCAACCCTACAATACAACCCTACAATACAACCCTACAATATCAACCCTACAATACAACCCTACAATACAACCCTACAATACAACGTCCATCAACCATGCTGAAGAACTGCATATATATCCCTTGTTCGATCAGAAAATCAAATATAGCGCCACCATCTGGAACCCTTACCTTAAAGGAGATATAAAGAAACAGAACAGTAAAAAGGTGTACCACACCTCCCTCGCTTATTGAAAAATTGCCAAAAATGTACATCACTCCAACATGCAGACAAACTAAAAAGTATATTACAATGATCAACAAGATTTATCAAGAAATACTACAGGAGCAGAGACCAATCGTTCTCGAGGATGACAACAATCAACAGCGTCGCCTACCAATTACAACTTCAACAGGACCTCGATACTCTTATAGAATAGTCACATACATGGATAATGAAATTTAACACAACTAAATGCCACCTACTCAAAATCACCAGAAAACAGACTTTTATCGATACTCCATATTACATAGAAAACAATGCATTACTGCGAGTACAGCATCATCCTCAGATTGGAACTCACTTCAGATTTAACTTGGAAACAACACATAAGTTATATCACTGGCAGAGCTAACAAGATCCTCAACCTTCTAAGAAGACATCTATACAACCATAATCAAGAAGTTAAGAAAAAATCATTTACATCTCTAGTCTGACCACATCTCGAATATTCATCATCTGTCTGGGACCCCTACTACAAACAGGACATCTCAGCACTAGAAAAAAGTTCAGTGCTGTGGAGCACGCTTTGTTACAGACAATTATTCATACCGAGAAAGTGTAACAACCATGCTTGACACCCTGAATTGGCCACCATTGCAGCACAGACGAAAGAACAAGAGACTATTATCATTGTACAAAGCCATTAACAATGAATCTCCTGTCAACATCCCCGACTACGTCATCACTTCAATCAACCATGATACCAGATCTCACAGCCAATCATACATCAAACTAAGGGCTAACTACGAACAATACAAGAACAGTTTCCTGCCCCGAACCATTAGAGACTGGAATGCCCTTCCCCCGAACCTGGTGCTGTCCACATCTGCAGATGAATTCAGTCTTCATCTGCAGAAATACACAGCCTAGGCATACAGAGGCTTTTATCGTTTTTAAATATAAATATGCCTAGTGCTTTTAACCCTTTTGATTACGTCACTTGCCCGCGATGCGTCAGCTCTGGGCAGTATCGAAGTATCCCTTGTATACCTAATACCGCGAATGGCCGTATAAAAGCAACCTGGGAAGACATGCGCAAAGCTCCAACTTCTGTTAGCGTCGGCATTTGTTTGCATTTCGTATCTGCAACTGTTTATTACTCAGCATACTTGAGTAACCTTATTACTGTTTCTTATTGATGCCATTCTTTACATGGTTGAAAAAATTTAGACTCGCGGTATTAGTATGACCAGTATAGATAAGAGCAAAAAACTTTAACAACAGTTTCACGTCACTGACAAAGTCAAAGATATCGGTAGTAGAAAAATGTGTGTACATTCAATTATACCAATGGATAGATAATTCCAGACAGCCACAGCAGTCTTTTTTTGTGGACACTCATTCGCTGGAACCACCCACCAGATAGCGCCGTGCATGTGTCATTGGCTGCTTTTAAGAACGAGCTAAAGATCCATCGGTGCTCTCTCTATTTGGGATATACAACTAAAGTTTGCTTTGTTTTTTTTTAATCTTGTTCATTTATTTATCATGTCAGGGACTGTATACTATCGACGTAGACGTATAGCTGATCATCAGGCTGATACGAGAGATGTCGGCGACTCATCACGTTGTTTTTCATTTTATACACATTTCAATTTGATATTTTGGGCAGATTAAATGAAATTTGTGAAATGACCAACTGCTATATTAAAAGCAACGCATTTACCTGATAAAAATGAGCGTAAACAAGAAGAAAAATCCAAGAAATAGAAAATGTTATGCTTTAAAATTATTCCGGAAACAATCAATTTATTATGCAAGCGCTTGCAAAACATTGATTTTCAACGAAAACTCATGCGGATATCCTTTAAGTAATATCTTTTCCCGCTGAAAGTTAAGTTGGTTCTATGGTGTAATGGTTAGCACTCTGGACTTTGAATCCAGCGATCCGAGTTCAAATCTCGGTAGAACCTTAGTATTTTTATTTTTTTTTATGTTGAGAATTTAATGCCAATTGCTTTAAATGCTGTTTTGTGGAAATGTGCGTATACTATGGAATAAACTGTTAAAGGACTTTCATAGAAGGATAGGAAACTTACATATCTCTTCTAAATGTTTATAAAATAGCAAGCAAAGAATTACAAATTTGCCAAATTAATCATTGAAATTCCACAGGCATCTGATTTCTTTCACATAAACTTTAAGGTGTTTGTAACTTTAGAAGTTTATATTGTTTTAAAAGCACAAAATGAAATCGACTTTAAAATATTGCAGTTTTGAAGTAAAGATTTAATGTACTTTCCTCGATTTTTTAGTTGCACTATACAAATTTTGTAATCATAAGTACTTATGCAATTTTAAACAAAATTTGATGGGAATGGTTTCGTTTTGTAGAGAATTCCATTATGCAAATTTTAATTTGTATTTCCGACCTAGAGATGAATGGAAAATAACAAGATTTTGCCTGTTTTTCCGTGAATATGCACATGTTCACAATATCTCAATCAGTTGCTTTTCCTTCTCTATAAAGTTCTTAGTTAATACAAGGGTCCTGCAAAAAGTTGTCGTTGGAGTTGGATTTGTAAGTGCAGCATTTTATCAAAAATATTTTTATTGCGAACCTTCAAAGTATCTCACCTTTACCAAAACACATTTTTGTAACCTTTGAAATGCAGTTAGATAGTCTTCTTTTCGTATCTGTTGGAGACTGGTATATAGTGCTGCCAAGACTTCTGGACTTATATTTCTTCCCATATGGCATTTTCTTAAGCCTTGGAAATAAAAAGAAGTGGCATGGTCTTGGGTCTTGTGAGTAAGGAGGATGGTTTACAACATGCACATTTTCAGACGCCAAGAAAGTCTTAACATCCTCCTCCCTGTGAGAGGAAACGTTGTCATGAATCAGATGGACATCTCACAATCCTTGGCTTGAAAAGCTATTCACTTTCTTCCTATAGAAGCGTCCAGTGACTGTATGACCAGATGGACAAGGCACTTGAACAACTGGCCCACTAGTATTAAAGACAAGAAAATATCGGTGGAACCGATGGATGCTCCCCAAGTGAGTGTTCGACTCTGTACCATATTCCCTTAGTGCTGATGGCTACTTGGTTGAAAAATTCCAAACTGCATAGCAGGAACAATATGTGGCTCTGCACTTGACTGAACTAATTCGCAAATCATTGAACTGGAACAAAATGACAATATGTGCATATTCTAGCTAGTTTTACAAAATTAAAACCAGAGGTTGTAGCGAAATAGCGTCATGAAGACAATATGCACACCTCCACTTGGTAATCATGCATCCTAGCAATTTTCATAAAATTCCAACCAGAGGTTGTAGAGAAATAGCCCTGACAAGAATTTGGTGACACACGGACGGACGGACGCACAGACAAAGCGGCGACTATATGCTTCCCCCCTATGGGAGAGCATAAAAATGGTGTACATTTTCTTCATACTAAAAGGTTTTCTTGGCAATACATGGGGCCATGATGGGGGTGCTTGATCTTTTCGTTTCCATTGCTTGTTATCAGCCCTTCTCTTTGACTCAAACATATGCACTCAGGTTTCACCTGTTAGCAAGTAAGAAATAATCCAACTATTACACTCGTAATTTTTCAGAAGTTCCCGGGCACATTTTAAATGCTGTTTCTTTTAGTCCCCTGTGAACGAATGAGGTACCTACCTAGCACAAATCTTTCTCAGATGCAAATGCTTTTCCATAATTGTTTGCATACTGCAGTCTGATATGCTGTACTACTGAATATTTCTGTCACCGACAATCGGGCAAATTGTTCTACCACAGCCTTTACAGCAGCAATGTTAGTGTTGGTAATAGAGGTTTTAGGTTAAAGGTGAGCGTCATCTTTGACAGACAATTTCGCAGCTTTAAAAGCTTTAATCCACCTTAATACTGTGTACGTAGAATAGACTGAGGTCGAAATATATCACACTGTTCATCAAATATCTGATTTGCATTTATACCAAGCCTAGTGCGGCATTTTATACAGCCATGAATTTCAGTCATTTCATCCATGTTACAAGTAGACTTGTAAAATGGTCAGTGTATATTACTGCATATATTTCAAACTTAAATATCTTGGTCATTTGAAGAGCAATTAGTGATTTGGACTGTGTAGATGTGCAGTTTTCAAATTAGTGTCAAGTTTTCCTTCAGGTCTCGATACACATTTTTTTTAAAGAGGGTACAGCGACACCCTATTGCTAATATTTTTTTTAAAAAGTCCTCAAATGCCCATAAATACAATGACATGTATCTTTAAAATCCTATAAAAGTTACTTTTGTAACACCAGTGATGTCTTATGGCAGTATATGATATGCCAGCTTTTGCTCCACTCATCTGCAGCAAGAAATCACAATTTTGAAAATATATCAAACCAAATTTCATACGACTTTTTTAAGTGCAAGAATCGTGTTACCATGCCAAAGAAGGGGCACAACTGTGTAGGGAAAAGTTTAACCCCCAATACTGCAGTGTACATTTAGAAATGAAACAATAAGACTACTGTAAATAAATGTATATTTCTTTATTTGTAAATCTTGGTTATAAACAATTAAAATAATAATCATACCAAAGTTTAGGTAAACATAATAAAATATATACAGAAAATAATATTTAGTTTCACTGAAATACCGTTTTAAGTTCATTGCGTGAACACTTAGTCCAGTGTTCATGTGTGAAATTGAATAAATATTCCACTGAAACAAACATCTTTTATTTTACGATTGATAACCATGTAAATACCTTTTCATAATTTCTCCGACTCAACAAAAAATGCAAAGTATAGTAGAACACGAAGGGATTGGACAAAATAGTGCCATAGCTCATTGAAAAAGAGGCCCAAGAGGACCTCTACTGGCAACAGATGCTACATGTAAAACATCTAAGGTCTAGGCCTTAAAATTTCAGAGAAAATGTTTTTTTTTAAATTTTACTTAAAATGTGCTTATAAGCTCTGTGGCATGGTCATTTGTGGTTGAATCACGCCGGTTCAAGAACTCATCTGAGACATTTGGCTTAAAATATACACAACAAGGCTTGGTACCAATTGCTCGTGAAGTTTCATTGAATTCCAGTCAATGGTTGCCGAGATAAAGCAACCAAAACAATATGCATGAAAAATTCAAAGGGCCATAACTCCTATATAGCCCCCATATACTTTGTATCTGGGGTTATTATTATGTTTGTATTTACCAGGTTTAATTTTGTAGAACCCAAATATTATTATTTTTGTATGAAGCAGGTATAATTATGTTTGCATGAAGCAGGTATAATTATGTTTGCATTAAATAAAATGGTACCAACAGCATTTATAAATGTGCCATACAAACAAAACAGCAAATTAAAATTGTCCTGACAGCATTTATAAATGGTGACATACATGTATAACAGCAAATTAAAATTGTCCTTACAACATTTATAAATGGTTACATACCAACAAAACAGCAAATCAAAATTATCCTTACAACATTTATAAATGGTTACATATCAACAAAACATCAAATTAAAATTGTCTTAACAACCTTCATAAATGGTGACATACATGCATAACAGCAAATTAAAACCAACATTAAAACACAACTTTATGTAAATAGCTATAACAATATACATGTATAATATATAATATATATGTATGGCACAGGGGCAGTGTACCGCCATGCGTGAATATTTGTATAACTTGTAGCACCATCTCATATGATACACATCTATGTAAGGATACTCCAACACATTGTCAAAAAAATAACAGTTGAATAAAATGCCATATTAGTTATTCTTCTTATGATACTGACCAGTTATAAAACATGTACTAGTTTGAGGTTTCTCCGACGTACATCAGACCTCTATTAGTGCTGAGTACTCATGGGTTTCTATAATCAGGTACTTTTTTTTTTAATAACAATACATAGTTATTAAATAGATTGTAATCACCTTCACATTCATCAACTTTGGGCACAATAAATGACATTTTCATGTGTTTAAGTAAAGTAAAACACTAATCACAGACTCATTCATTCACTCATTCATTTGTTCTTTCAATCTTTTTTTCTATAATTATAACTAATTATTAAATATTTGCGAGCATCTCGTGATTAATCAAAGTCTGGATACTTCATGCCAAGTTGTCTCCTGACTTCATCCATTATTCCGTTGACCAACTCACTATCTGCATGGGAGTACAGATCATTTTCAGTTTGACCTGAAATAGCAAGACAGAAATCATTGAATATTGAAAACAATTAAAATAATGTTTAGTGTCACACACACACACGCACACGCACACGCACACACACACACCTACCCTACCCCCTGCCCCCACCCCACACACACATATTGATGGATTAAGTGAAGTTGGACTGTAGATATAATGGGTGTAAGACATATGTTGTATTGTATTTGCTTAAGTCCCTTTCTTCGTTTGAGCTGAAAAAACAACACACTACACAGTATATATTGCACCCAGGTTTGTTGAACATACAAGGTGTGTTGAAAAAATGTGTGGACTTAAACATTTAATATAGAACAAGAATGAAAATCATAATGCCATTAATAGTAATATTTCCTCTATGCCATTGCCAAATTTCGTAATGAACACTGTTATGTAGCAACACAACTAAAATATGCATGTAATGGCTACCCAGAGCAATCTGATGGTGTCGACAATGTCAAGTATTTGCACGATGTTTAACCGGCCAATTCTAAATGTACTTCAGTTTCAAACTCATTGCATCATTGCACAATTCAAGGAATATTAATATAGGGGTGTGTATGATAAATGGGTGAAAAGGCATGTATGAAGTGCATCCCAGGATCTCGGTTGGTACCTTGACAAGATTTGATTTGGTTGGTTAAACATCATGCAAATTTTTTACGTTGTTGACGTCATCTTAATGCTCCAGGTATATAGTATCATTTCTTAGAGTGAGGCAATCTATAGAAGTGCATGGATGAGGGGAGTGTATACAGTGTCATTTCTTAGAGTGAGGCAATATATAGAAGTGCGTGGATGAAGGGAGTGTATACGGTGTCATTTCTTAGAGTGAGGCAATCTACAGAAGTGCGTGGATGAAGGGAGTGTATACGGTGTCATTTCTTAGAGTGAGGCAATCTACAGAAGTGCATGTATGAAGGGAGTGTATACTGTGTCATTTCTTAGAGTGAGGCAATCTACAGAAGTGCGTGTATGAAGGGAGTGTATACGGTGTCATTTCTTAGAGTGAGGCAATCTAAAGAAGTGCATGTATGAAGGAAATGTATACAGCGTCATTTCTTAGAGTCAGGCAATCTATAGAAGTGCATGGATGAAGGGAGTGTATACAGTGTCATTTCTTAGAGTCAGGCAATCTATAGAAGTGCATGGTTGAAGGGAGTGTATACGGTGTCATTTCTTAGAGTCAGGCAATCTATAGAAGTGCACATGTGGACTATTTAAGACATCCCACTGGCTTAACGAGATGTTATCCCCCTTGATATTGGCTGTTTTTACTACTTACCTGGCTAAACCGTCATATTTGGTTTACATAGAAACATATAGGAGAAATTTAATTTTATCATTATAACTTTTTCATTATTTAATTGCCAACCTATTACAATGTCTAGCCATTAAGTTAAAAATATAACCTTTATTGTGATAAGATAAAAATTAAAGTAAATTTACGTCTTCTTGCTTCCTTTTTTGATTTTGTAACAGCATATATGCTCCTTATATGTTCTATATAAAAATACTCAAAACACGTTTTCGGCCACTTTTAATGTCTTATAAACCTTAGTTGTGATTTTTTGCCAACCTATTACAGCGTATACGTGCATGGATGGAGGGAGTGTATATGGTGTCATTTCCTAGAGTAAAGCAATCTACAGAAGTGCATGGATGGAGGAAGTGTATATTATAACATTTCTATAGAATCTATAGAAGTGCAGCAGCGACAAGAGATTTTACGATACCATTTCTTAGAGTTTCCCTGGTAGCTGCAGCTTCATACTGCATACCAGCACTGTTTACATGGAAATAGTCACCATCTTTCAAGGGAAACTCAAATAAACCACTTGGAGTAGTACACTCAGTTGGACAATGGAACGGCTTACCAACCTGCAACAATATTTGCCAATAAGCTTCAATGTAGGTAAAGATTTGTTTCAGTACATACCATTTATGAGACAGTCCCTGGCTGCGGCACCTTCATACTGAAAGCCAGCACTGTTTATAAAGTTGTATTCATTGTCCTTTAAAGCAAACTCATATGTCCCGGTTGGTGTGGTACATCTCGTCGGGGCCCAAAATGGGAATTCAACCTTAAAAGTAGCATAGATATTCATATCACGTTACTCATAATTCAAACCTTCTGTGTTGGTAATAGCAGTTAGGAATTGACCTAACACAGGCTGTCAATCAAACAAATCAATAATTTAATCAGCGATCAATTTGGTTGCAATTCCGCCATTTTCCTTAGAAGTAAACACTGTATTGTATTTAGAGTTTTACACTGCCACCTTTTTATCAATTAATATTTTTGCACATTGTTTAGAAGATGTGCGCAAACAAGTATATTGAGCTAATTACAGCAAGCTATTATACAATATTACAAATGATGCACTCTATCACTATGGCAACATCATGTTATGTAAAGGTTTCATTTTTCTGTTATGATTATCTTGAAAACCCTGCTTCTGTTCACATATCGAGGACACTCACAGTTTTCCTACTCATAACCTTTTTGAAGTACTCTCCAACATTTTGAATATAAATTTTCAATCTGTGAACCCAGGAAGAAAAGATTTTCTGAAGTTCTCTGCAGGCATTATCTGAATGCATTTCAATCACAATGACAAGGATGTGATCTACATTATCAAACCTGTTTCCTCACAGTTTTGCAATGATCAGGTGGTTTACCTGGATTTGCTACAACATCCATTCCAAACTCTGTAAGCCTAAACTCTGTAAGCCTAGTCGGGGTAACCACCATACAATGGCCATTCCAAACTCTGTAAGCCTAGTCTTGGTAACCACCATACAATGTCCATTCCAAACTCTGTAAGCCTAGTATTGGTAACCACCGTACAATGTCCATTCCAAACTCTGTAAGCCTAGTATTGGTAACCACCGTACAATGTCCATTCCAAACTCTGTAAGCCTAGTCTTGGTAACCACCGTTGTATACGACGTCCATTCCAAACTCTGTAACCTAGTCCTGGTAATCACCGTACAATGTCCATTCTAAACTCAGTAAGCCTAGTCTTGGTAACCACCATACAATGTCCATTCCAAACTCTGTAACCTAGCCTTGGTAACCACCATACAATGTCCATTCCAAACTCTGTAAGCCTAGTCTTGGTAACCACCATACAACGTCTATTCCAAACTCTGTAAGCCAGCCTTTCTCATCTGCGTTTCCTAGCATGACATCCTGTCCTTGGTTTGTCTACTGCATTGGTATTTACCACTGGTATATTTGTGTCCTGATATTGCTTTGTCCCAATAGGTATTTTGAAGATTGATGTTGTCTCAGAGCTAGTCTTACCCAGCAAAACATGATGTTTTTCCATTTTGAATTTCTAGTCTTCTTGCAACAAGTGCTGCATGTTTAATGGAAATGTTTCGATAAAATCTTTCGATAAATTCACTTTATTAATTTGAAAAATGGCAGCACAAAATAATGTGTATATTTGAGTGTTTCTGACAGTATTAAGAGTTTATCTTTCCATCCATAATGAAAACTTCTAAAACCGATGTACGTTATGTTAATGATTTGCCCATCTCAAGATGAAATCGCCATTGTGATAGTAGAGTATGCATCATTTATTTGTAATACAGTCAAACCTGTCTTAAGAAGCCAGTCAAGGGAATGAGCAAAAATGGCCTATTAAGGCAGGTTGTTTCTTAATACAGGTAAATTTTCTCTGAAAACACAGAAATGGGAAATAGCGAATGTGGCTGCTTAAAAGAAGTAACCGCGTACACAGGTTTGACTGTATTGTAAAATAGTTTAGTTCTGCAAATGGTCCAATGTACTTATTCGCACATATCTTCTTAGGCTCGGAATGAAAAGCAACCTCTGGTTTAAATGACCAACATTCTACACGACTGCTACTGTTACTGCTAAAATATACAACAGAACTCCGACACCTCGAACTCGATGGGACTGGACAAAATAGATGAAGCCAATGGTTGTTTGAACCAAGCCTCATTCAACATCATACCATAAATGTATATACATTTCACATTTCCAACATATTATTGAATCCTATAAATGATATTAACAATATCTGTTTCTTGTTTATTTGGAAAATGCATTACTCTATAAAACATATTTTTTTCAAATTAAATAATATTTTTACACTACAATTACTGAATTTACCTTTATTGTTGTTTCATCATGAAAACATTACATATGCATCAAGACAATGTACATGTATCTACATTTAGCTAAATGAATTGGTTAAGCATGAAAATCTAAATGTCGTGACAATAAGAAATAAAAATACTTATTACATGCATAAGGTAACACATTACTAAATACAATTTTCTAAATAAGGCATTATATTTTTTATTTACTGTGAACAATAACACATACAAACTTGTAAAACATTAATCTTAAAAAAACAAACAAATATAGTACATGATACAGTGTTTTCTCCAGCTTCAATTTTTTGGGGGTCATTGATGACCCACTGACTAAAAATCTAGGGGTCATTTTCAAAATCTGGGGGTCATCAATTGACTAGTTTTAAACTTAATCAACATGAGTAAATGGAGTTAAAAAATATATATTTTACTAAAACAATTTTACTTCCTGTTTCACACGAATTTCTCCATCAATACTGCACCTTAAGATAACAACTTCAAAACAATTTAACTCCAAACGAATGTTTCAATTCTGGCAATAAGTTACAACAACTTGAAACTTAGTAGTTGTTTTTATGATTTTGTCCCTTTGGTCGTGAACTTTTCAAATGTTATGGCCACAGCTCAATCACCAAGGCCCTAACTATTTTTAATGAAAAACACTAAAATTCTTTCAATATGTTATATTTGCTGAGCTACATGTATAGCATTATACTCTTTGGAAAACAAACTTTGTTTTTGTTTTCTTTTTTCCAAAAGCATTTCTCTTCAAAGCTAGACTCATTTTAGAGAAATTTTATCTTAAAAAAATAATATAAAATACATTTTAATGGAAACTTCACAAAAATTAATTAAATTTTTGGAATTAAGTAATCATTTTTCAAAATAAAATTAATTTCTTTTTTCAACAACCTTTTAATCGTCCGTTACAGAAACATAAACGGCGCCATGATACTGCCGTAAAACTTGGACCGGCCGATGTTTAAGCTGGTATTAAAATGTTGCGCATGCGCGTCTCGATACCTTATAGAAAACAAAATAAAAAGTTTTTCAGATAGAGTATCGTTCGTACATTTAAACAACTTTTATGAAAAGTTTCACGCTTCCACATTTCATCTTCATATACAAACAACCTAAAACTGGGTATATGTCAGTACTATTGTTGCAGGGTACGTTTGTTTTCACAGATGTTGTCTTCAAACTACACTATTGCTTCACGGAAAACTATGTATGTGATCATAATCGTCTATGCGATTGCATCAATAAAGCATTCGTAACCAATTAAAGCGTTTATTTAACTTGGTAGAATTGCATGACTGGGATTGCCCTGAATCAGACCACGTGATCTGTCAAATCGGCTGGCATTGTAAAAATAACTCTGAAACCAGCTTGCCCAAACAAATATGCGTAATTTGAATTTCTGTGTTTTTAAGGTTGCGTCATAGTGGACGCACTGAACAAAGTTGATTGCGTCAGATGAGAATTTATTGCGTCAAAACGCAAGAAACGCGCTCTGGAGAAAACACTGATGATAGCTATTGTGTGCATATAGTTAAAAATAAACACCAACAATTAGAAAACCTAGATTAATGATCATACTGACTTTATTAATGCAACATTTTATATACAATTAAAGTAAATGTGTAACCAACTATAAATACAATCACCTAATCATCATAATAATTTGCTTGACTTTAACCCAATGTGAATATTATGAAGTGAAAGAATTACACCACATTCAAATGTGTGAATCCATGGTGTGAATAAACATTCATCTGATTTTCTTTATCTTTGAACAGCTGTTTGACCCAAAGGTGTGAAAAATACAGGTAAATGGATTTGCTGGACCTTATTTCTACTGTCTGTTTCAGCTTTCACAGGTAGAATAACAGAAATTAAACAGGAAATTGGTTCAGACCAGATAAGTGGTTTGAGACATCTGTGGTGTTCCAGCCATTCCTGTTCGAGCCAACAAAGTTCTATTATATATATTTTAGCTTGATGTTCAAATTATGCCTGTCATTTGTTAATGGTTGAACTGAAAATAAAGTTAAAACAATAATTCGAACACTGGATTGAATACTTGTATGTGCATCACATAATGTTAAGGATATTTTGTATGGATGTTCTATAATATGTACACAACTTCCCTACTGACCTCCACGCGACCTTTCTTTCCCAAGATGAAAGCCGTATTGGTTCCTGTTCCAGCGTCCACATGATAGGTTAGGTTCGCCATGGCACCATTCTTGTATTTCAGCACAATCACAGCACTTTCATCAACACCTGGATGGAGACAATATCATCATTAACATTTTGAGATCCGTTTAGTAAATGTCAATATGGAGATTTACAAGGAGTCAGATTATGTCTCTTTTCAATAAAACAAGAGCTGCCGGAAGGACAGCGCGCTTGACTATTTCGATACTGTTCTAAAACAACAGCTGTTTCAGGAAATATGTACCAAATGGAAAACAATTAAAACTCAGGGGTGGTAAAAATTAAGCTATAATTATTGCTTGTCTGTTTAAAATAAATTAGCAAAATAATTCACCAACACTCTTTATTTTCATTATAAATAATTATGATTTTTTGAAAACAACAAAGTGAATGGATGGTTCGTGTTGCCTTAATATTATTTAATCCAGCATTTGTCATTTGTTACATTTGTCTTTCAAACTTTAAAATTGCTTTATAAATTCAGTAACCATTGCTGACAAATAACCCCAATAGGTGTGCCAATACCTAACTTAAGGCACATCATGTACATATAATAACCCTAAATACTTCAACTGCACGACTACAATAATGGTCAAGCAATACTGATATACAAAAATTAAACATTACCTGAAATAATTCCAGCAAGAATTTAAAATATAGTGTAAGCTAAAGTTGAGATAATATTCTGTTTCAAGATTAGTTTATCAATGTTTTACATATATGCAATACAATTATGCACTACCTTCAAATCACATGGTAATATATCAGTTCTTGTTAATGGATCTATAGTCTTGTACCAACACATACAGTTTATCAATGTTGGATATCCTTCTACATTCTAAGTTGTTCAGTTTTATACATATATATACAATATAGGCCTACACACTAACTTCACCTCAGAGGGCAATATATCGGTATCAGTACATGAAAATGGATCAATAGTTGAAATAATCTTGTGCCAGTTTGCACAGTTTATCACAACTGGATACACTTTCATGAAAATGAAGTTAAAAATTTACAGAAAAATAAACTTTCATGAAAATGAAAAAAAATTATAAAACCTGAAAAACTGACCCTATTTGTCAAACATTTAAGCTCAACACATTGTACAACAAACTTTAACCTGCTATATAACAAAAATTCTAAGTCTGAAAGGGCCATAACTCTGTTAAAATGCAACCAAAAGTTATGGTTCTCTTCTCTGTGCGTTCCGTTGATGATACTGAACACATGTGAAGTTCATTCATATCCAATGATAAGTTGATGAAATATGTACCTGCTCAAAAACTTTAACAGGCTAAAAAAAATTTAACCAGATTTTCTAAGTCTAAAGCCGGGTCTGATTAGCTCAGTCAGTTACGCGTCCGACTAACAATCAAGGGGTCGTGAGTTCGAATCCCCGCCTGGCAACAGTCTCTGTGATGACTGATATACGACAATGTGTCTCATTATCATTCTTCTCTCACCACTGATTCAAGTAGTAAAGTTATCAGTTACTTGCGGAGATGGGGTGTGCTCGAGTACTGGTTAATCCCAGGAAACAATGGTTAGGTTAATTGATTGTCTGTTTGCCCTTAATGGCATAAAAATGATGCTAAATATTCAAGCAATCAATCAATCTAAGTCTAAATGGGCCATAGTTCTGCCAAAATGCAATGTAAGCTCAACGCCTTGTACTACAAACTTTATCCTGCTATTAAACAAAATTTCTAAGTCTGAAAGTGTCATAACTCTATTAAAATCCAACCAAGAGTTATGTTTCCTATCTCTGTGCATTCTGCTGATGATGCTGAACATACGTGAAGTTTCCTTCATTTCGGACGAGTGGTTTCATAGATATCTTACTTAATTAAAAACTTTAACCTGTAAAATTAAGTCGAAAAAGGGCCATAACTCTGCCAAAATGCAACCCAGAGTTATGGTTCTTGTCTCTGTGTGTTCCATTGATGATGCTGAACACACATGTGAAGATTCATTCATATTGAATGAGTGGTTGCATAGAAATCTTACCTGATAAAAAAATTTAACCTAAAAAACCAACGCCAACGTCAGGGCGAGTACAATAGTCCACCTATTCTACGAATAGTCAAGCTAAAAAGAGATCACATGTACAACTGTGAAAGTAGTTGTTTTTTACTCGGAAGTTGGACTTTCAAAATAATTCATGCAGGAGTAAAAACATAGCTAAACCTTTTTTCAATATGAAATGTCAGAGACCTTGATGTACAAATAATTAATTAATAATAGCCAGTATAATGTAAATATATAATACAATATGCTGAAAGTAATATTATTGCAACCAATTCAACTTTTATATTAATGCATAATCATAAATTAAGGTTTATTTAAAGGGAGTATATTTGACAGAAAGAAATGCTTTAAATGTCTTGAAAAAATAAAATTATTTCTAAAATGGATAAAAAGCATCTCATTATCATCAATAAATAAATACCGAATGGTTCGGTGTGTCAAATTCACCAAAATGTGACAAAATCGATATTTAAATCGGAGTGGTAAACTTGAATCGAAATTCCCATTCTAAAATAGATCACGCTTAAATACTGCTTGAACACATTTGCACCAACATTCTGACTTTTTCTATGATAAAGCAAGTTTTATTAAGGGTAAACCTGTATAAGGGATCAAATTAATATCAAAATGAAATCCCATGACTCATTTAATACGTCACAAAATATGTTGCAATTTTAAGCAGGAAATCTATTTTGGTCTAACGTAGGCGCGTAGCCCAAGTTAGGAAAGCCCTTTTCAATATATTATTTTGGCATGTTTAAACAGATATCCTTAGGCAACATGGAGCCATTGAGTATATATTATAGGCATGCTGCATTGGAAAAAAATGTATTCAGCCAATTTTAAAATTTGAAAAAATCCTGATATTTTCTTTTTAAAGTCAATCATTATGTGGTTGAGTTATTGAGGATTATTGCATGACAATCCATCTCTTCAAGATTTTTATACAAACTGTATTGTATAGCACATATAAACTGTGTATAAAATATAAAGAATCATATAATCATTCTACAACCAAGTACAAATATACTGGGGGTCTGCCTTAGTCGAGCGGTCTTGGTCGAGTGGTCTGAAGATCATTTACCTGTCTGTTCATGTTGGTTCAAGTCCAGCTCATTTTAAAAACATTATGTGAAAATGTTTGCAGTTACTTGCAGAAGGACTGAGATTCTGCTCAGATTCATTCTGTTGTATTCCTCCATATATAAAACTGGATATGCTATATATAATCTGTTATGTTTTGTAATGATGTTAAACTGATAAAATAATTAAATACCAAAGATTAACACATACCAGTCGACATAAGATTTCCGACAACTGTTATAGATTCTGGCATCTCTCTGAACACCATACATGCAAACTGTATGAGATAAATTCCAATATCTAGACAGCCTCCCCCACCCATCTCCAGAGTATTTAAACGTGGAACACTTGCGATAGGGACACAGAAGTTGGCTTGGACCAGCCTAATGTCACCCAGTGTACCATCAGCCATTTCTTTTCTAATTTGTGTGTAAACTGGGAACCAACGACTCCACACGCCCTGATGTATAATAAATGAGATCATTTCCACACACTGTAATCTTGATTATCTGCAATGCGTGCTTTTCTTAAATACAAACGTCTTGACAAGTTGCACAGGAGAAATGTTTGAATCTGGAAGCAAGATCTGACTGGCTGAAACAAACACACCTCTGCAATGATTATGTTTTTATAAAATTTTAAAAAAAAATTTTTTTTTATGGAAGTCATTGAAATTATCTTGTACAAGATAGAAAATATCTAATAATAAAAATGAATATAGAAATAAACAACTTAACAATTATCTTTTGAAATACTATGGAAATCTCCGACTTAGTCCAATTGTTTGAATCAACCAATCAAAACCTTTATCAGGTTACCCTTACTTTTTTATTCTCAAACAAATCTTTCAAGACATTTGTTTTTAAGAAAAGCAAGCGTCGCAGATGATGAAGTGATGGACTATACATTAGTTTTGAGAAAAGCAAGCGTCGCAGATGATGAAGTGATGGTCTATACATTAGTTTTGAGAAAAGCAAGTGTCGCAGATGATGAAGTGATGGACTATACATTAGTTTTGAGAAAATACATTTCCTTAAAGCCTCATTATACCTCCAAAAGGAACCATTTTTGACAATAACAATGTGATTGAAATTAAATGTGTTAAAAACATTGATATAAATCCCTAATTAAGTACTTTTTATAGAGCAGTCAAAGGACAGCTTGACATTTGAAAGCTTGCCTCAAAATAAGATGAGCTTTTTTAAAACACTTTCTAATATGTCTAAGTATAAAAGAAGAAATAATCTTGCCTAAAACAGTGCTATCCCACTTGTGTCACTTCTCACTTCTCCTTATTTTTTCTCATTCTTCCTAAATATCAGACCTAGCTTGGTCCCTGAGGTAGAACTATTTTTTCAAAGGCTATAACTTCAAACCTGAGATCGCACAGCAACCTCTGATTGCTTGATGCTAACACCCTATCCATAATATAACCAACCCAACTTAAAACTGCTCAATTACCTAACTACCCTATCACTTAAGGAAACAAGAGGCCCAAGAGGGCCTGGGGATGCTCTACTGGCTCATAGTGGTCATAGGGGGGGGGGGGGGGTCATTTTAACAACTTATGGATAAATACCCCCACCACACCCATACCAAACAAAAAAACTTAATTGCTATGAAAAGGAAATACTTTAAATTCCCATACCATTCATCTGTAAAAAAAAAAAAAAAGTCCTGTGTGTACAGAACCTTTATACAACCCAGTCCCTTAATTTGTCAGAACTTCACTCACCCACTCTTAGTGATTTGTTATGAGCAGAAATGATTCAAATTTTAAAAAGAAGTTTTTTTTGTAAACATGGATGCAAAATGAAACAAGAGGGCCAAGATGGCCCTATATCGCTCACCTGACTAACCTTGAGTCACCCAACTTAAGTAGATTATATAATAATACATGAACACTCAAAATTTAAGAAAAACGAAATGGGCAAGTAGTTAGAATTTTGATTTGTTTTGAAGATGTAACAGATGCTAAGAGGTTCACCCATGGTAAATGTCAGTGAAATAACATCGAAATCAGGTCAGTAGATTCTGACAAAAAGGCTTTTGAAGTTTTTACGATAGCTGCCTATATAGTAAACTAGCACCTCACTGTGAGGCCATGGATTTTAAAAAATCACAACGGCTTGAACAAACTTGGTAAAGGGTCACCCAAGGAACATTTCTGCAAATTTTTTTCAAAATTGATCAGGTGGTTTCTGACAAGAAGATTTTTTAAGTTTTTACTAAAGCTTATATAGTAAACTAACCCCACCCCCTGGCTGCCATGTTTTTTGACAAATCACTCAAGTTTGAGAAACTTGGTGAAGAATCCTCCACGGAACATTTCTGTGGAATTATGTTAAAATTGAGCCGTTAGTTTCTGACAAGAAGATTTTTTAAGTTTTTACTATAGCTTATATAGAAAACTAACCCAACCCCTTGGCCGCCATGTTTTTTGACCAATCAAGGTGGCTTGAACAAACTTGGTAGAGTGTCACCCAAGAAACATTTCTGTGAAATTATTTTAAAATAGAGCCAGTAGTTTCTGACAAGAAGATTTTTTTTTAGTTTTTTATTAATCAAACTTGCCCCACCCTCTGGCAGCCATGTTTAATGACGAATCAAGATGGCTTGAACAAACTTGGTAGACAGTCAACCAAGGAACATTTCTGTGAAATAATTTTAATATCAAGCCAGTAGTTTCTGACAAGAAGATTTTTTAAGTTTTTACAATAACTTATATATAGTAAACTAACCCCACTCCCTGGCCGCCATGTTTTTTGACAAATCAACATGGCTTGAACAAACTTTGTAGAGGATCACCCAAGGAACATTTCTGTGAAATAATTTAAAAATCGAGCAAGTATTTTCTGACAAGAAGATTTTTTAAGTTTTTACTATAGCTTTTATAGACAAAAGGCACAAGAGGGCCTGAGGACGCTCTACTGACTCATAGTGGCCATATCACTTTTTGAAATTCTACTATGCAATAGAAACATCGGGGCGGGGTCTTTTTTAACTCTAGGGACACCATTTGAACAAATCTAACAAAACTATAGTTGGTCATCATTACTACATAAATATTTTGAAAATCTGTTGGACGTTCATGAGAAGAAGATTTTTTAAGTTTTGGACTATTTTTAGTAACGGTGGCCATCTTGAATTTTAGATAGAAAAAATAAATCTCTTGTATAGTCTCCTATGCAATAGAAACATCCATGTGAAGTTTCAGTTTAATTGGCCTAGTGGTTTCAGAATAAATGAAAAAAAAGAAGAGACTTTTCTGTTTTCCCACAGTATCCCTATGTAAAATTCTAAGTCCCCTTACAGGGCCCCTATATATTTTAGCCCCTAAATTCTTATCTGCAATCAAACCCCTATACTCAGGGATAACTTATATCAAATATGTACAAATCTGACATACCGGCTCTTAAGAAAACAATTTTACTAATTCCCAATTTGTACCCTTTTGGGGCCCCTCCTGACCCCTTAAGACATAGAAACCCAGTCATTTTTACAAATCTTAACCTCCTTCACCTAACAGTGCTTTAGTGAAGATATAGGCAAAATCATTTCCATTTAAAAAAAAATAATATATAAATATTATATTGACATGTGTCCCCTAATTGAACTCTTGGGGCAGGGTCATATTTAACCTTAGGGACACCATCCATTTGAACAAATCTAACAGAACTATAGTTGGTCATCATTACTACATAAACATTTTGAAAATCTGTTGGGCCGTTAATGAGAAGAAGATTTTTTAAGTTTTGGACTATTTTTAGTAATGGCGACCATCTTGAATTTCAGATCGAAAAAAAAATAATAATCTTCTGTATAGTCTCCTATGCAATAGAAACACCCATGTGAAGTTTCAGTTTAATTGGCCTTGTGGTATAAGAACAGATGAAAGAAAAAGAGAATTTTCTGTTTTTCCATAGTATCCCTATGTAAAATTCTAAGTCCCCTTACAGGGCCCCTATCAATTTTAGCCCCTAAATTCTTATCTGCAATCAAACCCCTACACATAGGGATACTTTATGCAAAATATGAACAAATCTGACATACCAGTTCTTAAGAAAACAAATTTAGTAATTCACAATTTTTACCCTTTTGGGGCCCCTCCTGACCCCTTAAGACAGTGGAACCCAGTCATTTTTACAAATCTGAACCTCCTTCACCAAACAATAATTCTGTGAAGATATAGAGTAAGTCTATATTCAACATCTTTGTGTCATATTGTCTATATCTGTGCTGCTAACAGACGACAGACGTCAGACGACAGACGACGGCCGACGGACGACAGACAACGCGCCATCACATAAGCACTTCTGGCCTTTGGCCAGTAGAGCTAAAAACTCACCCAACCCCTTGGCCGCCATGTTTTTTGACCAATCAACGTGGCTTTAACAAATTTGGTAGAGGGTCACCCAAGGAACATTTCTGTGAAATTATTTTAAAATAAAGCCAGTAGTTTCTGACAAGAAGATTTTTTAAGTTTTTACTATACCTTATATAGTAAACTAACCCCACCCCCTGGCCGCCATGTTTTTTGACGAATCAAAATGGCTTGAACAAACTTGGTAGAGAGTCACCCAAGGAACATTTCTGCGAAGTTATATCAAAATTGGCCCAGTGGTTTCAAAGTAGAAGTTGTTAGAAGCTAAAAGTTAATGACGGACGACAGACGACAGACACCAGGCGATCACAAAAACTCACCTGTGAGCCTTTGGCTCAGGTGAGCTAAAAAGCATACAATTCAAATTTTATTTTTTATTTGTAAAACATTGATGCAATAGTTTTGTTAAAAAAGCATGAAATAAAGTTTTTCTCTTGTTTCTGTGCTATTCACTGTTTGTTTGGCTAAAATATTACTTCCATAATTCACATTATGAAAGATGTAATGTGATTATACTCAAAAACAAAAATGCATATTCATAAAATAATACATCAATATTTTCACATTTTGCGTTGAGGCTTTAGTGGTGGTATTGTTTCCAGTACCCAAAGATATGAGGTAAGTCACACATGCTCAACTGATAGCAAAAATTTCTTAAACACAATGTTTGATTCTACAAATATATTACAAAACATTATGAAAAATTCAGCTGTGTTGTAAAAATTTTAAATGAACCTTTACATTTCTCTAATAAATCATTTGTATTTTTTATAATATTTTTTGCCTCATGGCTATCAACTGAGCAAGGGCACCGCAAACCATTTTCAAGATAAAAATGTGCATGTTAATGGAGTTTCATTTTAATATATATCAATACATCAATCCAAACTTTTTTAGTATCTTCATCAAAATAACAAAAGAAAAAGATAATTTTTACTTTACCGCTAGAAAAATTGTAAAAGTTTGGTTACGGAAACAATCAATTTTAGCACTTTTGACTAATTAAAGGGCCATAACTCTAAAGATAAAGTTCAGAATTGGCTGGTTATCAAACTTGGCATAGATTTTATGGAGATTCAAACTTTGTGTAAGTTTAGTTCAGTTCTAATAAAGAATACTCTAGTCATTGAGCGGAAACAGTAAATTTTAGCATTTTTGACTAATTAAAGGGCCATAACTCTGAAGATAATGGTCCGTATTGGCTGCTTATCAAACATGGCCTAGATTTTATACAGGTTCACACTTTGTGTAAGTTTGTTTCAATTCTAATGAAAAATAGTAATTGAACGGAAACGAAAAACTTGACGCCGCCGATCCGCCCGCCGACTTCGCCAATCTAATAACCAGGTTTTCAACTTTGAAAACCCTGGTTAATAAACCATTAGTAATTTAAGCACACACTAACACAAAGTTATTTATAAAGAAGTGATATTTCAAACATACGATGTCTAAAAAGCTTATTATCATCATTTTTTGCAGGATGGATACTCCCTTTGTTTGTCGGTATTGCAGGTAATGCATTGTAACAAAAAAAAGATATGCCATAATGATCTAAACAAGAGTTGTCAGAAGACAACGAAGCTCGCCTCTGGGTGTCTAAGTCCAAAAAGGTCCATAACTGTGCCAAAATGCAACCTAGAGTTATAGTTCTTGTCTGTGTGAGTTCCATTGATGATGGTGAACACACACACGAAGTTTCATTCACATCCAATGAGTGGTTGCATAGATATCTTAAACTTAAACACAAAAGTTTAACCTGGGTGTCTAAAGCTGGGGACGACGCCAACGACGACGCCGTCGGGGTCATGGCAATAACTCTCCTTGGACTTTGTCCCGGCAAGCTAAAAAGTATGTGTTTAAAAAGTTTTCATTATTATATTAATTTACTTTATTTTACCTAAAACCATTAATAAAGATTACCCCACAACCCCCCCTCCATGACAATGATGCACAATGTTGATAATGACATTAAATGTACATAGATTTTCATTGCAATCCAACACATTTTAAACATAATGACAGAAAAAAATATGCCCAAAAACAATAACTTTGTATGGTAAAAGTCAATGCTACAACAAAATATGCTGAGCACATCTGCACCTCATGCTTAACATGTACATGTAAAGTTTCATCAAAACCAAAACTGCCATAGCAGTTGGCGTCACCAACAACACAACCAACCACTTGACCTTCTGACGGATTAAAAAACTGCTTGCTATAACCCCTCATATGTAATAATATCGGATATAATATTCTATAAAACGTTGATTAGGTGTTCACAGTGAACCTGCATTTATAAAGAAAAATTGGTTTCAGATGGACCGAGAAAATGTTTTCGGATGTGGTCGCCATCTTAACTTCTACTTTCTACAATTGGTGTGGTCAACATCATTTAATACTTTATTTATGCTTTAAAAATGGTTTATTTGCACTTTTTTTGAATTTAGGTGTAAAAGGGTTAAAATATTGAAAGAAAGCTTAGTTCATAATTATATAAACACAGTGAAAATAACCTAAAAGGCGAGTTCATGCATTCAAGTTTCGATCAATACCGACTCGGAAATATTGTCGAAGAGTTCTCAAAAAGTAAAGCATTCTAGTCATACATAATTCTATCAAGTAATGGAGAATATATTGGCATCTTTTATGCCCTATATTGTTTGTAAATTTTTTCATTAATATAAATGTTATGACCTATTTCTTACCTAAATTCCCGTTTTCATCTGATTTCTGATGTGGCGACATCATTTGTGGTTTCGTGATATTTTTTGTTTCCGCAACATGAATTGTGACTGATGATTTGATTTAAAGTCGCTTATGACATTATAAAATAAACTGTTTTACACTCACCTCAATAAACAACAACTTCTTGGACTTGGCTAGGTCCAGCACCTGTTTAGCCTGTTTAAGATTCATGGCCATTGGCTTTTCACATAGGACATGTTTCCCTGCTTCCAACATTTTCAATGACAATTCAACATGAGTGACATGCAGGGTTCCAATATACACAATTTCTGGAGAAAAAAAAAAAAAAACATCAGCAAATCACATCTGTTTCTGCTAGAGTGCTAATGTTATTATTGTTTTTACATATTTAAATAAATAATGCACTTAGTACAAATGCAAACACAGAAAGACAAACACAAACCATACTGATGAAAAGCATGTGTCTTAGAAAATAATAAAATCCAGATATATGCAGAAATCAGACGACAACACACTAGTGGGCCTGTTTCACTAACATTTGTATGTTTACGAACATCTTAAGTTTAGAGGGAAAAAAATGGAAATTCATTTAGTGTTTCACAAAGCTGTGTAAATGATATTCTTTTCAAAAGTTGCAAAAATACTGTGCCAATGACATGTTCCCAGGTGTCACATGTTATTCATACGGAAATCTAAATACTTATGATGGTTAGTGAAACTGGTCCCTGAATAGCGAAATTGGCAATTATTATAGAAATATTTCATACTTGAATAGATCATCACCCTGCAGAATTTTACTAATGGGCAAGAGTAATACGACAATCACATTTGTCTAATTCCCCATACCCCACTCTCTGGAGGAAGGGGAAGGGGAAGGAGGAGGAGGAGGAGGAGGAGGAGGAAAAGGCAGAGGGGGGAGGAGGAGGAGGAGGGGGAGGAGGAGGAGAAGGAGGAGGGGGAGGAGGAGGATAGTACTTAATTTAATGAGGGTAACACAGTAAGTTACACTAATCCTCCCTGTGACCCTCAACAATCATACAATGAACATAAAATTCAACAATGTAATTAAACATTAAAATATAAAACAAGCATTCACATACTGTTTACAAATGCATGACAAAAACATTTCTATTGAACACTTACAATCAAACAGTCTATTTCCAATTAACAATCAAGATTCAGACGATAATTTTTTTAGGTTGTTAAATAAAGGGTTTATGAATATCAGTACCACTATTTCAAATTTATTTTTGAGATAAATTAGAAACAGTTGTAAGCAGTTTAATTTTACCTTTTAGTAATATTCAAATTCGTTTATAAGAAATAGGAGCTGCTGGAAGGGCTGTGTGCTTGACTCTTCAAACAAGAGTGCAAACCATTCAATGTATGAAACGAATACAGTATAAAGTGAACACATGGAAATATGATAAAAAGAGGCACCAATAAAATTAATACAAGTGGTGCGAAGCAGTCAATCAATGTATGCCCATAACAAGCTGGCTGACCATACCATAATAAATGTTTGCTAATGGAATAAATAGCAGTGTATGGAAATTCTAAAAGGAAGCTAAAGTTATCAGTGGCATATCTGACCCTAAACTGCAAAACAAGTTCTAAGGGGTTTTGGGGGAAAAAATGGAATCATGTGTTTTGAGGGACAATTCTAGGAGATTTAATGATAAAAAAATAAAAAATAAAAAATGTGCAAGCCTAGGCATCGAGGCGTAAAGGCACCTACGCCAGTGGCTGCATTTAAAAGAAACCAAATTTATTTAAAAAAAAAGGTTTCCACTCTTGTTTGGAACCTACACACAATAAAATATCTTAAAGGAAACTAATGATTCCGTATTGAGTGGAAACTATTTTTAGTAACAGTGATTTGATCATGAGTAACCTCCACATCACCCCCAATCTTCCTTTCTGTGGTTCAGCTTACCGTAACATGTGCAAGCCCACCAGGTTCAAGGAGAGTCTGTGGTTATGTCCCACCAGAAAAAGTTTAATTTTTAGGATGCATGTCCTGCATTCTGGGGTCATTTTTAGGAGATTTAACAATGCATTTGCAAGAATATGTGCACTCCCAAGCTACAACACTGCCTTTTCATGTTAAAAACTTATACACAATAGTTAACACCATCCAAATATATGTACGGAAACGAAACAAAGTGTTTGTCTTCTATTTTAAGTAAAAATGGTATTGATTAATAGCAAAACCAATCCAATCTTTTTTTTCATGTTAAAATGAATCGGGACACATTTGTTTACTGAGAGCAGTGTCAATGGGCGAATACAAAAGCCAGTGTTTTTTTTTACTTTTAGGGGAAGGGGGTCAGTGCCTTTTGAAGAGGGGAAAATGAGCATGTGGGGGAATTGTAATAGGTCGTAAATAAAAAAAAGAAAAAAAAAAAGAAATCATAAGTATGTAAATCTTTAAAACAATTTACATGTCAACATCCCTGTTCTTCATTGTTTGAAACTGTTAAACTGGCATTAAACCACACTTAAAAAAAAAAAATATTTTGAGGGGGGAATCTAGCCGAATATTTGGAGTAAAAACAAGAAAAGTCACTGTTAAGTGTCACATGCCCCCCAAATGGTCTGTGAAGAATAACAATATATGATATAATAGGTAGCGATGTATATATGAATATCAAAGGTAATGGACTAATGTTTCAGACTAGACATGCAATTCCATGTTTTTTTTACATTAAAGCATGACCTTGACCTTTGTGTAACCTTGATTTTGACATCTGATGTAATGGTCTGGGTATTTCAACAGTTAAATGCAGGTGAAACATTATCATGACATGCTGATCACTTTTGTCAAGCTATTTTAAAATCCCTAAATGTAAGTTACAGATCAATTGTTGATCAATTGATAAATTGAACCAAGTGTTTTTGAAATCCATCCATGCATGATAAAGTTATAGGACAAACGTGAAATTTCAAACAGATTCAAAGTGTTGTCATACATACTCAAAGTGTGACAGTGCCTAGGTTTTTCTTATGACACATCGTCACATCATCTTGATAAATTGAGCCAAGTTAAAGACAAAGTCACAGACCAGACACGCAATATCAAACAAATTGAAAGTGTGACCTTGACCTTTGAGGAAAGGTTCTGGGTCTTACATGCGACACTTAATTATGTCATGTTTATCAACTGAGCCTAGTGTTTTCAAAATATATCCATAGATGACAAAGTTATAGATTGGACAAGAAATCTCACACAGACTGAAAGTGTTGTCAAACAAACTCAATGTGCGACCTTGACCTTTGAGGTACGCATGTGGGTCTTACACTTGACACTTTGTAATGTCATGCTGATGAATTGAGCCAAGTGTTTTTGAAATTTTTATCCATAGGTGACAAAGTTTCAGACCGGACACGAAATCTCAATCAGACTGAAAGTGTCATCAACCAAAGTTAAATTGTGACCTTGACCTTTGAAGTGGGATTCTGGGTGTAACGCGCAACACATTGTCATTTTATGTCAGTCATTTGTAGCTAGTATTAACAAAATCCATTTATGCATGACAAAGTTACAGGCCAGACACGAAATCTCAAACAGACTGAAAGTGTTGTCAACCAAACTCAAAGTGTGACCTTGACCTTTGAAGTATAGGTATGGGTATAACTTGCGTCACATCATCATGTTATGTTGATCATTTGTAGCAAGTATTTATAAAACACATCTATGCTTGACAAAGTTACAGACCGGACACAAAATCTCACACAAACTCAAAGTGTTGTCGAACAAACTCAAATTGTGATCTTGACCTTTGAGGTATGGGTGTGGGTCTTACTCGTGACATGTCATCATGTTATGTTGATCATTTGTAGCTATTTTAATTAAAATTCATCTATGCATGACAAAGTTACAGGCCGGAAACAAAATCTCACACAAACTCAAATTATGACCTTGACCTTTGAGGTAAGGGTGTGGGTCATACTCACGACACATCATCATGTTATGTTGATCATTTGTAGCAAGTATCAACAAAATCCATCTATGCATGACAAAGTTACAGGCCGGAAACGAAATCTCACACAAACTCAAAGTGTTGTCAAACAAAGTCAAATTGTGACCTCGAACTTTCAGGTACAGGTGTGGGTCTTACTCGCGACACGTCATCATGTTATGTTGATCATTTGTAGCAAGTATCAACAAAATCCATCTATGCATGACAAAGTTACAGGCCGGAAACGAAATCTCACACAAACTCAAAAGTGTTGTCAAACAAAGTCAAATTGTGACCTCGACCTTTAAGGTACGGGTGTGGGTCTTACTCGCGACACGTCGTCATGTTACGTTGATCATTTGTAGCAAGTATCAACTAAATCAATCTATGCATGACAAAGTTACAGGCCAGAAACGAAATACTGGACGGAATGACGGAAGGAAGGACGGAAGTTCTCACAAATGGGTATTTAAGTGGCTTCTTTGCATCAATCGTATTACTTGTGTGGCTAAATTTTAGCCAGGTAAGAGAAAAAAAGCCACCTAAGAGCTGTTTTTTAAGTGTCTAGAACAACCACGTAATGTTTTTTCAACAGCTTTTCAACTGTCCATAAAAATTACTAACCCTAAACTCTAGACACTTAAATACCCATTTGACCGCCCGGACAGACAGAGGACGGGGGCATAACAAAAAAAATTTGGGGGGGGCATAAAAACACTGAAAGCTAACCAGGATAGTCTCAAAATACAACCATCATACCGACATCTTTATCCTGGGCCAACTCATCGTAGGACCCATAAGCTTTCTTAAACTTGAACTTCTCTGCAAACTTCTGCGCTTTTTCTACATCTCGAGAAGCCACTGCAATAAACTGGAGGGTAAAGAAATGGTTAAAAATTAATATTAGTATTACTGGTTTTGGGAACTTGAACACAGTAAGATAGCATAAGAAGGTATATAATTAGGCCATAATAAATTCATCACTAAATTATCATCCCCACCCGCTCCCTCCTTTTCAGAACATTTTTATTTTCATAAAAAAATTAAAAATAAAAATAAAAATTAAAAAAAAATTAAAAAAACATAAAATAATTATAAATAAAAATAAAAAAAAAATCTTCCCGCCCTCCCATGTTTTTAAGAAAAATTTGGAGGATAATCTAGCAATTAATTGATAATGGCCTTATTGATAGAAATTCTGTATATAGAACAATGACATTATCCTGTGAGCTGGTCTATGTATACTTTGTCAAGATAAATACTTATTTAAATTAGACCCCTCCTGTTATTTGTTCCCATACAATCAGCAGCGACAATTTTTCATATAATATATAAGTATGAATTAATTGCAATAAAATAAAAACAAAAATAAAGACCTCATGTTTTACTGTTAAACCCAGATTTAAACTCCATTTTTTCTTGAGTTCAACGCAATTTTCAACAGACTTCAGATAATCGTATATGTGGCATATTATCCAGTTTTATTAGTGGAGGAAGACCTCAAAATATATCTGAGTAGAACCTTTATTGTTTCGAAGATAACGGGCAAACATTTTCACACAAAGTTTATGTACTGAGTTTGGCTCGAACCCAAGACATCAGCACTGTGGTCATTTAACAACATTGCTTTATACCAATTGTTCATGGAGGACACTTAATGATAGTGGAGATGGTTGTGATGTATCATTAATTAAAAAGGGGCCATAATTCTTGCTAAAATTAAAATGGGAGTTATCCCAATTGTCTTATTGATGGCAATGAAGGCACATGTAAAACTTGAGAGCAGTGTTGATTTTTCAGTCCCACGTAAGGTCTTGTGATGAAGAGCATTGTGTACTAATTTTAATGAGTAGTGCTATGTAAATTATGTTTGTTTTAGTTATAATATTGAGCGGATATTAGATGAATGAGTGTTTATAAATGCTTACCAATTCATAAAAAAGTAAAGCTAACAAGTCACATTCTCTGTGACGATTGATATGTACATTTTGTCTCATAATTATTCACCTCTCACCTCTGATTCATGTGGAAGAGTTAACAGTTACTTGCAGAGATGGGTTAACCGTCCAGGATGATAAGAAAGACTGGTTAGGTAAACGAATCATCTGTTAACCTTAAATAGCATTAAAATGATGCTTAACATTCAATTAACAAGAATTCCACGAATGATATGTCTCGCAGTGTCCACTTTGACCATTAATACACACATTGGAGAGAAAAAATTAAAATTTTATATTCATGCAAGAGTTATCTAACTTGGTTAATGTAGTAGGTTTAATGACTACAAAATATAATATTGTAGGAAGTATTGTGTGAAGTTTCGATCAAATACATTAAGTGATTTTTTAGATATTAACTTGATGGTAGTTGTGCACAAAACTTTAACCAGTATTTCTAAGTAAAACATATTTATACAAAAAAGAAGAAATAAAGAAATAAATTAAAAAAAAGAAAAGTACTCAGCATCTGCATTATATAATGCAGGGTGTTAGTTGTAACTATGATCCAAGTATGAGTGTCCTAGCACTAGTACTTATTGAGAAATAGTGTCAAAAATGAAAACTTAATGTTGGAGCTAAATGCAAAATTCAGCATCAAACAATGTCAATGATCCATGAAATGTAGGTCACACTCAGCATCTGCAGTATATAATGTTATGCAGGGTGTTAGTTGTAACTATGATCCAAGTATGAGTGTCCTAGCATGTGTACTTGTTGAGAAATAGTGTAAAAACAAAAACTTAACGTTGGAGCTTAATGCAAAATTCAGCATCAAACAATGTCAATTGACCATGAAATGTAGGTCACACTCAGCATCTGCAGTATAAAATGTAATGCAGGGTGTTAGTTGTAACTATGATCCAAGTATGAGTGTCCTAGCACTTCGACTTGTTGAGAAATAGTGTAAAAACGAAAACTTAACGTTGAAGGTAAATGCACAATTCAGCATCAAACAATGTCAATGGACCATAAAATGTAGGTCACACTCAGCATCTGCGGTGTATAATATGATGCAGGGTGTAAGTTTTAACTATGATCCACGTATGAGTGTCCTAGCACTTTAAAACGAAAACTTAACGTTGGAGCTAAATATAAATGTTTGACGCCGCCGCCGCAGTTGACGGAAAAGCAACACCTCAATCTCGTCTCTCCTTCGTCGCGGCAAGACAAAAAGTACAGAATTTTTGTTTATTCTTGAAACAAAGGCCATGATAAGAAACCAGGTGAGTATCCAATATTGACTGATCCAGCTTTGCAGATAAATTCTTCTAAAGTTGTAATTACTGGGTGACACTCACCTCATGATCAGTTGCTGGCAAATTGTCCTGAATCGCAGTGAAGAAGTCAGATGATATCTTGCCTGGTCCTACACATGCCCATTTTGTTGCCATTGTGGTTCAGAATTATGTCTGCAATAAAAACTACTTAGGTAATACAAGTTTGAGATAATATTATGTACAGCAGGTTGGATACTCAAATTACAAAAAAAAGTCCATTCACGCCTTATTTAATCAGGCTACTGTCAATACACCCATTAAAGGTTCCCAATAGTTTAACCACATCATGGGAATACTCTTCCAGAGGGATGCAATGACTAGAAGAGAACATCAGAGATCAGAGTCTCTGATTAATCTAGGCACTTTTCATCTCACTGCGATGAAGGAGCGAAAGCGAGATTAAGGTGTTGGGGCGGCGTCAAACATTCATATTTAGCTCCGACGCTAAGTTTTCGTTTTTACACTATTTCTCAACAAATACAAGTGCTAGGACACTCATACTTGAATCATAGTTACAACTAACACCCTGCATCACATTATATACTGCAGATACTGAGTATGACCTACATTGCATGGTCCATTGACTTTGTTTGATGCTGAATTGTGCATTTACCTCCAACGTTAAGTTGGAGTTAAGTCGGATAAGTTAATATTTCTCAATAAATACAATTGCTAGGACACTCATACTTGGATCATAGTTACAACTTACACCCTGCATTAAATAATAAAATGCAGGTGCTGAGTACTTTTTTTTTTAATTTATTTAATTTTTTTTTTTAAAATAAGTTTTGCTTAGAAACACTGGTTAAAGTTTTGGGTGCATCTACCATCAAGTTCATATCTCAAAAATCACTTAATGTATTTGATCAAAACTTCACACAATACTTCCTACAATTAAACCTACTACATTAACCAAGTTAGATAACTCTTGCATGAATATAATGCTTCTTGTTACTTAAAAGTTCTTGTGTCATATTTTTGCAAATCCTGGCTGTTACTAAGTTCATAAAATCCAATAACTATTGTAAATAACCACTTTTTAATATATTATGGAAGTTGTTATGTCATTTCTCTGTTACCACTGGATTAAAAAAATAATTTTTGAGCTTTACAGATACATGCGGCCATTTTTGTCATTGTATTTTAATTTTTTTCTTTCCCATGCGTGTATTAACGGTCAAAGCTGACATGGCGAGACATATCATTCCACGTTATTCTTGTTCTAATATAATGCACTCGAGATTGTTTTCAGTTAAAACTTAATATCTATATCGTTGCTAAAATCATGATTTACACCCCTCCCTCGTTGCAACATACACCATTATATGCCCACCCGCGGTATCCTGTATCCGGCTCTGGAATACCACAAATCAGCACTGTCAATGTTATTCCAGAAATATTTGTTGTAAAAAATTACATAGCACATTTGAGCAAAATCGTTTATTACACAGGTCATATAATATGGAAGAGTACAGTATCACAACCATAACTCTTAGTCTGAAGTTTGTTCTTTGTGCAATGTGTGTAACTGTTTCTTTCGTTCATAGTTTAACGTTTGCAATTCGAATCCTTTTGAAACATGTGATTATACTGAACTCGTTATATTATGACAGGAAGTATGCAACTTTTACAATGATAGGATAGACAAATAGCAAAGTTACAATGGTGAAATGTTTCATTTCCCACAAGGAACTAAGAAGAAGAAAAAAATTAACACCCATTGCACAAAGAACAAAAAGACAAATTTCAGACTAAGAGTTATGGCGGTGATACCCTTCCATAATATATAAAAGCATGTTGTGTACGCAGATTCATGGGTTGTACAAGTTCTAGGTAAAATTCGCGAAAACAGATGACAATACAGTTTCAGTCAAATCATTGGCAATTGAATAATTATTTACTTAAACTTGTGTTAAATTCAAGTAATTTATTACCTGTTATATCAAACTAAAATTTAGATGTTAAATGACATTCAATCCTAACCTTGGACTTTGATACTGATGTAAAAAGTCCGTTTTACTCTCACGTGACATGGGCTCAAGTGGGGAAATATATTTCATTCCAAATTTAAAATTAACATAATTGCTCAACATATCCTTACATCTTAATTATCTGTTATTCAGTATTTGCACTGTATCCATACTGGTGTATCTCATTTTAAAATAAAAGTTAAAAATAATTTTATTTTTTAGGTTTGGTAAAACTACAAATAACCCGCTGAGAGCCCCTTCTTGCTGGTACCTTATATCAAACAGGAACCAGGCTACTTCACCAAAAACACCGAGAGCTCCAAATTAATCTATTTTTAGCTCACCATTTGCACATTTCAAAATGTCTAATTAACAGGTGTTTTGGGAGTTTTCAAACTATTTGCTATAATATTTAACTGGTGTTTGAGGTTTCATGCATTCGTTCTGAGATGATAGTATTCTTTTTTTGTAGAATGCACTATAAGAACACTACTATTTCTGAAAATATCGGAGAAAAATCTTACAAATTGATAGTCAAATAGAGCACCTGTTCATTTTCACTCCGCCTAATGGCCGACTTTCCAAATATGGAACTTGCTTTGACAGCGTTTCCATGGATCCACCAATCAAATAAGTTTCTTTGAAGATTTCAACCAATGAAATTGTACAATTTTAAAAGTATTACGTTTCTTTGTTATGAGGCCGGCTAACCGATTTACTACGAATTCTACAACTTCCTGTGAAAATTTGAACGTTGTGGTTTCAAAATATTTTTTTCGACAACCTATTTCGAGGAAATAAATAGTGACAATTTTCGTCAAAGGTGTTCGAAGACATGTTCATGCATATGAAGGATAACTGTGTTAATAAATCTGGGTTGTAGAAGGTAAATATGATATTCAATGGCTTGCACATTTTCCATGCATGTTTGTGTACAATTTCTATGGTTAGACGTCAGTAAACTAAATATATACTATATCATATATATATATGCCTTTTTGTCTTACACCTTGCACTTCACAATCGTATTTAATGCCACATATTTGCTTGCATTTTGAAGAAAATTTTACAGTCCACTCTTGAATGAGATGTGCACTGTTGTTTAGTGCCATATACTATATGTATGTATATATATATATATATATCTACGATATACCATGTGTCCTGTATACATGTAAACTACAGGATTATTTTTCTTTTTTTTGTCTACTACAATGTATTGAATAGTTCAACATGAATGTATGAATACTTATAGTGTCTTAATAATGACGCCTAATTTGCTGTCATTTCAGCCTTGTTTCTGCATATTTTAACATTTTTTTAATTTGATTTATAAGATAGTATGCTTTCACAGAACATTGCCCGAAGCAGACACATTGGGAGTGCATTTGAGTAAAGACCCCACAAAGAAGCGAACCAGAGACCTCAGGATCTTAGAGCAAGCATGTAAATCCACCACAACTCCTTCAATTTGATGTAAATAAACCACCCTCTTGGTCTTAGACAAGACGAATAGTACCAAATAGCTGTAACTAAAATCTCTATATTCGGCTATTGTGTTTGAAAGTAAACTTTTTGTTCTCTTTTATAAATAACTCAATACAAATTTACATTTCTTACAGGACAAAAAATTAGCCGCTTGAAAATGACAGCCATGGATTTCTTACCAAGTGATTTGGAGCAAATGAATACAAACTTTCTGGATATGATTGAAAATGATGCCAATTCTCAGATTTTGGATATCGACAATTTTAATTCAGACAAATTAAACGAGTTTCTCAATGGAGATATTCTACAAGAGTCAACTGCAAATCCTCACATGGACTTCACTGACAATGATGATCTTACTAACTCGAACTGGTTCCAAAACCTACAGTGTTACGACACTTCAAAAGTTCCTCAGAGTTTAATTGATGCTTCGAATGGTATTGAAAATAACAATCCAAACTTATTAGTCAACCCACAAAGTGTTCTACCAATGCATTCAACACATCAAATTCAGACCAGCACACAGCAACTGAATCAAATAAATGCTCGCAATGGAATAGCTGTGAAAATAAACGGACAAGATGCTGTACTGACACCGACACAGCATCCTCAGATTCAGTATGTGACTGTTCAAAATGTTGGTACTGATAGTTTAAATAATATGCAGCTAGGTTATACCGTCCAGCCAATAACATTATGTCAGCAGCAACAGTTGCGCAACATACAAACAATAGCATCTCCGTCCCTCAGTTCGCCAGTGCTTGTAGAACACTTACAAAATGGAATGCATATTAATACGCAGCCTTTGAATAACAATAATAAAGTGAATATTCAGCAGAAGAAGCCAGAGAAAGTTTACCCAAAACCTGTGTATTCTTACAGTTGTCTTATTGCAATGGCGTTGAAAAACAGCAAAACAGGAAATTTACCAGTCAGTGAAATATATAGTTTCATGATGTAAGTATATTTATGGTGTACATGTGTGTATATAGAATTTCCCCTTAAATAGTATTCAACATTAAATTGCTGATTCAGGGGAAGAGCATTGAACCCACGATCAGAGGTTACGGGATTGATCCTGTCACATCACATTATGTTGTTCTCCACACACTGCGTAAGTAACGTTCATTCTACCAAGTTGAAAAAACGTTGTTCACTGCGTGTATCTGCTATTGTACCGAAATTATTTTATTAAATGTTTATCAACTTGTATGATTTTACAATGACTACAAATCTTCTTATGTAAACAAACACAGCAATAAAGGAGTCTCAAATGTTTTTAAGGGGATAATCTGTATATAATTCTACTTACAAATAAACCCAAGAAATAGACATTGAAAACCATTAATATTTTGATATTCAAAAACTGGGTTTTAAAAGTTTAATTACAGTGTCAGTTTTATTAGAATGGCCCCGAGACAATCGTGTATGCAGCTCTTTGATCTCTTGTTCACCTAGAGGTTTTATTTCTTGAATGGACATGTATAATTTATCTGTCATAAATCAAAGAGGCCAGGTGATAACAGCTAGGGTCAGTCTTGCCAATTGCCACATTTGACAGGTGATGTAACAATCCAGCAGTCACTGATCATACATCTTAATTGACCCGTGTATACCCACCTGTAAGATGGTCTATATATATCCGCCATGCCAGTTTCAACTTCCTGGTTCTATGTATATTTTACTGTTAAGAGTAGTCTTCCTAGTCTTAGAAATGATTTATTAATATAATTAAACACGTTTATAACATGTATGCACTTGCATGAGTGTTGCCTACAACTAATGTTATCGTATATTCCCTTATTAACGGGGCTAATCTAATAAACTGGATTTAAGGTTTTTTCCAGGGCTTTATTGGTTTTATTGTATTTTTAACTGTTGTTAAATTTCCTTTTTAACTTTTATAAATGCCCCCACCTTGTAAAATGAAACGCCCCTGTGGGCGTTAATAAAGGAATATACGGTATTTATGCTTTTAAAAAATAAATGTATGGTGTGCCAGGTCTGTCTTTGCAACTAGTAATTATAAATGTTCGTGACTTGTAAATTTATTTTGTATGTGAAACTTGGCTCAATGACCAATATTTAAATTAGTATGACCTGTCATGCACACGTTTACACATGTGTGAACTGATTTACTGACAGGGTCCTTCCAAGATCCAATTTAATTTATGACCACTTTATCTATAGACAGACCTGTCTGCTTTATCGTGTAGAAAAAGGAAGTAAAATCTTGCATAATTGCTATGTATACAAGTGTTTATATTACAGAGCATTTTATTTTCTATTAATATATATAAAAAAAAAATTGAATCAAATGACTATCCATTTTCATTAAAATAACAATCAGCGATACAACATCATAAAATCTGATACTGTGATCAAGTGTAGATTTCCAAAATAGACATCTCTATAACATTGTAATGTTGCTATCTATATATAAACATTTATATGATACAGCTATAGCAAAGCTTGTGAAAATAAAGCCATTAACATTAAACAGAATGCTTGAGGTTGAAATATCAGCATATTAAACATATATTATCATGGACATACTTGTGTATAAATCCCCTAAAAATGTTTGAGATCCCATTTTGTATCGGTAATTTCTGTGTTTACAAGAAAATCAATAACCAGTGTAAAATGTAGAAATACAATAACTTTCGTGGAATGGCACATGTTGTCAACTTGTGATTATGAAGTGTTTGTTCAATGGCTTATTACTGACTTTCACATAGTTTACAACACCTGTACGTGCCAGTGTGTGTTGTGAATGGGAAATCCCCCTAGGCTAAAAATGTAAGTTCTCAGGTATGCAGAATAGGTTCAAGCATGTCATCAACTCCGCTATATCAATGATGTTTATAAATATTAAGTTATTAATAAATGTGTGTGAGTGTTATTGGCATTAATTGGACCGTCAGATTTTTTTAAGCACACAATAAATTGGTAGCAATTCGATAAAGAAAAAAGATATTTCAAGTAGTTGTGCATTTTTCATTGAATAATGAATAAAGATAAATTTATGTTTACAATTTGTGCTATAATGTGTGACTGTTAACATATTTTTAGGTTCGTCAAATGTATAGCTCTTAAAGTCTTTGTATGAATTAACACTAGGAAAATGCCAGGACTGGAGTATTAAAAAAATAAGAATCTTGTACATTCTAGTGACCTGTAGGGAGGCGGAGGGGACCTTTCTATCAAATGAAAGCATAGACCAGTATTTTTACTGATAGCAACCTCCCCTCGAACCCATTCAAGATCAATTGTAAAATATTATAGATTTCCAGAATGTATTTTAAATGCTGGGAAAGCTTTAGATCTACATTCATTAATGTTAGAACTCAAAACTATGTATTGATCAGAAAACAAGTTTTTTTATGCATGAAAATGAGAAAAAATATATACAAAAGGTGTAGTAAATGTTTTAAAAATAAATAAACCTTTAAGCAAGATATATTGTTTAAGATTCAAAGCGCTGGGGAAATTATACCATTTCTGATATGTTACTATACTTAGATTTAGATTGCTCAGAATAATATTTATTTCATATGAAATTATCAGGAATTTTTGTTTAAATATATTTTTTTTCATTTGCATTAATTTAGAACTTTTTTTTCTTTAAAACTTTTTAATTGAAAATTGTCCAACAGGTCAAAGGCTTTCCCCAGGCCAATAAGGCGTGGTGGTGCTGTGATCCCTTAATTTGAAATACACACATGCCGTTACCCTTTACTTCTTGACCATTGGTTCGAGTATTGCCAGTCAGTTTGTAACTGTGCAGGAGGCCTGGGATCTGATTTCACTTGGTTGCATACCGTATATATAGTTTATAAATATTATAAACATTGATTGTTATACTAAAAAGGCTTTATTGGGAGTATACCAGGAAAAAACGCCTTATGTAAATGTCTATATAAGAATTAAATCATTCTGAAAATGGATTAAAAGCATCTCATTATCATTAATAAATCAAATCTGAATGGCCTGATATCCAAAATCAATCGCAAGGTGACAATATTGATATTCAAATTGGACTGGTTACTCGAAACGAAATCCTCATTTTAAAAATAGAAAATGCTTAAATACTGATTGACAACCTTTACATCATCATTGGGACTATTTCTAAGATGAAACAATTATAAAAATTTTTACAACTTGTTAACCTGTATAATGTCACTCATTCAGTACCTGTATAACGGATCAAATTAAAATCAAAATATAGATCTATACATGACTCTTTTAATAAAGTTTCACAAAATATGTTGCAATTTTAAGCGGGAAATCAATATTAGTCTAATCTAGGCACGTAGTCCAGGTTAGGAAACCCGTTGATAATAATATTATTTTTGGGATGTTTAAATAGATATCCTTTAGACAATACAGGGTATTCCATAGTTGTACTGAAATATTCGGGTTTTTTTTACATTTATTAATGAGATGCTTTTTATCCAGTACGATAATTTTTTTTCATTTTAAGAAATTTAAAGCATTTTATCCTGGTACACTCCCTTTAATAGAAAACTTCCAGTTTAAATATAAATATATAGGCATTCAAATATGTACATGTTTTTATTTTTCAGAGGTAATTTTCCCTACTTTAAAACAGCTCCAGATGGATGGAAGGTATGTAGTGTTGTTTTCCTCCAATTGTTGCCTTGAACACGTTTTTAGGCCATAAAAAATTTATAAACAAGTTTCAAAATGGGGATTTTTTAATGATATAGATAATAAAAAATGATGTATATTTATACAGACATGAAATGAAAAAGTCATCAAGACCTTAAGGTATAAAACGATGCTTCATTTTGGCTAATTACGATTCCTTTGTAAAAAAAAAAATTGCAGTCTGGACAAGACATATTATGTTGGCTGGTGAAATACAGGGGGTGGGCAAGCAAGAAAACCTAGGAATTCATTTATTTTTGACAGAAGGATTGATAACACAATTTTGAGTATTCGTTAAGTGATGAAAAACATTCGTGTAGTTGTTTAATACACATGAATTCAGTATTAAAACATTTAACTAGATTTTGTTTTTCATCAGTGCCAAATCATGCTTCTAACAGTACTTATATGTATACGCAAGTATTTACAATTATTTTCAATCTGTTTCAAATTTAATATGATATTTTATCATTGTGATAAAAACAAAAGTACACATTTTAATTGCCGATTTAACTTTGTTGGAACACAGCAATGCTCTCAACACGTTGAATATGCACAATAAATGTGATGGCAAAACTGCTGACAATAGTATGTCGATAAAAAAAGAGAGGCAGTTATGGCACAAGGGTCAAATGTTTTATATGTGCAGCTGCAGTAGTTCTTAATTGAAAAATGAAATACAGAACTTTGCACTTATCAATATAGTTCATAAAGTAAACCAGTTCACAGCAAAAATTAACATATTTGAATTTCTTAATTAAATTATTGCATAATGTTGTTGTTTAGGGGAAAACGATGGGTTCATGATAAAAGAACTTGTCGTTGCTTTCAGCATCAAAATCCTCTTTTTGGGGATAATTTAAAAATAGTTTAATGGCAGGTACACAAAGAATACCCTGTAAATGTATAAATTTAACAAAATAAATGGGGATTTAGTTTAGGGTGTTTTTGTGTGTGTGGAACCAGGTTTTTTTCCTCTAAAATTTGATGTGATATATATGTATTTATAGGGTCTCCATTTAATACAGTTTTGTATCTATATAAAGAAATGACATTACATATGTTGCTAAAAAGTTACTAAAACCATTTTTATGTTAATATTTAATTGATGGCTTTTAAAAATCACCTGTTTCCATGTAATATTTGACTGGTTGACTGGTTTTACAAGTGAACAAAGAAGTACCATTCTACCTGTGCAAATTTGCCCAGTTGCCATCTGGCCTCAATCAATATTTAACCTTCTATAGATGAAAGAAAGGGGCCAATAGCTGGTAAAGGAAAGGTCACATGACTTGTATTGTATTGTATTTGATAATGTAAAAGGATGTTGGAATATAATACAGTATTTCAAGGGTTTACTAATAATTGTTGTGGTGGACTCGTTTATTATCAGTGATAATGGGTTTTTTGAAATAGTTACATTAAATAAGATCGACCATGGCTGTATTAAATTAGGCCGTCCTTAAAAAAATGTTTGTTTATTGTGCTTCGACACAGTATTTTTTATGTGGGTAGGTAGGTAGCTAATTTTTCCCCCACTAAATTTTGATATTGCATCTATAGTCATTTGAAAGAAAGATGGGCAGAAATCATGGGAAAAAATACATGTTGAAATTCAAAAAAAAAAAAATGGGTATCTGCAATTTAAGTGAATAGGTAATAGCACGGTAAACATTTTATTTTTTAAGGACGGCCATATCTACTTCAATCTCTTGGAATTGATATGACATCTGAAATATTAAATTCTTTCCTGCAGTTTCATGTTCCTTTATTCATTTAAAAATTGTATATAATAGTATTGGATGGGTGCCTGTAGCTTCCTTTTGTTCCTTTGAGCTGTTTCTACATATCAAATGTAAACTTGTGTGGATAATTTTCATGGAACAAAATATATTTTTGAAATAAAATACCAATCTGGTCCGGACTAGATTTAACCGGCAGACAGCCATTATTTGTGTAATATATACAGTTACATGATTAGTAATATGGAGCACTCAGTTTCCCATGTTCTGTAAACAATAGGTAAAATCTTTACCAAATTATATATAATTATTATCTACAACTTTTAAACTTACCTGGATATTGTGTTTGTGGTCAATAGGATGTCATAAGTCGATTTCCCTTTGTTAATTGTTTGATCCAAATCATACAAAAATACCATAGATTGAACAAGGTTACATTTGATCAAGAGGTGTCCTAGATTGAACATGGTTACATTTGATCAAGAGGTGTCCTAGATAGAACATGGTTACATTTGATCTTGAACAAGGTTTCATTTGATCAAGAGGTTTCCAGGATTGAACAAGGTTACATTTGATCAAGAGGTGTCCTAGATTGAACAAGGTTACATTTGATCAAGAGGTGTTATGGATTGAACAAGGTTTCATTTGATCAAGAGGTGTTATGGATTGAACATGATTTCATTTGATCAAGAAGTGTCATGGATTGAACATGGTTTCATTTGATCAAGAGGTGTCATGGATTGAACAAGGTTACATTTGATAAGGAGGTGTCCTAGATTGAACAAGGTTACATTTGATTAAGAGGTGTCCTAGATTGAACATGGCTACATTTGATTAAGAGGTGTCCTAGATTGAACATGGTAACATTTGATTAAGAGGTGTCCTAGATTGAACATGGTAACATTTGATTAAGAGGTGTCCTAGATTGAACAAGGTTACATTTGATCAAGAGGTGTCCTAGATTGAACAAGGTTACATTTGATCAAGAGGTGTCATGGATTGAACATGGTTTCATTTGATCAAGAGGTGTCATATATTGAACATGGTTACATTTGATCAAGAGATGTCCTAGATTGAACATGGTTACATTTGATCAAGAGGTGTGCTAACCTGTTATATAACAAAAATATATGCTTAAAAAATGTTTGTAAGTAGGTTCTCGATAATGATTTGTCCAAACATATTTTTTTAAGGATGGTCTTAGTTGTTAAGTCTTATTTTTGTGGGGGTTTTTTTAATGTAAATTTCACATCACTTTCAGAACTCTGTACGACACAACCTGTCTCTAAACAAGTGTTTTGCAAAGGTAGAAAGCAACAAGCCACCTGGTTCACACACAAGAAAGGGCTGTCTGTGGGCCCTGAACCCTGCCAAGGTGGAGAAGATGGAAGAGGAGATAGTGAAATGGAGAAAAAAGGACCCGGAGTCTGTAAAACTCAGCATGTCTTATCCTGGTAAGTGACTACAGTTCATGAGAACTACCTTGTGTAATTTTCTCACCTGCATGATACCGCAGTGGTAATCTAGTGGCAGAGCATCTGCCTTGCATGTGGAATGTCATTGGTTTGATTCCCAGCAGGGTTGTACTAAAGACTTGAGAAATGTTACTATAGAAGCTTGGCTTTCATCATTTGGAGGATAGTTCCAGGTATAGTCAGCCTGATGTCAGTATAATGTGACTGGGTGGGGTATCGTACCATGTGTCTGTGGCATGATGCTCCAGTTTGGCAGCACTCAGAATACTACTCCTCAAGTAGACACCATCGTGATATAAATGTAAAAATTGGCGAAAGTGCCGGTAAACACCATACAACAAAAACAACTACAGGTATAGTATGAAACGTGTACCATTTCTGTTATTAGTAGGAAAATAAAAATTACAGTCCACACACTAATTAGATGTTCTTGATACTGATTTGCCAAAAAAAAATCATCTGAACCGGTCATAATGATATAAACAAAACTGAATGGACATTGCAGTAATGTTTTGATTAAGCAGGCATTGTATAAATGTTTGAATGTTTTGTTGTTTTTTTCGATTTCAGTTCTGTGTCGACCAATTTGATAATCACATAATTTTTCTCATTTCATTTCAGAAAATCTCGAGTTGATAGAAGCGGGTAAAGCGGGACCACCATGTGAGTCAGAAGAGACCTCTACCCCGGTAAAGCAAGAGCCACAGTCCGTCCAGGCAACTCGGGTCAGTCATCAGCCTATACAGGTGGCGCCACGTGTATGTCATGCGAGACCGGCACCAGTACAGCGACTTATGGTGAAGCAAGAAGCAGCAGTGATGGTGAAGACTGACCCCGATCAAACAATAAATCAAGTCAAGGAAATCAGCGGTTTTGACCCGGCCCTGTCTGACCTTGCCTTACAGGTACATGAAGTTCATATCAAATTTCTGGTCTTCATATTTATTTGTATATAAAAAACAATATAGATTGGTTTTTAATGATCTTATTCGCCAGGCCTGATTAGCTTGGACGGTAACGTGTCTGACTATCAATCCAGGGGTTGTAGTTTGAATCTCCGCTTGGCAACAGTCTATGTAATGATTGATATACAACATTTTGTCTCATTATAATTTGTCTCTCAACGCTGATTCAAGTGGGAAAGTTATCAGTTACTTGTGGAGATGGGGTGTGCTCGAGTACTGGTTAACCTTTCAGGATCCCAGGAAGCGGTGGTTAGGTTAACTGATCGTCTGTTAGCCCAGGATGGCATAAAATTTAAAAAATGACTAAATATCCAATCAATCAATCAATAAAGATCTAATTCAAATTTTATGTTTATATGGTCAACTAGTATTGTTGATAAGTAATTGTAAAATATAGTTACATTCATTACAATAATTTTTAGGTTATCATGTAATAATTTTTTTTAAAAATGACACTAGTAAGAGTTTTATAATTGTCATAAAAAAGTTTTTTGTCAAAGTCTAGTTTCAATGCAAACAGAACATTGACAAAATTTGCAGTGGGGAAACCAAACTTCGACTAGGTCACTCTTTATCGCGGCCAGAAAGTGACAGCTCCTGTATAATAAACACAGATTGATGAATGTCACAGTCTGTTTATATGTAAATCTTGCGTGCGATGTAGAAAAAAAAGGCAATTTGATATTTGAAAACTTTGTACCAATAGTTTGATTAATGTCAACATGGAACAATTTGTAGTTTTTAATACTTCTGCTGGTATAGACTATTTGTCTATATTTATGCAGATTCAGATCAGTGTAGTTGTCTATATTGATGCAGATTCAGATCAGTGTAGTTGTCTATATTGATGCAGATTCAGATCAGTGTAGTTGTCTATATTGATGCAGATCCAGGTCAGTGTAGTTGTCTATATTGATGCAGATTCAGATCAGTGTAGTTGTCTATATTGATGCAGATTCAGATCAGTGTAAGATCAGTGTAGTTGTCTATATTGATGCAGATTCAGATCAATGTAGTTGTCTATATTGATGCAGATTCAGATCAGTGTAGTTGTCTATATTTATGCAGATTCAGATCAGTGTAGTTGTCTATATTGATGCAGATTCAGATCAGTGTAGTTGTCTATATTGATGCCGATTCAGACCAGTGTAGTTGTCTATATTGATGCCGATTCAGACCAGTGTAGTTGTCTATATTGATGCCGATTCAGACCAGTGTAGTTGTCTATATTGATGCAGATTCAGATCAGTGTAGTTGTCTATATTGATGCAGATTCAGATCAGTGTAGTTGTCTATATTTATGCAGATTCAGATCAGTGTAGTTGTCTATATTGATGCAGATTCAGATCAGTGTAGTTGTCTATATTGATGCAGATTCAGATCAGTGTAGTTGTCTATATTTATGCAGATTCAGATCAGTGTAGTTGTCTATATTGATGCAGATTCAGATCAGTGTAGTTGTCTATATTGATGCAGATTCAGATCAGTGTAGTTGTCTATATTTATTCAGATCCAGGTCAGTGTAGTTGTCTATATTTATGCAGATCCAGGTCAGTGTAGTTGTCTATATTGATGCAGATCCAGGTCAGTGTAGTTGTCTATATTGATGCAGATCCAGGTCAGTGTAGTTGTCTATATTGATGCAGATCCAGGTCAGTGTAGTTGTCTATATTGATGCAGATTCAGGTCAGTGTAGTTGTCTATATTTATGCAGATTCAGGTCAGTGTAGTTGTCTATATTTATGCAGATTCAAGTCAGTGTAGTTGTCTATATTGATGCAGATTCAGGTCAGTGTAGTTGTGTATATTGATGCAGATTCAGATCAGTGTAGATGTCTATATTTATGCAGATTCAGGTCAGTGTAGTTGTCTATATTGATGCAGATTCAGGTCAGTGTAGTTGTCTATATTGATGCAGATTCAGGTCAGTGTAGTTGTCTATATTGATGCAGATTCAGATCAGTGTAGTTGTCTATATTTATGCAGATTCAGATCAGTGTAGTTGTCTATATTTATGCAGATTCAGATCAGTGTAGTTGTCTATATTGATGCAGATTCAGATCAGTGTAGTTGTCTATATTGATGCAGATTCAGATCAGTGTAGTTGTCTATATTGATGCAGATTCAGATCAGTGTAGTTGTCTATATTTATGCAGATTCAGGTCTGTGTAGTTGTCTATATTGATGCAGATTCAGGTCAGTGTAGTTGTCTATATTGATGCAGATTCAGGTCAGTGTAGTTGTCTATATTGATGCAGATTCAGATCAGTGTAGTTGTCTATATTGATGCAGATTCAGATCAGTGTAGTTGTCTATATTGATGCAGATTCAGATCAGTGTAGTTGTCTATATTGATGCAGATTCAGATCAGTGTAGTTGTCTATATTGATGCAGATTCAGATCAGTGTAGTTGTCTATATTTATGCAGGTCCTGTATGTTTCAATTCTAGTGGTCACCACTTGTATATATATACACTATATACATACAATTTGATATTTATGGAATCTCTGTAGCTCGTCAACATTTTAGGCAGGGGAAATAACTCTGCAAGGCCTATAACAGAGGAAAGAAACATGACACAATGTTACATCCTTTTTTTTTTTTTTATAATTGTATTATTAATTCATTGATTGTTTTCTACGATTACTCTCTCTCAGTCCAGCATATGGCATCTGCTGGAAAGATTAATCAGAAAGCATCCACGCTGGGTTTGTAAAACTTTGCTTGTGGATAGATAGCAATAAGGAGATAATGCAGGTCATTTTAGTTTTCAGTTAGACAAAAATTGTGATTGTTGTGGCAAAATAAGAGTAAAATTACAGATACAACCTAGAACCTATGGTAACACAAAAAGTATCCAGGCAACTTTTTATGAAACTTGGCATCCAGGTTTCAACTCTAAGTACAGATATGTACGTTTACAAAGTCCTGCCTGTAAACCAGTAGGGGACAAATGTGTTGCTTGCAAAACCTTAGTGTCTTGTTTATTGTAAATTCATCTGATTGTTTTTTTGTGCTTTTCAGAATGGTTTGTGGGATGACGAGCTTACAATAGGTATAGGTAATGCTTCATCACACAATAACATGTGTTCATCTCCTCTTACATCCCCAACTATTAATGGTGAGTATTAATTTCTTCTGCTATTCTGTTATATATGAAACTAATGTTTGAATATTTTACATTCCCCACAGCAAAGTTGTAGAGAGTTGCTAGTTTCACTATGTACCCAGAGTACTGGTATATACAGTAGAACCTCGTTGGCTTTAACGTGGATGACTCAAACACCACATATAGCTTGAACAACTTATCTGGTCGCAGCCATGTTCCCTATGATATATTTGCATGTACATGTATAGTATGATGTTGAACAATGCTCAACTTGAACAACCCTTAACTCCGACTATTTTGTCCAGTCCCGTCGAGTTCGAGCCATCAAAGTTCTTGACTACTGTATGTATATATAGAAAGCAGTATATGTGTCAAGTTTGTCATTTTTTTTAGGGATTTAAATTAGTCTGGCATTATTGATCAGTATGACATGGTAAAGTGTCACTCAATGATCTAGCTCTATTGCTTTATGGTCAAGGTCACACTTTGTGGTCAAATAACATATTACTGACATGTATGTTGAAAGCGGTACTTGTGTCCAATCTGTAAGTGTGTCCTTACATCCTCGGCAATGAACCCTCTAATAAAGTTGTTAGGGGTTATACTGTATCTACCATGTGTACACTTATGTCGCATATCTGCAGACAAAATCCATTTGAACCTGCTATTCCTTTCTTTATGCATAGATATCTTTCAAACCTTCCCTAGTTGTTGCTCGTAACTTTAGGGTGTGTCCTGAATGTAAAATTAATTACCTGTGGCCAATAGCATGAGTGGCTGTAAGCTATAGAGTCCCTACACCGCTGCACACATGCAGAACCTTTTTTCTGGAAATTGGGAAGAGGCCCAAGCCTTCAAGATTAAATAACAGTGCAATTGAGGGGAAATTGAGGGGAAAAATATAAGAATTAGCCAACTGGAAAATAAAGCGTAATACTCAAGATATTACAATAGTACATGTACTTCATATCCAGTTATTTCCATTTTGGGATTTTTTTTATCTCAATTGGGAAAGTAACATCATTTTTTGAAGCCCTGACATAAGTTAAATAATTTTATTTTGTCTAATTACAGGCAATATTGGAACGCAGTATCATGGTAATATAACATATACATGTTCTTCAAACCCCTTACTTACTCGAAGCCCCATGAGAAACACAACTCCCACAAAGATGTACCCTCAGACTCCGACAAAAATTTTCCCTCAAACACCAACGCGGATTGTGCTGGCGTAGTTAATAAAGCCAGCAAAGACAATCATAGAACTAACAGTGACAGATTCACGAGTGTGACCAGCACCAGTTACACTTACATACTCAGAATTAGCTCTTAATTCCTCAAAGGAATACAGGATTGGCGTGGATGACCTTATCAATATCATCTGATGGTGTTGATATGATGTCTTTGGGAATATATGCAACAGTTTTTCTCCAAGTTGTTACCAAGTCATTTAAATGACCATTGGCTTTTGTGTTCGCTAGACAATGAACCGGCTTTCATCCTAATGGTTGAGTCAGCTTTCATCTTGCATTGAGTTAACATTCATGTTCGCAACTGAATCAGCATTAATATTGATCATGAAACCAGTAATTATCGAGCATGGAACCAACATTTATCATAAGAACAGAATCAGTATTCATCCTGCATGGCGCAACTGTCATTCTTCATGATTGTGGAACCAGCATTCCTCATATGATGGAACCAGCATTACTCGTGATGATGAAACCAGCATTCCTATTGATGATGGACCAGCATTCCTCTTGATGATGGAACCAGCATTCCTCATGATTGACGGACTAGCATTCATCGTGATTGATGGAACCAGCATTCATTGTGATGTTGAAACCAGTTTTATATCAAGGAAAACCATAAAGTTTTGATCATTTTTAAGTGTAGCAATGTGGGATCAAACCATAATGTTGACTAATGGTACAAGTGTTATTGATAATTGTCATGTGCCCAGTTACATCCTGGTATGGAACTGGCAATAGTTCAGTGCACACTGTAGAGTTCCAGATAAACATTTTATAAACACAAATTTTTACTATGCTTCTTTTGAATATTTTGGATGGGTTGGAAATACTGGCATATATAATGAAATTTAAAAATTCCTCTTCACTTTAAACAACCCCCAACAATCTCTTGATTTACTACTACCAATATTTTCTTCTTCAATTTCAAAAGATATTCTAAAGCTCACCAAATATACTGTTTAGATTTTTGGATGACCCAGGGTCTTTGGACTGGGTTACAATGATTCAGACGTTTTAGTTTTAAAGTTGATAATATATATATTCATCTTCTTATGAGAGCTCTAAAGAGAATCTTGAAATTTAATTTTTTTTATCGAGTTTTGTTTTTTCTCTGCTTTCATTTGCAGAGTATTTACATCAAATCTGGAGCTCTTTACTTCTGAAATAAAGTGAACATAAAAAAGAGGAAAGAAAGAAATGATAGAGAGAATGAGAAAAGGAATGCATGTCTGAAAAGTTCTTTAATTTGCTCCATATTCAAGAGATCTCAAAATTTGTGAACCATATACTGGTGGTATTTGTGTGAATATGTAATAAAAGTTGATTGGCAAGTGCAAAAATTCAGCCATTTTGATTTTCATAACATTTTAATGCGTTCAATCATTATTATATTTTTGCTATATGTTAGGTAAATAATAGTTTCAAAGAGAAGCTGCCAGAAAATTAAATAGCTTTTATAACTTTTTATACACAGGACTCGTGCTTATATCCAATTACACATACTCACTTTTGTACAATATATATAGAGAACACGTTTATTTTTTTTCAAAAGGGCAGCAGAACTCATTACATATTTCATTAATGCTTATTTTGCTCAAAATACTAATATCACTGTAGTCATTAATCAATTTTTCATATTTATCATAATTATGTTTTTAATTAGAAATGACATTTATATTTACACTTTTAAAAATAGATTTTTCATTTGCTGTTGAAATTTTGTTTGTCTGCCAAAAAAAAAAATGTACATAACTTGTGTTTCTGATCTTTTTGTAAGATACATTCCATATTTATGTAGAGACTAGAACAATGCTGTTTTATACTAACAAGATTGGTGAATCTTGCATTTGAGTGGTTTGGCTATAAAGAGAAATCATTTTCAAGCATGTTGCAAATTTGGAGCAAGGATATATATTATTGGTGGTATTAGAATTTACAAATATTTAAAGTCGATGAAAAAAAAATTATCAATCGCACAGGTGCTGCAAATGTGTTTCTTTGTGAAATGTCAGTATGAACATAAAATATTTTGCATTAAAATCTCTTGTTTAATAGTTCATTTCGAATTCTTGGATAACAAATACTTCAGCACTTTCATACACACCTTTATATTAGACTTCTTTTAACCAGATTTTACTATACCAGTGTGTGGTGAATGTAGAAATGATAATATAGATTTGCAAATTTGAATTTATTCAATATGGCTAAATAAAGAAGTATTTTACTTTAGTGATTAATTTAAAATGAAAACTCAGAAATGTTTTAATTTTGAATCCCTACACTCAGGCCATGTGCTTTATTAATTGTTGCTCAAGAGACTCCAATATATATATATACTAGTGAGTATTTGAAGGTATTTTTCTCAGCAAGTTTAATTTCTAAATGATTTAATGTCAACCATTCTCATATTTGATACATGCATGTGCATTTTGCATTTATTCATCTACAGCATTTTGGGCCTGGACCCTTTATTGTTTGTGAATTTGTATTTTTATACACGATTTTTCTATCGAAGAATAATCCATGAAATCTCTAGTCCACAATGTGTTCTGACATTAGAAATGTATAGTTTTTTTAATTTGTTTCACTTTTTTTTCATATACAAATATGTTTGATAATGTCTTTTTTTGTGTTGTTTAAACTAAATAAAGGAACAAATAGTCAACAATAATTTGATTATTTAGATAATTAATTCCTTGTAATGTATTTAAACATCAATAAACAGAAATGTATAAGTACATTTTTCAAAATCTACATAAGAGCAGTAGGGATACTTGACTTATAATGTAGATTTTTCACTGCCAATTATAAAGACATTATTAAAAAAAGTGTCTGAAAATCTTGCTAAAATTATTGTGTTCGTAATTATATAGTTCCGGAAAAAAAACACAAATTGCTAGTTTGGTGCACAAAAATGTGTCTTTGTTCTTGTGTTTATTGTTTACTTATAATAATATGGTGTGTTCATGTTTTGTGATTAGACATAGAAGATATAACAGGATGTGATAACATCCAACCTATTGAGTATTGGGTTCAGATTTAAGTTTCAACATATATCTAGATTTAGGGGTCCTCTGACTGACCAAGTGGTCAAAGGCACTGTCCTCTACTGACCAATTACCTCTCATCCCCGAGGTTGTGGGTTGAAGCCAAGCTTGATCCAAATACCTTATGTGAGAAAGTTTGCCAGTTACTTGCAGAGGGATGGTGGTTCTACTGAGATTCCTCTACCAATAAAACTAAATATGCTATATATAACTTGCCATTTGTTGAAAATTGTGTATGACAACATTTTTGAAAAAGAATAAGAAAAATATCTATGGCTTTTTAAAGTATATGAGTGTGAAGTGAATTTTTCTTTTACTATCATCACCAATTGCTCACAATTGACAAAACTTGAAGGTGTATTATTGGGGATAGTGCAGATAAGACTTATTTTCAGACTTCTACCATAGATTGATAAGTGTTAATGCAAAGACACACTAGACATTGATTTAAAACCTAATCTAAAAGACACAGAGGTAGTTTAGAAGTGGTGATATGACATGTGTCTGCTTTGCTTAAAGAAAGTATATCAGGTTTTTTTTCTTCAAAATGTTTAAATTTGCTGATTTTTTTTTTCCAATATACTCACTGACCCTGTATTGCCATAAAGATATATATTTTAAAAAAAATACTGAAAGGCAATTTCCTCACTTGGCATACTTACCCAGGTTAGACTAAAATAGATTTCTCGCTTTGTGATGTATCAAATAAGTTTCATTTTGATATTGATTTATTCCGTCATACTGGTTTACACATTTTTTCATCTTAGAGAGTCTGAACAATGATGTGCAAGTCGTCAAGCAGTATTTAAGTGCTGTCTATTTTTAGCATGTTTTAAGTTTACCACTCTGATTAAGATATCATTTTTTGTCACATTTTGGTGGATTTAACATACCAAACCAATCGGGATTGATAATTCATGATGATAACATGCTTTGTAACCTTTTTTTTATCTTTTAAGATATCAATAGCTTGCTTTCCTGATATACTACCTTTAACAGAAGTTAACTGTTACAAAGACTCAGATACATCCAGTTACAAAGCTAGATATTTGCTTGTCTCTATATCATGCATAGGTTATTGAAACTTAGTCTGACATTTACTTGAAGGTTGGTGATGTTTAGCTGAGGCAAGGACTTGTATAGAAGGATAGGAAACTTGTATCTCCTGACTAAATGTTGTTGAAACAGCACACGAAGGATTAATTATTTGGCAAATTAATCATTCATAATTCACAGGCAACTGATTTCTTGTACCTACAATGTAAGTTGTATGAAATCGTAGATATTTAAACATGTTTCAATCACGCAAAATGATGTTGAATTAATGATATTAAGGTTTGAAGGAAAATTCTTCTAATTTGTCAATATTTTAGCTGCAGTATACAAATTTTGTAATCACAAGCACTTCAACAATTTTAAACATAAATTTCTAGGAATAGTATTGTTATGATGAGAATTTCATTCTACTTTGTAAGAAATTTTATTTGTGTTCGTGAGATGAATAGAAGTTAAGATAATTGAAAACAATATTATATTGAGATTTTGCGTGAATACACGAGTGTTCACAAAATCTCAATCAGTTGCCTTTTCTTCTCTATATAATTCCTTGGCTGATGATAGTATTTGATATTTAGTAAGTATAATATTTCATTTGATATATTTATAGCTCTAAAATGGCAGCAGCATTGTACATATTACTTGTGAAATGTGATGATGGGCAATAGATGGCTTCAGTTTCTAATATTGAATATTAACAAACAAAGAAGTGATTATTTGCGATATGTCAACTTGGCTTTCAAAGATATAGTGCTTTCATATAGATGTTTGTATTCACAATGTTGTATTGTATTACTGATATTGTGGTTTTAGTTTGAAGGGAGTATAAGAATGTATCGTGGGTTTGAGGGTTGGGTAGAGTATTTTGTTCCTGAGGAGCTGTGAATTCAATTCGAACCCTAAAAAAGCCATAGATAATTAGTTTACTTGCATACCAAACACTGAATAATTATTTTACATCATACATAATCATACTTCTAATTACTGGGTGTTTTAATGTTGCAGCGCAAGATTTTTTTAACTTGGCGCGTGGGTGAGAAAGAAAGATATGTTTGTTCAGTATTTGAGAATACAATTTCTAGCGTATTGCAGGATGGTAAATTATCAATGAATCACAGCAGTTAATCAAGTATTATACTTATGTTATTTCCAGGACCGTAATAGCGTTATGATTGGTAGATTGATGTATGATCAGCATAGACTTCTTCTATATTGAAGTCACATTCCCCTCCTTTTTTTAAAGGTTTAATACTGCTGATAAAGTCCCTGTGTGGTTCTGGGGTACCTTTTATTTACATAATGTTATCATTTGTTTTACATGTTAAAATAAAGTTAATGTCTGATAAAGTCCTATAAAACTAATACCGTTTTTGTATTGGTGTGTGCCATAGTTTATGTGAAAACAAAGGTTATGTTATGTGTAACTCGAACTTGTTAGTCAAGACTTACTTATACATGAACATACCATACCGTTTGTATTAGACTCAAAAGTATTTTTCATTTGAATGCGTGAAACGCTTCATTCTTGTGTTTTCTTTTCATCTTCTGTTTCTCCATTAAATATATATCTATATATGTAAATGTGAATATTGGCATTTGATATTCACTTTTATAATATGTACATAGATGATTGTGGATATGAAGATTTAGAAAAGTAGCGCTTATGTTGGTGAATTATTGTTAATCATGGATGCTTGAAATTTGACCATGTTCAATGTAGATGTATTTTCTGTTTGACTATCACTATTATTGTGTTGGATGTTAAATACTCAGGGAAAATCTACAGTGAATCATGCATTTAAGTAACTATGATCAAAACAACACTGATGAAAATATTTATTGTCGGATAATATAAGCACAACGATATCAAAAATCTTGATTTTCCAGATTTTGTTTTCTTATAACTGTTATAAATATTAGTTGATGGAAATGAATGGATGGTCATAGCCAAAATTTAATTTTATAGGAGGCACATTCTCAACCTTGCTAGCGGGAAGGAAGAGGGGATCCAGGGGTATGCCCCCTTCCCGTAAAAATAGGTCTTAGAATGTATATACTGCAGTTTCTCGATATCCAATATATTTTCATTTGTTAAGCCTTTTAAATCAGTAAAACTAACTGCATATAACTGCATGGGGATTTTCCCCATATTGTCTAAGGGCCATTTGTCTTAGGTCGTTGGTTTGAGCCAAGCTTGATCCAAAAACTTTTATGTGAGAAAATTTGCCAGTTAATTGCGGAAGGAAGTTTCTACTCAGATTCATTCTGTGATCTTCCTCAACCAATAGAATTGTATTTGCCATACATTAACCTATCATGTGTTGAAAATGACAAAAAATTCATTAAAAACGACAAAGGAGCTCATTTGAACAATTCAATCTTCAGTGATGCCCTAAAACATATATACATGTGCAATATTTACATCGAAGATATATATAATATAAACATTAACAGCGTGAAATTCGCTTAAAAAAAACAAATTTACAAACCTCGAAAGGAAATAAAAACATTTATTAAGTTGGTACTAATTCTGGGTATTCAATAAAACATCTGTTCAGATATCATTTACTTGATTGGTTATGCATAATATAATGAACATTGAATTGAACTAGTTTTTTTTATTTATTACTTGATTTAGTGAATATAGTGATTAAGTACTTAATTGAATTTTAAGTTGTAATTTATTCCTTGAATATTCATTTAATATTAATGAATTGTTAAGTATTAATTAAAAAAATATTTGATAATTGATTAATTTATTGATTTACTTTATATTACTTGTCAAGTGCTAAATTAAAATTAAGTTTGTTATTATTTATGTTGAAATGATCAAGTATTACTTAATGAAGTGTTCATAGCAGGTCAACTAATTAATGAGAAAACTTTTTTTAATATTGGTTACTAGTATATGAATTTATGAGCTTTTAAATTTTGGATTTGCAATTATCCAATATTTATTATTTCACATTTCATGTAAAAAATTAATTTAGCCAGTAATTTTGAATATTCAGAGTGTAACAAAGGTGATATGGAAGAATTCTGAAATGTCAGTATGTGAAACTTTTGCTTTGAAATGATATATTTATTGTAAATATAATTATATTTGAAATATGTTATTATGAAAATGTGATATCTATCTTGTACAGTTAGCACTGCCACTAAGACATGATTGCTAGACATTAGGCATTTTGAAAGGTCATTATACTAAGGACCCAAGTTCAGAATATAACTATATGTGTCTCCATTAAGGTCCTATATTTGAGCCCAATCCGGCCAAAAAAAATTATGTGAGAAAGTTGAGTAGATTATACATGTATTTATACGGATATATCTGGATATTTCAGATATGTGTCAAAAATGAAGTTTACCCCCATTTTTTAATACTGTTGATAGGTCAGTTTGAAACGGTGTCTTATGAAAATGTACCAAATTGCTACTTTTCTATCTATAGATGAACATAGGTTCATACAGATTCTCTTACTTCCTGGTATAAGAGTAACACTTTTCTAGATCCACTCTGTACACATTCTTTGTATTAAATGGGGAGCACTTGTCCTAAAGGTGCCTTTCGTTGTTTAACAGTTACATATAGCTTTTACACATCTGTGCTTAACAGTTACATATAACTTTTACACATCCGTGTTTAACAGTTACATATAGCTTTTACACATCCGTGTTTAACAGTTACATATAGCTTTTACACATCCGTGTTTAACAGTTACATATAGCTTTTACACATCCATGTTTAACAGCAGTTACATACAGCTTTTACACATCCATGTTTAACAGCAGTTACATACAGCTTTTACACATCCATGTTTAACAGCAGTTACATATAGCTTTTACACATCCATGTTTAACAGCAGTTACATATAGCTTTTACACATCCATGTTTAACAGCAGTTACATATAGCTTTTACACATCCATGTTTAACAGCAGTTACATATAGCTTTTAAACATCCATGTTTAACAGTTTCATATAGCTTTTACACATCCATGTTTAACAGTTACATATAGCTTTAACACATCCATGTTTAACAGTTATATATAGCTTTAACACATCCATGTTTAACAGTTATATATAGCTTTAACACATCCATGTTTAACAGTTACATATAGCTTTAACACATCCATGTTTAACAGTTACATATAGCTTTAACACATCCATGTTTAACAGCAACATATAGCTTTTACACATCCATGTTTAACAGTTACATATAGCTTTAACACATCCATGTTTAACAGTTGCATATAGCTTTAACACATCCATGTTTAACAGCAACATATAGCATTTACATGTCCATAAACAATAAATACCATCTCAGACAAAGACAGAGTGCGGTGGTGATCAAGTTTAAGACAGTGTATTAATTATGTCATTCTCGGTGATGTTCCTCTCCAGATCTCATCATTTTGGGAATTTCTATGTATTTTATTAATTGAATGATTGCTGGTTGTTTGAATGTTTGACATTGCTCACAGAAATCCTTGTCAATTGTAAACATGCATGGTCTATCCAGTTTTATTTCTTTTTTTCATCAATTTAGAAGAGAGTGCAAATGTAAATAGAGTAATTTGTTATATAGTTTGAATTAATGAATATACAACGAATTTCATTGCTGGAAAAATACTTTCAGGTTTGTTTGTGTGTAAAAGGGGGGATCATGTATCACAATGGTGATAAATATATCAATTAAGGCAGAAGAGGGGACAAGAGTGTATGAGGTGTGAAATTGAATTGCAAAATATCTGTTGTAGTTGTTTGTTTCAGATTCTAAATATGTTGTTGTATCTGAATATAAATTATTAAATAATTTCATAAAATTGAAGAAAATTATTTGCTTTGTATAAACTTAGAATTGCTTTGATTTTGTATTATCAATGATGATAAATTATACAATGTGTTTGATACATAGTTACTGTGCATGTTTTAACGCTTTTTACCTTTTTTTTTCGTGTTTATTTTTTTTTAAAAATTGGATTTTACTAATGTGTGTGATATTAACATTTTATATTAAAGGTTCCAATGTTAAATTTTTTTTGATTTTTTTTTTGTATATTTTATAACTGGACTATAATGTCCGCTCTCCCTGGAGCCTTTGATATGAAATACTGCCACAGATGACTGACAAAAAATACCGCGCTATATGCAGACCGCGTTATAGAGATATTTACCTTGAAAAGTCTCTTAAGTGAATGTATTGTTTGCATTGTAATGTGATATAACGCATATTTGGTTACAACAGATACACTTAGATATGTTTATAATTGATATATAAAAAAAAGAAAAGAAAAACATTTTCGTGTTTTGATAAAACTAAAATTGCAGCCATTTCCGTGTAACCCGGATGTAGAAAACGGTGTCTGTATAAAAAATCGCGCTTCTGTTTAATTTAAAGTCAACGCCATTAGTGTTACAATATTATAAAAGGAATAAAGATTATTCCTCTTTCTACTGTTTCCAGACATGATTATGGAATGATGTAATAAAATAACGGCAGTATATTTATACCTGTCAACAGCTTGGTTGCTTGCTCATGTGATCACTCAATAATAACAAAGTTTGCAAATGGCTTCCGTGTTTTGAGCATGTCAGCATTTATTGAATCAATCTGATTATTACAAACTGTTAACACTGAAACTATCTTTTAAAGCACCATGAGTTAAAGGTTATAATAGTTTGTTCTAATCAAGGCTAATTATTGAGTAGATTGTTGTTGTATGGTGTTTAGGGTCGCTTTCAAAATTTTTTTTGTCATATCGCGACAGTGTCTACTTGAGACAGTATTCTAAGCGCTCTCACAATGGAGTATCATGCCGCAGACACATGGTATGATACCCCACCCAGTCAATTATACTGACACCGGGTCGACCAGACCTAGAACTCTCCTCTTAATGCTGAGCGTCAAGCGAAGAAGCTTCTAGTTCCATTTTTAAAGTCTTTGGTATGACCCAGCCGGGGATTGAACCCTAGACCTTCCGCATGCGAAGCGGACGCTCTACCACTAGACCACACCGCGGTCCTTATTGAATAGAAGATGAGCACCTTTGTGCATGTACCAAGAGGCTCTACCACATACTTATCCAGATCCAGAACATGGCAACATGGCTTAGAAATAAATTAATTTTGAAGATGGAAATAAACTAAAGACGTTTATTTTGAGGTTAAACTTGTCAAGAATACAAATAAATGGAATACATCAAAAGGCATCAGTTGTATGGTTCCGCAGGGAATGGTTTCATGTACTGTTATATTACAAGAATAAAGTCATTGATGAAGAGTCTGCTTTTGGGGAGTTTGGATCAGAAGGCTCGGTCAATAGCTATCAGTCTTGAGGTAGTAAGTTCAATCTCCACCCCGTCACAGTCTCCGTGATTATTGATATACAACAATGGGTCTCATTGTCATTCGTCTCAGTCCTCTAATATAGAGGAAAAGTTGTCATTTACTTGGCAGAGATGAGTGTGCTTGAGTACTGGTTAACGATACCTTCCATGATTTCATGAAAGAATGCTTTTGTTTACTGATCATCTATTAGCTCTTGGTGGAATGAAATAATGCTAAATACTCTAGTATTCAACCAAACAAACAAACTGCTTATGGTGACAAGAAATCTTTTGAATGTCTAATAAAATATATAGCTTATAAAATGAAAGTAGATCGTGTATGAAATTGGATGAAAACGATGAAGATTGTTGCATTTATTACAAAAGTTCATGGATATTTTTTTTTTATTGTCAATTTAAAATTGAAAAATAAATATGTGTACCTTTTGTTTTATGGAACAATGTATTATTGTGTAATATGTACTTTGTAAGTCTGATTTCAAAAATATTTTATGTTTGGTCTGTGTGTTGTATAGACAGAATGTTTGTTATGACTTGATTTTATTAGTAATGTCATATAGAAGTTTATATCTAAATCTTTCAGTTGTTGGTTGCTATAGCAACAGTATATATGTGTAAAAGTGAATGTGAAAAATTGCTTATAAAAATACTGCCAATATGAAATGAATAAATATTTGTAAATAAATTTATTATTTTTCCCTTGTCTCCAGGTACCCCAAGTTAAACATAGGTAACTTAATTCTGCCTTGCATAATTGGTTCAAACACAGTTGCTTTCAAAGATAAGTACATGGTGCACATGACTGATGACTGTCAAGCAGTTTGCTTTTTTGTATTCTCACACAAAATTGGCTGAATGTTTTGAAACCAGTACATTATTTTGACTGTTCCCCAAGTTCTGGTCTGGGCTATTTCTCTACAACCTCTGGTTGGAATTTTATGAAACTTGCTAAGATGCATCATTACTAAGTCTAGATGCGCATATTGTCTTTGTGTTCCGGTTCAATGATTTTTCACAAGAGTTATGGCCCTTTGATTATGTTTGTGACCTAATTCTTGTCCGGGCTATTTCTCTACAACCTCTGGTTGGAATTTTATGAAACTTGCTAGGATGCATCATAACCAAGTGCAGATGCGCATATTGTCTTTGTTTTCTGGTTTGATGATTTTTCACGGAGTTATGGCCCTTTGATTCAGTGTGACCAAATTCTTGTCCGGGCTATTTTTCTACAACCTCTGGTATGAATTTTATGAAACTTGCTAGGATGCATCATTACCAAGTGCAGATGCGCATACAGTCTTTGTGTTCCTTTTTTCACGGAGTTATGACTCTTTCATTCTATTTGTGACCAAATTCTTGTCAGTGCTATTTCTCTACAATCCCATGTTTGAATTTTATGAAACTTGCTAGGATGCATCATTACCAAGTGCAGATGCGCTTATTGTCTTTGTGTTTCAGTTTGGTGAATTTTCACGGAGTAATGACCCTTTGGTTGAGTTGGTGACCAAATTATTGTCTGCGCTATTTCTCTACAACCACATGTTGGAATTTTGTGAAACTTGCTAGGATGCATCATTACCAAGTGCAGATGCGCATATTGTCTATGTGTTACAGTTCAATGTTTTTTTACGGAGTTATGGCCCTTTGATTGAGTCTGTGATCAAATTCTTGTCCATGCTATTTCTCTACAACACCATATTGGAATTTTATGAAACATGCTAGGATGCATCATTACCAAGTGCAGATGCGCATATTGTCTATGTGTACTGGTTTGATGTTTTTCACGGAGTTATGGCCCTTTGATTGAGTCTGTGACCAAATTATTGTCCACACTATTTCTCTACAACCCCATGTTTGAATTTTTGTGAAACTTGCTAGGATGCATCATTACCAAGTGCACATACGCATATTGTCTTTGTGTTCCGGTTTGATGATTTTTCACAGAGTTATTGCCCTTTGATGCATTCTGATCAAATTCTTCTCCATCTATTTCTCTACAACCTGTAGTTGGAATTTTATGAAACTTGCTAAGATGCATCATTACCAAGTGGAGATGTGCATATTGTCAACATGACGCTATTTCGCTACAACCTCTGGTTTTAATTCTGTAAAACTAGCTGGATCTGCGCATATTGTCATTTTGTTCCAGTTCAATGATTTGGTATTTTTCAACAAAGACTCCCTCACTTGGGGATCATTCATCGGTTCCACCTATATTTTCTTGTTTAATTACAGAACATGGGGAGCAAGCTATATAACTTGTGCAGAATAATGTATCACTTTCAATTGAGCAAGCTATAAAGCTTATACAGAATCATATATCACTCTCAATGGAGCAAGATTATATCTTACACAGAATAATGTATCACTCTCAATGGATCAAGCTATATAACTTATAACGAATCATGTATCACCCTCGGTGGAGCATGTTATATAGCTTATACAGAATCATGTATCACCCTCGATGGAGCAAGCTATATAGCTTATACAGAATCATGTATCACTCTCGATAGAGCAAGCTATATAGCTTATACAGAATAATATATCGCCCTAGATGGAGCAAGCTCTATAGCTGATACAGAATAATGTATCATCCTCGGTGGAGCAAGCTATATAGCTTGTACAGAATCATGTATCACTTTCGATACGCAAACTATATAGCTTATACAGAATAATGTATCACCTTGGATGGAGCAAGCTTTATAGCTGATACAGTATCATGTATCACCCTCGACTCGATGGAGCAAGATTATAGCTTATACAGAATAATGTATCACCCTGGATGGAGCAAGCTTTATAGCTGATACATCATCATGTTTTACCCTGAATGGAGCAAGCTTTATAGCTGATACAGAATCATGTATCACCCTCGAAGGAGCAAGCTTTATAGCTTATACAGAATAATGTATCACCCTTGATGGAGCAAGCTTTATAGCTGATACAGTATCATGTATCACCCTCGACTCGATAGAGCAAGTTTATAGCTTATACAGAATAATGTATCACCCTGGATGGAGCAAGCTTTATAGCTGATACATCATCATGTTTTACCCTGAATGGAGTAAGCTTTATAGCTGATACAGAATCATGTATCACCCTCGAAGGAGCAAGTTTTATAGCTTATACAGAATAATGTATCACCCTGGATGGAGCAAGCTTTATAGCTGATACAGAATCATGCATCACTCTCGATGGAGCAAGCTTTATAGCTTATACAGAATCATGTATCACCCTCGATGGAGCAAGCTGTATAGCTTATGAAGAATAATGTATCAATTTCGATGGAACAAGCTATTCTACTTATATAGAATAATGTATCGCTCTCGGTGGAGCAATTTATATAGCTTATACAGAATAATGTATCACTCTCGATGGAGCAAGCTTTATGACTGATACAGAATAATGTATCACCCTCGATGGAGCAAGCTTTATAGCTGATACAGAATCATGCATCACTATCTATGGAGAAAGCTTTATAGCTTATACAGAATCATGTATCACCCTCGATGGAGCAAACTGTATAGCTTATGAAGAAAAATGTATCAATTTCGATGGAACAAGCTATATTACTTATATAGAATAATGTATCACTCTCGGTGGAGCAATCTATATAGCTTATACAGAATAATGTATCACCCTCGATGGAGCAAGCTTTACAGGTTATACAGAATAATGTATCACCCTGGATGGAGCAAGCTTTATAGCTGATACAGAATCATGCATCACTCTCGATGGAGCAAGCTTGATAGCTTATACAGAATCATGCATCACCCTCGATGGAGCAAGCTGTATAGCTTATGAAGAATAATGTATCACTGTCGATGGAACAAGCTATATTACTTATACAGAATAATGTATCACTCTCGGTGGAGCAAGCTATATAGCTTATACAAAATAATGTATCACTCACGATGCAGCCAGCTTTATAGCTGATACAGAATAATGTATCACCCTCGATGGAGGAAGCTATAGCTTATACAGAATCATGAACCACCCTCGACGGAGAAATTGTATAGCTTATGCACAATCATGTATCACTCTCGATGAAGCAAGCTTTATAGCTTATACAGAATAATGAATCGCCCACGATGAAGCAAGTCCCATAGCTTATACAGTATAATGTATCACTCGATGGAGCAAGCTATATAGCTTATACAGAATCCTGAATCACCCTCGATTAAGCAAGCTCTATAGTTTATACAGAATCATTTATCACTCTCGATTAAGCAATCTCTATAGCTTATACAGAAAAATGTATCACTCGATGGAGCAATCCATATAGCTTATACAGACTAATGTATCACCCTCGATGGAGCAAGCTGTAAAGCTTATACAGAATTACGTATCACTTTCGATGAAGCAAGCTCTGTAGCTTATACAGAATAATGTATCACTCTCGATGGAGAAAGCTCTATAGCTTATACAGAATAATGTATCACTCGATCGAGCAAGCTCTGTAGCTTATACAGAATAATGAATCACCATCAATCGAGCAAGCCCTATAGCTTATACAAAATAATGTATCACTCGACTGAGCAAGCTGTATAGCGTATACAGAATAATGTATCACTCTCGATGGAGCAAGCTCTGTAGCTTATTCAGAATAATGTATCACCCTCGATTAAGCAATCCCTATAGCTTATGCAGAATAATGTATTACTCGATGGAGGAAGCTATATTGCTTATACAGAATAATGTATCACCCTCGATGAAGTAAGCTCTGTAGCTTATATAAATTAATGTAACACTCTCGATTGAGCAAGCTCTGTAGATTATACAGAATAATGTATCACTCTTGATGGAGCAAGCTATATAGCTTGTACAGAATCATGTATCACCCTCGATTAAGCAAGCTATATAGTTTATACATAATTATGTATCACCCTCGATGAAGCAAGCTATATAGCTTAGACAGATTCATGTTTCATTCTTGATGAAGCAAGCTCTGTAGCTTATACAGATTAATGTATCACTCTCGATAGAACAAGCTATATAGCTTGTACAGAATCACGTATCACCCTCGATTTAGCAAGCTTTATAGCTTATACAGAATAATGTATTATTCTCGATGGAGCAAGCTATGTAGCTTATACAGAATAATGTATCACCCTCGATGAAGCAATCTATATAGCTTATACAGAATAATGTATCACTATCGATGAAGCAAGCTCTGTAGCTTATACAGAAACATGTATCACTCTCGATGGAGCGGGCTATATCGCTTATACAGAATAATGTATCACCCTCTATTAAGCAAGTCATATAGCTTATACAGAATAATGTATCACTCTCGATGAAGAAATCTCTGTAGTTTATACAGAATCATGTATCATTCTCAATGGAGCAAGCTATATCGCTTATACAGAATAATATATCACTCTCGATGGAACAAGTTATGTAGTTATACAGACTAATGTATCAATCTCGATGAAGGAAGCTGTATAGCTTTTACAGAATAATGTATCTCTCTCGATGGAGCAAGCTTTATAGCTTTTACAGAATAACGTATCACTCTCGATGGAGCAGGCTATATCGCTGATACAGAATCATGCATCACCCTCAATAGAGCAAGCTTTATAGCTTATACAGAATAATGTATCACCCTCGATGGAGCAAGCTTTATAGCTTACACAGAATAATGTATCACTCTCGATGGAGCAAGCTATGTAGCTTATACAGAATAATGTATCAATCTCGATGGAGCAAGCTATTTCGCTTATACAGAATAATGTATCACTCTTGATGAAGCAAGCAGTATAGCTTATACAGAATAATGTATCACCCTGGTTTAAGCAAACCATATAGCTTATACGGAAACATGTATCACTCTCGATGGAGCAAGCTATTTCGCTTATACAGAATAATGTATCACTCTTGATGAAGCAAGCAGTATAGCTTATACAGAATAATGTATCACCCTGGTTTAAGCAAACCATATAGCTTATACGGAAACATGTATCACTCTCGATGGAGCAAGCTATATCGCTTATACAGAATAATTTATCACTCTCGATGGTACAAGCCATATAGCTTATACAGAATAATGTATCACTCTCGATGGAGCAAGCTATATCACTTATACAGAATAATATATCACTCTCGATAGAACAAGCTATGTAGCTTATACAGAATCATGTATCACTCTCGATGAAGCAAACTCTATAGCGTATACAGAATAATGTATCTCCCTCGATGGAGCAAGCTTTATAGCTTATACAGAATTATGTATAACTCTCGATGGAGCAAGCTATATCACTTATACAGAATAACATATCACTCTCGATGGAACAAGCTATGTAGCTTATACAGAATCATGTATCACTCTCGATGAAGCAAACTCTATAGCATATACAGAATAATGTATCTCCCTCAGTGGAGCAAGCTTTATAGCTTATACAGAATAATGTATCACTCTCGATGGAACAAGCTGTATAGCTTATACAGAATAATGTATCTCCCTCGGTGGAGCAAGCTATGTAGCTTATACAGAATAATGTATCACTCTCGATGGAACAAGCTATGAAGCTTATACAGAATAATGTATCACTCTCGATGGAGCAAGCTGTATAGCTTATACAGAATAATGTATCTCCCTCGATGGAGCAAGCTTTATAGCTTATACAGAATAATGTATCACTCTCGATGGAGCAAGCTATATCGCTTATACAGAATCATGTATCACCCTCGATGAAGCAAGATATATCGCTTATGAAGAATAATTTATCACTCCCGATGGAACAAGCTTTATAGCTTATACAGAATAATGTATCTCCCTCGATGGAGCAAGCTGTATAGTAATGCAGAATAATGTATCAGTGGAGCAAGCTATATTGTTGATACAGAATTATGTATCACTATTGATTGAGCAAGCTATATCGCTTATGCAGAATAATGTATTGCCCTCGATGGAGCAAGCTATATCGCTTATGTAGAATAATGTATCATTCTCGATGGCGCAAGCTATATAGCTGATACAGAATATGGTATCACCCTCGATGGAGCAAGCATTATCGCTTTTACAGAATAATATATCACTCTCGATGGAGCAAGCTACATGTATATCGCTTATACAGAATAGTGCATCACTCTCGATGTATAAAGCTATATCGTTTATACAGAATAATGTATCACCCTCGTTGGGGCAAGCTATATCGCTTATGCAGAATCATGTATCACCCTCGATGGAGCAATCTATATAGCTTATACAGATTCATATATCACCGTCGATAGAGCAAGCTATATAGCTTATACAGAATCATGTATCACCTCCGATGGAGCAAGCTATATAGCTTATACAAAATAATATAACACCCTCGGTGGAGCAAGCTATCTCGCTTATGCAGAATTATTTATCACCTTCGGTGGGGCAAGCTATTTCGCTTATGTAGAATAATGTATCACCCTCGATGGAGCAAGCTATATCGGTTATGCAGAATAATGTATCGGTGGAGCAAGCTATATTGTTGATACAGAATTATGTATCACTATCGATTGAGCAAGCTATATCGCTTATGCAGAATAATGTATTACCCTCGATGGAGCAAGCTATATCGCTTATGTAGAATAATGTATCACTCTCGATGGCGCAAGCTATATAGCTGAAACAGAATATGGTATCACCCTCGATGGAGCAAGCATAATCGCTTTTACAGAATAATATATCACTCTCGATGGAGCAAGCTACATGTATATCGCTTATACAGAATAGTGCATAACTCTCGATGTATAAAGCTATATCGCTTATGCAGAATCATGTATCACCCTCGATGGAGCAATCTATATCGCTTATACAGATTCATATATCACCGTCGATAGAGCAAGCTATATAGCTTATACAGAATCATGTATCACCTCCGATGGAGCAAGCTATATAGCTTATACAAAATAATGTAACACCCTCGGTAGAGCAAGCTATCTCGCTTATGCAGAATTATTTATCATCCTCGATGGAGCAAGATATATCGCTTATGGATAATTATTTATCACCCTCGATGGAGCAAGCTATATCGCTTATGCAGAATAATGTATCACCCTCGATGGAGCAAGCTGTATCGCTTATGCAGAATAAAGTATCACTCTCAATGGAGCAAGCTATATTGCTGATACAGATAAGGTATCACCCTCGATGGAGCAAGCATTATCGCTTATACAGATTAATATATCACTTTCGATGGAGCAAGCTATGTAGCTTATACAGAATCATGTATCACTCGCGGTGAAGCAAGCTGTATAGCTTATACAGAATAATGTATCTCCCTCGATGGAGCAAGCTTTATAGATTATACAGAATAATGTATCAGTCTCGATTGAGCAAGCTCTCTAGCCTATACGGAATAATGTATCTCTCTCGATGGAGCAAGCTATATCGCTGATACAGAATAATATATCACTTTCGATGGAGCAAGCTATGTAGCTTATACAGAAACTTGTATCACTTTCGGTGAAGCAAGCTATATAGCTTATACAGAATAATGTATTACCCTTGGTAGAGCAAGCTTTATCGCTAATGCAGAATCATGTATCACTCTTGATGGAGCAAGCTATATAGCTGATACAGATTCATGTGTCACCCTCGATTGAGCAAGCTATATAGCTTATACATGATAATGTATCACTCTCGGTGGAGCAAGCTATATAGCTTATGCAGAATCATGTATCACTCTCAATGGAGCAAGCTTTATTGCTGATACAGAATAATGAATCACCATCGATGGAGCAAGCTATATAGCTTATACAGATTAATGTATCAATTTCGATGAAGTAAGCTTTATAGCTTTTACAGATTAATGTATGTCCCTCGATGAAGCAAGCTATATAGCTTATACAGATTAATATATCACCCTCTTTGAAGCAAGCTATATAGCTTATGCAGATTAATGTATCACCCTAGGTGGAGCAAGCTATATAGCTGATACAGATTAATGTGTCACTCTCGGTGGAGCAAGCTATATAGTTTATGTAGATTAATGTATCACTCTCGATGGAGCAAGCTTTATAGCTTATACAGATTATTGTATCACCCTCGGTGGAGCAAGCTATATAGCTTATACAAATTAATGTATCACCCTCGGTGGAGCAAGCTATATAGTTGATGCAGATTAATGTATCAGTCTCGATGGAGCAAGCTTTATAGCTTATACAGAATAATGTATCACTCTCGGTGGAGCAAACTATATAGCTTATACAGATTAAGGTATCACCCTCGGTGGAGCAAGCTATATAGCTTATACAGATTAATGTATCACTCTCGGTGGAGCAAGCTATATAGCTTATGCAGATTAATGTATCACTATCGATGGAGCAAGCTTTATAGCTTCTACAGAATAATGTATCTCTCTCGGTGGAGCAATCTATATAGTTTATGCAGATTAATGTATCACTCTCGATGGAGCAAGTTATATAGCTTATACAGAATAACGTATCACTCTCGGTGGAGCAAGCTATATAACTTCTTCAATACCATGTATATGTGTTGTAGTTGTGCAAACTGATTAACATATGTTATATCGTGTTTCACTTATATGGATGATGTAAACTATACGATCTCATGCGGCATAATATTATCACTGACTATCGTAATTATTGTTGGAGTTACCGCCCTTTAATCATAATTTATTTTGCACTCTTACACCTGAATTTTTAATTCTATTCTCACCAATCTTTTACAGGTATTATATAACCATGGCATCTTTAACGGGCTAAACTGTATGTAATGATAATGTTTTTTTTTGTAACATTTATTTCAATTTACAAAATCAGACATATTGTTACATAAATAGTTCATGACAATTATGTATACATTTTAGAAGTTTCTAATATCCATTGAGTGTCTCACTGTCTGAGAGAATTGAATGAGTAACGAACAATGCCTACTAAATCCAGATAATTTATTTGTGTAGTTATGACAATGTTAATAGCTCTCGAATCGTAAAAAAATAATGTTATTTGACAGTGTGTGCACTCTAGTAGTCGTAGTTATTATTGGACCCCAACCAAGTTTATAATACTACCTCGGACAAGTTTTTGAACTGGTCAAATAAGATGTTGTAGTTATTTCCCCTTGAATTATAAAAAAAATACCAGTAACTGACCTTGTGTTCATTATAGCATCCGCTGTTTTCACTGAGCCGTCATTAAACTGAAACAGTAAAACTTAATCAGGGGCATAGCTTGGCTGAAAACGATGTGAAGGCACAGTTGTAGGGGTTCCGGGGCATGCTCCTCCGAAAGAAAATCAACTAGACTGTGGCAGGTGTGTCAGTTTTGACGTTGTTGGTTGTTTTGTTTAGAGGCCTGGTTATCCTTAATAATAACCCGCCGTTTTATATCCAAACAAATGTAATGTGTTAAGGTTTGTTCACTTCACTTAAGGTAAAAATGAAGTAGCCTGGGATCAGATTTTATTGGCATTTTTATTTTTTCGAATTTTCAGAAAAAAAAGTGTATGCACGTGCCTATAGGAAGCTACGCCACTGTTAGTACTCGTATTAACAAAAAATACTTCGGACAAGATTTTACTGAACTGATCATCTCGGATAATGTCGAAGTTACTGCCCTTGAATAGTCAGAAATTGTGTTATTTATCTTAAAGTGTGTTCTTTAACATTAAAAATGCATTTTCATATTTGAAACTATTTGTTTTATTACATACACGTAAACATTAAAATTAAATTATTTACTACTTTTTCATATTTGAAACTATTTGTCTTCTAATATGCATGCAAACATAAAAATTAAGAACTGCATTTTCACATATACTACTCTTGGTTTTATAACATACATGTTAATATTCAAATGCATGTCTGCATTATCAGGTTACTACTGTTTGTTTTATTACATGCATGTACATATTCAAATTAAGATCTACTTTTTCATATACTGTTATTTCTTTTATTACATGCGTTCAAATAAAGATTCTCTTTGTGTTTTTATGAATGGTTGTGTTTTCCCTTTGTTTCAGTGTGTACGCCCTGCGGTGGGAATGTTGTCGTTATACCGTAGAGATTAGATCAACCGATCTTGTAAACTGTTTGAAACCCAGGGCGTGTTTACATGTGACGATGTTATATATACCAGTAGACAGATAACATGTTATATATCCCATACAATAACATTATGATATCTGGTGGTAGAGCATCGCACCCGGGATCGGAGGGCCGTCGGTTTGATCCTCCGCCACGACTTTGTGTTGTGTTTTTGAGTAAGACGCTTTATCCCCATATGTTAAGTGCTGGTCTTACCCAAGAACACGTCGAGCGTAATTTGTATACGTTGTTAGAACTTGCTTCACAATCGATGTAAAATAAATACGTTTAGAAACAACCTATAAAATGCAGTCTTGCTCCCATAAAAGCAAGACACTGTTTTGATTTATCTACATAGTCTAAGTGTCGGTCACGGCCAAGTGGTCTAACGTTCTGTCTTAGTACTACATGTATTTACCTGTCACCGATAAAAGCGTAGGTTCGAACCGAGATCGGAAGTTCTGTTATTTACTTACGGACGGGCAGTAGCTGTATACATTTTGTGGTATTTTCCTCCATCATCATGTCTACAAACGAATATTCCATAAATAACCGGCAATGTGTTTGAAATGACGTTAAACCTCATGGCCTTCTTCATAAGAACCCTCGAATGTTTATAAGACATGTGGTCAATAGGAAACGCTGCGGACCCGGGAGTGACTGCAGTCATTTAGTTTTGTAGTATGTATCAGTGTCGACATTATTCAAGGTCTCACATCGCTGTTGCGACCCTTTTCCTATGGTAACGTGATTTTTGCACTTAAAAATTCCTGAAGTATGTCATTTGGTTCGAAATAGTTTCAAAAGTGTTCATCGAGGCTGTGATTTCTTACTGCAGATAAGTAAAGCAAACGCTGGTATAACATATATATACCACAACAAGACAACACTGGTGTTAAAGAAGTGACAGGGTTGTAACAGATGTATGCATTTATGGGCATTTAGTTTAAACATATTAATTCATTCAATTTTGCATACATACAGAACAGTTTAAGTATAAATATGGATAAGAACGGAAGACAAAGTTCCTTGTCCCAAGACACAAAACTGGGCATTCATGTAAACACAACTATCCAAGAGTCTTACTTTCGCCATTGGTAACAGCTCTGTTATTTCCGCCTACGTTTAACATTTCTAAATAGCCGATCGTTGTTGCGATTGCTACTATGCCATTAATTAAACCGCCATGTTATCCTCGTTTACAAACGAGAAGAAAACATATTTGTTTGGAATTTGTAAGCAAACCAAGAGTACAGGTAAACGCCAGCCACTTGAAGTCTTTAAAATGGTTTTAGATAATATACTGACAAAACATCAAAATATATTTATAAGTACTTTGTACTCTTAACGTGGACATATCTGGAATTGAACTCGCAAGGTGCCGAAGTAATATCTAGCGAGATTTTATTTGAGTAAAACATATTTCTTATCAATTTTAAGGGGATAGGCAACAATGTTGATATCCAGATTTTAATGGAATTTAAGACTTATTCGTACCATGTATACGAGGGATAAACAATGACTTTTCATTTTTACACTTATCAAAGTATATGTACAGGTCAGACAGTATAAGTTCACAGTGAAAATATATTTATTTGGTGACTCACGGCATGGCTGTTAAGAAGGTTAGGCAAAGCAGGGAGAGGGCGGTCGTGTAATGGATAGAGTGTTGAACGCTCACGCCAGAGGTTGCGGGTTCGATCCCAAGCTCGACCCGATGCCGCTCATACAACAACACTCAGAACTGGTTCTATCCAGGAAGCGGACTCGAGAGCGGTTCATGTTCATCGCAATCGAGCTGCAATTAATTAATATAAACTAAACTAAGGTTAGGAATGTATGCGGTCGTATTTTCCTTTTATTTCAAATATGCATCATGCAAAAAAGTAATTCTTAACATCTTAATTTCATCAGTTTTTATCGATACGAAAGAGAGGAAATAATCCAAAGAAGTATAATTTTGTCTCTTTTAGATATATTACATCATAACTTTAAACATATCACATTCATAGTCAAGTTGTATACATAGCATTTTTATAAATTGTATGAACATGCTAATAATTTCTTAAATGCGACTTTCAGATAGTAACATTTACAGATCAATATTTTATATTCGGTTATTATCTGCTGGCCCGGTTAGTTCAGTCGGTAGCGGGCCTAACTATCAATCCAGAGGTCATAAGTTCGAATTCCGGCCTGGCCACAGTCTTTATGCTGATTGATATATTGACATTGCGTCCCAATATTATTCCTCTCTCACCACTAATTCAATTGAAAAAGTTATCAGTTACATGTGGATATAGGTGTGCTTAAGTATTGGTTAACCTTGCATGCTCCCAGGAAAGAGTGGTGAAGTTAACAGATCGTTTCTAAGCCATCGATAGCATAAAATGACGGTAAATATTCAATCAACCATTTGGTTAAGCAATACAAATGTGTTGATGTAGATCTGGTGTCTAAACATGAATTTATTTGATTTTAACACTGGCGTGTATTGCTTCAGAAAAAAATGTATTTTTCGGCAAAACATTAAGAACATTCCTTTCTCCCTAATGACAACAATGGCAAATCCTGTTTTGTGTTATAACTATAATAAACAGTTAGAGATAAGCCAATGATGTCATATATCCGGCAGTCATCAATTTTGCATATTTTCTTTTTTGCACACGCTTAGGCCATTCATAATACTTGCGTCATGCAATAAATTTTATTTGTAATTAATAACGAGAAAAATGAGCAACTGAAGTATAGACAATATTTTATTTAAAATGTCATACATTTACATAGCCATATAACATTTATAAAACATGTATCAGAATTACCTTAAAATACTTTGACATTTGCCATTTTCAACGTATTATAAAATATATGAACTCTAACAACAGCAAATGAATATTGAATAACAGCGAGAGAATATTACACATATAGTTATATATAACTTAGAATGTGAAACAAGTTCTTACAACTTAGACACATCACGCTCGAAGTCCTCCTGGATAGAACCAATAACAAGCATATGCGGAAAAAAGTGTCTTGCTCAAGGACACCATACATAGCTGTAGCGGAGGATCGAACCCACGACCATTGGTTCGGTGCTTTACCACTGGACCATGCTCTCCATATACTATTACACATATAGCGACTGCATCAAAATCCGGAGTATATTATTCCTATGTGGTCTTTAACACATATAGATTTTCATGGAGTATGTGTACAACGGAAACTATTATAAAATTAAAAATAAGTTGCATTATTCCCCCAACTTTCACTGCCAGGGTAGTAAATATTTATAAGAGGAGATTATCAAATTATAACGCTACTCTAGGCTATCTGCTGGTGGTGAATTAACACAGATCCATGTGTATAGAGTGCATTTCTCGAATTTCAAATTTTGGGCAGTTGGTGTAAAAAAAAATCCAACTGCATATAACAAACATTTTTTGGAAATTATTTATTTGCCAATTAGACTAAATGTATTAATTAACAATAATCTAGTATTCAACATAATAACAAAACAATGCATTGATGACTGTGATATTTCGAAAAAAAGATTTTCTAATTAGATTCATGTACTGAATTATATAAAATCTGCCTGCCCCAGAGCCATCTTGCGGCTTTTATATGGCAGTTGGAAGTTTCTTTAACATATTGATATCTTATAATTACGTTTTATTGTATTTGATCTTATTTATATTGAGCAAGCTACTGAAGTAAATCTCCATTCCTCGTGTTTGTCATCTCACTACCTGTTCGGGGAATGTTTACTAACACACCTGACGATGCGACAATGCAGCAGATAACACGCCAACGTCACTCTTGTTGTTTTAATCAAAATTAGTGGGGGTCATTACAAAAGTTCATCAACTGAATATTAATAGTTTTACAGTTATAAGGTAGAATTTTAATATTGTAATATTGATTTTCACTTATTCATTAAAATCTAATGAAAACAACAACACAACGTCATAAGGATTAAAGTATACAACTATCTACCTTTTAAGCGGTCAATGGTCAAAATTATTTATCCAAGGAAAATGACTACTGACCCAAAACAGGAAGCTATTGACTGAGACGCAGTCGAGGTTAATAGTTCACTGGTTTGGGTCAATAGTTGGGTAGATAGTTGTTTTATTATATCGAATAACAGTAAAAAGGGTAAGTCGAGAAGTAAAAGTTTTTCACCTCACTTCATTCATACTTTTACTGCATTTTTTTCGTATCCTTTGTATGTCTGTTCTCCACTAACACATTCAACTATTATATAGGGTAACATTCCTAACCTTCATAATTATATTCTCTGACCTAAAATAGTCCAACTATATTCAATGTACACTGTCACCAGTATTTAGCTACATGCTGGATCCGCTCTTTATCAAAATAACGTCATCAACGCAAATACGTATACAACCTGACGTCATTATATACACATGTTGTGGAAAATGGTTTAATTGTATTTTTTTTATTTATTTATTTATTTTTTTTATTTATTTATTTAGCGTTAAAAAAGTGGTACTTTAGTTCGTTTACGGAATATAATAAACAGTTTGAAGTTTAACTGCTGTTTTATCGAGTAGAGCAATGGACGTATGAGAACGGAAGAACGTTTCATTTGAACTCTTGACACGGTAACCGGATGAAACCGGTTTCGACAGAATAAGTGGTCAATAGTTCATTTTTGAAGGAATAAGTGGTCAATAGTTCTTTTTATTTGACCTGATTAGTTCGGGTTTCAACCAATTAGATTGAAGCATTCATGATGGTATATAATAATCATTATTATTAAATAAGTAAATCCCAAAAAGCTTCATATGTTTAATGTTTCCCGGTACGGCTTTATGCCCGCTTGCACGTGTACAAAATATTCTTTGTTGGTATGGATGCAACGTCAATTAAAAATGAAATTTGACATTTGTTACAAATAAAGAATTGTGTTCTCTTTTTTCTGCACTTAAGAAATATCATTTTATCAATTAAGCGCACTTAAATTTTTAGGTCGATTATATTCCGGAAATTAACAAAACAGTTTAAAAAAGCAGAAGAAAAAAAAGAACGCATTCCATTAACATTAAAAAGGAAGGTATGAGTATGAATGTCATGACATGCACTGTACAGGTGACTGGTAAAGAAGGAAACTGAACTGACCAAAACAAGTACATTAAACACACAAAATATAGAAAAAATCTTAATAGTAAATATTAATAATAGTAAAGGTGCACTTGTGTGTGGTTTTTATTGAAGTGAAAATGCATAATGATTGATTAATGTTTATATTTAATGCAGCCGTGACAGTCAAGTGATATCAGTAAAAACAAAGGTGGACAATGGAATGCCTTGTGGAACACCCCCTTAAATGAGATAACAAATGGAGTGGGCTATCGAAATACGCATTACGTATATATAACCCACAAGATGCGACCGTTATGACGGCATAACTAAAGAGTGAAAAGAGGGAAAAATATATTCGTTAGTGAAGGGAAGTACGATCAAAGCAGGATAAAAAAATGGACTTAAAACTTAAATTCGTTACGGTATTTCTCGTTACATTGACACGTATTCATGCCGGCAGCGGTTCTCAACCTACAGGTGCGTTTTGATTTTCTTTACTTTGTATTAGTGAAATATGTCGGTTTATAGCGAAAATGTTCATGTCATTGGATTATACAGCGAGATAGCGCTTTGTTATACGTATCTGTGTGACAGTCGGGGCATCTGGTTCAGGAAGATTTACTATACTTGTTCCTTTTATACACGCCCGCTTTGTTTAGTATATAGTTTAACAATAGTGTATGGTCTTAAATATGAGAGAAGATTCATACATTCTGTTCTATTTTATTCTTTAGAAATAAAGACAACTCTAAATTGTTGTTGTTATCTATTTAATAAATCAGGGTTTATCAATACACCCTAAACAGACGGACTAACGTACTTGACGTACATTACTTGACGTAAAATATAGCTACATAATAAACGTTGGTTTATCATAAACAGCTTACGAAATAAACCTTCATTCACATCGACTACATTTCTTCCCTCAGTAGCTGTGGAATATATTGCAGTGATTTCAATATAAATGATCCGTTAAAAAATATGATTAGACAACGTAAAAGGTTGATTTCAAATTTTGTTTTCTAAGATCGGAGATGTGATTTATATAATCATGTCTTCGATAGTATTGCTTGACACAATATATTTTCCACACTCTGTTTCCATATATATAAACAAGAAAATTACATACAACAACAGCAGCAGCAACAACAACAACAACAACAACAACAACAACAACAACATTGTAAACCATTGCGGTGTTTGCTGTTGGGTTTACTGGTGACTTTTATCATATTGTGGTTATACATGATCACTCCTGTAATACGTGATCAGTAACATATCTGTTTTCTACTCAGTCATTAAAGTATTCATTACATTCAAATAAATCATGAAAGTAAAGATCAATCTTCAAGAGGTATGATTGGGCAGGTACTTATTAATCACAGGCATAAATACATGTAATCAAGTCACTGCATTGACAAAGGTCTTTGAACCTGGTAATAATTTCGTTATTGCGATTTTATAGTCAGGAATCAATTAATTTCTTCTTGACAATTAATATGTATATATAATTATATAATTAGTACACTACAACTGCTCCACAATTTTAGACAGCATTCTATGATAGCAGGCTATATTAGCAACAGTGCACTTCTAATAATGACAACTATCATCACAGCTAATATTATTAATTACAATTACTACGATGATAATGATGATTATCACGATGATGGTAATAGTAATATACTACTACAATTATTATGACTACTACTACCACTACAACTACTGTTACTACTACTATTTCTACTACTACTACTACTACTACCACTACTACTATCACTACTACTACTAGTATTACTACTAGTTTTACTACTACTACTACTACTACTACTTCTACTACAACTTCTACTACCACTACTACTACTACCACTACCACTACCTTTACTTCTACCACCGCTACTACTACTACTTCTACTACTACTACTACTACTACTACTACTACCACCACTTTTACTACTACTACTTCTTCTACTACTACTAATTCTACTACTACTACTACTACTACTACTACTACTACTACCACTACTACTACTACCACCACTGCTACTACTATTATTACTACTACTTCTACTATTACTACCACTATAACTACTACTACTACTACTATTATAACTTTTAATACTACTACTACTACTACTACTACTACCAATACTACTACTACTACTACTACTACTACTATTACTACTACTACTACAACCACCACCACTACTACTACTACTACTACTACTACTACTTCTACTACTACTACCACTACTATTACTACTACTACTACTACTACTACTACTACTACTACCACCACCACTACTACTACTATTACTACCACTGCTACCACTACTACTACTACTACTTCTACTACTACTACTACTACTACTACTACTACTACTACCACTTCTACTACTATTACTACTACTACTTCTACTTCTACTACTACTACTACTAGTACTACTACTACCACCACCACTACTATTACTACCACTACTACCACTACTACTACTACTACTTCTACTACTACTACTACTACTACTTCTGCTACTACTACTGCTACTACCACTTCTACTACTATTACTACTACTACTTCTACTTCTACTACTACTACTACTACTAGTACTACTACTACCACCACCACTACTACTACTATTACTACTACTACCACTACTACCACCACTACTAATACTACTACTACTACTACTACTACTACTACTACTACTACCACTACTACTAATACTTCTACTATTACTACTACTACTACTACTACTACTACTACTACTACTACCACCACTTCTTCTACTAAAACAACAACTACTACAACTACTTCTACAACAACTACTTCTTCTACTACTACTACTACTACTACTACTACTACTACTACTACTACTACTACTTCTACTACTACCACTACTACTACTACAACAACTACTACTACCACTTCTTCTACTATTAGTACTAATACAATTATTATGACGACGACGACTACTACTACTACTAATACTACTACTATTACTACTACTACAATTATTATGACGACTACTACTACTACTAATAATAATATTAATAATAATTATTTTATTAATAATAACAATGATAACAATAATAATGATAATAATGGATAATGATGATTACGGTTACGATTATGATTATTATTATGGTTGTGATTATGATGATGAATGAATATAATTGTAGAATCTCCTGTCTACTTCCCATCTCATCTCATCTCAAAGGACTGTTTAATGTACGGACCCTAGTTATTCCCATAGCACATGTTTATCTTCAGTATACCCCGCATGTTGCCGTGGATAGGAACACCTGTAATATAGTGTAAGAAGTGTGACATTCCCATTCTGTTTTGATGATACCACGAATGTGTCATTTTAATGACACCGCAAATGTGTCATTTCAAACTGTTTGACCACGATTAACAAGGCGTACTATTGTGGTGTACACGGCACATGCCTTATAGTCAAAATATTTAAGGGTTGTTGATAAAGTTATTTTTTTTAGAAGTTTACATACTTTGATATTTATTTATTGTTTTATCTAAAATTAATATTATATAGTAATCAAACACTATTATAAATTCATAAATAATCAGTTTATTAAAAAATACAGAGAGGCAACCATGGTTGTTGTGGAAAATAAGCGAGACGAATTTATTTTTTATTTTTATATTTTTTTTTATCTTACCCTTCAGCTTGATATTTATATTTATTTTTCGAGGGAAGTTTAGATAAAATTTCAATTTCGGATGAAACATTTAAATATTTAACTATTACGTTATTCACATGTAAACATTTAATTAAAATAAAATAATGTTAATAACAAATAAGCAAAGCCCATGAGAGGTGTATGAGGTTTATGCGAGAAGGGCGCTGGACTGGGCACCTCTGTGTCGTATATAAAAGTTTGTTTCATTGTTGCCAAGTAAACACATATTGATTCAATAAAACAAAGAATTATTGACCAATATCACCAAACTTGGTATATTAACAGATATAACTCGTCAAGGTTAAGTACATATTGTCATTGTAAAAACTCATTTACTCTTGAAGCACATCAAGATACCAGTCAAGGAAATAATTCCAAAATTGCTTTACGTAGATTTAGATTATCGTTACATAATTTGGAAATAGAACGCGGTCGCTACAACGATGTGCCTAGAAATAAAAGAATGCATTTTTTTGTAATTCAAATGACGTCGAAAACGAAAATCACTTTTTCTTAGAATGTCCTATATACATTGATCTAAGTAGAACTAAAGTATTGCTTCTGTAGCTGCCCAAAACTAAACTTGTTATAATTATGCTTACTTTACTTTACTTTTCAAATATAATTAAGACAAGAACTAGAATAACTATTATAATATTTAATAATATCAAAAGATAAAAAAAAATGCCAAAGTATTTACCCATGTTAACACACTGTAAACATTGATAAGCTTCTCTTTATTGACGTTAATATATCTCATTCCATGTACCTATAAAACATTATCTGCGTGGGCTAAAGAATTCTAATTTTGCTTCATGCTGTATAAAAGTTGTTATTGTTGTTGTTGCTGCTGTTGCTGTTGTTGTTGTTTTGTATATTAAGCCTCGATGGCTTAGTGCAATACGAGTCTATCAGTTTTATCATCCATATTGAGTTTGACTAGTTTTATACGAAGTCTTCAATGCCACAAGATACCATTTTGTCCGGAATTTAATAAGGAATGGCTTGACCAATGGCAAACATTCATTTCTTATACACCTGTAGCAATGATAATATTAGTACAAAATGATATTCGTTTTCAATTGCATTCATATTTTAAACAAGGACAATGGTATCATGTTCTATATTTGCAGATGGCGACAAGATGAAGATATTTTGCTATTTTACAAACTGGTCCAACAAACTGCAGTACTTTAACATAAAATTCCAAATAAAAGATATCAATACGACCTTGTGTACGCATCTTATATACGCGTTCGCAAAAATCGATTCCAACAGTTTACGACTTATAAGAGGCGAGGTTGATGACGATAATGGTCTAGTAAATGCAGATAGGCGTGGACGATATTTTGAGTTTAACAACTTAAAGATAGATGCCCCACATCTTGTGACGTTTCTGTCGGTGGGCGGGGCAGCCACGAAAAATAAAGGATTTATTCAGATCGTACAATCAGAGGAAAATATGAAAACATTTGCCGACAATTGCGCTATATATCTGAGGGACAGAGACTTTGATGGGTTAGACGTGGACTGGGAATGGCCGTCCATATATCGTGACAAATACACACATATGCTTCAGGTAAATCTTATGATTTTAGAACGTTTTAATTTAACTATTGCTTATTCAGTTTGATTATTCTCAAGTTAGAGTTTCGAATCTTATTATCTATTTTTAATACTCAGGTACTCTTGCTGAGTAATATTTGAACCAAAACCTAAATATTGAAAATACTAAAAAGTAGAGAGAAGCAATAGAAATGTAATAGGAAGGGATTACAAATAAGTACATAGTAGTTTCGGCATGAACGGTTCCATGCATAATGCATGTGGCCTAATACGTAAAACATCGACTGAAGTTAGAGTGTGCATCGCAGTCCGGGTCGACATTTCCCGATGTAGGTAAATGTTTCTTTAAGTAATATGTTCTAGCCAAATTAAGCATAAAATTTGAAGAGAATTCAACATTTCTACTTCTAAAGCGGAAGTGAAAGCACCTTCGCACATCCTGCGCTGAGTAACTTGCAAAGTTGTAACGCTACGCTCCTGTAATGTGTATTATCACGTGAAATTGCCTATTACTTCTATTTATTGGAAACGACATTTAAGCCAACTGAACCGGGCCCTCTGCTGTTGTTTATTTTGTAATACATACTTTGTTGTATGTATTGTCATGCACATGTCTTTATAGCAAACTATTTACGTATTTTACATCGTTTTTCATTCAAATGCCAGTATCAAAGAAAACAGCATCTCATTTAACTAATCAGCGTTTGTTTTGTAGGCGTACTATTTTGATAAAAGTCAATGTCATTGGTATGTTATATATAAAACAGTTTTTTCTCACTCAACACGTGATGAGGAGAAGAACGTGCAGTTGACCTATTATCAGAGCAAAGTTAGTGAAGTTGAAAGTTCATTTGTTTTAGAAATACTGTACATGTTAATTATGTTTGTATACAACATACAGGTAAAACACACACAAAAATAAATAAAAGAAGCACGAGTGCAACCTATCTGTTGTTCAAACATACTGACTTTCGTATGCCATTCTAAAAAGAATTACAAGATACGAGCCATGTTTATGTGTTACTAATGTTACACATGGTTAAATGCCATTTTCGACACAGTACATGTGGTACCCGGTTTTATTGATGAAGGAAAGTAAAACAACTGAATCTAAGTAGAACCATCAACATTCCACAAGCAACGATAGGCACAGAGTTCAGACCACAGGCCCTATCTTACTATAGCTTTTGGATAGCTATATATAGTAAATATTGGATTATTTACTTGTTTAGCTATCAAAAAGCTATAGTAAGATAGGGCCTGTGGTTCGGACGACCTGCTTGTAAATTATAGAACATACGTAGTATGTACGTTTACTCATTACGCCGGTCGCGTGAGTCGTTTTATTTCTCTGGACTTTCATAAAATATGGAAGTTGTTTGTGTGTGAGGGGGTAAAAAGTAAATCCGCATTGTGCAGTTATTCACTTGACATGGATTTAACATTACGTCGATTACCTTTGTCTCAGTACAAGTATTTTATATCTGAGTGTATATCATGCTGAATATCAAAGGGTTACACCGCTCTGTGGAAAGCCAGTTTAATCGTGTTAACTCCAGTGGTGCCCCGATAGCTTTTGAAAATATGATTAAATATATTTAGATTTAGAAATATATACTGGTCATACCTATTACCGCGAGTCTAACACTTTTTCAGCCATGTAAATAATAGCTTCAATAATAAACAGTTATAAAGTTACTTAATGTCTCACTGAACAATTACCTCTCTTACATGACGGTAGCAAGATTATTACGCCCAAAAAATTAGATCTGTATTAAGCGGTTGGGCATTTTTTTGTTAAAAATGCATAAAATGTCATATTTCTTTGTGCATATGGGAACACTGGAACATTTTCACGATTTCTGCAAAGTTTGGGTGACACTGGGAACTGTTGATGATGCTATAACAGTTTAAAGATGCGTAGTGATACACTGCAACAAATGGGCAGAATTGTCAAAAATGAAGGGGTGCCATCAAACCATCGAAATGTGAAAAAGCAACCTGGTCAACCCCATGTTTTACCATAGATGACCACAAATAAGAGATGACCATAAATCTGCGTAACAGCATGACTTTCAACTATTGTGTGTATAGATTTATGCCTCTTTTGAAAAGGGTCTGAGATATATTTAACTATCATAATAATTTCATATTTGCGTCATGTAGATGTAAACTAGATTTTATATCAATATCCGTGTGATTCGGTATCTTTAGATAATGAGACAGGTGTTCGATGAGGAGGCGGTCCGTACCAGCAAACCACGGCTACTGATAGCCATCGCCGTCGCTGTTGGAAACGAGACTATCACAGAGTCGTACAACATACCAGAGATATCCAAGTAATTAAATACTGCTTTTTCTTTCTGATCCGTCTGTATTTCGCTAACATGCACACCAGGGCATTTTGTTTGCATACCTTTCTGAAACTCTTTTTTTTCTATTGGTGTTATACGATATTTTATGGGTACGTTGTTGATACGTCGTAAAGGCTCAATTCCCATATTCATTAATTCCTTTATGCATCCATTTTTTCGTTCGGTCGTTCGTTCATGTATTCATTCATTTACTTTGTTCGCCCGTCATTTCGTCTGTTCGTGTCATCCATTAATTAATTAATTAATTCATTCATTCATTCATTTATTTATTCAAACCTTTTTTACAGATATGTAGATTTCATAAATGTGATGGCATATGATTTCCACGGACCTTGGAATGATGTTACAAGCTTTACAGCACCGCTGCATTCTCGAGCCTCCAACCATCAGTTTAGTCAGGCACTCAGCCAGGTATGGTATTTACGTTGATCTTGCCCGTCTGACCATGTCAGTAACTCAGTAACTTGCCTGTCAGAGACTGTGTTAAGTCAGTCACTTAGATATTGCCTATCTGAGACTATGTTATGCCAAGTCAGTAACTAAATCTTGCCTGACTGAGACTATGTTAAGCCAAGTCAGTCACTTAGATCATGCCTGTCTGAGACTATGTTAAGCCAAGTCAGTAACTTAGATCTTACCTGTCTGAGACTGTGTTAAACCAAGTCAGTCACTGAGATCTTGCCTTTCTGAGACTGTGTTATGCCAAGTCAGTGACTTAAATCTTGCCTGTCTGAGACTATGTTAAGCCAAGTCAGTCACTTAGATCTTGCCTATCTGAGACTGTATTCAGCCAAGTCAGTCACTTAGATCTTGCCTGTCTGAGACTATGTTAGGCCAAGTCAGTCACTTAAATCTTGCCTATCTGAGACTATGTTATGCCAAGTCAGTGACTTAGATCTTGCCTGTCTGAGACTATGTTATGCAAAGTCAGTCACTTAAATCTTACCTATCGGAGACTATGTTATGCCAAGTCAGTGACTTAAATCTTGCCTCTCTGAGACTATGTTAAGCCAAGTCAGTCACTTAGATCTTGCCTGTCTGAGACTATGTTAAGCCAAGTCAGTCACTTAGATCTTGCCTGTCTGAGACTATGTTAAGCCAAGTCAGTAACTTAAATCTTACCTGTCGGAGACTGTTTTCAGCCAAGTCAGTAGCTTAAACCTTGCCTGTCAGAGACTATGTTATACCAAGTCAGTCACTTAGATCTTGCCTATCTGAGACTATGTTAAGCCAAGTCAGTCACTTAAATATTGCATATCTGAGACTATGTTATGCTAAGTCAGTAACTTAAATATTGCTTGTCTGAGACTGTATTCAGCCAAGTCAGTAGTTTAAACCTTGCCTGTCAGAGACTATGTTATGCCAGGTCAGTCACTTAGATATTGCCTCTCTGAGACTATGTTAAGCCAAGTCAGTCACTTAGATCTTGCCTGTCTGAGACTATGTTAAGCCAAGTCAGTAACTTAAATATTACCTGTCAGAGACTGTATTCAGCCAAGTCAGTAGCTTAAACCTTGCCTGTCAGAGACTATGTTATGCCAAGTCAGTCACTTAGATCTTGCCTATCTGAGACTATGTTATGCCAAGTCAGTAACTTAAATCTTGCCTGTCTGAGACTATGTTAAGCCAAGTCAGTCACTTAGATCATGCCTATCTGAGACTATGCTAAGCCAAGTCAGTAACTTAGATCTTACCTGTCTGAGACTGTGTTAAGCCAAGTCAGTCACTAAGATCTTGCCTTTCTGAGACTGTGTTATGCCAAGTCAGTGACGTAAATCTTGCCTGTCTGAGACTATGTTATGCCAAGTCAGTCACTTAGATCTTGCCTATCTGAGACTGTATCCAGCCAAGTCAGTAACTTAGATCTTGCCTGTCTGAGACTATGTTAGGCCAAGTCAGTCACTTAAATCTTGCCTGTCTGAGACTGTATTCAGCCTAGTCAGTAACTTAAATCTTACCTGTCAGAGACTGTGTTAAGCCAAGTCAGTCACTTAGATCTTGCCTATCTGCTGAGACTGTATTCAGCCAAGTCAGTAACTTAAATCTTACCTGTAGGAGACTGTGTTATGCCAAGTCAGTAACTGAAATATTGCCTATCTGAGACTGTATTCAGCCGAGTCAGTAACTTAAATCTTACCTGTCAGAGACTGTGTAAAGCCAAATCAGTCACTTAGATCTTGCCTATCTGAGACTGTATTCAGCCTAGTCAGAAACTTAAATCTTACCTGTCAGACACTGTGTTAAGCCAAGTCAGTCACTTAGATCTTGCCTATCTGAGACTATGTTATGCCAAGCCAGTAACTTAAATCTTGCATGTCTGAGATGGTATTCAGCCAAGTCAGTAATATAGATCTTGCCTGTCTGAGACTGTATTCAGCCAAGTCAGTAACTTAGATCTTGCCTGTCTGAAACTGTATTCAGCCAAGTCAGTAACTTAAATCTTACCTGTCTGAGACTGTATTCAGCCAAGTCAGTCACTTAAATCTTACCTGTCTGAGACTGTATTCAGCCAAGTCAGTCACTTAGATCTTGCCTATCTGAGACTGTATTCAGCCAAGTCAGTAACTTAAATCTTGCCTGTCTGAAACTGTATTCAGCCAAATCAGTAACTTAAATCTTAATTGTCAGAGACTGTGTTAAGCCAAGTCAGTCAATTAGATCTTGCCAATCTGAGACTGTATTCAGCCAAATCAGTCACTAAGATCTTGCCTATCTGAGACTATGTCATGCCAAGTCAGTAACTTAAACATTGCCTGTCAGAGACTGTGTTAAGCCAAGTCAGTCACTTAGATCTTGCCTATCTGAGACTATGTTATGCCAAGCCAGTAACTTAAATCTTGCCTGTCTGAGATGGTATTCAGCCAAGTCAGTAATTTAGATCTTGCCTGTCTGAGACTGTATTCAGCCAAGTCAGTAACTTAGATCTTGCCTGTCTGAAACTGTATTCAGCCAAGTCAGTAACTTAAATCTTACCTGTCTGAGACTGTATTCAGCCAAGTCAGTAACTTAAATCTTACCTGTCTGAGACTGTATTCAGCCAAGTCAGTCACTTAGATCTTGCCTATCTGAGATTGTATTCAGCCAAGTCAGTAACTTAAATCTTGCCTGTCTGAAACTGTATTCAGCCAAGTCAGTAACTTAAATCTTAATTGTCAGAGACTGTGTTAAGCCAAGTCAGTCAATTAGATCTTGCCAATCTGAGACTGTATTCAGCCAAATCAGTAACTTAAATCTTACCTGTCTGAGACTGTATTCAGTCAAGTCAGTAACTTAGATCTTGCCTGTCTGAGACTGTATTTAGCCAAGTCAGTAACTTAAATCTTACCTGTCTGAGACTGTATTCAGCCAAGTCAGTCACTTAAATCTTACCTGTCTGGGACTGTATTTAACCAAGTCAGTCACTTAGATATTGCCTATTTGATATTGTATTCAGCCAAGTCAGTAATTTAAATCTTGCCTGTCTGAGACTGTATTCAGCCAAGTCAGTCACTTAGATCTTGCCTGTCTGAGACTGTGTTAAGCCAAGTCAGTCACTTAGATCTTGCCTATCTGAGACTATGTTATGCCAAGTCAGTAACTTTAATCTTACCTATCTGAGACTGTATTCAGCCAAGTCAGTCACTTAAATCTTGTCTGTCTGAGACTGTATTCAGCCAAGTCAGTCACTTAAATCTTGCCTGTCTGAGACTGTATTCAGCCAAGTCAGTAAATTAAATCTTGCCTGTCTGAGACTGTATTCAGCCAAGTCGGTAACTTAAATCTTACCTGTCAGAGACTGTGTTAAGCCAAGTCAGTCACTTAGATCTTGCCTATCTGAGACTGTATTCAGCCTAGTCAGAAACTTAAATCTTACCTGTCAGATACTGTGTTAAGCCAAGTCAGTAACTTAGATCTTGCCTGTCTGAGACTGTATTCAGCCAAGACAGTAACTTAGATCTTGCCTATCTGAGACTATGTTATGCAAAGTCAGTAACTTAGATCTTTCCTATCTGCTGAGACTGTATTCAGCCAAGTCAGTAACTTAAATCTTACCTGTCGAAGACTGTATTCAGCCAAGTCAGTAACTTTAATCTTACCTTTTTGAGACTATGTTATGCCAAGTCAGTAACTTAGATATTGCCTGTCTGAGACTGTATTCAGCCAAGTCAGTAACTTAGATCTTGCCTATCTGAGACTGTATTCAGCCAAGACAGTAACTTAGATCTTGCCTATCTGAGACTATGTTATGCCAAGTCAGTAACTTAAACCTTGCCTGTCAGAGACTGTGTTATGCCAAGTCAGTCACTTAGATCTTTCCTATCTGCTGAGACTGTATTCAGCCAAGTCAGTAACTTAAATCTTACCTGTCGGACACTGTGTTATGCCAAGTCAGTAACTTAAATCTTACCTTTCTGAGACTGTATTCGGCCAAGTCAGTAACTTAGATCTTGCCTGTCTGAGACTGTATTCAGCCAAGTCAGTAACTTAAATCTTACCTGTCTGAGACTGTATTCAACCAAGTCAGTAACTTAGATCTTACATGTCTGAGACTGTATTCAGCCAAGTCAGTCACTTAGATCTTGCCTGTCTGAGACTGTATTCAGCCAAGTCAGTAACATAAATCTTACCTGTCTGAGACTGTATTCAGCTAAGTCAGTAACTTAAATCTTGCCTGTCTGAGACTGTATTCAGCCAAGTCAGTAACTTAAATTTTACCTGTCTGAGACTGTATTTAGCCAAGTCAGTAGTAACTTAAATTTTACCTATCTGAGACTGTATTCAGCCAAGTCAGTAACTTAGATCTTACATGTCTGAGACTGTATTCAGCCAAGTCAGTCACTTAGATCTTGCCTGTCTGAGACTGTATTCAGCCAAGTCAGTAACATAAATCTTACCTGTCTGAGACAGTATTCAGCTAAGTCAGTAACTTAAATCTTGCCTGTCTGAGACTGTATTCAGCCAAGTCAGTAACTTAAATCTTGCCTGCCTGAGACTGTATTCAGCCAAGTCAGTAACTTAAATCTTACCTGTCAGAGACTGTATTCAGCCAAGTCAGTCACTTAAATCTTGCCTTTCTGAGACTATGTTATGCCAAGTCAGTAACTTAAACTTTGCCTGTCTGAGACTTTGTTAAGCCAAGTCAGTCACTTAGATCTTGCCTGTCTGAGACAGTATTCAGCCAAGCCAGTAACTTAAATCTTACCTGTCTGAGACTGTATTCAGCCAAGTCAGTCACTTAGATTTTGCCTATCTGAGACTGTATTCAGCCAAGTCAGTAACTTAAATCTAACCTGTCTGAGACTGTATTCAGCCAAGTCAGTAGTATCTTAAATCTTACTTATCTGAGACTGTATTCAGCCAAGTCAGTAACTTAGATCTTGCTTATCTGAGACTATGTTATGCCAAGTCAGTAACTTAAATCTTACCTGTCTGGGACTGTATTCAGCCAAGTCAGTCACTTAGATCCTGCCTATCTGAGACTGTATTCCGCCAAGTCAGTAACTTAAATTTTACCTGTCTGAGACTGTATTTAGCCAAGTCAGTAGTAACTTAAATTTTACCTATCTGAGACTGTATTCAGCCAAGTCAGTAACTTAAATCTTGCCTGTTTGAGACTGTATTAGCCAAGTCAGTCACTTAGATCTTGCCTGTCTGAGACTGTATTTAGCCAAGTCAGTAGTAACTTAAATTTTACCTTTCTGAGACTGTATTCAGCCAAATCAGTAACTTCAATTTTGCCTGTCTGAGACTGTATTAGCCAAGTCAGTCACTTAGATCTTGCCTATCTGAGACTGTATTCAGCCAAGTCAGTAACTTAAATCTTGCCTATCTGAGACTGTATTCAGCCAAGTCAGTAACTTAAATCTTACCTGTCTGAGACTGTATTCAGCCAAGTCAGTCACTTAGATCTCACCTATCTGAGACTATGTTATGCCAAGTCAGTAACTTAAACCTTGCCTGTCAGAGACTGTGTTCAGCCAAGTCAGTCACTTAGATCTTACCTATCTGAGACTGTATTCAGCCAAGTCAGTATCTTTAATCTTACCTGTCTGAGACTGTATTCAGCCAAGTCAGTCACTTAGATCTTGCCTATCTGAAACTGTATTCAGCCAAGTCAGTAACTTAGATCTTACCTGTCTGGGACTGTATTCAGCCAAGTCAGTCACTTAAATCTTGTCTATCTGAGACTGTATTCAGCCAAGTCAGTAACTTAAATTTTGCCTGTCTGAGACTGTATTCAGCCAAGTCAGTAACTTAGATCTTGCCTGTCTGAGACTGTATTCAGCCAAGTCAGTAACTTAAATCTTGCCTGTCTGAGACTATTCAGTCAAATCAGTAACTTAAATCGTACCTGTCTGAGACTGTATTCAGCCAAGTCAGTAACTTAAATCTTGCCTGTCTGAGACTGTGTTAAGCCAAGTCATTTAATCAGCTACGTTCATATTTCCCGTCAGGACATGCGCTTCAGGCATTTAGTCATGTTAGGTATAGACTTTTCTTGTCCTTCTGATAATTTGTTTAGACAAGTTAGTAACTTAACCAGGTAAGGTATACACATTCATCTTGCCAGTCTTGACATCTGTTTAGCTAGTCAGAAAGTCAGTCGGGTAAGGTATAAACTTGCATCTTGTCTGTCTGACCACGTGTTAAGCCGTACACTCAGCCACGGTTGCGTTCATCACGGTTAAACATATTTACTCTGTTTATAAACGCAAACGGTGACCTAACGAACGAAAAGTAAACGGAAATTGGTCTACTCGGCGTTGTCCCTCCACTTCCCATCAAGTCACGTGATTAAACACGTGATTAGAATCGAATGCAATGTTGGTAAAGGCTGATCCATTACCAATGTGGCGTTGTTTGGTTACACTAACAATGTAGTTTTATCAATTATCAATGTAGAGTTGCCTTATTGCATCAATAATCTATACGGTGTAGTTACATTTGATCAATAGTCAATGCCTTGTCTATTTTATTGTAAACCCAATACAGTGTTGTTTCATGTGATCCGTAATACTCCGAGGGACCTCCTCGGCCGAGTGGTCTAAAGCACAGTCTCAGGATCATGAACGTCTCACCGCTAAAGTCGAGCCCCGCTCGCTCCAGAAACTTTATGTGAGAACCAATTGCTTGTGGAAGGATGGTGGTTCTACTTCGATTAATGCTGAAGTCTTCCTCCACCAATAAAACTAAATATGCCATTATTATTATAGAAATGTGTTAAACCAGGTAATCAATATCAACAGTCGTGTTTGAGTCAATTTAGTGTTGGCCAGTATGATCAGTTGTCAATCAATAGACAGTTCCTAACCATCTTCAATGTGTGCTTTGAATTAAACACCGTTTTCTTCAATGCATGTTCTTGCAGGCATGGGCGATAGAGAGATGGTTGTCAGGCGGAGCTCCAGCACATAAGCTAGTGATGGGAATGACGGCAACTGCTACATATTTTAAATTGATAAACAGTTCTGACGCGGGGGTCGGGGCGCCAGCAAACAAAACCATCGCTCCTAAAGGACCATATCTACAACAAAGTGGGCATCTGACATATTTTAGGGTAATGTATATACTTGAAATAAGCAGTAAAATCGTTTTGTAAAATATATGTTGCCCAGTATCGTAGAACTAAAGCATAGTGTTACAAATCCTAATAAAGAATTGTAGTTTGTTAACTTTTATCCATAATCTACGGTGCCCCGTTGGGGGCCATCGCGGCATATTTATTAAATTAAATAAAGTCGATACATACAACGAGACTAAGGTGGTGAAAAACTGAAACTTAAATGGTGAAAAGTCGAAATTATTTCGATTTTCATCATCGTTGTTTCGACTTTTCACCATCGTTGTTTCCGAAGTTTCGTTGTTTCGACCTACTTAAATTGATATGTTGTCCCCAGCGATACACCATAGTTACCATTGTAATATTGTCATGTGTTATCAATAATCTGCGTAGTGTTGTCTTATTCATTTTCAGTTCCTTTAAATTCTTTTGTTCCTATAGTTTATTAATATGTTTTTATACTTTGTTTTTCTTTAAAACATTATTATAATCACTACAATTCAAGCAAAATACTTAATACTTTTTCTTTAGTTGTGTGTTTGTGTGTGTGTGTGTGTGTGCGTGCGTGCGTGCGTGCGTGCAGCGTGCAGCGTGCGTGCGTGCAGCGTGCGTGCGTGCGTGCGTACATGCGAGTACAAATGAGCGTGCTTGTATGCATGTAGAAGTGAGTGATACGTGTTCGAAGGTATATATGTTTGTTTGTATATCAAAAATATCGTCACTTTAATTTGTATGTGCATTATGAAGCATTGGGGAAGGCTGTAACTAATGTTGTTAAAACTTGTAGTCCAACCCTTTGCATTTTATTCGTTATTGGGGCTACAAATTGATGTTTTGAACATGTCAAATTTGCAATAAAATATTACTAAATTAAATTTAATTCATAATCAAGATACAGTTATAGTGTTGTCCAGTTAGGTAATTACCAATGAAGTGCTGTCATCAATAATCAATTACAATGTTTTCTTATGTGTTTCTTTCAATGTACAATCAAGAAACTATATAGAAAAGGAAAAGCAAACTGATTGAGTTTATTGTGAACGCTCGCGTATTCGCGCAAAATCTCGCAATGTCTCGTTTTCAATTTTCTTGACTTCCATTCATCTCAGGAACACAAATCAAAATTCTTGCATTGCAGACTGAAATTGTCATCAAACTAAAACCATTCCTATAAATTGGTGTTAAAAATTGTTGAAGTACTTGTGATTAAAAAATTTGTATATTACGGCTAAAATAACGACAAATTACGATAATTTTTCCTTCAAACCTCAATATTATCATTTTGCTTTTTTATCAACATTTAGTCAGGAGATGCAATTTTCCTATCCTTCTATGCAAGTCATTGGTTGTTTTTTTTCGGTTTCATCATAAATATATTGCTGTTTTGTTAAGTGACCAATGTATTACCTAGTTTAATCAATGCAGACGATGTACATACAAGCAATGTGATTGATAGTGCACGGACTGGCCTATAATAAATGTAGACGATGTTACATACCAGCTATGTGATCGATAATGCACGAACTGGCCTATTACATACAAGCTATGTGATTGATAATGCATGGACTGGCCTATAGTCAATGCAGACGATGTTACATACCAGCTATGTGATCGATGATGCACGGACTGGCCTATTATCAATGCAGACGATGTAACATACAAGCTATGTGATCGATAATGCACGGACTGGCCTATAGTCAATGCAGACGATGTTACATACCAGCTATGTGATCGATAATGCACGAACTGGCCTATAATCAATGCAGACGATGTTACCAGCAATGTGATCGATAATGCACTGACTGGACTATAATCAATGCAGACGATGCACGAACTGGCCTATAGTCAATGCAGACGATGTAACATACAAGCTATGTTATAGATAATGCACGGACTGGCCTATAATCAATGCAGACGATATTACGTACAAGCTATGTGATCGATAATTCACGGACAGGCCTATAATCAATGCAGACGATGTTACGTACCAGCTATGTGATCGATAATGCCCGGACTGCCCTATAATCAATGCGGACGATGTTACATACCAGCTATGTGATCGATAATGCACGGACTGGCCTATAATCAATGCGGACGATGTTACATACCAGCTATGTGATCGATAATGCTCGGACTGGCCTGTAATCAATGCAGACGATGTTGCATACCAGCTATGTGATCGATAATGCACTGACTGGCCTGTAATCAATGCAGACGATGTTACATATCAGCAATGTGATCGATAATGCACTGACTGACCTATAATCAATGCGGACGATATTACATACCAGCTATGTGATCGATAATGCACTGACTGGCCTGTAATCAATGCAGACGATGTTACATACCAGCAATGTGATCGATAATGCACGGACTGACCTATAATCAATGCGGACGATATTACATACCAGCTATGTGATCGATAATGGAGGGATTGATCTATGTTGTCATGTTTAATATGTTGAAGTGCTCAGTTACTGTAATGTATAACATCTCTTATGTAACGTTTCAGGTATGTGAAATAATTGAGCTAGGCGCGGTGACACATTGGGATAACGAACAAAAGATGGCGTATGCCGTAGAGGGTGACCGATGGATAGGTTATGGGAACCAACAGAGCATGCGCGAAAAGGTAAATTAATTAATTACAATTAAAAAAGGCTGATTTGAAGAGAATTAGTATGAAAAATTATCATTGAATTCGGGATTAAAAAAGGAGATGACTATGAATTTTCTAAAAAAAATATGTTTATATAACTGCAGCGTAGTCTAGTGGTAGATTGTCCGCTTCATATGCGGAAGGTCTAGGGTTCAATCCTCGGCCAAACCAACGAGACTTAAAATGGTACTAGAAGCTACCTAGTTTGGTGTTCAGCATTTAGAGGATAGTTCTAGGTCCGGCTGACCCGATGTCAGTATAATGTGACTGGGTGGGGTATCATATAATTTGTCTGCGGCATGATACTCTAGTGTGGCAGCGCTTAGAATTCTGTCTCAAGAAGACACTGTAGTGATATAACAGAAAAATTGTTGAAAGCTACGTTAGACACGTTTATTCCGTACATGTATATTATATAGTTACAGTGGACATTTTGTATTTTGAGAGAAACCAAAATACACACATTAAACAATCAACATCCAAGGAATACTATGAATGAAAGTTGATATCTACAAGATTAAAACGTCCTCAAATCAATTATAGAGAGACAGAGACCCCCGCCCTGGCATTACTCTCCCGAGCATCGGTTGAATAGTTCGATTCTCTTCTACTTTAACGTGATTTAAGCGTAGAGGTAATCGTCCGCTGATAAGGGAGATAACCCCGGCATATACGTCTATTAACAGATAATTTCCCATCCTGTTATATTATACATTTGCCATCGAGATAATGTAAAACAATCGTATTGATTTTTTTTCGTCACTTTGTGATTTTCAGTTTTCTCTTTTTGTTATTCATATTAAAAACCTAAGATGTTTCTTTCCGAATATGCGCAGCAGTTAATCAAATGCAGAATTTGAAATCTAGACATTTTCTTGGCTCGGGAGAAGAGAAAATTTTTTTATCGAGACAATGCTGTTGCATCATCTTGCACTGCTGTTACATTATTATATATCTTTACAGGTACTTTATGTATACAGCCAGAAGTTAGCCGGCGCCATGTTCTGGTCATTGGAATTAGACGACTTCTCCGGAAGTTATTGTAAACAGGGGCGTTATCCCCTCTTGACTGCAATATACGACGCGGTACAGATAAGAGAGGGCATGCAGACAGCATCTCCATCACAACCCCAGGAATCTACAGCAACAACAACACCTGTAGATTTTAGGTTACACCATAAAACAAATAGAAATGGTATTAATTTCTTTGACATGAAAAATAATGCTGCACGCACCAATGCTAGCACTTTGCTTTTTGCGGTGATTTCGGCGTTTATATACACCATTCTGAAGTAGATGGAGGGAAACTCACTTTAAACCGGAATAAATTGACGTACCACCCAAAGGATAACGTGTTTTAAATGTTCTTTGCAAAGACTTTCCAGACAAGCATGTTAGGACGATTAATGATGCTGCATGCAGTTAGCAAACCTTGGTTCAGTTATGCTAAACATGCAATTAAGATGGAGTAACGATTTAAAGGGACATACGGACTTTCAATAAATGTTGGATTAACAATATTTTATTTCCAGTATTAACACTTAGATAAACAAGTACAATATTCAACATATAAAGATTAGAACGAAATAATACAATTCTTACAGAGTTCTTCTCCAAACTAGCTTAATATTTACTAATTCATTTTTGACAAATATTCACCTTACACTTTTGAAACTCAAATATTCTATCATGTATTCAGATCCTTCATTTTGTTTCTTAAACTTTCTATTTTGGAAAAGGGATTTATCTCTGGTAAATGGCTGAACTTAGTGTACAAAGTTTCACACAACTATGGTGATATATGACAACAATTGCATAAGATGCTTTTAACTGTCAATTGTCATCGATAGGGCCAAAAAATAGAGCAGTATTAATTTGTTTTTTTAAAAGATAAGTTGACTCATATTTTTAAAACTAGATTTATGATTTTTTTTATATTTCTTCAATATGAATTTTCTTCGAGATCAATATTTCCAAATGGTCTTCCAAGTATATAATCTTTATTAACCTCCAATACTGAATAGTTACAAACAAAACACATGGAAAAAAGCAACATACAATGATACAAAACAAATATACACTATAGTGCAATACAATGCAATACAATACAATGCAAAACATAAATAATGTGTGAACACCAATTAAATCTATTTCAGAATTGCTGTGTGTGTCCCTTTAAAATATTAATGACTCTGTTTAAAATATCCAATCGTTATTTAATTACATGTAAATCATTTATATCGAGATTAGGCGAGCTATCCAACACACGTCAGTATTATCCGTAATTGGTTCTGTATTATTCATAAAAGGATAACAAGTATTACTGTCAGAGGAAACAGATTTTGTATTAGTATTATCTTTATTTTCGTCTCATCTTTGTACTAATCACATAATAATCAAACATATACATGGACGTTTAAAATTGTACATAGCCATTCTAAAAGAATTATAAGAGACATTTTAAACATAAAATATGCATACCAATACGAAGTACAATTATTTGACATAATAAAGATATGCAAAATATTGTTAATCTTTATACTAAAAACTGCAATAAACCAAGTTTTTAATTAAAAAGCTGAAGAAGAAAAAGAGCACTATCAAAAAATATCTCCTTTGATCAGATCAATTGAGAACTGATTAGCAATATTTTCATAGATGTAACAAAATATGGCAAATAACTAAGATAAAGAGAGCTTTATTTACATAGGTAAAAAGTACGACGTTGCAATATTTTAAAACAGGTTTTGGCACATACTCGAATCAATGCTGGATGAGTAAATAAAGTGACTAGTTTATCAGACTTTGGCATTGTTAAAAAGTTATCACAAATTTCATGGGCTTTTTCAAATAAAAGTTGTCTTAAATCATCATACTTGATACATTCTAAAATAACATGACTTTCATCCTCCACAACATTACAAAACGGGCATTTACGATCATCTTCTTTAAGATGTTCATACCTACCAGTTTCAATGCGTATTGGAGCTACTCCACATCCGAATTTACTGAAAGCTGAACGATGTCGTATTGGTAAAATCAAAGTGCAATACAATTCGGTTTTTAATCCATGTTTAAACAGACGATATGTTCTTAACTTATTTCGACCCTTTCCAGAAGCACTACTACCTCTCTGAATAGAATATTGCCATTCCATTAAAAACTGATTTGAACATCGTTCCCTCAAGATACTGACAAAACTTTGCTTATTTATACATGTAGCTATGTATCTATAGTTTTAAATTGTTGAAGACCTAGTGAGTCTTACAACTTTTTAACATGAAAAAAAAAACACAATTTTTACAAGAACTGTTTGCTTTACTGTTTGCCCATTATGCAATTTGTTTGTTAAGTCGAGAACTACCCATTGCCGACAGTCTGTGCCAGAATGACGAAATATTAACATGCTGACGAACTATTGCAGGTTGCCAACCCATTTCTCCAATGACTGCAGCGTTTGGTGTATACTTTCCCACTCCAAGAAAAAAACGCATGGCTCGGTTTTGAATAGCAGTTATGGGGGGATAACTTTTATGGCCCCAAATGACAGAACTATAACTAACAACTGGCCAAACAATGGAATCAAATAATTTTGTGAATGCTTAAATACTTAAAGTGTTAATGTTTATGTATCATTTAAATTTGTTTAACTACAATCATTATATATATATATGCATGTTGTAAGATTTTAAGTATTTATTTAGCAAAATTGCGAAATTCGACCCATTTTTAAAATTTCGCCATATTCATTTAAATTTTACTTAAATTTTTAACTTTGTTTTGACTGGTAACTGATTTTTTATGAGATAAATTCTAATATTTATATATGCAAAATGTGTAATATTTCGTTTTCCAGTCTAAAAACGAAGTCACCTGAAAGGTCTGTTTAGATTTAAATTTGCACTTAAAAGATAACGGAACGTAGGCCTGATTCATGTTTCACCAATATATTTAAGTATATACTTAACTACTTAACAAGTTAAATCAAAGAAAATCATCCAGGTGATCATGATTTTAGACTGGCTCCAGAAATAAACTGCATTTGGTTTCATCAACATCGATTAAAGAACGTAACCAGTTAAAGTGAAACAGAAACTTTGTACAAGAGACGTACAGCACCGAGTGAAGAGTTCTCCGTCGAAGAGGGAACATATGAACTGATTGCGAAATCGATCTAATAAACAATGTGCAGTTCTAAAATTTGAATTTTAACAGATGATGATTCATTTTCAAGTTTAATTTTCATATTCAAGTTATTCAAAATATTTTCAATCAAACGAAAAAAGTGTTAGAACTGCCCATACATGACCATCCCATACACAACGGCGTGCACAACCCCACCCACCACGGCGTGCGTCTGGTGTATTTATGCGTGATATATGATTGGATTAATTTATGATGATTACGTATTGGTTTATATTAATTTATTGATGATTTTTGCTTTTTGCTTACTGTTGACAATCTTTATCAATATAACTTGTATTGTAAAATAAAACCAATAAATATTTAAACTTCGATTGATATCTATACTCCACAAAATAAGTTAAGGGCCATGTCATTTATTTCCCATTTTTATTACATTTCAATGGTATATAATTTTATATCCTCCAGTTTTAAAAAAAAAATGGTTTGAAAAAAATCTGGTATATTATTTTAAAATTCCTTAAATCTTACATTTAACACACCATATTATTTTAAAATGTGCACTTTTATTGACCATATAATTTATTACCCCAATACAAGAAAACTATTTTTTTTTATAAAATTTAAATTTTTTAAACAATTCGCTTCAGCTAAGTTTACTTGGCAAGGTTCTAAAACCGTTTTCAATTACCTTTTCTGGGTATGTTTACAGAACAGTTAGAATTTTAGTCCAGTAGAATTTATATGTGGTATGTTCCTCAACTTATTAGTCTATCCGAGATCCTGATATCTCCCGAATCAGCTCTAAAAAAGCAGGGAATTCTATGCCTGTCCCACAATTCATAGCAATTGAAAGCTTACTAAACTTTGACGTCATTCAAACTTTTCTTGAAACAACTGACCAATCAGCGTGCTCGTTACAATTGCTATTTAACGGACCCAATCTGGAGTACAGACTATTAACTTATTATGTTGAATATATAACAAATGATGCGTATAGTAGCCGAACATAGTTATCGTTACCAGAAAAGGAGGACCAGGATATTTATTTGTCGTCTTTCGATATTTGACTCTTCAATATTGGAAGCTGAACGGTTAGGGTTAGACTTATCTTAGTCTGCCGAACTTATCTTATGTGTTATCTACGAAAGGAACATAGGTTATCAATTATGACAAAATACTCATTGGGGAATAAGACCATTTTACTCATTAACTTCATTATAGTGCAAGTTACCCTCCCCCTGCATATAGCAAACACTTTATGGACTTTGTTTTGCCAATCGAATGTATACACAATACTTTGGTAGTATGCAAAATGATAACAAAAGCAATGCATTGATGACTGACATTTTTGAAAAGCGTTATTTGATTTGAATCATATACTGAATTATATAAAACCTGCTCCAGAGCCATCTTGCGGATTTTATATGACAGTTGGGGCTTTAAACAGTGATTCTCAGGAAGAGAAGCTTTGATTTTTTAAACATATCTTATTGCAATACGCATAAACAATAGTTGACAATGGCTTATGTATAGTTTTTGTTGTTGTTTTTTTAATGGGGTTAAAGCCATTTTTTTAAAAACACATTTTAGGTTATATATTGCATATCCATTTTAACTGACGGAAGAAGACATCCTACTGAGTCAGATTGAGTAGAACCATCGTCCTTCCGCAAGTAACTGGAAACTGTCGAGCGGGACCCGAACCTTATGTATAGACATGACCTGTCACACTACTAGCAATAAGTGGCATTGTAACGGAATAGATTTAAAAAAAAGCAAATAAAATAGAAGTGATAATGGTATTAGCAAATAATAGTTATTTGAATGTTCCGTAAGGTACCAAACAGTATTTGGAATGTTTTAGAATGGTAAATTGCGAAACCTGTATGACTGATGTAATTTAAGACTTTTGGTCAACATGGTTTAAATGTTTGTTTTACAGACTGTTGGAAACGATTGAAAGATTTTATGTAGTCATGAACCGTTTGACATAACTGCAATATTAAAATTCATGAAGATTTCGCAATTTCCATATAAAAGAAAAAATTATATGGAGTTGACGAGCGTCTCTAGCTGTAACATGGAGTTGATAAGCGTCTTTAGTTGTAATATGGAGTTGATAAGCATCTCTAGTTGTAATATGGAGTTGATAAGCGTCTTTAGTTGTCATATGGAGTTGACGAGCGTCCCCAGTTGTAATATGGAGTTAATGGGCCTCTCTAGTTGTAATATGGAGTTGATGAGCGTCTCTAATTGTAACATGGAGTTGATAAGCGTCTTTAGTTGTCATATGGAGTTGACGAGCGTCCCCAGTTGTAATATGGAGTTAATTGGCGTCTCTAGTTGTAACATGGAGTTGACGAGCGTGTCCAGTTGTAATATGGAGTTGATAAGCGTATCTAGTTGTAATATGGAGTTGTAGAGCGTCCCTAGTTGTAATATAGCGTTAATGAGCGTCTTTAGTTGTAATATGGAGTTGACGAGCGTCTCTAGTTGTAATATAGAGTCGACGAGCGTCTCTAGTTGTAATATGGAGTAAATGAGTGTCTCTTATTGTAACATGGATTTGACGAGCGTCTCTTTTTGTAACATGGAGTTGATGAGCGTTTCTAGTTGTAATATGGAGTCGATAAGCGTCTCTAGTTGTAATATGGTGTTGATGACCGTCTCTTGTTGTAACATGGAGTTGACGAGCGTCTCTTGTTGTAACATGGAGTTAATGAGCGTCTCTAGTTGTAATATAGAGTCGATGAGTGTCTCTAGTTGTCATATGGAGTTGACGAGCGTCCCCAGTTGTAATATGGAGTTAATGGGCGTCTCTAGTTGTAACAGGGAGTTGACGAGCGTGTCCAGTTGTAATATGGAGTTGATAAGCGTATCTAGTTGTAATATGGAGTTGATGAGCGTCCCTAGTTGTAATATAGCGTTAATGAGCGTCTCTAGTTATAATATGGAGTTGTCGAGCGTCTCTAGTTGTAATATAGAGTCGACGAGCGTCTCTAGTTGTAATATGAAGTAAATGAGTGTCTCTTATTGTAACATGGAGTTGACGAGCGTCTCTAGTTGTAATATAGAGTCGACGAGCGTCTCTAGTTGTAATATGAAGTAAATGAGTGTCTCTTATTGTAACATGGAGTTGACGAGCGTCTCTTTTTGTTACATGGAGTTGATGAGCGTTTCTAGTTGTAATATGGAGTCGATAAGCGTCTCTAGTTGTAATATGGAGTTGATGAGCGTCTCTTGTTGTAACATGGAGTTGACGAGCGTCTCTTGTTGTAACATGGAGTTAATGATCGTCTCTAGTTGAAATATGGAGTCGATAAGCGTCTCTAGTTGTAATATGGTGTTGATTAGCGTCTCTTGTTGTAACATGGAGTTAATGAGCGTCTCTAGTTGTAATATAGAGTCGATGAGTGTCTCTAGTTGCAATATGGAGTTAATGAACGTCTCTTGCTGTAATATGGATTCGACGAGCGTCTCTTGTTGTAATATGGAGTTGACGAGCGTCTCTTGTTGTAATATGGAGTTGATGAACGTCTCTAGTTGTAATATGGAGTTGATGAGCGTCTCTAGTTGAGTGGCATAGAACGGTAGTCTTGTTTCTGTAAAGAATACAGTGGAAGAAGTAATGGTCAGCATCTTTTATATAAGTTGAACATTATCAAAAAAGTATCATGCCTAGCTGATATAAATCCGTAACCAAATAACATGATAGTTTGTCGGATTCCGATAGATGAATTTTCATTCTAGATTTAATTGAGCGCATGGTCCAGTGGTAGAGCACCGAACCCATGATCGGAGGGTCATGGGTTCGATTCTACGCAACGGCTATGTGTGGTGTCCTTGAGCAAGACACTTTTCCGTTGTAAGAACTTGTTTCGCAATCGAAGTAAAATAAATAAGTTAAATATACATGTATTTAAAGGTCGATATGGTATTGGCTGATTTTATCTGTGCACATTGGCAATGCGTTTCAAAGAGCTATAGATAAGGGTATACATAACATTCTACTTGTTTCTAATTGTGAGTGTATTTGTATATAAAAAGTAACTCGTACTATTTTCTTTCTCTGAAAGTGAGATCCATCCGCGTTCTTGTTGAAAGTTAGCTAAGGAATACCAGGGATGCGTCCAGTTCGTAAAAAAAACCCATTTAGTTTGCAAACGATCGATAACAGATCAAAAGTCAACTGAACGACATATTTTCTTTGTGCGAAGGCTAACAGAGCAAACACCAATGAGAGATACATATTTTCTTGCGTTTAATCACGTGACTTAAAGAGGTAGTCCGAATTCTGTTTACTTTTCGTTTGTTTGGTCACCGTTTACGTCTATAAACAGAGCAATGTTTAAAGTGATTATATTGGCATATTACCGTCAATTCTCTGTCCTAAATACACACGCCCAGCATGGAGATACCCTTATAACTTAAAGATATACGCGTCTAAAGTGTCTTATTGCATAACCTCTTTATTACAAACATCGGGTTTCTGAAGCCACGTTTTTTGTTTTTTAGTTTACATTCACCATTTTCAACGAACCGCTTTCGGGTTTCCGATCAATTACCGGACAACACCGTGAAGACTCGTTCCCGATCTCGTTTTCGAGGCTTTGTTCGGGAAGTTTACGGAGTTCAATGTAAACATTGCGCAATACTTTATTGTGCGACGTATTAAAGTTTTGGCAAATATTCAACTACTGATAATTTGATAACTTTCAAGTAAATATACGTATAAACTTATACGTCAATACATAAACATTATTTTGTGCACGCTGCATACAGGAAAAGTCTGGATCAACAGTGTGTTTGTGTTATTTGCCAATATAATCCCTTTAACCGTGCTGAACGCAGGCTTATTTCGATGCGTGCTGCCTCGTTTTGAAGTAGTTCAAGCATATCAGAATTGTACTTTATACCACCGTCCCAAACCACTAAACTGTATTCATGAGAGTTGGTCGTATATATATGAGACGCCTGCTCGTGTGTCGTACAGGAGCGTATGTAGCATTTATAAAACCTTTAGCTGAATAAGCATTTGTCACGTCATCTTTTTTAAATTGCAGGTCGAAAATATGTGTAGCGTGACAAACTTACCTATACACATATACTGTAGATTTGACTGACAAGGTAAGAAACGAAACGTCAGTTAAGTAGTGACACAGAAGAACAATGTACCTTTAATATAGTGATAATGCACTTGTCTGTTCTTTAATTGAAGACGGGGATGTTGTGATTCGTGTTGATGATACTGCTAGTGAACTCACAAGAACTCTGTATAACAATGGTGGACACTTGAATGCCTTGTGGAACACCCCTTATAACGATATAAAAATTGAGTAGGCTTTTGAAGTATGCATAACTTCAAATGTAACCATTATAAAAATATTACTAAAAGGTGGAAAGTTGTGAAAATTTAGTTTCATAAGTGGAAGGAATAATCAAAAACGGGATACAAACATGGGCTTAAAACTAACACTCGTGACGATATTTCTTGTGACTGGGAGTATAGCGGCACTTGTACACGCCGGCAGTGGGTCTCCTTCATCAGGTGGGCTTTTAATTTTCGTTAGTTTATATTAGTGAACTATGTCGGTTTAGAGCGCAAATGCGCTACATGACATTCTATTATAAAGCGAGATAGCTCCTTTTCAGACGTGTTTGACGTTTAACGTTAACGTTAACAGACGGGGCATCTGTTTCACGAAAATTCATCGGTTCGTGTCATAATACCTGTCCCTTTTACACACGTGGTTTTGTTCAACGTATATTGTTTTAAGATGAAAACATTCTTTAAACGTTTCTCTTTTTTTCCGATGAAGAATGCAGCTAACTGTAAATTGCTGTTGTTATCCATACAGACAAACCTGACTTAAGCAACCAGTCAAGGGAAGGAGTAAAAGTGGTCTTTTAAGACAGGTTGTTGCTTAATACAGGTTAATTGCTCTGAAAGCATTAAAATGTGAAATAGCAAATGTGGCTGCTTAAGACAAGTGACTGCTTAATAGAGGTGGCCGCTTACACAGGTTTGACTGTATATAAAACATAATTTAGTTTCAGGAGTACCATCATGCGATATTTGATATAATGAGCATGTACTTTAAGTACAGGTTCAGTTTATTGTATAACTTTGTCATATCATTTACAGTGCAATTTTTTTACAAGATATTTTTACATATAATGTACTTGACACACTCTGTTGCATAAATAAAAACTATGACATATTATACTATTACACATAATGTAAAGAATTTGAAATAAAATATGCTTAAACTAATTTACTGTTTACAAGATGGTCCACGAAATATTTTAAAAACAAGCGCGTAGGTAAATCTCTTTTGTAATACGCAAAACTCATTAGATTTGGGGGAGTGTGAGTGGGAAAAGAAAGTCAGTATAACTGTGGGTTTTTAAGATAAAACATTATGTTAGTATGATAATGATGTACTCCGCAAAATCTTACGTAGATTAACAATAGACCCATTCATCTAGAAACAATGATTGTGCAGTGCTATTATTCAATAAACTAAAGAGATGAATGCTTTGACATGTGTTTGCTATCAGATTATGTATCGGTGTATAGCGAATGACAACCAAATCTTTTAAGCATACTATGATAAAAAATCTGACGATATAATTTTATTTTTTTATGTTTAACAAATACACGACTGACCAAATTCAAACGAATATAATTAAAACACAAAATGTCTCACTTCACTTACATATAGGAAGATCGTGTACTTGGTCTTATACCTGTATGGTTATTAATAGCTTTTATAACGACTGTGTTGTTACACATTCTCTTGCAAAGATTAAACTTATGCCAAAGTTTAACATAAGTGAACTATATAATTATATCGTATCGAATTTTATACATAATTATTGCATTATTTCATTGTTTCTGTCCGTCTGTCTCTACTACAACAGCGCATTAGAGAATTTGTTTAAAGTGGTGAGGTGGTTGCGAATTTTGAAGTTTCTTTTTATGTCCGTCTGTCGGTTGGTCGGTCAGTCGATCGACTTTATAAATAATTTACCTTGTACCTCGGATCATAATTATTTTTTTTTTAAAAAAAACTGCGCGTAATACTTTTTATTTACTTTATTTACTGATAGAGATATAAGGTAACATCATAGAAAGAGCCTACAGTAAGTTTAACCTGCTTTATTATTTTCTAAAACATGTGTAAAAATGTGAATTCAACAAAGGAATGCGTTTTACTTTTGCCAATTCTTTAGTCCTAAAATGATATAAGTGAAAAAAATAAAATGTTTTTTAAACGGGCGGATTCCAGTGCAGCAGAAACAGAACATGACTCACAGAACCATCACATACATTTCCGAACCATAACACCGTGTACAATATTCTCTCGAAAATGAAATGCATGTGGTGTTATTTAATAAATGTCCTTTTCGGGCATATACAATTAGCAATTTAAAGCTAATTTATGGTACACGGCTGCTTCGTCTTCAGAATTGATTACAGACAAACTTTCGTATCTCAAAAAAAACCTGTATGCGTGAAAAGGGTATGCATAAATGTATGGTACAACATTCCCCGAGTTTTCATTTTCTTCCTTGAACACAAGAAAAAATGAGGAAACAATGAAGACGACTCACCTTTGTTGTTAATATTTCTTGTGACCGGACCATCACCTGAAATGCTACCGAACATTTAATTACATCACATTTATGTGATGGTTTGGGAGATTACCAGGCGTGCATATGTCAGATTAAATTATTTTATGAAGCATAATTCACCAGTTTCATTAAACATCTCAACTTGAGAACTTCCTCAAATTTGGTTTTTAAAAAATGTTATATCTTCATTTGTATTGATCAATTTTATGTGTGACAAGTTCAAGTAATAAGTAAAAAAAAATGTGGATTTTTGATTTGAGTTGAGGAAAAGCTAAGCTGAAGATGTTTATTGAAATCTGCCACTTGTCAATAGCACAGGTATATGCCATAAATAAGGACCACAGAGGTTTTTTTAAAAGAGGTATAAATACCAATTAAACACAATATACCTAACATGGCTAAATTGTAACATACTCTGTTTTCTGGTTTATGTTCTTCTTAACTGTGCTGATTACGATTTACAGGGCGTATAGTTATGATATCATGTGAATGTATGAGTACATCACATGCTTCATAGATGAAATTGACTCCTAAAACCTTCATTAGTTGTAAGATAAGTTTTGTATTGTTTTTTTAAATTAGTTTCCCTTATTGATTTATATATTTATAGTTCGTATTTCTAAACATTTTGATATATATTAAGCATAAATGATCAATTTATAAAAAAAATCATAGAAGCAGTGCTCTTGTGGAAAAGGCGAAGTGGATATATTTATAATGAATGAATAGGGTTTTACGGCATACCAACACGTAGGTTATTCGATGCCATCAAGAAGGAAGATTCCAGGTACATTGTACACGTACAAAAATAAAAAAAATAACATACGCATTAAAAAAATCACATCAACAAATGAATATACAGGATGAACCTAGAACCTTGATACCTGCAGAAATGCTGAGGTTATGCAAATTATATCATTTTACTTAAATTGTCGCTTCTTACGACATGCATGTGCCAGTGACCCTATTCATTCCATCACACATATGGCTCACTGGAACCACACAGGGGCTAGTAATTTAACCACAATACTGATTCTATACTTACACGGAGCCACACGGATTATATTCTTATAATTCAACTGTTTAACATTACCCTTAAGCTGAGTAATACATATTCGAGCTGGAAAATATCATTTGACTTTATATGGGTTACATAACATTTTAATTATGGACGAAACTTCTAGATATATTAGCATTACGATATTCTTTGTTGCCTGGTGAACAAAGGTGTATCATATCATAGACATGATATTACTTTGTTCAGACTTTTTTGTGAAGTTGATCAATGGCAATATTACTTTGGCAAACATTCATTTCTTGTTAACCTATTGCAATTACGGATAAAATAAATGCAAAATGATATTCATCTTCGACTGCATTCCTATTATACAACAAGGATAACGATATTCATTCTCAGTTGCATTCCTATTCTATATTTGCAGATGCTGACAAACTGAAGCTCTTTTGCTATTTTACAAACTGGTCCAACAAACTACAGTATTTTATCCCCAGATTCCAAATAAAAGATATTAATACGACATTATGTACGCATCTCATATACGCGTTCGCAAAAATCGATTCTAACAGTTTGCAACTTGTAAAAGGCGAGGCTGACGACGATAATGGTCTAGAAAATGCAGATAGGCGTGGACGATATTTTGAATTTAACAACTTAAAGATAGATGCCCCACATCTTGTGACGTTTCTGTCGGTGGGCGGGGCAGCCACGAAAAATGAAGGGTTTAAACAAGTTGTACAATCACCTGAAAAGATGAGGACATTTGCCGAGAATTGTACCTCATATCTGAGGGAAAGAAATTTTGATGGGCTAGACGTGGACTGGGAATGGCCTGACAAACATCGTGATAAATTCACACATTTTCTTAAGGTAATAGTTTTGAGAGCTTAAAATGTCGATGTAAAAAAAACGTGTCCATTTTAACTAAAACATTCATGTTATGGAAGGCGTAAAAATGTCACTTCTATGTTTTACAAATAAAACATGGCCTTCCTCACTCGACAGGTGGCAGGAAGAGACGATGTGCGGGTTTGTTAATTATCTACTATCATAGCGATGATAAGTGATATCAAGGAATTATATAGAGAAGGAAAGGCAACTAATTGAGGTTTTGTGAACCTTCGTGTATTCACGCAAAATCTCGCAATATCTCGTTTTCAATTATCTTAGTTTCCACTCATTTTAGGAACATAAATCAAAATTCTTACATTGCAGAATCAAATCTCACCAGAACAATACCATTCCCAACAATCTGTGTACAAGAAAGCAATTGCCTGTGAATTGTGAATGATTAATTTGCGAAATAGTGAATCGTTCTTGTGCTATTTTATCGACATTTAGTCCGGAGATGCAAGTTTCCTATCCTTCTATTTAAGTCCTTGGTGATTTTATCTAAAAGAAAAAAGAAAAGATAAAACACAAATAGATAAAAACATAAATTAAAAGAACGAATGTCCTATGTCTGAAATTGGAACACACTGGCTTTAATATAACATCCTAAAACGCATTACAATAGACGAAACATATTTGTGTTCAACACCATTTTCAGTACGATACATGTTATATATAGGAGTATTCTTTATTATATTTCGGTATCTTTAGATAATGAGACAGGTGTTCGACCAGGAGGCGGTTCTTACCAACAAAGCACGCCTTCTGATAGCCATCGCCGTCGCTGTAGGAAATGAGACTATCACAGAGTCGTACAACATACCAGAAATATCCAAGTAATTAAATATTTGCTCATTTTTTACTTGTACAACTGCATTGGTCGATCGTGTGTCTGTCGTTTAACTGTCGTATCATCAGTTTCTGTTTGCATGTATTTGTGAAATGATAATGTACTATAAATAGAAAATACCATGTTAATGTCTGATATAATCAACTTTATCAGGTGGGGCTTAAAAAAAACAGGACGAGGATCTGCCGAGTCCTTGTAATTTTTCGTGCCGAACCTGATGAAGTTGATAATATTAGACATTTACGTGGTATTCTATTTATCAGATCAATATTTCTAGTTCCTTTTTTATTCATTTTAAGTAAGGTTAAAAGTAGTTCCGTCCAGGTCAAAATGTACAAGTATACATAACGACGTCATTGCGTATACATAATGACGTCAGGTGCCTAATAAACTTGCAATGACGTGATAAACATATGTTTATCAGGCAGGAAGTTTATCAACAGAAATGAATGCATTGACATGATTAAAGTTGGACCAATATATTAGTCTGTTAACTCCAATCTATTCAATTGTCAAAACATGCAAATTTTTGTTGTGAACGAAATAGTAGCAGCTTTTATTATTTGGGTTTAACCAAATTCTACAGTAGTAACACCATTCTTAGATAACGATTTACTACGTTTTTAGCTCGCCGGGACGAAATCCAAGGAGAGCTATTGTCATGACCCCAGCGTCGTCGTCGTCGGCGTTGTCGGCGTCGTCGTCTGTAGGCACCCAGGTTAAACTTTACATATGTGTTCTCCATCATCAATGGAACACACACAGACAAGAACCATAACTCTGGGTTGCATTTTGGCACAGTTATGGCCCTTTTTCGACTTAATTTTTCATGTTAAAGTTTTTATCACGCAATATATCTATGCAACAACTCATTGGATATGAATGAATCTTCGTATGTGTGTTCACCATCATAATTGAAACACACAGAGACAAGAACCATAACTCTGGGTTGCAATATGGTAGAGTTATGGCTTTTTAAGACTTATTTTTACTCTGTAGACGCCCAGGTTAAACTTTTGGGTTAAGATGCGTTTAAGTTTTGGTGTTTGCCTCCAATCTCAATCTTTGCATTGGTGGTGAGTTTTATCCCATCGGCGAGCTTTGTTGTCCTCTGACAACTCTTGTTATTACAAGACAATAAGATATGACCTTTGTTTTTCTTGATTTTAAATTCCGCAACTACACTTTGCAAATAAAGAATGATTTTAGAATTGCCTATAAGACATTTTGATATTATTAATATTGTGATTAAACATAAAACTCACCATAAGCTCGGTTTTGGAATCAAATTTTGAAACACACTCATCAAACCCAAGGTAAGATGAGACAGGTATGATCCTCCCTGGTTTGACACTCTTTTGCATATCGTATCTGTTTCAAACAAATTGTGTGCTTTGTTTAAACACAAACACCGATTTTCATTGAATAAAACTCTTAGAAGGCCTCCAAGGGGTTTCCGGAGAACTTTCCGAATAGCAACTATGTGTTAACCATTGCAGGTCCTTTGTCTATGATTTTTTTGTGTTATTCATGTAGTTCCAAGTACGGATACGACTACTGTTGGACGCTGCAGATGTGCAGAAATCCACCCGCACCCCAAGGAGATCATAATAAGTATCATACATACATATGGAAGAAATGTCAACTTTGCGGTCAAAGTATTGGCTGCTATTTGGTTTCAGGCTGCTACATGAGTGATAGCAAAAACAGGATTATGTAGCTCATGCGTGTCGCTAGGGGTGACATTTAGTACGTATCGCATATAATTTGCTGAAAGTTTGCAGTTCTGCATGAAGGTCTTGGATTATTTTGCATATATTTGTGATTTTTCTTTAATCTGTACGTTGACTCACTCACTCACTCACTCACTCACTCACTCACTCACTCACTCACTCACTCACTCACTCACTCACTCACTCACTCACTCACTCACTCACTCACTCACTCACTCACTCACTCACTCACTCACTCACTCACTCACTCTTTCCTTCGTCTATTCATTCATTCAAACATTTTTGCAGATATGTAGATTTTATAAATGTGATGGCATATGATTTCCACGGACCTTGGAATAAGGTTACCAGTTTTTCTGCACCGTTGTATTCTCGAGCCTCCAGCAACAGGTTTAACCAGTTACTCAGTCAGGTAAGATGTAACACAATTCATTTGCTAGTATATTATAAAATTATGTACATATATACATATATCGGGGGGGGGGGGGGGGGGGGGAGAGAGAGTGGAAGGGTTCTGGTATAATGATATAATTTCAGGCATAATTAAGAAATTACCTGACTTCTAATTGTTTCAAATAGAAGTTTAGCACTCCCGATGAATAATTGCGGCTAAATCCATGGTGTCTAATTGGAAATGCAACGCTTGTCTAAATAGCAAAGTTCGGCACTGATGTATCGAGTATGAATGACAGTGCCTAACCATCTTCAATGTGTGCTTTTAATTAAACACTGTTTTCTTTAATGCATGTTCTTGCAGGCATGGGCGATAGAAAGATGGTTGTCAGGCGGAGCTCCAGCACATAAGCTAGTGATGGGAATGACGGCAACTGCTACATATTTTAGATTGACGGACAATTCTGACGCGGGGGTCGGAGCGCCAGTTAACTATATAGCCACTCCCAAGGGACCATATCTACAGCAACGTGGGCATCTGACATATTTTGCGGTAATGCACATATTAGGAATAAGTAGCGAAATAGTTTTTGTTAATATATTTTGCTCAGTTTCGTTGAAATAATGTATACTTTAACCCAAAATCTATATAGCGTTGCCTAGTTTAAACCATAGTTAATGTAAGTTGTCTAATTTGATCCATCAACCAGACTGGTTTTTTTTCTAATCCATATTCACTGTAGTATTTTCTTGTTTGATCTATAATCAATGTAGTGTTGTCGTGTTACATCAATCATCAATAAAGTGTGGTCTGGCTCTATCAATGATAAATATATTGGTGTTTTCTCAAAACTCATTGTAGGGTGTTGTTTTGTTTCATTAATAACCAATGTAATGTTCTGTTGATGTATCCATAATGAATGTAGTGTTGTCTTGTTGCATGTAAAATTTACTATGTATAGTGTTGATTTGGTAGATCTATAATGATTGTATTATTGTCTTATTTGATCGATAATCTGGTTTCATAGTTTGATCCATAAGCCATGCAATGTTTCCTGATTTGATCTATAAGCAATATAATGTTTAATGGTTTAATCCGTAAGCAATGTAAACTTTAATGGATTGATCCATTAACAATGTAATGTTTCCTTATTTTATCCATAAGTCATGTAATGTTTAATGGTTTGATCCATAAGCAATGCAATGTTTAACGGTTTGATCCATAAACAATGTAATGTTTCCTTATTTTATCCATAAGTCATGTTATGTTGAATGGTTTGATCCATAAGCAATGCAATGTTTAACGGTTTGATCCCTAAACAATGAAATGTTTCCTTATTTGATCTATAAGCAATGTAATGTTAAATGGTTTAATCCGTGAGCAATGTAATGTTTCCTTATTTTATCCATAAGTCATGAATGTTTAATGGTTTGTACAATAAGTAATGCAATGTTTAATGGTTTAATCCGTGAGCAATGTAATGTTTAATGGATTGATCCATAAACAATGTAATGTTTCCTTATTTTATCCATAAGTCATGTAATGATTAATGGTTTGATCCATAAGCAATATGTTAAATGGTTTGATCCAAAAGCAATTTAATGTTAAATGGATTGATCCATAAACAATGCTATATTTCCTGATTTGATCCATAATCAATGCAATGTTTAATGGTTTGATCCATAAGCAATGTAATGTTTAATGGATTGATCCATAAGCAATGCAATGTTTAATGGTTTGATCCATAAGCAATGCAATGATTAATGGTTTGATCCATAAGCAATACAATGTTTAATGAATTGATCCATAAGCAATGTTATGTTTAATGGTTTGATCCATAAGCAATGTTATGTTTAATGGATTGATCCACAAGCAATGTAATGTTTAACGGTTTGATCCATAAGCAATGCAATGTTTAACGGTTTGATCCATAAGTAATTCAATTTTTAACGGATTGATCCATAAGCAGTGCAATGTTTAACGGTTTGATCCATAAGCAATGTAATGTTTAACGGTTTGATCAATAAGCAATGCAATGTTTAACGGTTTGATCCATGAGCAATGCATGTTTAACGGTTTGATCCATAAGCAATGCAATGTTTAACGGATTGATCCATACGCAATGTAATGTTTAACGGATTGATCCATAAGCAATGTTATGTTTAACGGTTTGATCCATAAGCAATGTTATGTTTAATGGTTTGATCCATAAGCAATGCAATGTTTAATGGTTTGATCAATAAGCAATGCAATATTTAACCGTTTGATCCATAAACAATGCAATGTTTCCTAATTTAATCCATAAGCAATACAATGTTAAATGGTTTGATCCAAAAGCAATGTAATATTTAATGGATTGATCCATCAACAATGTAATGTGTCCTGATTTGATCCATAGGTAATGTAATGATTAATGGTTTGATCCATAAGCAATGCAATGTTTAATGGTTAAATCCAAAAGCAATTTAATGTTAAATGGATTGATCCATAAACAATGCAATGTTTTTCTGATTTGATCCATAATCAATGCAATGTTTAATGGTTTGATCCATAAGCAATGTAATGTTTAATGGATTGATCCATAAGCAATGCAATGTTTAATGGTTTGATCCATAAGCAAAATAATGTTAAATGATTTGATTCATAAGCAAAATAATGTTAATAATGTTAAATGATTTGGCCCCAGTTTCACAAAAATACTTAAGTCTCTTATTTTACTTAAACTCGATAGTGTGCTCAATTTTATACTTAAATTGAGCACACTATTTGAGTTTAAGTAAAATAGCAGACTTAAGTATTTTCGAGAAACCGGGTCCAGATTCATAAGCAATTTAATGTGTAATTTCTGTTATTTCATTTAAATACTTTATTTACAACAGAAGTCAATTCTAATAAGTTGTTTTTTTACAAACTTTCACTTTAATTAATAATTTATGTATAAACTGTCAGCGTATGTTCTCAGACAAATAAAAACTTTGTAATCAAAAGATGTTACTCAAATATTGCAGGATTATGATACATTATCAATTTCCAAAACTTATTTTCTTCATTTAAATGCATTCACCAAATAATTTACTATATTATGTACATGTTTACTCTCTGTCAAAGACATTTAATTATAGATCAAATTAAGTGATTTGTTTTTCAGCAAACGTTCTTTAAAATAAGTCTCAGTTTTTCATATTCTTAACATTCACAACAACATCTTCCACAACGGTTATTTTATTGTGCAAGCAAACGAGATCTTAGATGTCTATCAATTGCAGAATGTCTTCCCTCTCCGATCAGCAGTTCGTGACCTTAGCACCAAGTAGTTGACAATATTTTTTCTAAAGATAAATGGCATACCAACATTAAGATGAAACACAGTACTGAGAGATGATTTACAGTGTTTATAATGAAGTGCTTTAGATGAGCTAATTACACCACCATACCAAGTTTGCGTATAACAATCTTTATTACGAGTTTTTAACAAGTGTAGTAGATTTGTCTCATTTCCAACATCTTGCGAAATCCACACACACACACACACACACACACACACACACACACACACATATGTGGAGATAATTATTTGTGAATAACCAAGACATAAATGTACTGACCAGACTACGGCGAGTGCGCCTAGCTACAATGCAAACCATAGATACAATATCAAGGCCTCTGCCAAACCAATAAATTTGGTGTCGACCATGACTTATATACTATGGAATTACATGCAACACATCTGGACAGGGTGGACAAATTTACATACATGAAGTGATAGCTTTATATGAGTAGGATCCAGTTAAGGATTCGTGACTACTCACATGCTATATAAAGGACATATTTATAAACTCGTTGGATCATATAGATACAGTGAATTCATATATATTTAATTTCATAAAGGGAGATAATTAAATTCACAACATGATATATATCATGCATTGTGAATGAGCATCTGAAAAGATCCCAAAAATCGTAAATTCCGTTGTTGTGAATTTAATTATCTCCCTTTATATATATATATATCCAAAACCACGCAAAATAGAATATTTTTATTGTGGTACCCCATAATGTAGTATTGCCTTGACTGAATTGGTGTATCAACTATTGTTATATAGGTCTCACTACACAGTTGAATTTTGTTCTTTGTTCTATTTAAAATAAGGTCTATGATTTCCATGGTTAAAAAAGAATTCCACGTAGAATTTTTTGTAAGTTTTTTTTTCCCATAGCAGGAATGTATACCCTCATAAAAATGCACAATAACTGGTAGGTTGAGCACTCTTTTTAAAAAAAAGTGGGTGCAGTGACACCCTGAGATTTTTCGAAAAAGAAGTTCTCAAATGCTCATAAATACATATGTTGAAATCTATAAAAGTCATTTTTTTAACACCAGTGATGTCTTATTGCAGTATATGCTATACAAATTTTGCTCAACTTATCTGCAGCAAGAAATCACATCTACTATGAATCATTTTGAAAAAAATTCAGAACCAAATTACATTTGTATTTAAGCGTAAGAAATCATGTTACCGTGAGAAAAAAGGGGCGTAACTGTGTAGTGAGAGGTATATAATGTCTAACATATCGTATGTGACGTTTCAGGCGTGTGAAATGATTGAGCTAGGTGCGGTGACACATTGGGATAACGAACAAAAAATGGCGTATGCAGTCAATGGTAACCTATGGATAGGTTATGGAAACCAACAGAGTATGCAGGAAAAGGTAAAACGACTAATGCTGATACGAAGATATCATGAATTTTAATCTTTATTGAATACGATATCATGGAAAAAAAATGATTATAGCAAGAGATGCAATTGGGCACAGGACATTGACGTACAAGACACTGGTTCTCATTTTGATTCTTAACACCGCTCAGGTACATTATTTTACTTATAGAATAATAGTTTGCCACCCTTTTGAATTACACTTTCGACATCGAGATAATGTAAAAGTTTTGAAATGATTTTGAAATATTTTTCTGTCACATATATGCCATTGTCATTTCTTTTTGTTATTAAATAAAAATGTGCAGGCGTCTCTGTGCTATACACATGGTGTTTTTAAATAAAATCATGTTTTCAAGCAGGGTGTAGTATCACCCATATCTCTGTAAACTGCTTTCTCACCCTACCCCCTTACACTCTCAGAAATAATACCATACCAATATCCAAATTCCTGCTTCGATATTATACGACAATAACAGACACTTATTTATTTTTACTTAACCCAAATGTTCTTTCTAGCTTTCTAGTTCAAGTCCAAAATTCAAGGAAACTGCTTTGATTCTTTTTGAGAAAATACATAAAATGTCAGGTACATAAAATGTCCGGTGGCGGGTTAGCTGTTCGGTTCAGCATATGTATTAAGTATATATTGGACTAGATTATATAATTCGTAATATTAAGAGCAAAAATGAAATGGCAAATGTTCTGCCAAATCTGTTCATAATTAATACATGCTATGGAGAAGAACTCTGTAAGATTACGCATCCCGTTCTAATCCGTACTTATACTTAGTTTAGTTTAAACATATTTTATTTCAATATATCATGAAATGGGGTCGGGCCACACGTTCTGCCAACATTAGATCCGGTTCATCGACCTATACATATACTTCTACTGATTTGTATGCATATTAATTTGAATAAACAAAGCTTTGGATTTAGACGATTTAGACCTTTTGTTTTGGTTTAGGAGAAAACATGAAATTGAAGATTTACTTTTATATCAAGATACCCTATCTACCATTCTGTAGGTCCGTCATATAAATACATATTTATATATATAAATACAGGTGCAATATGTATACAGTCAGAAGTTAGCTGGTGCTATGTTTTGGTCATTGGAATTAGACGACTACTCCGGAAGTTATTGTAAACAGGGGCGTTATCCCCTCTTGACCGCAATATACGACGCGATACAGATAGGAGCAAAGGTACACGCAACAACGTCATCCAAACCACAGGAATGTACAACGCCTTCAGATTTCCAACTTACCAACAAAACAAGTGGAGACAATTGCTTCGACGTTTACAGTAATGCCGCAAATGCTCATGTTAGTCTTTTGATGTTTACAGTGATGATGGTGTCTATATACAGCAGTATGAAGTAGAAGCTAGATACAATAATAAATTGACTTTTCATGTAAAAGAAAAAACTGCATTTTGTTTCACTGACGATTGAAGAATATTTGCGTAACCAGTCAAAATGTTTGTAAAATAAGGTTAAATCATATTAGAACTGGATACGTAAAACACCGGAAGAAGAGATCGCCACCGAAAAGGGAACATTTAAAACGGTTGCGAAATCTCAATACTAGTAAATAAACATAATGTAAAACGAGTCGTATAGCGAGAGGTAGACGTGGTAATCAGTAATGCTTCAAACGGTTTGTTAGGTATTCGACTGTGCTCTAGGAATATCTTTGTAAAAATGTGAAAACTGTACGATTGAAGTACTAGGCTAATCAAGATTGTTAAGCGATAACCTCAGACTGTTGGAAACGATTGGAAGATTTTATGAAGTCATTACCCGCTTTGAAAACAGCAATATTAAGGAGAGCTTGCATTTTTTTTCAAATGAAATTATATAAAAATCAAGTGCATGAAAATGTCTAATTGAGAGACACAAATCAGTTCGCTGGTTCCCATAATAAATACAGTGGAGGAAGTAATGGTCAGCATTTTCAATATACTAGTAATTTGAATATAAATATATACAAAAATACCTTCCCTACATGATTACGGAAAAAGTGATTGATTATGTTTCAACAAATTGTTTCGTGGTCTTGAATGAAGGCCTGATATGAATATAATACCAAAAGAGAAAAAAGTCTAAGATGAGAATTTATTCAATTCTGATAGATGGGCTTTCCTTTCATTTTAGATTTAAAGTTCAGTGTTGTATTAGCTTATCAGTCCGCATTTTGTAATGAGTTCTAAATTGAAATACACAAGAGTATACATGACTTTCTATTTGTTTCTGTTCAAGTTATCGGTACCGGTGTGTCTTAACAATAACGTCATCAAGACAGGAGGGAACACTTTATAATGTTGGAGTCGTATAATGCGTGTATTTGTACATGGAATGTTATTCATGCTGCTTTTCGTGTCTAAAATTGTAACCCAGACGCTTTCACGGTATAAGCTTTTTTTTTTAATTTCAGTCACCAAATATATGGTGACCCCTTTAATCATCCCGTAATTGGTCTGTGGGGTTGGGGTGGGCCATCTCACAACAAACCGTACAAATAATTGACATGCATGTATATAGATTGGATGTTATACATTCTGTTCAAAGTGAAATTAATCTTTCTTATACTCACAATACCTCCAGTTGTTCGAAGCACTATTAGGTTAACGTCACGTTAAGATTAGTTTTCGAATCGTTGTATTTTGAGATTTAATACATTCTTGGTAAATATTTAGTGATAATCGTAACAAAATGTCATTCTACGTCTATAACCCATTGTTTTATATATGAAAAGTTTAAAAATTAAAATATACTGAACAAACATAATTTTATCTAACAGATAAGCTAACAGATATTTGAGCAATTCGACCCTGATGTCTATTCAAGAATGTTAGCAACGTTGTTATTCCGTTAGCCGTTTACTTAATGCAACGCCAAAATGTAAATTGGTGTATATACGAAGTTTATTGGTAAATTTTCGAATACCAAATTTGAATATGATCAGACTTACTCCGAGAAAATAAATGGCGTCTGTTTAATCTGGATTAGACTTATTTATAATGATTGGAGATTTGGTTGTGTCACACGGCACGATACTTGTGCATCCCTCTTGTCTTGAAGTGATTGCAACTGATAGTTTACTGGTATAGACCATCAGGACTGATACCTCTTATTAGGCCGAGTATTTCTAAACATTTTGTCTGGTTTATTTGTACAGTTTTAACACACTTAACATGTTTTGTAGCGGTTTAATATATACTTAATAGTATTTTATATATAGGGAGACACTGAAAGCGTTCCTATTTATAAACATTCTGTAATTTGGTCAATGTCAAACGTTGCCATTCATTTTGACCGTCAGACGGTAACATTAATTTAGCCATGTAGATAAAGTAATCTCCAAATAATATCATCTCCAGGCCCCTGTTTCACCCACATATATGATGTTTATTAGATTTTGTCCTATATTTGTAATCATATATATTTGACTATTCTTCATTGGTCTCAGACCTTTTCGAAATAATGGGGAAAAAAACTTGTCAAACTTGTCATATTAAAATATTTAACAACTTGAATCTAAAAAAATCAGTCAGGGTATCACGAGTTCGGACTGGTTCCAGTTTTGATATTGATTATATAATAGACAAATAACCAGCCAAAACTTAGGAACGTTTTTATTTTTGTATTTAATTAAAATATTGGTAAAACAGAAGCTCAGGAACTTTATATCTAGATCTACAAGTTATTAATATTTTTTTATAAGTTAGCTTGGTAACGCTAGTTTTGAAACTTGAAGAAGTGAATTCCGTTAAATACTTAACTGTCAGCTGTTACTTATTCTCCTTATCTCCCGTATGATAATTTCCATTCATATATTTATGAACGTGTATACATAAAAAGAATGTTATACAGATATGGTATAATAATGATAGAATATATTTTACATGAGAGGGCGTCTTAAACTATGACATATAAAAAGTAATCGTCGGGATTGAAATGGAAAAATTCACATTTCTGTGTTTTAGTTTATATTAAGTTTATTTTAATGAAAGCTAAGTTTATTTTAATGACCCGCTCTCGAGTCCGTTTCCTGGGTTGAACCAGTACTGGGTGTTGTTTATAAGAGGCATCGGGTCGCGCGAGTGATCGGACCCGCAACCTCTGGCGTGAGCGGCCAACACTATATACAATACATCACCGTGACGCTTAATGTGTTTTTATCGATGTAAAAACGCACAAATCTTACATCGGATTTAATGCCAACGTTAAAATACAACGTTCAATGCATCAGATGACGTCAATACGAGAATCTCGTAAATCGTTACGTAACGTCGCTTCCATGACAACTAAATTGTCGTTGGTTTATTTATTCGAGCTGAATTTTGTTTTGCACATGTTGGTAAAATAGCATTGCGTTACAAAATGTCGAATATGGACGAACTGCTTATCAGGTAAGCAATGGATTTCATGTAATATCTAATATATGTCATAATTTTACAAATGAGTTATTTAAGAATATGTGTGTTTTTCTTACTTCTTTAAGACACCGTGCAGGTAGCAGACGTTGTAATGTTGTAAACTTTTTATTTGGCATCAATCAATAAAAAGCATTTGGTTTGTTGTTTCCAAGATCAAAATTTTTTGTTGTGACCCTTTTTGAGAATGTCAATAGGACATGAAATATAAAAACAAACAGGAGAAAATAGAATCTCTTCCGATAGTATTTATGTGATGTTGAGGAGAGTAGAACCCGTTTGCATAGAAAGGTAGAATACTTGCAGAAATCTATTTAAAGTCTAATCAAAAATAACTTTTACTAGTCAACAGGTGAGGAAAATTATGTCATGTTTTACTATTACTGCAAAGATTTTTTTTTCAATAGAGCATAACATACTTTTAAACACTGGCATTTACTGATATAAAATCTAGCATAACACGAAATAATAAATGCAATTATTTCTTAACATGAATAGTTGTTTTCTATGATAGGTGTAGGTGGACAGTAAATATTATGGCTTCTTTTTTTTCTTTCTACAGAGCATATTTTGGATTTGAAATAAGGAAATCGCCCGAATTACCTTGGGTGTCAAGAAAGCAACAACAAACAGATGTTGTTGACGCGCGAGGAGTAGCAGGTACGAAAATTGCACTTTGATTGATATTGTGTCACGTGATGAGTAGCAGGTACAACAACTACACCTTGATTAACATTGTGTCACATGATAACTAGCAGGACCGTCCGATCCTTGGTCCGGTGTTCTGGACTTGACGATGCACTGACGTAATATGGCCAAGAGTGCCTACACTACGAGTGCGCATGAAAATAGTTCAGTGTTCAGATGTGAAGTTAAATGAAATCTCACCGAGATGGACATTGCTATCTTTATTTTAATTAGTGGAAACCAGTTAAATTTACTATTTCAACATTGAAATTATCAAAATATAATTCACACTATATCTCGATAATTGATTCAAAACTTAAAATAAATATTTATAAGAACAACTTTGATTCTGATTTATCCAAATGTACTTTATCAACAATTCAAACGTCAGCACTTGTGTTTAGTTAGTTTAAACATATTTTATTGCCATAACTATACAAATGGGCCAGGTCACAAGTTCTTACAACGTTCTTATGTATCATTTGTGTGACATAACTTAGGTTTCAGTAAAATATCAGTGTTTGAAACAGTGAAATTATCAAACATATCTATAATTCATCAAAAATACATAAAACAAATAGTCACACCTGTGTAAGAGGTCATCATTTATAGAGTAGCCACTTGTCTTAAGTAACTATATTTGCGCTGTGACTGTAAATAATTTATTGTTTGGCAACTCAAATCTTACATATGTCATAAACATTACTATTTTCGAAACTGTCCAAAAAATCATCTTGCGAGTAACAGATTTTGAATATAAATAGTGATCTACAAGCAGCCCAATTTTTTGTTCATGTGACATGAGTCTCACTCAAAGCACGCACCAGTCCCCCATTTCTGCATTTCCATTTTTCTTTTGCTTAAGAAATATCAAATGTTCCTCCATCTCTTCTTTTCAAATTTTTTAAATCAAATTTATTAAATAATCTCTTGTAAAATGTTTTTTTTTATTCTTTTAAAACGTGAGAAATGTACTTATCATTAAGCATATTCATATCATTATTTACCGCCAATTTATCATGATAATTGTATTCTTGGATAAAACTTTATAAGATTCATCTTTCGTTCTAATTCTATTCTTATTGTTTCATAAATATGTTGTTATATTGTAAATATTAGAAATAAAATATGTTTAAACTAACCATATTTGCTATTTTCCAACCTGTATTAAACAATAAATTTTGCTCCTTCTTTTGATTGGCTGCTTAAGACCAGCTTAACTTTGAATCAAAATACCCTTTAGCAACAAAATTGCCTACTTTAACAATTCATCCGTTCCTTGTGTGTTTGCAGGTTACGATGGTGACACATCAACGAAGTCAAAGAAGAGTCTCGCCGAAGGAGAGATCTCCAATAGTCCACGTGATCGCTGGACGCATCCACACACTAAATCGCCAGTCGATGACGCGAGAAACGACATGCGCGAATGGTATGTTGTATTTAATTGTCAAATTGATATTCAACGGTATTGAACTGGTTATTGTATATATTAAGACTCATTATTTTATAACAGCTAGGTTGAATTGTTTTCTCTTTAATGATTGAATGAATGAAAGAAAGAATAAACGAACGAACGAACGAAATAACGAACGAACGAACGAACGAACGAACGAATTAATGAATGACTTGCTTGCTGGCTGGCTGAATAACTAACGTACACAAATATAGATGCAACGAACATGCCTAGTTTAAAGTTAAATAAAACAAATAGAGTAATGGTTAGTTACGGGATTACTGTTATGACAATATCACATAGTGCAATTTGAACAGTCAAGTGGCCTGACGTCAGACGAAAATATCTCAGAGCATATTGTGATATCTGTGGTTATATTACTTTTGTACTAGTTTGGTCAGCGTCTAATGTAAAATGTTCTTTTATTTTATATTACTGTACGGACTTGGGGAGGGGGGGGGGGGAACTTCAGTTTATTTTACATTTTAAAAGTGTAACCTGTTTAACATTTATAAATCCAGGATTCGATCTGAATGGGCCAAGTCGTCTGCAAGTGACAGTGATATTGTCAAGTTTGAGACACCCGCGCCTGCTAGGATAATATCTGTCCATAAAAGCAACAGTGCCACGATACAAGTCACCAAAAATGTGTTGCAATCAGAATGTGTCAAGGGTGAACACGCACGAGAAGTAAAGAAACCCAAAAGTCCAAACTTGCCTACTGCCTATACAACGCCACCTCTATCCGTGGTAGGAAATACACATCCGTGTGATTCCAGTATCACTCAAGGATCAAAGTCAGGTTCTGGATTTGCACTACCCAGAGAGCCACAGAAAGATGTCGCTGCTGTTTCCGGCAACAAAGTAGGCTGCACTGTCACTTCCGTGACCATTCCAACATCAAAGAGAACAGCAGCAACGTCCATTACTTCCATGGCGGTTCGTAAGAGAGTAAGTGATGTGTCACTTGATGTCAACTTCTCTGGTACTGCACGTCCCGTTACGACTGGTATCGCCACGGCTAATCCGAAAGGTGTTAAATCCGGTGTATTGAATACAAACGGATGTCCAGACACAGTAAAGGTCACCACAGCCTTAGTGCCTATTGCCATGAATACATCCACAATTATCGTTGCTGAGCCTGAAGAAATAAAGCGCATGAAAAGGAAGAAACAACGGGAACTAAACACAAACGAATTATCAGTATTTGTAGATTCTAAGCAAAACAAAAGTATTAAAACACTGAATGTACAAAAGGTTAAACAAGCTTCACTATCTGTACCTGTTCTTGGCAAAAATATTGATAAGCCGAATACCATATCTGAAAAGAAAAAGAAAGACAGAAAATCAGTGAATAAGATCGGTGCAACTAAGGTCCATCCTGACAAAACTTCTACATCATCAAGTATTGAATCAACAAGGTCAGCTGATGAACTTGCACGTATTGCTGATTTATTCTGTGTTGAAGTTGAAGCACAAGCAGCAAAACGAAAGCTGAAATGTAAAGTAAATAAAAACAAAACCGCTAAGGTAACACCAAGTATGTTCAAATCAAATAACACGGAGCCAGCAAAGAGAACCAGAGAAGAGTTAGCAAAGATTGCTGCTATGTTTTGTGTAGAGAGTGAGGAGGAGGCAATAATGAGAAGAATGGAACAAAGTCATTTCAGTGCAGTATTTTTCCATGGAGATGATAGTGAACCGTGGTCTTTTCAAACAGTGGTTAAAGACTCAAATGAAAAGTTATTAAAGGAAGCACGTTCCGTGAACAATACAAAACAAGTCGCTATAACAACACCATCTGAAACATTGAACGATGAACCAAACACTGTGAAGGTCGCGTGGGAAGATGAAACTGCAAAGAAAACCAAAAAGCGACGAAACCCAGTTGTAAATTTCTTCAGACGTTTGCTGAAGATAGGAAGAAATTAATTGAACATTTTGTAAATATCACGATATTTGCATTTTAAATTATTTTTTTACTTTAATAATTTTAAAAAATAATTTGAATCTGTCATTTTTAGAAAAAAATAAATTTTAACGTTTACTTTTCAATTTGTCTGTATTCACATTTATTTTAAAAACATGTTCTTATTAGTTTATAAGTCGCATACCACCATCGTCCGTCCCATGTTTAAAGTCAATCCCTTGTAAATATTGGCGGCTGTGGGCTTTGATTACTACGTCCAAGGATTTATGTTGAAGGATAGGGAACTTGCATATCCTGGCTCAATGTTGATGAAATAGCACACGAAGGATTAATACTTTGCAAATTAATTACTTATAATTCACAGGCAACTGATGTCTTGTACATAAACTGTAGGATGTATGTAATCTTAGATGATTCAACATGTTTCGATCACGCAAAATTATCTTGAATTAAAGATATTGAGGTTTGAAGGAAAATTTATCATAATGTGGCGTTATTTTAATTGCAGTATACAAATTTTGTAAACATAAGTACTTCAACAATTTTAAACACAAATTTCTGGGAATGGTGTTGTTTTGACGAGAATTTCATTCTGCAATGTATGAATTTTGATTTGTATTTCTGAGATGAATGGAAGTTAAGATAATTGAAAACGAGATTTACGTGAATACACGAGCGTTCAAAATATCTCATTCAGTTGCCTCTCCTTCTCTATATAATTCCTTGCTACACCACACAGCAGTTGTGATCCTCATTATATCTGAAACAGTCGCCATACAACAGTTGTGATAATCATTATATCTGAAACAGTCGCCATACAGCAGTTGTGATACTCGCTATATCTGAAACAGCCGCCACACACCAGTTGTGATACTCATTGTTTGAAACAGCCGCCATACAGCAGTTGTGTGTCTCATATCTGAAACAGTCGTCACACAGCAGTTGTGGTGTTCATTATATCTGAAACAGTCACCACACAGCAGTTGTGATTCTCATTATATCCGAAAGAGTCACCAAACAACAGTTGTGATTGTCATTATATCTGAAACAGTCACCACACAACAGTTGTGATAATCATTATATCTGAAACAGTCACTACACAGCAGTTGTGATTGTCATTTTATCTTAAACAGTCGCCACACAACAGTTGTGATAATCATTATATCTGAAACAGTCACCACACACCGGTTGTGATTGTCATTTTATCTTAAACAGTCGCCACACAACAGTTGTGATAATCATTATATCTTAAACAGTCGCCATACAGCAGTTGTGATACTCGTTATATCTGAAACAGTCGCCACACAACAGTTGTGATACTCATTATTTGAAACAGTTGCCACACAGCAGTTGCGATTCTCATATCTGAAACAGTCGCCACACAGCAGTTATGGTGTTCATTATATCTGAAACAGTCGCCACACAACAGTTGTAGTGTTCATTATATCTGAAACAGTCGCCACACAGCAGCTTTGATTCTCATTATATATGAAACAGTCACCAAACAGCAGTTGTGATTGTCATTATATCTGAAACAGTCGCCATACAACAGTTGTGATTCTCATTATATCTTAAACAGTCGCCACACAACAGTTGTGATAATCATTATATCTTAAACAGTCGCCATACAGCAGTTGTGATACTCGTTATATCTAAAACAGTCGCCACACAACAGTTGTGATACTCATTGTTTGAAACAGTCGCCACACAGCAGTTGCGATTCTCATATCTGAAACTGTCGCCACACAGCAGTTATGGTGTTCATTATATCTGAAACAGTCGCCACACAGCAGTTGTAGTGTTCATTATATCTGAAACAATCGCCACACAGCAGCTTTGATTCTCATTATGTATGAAACAGTCACCAAACAGCAGTTGTGATTGTCATTATATCTGAAACAGTCACCACACACCGGTTGTGATACTCATTATTTGAAACAGTTGCCACACAGCAGTTGCTATTCTCATATCTGAAACAGTCGCCACACAGCAGTTATGGTGTTCATTATATCTGAAACAGTCGCCACACAACAGTTGTAGTGTTCATTATATCTGAAACAATCGCCACACAGCAGCTTTGATTCTCATTATATATGAAACAGTCACCAAACAGCAGTTGTGATTGTCATTTTCTCTTAAACAATCGCCACACAACAGTTGTGATAATATTATATCTGAAACGGTCACCACACAGCCGTTGTGATTGTCATTATATCTGAAACAGTCACCACACAGCAGTTGTGATTGTCATTTATCTTAAACTGTCGTCACACAGCAATTTTACTAATTATATCTGAAACAGTCACCACACAGCAGATGTGATTCTCATTATATCTGAAACAGTTGCCACACAGCAGTTGTGATACTCATTATATCTGAAACAGTCACCACACAGCAGTTGTGATTCTCATTATATCTGAAACAGTCGCCACACAGCAGTTGTGATAATCATTATATCTGAAACAGTCGCCACACAACAGTTGTGATAATCATTATATCTGAAACAGTCACAACACAGCAGTTGTGATTCTCATTTTATCTTAAACAGTCGCCATATAGCAGTTGTGATAATCATTATATCTGAAACAGTCGCCACACAACAGTTGTGATAATCATTATATCTGAAACAGTCACCACACAGCAGTTGTGATTCTCATTTTATCTTAAACAGTCGCCACACAGTAGTTGTGATAATCATTATACCAGAAACAGTCACCACACAGCAGTTGTGATTGATATTTTATCTAAAACAGTCGCCAAACAACAGTTGTGATAATCATTATATCTGAAACAATCGCCACACAGCAGGTGTGATACTCGTTATATCTGAAACAGTCGCCACACAGCAGTTGTGATACTCATTGTTTGAAACAGTCGCCACATAGCAGTTGTGATTCTCATATCTGAAACAGTCGCCACACAGCAGTTGTGATTGGCATTTTATCTGAAACAGTCGCCACACAACAGTTGTGATTGTCATTTTATCTTCAACAGTCGCCACACAACAGTTGTGATAATCAATAAATCTGAAACAGTCACCAAAAAGCAGTTGTTATTGTCATTTTATCTTAAACAATCACCACACAACAGTTGTGATAATATTATATCTGAAACGGTCACCACACAGCAGTTGTGATTGTCATTATATCTGAAACAGTCACCACACAGCAGTTGTGATTGTCATTTTATCTTAAACAGTCGTCACACAGCAATTTTACTAATTATATCTGAAACAGTCACCACACAGCAGATGTGATTCTCATTATACCTGAAACAGTTGCCACACAGCAGTTGTGATACTCATTATATCTGAAACAGTCACCACACAGCAGTTGTGATTCTCATTATATCTTAAACAGTCGCCACACGGCAGTTGTGATACTCATTATATCTTAAACAATCACCACACAGCAGTTGTGACACTCGGTCACCTCACAGCAGATGTGATACTCGTTATACCTGAAACAGTCGCCACACAGCAAGTGTGATACTTGTTATATCTGAAACAGTCACCACATAGAACGCAACCAAACGGAGTGAATTTCTTAACAGTCGCCACACAGCAGTTGTGATACTCATTATATCTGAAACAGTCGCCACACAGCAGTTGTGATACTCATTATATCTGAAACAGTCGCCACACAGCAGTCGTGATACTCATTATATCTTAAACAGTCGCCACACAGCTGTCGTGATACTCATTATATCTTAAACAGTCGCCACACAGCAGCTGTGATTCTCATCATATCTGGAACAGTCGCCAGACAGTAGTCGTGATACTCATTATATCTGAAACAGTCGCCACACAGCAGTCGTAATACTCATTATATCTGAAACAGTCGCCACACAGCAGTCGTGATACTCATTATATCTGAAAAAGTCGCCACACAGCAGTCGTAATACTCATTATATCTTAAACAGTCGCCACACAGCAGTCTTGATTGTCATTTTATCTGAAACAGTCGCCACACAGATATTTTACTAATTATATCTGAAACAGTCACCACACAGCAGATGTGATTCTCATTATATCTGAAACAGTTGCCACACAGCAGTTGTGATACTCATTATATCTGAAACAGTCACACACAGCAGTTGTGATTCTCATTATATCTTAAACAGTCGCCACACAGCAGTTGTGATACTCATTATATCTGAAACAATCACCACACAGCAGTTGTGATTCTCATTATATCGTAAACAGTCGCCACACAGCAGTTGTGATAATCATTATATCTGAAACAGTCGCCACACAACAGTTGTGATAATCATTATATCTGAAACAGTCACCACACAGCAGTTGTGATTCTCATTTTATCTTAAACAGTCGCCACACAGTAGTTGTGATAATCATTATATCAGAAACAGTCACAACACAGCAGTTGTGATTGATATTTTATCTAAAACAGTCGCCAAACAACAGTTGTGATAATCATTATATCTGAAACAATCGCCACACAGCAGGTGTGATACTCGTTATATCTGAAACAGTCGCCACACAGCAGTTGTGATACTCATTGTTTGAAACAGTCGCCACACAGCAGTTGTGATTCTCATATCTGAAACAGTCGCCACACAGCAGTTGTGATTAGCATTTTATCTGAAACAGTCGCCACACAACAGTTGTGATTGTCATTTTATCTTCAACAGTTGCCACACAACAGTTGTGATAATCATTAAATCTGAAACAATCACCAAAAAGCAGTTGTGATTGTCATTTTATCTTAAACAATCGCCACACAACAGTTTGATAAGATTATATCTGAAACGGTCGCCACACAGCAGTTGTGATTGTCATTATATCTGAAACAGTCACCACACAGCAGTTGTAGTGTTCATTATATCTGAAACAATCGCCACACAGCAGCTTTGATTCTCATTATATATGAAACAGTCACCAAACAGTAGTAATGATTGTCATTATATCTGAAACAGTCACCACACACCGGTTGTGATTGTCATTTTATCTTAAACAGTCGCCACACAACAGTTGTGATAATCATTATATCTGTAACAGTCACCACTCAACAGTTGTGATTTTCATTATATCTAAAAGAGTCGCCTCACAACATTTGTGATAATCATTATATCAGAAACAGTCACCACACAGCAGTTGTGATTGATATTTTATCTAAAACAGTCGCCAAACAACAGTTGTGATTGATATTTTATCTAAAACAGTCGCCAAACAACAGTTGTGATAATCATTATATCTGAAACAGTCGCCACACAGCAGGTGTGATACTAGTTATATCTGAAACAGTCGCCACACAGCAGTTGTGATACTCATTGTTTGAAACAGTCGCCACACAGCAATTGTGATTCTCATATCTGAAACAGTCACCACACAGCAGTTGTGATTCGCATTTTATCTTAAACAGTCGCCACACAACAGTTGTGATTGTCATTTTATCTTAAAAAGTCGCCACACAACAGTTGTGATAATCCTTAAATCTGAAACAGTCACCAAAAAGCAGTTGTGATTGTCATTTTATCTTAAACAATCGCCACACAACAGTTGTGATAATATTATATCTGAAACGGTCACCACACAGCAGTTGTGATTGTCATTTTATCTTAAACAGTCGTTACACAGCAATTTTACTAATTATATCTGAAACAGTCACCACACAGCAATTTTACTAATTATATCTGAAACAGTTGCCACACAGCAGTTGTGATACTCATTATATCTGAAACAGTCACCACACAGCAGTTGTGATTCTCATTATATCTGAAACAGTCGCCACACAGCAGTTGTGATAATCATTATATCTGAAACAGTCGCCACACAACAGTTGTGATAATCATTATATCTGAAAAGTCACAACACAGCAGTTGTGATTCTCATTTTATCTGAAACAGTCGCCACACAGCAGTTGTGATACTCATTATATCTGAAACAGTCGCCACACAACAGCTGTGATAATCATTATATCTGAAACAGTCACCACACAGCAGTTGTGATTCTCATTTTTTCTTAAACAGTCGCCACACAGTAATTGTGATAATCATTTTATAAGAAACAGTCACCACACAGCAATTGTGATTGATATTTTATCTAAAACAGTCGCCACACAACAGTTGTGATAATCATTATATCTGAAACAATCGCCACACAGCAGGTGTGATACTCGTTATATCTGAAACAGTCGCCACACAGCAGTTGTGATACTCATTGTTTGAAACAGTCGCCACATAGCAGTTGTGATTCTCATATCTGAAACAGTCGCCACACAGCAGTTGTGATTCGCATTTTATCTGAAACAGTCGCCACACAACAGTTGTGATTGCCATTTTATCTGAAACAGTCGCCACACAACAGTTGTGATAATCATTAAATCTGAAACAGTCACCAAAAAGCAGTTGTGATTGTCATTTTATCTTAAACAATCGCCACACAACAGTTGTGATAATATTATATCTGAAACGGTCACCACACAGCCGTTGTGATTGTCATTATATCTGAAACAGTCACCACACAGCAGTTGTGATTGTCATTTATCTTAAACTGTCGTCACACAGCAATTTTACTAATTATATCTAAAAACAGTCACCACACAGCAGATGTGATTCTCATTATATCTGAAACAGTTGCCACACAGCAGTTGTGATACTCATTATATCTGAAACAGTCACCACACAGCAGTTGTGATTGTCATTATATCTGAAACAGTCGCCACACAGCAGTTGTGATAATCATTATATCTGAAACAGTCGCCACACAACAGTTGTGATAATCATTATATCTGAAACAGTCACAACACAGCAGTTGTGATTCTCATTTTATCTTAAACAGTCGCCATATAGCAGTTGTGATAATCATTATATCTGAAACAGTCGCTACACAGCAGTTGTGATACTCATTGTTTGAAACCGTCGCCACACAGCAGTTGTGATTCTCATATCTGAAACAGTCACCACACAGCAGTTGTGGTTCGCATTTTATCTGAAACAGTCGCCACACAACAGTTGTGATTGTCATTTTATCTTAAAAAGTCGCCACACAACATTTGTGATAATCATTAAATCTGAAACAGTAACCAAAAAGCAGTTGTGATTGTCATTTTATCTTAAACAATCGCCACACAACAGTTGTGATAATATTATATCTGAAACGGTCACCACACAGCAGTTGTGATTGTCATTATATCTGAAACAGTCACCACACAATAATTTTACTAATTATATCTGAAACAGTCACCATACAGCAGATGTGATTCTCATTATATCTGAAACAGTTGCCACACAGCAGTTGTGATACTCATTATATCTGAAACAGTAACCACACTGCAGTTGTGATTCTCATTATATCTGAAACAGTCGCCACACAACAGTTGTGATAATCATTATATCTGAAACAGTCACAACACAGCAGTTGTGATTCTCATTTTATCTTATACAGTCGCCACACAGCAGTTGTGATAATCATTATATCTGAAACAGTCGCCACACAACAGCTGTGATAATCATTATATCTGAAACAGTCACCACACAGCAGTTGTGATTTTCATCTTTTCTTAAACAGTCGCCACACAGTAGTTGTGATAATCATTTTATCAGAAACAGTCACCATACAGCAGTTGTGATTGATATTTTATCTAAAACAGTCGCCACACAATAGTTGTGATAATCATTATATCTGAAACAATCGCCACACAGCAGGTGTGATACTCGTTATATCTGAAACAGTCGCCACACTGCAGTTTTGATACTCATTGTTTGAAACCGTCGCCACACAGCAGTTGTGATTCTCATATCTGAAACAGTCGCCACACAGCAGTTGTGATTCGTATTTTATCTGAAACAGTCGCCACACAACAGTTGTGATTGTCATTTTATCTTGAACATTCGCCACACAACAGTTGTGATAATCATTAAATCTGAAACAGTCACCAAAAAGCAGTTGTGATTGTCATTTTATCTTAAACAATCGCCACACAACAGTTGTGATAATATTATATCTGAAACGATCACCACACAGCAGTTGTGATTGTCATTATATCTGAAACAGTCACCACACAGCAGTTGTTATTGTCATTTCATCTTAAACAGTCGTCACACAGCAATTTTACTAATTATATCTGAAACAGTCACAACACAGCAGATGTGATTCTCATTATATCTGAAACAGTTGCCACACAGTAGTTGTGATACTCATTATATCTGAAACAGTCACCACACAGCAGTTGTGATTCTCATTATATCTTAAACAGTCGCCACACAGCAGTTGTGATAATCATTATATCTTAAACAATCACCACACAGCAGTTGTGATACTCGGTCACCTCACACCAGATGTGATACTCGTTATACCTGAAACAGTCGCCACACAGTAAGTGTGATACTTGTTATATCTGAAACAGTCATCACATAGAACGCAACCAAACGGAGTGACTTTCTTAACAGTCGCCACACAGCAGTTGTGATACTCATTATATCTGAAACAGTCGCCACACAGCAGCTGTGATACTCATTATATCTGAAACAGTCGCCACACAGCAGTCGTGATACTCATTATATCTTAAACAGTCGCCACACAGCTGTCGTGATACTCATTATATCTTAAACAGTCGCCACACAGCAGCTGTGATTCTCATCATATCTGAAAGAGTCGCCACACAGCAGTCGTGATACTCATTATATCTGAAACAGTCGCCACACAGCAGTCGTGATACTCATTATATCTTAAACAGTCGCCACACAGCTGTCGTGATACTCATTATATCTTAAACAGTCGCCACACAGCAGCTGTGATTCTCATCATATCTGAAAGAGTCGCCACACAGCAGTCGTGATACTCATTATATCTGAAACAGTCGCCACACAGCAGTCGTAATACTCATTATATCTGAAACAGTCGCCACACAGCAGTCGTGATACTCATTATATCTGAAACAGTCGCCACACAGCAGTCGTAATACTCATTATATCTTAGACAGTCGCCACACAGCAGCTGTGATTCTCATCATATCTGAAAGAGTCGCCACACAGCAGTCGTGATACTCATTATATCTGAAACAGTCGCCACACAGCAGTCGTGATTATCATTATATCTTAAACAGTCGCCACACAGCTGTCGTGATACTCATTATATCTTAAACAGTCGCCACACAGCAGCTGTGATTCTTATCATATCTGAAAGAGTCGCCACACAGCAGTCGTGATACTCATTATATCTGAAACAGTCGCCACACATCAGTCGTAATACTCATTATATCTGAAACAGTTGCCACACAGCAGTCGTGATATTCATTATATCTGAAACAGTCGCCACACAGCAGTCGTAATACTCATTATATCTGAAACAGTCGCCACACAGCAGTCGTGATACTCATTATATCTTAAACAGTCGCCACACAGCAGCTGTGATTCTCATCATATCTGAAACAGTCGCCACACAGCAGTCGTGATACTCGATCACCAAACAGCATTTGTGATACTCGTTATATCTGAAACAAACACCACACAGCAGTTGTTACACTCGGTCACTACACAACAGTTTTGATACTCGTAATATTTGAAACGGTCGCCAAACAGCAGTTGTGAGTCTCTTATATCTAAATTAGGCGCCACACAGCAGGTGCGATTCTCGTTATATCTGAAACAGTTGCCACACAGCAGTTGTGATACTCATTAAATCTGAAACAGTCGCCACCCAGCAGTCGTGATACTCATTATATCTTAAACAGTCGCCACACAGCTGTCGTGATACTCATTATATCTTAAACAGTCGCCACACAGCAGCTGTGATTCTCATCACATCTGAAACAGTCGCCACACAGCAGTCGTGATACTCGATCACCAAACAGCATTTGTGATACTCGTTATATCTGTTACAAACACCACACAGCAGTTGTTACACTCGGTCACTACACAGCAGTTGTGATACTCGTAATATTTGAAACGGTTGCCAAATAGCAGTTGTGAGTCTCTTATATCTAAATTAGGCGCCACACAACAGGTGCGATTCTCGTTATATCTGAAACAGTTGCCACACAGCAGTTGTGATACTCATTAAATCTGAAACAGTCGCCACACAGCAGTCATGATACTCATTATATCTTAAACAGTCGCCACACAGCTGTCGTGATACTCATTATATCTTTAACAGTCGCCACACAGCAGCTGTGATTCTCATCACATCTGAAACAGTCGCCACACAGCAGTCGTGATACTCGATCACCAAACAGCATTTGTGATACTTGTTATATCTGAAACAAACACCACACAGCAGTTGTTACACTCGGTCACTACACAGCAGTTGTGATACTCGTAATATTTGAAACGGTTGCCAAACAGCAGTTGTGAGTCTCGTTATATCTAAATTAGGCGCCACACAGCAGGTGCGATTCTCGTTATATCTGAAACAGTTGCCACACAGCAGTTGTGATACTCATTAAATCTGAAACAGTCGCCACACAGCAGTCGTGATACTCATTATATCTTAAACAGTCGCCACACAGCTGTCGTGATACTCATTATATCTTAAACAGTCGCCACACAGCAGCTGTGATTCTCATCATATCTGAAACAGTCGCCACACAGCAGTCGTGATACTCATTATATCTGAAACAGTCGCCACATAGCAGTCGTAATACTCATTATATCTGAAACAGTCGCCACACAGCAGTCGTGATACTCATAATATCTGAAACAGTCGCCACACAGCAGTCGTAATACTCATTATATCTGAAACAGTCGCCACACAGCAGTCGTGATACTCATTATATCTTAAACAGTCGCCACACAGCAGCTGTGATTCTCATCATATCTGAAACAGTCGCCACACAGCAGTCGTGATACTCGATCACCAAACAGCATTTGTGATACTCGTTATATATGAAACAAACACCACACAGCAGTTGTTACACTCGGTCACTACACAGCAGTTGTGATACTCGTAATATCTGAAACGGTCGCCAAACAGCAGTTGTGAGTCTCGTTATATCTAAACTAGGCGCCACACAGCAGGTGCGATTCTCGTCATATCTGAAACAGTCGCCACACAGCAGGTGCGATTCTCGTCATATCTGAAACAGTCGCCACCCAGCAGTTGTGATTCTCATTATATATGAAACAGTCGCCTCCCTGTAGTTGTGATTTTAATTATATATGAAACAGTCGCCACCCAGCCGTTGTGATTCTCGTTATATCTGAAACAGTTGCCACAAAGCAGTTGTGATTCTCGTTATATCTGAAACAGTTGCCACATAGCAGTTGTGATTCTCATTATATCTTAAACAGTCGCCACATAGAACGCAGCCAAATGAAGAAACATTAGATTCATTTTTAATGAATATGTATGGTTTCTGCTTCACCAACATTTTACTTAAAAACTTAACTTAATTTTGACTGGTCATTTATCTGTTATATAATCAACATCAAAGAAAGCGCATGCGATATACTCGAACCAGTGACTTATCAAGGTCACTGCTGGAACCAATCTAAAATCATGATCACCTGGTTGCTTAAGTATTGAAGCATATGCTGGTGAAACAGAAGCCTGCTCATAAGTGGCAATGTAACTACCTGGATTCGAACCAAGGCCGCAACTACGTGATTAGCCTACCCACTCTTTCCTGGGATCCTAGAGGGTTGACCAGTACTCGAGCACACACATCTCGACAAGCAACTGTAGCTTCACCACGTGTGTGTTATTCAGTATCATTTATAAGACGATCAGTCAACCTAACCACTATTTCCTGGGATCTTAGAAAGTTGACCAGTACTCGAGCACACACATCTCCACAAGCAGCTGTAGCTTCACCACGTGTGTGTTATTCAGCATCATTTATAAGACGATCAGTCAACCTAACCACTATTTCCTGGGATCCTAGAAGGTTGACCAGTACTCGAGCACACACATCTCGACAAGCAGCTGTAGCTTCACCACGTGTGTGTTATTCAGTATCATTTATTAGACGATCAGGCAACCTAACCATTCTTTTCTGGGATAATGGAATGTTCACTATATCAGCAAGTAACTGATAACTTTCCCACTTCAGCCAGCGGTGACAAACGAATAGCAACGAGATGCAATGTTGTATATCAATCACCACGGAGACTGGCTGGGCTGGGATTCAAATTCACGATTGATAGTCAGACGTGCTACCGACGGAGCTAATCGGGGCATACTGTTCAACATTGTAAACGGGACTTTCCAATAATATGATTTTGAATTTTCAGTTTTAAGTCACATTACAAATACTGGAGCAAGGGTATCGACAGAAATCATTTGAAAGTTTGAAAGATCATTTTAAATTTGTAATCTTGGTCGGCTAAATGTTGAAACCGGAGTAAAACAACCAAGACCAAACAATGTTCATAATTGTTTAATAATAAATATTCATCTTATGTACATGGTAATTTTATTTTAGTCCCCACGAAACATTTAGATATAACCATGTTAATGTTTGGTATAATCAACTTTATCAGGTGAGGCTTTGAAAAAAACAAGACGAGGCTCTGTCAATATTTCTAATTCGTATTTTTTATGTAATTAAAAGTCAGCATCAAACTTGTAACAGCCTTTTGAGATTCCGTAAAAATGTATAATTATACATAATGACGTCATGTGCCTGGTAAACTTGCATTGATGTGATAAACCTATGTTTATCAGACAGGCAGTTTATCAATAGAAATGAATGCATTGACATGATAAATAGAGAATACCATGTTAGTGCCTGATAATCTTAATTTTATCAGGTGAGGTAGAGAAAAAAAATAGAAATAGGCTTTGGCGAGTGCTAAATTTTTTTCCAAGCCGAACCTGATAAATTTTAGACTATCAGGTACTAACATGGTATTATATTTATCATGTCTTTATTTGCTTATTTGGTCTATTTTAATTTAAACATCAACAACTGATCTTAGTCTAGCAAACAAATTGTGTGTACATCTGCAGTAAATGCGCCTGAATATATTTCAAAATTTGATTGATGACATAAAAACAAAACAAATGTAGCTTTTGTGGAGCTGTTCGACTGTTTTATAATTATCATTTATATCTATTTACATAATTAACAGTTTATCAACGGTGTTCAAAGCGGGGTTAACACTACGCAAAAAACAATGATAGTAGTGTTCTTTGTTGTGGGCGTTTAATGATACTGTTTAATCACAAACATTAGAGACAATATATGCTTACACATGAAGTTTTATAAACGAACTGACGTACTACAAAACATGCTGTGGGCTGTCATCCAAATACAAGGCGGACCTGGAGTATGAATGGCTTATGGTTTTTGTTTCAGTTACCATGACAATGATGTCACCAATTTGTGTGTTGCTACCTGATAAACCTTCCCTGCTAATAAAGCAAAAGTTTATCTTACCCTGCTTTATTTCATAAAATAATACATACTGATATGATAGAGAATACCATGTTAGAGTCTGATATTATCAACTTTATCAGGTGAGGCTTAGAAAATAACTGGGGGGGGGGGGGGGGGGGTCATGTCAATATTTCTATTTCGTTTGTCATGTCAATATTTCTATTTCGTTTTTTTTTTCATTTGAAGTAGAATTTAAAGTAGTTCCATCAAGGTCAAAATGTATAATTATACATAATGATGACATGTGCCTGATAATCTTGCATTTACGTGATAAACTTATGTTTATCAGACAGGCAGTTTATAAAAAGAAATGAATATATTGACATGATAAAATAGTAGGCATAATTTTGGTAGTTTTTTTATCAAGCTGTTCGAAAATGGAAATATCTTCCAAGAAAAATAAATGAAAACCAAGTATGTTTTTAAAACAGAAGTGAAGTCACAACTCATTGAGAGTATATGATGTGTTGAGCAAGCAGGTTTTCTTTTTTTAATATTGTCATTTATTTAACTCTTTTTCAAAGACTGGTTCTTTCTGTGATGATCAATTTCAATACAAATTTGATAAATTCTATATTCTACGAATGATAGGAATGTACTTTAGCTTGTCAGAGTTGTCACTCTTGGTTTTATTGCAAGTAACATAAATTATAGTTTTTCCCTGTTGTATTAAGTCCATGTAGCTGTTTTCAGTCCTTGGTATTTATTTTTTCATAAGGACCTCATTGGACTTAAGTTAAAACTTAATGGGTTATCCTGTGTTATATAAATTTCTCAAATTCTAATCTATGTACTTAAGTGTAACAGTAATATCGTATAAATATATTTAATAATTATGGAAATTATTTAATATTGGGATTTAATTTTGGGATATTTATCAGTGGCATTTGCTTGTATTTATGACATAGTTATTCAGTATTCACAAATAAATCTATCTAAGGCTGATAAAAAGCAAATGGAAAATCATTAAATGACAACTCGGTGATGGGCAAAAGGCAAAATTATTGTTTAAGTTCAGGCTCCAGTTTTCATGTCAGTTTTCAATGGCAAACAAATGAAAAACATCAGAAAGAGTCGGACTATTATTTCATTAAAAATATAATATTGCATTTTCGATTAAAACATGATAATATTGTGATATTTTCATTGATATTTAATTATCTAAAATAACAATCATACTTTAAATATTATAAAGACAACACATCTCATGTATGCATAAGTCGACCTAGGAAAGTACGAGACTGAGTAGATTTCCCCCCACTGTGAAATTATTATATCTAAAACAAAAGAGAAGTATTAAACAAACTATGGTGATATACGTGAAGTCCTAAACAAAAACTTTTATTCCAAATGCAAAAAACTATATAAATTAATAATTCTTTTTGTACGACATAAATATCTGCTGTTACGCTTGGCAGACTAAAGATCACATACCATTCTACTCCATAGAAGGAATACTGACCTGAGAAAAAATATGTTGTTCAAAATAAATGCAGATTTGTCAAGAATTGCCAATATAGTATTTATGACGTCGGACACGTAAAATTCACGTTTAACTTATCTTAGGAGGTGATATTAATTAAATGGGAAAATATCTTATTTTAACAATACAGTACAGTTGGGTCCCATTTCACAAATATTTGTAAGTTTACAAACTTTTTACTATACGAATTATTTAATGAAATTTAATTTGTTAAAAAAGGACACAAACCTGACTCACCAATATCCCTGAAATTACTTTAGAAAGCCTTAAAAAAATCTTTCTTTTTTTAATTCGAAATAACTTTCTGATAATGAAATGTCCGTGTCACTATTTTTTTTAACATGAACATCTTAGACTTATGAAGAATATAAGAACGGGCTTTAGAATGTTATAAGTCATTATGATAAAATACTTACAATAAATCATAATGATAAAATACTTACTGTCTTATGATATGATAAACCGTCTTCCGTGGCCTAGTGGTTAAGGCGTCTGCCTCGGAAGCGGAAGGTCGAAGGTTAGAAAACCGACGGAAGCACTTGTTTTTTTTTCTGATGTGGCCGGTTGCTCACCCAGCAGGTAGTTAAATTGAGGGGTACCGAACAGCTTGACACCTGGCAGTAATAGCTCCCGTGATGTAACTGTGTACAAGATATAGGCGTCTCATAAGCCCAGTGTGGCTGGCCCTTTTAATAACCAAATAAACACATACTTTACTATACTTTATTTTACTTTACTTTACTTATTGGTAGATCTATGAAACTGATCTATAAAATCATCAATGGGAGAATTAGTGTCATTATTCAAGAGTTGACTGATATATTATCACTATGTAACTATCTTTATAACAAAATATAACTACATTCCAAGTGCACATTACTTACCCAATAATGGTTGAGTGGATTCAATACTTTATTCTATATTTTGTGTCATTTGTCACAAGGAATATTAAAGGTCAGACAACACTGTTGGAGTTACATCTCACAAACGAGCAAATAAAGAAATATTTGATAACTCAAGGGACATAACTCAAATATTCATAATGGAATTAGGCCAGTTCAAATATTTATTTGAGACCTAACGGTTATATTTCTGCTGCGTTTTCTTAAATGAACTCATATAATTTAAAGAAATGTAGGTTGTAGAGTACACTCAATGTCAGCTGACCCCAGTTTTACTAAACATCTCGACTTGAGATTTTCCCGGAAAAAATTTGAGTTGAGGCTCAACTCAAATTTTTGAAATGTAAAAACTTCATAAACATCGATTATTTTCCATGTTATTATTTTCTCATGAGTAAAATTTGTTCTAACTTTACTTATGTTTGGTCATTTAACTTGTAAAGAGTTCAAGTAATGATTAAGGGAAATTGAACATTTTGAGTTGAGGAAAATCTCAGCTTGAGATGTAAGTGAAACCGGCCCCTGGTCAGACAATGCAATTTCTACAACACTACTGTAGAGTCATAACTTTGGTGTCATTCTTCAATTTTAATGAACGTATCTGCGATTTTATAAATAACGTGTAAGTTTGGTCGAGATCTAATGGTTGACGGCACATCTTCTTAAAGTGAATTGCCAGTCAGTGGACAAACACAAAGAATGATCGATGATAGACACAATGTGAACAGAATTGAGCACCTCGGGGATCTTACAACTGTTCTAGTTAAGACCGGTATAGACAAGGAAATTTAAACATCATGATAAAAGTTCATATTTTAATAATTTTTCACCCACGGGACTTTGAAAATTCTCTCTGTGTGCCCCAGCCCCGTGAGGGATAAGTGCATTACATTGTCTCCGGTGAGAAAAACCGATTTAGTGAATATGACGACGAAGTGTTTTACCTGATCACCGGATATTAAGGAAATATGCGGCAAAGTCAAAGAAAACAAACCTGCTCTGTGATGTAAAATTGACATTACTGCAAATATTTAATAGATTCCGTTTAGCAAAAGTGAATTAACATGTATTAACAATGTCTCAAACTATTAAAACAGTCAATGAAGCTGAAGTCGCAAATTTAAAAGGTAAAATATCTATTGTCAACGACGTTGGTTTGGGGTTTCTTATTTTGCAGTTTTAATGATCGTCATCATAATGATTTTTCATGTCCATTTGTAAAAGTGGAGAGAGATTAACTATCCTGATCTCCATGTGTTAGCTTTACTTTGTCCATCAGTTAAATTTGTTGTGTGCACTGTAGCTGCATGGATTAATTTTAGCTGTGTTCGATTGTCTCGGATTATCAATCATTGGTAGGTCGAGTTGAAGTTGGCGATTACCAATTGTTTTTGTTCGCAATCCACTGTCGCCTTACAGTAACCTTTGCGATTTTTTTCTTAATATATGGGGAATGCTAGACTGGTACTCGGTCTTGCATGAAAACAACACCGAAAGGATCATATTGGGTCAAAGTATTAGACTCTAGGTATCCGACTTATCGATCCACATAATGAACACACATCATGAATGTTTCTTTTATTTCCATCTGTGTGGAAATGCATTTACGTTTTGTTTCATCAATTCAGAAAGTTAACATGCTATATACAGACTTGCAGTGTATTTCAAATTGTGTAAGAAGAAGTATGCAGGAAGGAATGCAAGTGATGGGGCATCGTCGGATCAGACATGTGAACTCTTCCGCATTGTGGGGGAGTCTCCGGGAATTAAAGAGAAAACCTGCGACTCCCAGACGGGAGTCAAAATCTCCCGCAATCAGAATATCCTGTATATTATATTTTCACTCCACTGCAATTTGTTGTAAAAACAAACTAATTGACACTGCGAATGTCAATCATTGTCCTAAACATGACCAAGATACATAAGCTCCGCCTTTATCGATTGTAAGCCAATGAGATTGCAGATCATATCAGAAACTTTCAACATGATTACACACAAGAGGTGTTTCACTTAAATTCAACACAGCACGACTAATTGGCATATTGGCATATATCTCGTAATCTTATCGGTTTTCATATAGTTAACCGCCGAAACAACGGTAAAGAAAATCAGTATATAAAACAGTATACCAAAGACGATCTTTAACACGTCCGAAACTTTTAAAAAAGTGCGTCTTGAAATTTGAAGCACAACTGTGCCACAAGACCAAAAATAACGATCTGAAAAACTGTGGAAAAGAAATAATACAAAATTGTTTCTGAAATTGTTAAAGTATTTATTCTTTCTACATTTCAACGCAATTATAATTATTAAGTCATTTGCAAACTAGACATTGAACATTCCTAGGCTATAAGTTATAACACGGAGAAATTCTTGTTGAATTTCCAAGGAATCTATTCATCGCGAAGCATTCGCCATTTTCTTGCATAAGGTAACGAGGCGCGCATGTGCGACTTTCTATTCTTGGTTTTAACCTCGGGCTATTTTCCGGTATTTGCCTATTTTTTTTTTATTGGACAGGAAAATCGCAGTATCAGAGTGGATATTTTCTATACAGCAAATTTCTACATAAGCACTTGATAATAAAGTTTAAAAAAAGTTTCTACCCACTGACCCTGTTTTTTTGGGACAAAATCACCCTTACATGGTTGAATTTTTACAAACAATTAAAATAGAATGCTACTTTCACCACTTTCATATTCATTCAGAAAACTTATTTGTGGTATTCGAGTAGTTGTTGTGATGAATAAAATTAGGATTCAGACCCTTCCCCCATCTCCCTCATTTGCATCCAATTTCCCTCATTTCAAAACCCAACCTCCCTCATTGCTTTCCCAAAAGGTTCACATGTATGTCTGATACCCAATTCCTATACTCTCCATCCATCACCCGTTGGAAATTATGCTCTGCGTCATTTTATTTGAATAGAACTGAACAAAATACAGCTTACGTTTACTTCTTAACAAAACAGGGTGTGCATGAAACTAGCGTAGCGATTGGATAATGTTCCCTGTATGAAATTGTGAAGGAACCAATCATTTGGTTGCATTATGGCTTGGTAGAAACAATTCAAAGCTAGTGTAATATCCCAAAGGGGATAAATGGAGAGTATCAAAGTGGATTATACATGAATATCTGGCGGTGGTGCTAGGGTAAGAGCACGTAAATACCTTCAACATTTTTTCAAGCCCTGTAAGGCACTCATTGAAATATATTTCAGTGGTAAAACTTGTATTAATCAGTCATCATATTAAGTATGTTTCATTTTATTGTGAATGTTATTTGTACTAAGTATTAAGTTGTTTTTCCCTAAAACCCAGTTAGGTAATTTCAGTCATTTTTAATACATACAATCATACTCAAGGTAATCACTATTTGAGGATATTTACGCATTGAAATTTCTGAATAAAGTATTGAAAATTAATCTAAATATAGGGGTAAAATAAGCATTGGTTATTTTAAATTTCAGTGTTGATTAGTTCGTTTTAAGTGGCAATTTGATAAGAATGTTCATTTTTACCCTTAACATTTTGAAAATAAGTATTGCATACTAATTTAAGGAGTGAAATATGCATTTGAAGAAAAGCTTACATAAATCCGGAACACTGATACAATATATGTTTTTTTATATCTCTGTTTCTGCTTTACTCTTTATCATGTTCTCTCCGAACGTTTTTTTACATAGGTGATGTAAATGAATGATTACGGATTTGAATCACATTTCATACACATAAAGACAAATCTTTCATTTGATCTCTATATCTCTCTCTCTAAAATCCATATACAGTCAAACCTGTGCAAGTGGTCACCTCTATTAAGTAGCCACTTGTCTTAAGCAGCCACATTAGTTTATTCCCATGTCTATGCTTTCAAAGCAAATTAACCTGTATAAAGCAACAACCTGTCTTAAAAGGCCACATTTGCTTCTTCCCTTGTCTGGCTGCTTAAGACACGTTTCACTGTATTGGCAGATTATTCGATTATCAATCAGTTGAACCAATTCAAGTGTAGCCGAGAATAGATTGTGAAAATATCAACTGATTCCCATCACTACTTAGTTTTATTGGATGGTGAACATATAATTAAATAGTAATGCACCAGTCTATTGTAATCACTGCATCTCTAGGGCAGGACATAGCAGCGACTTTGACTTTCCTCTCTGCGAAGTCCCAGTAAAGGTCATGCCTGACAGGGTCATTTGGCTGGTAAATGTATTTTGCCCGGGAGACCTCAGTATGGTTATATAACTACTGTGTAAATTTGGTTAAGATCCATTGAAACAATGCTATCACAAACACAAGCTCAAATAAAGAAAATTTGGACAATTCAAGGCCATATAAGTTGAACAGTAAGTATATGATCCAGCCAGAAGAAAGGTAGCACTGCTATAATCCCTTGCACTTAATTAAGCCCTGCTGTCACTGTTGCACCTGTAAAGAATCATAAATCATTCTTAAACAAAGAAGTGACCCATGGTTAAATTCTACTGTTTGTGAACATTTAAAATAGAAAGAGACTTCTCTATATGTATACTTTAAAGAAATAAAAACAAATTATTTTAATTCATAGGAAAGTAAAGGAATACTGGTAACTCATTGGCAGAAATATAACACATAATAATGTTTTTCTTTACCCTTGCACGCTGAATAATTCATTTTGGAGAGCAGCTTGGAATGTTATTTTTACTTATGATATTTAAGAATTTTTGCATTTTTCCAGATACATTGATCAGTTATTCATTAGAGAGGCATGGTCGTGACTTGATAGACATCCTTCAACAAGAAGACCCTGAGGAGCATTACTCTGTCTTTGTCAAGTAAGTATCTGTGTGCACTGATGCACAACAGAATGCAAGTAAGTTTCTGTGTGCACTGCTGCACAACAGAATATAAGTAGGTATCTGTGGGCACTGCTGCACAACAGAATGCAAGTAGGTATCTGTGGGCACTACTGCACAACAGAATGCAAGTAGGTATCTGTGGACACTGCTGCACAACAGAATATAAGTTGGTATCTATGCACACTGCTGCACAACAGAATGCAAGTAGGTATCTGTGGGCACTGCTGCACAACAGAATATAAGTTGGTATCTATGCACACTGCTGCACAACAGAATGCAAGTAGGTATCTGTGTGCACTGCTGCACAACAGAATGCAAGTAGGTATCTGTGCACACTGCTGCACAACAGAATGCAAGTAGGTATCTGTGCGCACTGCTGCACAAAAGAATGCAAGTTAGTATCTGTGTGCACTGCTGCACAACAGAATGCAAGTAAGTATCCGTGTGCACTGCTGCACAATAGCATACACGTAGGTATCTGTGTGCACTGCCGCACAAGAGCATAAAAGTAGGTATCTGTGTGCACTGCTGCACAAGACCATACAAGTTAGTATCTGTGTGCAATGCTGCACAAGAGCAGAGTAGGTATTTGTGTGCACTGCTGCACAAGAGCATACAAGTTAGTATCTGTGTGCACTGCTTCACAAGAGCAGAGTAGGTATTTGTGTGCACTGCTGCACAAGAGCATACAAGTAGGTATCTGTGTGCACTGCTGCACAAGAGCAGAGAAGGTATCTGTGTGCACTGCTGCACAAGAGCATACAAGTTAGTGTCTGTGTGCACTGCTGCACTAGAGCATACAGGTAGGTATCTGTGTGAATTGCTGCCCTAGATCATACAAGTAGGTATCTTTGTGCACTGCTGCACTAGAGCATACAAGCAGGTATCTGTGTACACTGCTGCACTAGAGCATACAAGTAGGTATCTTTGTGCACTGCTGCACTAGAGCACACAAACAGGTATCTGTGTACACTGCTGCACTAGACCATACAAGTAGGTAACAGTGTGCACTGCTGCACTAGAGCATACAAGCAGGTATCTGTGTGCACTGCTGCACTAGAGCATACAAGTAGATATCTGTGTGCACTGCTGCACTAGAGCATACAAGCAGGTATCTGCGTGTACTGCTGCACTAGACCATACAAGTAGGTATCTGTGTGCACTGCTGCACTAGACCATACAAGCAGGTATCTGTGTGCACTGCTGCACTAAACCATACAAGCAGGTATCTGTGTGCACTGCTGCACTAGAGCATACAAGCAGGTATCTGTGTGCACTGCTGCACTAGAGCATACAAGCAGGTATCTGTGTGCACTGCTGCACTAGAGCATACAAGCAGGTATCTGTGTGCACTGCTGCACTAGACCATACAAGTAGGTATCTGTGTGCACTGCTGCACAAGAGCGTACAAGCAGGTATCTGCATGCACTGCTGCACAAGAGCATATGAGCAGATATCTGCGTGCACTGCTGCACTAGAGTATACAATTAAGTATCTGTGTACACTGCTGCACTAGAACATACAAGCAGGTATCTGTGTGCACTGCTGCACTAGAGCATACAAGCAGGTATCTGTGTGCACTGCTGCACAATAGCAGAAAAGTAAGGAAGTTACTATTGTGGATCTAGATTGGAGGCTGTGGGTCTAGATCCCTCTCTTCCTGAAATTTTCAAAATACCAATATTTGAATTAAAAGGTATTTATTCAAATGCAATAAGTGAAATAACTGATACATTTACCAGAGTGAAATTGGACAACCCTACTCCTTTTATTTATAATATTAATTTGGTAAATATGTAAAAATGTATTTAATTTTTTTCCCTGTGAAAATGGTTAATAAAACTGGTATCAAGACTCACCCATTTAGAAGTGATTAATAACATCACACACACACACATGCCAAACATTTGGATGTGTTGGACTCCTGTATTGCAAGTAATCATCATAAAACTTCTAAAGGTGCTAACAAGGTATGACAACCACATACATATGTAGGCTGTTTTTAACTATTTTGTTTGTGCTCTGTAGGGTTTTGCCAGCTCTATGGCTTTATTTGTTGTCTTTGTATGACACCACTACGACTTTTTAATGCCATGTCTCTGTTTTCAGTGCGTTGTCTGTGTTTGAGAGCTGTATGACTATATGTTACACCTTGTGTACATCACCTCTGCTATTGTTGCCACTGTTTGATGCTGCGCTGGTCGAGGCACAGGCCACCTTGATAGAGCAACAGCGGAACAAAGAAGAACTTGTAATATATTTTGTAGCATAAATATTTTATTACCTATCCAGAATGTTTATGTGTGTCATGTTGGTAATTAAGTGGTCAACAGAGTGTTTATGTGTGTCATGTTGGTAATTAAGTGATCAACAGAGTGTCATGTTGGTAATTAAGTGGTCAACAGAGTGTTTATGTGTGTCATGTTGGTAATTAAGTGATCAACAGAGTGTTTATGGCATCATTTTGGTAATTTTGTGATCAACAGAGTGTTTATGTGCGTCATGTTGGTAATTAAGTGATCAACAGAGTGTTTATGGCATCATTTTGGTAATTTTGTGATCAACAGAGTGTTTATGTGTGTCATGTTGGTAATTAAGCGGTCAACAGAGTGTTTATGTGTGTCATGTTGGTAGTTAAGTGATCAACAGAGTGTTTATGTGCGTCATGTTGGTAATTAAGTGGTCAACAGAGTGTTTATGTGTGTCATGTTGGTAATTAAGCGATCAACAGAGTGCTAATCTGTGTGTCATCATGGTAATTATGTGATCAACAGAGTGTTTATGTGCGTCATGTTGGTAATTAAGTGATCAACAGAGTGTTTATGTGTGTCATGTTGGTAATTAAGTGGTCAACAAAGTTTCATGTTGGTAATTAAGTGGTCAACAGAGTGTATGTGCGTCATGTTGGTAATTAAGTGATCAACAGAGTGTTTATGTGTGTCATGTTGGTAATTAAGTGATCAACAGAATGTTTATGTGCGTCATGTTGGTAATAAAGTGGTCAACAGAGTGTTTATGTGCATCATGTTGGTAATAATGTGATCAACAGAAAGTTTATGCGCATCATGTTGGTAAGTAAGTGGTCAACAGAGTGTTTATGTGTGTCATGTTGGTAATTAAGTGATCAACAGAGTGTTTATGTGCGTCATGTTGGTAATAAAGTGGTCAACAGAGTGTTTATGTGTGTCATGTTGGTAATTAAGTGATCAACAGAATGTTTATGTGCGTCATGTTGGTAATAAAGTGGTCAACAGAGTGTTTATGTGCATCATGTTGGTAAGTAAGTGGTCAACAGAGTGTTTATGTGTGTCATGTTGGTAATTATGTGGTCAACAGAGTGTTTATGTGTGTCATGTTGGTAAGTAAGTGATCAACAGAGTGTTTATGTGTGTCATGTTGGTAATTAAGTGGTCAACAGAGTGTTTATGTGCATCATGTTGGTAATTAAGTGGTCAACAGAGTGTTTATGTGTGTCATGTTGGTAATTTTGTGATCAACAGAGTGTTTATGTGCGTCATATTGGTAATTTAGTGGTCAACAGAGTGTTTATGTGCGTCATGTTGGTAATTATGTGATCAACAGAGTGTTTATGTGCGTCATGTTGGTAATTAAGTGGTCAACAGAGTGTTTATGTGTGTCATGTTGGTAATTATGTGATCAACAGAGTGTTTATGTGCTTCATGTTGGTAATTAAGTGGTCAACAGAGAGTTTATGTGCATCATGTTGGTAATTATGTGATCAACAGTGTTTATTTGTGTCATGTTGGTAATTAAGTGGTCAACAGAGTGTTTATGTGCGTCATGTTGGTAATTATGTGATCAACAGAGTGTTTATGTGCGTCATGTTGGTAATTATATGATCAACAGAGTGTTTATGTGTGTCATGTTGGTAATTAACTGGTCAACAGAGTGTTTATGGCATCATGTTGGTAGTTAGGTGATCAACAGAAAGTTTATGTGCGTCATGTTGGTAATTAAGTGGTCAACAGAATGATTATGTGCGTCATGTTGGTAATTATGTGATCAACAGAGTGTTAATGTGTTTCATGTTGGTAATTAAGTGGTCAACAGAGTGTTTATGTGCGTCATGTTGGTAATTATGTGATCAACAGAGTGTTAATGTGTTTCATGTTGGTAATTAAGTGGTCAACAGAGTGTTTATGTGCATCATGTTGGTAATTATGTGGTCAACAGAGTGTTAATGTGTTTCATGTTGGTAATTAAGTGGACAACAGAGTGTTTATGTGTGTCATGTTGGTAATTAAGCAATCAACAGAGTGTTTATGTGCTTCATGTTGGTAATTATGTGATCAACAGAGTGTTGATGTGCTTCATGTTGGTAATTAAGTGGTCAACAGAGTGTTTATGTGCATCATGTTGGTAATTATGTGATCAATAGAGTGTTTATGTGTGTCATGTTGGTAATTAAGCGATCAACAGAGTGTTTATGTGCTTCATGTTGGTAATTATGTGATCAACAGAGTGTTGATGTGCTTCATGTTGGTAATTAAGTGAACAACAGAGTGTTTATGTGTGTCATGTTGGTAATTAAGCGATCAACAGAATGATTATGTGCGTCATGTTGGTAATTATGTGATCAACAGAGTGTTTATGTGCTTCATGTTGGTAGTTATGTGATCAACAGAGTGTTAATGTGTTTCATGTTGGTAATTAAGTGGTCAACAGAGTGTTTAATTGTGTCATGTTGGTAATTAAGTGGTCAACAGAGTGTTTATGTGCGTCATGTTGGTAATTAAGTGGTCAACAGAGTGTTGATGTGTTTCATGTTGGTAATTAAGTGGTCAACAGAGTGTTTATGTGTGTCATGTTGATAATTAAGTGATCAACAGAATGTTTATGTGCCGGTGTCATATTATATTTTCACCCGTGGGTTAAAATATTATAGAATTTTGCTATAATATATTCACCCCCCCCTAAAATATTTGCACCCCACCCCCCCCTCCCTAAACCCCCAAATTTTATTTTTTTCAAAATTGATCACCACTACTTATTAGTAGGATAAAAAAGCATTAAACTTCAATGTTGATATACATTTAGAAGAAAAGAGAGGCCAGTGAAAATATTATGGAGTTTTGCTAAAATATTATCACCCCACCTCCCCAGTCCTCTCTTAAAAAAACACTTTTATCCCTAGTTGACTATATACACTATAATGACTATACTTAAACAAACAAAAGTAATCATAATGAGACAGTTGCCTAATGTATTTTGTAAGAATAGAGGGGCAGGTGAAAATATTATAGCCATTATATTTTCACCCCCCCCCCCCCCCCCCCCCCCCCCCCCCCGCCCCACAACTCCTACCCACACACACACCCCAGTTTTCATATTTTAAAAATTATAATTTGATTCTCTTCAATTTAATGACAAACTGTACTGGAACAAACAAAGGCAATCTAATTGAGATAGTAACCAAATGTATTTTGTAAGAACAAAGGTGCAGGTGAAAATATTATAGCCATTATATTTTCACCCCCCCACCCCTAATTTTCATATTTTAAAAATTATAATTTGATTCATTATTATACCCCTGACAAACGAAGTTTTGAGGGGGTATACTGGTCACCCTGATGTCGGTCTGTCGGTCTGTCCTTTGCAATTTTCCTTGTCCGGAGCATCACTTGAAAAGTACTGGATGGAATTTCATCAAACGTCATACAATGGTAGAATATAATGAGAGGAAGTGCAGTGTACAAGAAACATAACTCTATTCTTGCTTATTACAGAGTTATTGCCCTTTGATATTTTTTCTTGTCCGGAGCATAACTTGAAAAGTACCGGATGGAATTTCATCAAACTTCATACAATGGTAGAATATAATGAAAGGAAGTACAGTGTACAGGAAACATAACTCTATTCTTGCTAATTACAGAGTTATTGCCCTTTGATATATTTCCCTTTGATATTTTTTCTTGTCCGGAGCATAACTTGAAAAGTACTGGATGGAATTTCATCAAGCTTCATACAATGGTAGAATATAATGAGAGCAAGTGCAGTGTACAGGAAACATAACTCTATTCTTGCTAATTACAGAGTTATTGCCCTTTGATATATTTCCCTTGTCTGGTGCAGTACTTTTAAAGTACTGGATGGAATTTCATCAAACTTCATACAATGGTAGAATATAATGACAGGAAGTGCAGTGTACAAGAAACATAACTCTATTCTTGCTAATTACAGAGTTATTGCCCTTTGATATATTTCCCTTGTCTGGAGCATTACTGTTAAAGTACTGGATGGAATTTCATCAAACTTCATACAATGGTAGAATATAATGACAGGAAGTGCAGTGTACAAGAAACATAACTCTATTATTGCTAATTACAGAGTTATTGCCCTTTGATATTTTTTCTTGTCCGGAGCATAACTTGAAAAGTACCTGATGGAATTTCATCAAGCTTCATACAATGGTAGAATATAATGAGAGGAAGTGCAGTGTACAAGAAACATAACTCTATTCTTGCTAATTACAGAGTTATTGCCCTTTGATATATTTCCCTTGTCCGGAGCATTACTTTTAAAGTACTGGATAGAATTTCATCAAACTTTATACAATGGTAGAATATAATGAGAGGAAGTGCAGTGTACAGGAAACATAACTCTATTCTTGCTAATTACAGAGTTATTGCCCTTTGATATATTTCCCTTTGATATTTTTTCTTGTCCGGAGCATAACTTGAAAAGTACCTGATGGAATTTCATCAAGCTTCATACAATGGTAGAATATAATGAGAGGAAGTGCAGTGTACAGGAAACATAACTCTATTCTTGCTAATTACAGAGTTATTGCCCTTTGATATATTTCCCTTGTCCGGAGCATTACTTTTAAAGTACTGGATGGAATTTCATCAAACTTCATACAATGGTAGAATATTATGAAAGGAAGTGCAGTGTACAAGAAACATAACTCTATTCTTGCTAATTACAGAGTTATTGCCCTTTGATATATTTCCCTTGTCTGGAGCATTACTTTTAAAGTACTGGATGGAATTTCATCAAACTTCATACAATGGTAGAATATAATGACAGGAAGTGCAGTGTACAAGAAACATAACTCTATTATTGCTAATTACAGAGTTATTGCCCTTTGATATTTTTTCTTGTCCGGAGCATAACTTGAAAAGTACCTGATGGAATTTCATCAAGCTTCATACAATGGTAGAATATAATGAGAGGAAGTGCAGTGTACAAGAAACATAACTCTATTCTTGCTAATTACAGAGTTATTGCCCTTTGATATATTTCCCTTGTCCGGAGCATTACTTTTAAAGTACTGGATGGAATTTCATCAAACTTCATACAATGGTAGAATATAATGAGAGGAAGTGCAGTGTACAGGAAACATAACTCTATTCTTGCTAACTACAGAGTTATTGCCCTTTGATATATTTCCCTTGTCCGGAGCATTACTTTTAAAGTACTGGATGGAATTTCATCAAACTTCATACAATGGTAGAATATAATGACAGGAAGTGCAGTGTACAAGAAACATAACTCTATTCTTGCTAATTACAGAGTTATTGCCCTTTGATATATTTCCCTTGTCTGGTGCAGTACTTTTAAAGTACTTTTAAAGCCATCAGTGATAACAGTTTAATAAAGTTCATGAAAGAACCAAGTTGATGAATACATGGAGTTCGAGCAAAGCAGGTTCGATATTGTATTCCTAGTGCTCTTGTTTGTTTCTTATCCATAAAATTGTTGTCCCTCAACATAACTCGAAAAAGTATAACATTTATTGGTTGCCATGAAAGCTTGTACACTGCACAATAATTAAAAAGACCGTTTTTAATTTTAACAAAACCATAAAAAAATTAACAATACAAACAACTCAATCCATAACATTCTCTTTTATTAAGAATTTTTTTTGTCTGGAGCATAACTTTAAAACTATTGGATATAATTTAATAAAACTTCATACAATGGTTAACCATTTTCTGTCATGGCGGCGTTCGGGGGTATTCATCACTACAGTGATAGGTCTAGTTTTAAATGATAGCTTTATTATCTTCACTTTAATGACAAACTGTACTGGTACAAACAAAAGCAATCTAATTGAGACAGTTACCAAATGTATTTTGTAAGAATAGAGAGGCGGGTGAAAATATTATAGCCATTATATTTTCACCCCCACACCCAATTTTCATATTTTAAAAATTATAATTTGATTATCTTCACTTTAATGACAAACTATACTGGAACAAACAAAAGCAATCTAATATCTAATTGAGATAGTAACCAAATATATTTTGTAGGAATAGAGGGGCGGGTGAAAATATAATGGCCATAATATTTTCACAATAGCTATAATATCTTCACCCCCTCTGTTGTTGTTTTTCTTTTAAGTTTGCTTCATCATAAATGCAAGTTTTATGCTTTCTTTATCATAATAAGTAGTTGTGTTCATTTTTTTAAAAATATAAAAAATAGTTGGTGGGGAGCGGGGTGGTTATAATAGTTTCACCCACCCCAATCCCGTTATTTTTTTCTTTTAAGTTTGTTTCATCATAAGACCAACTGTTATGCTTTCTTTATCATAATAAGAAGTGTTCATTTTTTTAAAAAAATTATATATGGGGGTGGTGGGTGAAGACATACTGGCTATAATATTTCACACGCCCCTCTTTCCTCATCAGATAAAATATTTTAATAAAGCAAAAAAAACAAACTATTGATTGTTATTATTTAGAACTGAAGTTGGGAAAAATGGGATGAGTGAGAGGGGTGAAAATATTATGGCTAAAATATCCCCCCCCCCCCCCCCCACAACCCTCCTCTGTTATTTTTTTTTTTAAGTTTGCTTCATCAAAAATGCAAGTTTTATGCCTTTTTTATCATAATCAATAGTTGTCTTCATTTATTAGAAAATATAATTGGGGGTGGGGGGGGGGGTGAAAATATTATAGCAAAATTCTATATTTTCACCCACGGGTGAAAATATTATATGGGTGAAAATATTATCTGACACCGGTATTGGTATAACGTGACTACGTGGAATATCATAACATGTGTCTGCAGCATGATACTCCAATATGATATCACTTAGATATTGTCTCAAGTATACACCATCACGATTTGACTGACAAATGGTCAAAAACAAAGCTAAACCTCATACAACAGCATATTTCTTTAACCCTTTACTTCATATAGACGCCCTTGGACACCTAATATAGATGCTATGGACACTTCTAATGTAGAAGGCTTTTGAATTATTGGGTGAATTATGTTTAAATTAACTGACAGAGTGGAAAACAGTGCAGGAAGAGTTCATATTGCTCTTGACGAGCAATCTGAACTCTTCCTGCACTGTTTTCAAAGCCTTTCTGTGATTGGTGTGGGAAAACGCATATCAATGGAGTAAAGGGTTAAAGAGGCCTTTCAGACATTTTTCAATCTTAGCAGTAAAACTGCACATTTAGATCAAATATCATATATTATGGATATTCTGTTCAATAACTAATATTGTATTTTGTCTCTGTAGTGTAAAATTCTTTAATTTGGTTGAACAAATACTAAATCGCAGCTTGAGATAAAATCACTCATTGGTCATTATAGAGTTTAAATTTGCTAAAACATTGATGGCTAAAACAGAAAATGCTGACCTACATGTATGTATTAACGAATTTCTCATAAATAATATAAACTACAATAATGGAATTTCCACCATTACCTTCCTCTTTGTGATTCATTAAACTTGCCATCATTTACTGAATAGAAAGTAATGGGGGATGCATCTTAAATGGGTTTTAATATCATTTTCATTGTGAACCAAGATGTACATGTATGGTATCCAATTTAAGTGTTAGACGAAAACATCAGAATAAATATGAGTAGAACCAATATCTTGCAAACTTTTTGATATAACGTTTTTGCAATGATCTGGCCTTGGTTGTAGGACCTCAGTGATGTCTCCATGGGATTGAAATGTATTTTTATTTTATCAAAAGCTGAACCTTCCTTTCTTAAATGAGCCTTCATGATGAAGATAATTGGTTTTATATCATTGAAATATCATTTAGAAGATCTGGTAATGAACATTACCTGAATAAAAGACTGCTGATCTGGCTCTACATTGTTCACATAATGGTATAATATTATCAAAGCAAGATAAGATACTTAAAACCAAACATTGTTTCTTAGCTCTGCTGGCCAAACTCTAGATGAGTTTATGTGATAGCAAGTCATCTGTCATCGTCAGTTACCAACACTTTCTCTAATAAAACTAGTCAATTATACTTTATGAGTATGAGATTATTTTTTTCAGTCAAAATTTTTCTGTCAAAATTTCAATATAGAAGTAAAAATATACAGTAAATCTTTAAATAATCTTCTTGATAACCACTCAGAGATTTTTAAATATATCAAATCGATCGACTACACTGCTATCGGATTTGTACAGATAGTGTTTCAAGGCTTAGAAACAGAACACAGACTCACAGGGATCATTTTGAGGTCATATTATTTACTTTTTCCCCAGTGTGTGAAGCCTTATATTCATGCCAGGATAATATCTCTGCCTGTCCAGCCTGAGTTCACGAGAACCACAGTACCTAAAACATCTGATGTGGGCAACTTCATTGCCATCACAGGTAATATATTAAAACAGTTATGACACTGTTAGGCCATAATAAATTTATTGCTAGATTATCATCCCCGGCCTGCCCCCTAATTTTCATGCTGCCCCGACCCTTTTTATTTTCATAAAAAAATATAAAAATAAAAATAAAAAATAAAATCCTCCCGCACTCCCTGTTTTTAAGAAAGTTATGGATGATAGTCTAGCAGTCTAATTTATAATGGCCTTATATAAATCTTTATTTAATTCTTAGAGGTTTCACATTTTAACCTTTACTGGTCAAAGATCAGCATATATCTTATGTCATGGTGCACTGTCCATCTGTCTGTTTGTCTTTTAACTACTTCTCTGGAATCACTTGTTTAACTATCATAAACCTTGACAGGAGTGTTGCGATTTACATGTCGTTACAGTTACTGCTGTTCCTGTCAAGTATTCAGGTTGAGATTAAATCCAAAATGGCTGCCAAAGCTGAAAAACTGAGATCAGGGCCTAAATTTATCAATAATTTGAGTCTGAGAATCAAACTCCTGCTCAGATTCCTTCATTTTTGTAAAACCCTGTAAACATGCACTTATGGATGAGAAAGATAATCCTGTAACATTTTCTGTAAGATAATCATTAAAACTGCTTGTTCCTGCAATGTACATATAGTAATTTTCCTAATAAATAGATGTTATCTAAATATCAAATTTTTCACCTTTTGAGTCTAAATCTCAGAATCAAATATTTGATACATTTATGTCCAGAACATTTGGACAAAGTATAATTATAAAGAGATAAATGTTATAATTTTGTATTTGCATTATAATGGAAGGGAAATAACATATTTTTTTCAGTTTTAGTAATAATCCAAAAGGATGTGTTTTTGTTTGTTATACATTGATTGACTATATATAGGTTTTACATTTTAAGCATGTATTTTTTGAAGAAAAAAATAAAGAGCTATTGCATGACCCTTGGATTGGTTTCTACAGGTTAACTTGTTTCGTGTTTAATTCAGATTTTTTAGTGTTTCTGAACAAACTCTTCATGTCATAGACACTAAACTTCATAAACACATTCATATTATGTTATATAAACAATAAAGCTAAGTTGTGTAAGTTTTATGTCATTTTGTCTCAAGGGACCTTTTGCGATCACCCTTTGTCCATTGTCGTTTGTCAGTAAACAATTGACATTTTCGGCTCAAAAACCGTAAGCTCAATCGTAATGAAATGTTGTATGCAGAATTGTATGGTCCCCTCCCCACTAGGGCCATCTTCTTCTCAATGTAGGAAACACTGGGAAACAAATTGTGAGCATGATTATGGACACAAATGTATCCTTTAAAAAATTGTGAATTGCATGTCCCTGTGCCTCGCGGTCTGGCCCTGGGGGTTGGGCCTAAAAAAAAATATTGACATATACACTGTATAGTGAAACCAGTAAGTTACCTTAGTTCCCATTCTTTAGGCTCGAAAACATTAGTTAACGGTATTTTGTTTAACTCGGATTTAAAGTGTTTTTCTTAAATCAGTTTTTAGGACGGCAGCATGGTCTAGTGGTAGAGCGTCCTCCTCGCATGCGGAAGGTCATGGGTGTGATCCCCGATTGGGTGATACCAAATACTTTAAAAATGGTACTAGAAGCTTCCTTGCTTGACGCTGAGCATTTAGAGGAGAGTTCTAGGTCTGGTCGGCTCAGTGTCAGTATAATGTGACTGGGTGGGGTATCATACCTTGCGTCTGCGGCATGACACTCCAATGTGGCAGCGCTCAGAATACTTTCTCAAGTAGACACCGTCGCGATATGACTGAAAAATTGTTGAAAGCAATGCTCAACACCATACAACATTAAATCAAGTTTGTTTCTCCAGTTATAGTATTGATTCTTTAAACTGATCCCCATCATGTTAAAAAAGTTTGCATCAGAAAACTGTTTATGATCACTTGACCTACTTAATGGACTTTGAGTAATATATACAGTGTATAGTGAAGTTTTTTTTTTAAGAAGTTTTGTTTCTCCAGTCATAGTATTAATTCTGTAAACTGACCATGACCTACTTAATGGACATAAAAAGACGAGCATTTCCACCCCTTACAGTGCTGTTCTCAATAACTCTGGTTCCTTTAAAAATGGTTTGGTGAAAATATGGGGACAGGTACATTAAAAGGAAATTTGGGATTGCTTTTGAGGTCACTTATTTAAAGGTCAAGGTCACTGTTGATAAAAATAGGAAATGGTTTGATTAATAACTTGAGTTTACCTTAAGATATGTTGATAACATTTCAGAAGTAATAATTGGTATTGTCTAGTTTTTAAAGTTATTCTGCTTATGTCAACATCCATAATTATAAACAAGTTAAACGTTGGTTTCAGCTTAATAATTTTATTGTTTTGTCAGATATATATCCTGAGGTAAATTGCTAGTGTTCTTTTTTAGAAAACATTGAATAATTTTTTTAGGTCATTACTCAAGGTCACTGTTACTAAACATAGAAGGATGGTTTCTGCTAAACAATTTGAATTCTTAACATAATATCCTGATGAATTTTGTGTTAAGTATATCAAAAGGAAAATTGATTGCTTTTGAGATTAAAGGTCAAGGTCATAGAATTTTGTTTCTGTTCAATAACATGATTTCACATTTAAACATCCTGTTAGGTGAAAGTTTATATATACATTGTTTTTAACCATAACATAGCATTGTGTTTGAGTTTAATCACTGAAGATCCATTTCTTATTTCTGTCAAGCTATTAAAAAAGAGTCAACTTCTGTGAAGAGACTACATCAAGGTGAAGGACCTGTTGTTATATATTACATGGTTGTAACTACAATGATGCCCTCACTGCATGTTTGTTTTCTCCAGGGACAGTAATCAGGACCACCGTTGTCAGAGTTTTGGAATATGAGAAAGATTTTATTTGTACAAAATGTAGAGCAGTCATTACCCAGAAGGTAAGTAGGTTGCAGTAGGTTGCTTTTCAAAGATTGTCATGTAACAAAAACATGTTAGTTTTTTAACATGATAGATTTTCACCAACATTTTCTTAACTAAGGACATGCTTAATGGCTAATGGCAGTATGTCCTGTGCTTAATGGCAGTATGTCCTGAAAAATCGCTATAAATTTCTGAAAAAATATGAGAACTATTAAAATGAAAACAAAGTGTCTAATTAACATTCATAAATAAAATACTCACAATTAAAAATCCACCAAAATTCAAATTGCGATTAAAATTAAATCACATGACTCATTTGATGTCACAACATACATTGCATTATTAAGCAGGAACTCTTTTTTAATTTACACAGAGGCTAAGTTGGAATAACAATTTCCAGTGTTTTATTTTGTCCTGAAAATTTGTCTTGTATTAAGCATTATTTTAGATGAATGACATTGAGACGCAATGTTGTATATCAGTTATCACAGAGACTGCAGCTTAACTTATGGCGCCTTTTGTACTGAAATTTCAGGAAAAAAATTGTTTACGATTATCAGTGAGAGCATTCTTGCCGACAGACACGTTTCTAGTTTACTACGCGTCACGTAAAAATTATGTTCCTTAAACAAAAAATAAAGTTTGCTGATAACGTACACAAGTGTTTTGATATTTTGCCTGTGCATGATTGCTATTCATGAGTTTATTGCATGATAACAGTGAAATAGTCAATACTTAATGCCATGATTTCAAATTGACATTCGATTCAGAAATGTACAAAAGTATTATAGAAAGGTTGAATTAATTTAAAAGTGTAATAAACACATGAATTGTCTGGGTTTTTTTCGGACTGAACAGACTGTTTTTTGGTCTTTTGTCACAAAGTGAAAATACTTAAGTTCACTTGGCAGTGGACAATAGTTCATCAGAAAGTGACATAGAATTCCAATTAAAAAATATCAATCAAATATTTTTTTTTTACTGCGATAAATTTCTTTAAAGATGCTTTTTTGTGTATAGGTTTGAAGTAATATGGACTTTTCACAGCTAGTAGAAAATTCCATCTAACTTCTATCAGCTTAGATGTTGATCTACTTATCTACTTTCTTGTTCATGGAGTGATTTCATTGGCTGAGAAAGTAGGTCAAAATCTGCTGATGGTCATGACATTCAATATAAAATAGAATATTCTGTATTGAAAAATCTAAGCGATTTAATTGGCTAAGAAAGTAGATCAAGATTTTGATATTAAAGTAAGATTCGGGTGCAGTGCTTGTCGTTCTTAATTTTTTTTTGTTTTTAACTTTCAGGCAGACATTGTTCAGTACAGTAGTGTGACAAAGCCAATCAAATGTACAAATGATGTGTGTAATTCCACTACCTTCACTCCTGTGGCCGAAATAGGTAAGAATATGTTAAGTAATTAAGAGTCTACTACAAATCTAGGAAGGTTAAGTATGTCAGGTCATACCTAAGGCCTATTGATTCAAAAATTGTGCATGAGGAATGGGGGCTAGAAAAGGCACCATAAACAACCTGCCTCTTCACTCCCAGGCCAGTAAACTGGGACAGGCAGGGATCACCTTTATGTGGTCAAAACTCAAAACTTAGGTTCTTGGAATGTATAATACTGTTCTTGATAGTGCCAAAACTGACCGACCAGATAGACGAGAATGACTTGTTGACCACCAAACATGGGATGGTGTTGGGCTAAAATGGCATTGGGAAATGCATCAGGAATGGTCTGCACTCTTGCAAACATGCAGCTCATCACAAACACAATACTTCATCTAGCCAACCGCCATAAGACAACCTGGATGCAGGTAAGATCCAAACATTGGCATCTTCTGGACTACATCATAATCAGGAGGACTCACAAACAGGATATTAGTGTGATAAAAGCAATGTGTGGTGTCGAATGTTAGACTGACCACTGTTTAGTAATCACAAATCTTGACCTTTGACAGCAAACCTAAATACCGACAACAAGGGAAGAAAACCCCTTAAGAGACTGAACTCTTCAAAAATGAAAGTAGGAAATACATCAGACAACATCATCAGTGACCTAAACAGCAAGCTCTCCGAACTCTATTTCGGCAATGCTATTGTAGAGGAAGAGTGGGCAGCTTTTCGAGATCAAATATATGCTGTGTCTCACAAACAGCTTGAACCCACCACTCCAGTCTTCAGACAGGTTCACACTCCTCAGTGATAGAACTTAGATCCTCGAGACAATTGCCGACACTCCTCGAGACAATTGCCGACACTCCTCGAGACAAATGCCGACACTTTGTCACTGTTCTCAACCTGCCTTCATCTATCACCTAAGTTGACATAGACTTCCTACCTCAGGCGGAGACAAACACCAAGCTACATCATCCCATAACAACATAGAGGTTTCTAAAACCTTTATTGTGGCAAATGTATCCTCCGTCAAGATTTCAAGGATGCATCCATCCTAAATGCAAGGGGAACAGACAGTCCTGTGATGACCACAGAGGAATATCACTGCTGTCCATCGCAGGTAAAATTCTATATTAAGTAAGGTCTTTTGCCCGAAAGCCAGTGCAGCTTTAGAGCTGTTCATTGAACAGTCAATATGATCCTCACTTCTGGTCAACTATGAGAAAAGTGCCAGCAATACCAGGACATCTACACCACATTTGTTGACATGACCAAAGCCTTCAACACCTTTAGTCATGAAGGGCTGCGGAAGATTATGTTCATGTTTGGATACCCAGAAAACTTCATCACCTACGTCCAATAGTTGTACCATGGAATGACGGCTCTTGTACTAGACGACATTGAGGCATCATAAACTTCCCGGTCAGTAATGGTGTCAAACAGGGATGTGTTCTCGCACCAATGCTCTTCTTTATGATGTTCTCAGGAATGCTGACCAACAACTTTAAACAAGATTACCAAACGGATGGCAAACTCTACATTCCAAGACACTTGGAGGATGTCACCAAAGTCAGCAACACCACCATCCGTGATCTGCCATTTTGCAGATGGTTGTGCTCTCAAAAGATCAGATGCAACAAAGCATGGACATGTTGTCCACCGGTGAAGTGTTACATGTGTTATATTTTATAGGTTGCTCACCGGTGAAGTGTTATGTTATATTTTACAGGTTGCTCACTGGTGAAGTGTTATTTGATATATTTTACAGGTTGCTCACCAGTGAAGTGTTATTTGTGTTATTTTACAGGTTGCTCACTGGTAAAGTGTTATGTGTTATATTTTATAGGTTGCTCTCTGTTGAAGTGTTATATGTGTTATATTTTATAGGTTGCTCACAGGTAAAGTGTTATGTGTTATATTTTACGGGTTGCTCAATGGTGAATATTTTATAGGTTGCTCACCAGTGAAGTGTTATGTGTTGTATTTTACAGGTTTCTCACCGGTGAAGTGTTATATGTGTTATATTTTATAGGTTGCTCATTGGTGAAGTGTTATGTGTTATATTTTATAGGTTGTTCACCAGTGAAGTGTTATGTTATATTTTACAGGTTGCTCATGGATGAAGTGTTGTTTGTTATATTTTACAGGTTGCTCACCAGTGAAGTGTTATTTGTGTTATTTTACAGGTTGCTCACCAGTGAAGTTTTATGTGTTATATTTTACAGGTTGCTCACTGGTGAAGTGTTATATTTTATAGGTTGCTCACTAGTGAAGTGTTATATGTGTTATATTTTATAGGTTGCTCATGGGTGAAGTGTTATTTGTTATATTTTACAGGTTGCTCACCAGTGAAGTGTAATATGTATTATATTTTTTAGGTTGTTCACCAGTGAAGTGTTATTTGTTATATTTTATAGGTTGCTCACTGGTGAAGTGTTACATGTGTTATATTTTATAGGTTGCTCACTTGTGAGGTGTATTTGTTACATTTAATAGGTTGCTCACCAGTGAAGTGTTACATGTGTTATATTTTACAGGTTACTCACTGATGAAGTGTTATATGTGTTATATTTTATAGGTTGCTCACCAGTGAAGTGTTATATTTTATAGGTTGCTCATCAGTGAAGTGTTAAGTGTTATACATGTATTTTACAGGCGGTTTTCCGGTGAAGTGTTATATGTGTTATATTTTATAGGTTGCTCACCAGTTAAGTGTTATATTTGTTATAATGACAGGTTGCTTTCTGATGAAGTGTTATATGTGTTATATTTACAGGTTGTTCACCAATGAAGTGTTATGTGTTAAATTTTACAGGTTGCTCATTGGTGAAGTGTTATATGTTATATTTACAGGTTGCTCACTGGTGAAATGTTATATGTGTTATATATGATAGGTTGCCAGTCAATGAAGTGTTATATATGTTATATTTAATAGGTTGCCAGACAATGAAATGTTATATATGTTTTATTTGCTAGTTTGCCAGTCAATGAAATGTTATATATGTTATAATTGATAGGTTGCCAGTCAATGAGGAGTTGTAAGTGTTATATTTGATCGGTTGACAGACAATGAAGTGTGATAGGTTATATTGATAGGTTGCCAGACAATGAAATGTTATATTTGTTATATTTGATAGATTGCCAGCTAGTGGAGTGTGATATATGTTATATTTGATAGATTGCCAGTCAATTAAGTGTTATATATATATATATTATATTTAATAGATTGCAAGTCAGTGAAGTGTTATATATGTTATATTTGATAGGTTGCCAGTCAATGAAGTGTTATATATGTTGTATTTGATAGGTTGCCATTCAATGAAATGTTATATGTGTTATATTTGATAGTTTGCCAGTCAATGGAGTGTTATATATGTTGTATTTGATAGGTTGACGGTTAATGAAATGTTATATAATTATGTTATATTTGATAGGTTGCCATTCAATGAAGTGTTATATATGTTATGTTTGATAGGGTTGACAGACAATGAAGTGTGATATATATGTTATATTTGATAGGGTACCAGTCAATGAAATGTTATATTTGACATGTTGCCAGTATTACGCTATACATGTTTTTGACAATGAAATGTGATATAAATGTATTTGACAGATTGCCAGTCAATCAGTTGTCATGTTATATTTACCAGGTTTCAAGTTATTGAATTGTGATATATGTTATTAAAGTCCATGTTATATTTGACAGTGAAGTGTGATATATATCTTATGTGAAAGTTGCCAGCCAGTGAAGTGTACTATATATTATATGTGACAGGCTGTCAGCCAGTGAAGTGCTGTAACTATCAGGAGATCAAGATACAAGAGCAGGTACAGCGCCTCACCATGGGAACCATTCCACGTTCTTTATGGATTGTACTTGAGGATGACCTTGTGGACTGTTGTAAGGCAGGAGATGATGTCATTGTATGGTGCGCATATTCAAGGGACACACACACACAACAGTTTTGATAAATATTCACTATAACACAATTTCTGAAAATTACATATCTATACATAATGCAAATATGAAATTAGAATACACCATACTTTTAAAGTGCTAACATGATGAAATAAAAATAATAGTTCACCTCTCGTGACCATACCTCCAATGTGCTTACATGATGAAGTAAAAGTAATATTTCACCTCTTTTGACCATACCTCTAGCTTACATGATGAAATAAAAACAATATTTCACCTCTCGTGACCATATCTCCAAAGTGCTTACATGATGAAATAAAAAAAAAAATTCACCTCTCGTGACCATACCTCAAAAATGTTTACATGATGAAATAAAAATAATATTACATTAACAATGTTTATTACTGTGAATGTATGAATTGTTACATTTACCATGTTGGTCACTGTAAATGTATGAATATTACATGTACATATACATACAATGTTCATCACTGTGAATGTATGGATTATTGCATGTACAATGTTCACTACTGTGAATGTATGAATTATTACATTTACAATTTTCATCACTGTGAATGCATGAATTATTACATATACAATGTACATCACTGTGAATGCATGTTCATCACTGTGAATGCATGAATTATGACATGTTAAATATTCATCACTGCGAATGCATAAATTCGTAGATGTACAATGTTCATCACTGTGAATGCATGAATTATTAAGTGTATAATGTTCATCACTGTGAATGCATGAACTATTACATGTAAAATGTTCATCACTGAATGTATGAACTATAACATGTACAATGTTCATCACTGTGGATGTGTGAATTATTACATTTACAATGTTCATCACTGTGAATGTATGAATTATTACTTGTACAATGTTCATCACTTTGAATGTATGAATTATAACATGTACAATGTTCATCACTGTGAATGTATGAATTATTACATGTACAATGATCATCACTGTGAATGCATGAATATTACATGTACATATACATACAATGTTCATCACTGTGAATATATGAATTATAGCATGTACACTGTTAACTACTGTGAATGTATTAATAATTACATTTACAATGTTCATCACTGTGAATGTATGAATTATTACAATTACATGTACAGTGTTCATCACTGTGAATGTATGAATTATTACATGTACAATGTTCATCGTTGTGAATGTATGAATAATTACATGCTCAATGTCCATCACTGTGAATGCATGAATTATTAAATGTACAAAGTTCATCGTTGTGAATGTATGAATTATAACATGTACAATTTTCATCACTGTGAATGTATGAATTATTACATTTACCATGATCATCACTGTGAATGCATGAATATAACATATACAAACAATGTTCTTTACTGTGAATGTATGAATTATTGCATGTACAATGTTCATCACTGTGAATGTATTAATTATTACATTTACCATGATCATCACTGTGAATTCATGAATATTACATGTACAAACAATGTTCTTCACTGTGAATGTATGAATTATTGCATGTACAATGATCATCACTGTGAATGTATTAATAATTACATTTACCATGATCATCACTGTGAATGTATGAATATTACATGTACAAACAATGTTCCTTGCTGTGAATATATGAATTATTGCATGTACAATGTTCATCACTGTGAATGTATGGATTATTACATTTACAATGTTCACCACGGTGAATGCATGAACTATTACATGTTCAATGTTCATCACTGTGAATGTATGGATTATTACATTTACATGTACAATGCTCATCACTGTGAATGCATGAATTATTACTATTACACTGTCCCAGTGACTCGTGTGTACCAATGAAACTTTTATGTAAGTTATGTTTTTCACTGTTGGTAACTGACAAACACCATGAAATTTAATATAAACTCATAATATTTCAAATTAATGAAACCAAAATACAGAAAAAAAGAGATAAGTTTGGTATAGAATTTTTTTATTTTTTTTAAAAACAAAACAATGGTGATTTATCAATGAAATAATGATAAAAAAAATGATGATAATAATCTAGATAATTTTCCTGAAAATATATATATTCCATGCAATAATTTGGAAACATTGGAATCTCAAAACATCTTGAAACTTGAAACATTTTTGATGATATAAGTCAACCTCTAGTCTTTTAGTTCCAGTAAAGTACATTTGAAATTCCTTTATTGTTAAAATAAATTAAAGTTTAAATTTTTACTGTACTCTATGAGGCTTCTTTGAAGTTTTAGATATTGCCCTAAGTGACAAGAAACTGAATTAACTGTGAGACTTTAAATACAATTTCCTTTTCAGTGGTACAGTTTTACGACGATGGCGAAATATGTCTGCAGACAGTAGATGTGACATAGAACTGATATTGAAGGCGAACAGTGTGAATGTCACAAATGAGCAGAGGAACACCATGTCTGTCACTCAGGAACTGGTTAGTACTTGTTTGTAAGGTACAGAGCCGTCATCACAGCAATAAGACTTTGCTCATTAAACTTCCGAAACGGTCCTTTTAAGTTTTAATTTAAGTCAGTTTTACTCTTCCAGATGATAGAGGGGAGGGCCGTAACTAATGTTGCTAGAACTTGTGGCCCAACCCGTTTGCTATGTGAATTATGCAATAAAATATGTTTAAACTAATAGAATAAATGTTTATTTAATCACTGAGAGATTTTGCAAATGAAAAAAATAAATATATAGCACATTATTAATACATGTACATAATTAAGAACGGGTTTTGTTTACAAATTGATGTTTATTTCTTTCCTATAACACCTTCGGCAGAAAACAAGGAGTTACGAAGCTTGTTCTGAAACGTCTCGGTCTGTAATATATGATCAATTCACTTCAGAGAGAAACTTGGTATGGGGAACTGTAGGGGATGCTGTTAAAAATTAAATAATGGCTTGCAGTTAGATAGTTTTTAAGAACATCCCCTTTATTCCTCTCAGTGTATAAATGAACTGGAACCCACAAGCTAATTTATTGCACGTAAGCGACGAATCAATCATATAAAATCAAAAATAAAATTACTCTTTAAATAACTGTACTAAACAAACCACCCTTGGTAGCCTTTCAATACTGACAGCATAAAGTGATTTGTGGCGTATTAGCGTGTGTGATAACATCACGCGTATATGCAAGGGAGGATCCTAAGCATGAGTTACTAGATCAAACTAGTATTTCGTACTCATTGTTTTTCAGTGCATACTGCGTTCGATACAGTTTAATTGCAGACATCAATATATTTAAAAAAAAAAAGAAAACCTAATAACAATACATACCTAATATTAGTGAAGCCATAACTTTTCTAATCTTGTTAATGAACCCCTTATCTAATGGTCTTATTCCGCACACTACCACTGCAGTTTTCATTTGTGTATTTTCGAACATTGGCAGAGGTACAATCGGAAAGCAACCGAGTCATTACGGAATAACAAAAATGTAAACAAAAGTTAAAAGCTCCATCAGCTCGTTTAAGAAATGCACATTTTGATTGAAGTTATTTTTTGTTTTCGCTTTTTTAAAAACAGTCACTTAGGGGTGTACAGGAATGGTTTTAGCAATACTATAAACTCATTTAATTACAATCAGTTTTGTTTTTATCAAAAAGTGTGCATTTCGGACGTTTAATGAGGCTTTAATCATTATATTCTCAACAAGGCGTGTAGTACTCTTAATGGTCAGTAAACTAATTCATTGTGTCCGTTACATATTTATCAACTTATTAAATGTCTTATCTTGTTACAAACTTTAGTTGTCACCTAATGGTACATGATAATATTTTTCATTTGTCCAGAGTGGTTACATATTTTTTAGCTTTACTGGCTAAAGGCCAGAAGGGCTCATGCAATGGCCCGTTGTCCATCGTCTGTCGTCCATTAGCACCACTTTCTCTGAAACCACTAGGCCAATTAAACTCAAATTTTATACGGATGTTTCTTTAGGAGACTATGCACAAACATTTTTTTTCTGTCTTTAAAATTCAAAAAGGCCACTATTATTAAAAATAACATAAAACTCTAAAAAAATCTTATTCTCATGAACCTTCAGATAGAGTTTAAAAATTTTTATATAGTAATGATAACCAAGTATAGTTCTATTAGATTTGTCCCTGATGTTGAAAATGCCCCTGCCCTGAGGGTTCAATTAGGGGACACATGTCATTATAATGAATATGAAAAAAAAGATCTGATTTTGCTTATATTTTCATAAAAGCATTGCTTGATCAAGGAGGTTCAGATTTGTAAAAATGACTTGGTTCCACTGTCTTACTACAAAAGGGTAAACATTGAGAATTGCAAAAAATCATTTTTTTTAAGAACCAGTACATCAAGATTTGTTCATATTTGGCATAAATTATCCCTATGTGTATGGGTATAAATAAAGATAAGAATTATGGGACAAATATTTATAGGGGCCCTACAAATGGTGTCCATGGGGTTCCAAAAGGACACCGTCTTGGTGGCTCCATTAGGGGACACAATCATGTGAATTGCAATACACATTGTTTTTTTTGTTTTAATAGGAACTAATATCGCCTATATTTTCATAGAAGTATTGTTCGGTCAAAATGTTAAAATGACTGGGTTCCACTGTCTTGTGAGGTCAGAAGGGGCTGCAAAAGTGTAACAAGTGGGAATTTCAAAAATCATTTTCTTAAGAACTGACCAGTCAAATGTGTTCATATTTGGCATAAATTATTCCTATGTTTTTGGAATTGATATATTTTAGATTTTTTTGTCCATATTTGAGTTTTACATAGGAATATTATGGGAAAACAGAACATTTCAATTTGTTTATTCATTTGTGAAAAATTATTAATCATTTTATGATTTGAAATATCTTCTAGTCATAGCAAATAAGATTTGGTTCAATAATGACGATTGACTTTCAAAAAGGGGCCAGATGGGTTCACAAAATTGTTGAATTTTTGAAAATTTCAAACATCTTTTTCTCAACAACCAGTCAGATAAGTTGGTTAATATTTGATATGAATTAAGTTATACACTCGGGTCCCGTTATAACGCGGATCTTGGGGTCCACAACACGAAACCGCGTTATAAGCGGACCGCGTTATAGCGATAATTACCTCGAAAAAAATCGATGTCGGTTTTTCACACCTATCGTGCTGTCCTACTGTGAATGGTATTGTTTGCATTGTAATATGATACAACGCGTATTTAGTTACAACAGATACACTTAGATATGTATGAAATTAATACAAAAAAAGAAAAGAAAGAAAAACGTTTTCGTGTTTTGATTATACTAAAATTGGCAGCCATTTCCGTTTAACCCGGAAGGAGAAAAAACGTTGTCTATATAAAAAATCGCGCTTCAATTTAAACTCAACGCTATTAGTATAAAAATATTAAAAATATAAATCTGAAGTATTAACATCAATTAAATAATAAAAATAAGTTTGTGTTTACGATCCGATAAGATACCCGCGATATATTAATACCTGTCAACCGCTTCGTTGCTTGATCACGTGATCACTCGATAATAACAAAGTTTGCATATGGCTTCTGTGTTTGGCGCGTGTCAGCATTTATTGAAGCACTCGGGATTATTACAAACTGTTAATAGTCAATGCTGGCATGAATCAATCCCTTAAACAATCCTTTAAACCACCATGAGGTAATGGTTATAACAGTTTGTTATAATCAAGGCTAATTTGTGAGTAGAAGATGAGCGATTATCAAATCAAAACATGGCGACGATCTATTGTTTGGTTGTCATTTGGTCATTCGCGCATATTTTCAAGTTTTGTATCACGACCTTTACCCCCCGCCGAAAAATTGGGAGCCAAGCAAAAACCGCGTTATAACGGAATTCGCGTTATATCGGACCGCGTTATAACGGGACCGCAGTGTATATAGGAACTAGACCATCCTTAAAAAATATATTACGCTCTCCCTACTCACTCAAATTTGCAGCTACCCTAACTATTTAAATGACTTTCAAAGCTTTTAAAATAATTTTTCAGGATTTCTGTCCATTTTTATTTAAAATGACAATGCAAAATCAAAATTTGCCCCCCAAAAATAATTAAGCTATCTAACTACCCATATGAAAAATACTGATTTGTCCATATTGAGTTTTACATAGGAATCCTATGGGAAAACGGAAAATTCTCATTTTTTCATTCATTTTGTATGGGATTTAAGAGTTTACATACCAGTACTATGCAACCAAAGTCTGTTAGAATGCATCACTTCATCAGACAGTGTGAGATACAAATCTCTCTTAGTCTACTATACAATTAACCAAGACTTAAGTAATATTTATTTTTACCTTCATTAAATAGTCAGTTATATTTTTATTTGTAAGTGTGTTAAACTGCATCACATTATAATGAGACAGTGGGAAACTCAAATCTCTTTGTTCATTACATAATGGATCCAAACATAGCCAACTTCTTTCGCTACATACATTGAAATTTACAACTTTATTTATATTCAAAATCTGTTAGAATACATTTTTATTTGCATTCGAAGTCTGTTAAGAAGACAGTGAGACATGCAATCTCTCTCTTGTCACAATAACAAATTACCCCAATCTTATAATTTACCGGTTAGTTAGTACTAATGTATCAGTTCATGTTGCTGATACGCTGTATTGAAATAGTTACAACTTTACATCAACAACCAATGGTAACCATCTACACCTTGTAGTGGTACTCTTGTTCATTATGAAAAATAAAAAAGTACCAAATTCATTTTCAGTTCTATGAAGTTATATGTTTAGATCTTTTGAAATTTTTACCAGTAACTAATTTGTAAAATAAACTGTTAACAAACCACCACATTTCCATTTGGTTGTTTATTGTTCTCCATACATATATATAATATATGTTTCTCGTCCTCTTTTTTTCATATACTGAAATCTTTTAAAATCATAAAACAACCACTATTTACAAGTAGAGCGCCCAAATGCACTCTTGGGCCTCTTGTTTCTCTATAGAAAAGAGTTTTCTGTGGTTTAAGGTGCCATCTGAAGATCAATAACCTCTCACCACTGAAGTCATAGATTTGAGTCCACTCAGTAAATTAAAAATGTGTGTGAAAGTTTGCCAGTTACTTGTGGATGGACGGTGGTTCTACTCAGATTCATTCTGAGATCTTGCTCCAACAATTAAACTGGATATGTCATATGTTATTTGAAATATATATGGAAACAGAAAATACATTCTCTTTAGAAAACTAATGATTAATTAACTTTGCTAAATATCTCATTGTATGTCTGAAACTTTGAAAAGTTTGCAAATGTAAACATAAATAAAAAGACGGTTGAAGAGTTACTTAGAGATACTTCATAGACAATTCAGTGCAATACTAAACAATTTCTGTCAACTTATTTCAAGGGATGTTTCTCTAGTAAAAGCATGATGAAACCATCAATTGTTTAAATAAAGAAAGTTGCATTTTTAGAGAGATGAGATTGGTAGTTTTTGGGAGGAGCATCATCTGCGACCCCTGACAGGCCGTAACCACATTCTGGCTTGCCTTTGTCCTCAGGTGTATGGTCTGTATGTGGTCAAGTTGGCCGTTGCCATGGTTTTAGCTGGTGGTGTTCAGGTTTGTATACCTTTTAATTGTTTCACAATTTTAAGTGGATTAAGTAATGATGGTCTAGATTCAATATACATAATATTCCATAATATTCCATTACAAAAATTGTCAGTTGGAGTGATATTCCCATTTTTTTCTCTGGTTAGGTTTTTAATGCCATTATTATGTCGCCAGATACAAAGTATATGGGGAAAAGGAGGGGAGTGGGGTGGGGGGCTATATAGGAGTGGCCCTTGTCCATTCATCGGTCCATCTGTGGGCAATTTTTATAATAGCCATTTCTCAGCAACCATTGGTCAGAATTCAATGAAACTGCACAAGGGTGACTAGTACCAAGCATAGTTGTGCATATTGTCGACATTTTGCACGAAAATGATTTTTCAATGAGTTACCGCCCTTTGAACTTTACATACATTTACCCTCCGTCCTCCTTCTGGAAAGTTTACTCAAAAAGTATCCAAGCTAGGCTTGAGAAGCTTTGCATGTGGGTAGAGGGCAATAGCGCCCGTCAGTTTATTTTTTTCAGTTGGGAAAAAAATTGTGGTTGCTATGGCAACAAAAGTTTCTCTGTTATCCGGAAATATTACATAAAAAGTATCAAGGCTAGGTCTGTGAAACGTTGCATAGAGGGCAATAAGGAGATAATGCAGGTCAGTTTATTTTTCATTGAGACAAAAATTGAGGTTGCTATGGCAACAAAATAAGTAAAATTTACCTGGATCCTGTGATAACACAAAAAGTATCCAATCTACTTTAGCGAAACTTTGCATGTGAATAGAGAGAAATAAGGACATCATGTAGAGTCTTTGATTATTTTTTCAGTGAACAAAAAATTGTGGTTGCTAGGGCAACATCGTATTTCCCATGGCACTGCACATTTTATATCACCATTTACAAAAGCAAGTCCTACAAAGCACTAACTACAAGTACATTAACAAAGTCCTACCTGTAAATCGGCAGGTGACTTATGTATTGCTTGCATTATATATGTCATTGTACTGAATGTTCAACTGTCAATAGCTGTCCATATCAACTAGTGAACATATTGTGTATGTCATTGTACTGAATGTTACACTGTCGATAGCTGTCCATATCAAATTGTGAACGCAGTAAATGTTCTGTTCTGTCATTGCACTGAATGTTAAACTGTTGATAGTTGTACATATCAACTAGTGAACACAATGTATATGTCATTGTACTGAATGTTAAACTGTAGATAGTTGTACATATCAACTAGTGAACACAATGTATATGTCATTGCACTGAATGTTAAACTGTAGATAGTTGTACATATCAACTAGTGAACACATTGTATATGTCATTGAACTGAATGTTACACTTTATACACATTGATGTACTTGCAATCCCTGGTACTACTTGTCTGTTACAGCGGCAAGATGAGGGTGGTACATGTGTGAGAGGGGAGATACATACGCTACTGGTTGGAGATCCAGGTATTTGAATGTTATCTATGATTGGGAGGGGTTGAGGGGTAATAACTCTGAAAATTTAACATTCCTGTGTTTATTTTACCGCTGTTACTAAAACTTAAAAAATCTTCTTCTCATGAATGACCCAACAGATTTTCAAAATGTTTATGTAGTAATGATAACCAGCTATAGTTTTATTAGATTTGCTTAAATGGTGTCTTTAGGTTAAAAAATGACCCCACCCCATTGGTTCAATTAGGGGACACAATCATGTCATTATAATAAATAAATATATATATATATATATTTTTTTTTTTAAATGGAAATGCTTTTGCCTATATCTTCACAGAAGCATTGTTTGGTGAAGGAGGTTCAGATTTGTAAAAATGACTGGGTTTCACTGTCTAAAGTGGCCAGGAGGGGCCCTAAACCGGTCAAAATTGGGAATTACAAAAATCGTTTTCTTTAGAACCGATATGTCAGATTTGTTAATATTTGGCATAAATTATCCCTATGTGTAGGGGTTTGATTGTATATAAGAATTTAGGCGCTAAAATTTATAGGGGCCCTGTAAGGGGACTTTTTACCTAAGGATACTGTGGGAAAACAGAAAATTCTCTTTTTTTAGCCCGCCGGGACAAATTCAAGGAGAGCTATTGACATGACTCGGCGCCATCGTCTGTAGACACCCTGGTTAAACTTTTGGGTTTAAGTTTCAGTTATCTATGCAACCACTCATTTGATGTCAATGAAACATTGCATGTGTGTTTAACATCATCAATGGAATACACAAAGACAAGAACCATAACTTTGGATTGCTTTTTGTCACAGTTATGGCCCTTTTTGGACTAAGACACCTAGGTTAAACTTTGATATTTATGCAACCACTCATTGGATGTGAATGAACCTTCACATGTGTGTTCACCATCATCAATGGGAAAATGGAAAATTCTCATTTTTTTGTCCATTTGTGTAAATATGTTGTTCAATTTGAGATCTAAAGCATTGTCTAGTAACAACAAATTTGATTTTGTTCAATAAAGAGGATTGAATTTCCATAAGGGGCCAGAGGGTCGATGGGGCAATAAGGTTAAAATTGGAAATTTTCACAAATTTCCTCCCAACAACCTTTCAGTCATACTAGTTCATATTTGACATAAATTATCCTTACATATTACATACATATCCTTACATAGATTCTGCATATCAAGGGGCTGGAATATATTGGGGGCCCTGCAATGTGACTTTTACATAGGAATATTATAGGAAAAAATGATTTTTTTCATTTTGCATCCATGTGTACAATAAAAACTTCTTTTTACAATTTAAATCATTTCTGCTCATAACAAATCGCTCAGAGTGGGTGATTGAAGTTCTGACAAATTGAGGGGCTGGGTTCTATAAGGGTTCTGTACAGGGGGACTATATTTTTTTTTACAGATGAATGGTATGGGAATTAAAGTATTTCCTTTTCATAGCAATTAAGTTTTTGTTCAGTATGGGTGTGGTGGGGTATTTATCCATAAGTTGTTAAGATGACCCCTCAAAGAGGGTAAATATTGTGGAATTTCAAAAAGTGCTATGGCCAGTATGAGTCAGAAGTTCATCCTCATCCTCAGGTCCTCTTGGGCCTCTTGTTTGTTTATAGCTTGGCTTAGAATTATTTTTTTTTAAAATCTATTTTGTTTTTAAATAATAGGTATTGATTCTGTAAACTGATCTTTATCATTTTAAAAACGTTAACATCACTGACCGTGACCTTCATAATGGACTTAATGCTTGCATTATCAGGTTTTATGTTTAGCTCAGCTTCTGAACAAACTACACATTCATATTATCTTATGCAATCAATGTACATGTATATAGCTAAATTACTTAACTTTTATTACTTTACCCTCTAAAACCTCAGGTTAATGTGGGTTTTTGTTTGTTTGTTTTTTTTAAAATTTTAGCTCTTTTTTTTTTAGAAAAAAACAAAGAGATATTGTCATGACTCTGGCGTTATCATTGTCGTCGTCCGTCGGTTAAAGATTTATGTTTAGCTCAGTCATTTCTCTGTTTCAGAACAAATTACTCATGTTACAGACATTAAACTTCATAAATACATCGATATCAGTTTATACAATCAGCAATCTAAGTTACCTTAGTTTGTATACTTTAGGCTCTAAAATCGTAAGTTAAAGTTTTTTGTTTAACTCGGGTTTGATTATTTTTTATGTCTCCCCAAAACCTTTTAGGTGGCATATAGTCATCACAGTGTCCATCCTTCCGTCCATTACTCACGACTGGTCTGTAACTTTGTCATGCATAAATGGATTTTATAAATACTTGCTACAAATTATCAATATAGCATGATGATGTGTTGCGCATAATGCCCAGACTCCAACTTCAAAGGTCTAGGTCACACTTTAACTTTGTTTGACAACCGTTTCAGTCTGCTTTGCTTGTATATCTCTCTCTATAGTATGAACTAGTAAGTTAATTTAATTAACAGGAACAGGTAAATCCCAGTTCCTGAAATATGCAGCCAAGATAACACCAAGGTCAGTGCTAACTACAGGTATAGGCAGTACAAGTGCTGGGCTGACCGTCACTGCAGTCAAAGTAAGTACGCGGGAACTCCACCCTTGCATCATTCTACTGTTGGAAGTATAAAGGGATCACTTCTCATTCTTAAATAACTAGTGAAGTATTTTCTATTATGGAAAAAAAACAGTTGGAGCCATCTTCTTTTTTTTTTACACTTTTTTAAAATTCAAGAATGATAGATGACATAATTTAGAATGATTTCTCACAACAGTGTCATTCTTATCAAATTACCACTTTACCATGCACATTTTAGCAATTCACTCTTTTCTAAAATGATGTCAGTTTATAATGCTGTTAGTATGGCTTTTTGTGTATACCAGACCACTAAAAACAAAATGAAATCAGTTAAGTTAATATGACACATTTATCAATAGCAAAATTCTTATGATGTATTCCACAAACAAGTTACTAGCGTGACAAATCAAGCTTGAAATCTTCCAGTGTAGAATGAGTACTAAGGCCAGAAAAAATATGTGTTTCTTGACACCCCCATAAAAAGAGTAGTAATATACCTGAGAAATAAACTCCCAAGTAGTTAAAAATAAATTAGAAATCAATGAATCCTTTATTGGAGAAGTATAGGTAATTGGTCATTTGGAATATAATAATAAAAAATGCAATGCAGTTAGATATTTTATCATTTATATTAATGGTAGTTAATTTTAACTTGATTATAAAGTAACCTCAAAGTTTAAATGAATTCCTCTCCAATTTGTCTTTGTGATGTCACTGGGTCATACTTGGGATCATAGATACAATCGCTCACAGAGTGAGATCAGTAATCTATCTGTAACAACACTGATAAACTAAAAGACTGAAATTGAACAAGTACTTATGTGGTGTATATCAATTTACCTTAAGGATGGTGGTGAGTGGCAGCTGGAGGCAGGAGCGTTAGTTCTGTCTGATGGGGGACTATGTTGTATAGACGAGTTTAACAGTATCCGTGAACACGACAAGGCCAGTATACATGAAGCAATGGAACAACAAACCATCAGTGTTGCCAAGGTAAACACAAACATTCTGAAACAATTGTCATTACTTTGTGTGTAACAACACAATCATAGTCAATTGGTGGTACAACTTATCAGTAAGAGATAAAGGTGGATTGTAGGCATGATTAACTTTGTGTGTAACAACACAATCATGGTCAATTGGTGGTACAACCTATCAGTAAGAGATAAAGGTGGATTGTAGACATGTTTTACTTTGTGTGTTACAATACAATCATGGTCAATTGGTGGTACAACTTATCAGTAAAAGATAAAGGTGGATTGTAGGCATGTTTAACTTTGTGTGTAACAACACAATCATGGTCAATTGGTGGTACAACCTATCAGTAAGAGATATAGGTGGATTGTAGACATGTTTTACTTTGTGTGTTACAATACAATCATGGTCAGTTAGTGGTACAATTTATCGGTAGGAGATAAGGTAGATGGCAGGCATGTTTAACTTTGTGTTTAACAACACAATCATGGTCAATTGGCGGTTCAACCTATCAGTAGGAGATATAGGTGGATTGCAGACATGTTTATGACAACAACCACTATAATGATACATGCATGTATATCAAAACCTCATTTTACATTTCAGTCTTTGTTAATGTCTTATATGAGACCTGGATGATGGCTGTCATCTTTAGTTTCACTTAGCTCTGTAAACTGGCATGCTTTACAATTACAGTGATTATGTTACTTGGACGGGTTGTTAAATATATTGAAAAACATTACTAGCAGTACACTGTTTCACTCCAGAAAAATATGTGTTGGTCGGCTTTCTATTTCATTTTCTTTTTTAATGAATGCTTGTTTTAAATTCAGTTGCCACAGTCTCTGTGATGATTGATATATGACATTGTGTCTCATTGTCATTCGTCTCTTACCGCTGATTCAAGTGGGATAGTTATCAGTTACTTGCGGAGATGGGGTGTGCTCAAGTTCTGGTTAACCTTTCAAGATTCCAGGAAACAGTGGTTAGATTAACTGATCGTCTGTTAGCCCTAGATGACATTAAAATGACGCAAAATATTCAATCAGTCAATCAATCAATTAAGTTCTGTTCAATGTTGGAGTGTTGTTTGTGTACCTTGCACACATCTTATAGAGTAGTGGTATTTAGCACCAATATCTGTTATAACAACAATGCGAAAAACAGTACACAGAGAAAGGAAATAGCAAGGAAGTCACCATATTGGGAGTCCTAACTACCACAAAATTAACTGAAATATTTGGGCAGTCACTTTATACTTGATTATCTTGTTTGTGTGCAAGAAAACAAATGCACTGTTTACACATAACAGGCTAGAACACCTGTATATCATAAAATCCTGTGAAAACAAGATTTCATTGTTTTTATATTTCTAGACAGAAAAAATTGCATAGATTTAGAGAATTTCTGTGTAAGGCAAGTTACAGTAAACAAAGAATTGATTGGTTTAAAAAATAAAATACTCAACAAAATCTGCAGTTACCATTCATTGAATCCTTGTTTTGTATGATGCAGGCAGGTTTGGTGTGCAAACTCAACACAAGGACAACCATTCTGGCAGCAACTAACCCCAAGGGACAGTATGACCCAAATGAGGTACCACTTCATTTTAATGATAAGATATGTGACTTTATTTAAAGAGAGTAAAACTTAAAATTATAGCCTTCTATTAATCACATTTTATATTATAACTCGTAACATGCAAGTCACCAAAATCATTAAAGACATGTATACAGAGTGAAATAAACATTCTTTTCTCTTGCTACACTTAAATCAGAACATTATTTACATACTTAAACAATTTAAATTGTGTTATTCATTACGACGAGCGCCCCTAACTACAATGCAAACCATAGACACAATATCAAAGCATCTACCAAACCAATAGATTTGGTGTCAACAACTTATATAATATGGTTTTACAAACAACACATCTGGGCTTTGTTCAGCACCGTTAAACAGCAAATATGTTTAATGCCTGGTTCCCTAAAAGTATCGCATACAGCATACTAATATGAGTTTGATATCATGTAAGATATCTATGCATTCACATGTGTTCAGCATCATCAATGGAACACACAGAGACAAAACCATAAATTTGTTCATATTTGATATAAGTTATCCCTATGGGTAGGGGTTTGAAGATTGTACAAATCAAGGGGCTAGTATTTATAGGGGTCCTGAAAGGTTTTACATAGATTTGCTGTGGGAAAACGGAAAATTCTAATTTTTCATCCATTTGGTCAGATTTGTTATTCAGTTTGAAATCGGAAGCATCTACTAGTCATAGCAAATAAGTTAAGTTCAAAAAGCAGGATTGAATTTCTATAAGGGGCCAGGTGGGGTCACAAAAGGGTCAAAATTGTAAATTCTCAAATATCTTATTCTCAACAACCGGTCGGTCAAATTTGTAATATAAAATATTCTTTGATTAATATTTCTAAGTTTGTACAAAATCAAAGGGCACTGGGATGTATACAGGCCCTGTAAGGGGACTTTGAGTATTGCATAGGAATACTTTGTCCCTTTGCATTATCCAAAATAAAAGTGTTGTCCTCATCTCTCCTTAACCAACACACATATTTTAATGAAGCGTGCTGGGAGGGTTGACTATTAAATCTAGTTGAGCATTTCTCTTTTGGAATTACAAATTTCAATGTTGGAATGAAAAATCTTGTCCACACTTTATCTCTTTAACAATCAATTGGAATTATCTGAAACTTGATGGCAAGGATCAGCCTAAAGCCTAGTTTTGCTCATCCCTTTTGCAGTCCGATTTAATGATTTTTGGCTGAGTTATGGTCCTTTTAATTTTTGGAATGAAAAATCTTGCCCCTGTTTCTTCTCCACAACCAATGATCAAGACTTGCTGCAAATGACTGATGTGGAGCTATCCACTTCACTTTTTGGGCCATTACAGTTTTTCTTGTAATCCCATCACCAGACCTAAAACTCATCAGTATTGAACATTAATTAAAAATAGCATTTAAGAGACATAGATTTTCCTGAAACATTAAATTCTAGTAAATAATTAATATCCTTGTTACTTTCAGGTATTAAATCTTACAGATCCTATAAACCGGTATACAGTTGGAGCTGTAAAATCACAAAACACTTTGTAAAATTTAATTGTATAATATTTTGTTATCCCCTGCCTTTAAGCAAAATCCAGGGGTTAAATAAGTGCTAAAAGTTACAAGAATTTATCTCTTGAATTTTAGCTCAGGTTCCCCTGTCAGATGTATTTAATATCATATTTTCACCTGTTGAATCATCAAATAAATAAATTGTGCACTTATATGCCACAGATAAGCAATTTCAAGCCATGATGACTTCCTTTTCTCGATTGCACTTTTGGGGCATGTAAGGTGGCAACATTAATTCTCTGAAATGAAATATGCAGTGTCTTCTATGTGAGTAAAATGTTTGAAGTCATGTATTGATGAACACTCTGTCTGTTTTATAGTCTCTGTGTGTTAATATTGCCTGTTTGAAGCCATGTATTGATGAACTCCCTGTCTGTTTTACAGTCTCTGTGTGTTAATATTGCCGGTTTGAAGCCATGTATTGATGAACTCCTTGTCTGTTTTACAGTCTCTGTGTGTGAATATTGCCTGTTTGAAGCCATGTATTGATGAACTCCCTTTCTGATTTATGGTCTCTGTGTGTGAATATTCCTGTTTGAAGCCATGTATTGATTAATTCCCAGTCTGTTTTACAGTGTCTGTGAATATCTCCTGTTTGAAGCCATGTATTGATTAACTCTGTCTGTTTTACAGCTTCTGTGTGTAAATATTGCCTGTTTGAAGCCATGTATTGATGAACTCCCTGTTTGTTTTACAGTCTCTGTTTGTGAATATTGCCTGTTTGAAGCCATGAATTGATTAACTCCCTGTCTGTTTTACAGTCTCTTTGTGTGAATATTGCCTGTTTGAGCCCATGTATGGATTAATTCCCTGTCTGTTTTACAGTCCCTGTGTGTGAATATTGCCTGTTTGAAGCCATGTATTGATGAACTCCCTGTCTGTTTTACAGTGTCTGTGTGTGAATATTGCCTGTCTGTTTTACAGTCTCTGTGTGTGAATATTGCCTGTTTGAAGCCATGTATTGATTAACTCCCTGTCTGTTTTACAGTCCCTGTTGTGAATATTGCCTGTTTGAAGCCATGAACTCCCTGTCTGTTTTACTGTCTCTGTGTGTGAATATTGCCTGTTTGAAACCATGTATTGGTTAACACCCTGTCTGTTTTACAGTCTCTGTGTGTGGATATTGCCTGTTTGAAGCCATGTATTGATGAACTCCCTGTCTGTTTTACAGTCTCTATGTGTGAATATTGCCGGTTTGAAGCCATGTATTGAAGAACTCCTTGTCTGTTTTACAGTCCCTGTGTGTGATTATTGCCTGTTTGAAGCCATGTATTGAAGAACTCCCTGTCGGTTTTACAGTCCCTGTGTGTGAATATTGCCTGTTTGAAGCCATGTATTGAAGAACTCCCTGTCTGTTTTACAGTCCCTGTGTGTGAATATTGCCTGTTTGAAGCCATGTATTGAAGAACTCCCTGTCTGTTTTACAGTCTCTATGTGTGAATATTGCCCTGGCTAGTCCACTCCTGAGTCGCTTTGATCTGGTGCTCGTATTGCTCGACTCCCAAAATGAGGAGTGGGATAGGGTGGTGTCCAGTTATATCCTGAATGACAAGCACCCAGGGGTTGGCGGAAGTAGCGATGGTGACAGGGACGTGATCTGGAACATGGACAAGATGCAAGCCTACATCGCCCTCATTAAGAAAATTGATCCTGAGCTCACATCCGGAGCAACAAGGTGATTCACATCTAGCCATGCTTTCAGTAAAGTAGCCAGCCAGTTCATTATATTTTTTTTTTGTGTGGTGTTTTATCATATTATATTATGTTTTATTGTGTTATATTATATTATGTTATATATTATTAATTATTTTATATTTCTTTTTTATGATCCCCCCCCCCACACACACACAAATTGAGGGGAGGGGGGCATATAGTAATCGCAGTGTCCGTCTGTCTGATGTTTTTTGTCCAGCCTGTAAGTAACTCTGTCATGCATAGATGGATTTTATTAATACTTGCTTCAAATGATCAACATAACACGACAACTTGTCGCGCGTAAAACCCCCATACCTGTTCCTCAAAGGTCAAGGTCATAATTTAACTTTGTCAACGGTTTCAGTCTGTTTGAGATTTTGCATACGGTCTGTAACTTTATCATGCATAGATGGATTTTATAAATACTTGCTACAAATGGTCAACATAACAAGACGACATGTCGTCCGTAACTTCTAGACTCGCACTTCAAAGGTCTAGGTCACAATTTAACTTTGTTTGACAACACCTTCAGTCTGTTTCAGATTTTATGTCCAGTCTGTAACTTTGTCACCTATGGATAATTTTCAAAAACACTTGGCTTAGTTGATCAACATGACATGATGAAGTGTTGCGTGTAAGACCCAGAACCTTTCCTCAAAGGTCAAGGTCACACTTTCAATTTTGTTTTTGATATTTCGTGTCTGGCCTGTAACTTTGTCTTTAACTATTCTCAATTGATCAAGATGACATGATGATGTGTTGCACGTAAGACCCAGACCCGTACCTAAAAGGTCACAGTCACACTTTGAGTCTGTTTGAGATTTCAAGTCCGGTCTGTAACTTTATCATACATGGATGGATTTCAAAAACACAATTTATCAATTGATCAACATGACATGACAAAGTGTCATGTTAGACCCAGAACCTTACTTCAAAGGTCAGGGTCACACTTTCAGTTTGTTTGATATTTCATGTCTGGTCTGTAACTTTATTTTACATGGAGGGAATTAAAAATAGCTTACGCAAGTGATCAATATGATTGTCATGATGTGTCACCTGCATTTACCTGTAGAAAAACCCAGACCTTTACATCAGATGTTAAGGTCAAAGTTACACAAAGGTCAAGGTCACACTGTAATGTAAAAAAAATGAAGTTGCATGTCTAGTCTGAAATGTCAGTCCATGACTCTTGATATTCATGGATACATCGCTACCTAATGTAAAATACATTGTTATTTTTACAGACCATTTGTGGGGCATGTGACACTTACAGTGACATTTCTTGCTGCCTTTTTTTTTTTAAATCTATTTTGTTTATTGATTCTGTAAACTGATCACCATCATTTCAAAAAAGTTTAAATCACTGACCTTGACCTTCATAATGGACTTATACTGGTAGTTAATACTTGCATTGTCTGTTTAAAGTTTCATGTTTTGCTGAGCTTTTTCTCTGTTTCTGAACATACTACTCATGTTGCATACACTTAACTTCATAAACACATACATATCGTGTTGTACTATTAATGTATATCACTAAGTTACCTTAGTTTACATACTTTAGGCTCTAAAATCTTGGGATAATTTTTTTTGTTAAGCTTGGGTTTGAATTTTTTTTGTCCAGTTAATGTTTAGCTCAGTTTTTAGCGATGGTGCATTGTCCGTCATCTGTTATCAGCACTTTCTCTGGGACCACTAGGCCAATTAAACTGAATCTTCTCATGGATGTTTCTATTGCATAGGAGACTATAAAAATTAACAAAGCTTCCTCTCAATAACCTTTTTCTGTCAAACTACGGTAGTTCATACTTGATATAAATTATCCTTATATCAGCAAGGATTGAAGTCTGCTGTCAAGGGGCTGGGATATATTGGGGTCCTGTAATGTGCTTTTTACTTTTACTTAGGAATATTATAGGGAAAACTTATTTTCATTTCCGCATCCATGTGTACAAAAAAACTTCTTTTATAAATCTAAAGCATTTCTGCTCATAACAAATCCCTAAGAATAGGTGATTAAAGTTGAAGTGCTATGGCCACTATGAGTCAGTAGAGCATCCTCAGGCTGTCTTGGGCCTCTTGTATCTCTATTAATTGTCTTCCATTTGGTTCTTATTTCCTGAAATAGCTGCTGTTTTAGAGCAGCATGAAATAGTTTTGTGCACTGTCCCACCAACAGCTCTTATTTAGTTAATTAATAGTTGGTAAAATTTACTAATGTGTAATGGTGGGTATATATATCCTGTGGAAACATTTATAGTTTCAAACTATTCCAAATTTTCTGTACTTAATCAATTCAAAGAAACAATTTATATGGCAAATTAAAACATACATTTTAATTAGTATTTAACAAAAAATGTTACTGGTTTTTAGTAACCAGCGTGCAAATAGCTGTCAGAAATGTAATAAAAATGAAAATTCAAGTTCAAGTGAAGATTATGGTTTTGGTAATATTGAAACTTTTATCATTCACTTTGATTTTGAAGATATAATGAAATATAACTAACTTCTTGTGTATTTATAAGTTACAAGCAACAAACTATATAATCTAGGGTATTGCGTCAGTACTACCATGCCCAACGAGGTTCAGATGACAGAAATGCCGCCAGGACCACAATGAGGCTGTTACAGAGCATGATTCGACTTGCTCAAGGTACTGGTATCTTTACACTTATTTATTTTACATTAATTCTGAAACAGGTTCTTCCAATTTAGATAAATTGTGTTTGAAGGACACCATACCCCTGGTCCTGGGTCCAATACTCTACCACTGGACCACATGCTCCACTGGTCTGGTATCAGTACTTATAAACTACTCAATCTTGATACAAAATGATGGAACAGATGATAAAAGATATTCAAAATAAGTATCTTGAATGGTTTACACTTTGTGAGTTTTTAGACAGGGTTCCCAAGGTCAGAGAAACTGTCATTGGGAGTGGATTTTAATGGTAGGAGTTTTTTCTAAATTGTTTAGGATGATTTGCAATTTCACTAAAGTTCAGGGAATTTTAAAATCCTAGGTCGAGGATCTTTGAATTTAAATAATCATTAGACCATTATAAATTAATTGCTAGATTATCATCCAAATTTTTCTTAAAAACTTTTTTTTAATGAACTACAAATGGTCGGGGCAGCATGAAAATTAGGGGGCGGGCAGGGATGATAATGTTGCAATTAACTGATTATGGCCTTAATGGCTAGGACATTTTTTTTAACATCTTGATACTATTGAGATTGTATGGGTTGGCTGGAGGCAAGTTTTAGAAGCCAACAACAGTTATTCATGGTCTGAGCATGCTACTTTAAACTTGGCAGCAGTATTATGACTTTTATTGGCATATTACTATTCTATAAATGGGGGAGCTTTTGTACTCGCCCCGATGTCTGCTTCCCACCTGCCTTTAAGTTTTTGTTCAAGTTTTTCATAAGTGGGCGTAGTTTGCATTTATATGCATGGAACTTGCGTAAGTGTGCATGCTTATACACTTAGGCAGTATGCAAAATAATGGAGCTCCTCAATTCAAAATCAAGGTCATATTGTAGGGTGAAAAGGTCATTATTTGTCTTAAACTTATTTGCGTTTAAAGCAACACATCCACGTTTGAACTTTTAAAAAAAAAAATTATTGAGTTATGAGCACATCTTTCATACAAACATATGATCAATTAGCTGTATATGAGCATATAAACACAATCCCGAACAAAATGATGCCCAAATTATAATGCGTGATTAACGCTTTATAAAACAAGTGTGTAACTCACCCGAGTCAAAAAAAATTGTCAAAATGACTTTCAAGGCAGGTAAAGTACACTACGCACTAAAACATGAAGTTTTTTAATACGACTCGCATAATTCAATTTGAAGCAAAGTTGGAATCTTCGGCAATTTAAAAATAATTTATAAAGCGTTTGTCACGCTTTATAATTTGAACATCTTTTTTTATAATTCTAAAGCGTTCTGGATAGTGTTTGTTAGCACATATACAGCTCACTGACCATATATTTATGTATGGAAAATGTGCTCACAACTCGACTGAAAATTTTTTTAAAAAAGTTTAAACGTGGATGTGTTGCTTTAAGGTTTGGTGCAAGTTGTTCATTATTGTGCATTGCTTGCAGTTGTATGGCTGGAACATGGTATTGTTGTGCATGCTTATACCCTGAGGCAATATAAGATATCGGGCTCCTAAATTCAAAATCAAGGTCATATTGTAGGGTGAAAAGGTCATTATTTGTCTTAAACTTATTTGCGTTAATGTTTTGGTGCAAGTTGTTCATTATTATGCATTGCTTGCAGTTGTATGGCTGGAACTTGGTATTAGTGTGCTTGCTTATACCCTAAGGTATTATGATACCCTAAGGTATTATGTAACAGATTGGGCTCCTAGCTCCTAGTTGTATTGCAGGGTGAAAAGGTCATTATTTGTCTTTAGACTCTGCATTATAATTTTGGTGCAATTTTGGTAATATACTGCATGCATACTTACAGTTATGATAATGTTACTTGGCACAAGGGTGTATGCTTATATCTCGAGTTTTTGTACTATTACAGAGCTGCTATTTTTCAGTTCAATACAAAGTATTGAAAGGGAGAAACTGGGCTTATAACACTATGTTAAAGTTAGGTGCAAGTTGTACAAGTATATACAGAATAACTTACACTTTTGTATTATGATTCTTTTTTTTTTCTGTCTTGTATTAATTTTCAACCAAATACATGTATTAGCATTGTTTTTTTCTGTTTATGTTTTATATAGAACATAACAACTTTTGGGTTCAGTGTCTCATGTACTTTGGAGCCCAAAACTGTTATTGGGTATTTATATGAACTGTTGTAAAATGTACCCAGATTGATATATTTTAATTTTGGCATAGATTACAGTACAATAGTTGTTATAGGTTTTTTGGTTTATGTGCATATATGTAAAGAATGTTGAATCACACACAAATCAAATTAAGTCCAAAGAACTTCATGTCAGATTTGTGAGTGATTCAACATTCTTTACACATACATAAAAACAAGAAAAATGAATTTAATCTTTCTATTAATCCCAATCCTTACGATGATACATATATTAGATTAGCAACCCCTCAAGTAAAAGGAAATTTGAACTATCCACTGCAAAGTAAATGAGTCCTAGTTGATATTAAATTCACTAGATCTTTCAATATCCAATATTATCGCAACAGTTATTGTTACTATTATCAGCTGAACTCTGCAACAGGGGTTGTGTTTTTTTTATAAAAATGATGAAATATTTTAAAGTGAAAGAAATAAACACCAGTCTTTTATCTCTGGATTTAGACAAATAAAAATTGATTCAATTGAAATGTGCACAAGGTCAAAGAAGCTGACGTGGTTGTTTAGATTATTTGTATACATTGTTTAAATGTGTCAATGTCATATAAATCTGCACTATTAATTGATAGAGAGTCAGAATTTGGAATGTTTTAAGCGTGCAAGGTTTGTGTATTTACATTTTCTCATGATCATTTGTTTCTGATTTTAACTACATTTTTTATTTCATCTTCTCCTGTCGGATAAATTGGTCTGTGTTTTTTTAGCTCTATTGGCCAAAGGCCAGAAGTGCTTTTTATCAGGTAAGATATCTATGCAACCACATATTGGATATGAATTAAACTTCGCATGTGTGTTCACCATCATCAATGGAACACACACAGACAAGAACCAGTAATCTGGGTTGCATTTTGGCACAGTTATGGCCCTTTTTAGACTTATTTCCTTAGGTTCAAGTTTTTTTATCAGGTAAGATATTTATGCAACCACTCATTGGATATGAATGAAACTCGCATACGTGTTCAACATTATCAGTGTTACACACACAGACAAGAACCATAACTCTGGATTGCATTCTTGCAGAGTTAAGGCCCTTTTTGGATTTAATTTTTCAGGTTAAAGTTTTTTATCTGGTAAGAAATCTATGCAACCACTCCTTGGATATCAATGAAACTTTGCATGTGTGTTCACCATCATCAATGGAACACACAGAGACAAGAACCATAACTCTGGGTTGCATTTTGGCACAGTTATGGCCCTTTTTCATCTTATTTTTTCTGGTTAAAGTGTTTTTTATCAGGTAAGATATCTATGACACAACTCATTGGATATGAATGAAACTTCACATGGATGTTCACCAATGAGAGACAAGAACCATAACTGGGGGTTGCATGTTGGTAAAGTTATGGCCCTTTTGGACTAAATTTTTTGTCTAGACATCCAGGTTAAACTTTTGCATTTAGTTGCGTTTAAATTTTGGAGTTTGCCTCCAATCTCAGTCTTTGCATGGGTGGTGAGTTTTATCCGATCGGCGAGCTTTGTTGTCATCTGACAACTCTTGTTTTACCTTTGCTTGTCTATCAATACACTGTCAATTTGTTTTCAATTTTTTGTTTTGTTTTTTCGCAGCTCATGCTCGCTTGATGTTCCGAAGCGTTGTCACTGTGCAAGATGCCATACTTGCTGTTACCTTGATGGAGTCCTCAATGCAGGTATTTAGTATGTTGCAGGATATGATCCACTCTCCCTGGTGTTCCTTTCTAATTCAGTGTGCAGCTGAGAGTCCACTAGCCAAGTGGTATTTGGAACCATCTTCAGATCACTTACCTCCCATTGCTGGGCCATCCTTAGAAAATATTTGTTTGCTGTGCTCTGGCCTAGTATTTTTCATGTGGGTGGGTAGGTAGCTAATTTTTATTTTGACTAAAATTTGATTTTTCATAGTAATTTTAAAGGAAAATGGACAGAAATCATGGGGTGGAAAATTAAACACTTAGACAACAAAAAAAAGTTTGGTTAGTTGCAATTTTGAGTGAGTAGGTAGGAGCACGGCAAGCAATATATATTTTAAGGACGGCCCTGGGGATGTGGGTTCAAATCCAGCTTGATTCAAACACTTTATGTGAGAAAGTTTACCAGTTACATGTGAAAGGACGGTGGTTCTACTCAAATTTGTGTAAATTCTTCATTCATAAAACTGAAAGTCATTTGTAAGCAGTAATGTGTTGAAAGTGGTGTTGAACACATGAAAAGACAATGAGGAAACAACCGGAAACATGCACCCAAAATAAAATAATCTCAACATTCACTGACATGAAGTGCATGTCCTTTACAAATACATGTAGCTAATGTGTTGGATCATTTCAAATACATGTGCACTTTTCAGTAAAATAAGAAAAAGAACAGTCGTAAGTTTATGTATTACAATTCTTTAAAAAAGCAAAAAGAAAAACAGTCTTTCAACAGCTCTTGTTTTATTTATACATTGTTATTGAATTCAAAGATCATCTGTTCTGAAAACTCTAAGCAGATAAAGTGCCATGCGCCTCTGATGATATCAGTATTTACCATGTACCTGGTGTATGTTTAGGGAGCAGCACTGCTGGGTGGAGTGAATGCACTACATACAGCGTTCCCGGAGGATCCAGAGGAGGAATATAAGGTTCAAGGTATGTTACGTTACAAACAACCCTTTAAAAATTAAAACTGTGCAATTTGTGACACCAAGGTCCAAAGTGTACATGAAATAATAAGGCGTTTGCCACGGTTTGCACTAATAAGGAGATATTTAAAATCAGATATAATTTTATCTAATTATCTGAACTCATAATTGCATTTATTCCTTTACGTTTTCCCATTATCTTTCATATCTGTTATAACTTCAATATTTTATCCTAACAGATTGTCATTTTAAATGTGTTATGAATCTTTGTTGCTGTCAGCAAGTGATTTGGTAACTAATGTTACTTATTTGTATATCCGACACAAAATCAAGTTTCTTGTATCTTGTATATCTGAATATATATTAAAAAATGTATAGAATTGTTTTGATTTCAACTAGTAAATGAAAATGTTTTGGTCACAATAAATAACTTAATATAAGTATATTTTCTGAACAATAGTTTTTAGGCCACTTAAAACTTTGTCTCAAGTGACCTTTTGCAATCACTTTTTTATCTATCGTGTGTCCGTAAACAATTCACATTTTTTACTTCTTCTCAAAAACCGTTGGCTCGATTGTAATGAAATTTTGTATGTAACTTTGCGACTTAAAGGTGAATCAAAATAGTGAATTTCATGTCCCCACCCCAATGGGGCCTTGATGATGGGGTTTAAACAGCCAATTTAATAGTAAATTTGAAATATCTTACTACTAATTATTGAGGCCTAGGAGTCCTTCATAAAAATTATGAACTTCATGGCCCTAGTCGCAACATTTGGCCTTGGGGATAGGGCCTACTTTACCATATCTGTAGAGAAAATGACAAAAACTGTTAGGCAAGAAGGACTTATGTGATGTGGCATTTCTGTCATCTGACTGCCGTTATATGTAGCACCACTTTCTCTGAAACCACTAGGCCAATTACACTCAAATTTCCCATGGATGTTTCTATTGCATTGGAGACTATACAGAAGATTTTTTTTCGATCTGAAATTCAAGATGGCCACCATTAATAAAAATAGTAAAAAAAACTTTAAAATCTTCTTCTCATGAACAGATTTTGAAATTTTTTTATTTGGTAAAGATTGCCAACTACAGTTTTAGAATTTGTACAAATACTGTAGAATCTGGTAAATAATATGCACTTATATTAATTTTAGTGACACTTTTATGTTCTTATTCTTGGTATCGGGTAAGCACTTATACTAAACCGCTAAACTATGCACCTATATTTGATAATTATGCATTTATACATAAGCTGTATCCTCCTATATTTGACAACTTGGTCAATGCTTACCTCGGTCAAGAAAACTAGTACCGACATATGTGGCAAGCTACCTCCGTTCATTTTATAGTTGATTTCACATATATGAAATTTATCAAATGTACACAATAAAAACGTGAATAAATTCAGTAAGTTCAATTACAATTCAACATACTTGTATAATATGTGTGATACAGTTTAAGTAAATGTACACTGTGGCTGTTCAGCATTGTCTCTATGTTGCTCTATTTTGATCACAAGTAAGATTTCCTTTTAAAAGGAGTTTTATCAATGTTTGATGCACACACAGTGACTACAAACAAACTATTAGGTATAACAACTAGAGCAATACAATAGCATCTAGTTTGTGTTTATAGTTGCTAAAACTATTCAAACAACATAATTATCGGAAAATGATTACACTTCAATAGATGTGAAATAGTAGTATAACTATATACAGTGAAAGGAAAAAGAAAGTGTACATACCTATCAGGCTTTCTAAAATTCCAAAATGCAAATCGGTCCAGGTTTTTTACTACCGTAAGAATTGCCTTACATTATGCCTTTACATGTATGCATACCCCACCCACCATGTCAGCTGTACCATGTATTTTCTCCGTTTATTTATTAATAAGGAATGATTTCAAGTTTATTTGTGTATTATTTATAACATACTTTACCACAATGTGTACATTTTAATGACTGACATTATGTTTCCGCGTTACTGAATAATTTTCATTATATTAAAAAAGATCGATAGAACCGGAAGTGATGCAAGTTCAGGAAGCTGCGTGAAATAATCACCGTGGAAACCAATGTAGCGTTCAACCACCAAAATTAATCATTCAGAACCTGTCCGACATCAAAACAAAATCGGTCCGGGTTTTATCACTTTCAATAATTAACGTCATCAATTCTATAATTAAATTATTTTTTTAAAAAAAATGAAACAAACAAGTAACGCTGCACATTTTATCAAATATTTTAATGACGCAAACAATATTCAGTCCGACCGTCCCAGCTTTGGTTAGCGGTTTATCAAAGAAAATACGGACGCAAACACAGTCTTTTGATGAACCGACAGAACGCTATGGGTCGCTGATCACACATCGGAGACGTGCTTCATAGCGATAGACTCTTCCGATAAACTTCCCTAATATCGTCAATGGTTTAGTCGAAATTGACATCATTTCGCACAGCAGGTGACAAAAGAAACGGATTATTGGGTCAAATGATATTGCCGCAAGGCGTATTTCACAGGTCAGTATGGCATGATAAGAGCAATTTATGAGGTTTTATACGACTGATAGAAAATATCTGGACCGATTTTTTATTGAATTTGAAAATATTTGGACCGATTTTTTATTAAACTTTGAAACGAAAACCGGTTTTGAACTTCAGAAATCGGTCCAATAACCGAAAAACCGGCAATTTTAGAAGGCCTGATACCTATATACGTTGACAGGTCAAGGAACAATAAATGTATTGCATATAAATTTTGTATATTTATATTTCATCATATTGTTGAATCAAAAAACAAACTTTTGATTCATTTCAAAGCAAAACAATAAGAAAAAATCAGTTCATTTTCCATCACATGAATAAACTTAGCCAATAATAAAATAATTTTAAAAACCAAAATGTATACTTCTTTTTCCTTTCAGTGTATATTTGATGATGACAGGCTATCCAACAATTGTCATCTTTATACACAATACTAGTAATCAATTATTTTGGTATTGAGAAAGACTGTTAGCAAATTTTAGCCACTAATTTGTTTGTATAACTTGGATATGTGTCTATTTCTAACACAAAACGAAGATTTAAGCACGCGCTTATTATCACATACAGAATGACGGTAAGGTCATAATGCGCATAATTTAGGTATACGCTTATATACTAGTATGGGCTTATTTACCAGATTTTACAGTAGTGTCCTTGGGGTTATAAACGACTGCTCCTCAATGGCTTAATTAGGGGACACATATGATTATTATACACATTAGAATTTTATTTATTTTTTAGATGGAATTGATTTTTGCCTATATTTACAAAGACCCATTGTTTGGTCAAGTAGGTTCAGATTTGTTAAAATGACTGGGTTGCACAATCTTGTAGGGTCAGGAGGGGTCCCAAAAGGTTAAAAATTGTGGATTTCAGAAATCATTTTCTTAAGAACTGGTCAGTCAAAATAGTTCATATATGGCATAGATTATCCCTATGTATGAGCAAGGGACTGAATAAAGATAAGAATCAAGGGGCCAGTATTTATAGAGGCCCTGTTAGGAGTCTTAGAATTTTACATAGGTATACTATTAGAAAATGAAAATTTCTTTTTTTTCCCATCCATTTGTACGAAATTATTTTTCAGCTTAAGGTCTAAAGAATGATCTAGTCATAGAAAATAGGATTTGGTTCAATAAAGAGGAATGACATTCCATTAGGGGCCTGGTGAGGTCATGAAAGGGTTAAAATAGAAAATGTTCAAAAATCTTCTTCTCAACAACCGGTCCATCAAATTTGTTCATATTTGATATTGATTATCCTAATGAGTATTAGTTTAAAGTTTGTATAAAAAAAGAAGCTTGTATTTATAGGGGCCCTGTTCATAGGAATATTCTGGGAAAATGGAAAAATCTAAAAAAAAAAAAAAAATGTTTATCCATTTATGGATATTTTTTATTCAATTTGAGTTTTGAGGCATCTTTTAATCATAACAAAAAAGATTTTAGAATAATTAGAAGGATTAACTTTCCACAAAAGGGCCAGATGGGGTCACAAAAAGGTTAAATTGAACATTTTTAAAAATCTTCTTAACAACTGGCCAGTCAAATTTTGATAAATGGTATGGGAATTTAAAGTATTTCTTTTTCATGGCAATAAACTTTTGGTTCAGTAAGGGTGTGGTGGAGGTATTTATCCATAAGGGGTTAAGACAACCCAAAAAGAGGGTTAATATTGTGAACTTGGTGAAAAGTGGTATAGCTACTATAAGTCAGTAGAATGTCCTCAGGCCCTCTTGGGCCTCTTATTTTAAAAAAAGAAGTCCTGAAATGCTATAAATACATGCATCTGTTAAAATCCTATAAAAGTCACTTTTTGAGGTGCCAGATTTTCTGGCATCTCATTAGTATTGTAGGATGTTGGTAGTTGGAAATTTAGCTCATTTCATATTCACCCTCTAACTGCTCAAGAAAAAGTAGTTCTTGATTTTTTATGTATCTGTCGGATGAAAGTAACTTTTTAATGTACGAAAAATAAATTAATGACATTAAAATGTGTTTGAGTCTTACTTTTGATATTTGATGTCTGCACAAGATTGCTATTTACTATGAAGGCTGAAATATAGGAGTGTCCATGTTAATTAGCATATCGCATAGCAACAATGAAAATAATTCCTGAAGCAAATGTAATATTACCGGCTTTTCTGCTTGTCATCGTTAATGATTCATCATGATTGATTTCGAATTGATGTTAGGTTCAGAAATGTTAAACAGTGTTACAGAAAAGATCTGTAATATACTATAATTGGCCCTACATCGTAAAGATTCAGATCAGTATCATTTAAAAGTATGTATTGTTGTTGTATGGTGTTTAGCGTCGCTTTCAACAATTTTTCAGACATATCGCGATGGTGTCTACTTGAGACAGTATTCTAAGCGCTGTCACACTGGAGTACCATGCTACAGACACAAGGTATGATACCCCACCCAGTCACATTATACTGACACCGGGCCGACCAGACCTAGATCTCTTCTCTAAATGCTGAGCATCAAGCGAGGAAGCTTCTAGTCCATTTTTAAAGTATTTGGTATGACCCGGCCTAGGATTGAACTCATGACCTTCTGCATGCGAGGCGGTTACTCTACCATTAGATCACACCGCAGTTTTAAAAGTATGTAATTAAGGTGTGAATATTGCTTATTATTGAGGGCATTTTACAAATAAATAAAATAATGCAATCTTAAAGGGTTTTTTCACCATCATATAGAACAAAAATACCACTTGAAATGGTTTATTTTGTAAAAAAAATGTAGAATTTGTTTGAAGCAAAAAATATGAAAATATTCAGAGGTTGCATACCTTTGATTTTTAACTCCGATTGATATCTTATTGCAATATATGCTATGCCAGCTTTTGCTTTACTTGTGAACCATTTTTAAAAATAGTTCAAACCAAATTACAGAGTACTGTTTATTATGTGCAAAATCTGTGTTACCATGGCAAAAAAGGGGCGCAACTGTGTAGTACATTTTAGCTCTGTTTCTTTGAAAATTATTCTCATAATTATCTTCCTGTAACACCCCATTTCCAATTACAAACAATGTGGCTACTACCAAATCAAGCACTGTTTGGGGGAGCATCCACTGGTTCCACTGATATCGTGTTAGTTTTACCTTGCATTGATTGTTAGATTTTTAGTTAGTTAGAATGGGGTTTGATGCCATTTTCTACACAATTCAGGTTTTATATGGCATATCCAGTTTTACTGGTGGAGGAAGACCTCAGAATGAATCTGAGTAGAACCACTGTCCTTTCGCAAGTAACTGGCAAACTTTCAAAATTTTGGTGTGGATGGTCTTGAGATGTTGTCTAAGACCACTCGGCCACAGAGGACCCACAAATAGATTTTAAAAATCTCACTTTATGATAAAGTGATATAGACAAGACACCTGATTTTGTATTTGTGGATTTTTTTTATTTTTACAAATACCTGTATATACAGTTTGTTTGTATGTAAACTGGGATATTGTATGCATATGTTATTCGTCTTTTTTGGTTTCACTTTCTACAATTGCTATGGTTTTAAATAATCTGCTGATATACAGGTAACATCATTTTATTTTATGCTTTTTGATGAAATCTAGAGATTTCTTTTTGAATTATTTTTTATAATTTCACACTTTAATAAAGTGAAATTGTTTATGGTATTCTCACTGTTTTTATTACAAAATACAAAACTTGTTGGTTTCTGTGAAATATCAATTAAAATGTGAACACTGAATTTGGCACGGTCCCTGATTTCTGATACTGTCACATACTTTTATGTTTCCAGCCAAGATGATACTAGAGAGGTTAAATCTACCTGACCTTCTGGAAGAGGAAATGAAGACTATGGCAGAGATGGAGAAAGCAGTCAGTAATGAGGCAGCTCAGAGAGTTGGGAAGATTGATCTTAATGACAGTGATTCTATACCAACTACTGATGAAACTGAGGTAATTTCGGGAGAAATCCATGATAGGAATCATGTAAGGTTTACAGAAAGATGTAGTAGCAGTAATCAAAACAAGCAATTGGAGACAGGTACATCACTTAGTAAATGTCAGGAAAATCAGAATGACACTGTAATTATGAGAAAACCTGAAAAAGGTAAAGAAAAACAAGACATGATAAGTGAACTTGAAGTTGATGCAACTAATGATTCTCTAATGAATATACCTAATGTGTCTTTAACGGATATGTTTAACACAAGCCAGGATGATGTACAAGATGAGAGTGACGTTGTTGTGTCTCTACATGTTGGTTCAACACCTAGTAACACTCTCTCTCAAATACAAAGAAGTGGTTCTATGCAAGACTTGAATCATGAAGATACTGGTAACAACAACGGTTTTAGGACAAGAACATCTACTCCTCTTAGAGATAGTAAGAAAGCACCATCAAGGACGATACATGATAAGACTAGAGAGAAAACAAATTCTTATGACAAAAATTATGAAAAGAGAGCAGAAACAATGACAGATTTAGAGGTTAACAGTACAAATGAAGAAATGATATGGAAGAAAACTTTGATTAGGAAAACTATTGAAAGTAGGCTCACTCAATCTACACATAAAGTGCATAAGAATCTTGAAACTAACGATGATGTGTTAGACGACTTAAGTTTGAGCGATAAAAAAATGGCAAAATTGATATGTGTGCAGGAAAAGAAATCCACCACTTTAGGAAAAGGTACAAAGGTTTCAGCTAAACTAAAACAAACCATGCATGAAGCTGTGGTTAAAAAATCAAATAATAAAAATGATGAACAAAAGGTGATGACAAAAACAATCAGAAAAGAGAACAAATCTAAAACTGAACCAAGTAAGTTAGATAAATACATTGTATCACAAGAAAGAAATGGAGTTGAGGATTCTAGTGATTTTCAAAATGCTTCAAAAGCTCATCTTGGCTCAGAAAATAAAACAAAGAGGGAAGTTTCAAAATCAACGTTATCCAAGTTAAAACGATTCCAGTTTGATGAGTCAACTAGTAGTTTTTCTTCTTCTAACAGTTCAAAAGGAGACATAAGCTTGTCTTCAAGTTTAATTTCAGGGAATATGTGGGAAAAATCTGAAACAAAATGTGAAAGAGATACTGATATGGTGGAAGTCTGTTCAATTGAAACATTTGATGATGGATGTGTCGTGTCAGAATCCGTTGAAAAAAGCTGTACAGAAAGTAAAAATAACCAAAATATTAAGACACAAGAACAAGATGTAAAATCAATATCTTGTAATTCCGGTAGTTTATTAAAAGATACTAAAAAGCGAAAAATTGATCTAGAAACATTTGACATGAATGCAGAAACTGTAGATAAGAAATTGACATTCAGGAAATGTGACCAGTTTAAAGAGAGCATGCCAAAACTTTCCTCAATGACTTCATTAGAGCAAGGTAAAACGTTGAAGCAGCAAAAACCCTCTGTATTTGGGAGTAATCCATCATGGCTGCAGACATTGAATGCCAAAGTTTCTAGTCCAACATCTGCGGTTTCTTTGACGAGTTTAAAGCAAGTGTCTCCAGTCTTCACAATTGCTGAAATGACTGAACATGAACTAGATGACCTGGATATAAATGGAGAAGATTTTCTGTCACAGATAAATTGTAACAAAAGACAGAAAACACATTAAATCTATTTTATCATAACATATATTTACTTTTTGGTTTTCACCTCTTAAAATTTCACAAGATATTTATATCAACACTAAATGAGATGAAGTAGTTTCAAGAAAAAATGAAAGAGGCATAAAATTTAATGGAATTATTTCAGATATAATTCATGAACATTTTTTATTAATGTTCATATGAAGCACATTAAATTAGTTTCAAGTTCAACTATAATTGGAACTAATGAATATTGAAGAAATCGTGCATGTAATTGAATGTCTATCTAATGTCATTTTAACACATTCATTTACCTGTTATATAATTATGACCTCCAGTTTAATTGGTTGCGGAAGACCTTTGAAATAGTCTGAGCAGAACGGCTTTCTTTCCATGATAAACTTGAAATTTTCTCACAAGGTTTTGAAGTCATTTAAGCTTGAACCGACAACTTCAGCACTGAGGGGTAATAGGTCTTAAGCATCTTAGACAACTAGGCCATGAACATCCCTTGGAATCTTGGATGAAACACATCAAGTGGTTCTAGCCATAACTCGAGGATAATAATGAAGCAAAGATGAAGTAAATCTTGTTAGAACTCCCACTTATAAATATTTTACTTGAAGTCCATATGAAAAGTTTCAGTTAAAACTTTTAAGGTAACACAGATTATACTTTTCTAGTATGGCAGCATAAAAAAAGGTTTTCAGTATTAAATTTATAAAATGATATCAATCAAATTCATCTCCATCTGAATTGCAGATGAAAAAGTTAAAATTATTCTTGGATTATAAATATCAATGAAGCACGGTATTACTGCCAGAAATTGTTTTGTTCAATTTGTGACAGTTACATGTCAACAGCGGCATTACTGCCAGAAATTGTTTTGTACAATTTGTGACAGTTACTGGTCAACAGCGGTATTACTGCCAGAAATTATTTTGTACAATTTGTGACAGTTACTGGTAGACAGCAGCATTACTGCCAGAAATTGTTTTGTACAATTTGTGACAGTTACTGGTCAACAGCGGTATTACTGCCAGAAATTGCTTTGTATAATTTGTGAAAGTTACTGGTTGACAGCGTTATTACTGCCAGAAATTGCTTTGTACAATTTGTGACAGTTAAGGTTGACAGTGGTGTTACTGCCAGAAATTGCTTTGTACAATTTGTGACAGTTACTGGTTGACAGCAGTATTACTGCCAGAATTACTTGTAGATAGCGGTATTACTGCCAGAAATTGTTTTGTTCAATTTGTGACAGTTACTGGTCAACAGCGGCATTACTGCCAGAAATTATTTTGCACAATTTGTGACAGTTACTGGTTGACAGCGGCATTACTGCCAGAAATTGCTATGTACAATTTGTGACAATTGCTGGTTGACAGTGGTGTTACTGCCAGAAATTGTTTTGTACAATTTGTGACAGTTACTGGTTGACAGCGGTATTACTGCCAGAAATTGTTCTGTTCAATTTGTGACAGTAACTGGTCGACAGCGCTATTACTGAAATCGTTTTTTACAATTTGTGACAGTTACTGGTCAACAGTGGTATTACTGCCAGAAATTGCTTTGTACAGCTTGTGACAGTTACTGGTCAACAGCAGTGTTACTGCCAGAAATTGCTTTGTACAATTTGTGACAGTTACTGGTCAACAGCGGTATTACTGCCAGAAATTATTTTGTAAAAAATTTGTGACAGTTACTGGTAGACAGCAGCATTACTGCCAGAAATTGTTTTGTACAATTTGTGACAGTTACTGGTCAACAGCGGTATTACTGCCAGAAATTGCTTTGTACAATTTGTGAAAGTTACTGGTTGACAGCGTTATTACTGCCAGAAATTGCTTTGTACAATTTGTGACAGTTAAGGTTGACAGTGGTGTTACTGCCAGAAATTGCTTTGTACAATTTGTGACAGTTACTGGTTGACAGCAGTATTACTGCCAGAATTACTTGTAGATAGCGGTATTACTGCCAGAAATTGTTTTGTTCAATTTGTGACAGTTACTGGTCAACAGCGGCATTACTGCCAGAAATTATTTTGTACAATTTGTGACAGTTACTGGTTGACAGCGGCATTACTGCCAGAAATTGCTATGTACAATTTGTGACAGTTGCTGGTTGACAGTGGTGTTACTGCCAGAAATTGTTTTGTACAATTTGTGACAGTTACTGGTTGACAGCGGTATTACTGCCAGAAATTGTTCTGTTCAATTTGTGACAGTTACTGGTTGACAGCGGTATTACTGCCAGAAATTGTTCTGTTCAATTTGTGACTGTTACAGGTCGACAGCGCTATTATTGAAATCTTTTTTTACAATTTGTGACAGTTACTGGTCGACAGTGGTATTACTGCCAGAAATTGCTTTGTACAGCTTGTGACAGTTACTGGTCAACAGCAGTGTTACTGCCAGAAATTGCTTTGTACAATTTGTGACAGTTACTGGTTGACAGCGTTGTTACTTCAAGAAATTGCTTTGTACAATTTGTGACAGTGACTGGTTGACAGCGGTATTACTTCCAGAATTTTTTTGTACAATTTGTGACAGTTACTGATCAACAGTGGTATTACTGCCAGAAATTATTTTGTACAATTTGTGACAGTTACTGGTAGACAGCAGCATTACTGCCAGAAATTGTTTTGTACAATTTGTGACAGTTACTGGTCAACAGCGGTATTACTGCCAGAAATTGCTTTGTACAATTTGTGAAAGTTACTGGTTGACAGCGTTTTTACTGCCAGAAATTGCTTTGTACAATTTGTGACAGTTAAGGTTGACAGTGGTGTTACTGCCAGAAATTGCTTTGTACAATTTGTGACAGTTACTGGTTGACAGCGGTATTACTGCCAGAATTACCTGTAGATAGCGGTATTACTGCCAGAAATTGTTTTGTTCAATTTGTGACAGTTACTGGTCAACAGCGGCATTACTGCCAGAAATTATTTTGTACAATTTGTGACAGTTACTGGTTGACAGCGGCATTACTGCCAGAAATTGCTATGTACAATTTGTGACAGTTGCTGGTTGACAGTGGTGTTACTGCCAGAAATTGTTTTGTACAATTTGTGACAGTCATGGTTGACAGTGGTATTACTGCCATAAATTGTTTTGTTCAATTTGTATCAGTTACTGGTCGACAGCGCTATTACTGAAATCGTTTTTTACAATTTGTGACAGTTACTGGTCGACAGTGGTATTACTGCCAGAAATTGCTTGTACAGCTTGTGACAGTTACTGGTTGACAGCGGTGTTACTGCCAGAAATTACTTTGTACAATTTGTGACAGTTACTGGTCAACAGTGGTATTACTGCCAGAAAATTATTTTGTTCAATTTGTGACAGTTACTAATCAACAGTGGTATTACTGCCAGAAAATTATTTTGTTCAATTAGTGACAGTTACTGGTCAACAGTGGTATTACTGCCAGAAATTGTTTTGTACAATTTGTGACAGTTAATGGTTGACAGCTGCATTATTGCCAGAAATTGCTTTGTACAATTTGTGACAGTTACTGGTCAACAATGGTATTACTGCCAGAAATTGTTTAGTACAGTTTGTGACAGTTACTGGTTGACAGCGGTGTTACTGCCAGAAATTGCTTTTTACAATTTGTGACAGTTACTGGTCAACAGCGGTATTACTGCCAGAAATTGTTTTGTACAATTTGTGACAGTTACTGGTTGACAGTGTTGCTACTGCATGAAATTGTTTTGTATAATTTGTGACAGTTACTTGTTGACAGTGATGTTACTTCCAGAAATTGCTTTGTACAATTTGTGACAGTGACTGGTCGACAGCGCTTTTACTGCCAGAAGTTGCTTTGTACAATTTGTGACAGTGACTGGTCGACAGTGGTATTACTTAAATATTGTGGATATTTTTAATAGTTTGATTAATGACAGCATTAGAATTTGAGAAACACTGTTTGTGTATGTACGTTTACATTATTATATATACATCTATAATAAAACACCACATATAAATGTACATTTACGCCATTATATATACATCTGTATTAAAACGGCGCCACATACAAATGTACATTTACACTATTATATATACATTTATAATAAAACACCACATATAAATGTACATTTACACTATTATATATACATCTGTATTAAAACGGCGCCGTATACAATTGGACACTATTATATATACATCTATAATAAAACAACACCACATATAAATGTGAGTTTACGCTATTATATATATATATATATATATATATATTATCAACCAAAGTAACAAGATGGCAACATTTAGAAAGAAAAGAAAGTGCAATTTTTCAACATGAATTCATGTGAAATCAACATGTAAACAGATATTATTGTTCAACCAACATTAAATAGCTACAAAGATGTCAAGAGTGTAGCATTTTTCTTCCCCCAGAAGAGATTAAATGACAAATAATACTATTATCACATTTGCACACGCACATTCATTAGAGTTTTTGTAATAGGTGATTCATGACATTAGCCCTATATGTTACTGTGTCTTCAAATGAAATATTGCCAGCAGCAATACGATACATCATAGTACATCCATTAAGAGTGTGTTGTACTAGCGTATTGAACTTCGTAGATAGAGAGATAATTAATCGAGATCATTAGAGAAGACATTCTTTGTTCAATTTTTTAGTTGATGTATTAGTGAAGGAGGGTTACAGATACGTGTACATTTGAGTTGATCTTGACAACGAGCGGTTGGTGAACCTGGCGATGAGCAGTTGGTGATCTTGACGTTGAACTGTTGGTGATCTTGACGTTGAACTGTTGGTGATCTTGACCACGAGCGGTTGGTGATCTTGACCATGAGCAATTGGTGATCTTGACGATGAGCAGTTGGTGATCTTGACGATGAGCAGTTGGTGATTTGGCAACATTGGTGATTTTGATGATGAGCGGTTGGTGATCTTGACGACGAGCAGTTGGTGATCTTGACGTTGAACTGTTGGTGATCTTGACCACGAGTGGTTGGTGATCTTGACCACGAGCGGTTGGTGATCTTGACCATGAGCGGTTGGTGATCTTGACAATGAGCAATTGGTGATCTTGACGATGAGCAATTGGTGATCTTGACGATGAGCAGTTGGTGATCTTGACGATGAGCAGTTGGTGATTTGGCAACATTGGTGATTTTGATGATGAGCGGTTGGTGATCTTGACCATGAGCGGTTGGTGATCTTGACAATGAGCAATTGGTGATCTTGACGATGAGCAGTTGGTGATCTTGACGATGAGCAGTTGGTGATTTGGCAACATTGGTGATTTTGATGATGAGCGGTTGGTGATCTTGACGACGAGCAGTTGGTGATCTTGACGATGAGCAGTTGGTGATCTTGACGATGAGCGGTTGGTGATCTTGATGATGAGCAGTTGGTGATCTTGACGATGAGCGGTTGGTGATCCTGATGATGAGCAGTTGGTGATCTTGACGATGAGCAGTTGGTGATCTTGACGATGAGCGGTTGGTGATCTTGACGATGAGCGGTTGGTGATCTTGATGATGAGCGGTTGGTGATCTTGATGATGAGCGGTTGGTGATCTTGATGATGAGCAGTTGGTGATCTTGATGATGAGCGGTTGATGATCTTGAGATGGCACCTTTGACCATTTAGTCATGGAGGACTTTATCAACCTTATAAAGTTAATTTAAACATGTTTCAATTACACTGATTGTGAAAAAATACTTCCATTTTGAAAACAGCATTTATTTTTAGCTTAACTATTAGAAGAATAAGGAGGTCTGTTATACTGACCCGAGCCTCAGCGCCGCCATCAGCATCACACCTTGGTTAAAGTTTTGTATGCAAGACTCCGTCTCAGTAACCTTGCATGTATTGCATTGAAACTTCACACTAGACTACAGTAAAACCTACTACAATAAACTCTTGCTTGAATATAATGCAAATTATTGTGCATGGTTGACTGCTTCAGATATAAACATGTAATTAAGTCGCTGCTTCAGACATAAACATTAAGTCACTGTTTCAAACATAAACATGTTATTAAGACACTGTTTCTGACATAAACATTAAGTCACTGTTTCAGACATAAACATGTTATTAAGACACTGTTTCTGACATAAACATAAAATCACTGTTTCAGACATAAACATTAATTCAGTCAGTTCAGACATATAAAACATGTAATTAAGACACCGTTTCAGACATAAACATTAATTCAGTCACTACTTCAGACATATAAACATTAATTAAGTCACCGTTTCAGACATAAACATTAATTCAGTCACTACTTCAGACATATAAACATTAATTAAGTCACCGTTTCGAACATAAACATTAATTCAGTCACTACTTCAGACATAAACATTAATTAAGTCACTGCTACAGACATATTAACATTAATAAAGTCACTGCTTCAGACATATAAACATTAGTTAAGTCACTGCTACAGACATATAAACATGTAATTAAGTCACTGCTTCAGACATAAACATTAATAAAGTCATTGCTTCAGACATATACACACGTAATTAGTCACTGCTTCAGACATATAAACATGTAATTAAGTCACCGTTTCAGACATAAACATTAATAAAGTCATTGCTACAGACATAAACATTAATTATGTCACTGCTTCAGACATATAAACATGTAATTAAGTCACTGCTTCAAACATCAACATTAATAAAGTCACTGCTACAGACATAAATATGTAATTAAGTCACTGCTTCAGGCATAAGCATTAATTTAGTCGCAGCTTCAGACATAAACATGTAATTAAGTCACTGCTTCAGACATAAACATGTAATTAAGTCACTGCTTCAGAAATATAAACATTAATTAAGTCACTGTTTCAGCCATAAATATATAATTAAGTCACTGCTTCAGACATAAACATTAATTAAGTCACTGCTTCAGACATAAATTTGTAATTAAGTCGCTGCTTTAGAAAAATAAATATGTAATTAAGTCATTGCTTCAGAAATATAAACATGTGATTAAGTCAGTGTTTCAGAAATATAAAATTTTGACTTTTGAACACGGGTTTGAATAATCGATTGAGTAATCTATGATATTTATTGTTTTTTTATTTTCATCTTTTTGCTACAAGTTGATGATAATACAGTCCTTCAACGTGTAACTTCTCACCACTATTACACGTCCAATGGGATTACATCGTAAACTCTAAATAATGAACAATCAAATGTTACAGCATGTCTCAGGGCTCAAATTCTTCATTCTTAACATATGTAAACAAAATTATAAAATGGAAAACATACCTTAATTGCATATTAATAATAGTTAACAATATCACAACGATGTGATTCGGCAAACCAAGCCTAAATTGTGACATAGTTGACGAGAAACCTTAGTTTTATATCAGATTATCTTTGGCAACTTTCTAAAATACAACTATTCAACATAATAACTTGCTTCAATATAAAGTCCTGAAAAAAGAAGGAAACCATAAACATAGTTCTTCTACCTTCACCATCTTTCCGAAGTATTCAAGGACAATAATAGTGCAGTGAGTCCTGAAGTACCTGCAACATACAACAAAAATCAGCATTTACAGTTAATTTGACATTTTCGCCGCTGCTTGTTCCAATTTTGATTGACGCTTAAAATGATTTTATTTCCATAAAGAATATCAATCTTGCATGATTTGAGACAATTTTGGGATCTTTGGATTATTATTAAAAATACGAATAATTGTTGAGACATAGTACCACCATTTGAAAAAGTAAGTGCTTCCGTGGGATAGTCGCATAATGGCGGTTATGAATAATTCTCGTCTTTTCTACTTTAAAAATGCATTTGCTCATTTTTTTTATTTGAATGGCATTATTGATGTATTTTGACAGCATTGTCATGTTTGAATTGTGAATTTAGAAAAAAAAATTATGCTTGGAAATTCGGATATGAATACATGATTTTGGAAGTCTACTTTCACTTTGTCAACAGTGTACACACTGAGCAGATAAAAATAAAAATCTCTTATATGACACATGATCCCTACTTTTCTCGTCGTATTTTGATAGTGCAGAGGTTGACAAATAGTAAAATGTAAGTTTCACCTCTTTCATTTGGGTCTCTCTATTAATGACAAGCCTTCAAATTTTTACTATTTACTATAGAATAAATAAGGTGGGTTTACACCCTGATTTACGTTTGTAAACGACGATTTTTGTCGTAAGTTATGTTTGTGTGAAACACTTTCCTGATGCTAGTCTTGCTTCATTATCTAAGACAATGCCGTGTCAATTATCGTTGAACAAATTTCTTATTGATAGTTAACATGCTACCAATTAGTGAACTTTATACGATAAAAGTAACTTCAAAGAAATAAGTCAAAGTGAAATATTTACGCAACCAGAGATGACAGTGGGTATATATATATAAATTGTGGTTTAATCAATTTTCTAGCATTATTGCGTTTGCGCTGCAACGTTTTAAGACAGTCTCGACGGATGTCAAAGTTCATTGAGAAATTGATTAAAATTTGGAAATTTAGACCATTTGCTTCGTACCTGTGAGTATATAATTAGAATAAATTCATATTTAAAATTTTCGGAGTCAAGTCTGGTAAATTACGCCACGGGCATCTGATTCAAGGATACCAACTGCATAGAATTCCATCGGTCAGTTCAATCAGAGATTTTCACAATTGTATTCAAACTACAAAAGGTATGTAAAAATGAATTTGTGAAAAGTTCCTCATTTCCATATATATCTGATCACAATTGAGCAATTGAAGCAGGGCGTTTTAACATTTCTTGCTTGGTTTGTACCACCACATATCATGACTTGACAAATTAAATGAACACTGCTTTAATCATATATGGGATCTGGTTTGTACCACCACATATCATGACTTGACAAATTAAGTAAACACTGCTTTAATCACATATTGGATCTGGTTTGTACCACCACATATCATGACTTGACAAATTAAGTAAACACTGCTTTAATCACATATTGGATCTGGTTTGTACCACCACATATCATGACTTGACAAATTAAGTAAACACTGCTTTAATCATATATGGGATCTGGTTTGTACCACCACATATCATGACTTGACAAATTAAGTAAACATTGCTTTAATCACATATTGGATCTGGTTTGTACCACCACATATCATGACTTGACAAATTAAGTAAACACAGCTTTAATCACAATATGGGATCTGGTTTGTACCACCACATATCATGACTTGACAAATTAAGTAAACACTGCTTTAATCACAATATTGGATCTGGTTTGTACCACCACATATCATGACTTGACAAATTAAGTAAACACTGCTTTAATCACATATTGGATCTGGTTTGTACCACCACATATCATGACTTGACAAATTAAGTAAACACATGCTTTAATCACATATTGGATCTGGTTTGTACCGCCACATATCATGACTTGACAAATTAAGTAAACACATGCTTTAATCACATATTGGATCTGATTTGTACCGCCACATATCATGACTTGACAAATTAAGTAAACACTGCTTTAATCACATATTGAATCTGATTTGTACCACCACATATCATGACTTGACAAATTAAGTAAACACTGCTTTAATCACATATTGGAATCTGGTTTGTACCACCACATATCATGACTTGACAAATTAAGTAAACACTGCTTTAATCACATATTGGATCTGGTTTGTACCACCACATATCATGACTTGACAAATTAAGTAAACACTGCTTTAATCACATATAGGATCTGGTTTGTACCACCACATATCATGACTTGACAAATTAAGTAAACACTGCTTTAATCACATATAGGATCTGGTTTGTACCACCACATATCATGACTTGACAAATTAAGTAAACACTGCTTTAATCACATATTGGATCTGGTTTGTACCACCACATATCATGACTTGACAAATTAAGTAAACACTGCTTTAATCACATATTGGATCTGGTTTGTACCACCACATATCATGACTTGACAAATTAAGTAAACACTGCTTTAATCACATATTGGATCTGGTTTGTACCACCACATATCATGACTTGACAAATTAAGTAAACATTGCTTTAATCACATATGGGATCTGGTTTGTACCACCACATATCATGACTTGACAAATTAAGTAAACACTGCTTTAATCACATATTGGATCTGGTTTGTACCACCACATATCATGACTTGACAAATTAAGTAAACATTGCTTTAATCACATATGGGATCTGGTTTGTACCACCACATATCATGACTTGACAAATTAAGTAAACACTGCTTTAATCATATATTGAATCTGGTTTGTACCACCACATATCATGACTTGACAAATTAAGTAAACACTGCTTTAATCACATATTGAATCTGGTTTGTACCACCACATATCATGACTTGACAAATTAAGTAAACACTGCTTTAATCACATATGGGATCTGGTTTGTACCACCACATATCATGACTTGACAAATTAAGTAAACACTGCTTTAATCACATATGGGATCTGGTTTGTACCACCACATATCATGACTTGACAAATTAAGTAAACACTGCTTTAATCACATATTGGATCTGGTTTGTACCACCACATATCATGACTTGACAAATTAAGTAAACACTGCTTTAATCACATATTGAATCTGGTTTGTACCACCACATATCATGACTTGACAAATTAAGTAAACACTGCTTTAATCACATATTGAATCTGGTTTGTACCACCACATATCATGACTTGACAAATTAAGTAAACATTGCTTTAATCACATATGGGATCTGGTTTGTACCACCACATATCATGACTTGACAAATTAAGTAAACACTGCTTTAATCACAAATTGGATCTGGTTTGTACCACCACATATCATGACTTGACAAATTAAGTAAACACTGCTTTAATCACATATTGGATCTGGTTTGTACCACCACATATCATGACTTGACAAATTAAGTAAACACTGCTTTAATCACATATTGGATCTGGTTTGTACCACCACATATCATGACTTGACAAATTAAGTAAACACAGCTTTAATCACATATTGGATCTGGTTTGTACCGCCACATATCATGACTTGACAAATTAAGTAAACACTGCTTTAATCACATATTGGATCTGATTTGTACCACCACATATCATGACTTGACAAATTAAGTAAACACTGCTTTAATCATATATTGAATCTGGTTTGTACCACCACATATCATGACTTGACAAATTAAGTAAACACTGCTTTAATCACATATTGGATCTGGTTTGTACCACCACATATCATGACTTGACAAATTAAGTAAACACTGCTTTAATCACATATTGGATCTGGTTTGTACCACCACATATCATGACTTGACAAATTAAGTAAACACTGCTTTAATCACATATAGGATCTGGTTTGTACCACCACATATCATGACTTGACAAATTAAGTAAACACTGCTTTAATCACATATTGGATCTGGTTTGTACCACCACATATCATGACTTGACAAATTAAGTAAACACTGCTTTAATCACATATTGGATCTGGTTTGTACCACCACATATCATGACTTGACAAATTAAGTAAACACTGCTTTAATCACATATTGGATCTGGTTTGTACCACCACATATCATGACTTGACAAATTAAGTAAACATTGCTTTAATCACATATGGGATCTGGTTTGTACCACCACATATCATGACTTGACAAATTAAGTAAACACTGCTTTAATCACATATTGGATCTGGTTTGTACCACCACATATCATGACTTGACAAATTAAGTAAACATTGCTTTAATCACATATGGGATCTGGTTTGTACCACCACATATCATGACTTGACAAATTAAGTAAACACTGCTTTAATCATATATTGAATCTGGTTTGTACCACCACATATCATGACTTGACAAATTAAGTAAACACTGCTTTAATCACATATTGAATCTGGTTTGTACCACCACATATCATGACTTGACAAATTAAGTAAACACTGCTTTAATCACATATGGGATCTGGTTTGTACCACCACATATCATGACTTGACAAATTAAGTAAACACTGCTTTAATCATATATGGGATCTGGTTTGTACCACCACATATCATGACTTGACAAATTAAGTAAACACTGCTTTAATCACATATTGGATCTGGTTTGTACCACCACATATCATGACTTGACAAATTAAGTAAACATTGCTTTAATCACATATTGAATCTGGTTTGTACCACCACATATCATGACTTGACAAATTAAGTAAACACTGCTTTAATCACAAATTGGATCTGGTTTGTACCACCACATATCATGACTTGACAAATTAAGTAAACACAGGTTTAATCACATATGGGATCTGGTTTGTACCACCACATATCATGACTTGACAAATTAAGTAAACACTGCTTTAATCACATATTGGATCTGGTTTGTACCACCACATATCATGACTTGACAAATTAAGTAAACACTGCTTTAATCACATATTGAATCTGGTTTGTACCACCACATATCATGACTTGACAAATTAGGTAAACACAGCTTTAATCATATATGGGATCTGGTTTGTACCACCACATATCATGACTTGACAAATTAAGTAAACACAGGTTTAATCACATATGTGATCTGGTTTGTACCACCACATATCATGACTTGACAAATTAAGTAAACATTGCTTTAATCACATATTGGATCTGGTTTGTACCACCACATATCATGACTTGACAAATTAAGTAAACATTGCTTTAATCACATATTGAATCTGGTTTGTACCACCACATATCATGACTTGACAAATTAAGTAAACACTGCTTTAATCACATATTGAATCTGGTTTGTACCACCACATATCATGACTTGACAAATTAAGTAAACACTGCTTTAATCACATATTGGATCTGGTTTGTACCACCACATATCATGACTTGACAAATTAAGTAAACACAGCTTTAATCACATATTGGATCTGGTTTGTACCACCACATATCATGACTTGACAAATTAAGTAAACACTGCTTTAATCACATATTGAATCTGGTTTGTACCACCACATATCATGACTTGACAAATTAAGTAAACATTGCTTTAATCACATATGGGATCTGGTTTGTACCACCACATATCATGACTTGACAAATTAAGTAAACACTGCTTTAATCATATATTGAATCTGGTTTGTACCACCACATATCATGACTTGACAAATTAAGTAAACACTGCTTTAATCACATATTGAATCTGGTTTGTACCACCACATATCATGACTTGACAAATTAAGTAAACACTGCTTTAATCACATATGGGATCTGGTTTGTACCACCACATATCATGACTTGACAAATTAAGTAAACACTGCTTTAATCATATATGGGATCTGGTTTGTACCACCACATATCATGACTTGACAAATTAAGTAAACACTGCTTTAATCACATATTGGATCTGGTTTGTACCACCACATATCATGACTTGACAAATTAAGTAAACACTGCTTTAATCACATATTGGATCTGGTTTGTACCACCACATATCATGACTTGACAAATTAAGTAAACACTGCTTTAATCACATATTGGATCTGGTTTGTACCACCACATATCATGACTTGACAAATTAAGTAAACACTGTTTTAATCACATATTGGATCTGGTTTGTACCACCACATATCATGACTTGACAAATTAAGTAAACACTGCTTAATCACATATGGGATCTGGTTTGTACCACCACATATCATGACTTGACAAATTAAGTAAACACTGCTTTAATCACATATGGGATCAGGTTTGTACCACCACATATCATGACTTGACAAATTAAGTAAACACAGCTTTAATCACATATTGGATCTGGTTTGTACCGCCACATATCATGACTTGACAAATTAAGTAAACACAGCTTTAATCACATATTGGATCTGGTTTGTACCGCCACATATCATGACTTGACAAATTAAGTAAACACTGCTTTAATCACATATTGGATCTGGTTTGTACCACCACATATCATGACTTGACAAATTAAGTAAACACTGCTTTAATCACATATTGGATCTGGTTTGTACCACCACATATCATGACTTGACAAATTAAGTAAACACTGCTTTAATCACATATTGGATCTGGTTTGTACCACCACATATCATGACTTGACAAATTAAGTAAACACTGCTTTAATCACATATTGGATCTGGTTTGTACCGCCACATATCATGACTTGACAAATTAAGTAAACACTGCTTTAACCACATATTGGATCTGGTTTGTACCACCACATATCATGACTTGACAAATTAAGTAAACACTGCTTTAATCACATATTGGATCTGGTTTGTACCACCACATATCATGACTTGACAAATTAAGTAAACACTGCTTTAATCACATATTGGATCTGGTTTGTACCACCACATATCATGACTTGACAAATTAAGTAAACACTGCTTTAATCACATATAGAATCTGGTTTGTACCACCACATATCATGACTTGACAAATTAAGTAAACACTGCTTTAATCACATATGGGATCAGGTTTGTACCACCACATATCATGACTTGACAAATTAAGTAAACACAGCTTTAATCATATATGGGATCTGGTTTGTACCACCACATATCATGACTTGACAAATTAAGTAAACACAGCTTTAATCACATATAGGATCTGGTTTGTACCACCACATATCATGACTTGACAAATTAAGTAAACACTGCTTTAATCACATATTGGATCTGGTTTGTACCACCACATATCATGACTTGACAAATTAAGTAAACATTGCTTTAATCACATATTGGATCTGGTTTGTACCACCACATATCATGAGTTGACAAATTAAGTAAACACAGGTTTAATCACATATGTGATCTGGTTTGTACCACCACATATCATGACTTGACAAATTAAGTAAACATTGCTTTAATCACATATTGGATCTGGTTTGTACCACCACATATCATGACTTGACAAATTAAGTAAACACAGCTTTAATCACATATAGGATCTGGTTTGTACCACCACATATCATGACTTGACAAATTAAGTAAACATTGCTTTAATCACATATAGGATCTGGTTTGTACCACCACATATCATGACTTGACAAATTAAGTAAACACTGCTTTAATCACATATTGGATCTGGTTTGTACCACCACATATCATGACTTGACAAATTAAGTAAACATTGCTTTAATCACATATTGGATCTGGTTTGTACCACCACATATCATGACTTGACAAATTAAGTAAACATTGCTTTAATCACATATTGGATCTGGTTTGTACCACCACATATCATGACTTGACAAATTAAGTAAACATTGCTTTAATCACATATTGGATCTGGTTTGTACCACCACATATCATGACTTGACAAATTAAGTAAACACTGCTTTAATCACATATTGGATCTGGTTTGTACCACCACATATCATGACTTGACAAATTAAGTAAACATTGCTTTAATCACATATTGGATCTGGTTTGTACCACCACATATCATGACTTGACAAATTAAGTAAACACTGCTTTAATCACATATTGGATCTGGTTTGTACCACCACATATCATGAGTTGACAAATTAAGTAAACACTGCTTTAATCACATATAGAATCTGGTTTGTACCACCACATATCATGACTTGACAAATTAAGTAAACATTGCTTTAATCACATATTGGATCTGGTTTGTACCACCACATATCATGACTTGACAAATTAAGTAAACACTGCTTTAATCACATATGGGATCAGGTTTGTACCACCACATATCATGACTTGACAAATTAAGTAAACACTGCTTTAATCACATATTGGATCTGGTTTGTACCACCACATATCATGACTTGACAAATTAAGTAAACACAGCTTTAATCACATATAGGATCTGGTTTGTACCACCACATATCATGACTTGACAAATTAAGTAAACACTGCTTTAATCACATATTGGATCTGGTTTGTACCACCACATATCATGACTTGACAAATTAAGTAAACATTGCTTTAATCACATATTGGATCTGGTTTGTACCACCACATATCATGAGTTGACAAATTAAGTAAACATTGCTTTAATCACATATTGGATCTGGTTTGTACCACCACATATCATGACTTGACAAATTAAGTAAACACTGCTTTAATCACATATAGAATCTGGTTTGTACCACCACATATCATGACTTGACAAATTAAGTAAACACTGCTTTAATAACATATAGAATCTGGTTTGTACCACCACATATCATGACTTGACAAATTAAGTAAACACTGCTTTAATCACAAATTGGATCTGGTTTGTACCACCACATATCATGACTTGACAAATTAAGTAAACACTGCTTTAATCACATATAGAATCTGGTTTGTACCACCACATATCATGACTTGACAAATTAAGTAAACACTGCTTTAATCACAAATTGGATCTGGTTTGTACCACCACATATCATGACTTGACAAATTAAGTAAACACTGCTTTAATCACATATTGGATCAGGTTTGTACCACCACATATCATGACTTGACAAATTAAGTAAACACAGCTTTAATCACATATAGAATCTGGTTTGTACCACCACATATCATGACTTGACAAATTAAGTAAACACTGCTTTAATCACATATGGGATCAGGTTTGTACCACCACATATCATGACTTGACAAATTAAGTAAACACTGCTTTAATCACATATTGGATCTGGTTTGTACCACCACATATCATGACTTGACAAATTAAGTAAACACTGCTTCATCACAAATGTGATCTGGTTTGTACCACCACATATCATGACTTGACAAATTAAGTAAACATTGCTTTAATCACATATTGGATCTGGTTTGTACCACCACATATCATGACTTGACAAATTAAGTAAACACAGGTTTAATCACATATGTGATCTGGTTTGTACCGCCACATATCATGACTTAACAAATTAAGTAAACACAGGTTTAATCACATATGGGATCTGGTTTGTACCACCAGTCCACCACATATCATGACTTGACAAATTAAGTAAACACTGCTTTAATCACATATGGGATCTGGTTTGTACCACCACATATCATGACTTGACAAATTAAGTAAACACTGCTTTAATCACATATTGGATCTGGTTTGTACCACCACATATCATGACTTGACAAATTAAGTAAACATTGCTTTAATCACATATTGGATCTGGTTTGTACCACCACATATCATGACTTGACAAATTAAGTAAACACTGCTTTAATCACATATTGGATCTGGTTTGTACCACCACATATCATGACTTGACAAATTAAGTAAACACAGCTTTAATCACATATTGGATCTGGTTTGTACCACCACATATCATGACTTGACAAATTAAGTAAACACTGCTTTAATCACATATTGGATCTGGTTTGTACCACCACATATCATGACTTGACAAATTAAGTAAACACTGCTTTAATCACATATTGGATCTGGTTTGTACCACCACATATCATGACTTGACAAATTAAGTAAACACTGCTTTAATCACATATTGGATCTGGTTTGTACCACCACATATCATGACTTGACAAATTAAGTAAACACTGCTTTAATCACATATTGGATCTGGTTTGTACCACCACATATCATGACTTGACAAATTAAGTAAACACTGCTTTAATCACATATTGGATCTGGTTTGTACCACCACATATCATGAGTTGACAAATTAAGTAAACACTGCTTTAATCACATATGGGATCAGGTTTGTACCACCACATATCATGACTTGACAAATTAAGTAAACACTGCTTTAATCACATATTGGATCTGGTTTGTACCACCACATATCATGACTTGACAAATTAAGTAAACACTGCTTTAATCACATATTGGATCTGGTTTGTACCACCACATATCATGACTTGACAAATTAAGTAAACATTGCTTTAATCACATATTGGATCTGGTTTGTACCACCACATATCATGACTTGACAAATTAAGTAAACACAGGTTTAATCACATATGTGATCTGGTTTGTACCGCCACATATCATGACTTAACAAATTAAGTAAACACAGGTTTAATCACATATGGGATCTGGTTTGTACCACCAGTCCACCACATATCATGACTTGACAAATTAAGTAAACACTGCTTTAATCACATATGGGATCTGGTTTGTACCACCACATATCATGACTTGACAAATTAAGTAAACACTGCTTTAATCACATATTGGATCTGGTTTGTACCACCACATATCATGACTTGACAAATTAAGTAAACACTGCTTTAATCACATATTGGATCTGGTTTGTACCACCACATATCATGACTTGACAAATTAAGTAAACACTGCTTTAATCATATATGGGATCTGGTTTGTACCACCACATATCATGACTTGACAAATTAAGTAAACACTGCTTTAATCACATATTGGATCTGGTTTGTACCACCACATATCATGACTTGACAAATTAAGTAAACACAGCTTTAATCACATATGGGATCTGGTTTGTACCACCACATATCATGACTTGACAAATTAAGTAAACACTGCTTTAATCACATATTGGATCTGGTTTGTACCACCACATATCATGACTTGACAAATTAAGTAAACACTGCTTTAATCACATATTGGATCTGGTTTGTACCACCACATATCATGACTTGACAAATTAAGTAAACACAGCTTTAATCACATATTGGATCTGGTTTGTACCACCACATATCATGACTTGACAAATTAAGTAAACACTGCTTTAATCATATATGGGATCTGGTTTGTACCACCACATATCATGACTTGACAAATTAAGTAAACACTGCTTTAATCACATATTGGATCTGGTTTGTACCACCACATATCATGACTTGACAAATTAAGTAAACACAGCTTTAATCACATATGGGATCTGGTTTGTACCACCACATATCATGACTTGACAAATTAAGTAAACACTGCTTTAATCACATATTGGATCTGGTTTGTACCACCACATATCATGACTTGACAAATTAAGTAAACACTGCTTTAATCACATATTGGATCTGGTTTGTACCACCACATATCATGACTTGACAAATTAAGTAAACACTGCTTTAATCACATATTGGATCTGGTTTGTACCACCACATATCATGACTTGACAAATTAAGTAAACACTGCTTTAATCACATATTGGATCTGGTTTGTACCACCACATATCATGACTTGACAAATTAAGTAAACACTGCTTTAATCACATATTGGATCTGGTTTGTACCACCACATATCATGACTTGACAAATTAAGTAAACACTGCTTTAATCACATATTGGATCTGGTTTGTACCACCACATATCATGACTTGACAAATTAAGTAAACACAGCTTTAATCACATATTGGATCTGGTTTGTACCGCCACATATCATGACTTGACAAATTAAGTAAACACTGCTTTAATCACATATAGAATCTGGTTTGTACCACCACATATCATGACTTGACAAATTAAGTAAACACAGCTTTAATCACATATTGGATCTGGTTTGTACCACCACATATCATGACTTGACAAATTAAGTAAACACTGCTTTAATCACATATTGGATCTGGTTTGTACCACCACATATCATGACTTGACAAATTAAGTAAACACTGCTTTAATCACATATATGGGATCTGGTTTGTACCACCACATATCATGACTTGACAAATTAAGTAAACACTGCTTTAATCACATATTGGATCTGGTTTGTACCACCACATATCATGACTTGACAAATTAAGTAAACACTGCTTTAATCACAAATTGGATCTGGTTTGTACCACCACATATCATGACTTGACAAATTAAGTAAACACTGCTTTAATCACATATTGGATCTGGTTTGTACCACCACATATCATGACTTGACAAATTAAGTAAACATTGCTTTAATCACATATTGGATCTGGTTTGTACCACCACATATCATGACTTGACAAATTAAGTAAACACTGCTTTAATCACATATGGGATCTGGTTTGTACCACCACATATCATGACTTGACAAATTAAGTAAACTCTGCTTTAATCACAAATTGGATCTGGTTTGTACCACCACATATCATGACTTGACAAATTAAGTAAACACTGCTTTAATCACATATTGGATCTGGTTTGTACCACCACATATCATGACTTGACAAATTAAGTAAACACTGCTTTAATCACATATATGGGATCTGGTTTGTACCACCACATATCATGACTTGACAAATTAAGTAAACACTGCTTTAATCACATATTGGATCTGGTTTGTACCACCACATATCATGACTTGACAAATTAAGTAAACATTGCTTTAATCACATATAGGATCTGGTTTGTACCACCACATATCATGACTTGACAAATTAAGTAAACACTGCTTTAATCACATATGGGATCAGGTTTGTACCACCACATATCATGACTTGACAAATTAAGTAAACACTGCTTTAATCACATATGGGATCAGGTTTGTACCACCACATATCATGACTTGACAAATTAAGTAAACACTGCTTTAATCACATATTGAATCTGGTTTGTACCACCACATATCATGACTTGACAAATTAAGTAAACACTGCTTTAATCACATATTGGATCTGGTTTGTACCACCACATATCATGACTTGACAAATTAAGTAAACACTGCTTTAATCACATATTGGATCTGGTTTGTACCACCACATATCATGACTTGACAAATTAAGTAAACACTGCTTTAATCACAAATGTGATCTGGTTTGTACCACCACATATCATGACTTGACAAATTAGGTAAACACTGCTTTAATCACATATTGGATCTGGTTTGTACCACCACATATCATGACTTGACAAATTAAGTAAACATTGCTTTAATCACATATTGGATCTGGTTTGTACCACCACATATCATGACTTGACAAATTAAGTAAACACAGGTTTAATCACATATGTGATCTGGTTTGTACCGCCACATATCATGACTTGACAAATTAAGTAAACACAGCTTTAATCACAAATGTGATCTGGTTTGTACCACCACATATCATGACTTGACAAATTAGGTAAACACTGCTTTAATCACATATAGGATCTGGTTTGTACCACCGCATATCATGACTTGACAAATTAAGTAAACACTGCTTTAATCACATATTGGATCTGGTTTGTACCACCACATATCATGACTTGACAAATTAAGTAAACACTGCTTTAATCACATATGGGATCTGGTTTGTACCACCACATATCATGACTTGACAAATTAAGTAAACACTGCTTTAATCACATATTGGATCTGGTTTGTACCACCGCATATCATGACTTGACAAATTAAGTAAACATTGCTTTAATCACATATTGGATCTGGTTTGTACCACCACATATCATGACTTGACAAATTAAGTAAACACTGCTTTAATCATATATGGGATCTGGTTTGTACCACCACATATCATGACTTGACAAATTAAGTAAACACTGCTTTAATCACATATTGGATCTGGTTTGTACCACCACATATCATGACTTGACAAATTAAGTAAACACTGCTTTAATCACATATTGGATCTGGTTTGTACCACCACATATCATGACTTGACAAATTAAGTAAACACTGCTTTAATCACAAATGTGATCTGGTTTGTACCACCACATATCATGACTTGACAAATTAAGTCAACACTGCTTTAATCACAAATGTGATCTGGTTTGTACCACCACATATCATGACTTGACAAGTTAAGTGAACACAGCTTTAATCACAAATGGGATCTGGTTTGTACCACCACATTTCATGACTTGACAAGTTCAGTAAACACAGCTTTAATCACATATGGGATCTGGTTTGTACCACCACATATCATGACTTGACAAATTAAGTAAACACAGCTTTAATCACATATGGGACCACAACATATCATGACATGACAAATTAAGTGAACACAGCTTTAATCACATATGGGATCTGGTTTGTACCACCACATATCATGACATGACAAATTAAGTGAACACTGCTTTAATCACATGGGATCTGGTTTGTACCACCACATATCATGACATGACAAATTAAGTGAACACTGCTTTAATCACAAATGTGATCTGGTTTGTACCACCACATATCATGACTTGACAAGTTAAGTGAACACAGCTTTAATTGCAAATGGGATCTGGTTTGTACCACCACATATCATGACTTGACAAATTAAGTAAACACAGCTTTAATCACATATGGGATCTGGTTTGTACCACCACATATCATGACATGACAAATTAAGTGAACACTGCTTTAATCACAAATGTGATCTGGTTTGTACCACCACATATCATAACTTGACAAATTAAGTGAACACAGCTTTAATCACATATAAGATTAGGTTTGTACCACCACATATGAGTTGACAAATTAAGTAAACACTGCTTTAATCACATATGGGATCTGGTTTGTACCACCACATATCATGACTTGACAAGCTAAGTAAACACAGCTTTAATCACATATGGGATCTGGTTTGTACCACCACATATCATGACTTGACAAATTAAGTAAACACTGCTTTAATCACATATGGGATCTGGTTTGCACCACCACATATCATGACTTGACAAGTTAAGTAAACACAGCTTTAACCACATATGAGATCAGGTTTGTACCACCACATATCATGACTTGACAAATTAAGTAAACACTGCCACATATGGGATCTGGTTTGCACCACCACATATCATGACTTGACAAATTAAGTAAACACAGCTTTTATCACATATCGGATCTGGTTTGTACCACCACATATCATGACTTCACAAATTAAGTAAACACTGCTTTCATCACAAATGTGATCTGGTTTGTACCACCACATATCATGACTTGACAAATTAAGTAAACACTGCTTTAATCACAAATGTGATCTGGTTTGTACCACCACATATCATGACTTGACAAGTTAAGTGAACACAGCTTTAATCACAAATGGGATCTGGTTTGTACCACCACATATCATGACTTGACAAGTTCAGTAAACACAGCTTTAATCACATATGGGATCTGGTTTGTACCACCACATATCATGACTTCACAAATTAAGTAAACACAGCTTTAATCACATATGGGATCTGGTTTGTACCACGACATATCATGAGATGACAAATTAAGTGAACACTGCTTTAATCACATATAGGATCTGGTTTGTACCACCACATATCATGACATGACAAATTAAGTGAACACAGCTTTAATCACAAATGTGATCAGGTTTGTATCACCACATATCATGACTTGACAAGTTAAGTGAACACAGCTTTAATCACAAATGGGATCTGGTTTGTACCACCACATATCATGACTTGACAAGTTAAGTGAACACAGCTTTAATCACAAATGGGATCTGGTTTGTACCACCACATATCTTGAGTTGACAAATTAAGTAAACACAGCTTTAATCACAAATGTGATCTGGTTTGTACCACCACATATCATTAGTTGACAAATTAAGTAAACACTGCTTTAATCACATGGGATCTGGTTTGTACCACCACATATCATGACTTGACAAATTAAGTAAACACAGCTTAAATCACATATAGGATCTGGTTTGTACCACCACATATCATGACTTGACAAGTTAAGTGAACACAGCTTTAATCACAAATGTGATCTGGTTTGTACCACCACATATCATGACTTGACAAATTAAGTAAACACAGTTTTAATCACAAATGTGATCTGGTTTGCACCACCACATATCATGACTTGACAAATTAAGTAAACACTGCTTTAATCACATATTGGATCTGGTTTTTACCACCAGTCCATCACATATCATGACTTGACAAATTAAGTAAACACTGCTTTAATCACATATGAGATCAGGTTTGTACCACCACATATCATGACTTGACAAATTAAGTAAACACAGCTTTAATCACATATGGGATCTGGTTTGTACCACCGGTCCACCACATATCATGACTTGACAAATTAAGTAAACACAGCTTTAATCACATATGGGATCTGGTTTGCACCACCACATATCATGACTTGACAAATTAAGTAAACACTGCTTAATCACAAATGTGATCAGGTTTGTACCACCACATATCATGACTTGACAAATAAAGTAAACACAGCTTTAATCATATATGGGATCTGGTTTTTACCACCACATATCATCACTTGACAAATTAAGTAAACACTGCTTAATCACAAATGTGATCTGGTTTGTACCACCACATATCATGACGACAAATTAAGTAAACACAGTTTTAATCACAAATGTGATCTGGTTTGCACCACCACATATCATGAGTTGACAAATTAAGTATACACTGCTTTAATCACATATGGGATCTGGTTTGTACCACTAGTCCACCACATATCATGACCTGACAAATTAAGTAAACACTGCTTTAATCACATATGGGATCTGGTTTGTACCACCACATATCATGACGACAAATTAAGTAAACACTGCTTTAATCACATATGAGATCAGGTTTGTACCACTACATATCATGACTTGACAAATTAAGTAAACACTGCTTTAATCACAAATGTGATCTGGTTTGTACCACCACATATCATGACTTGACAAATTAGGTAAACACAGCTTTTATCACATATGGTATCTGGTTTGTACCACCACATATCATGACATGACAAATTAAGTAAACACAGCTTTAATCACATATGAGATCAGATTTGTACCACCACGTATCATGACATGACAAATTAAATTAACACAGCTTTAATCACATATGGGATCTGGTTTGTACCACCACATATCATGACTTGACAAATTAAATGAACACAGCTTTAATCACATATGAGATCAGGTTTGTACCACCACATATCATGACTTGACAAATTAGGTAAACACAGTTTTAATCACAAATGTGATCTGGTTTGTACCACCACATATCATGACATGACAAATTAAGTAAACACTGCTTTAATCACATATAGTATCTGGTTTGTACCACCACATATCATGACTTGACAAGTTAAGTGAACACAGCTTTAATCACAAATGTGATCTGGTTTGTACCACCACATATCATGACTTGACAAATTAAGTAAACACAGTTTTAATCACAAATGTGATCTGGTTTGCACCACCACATATCATGACTTGACAAATTAAGTAAACACTGCTTTAATCACATATTGGATCTGGTTTGTACCACCACATATCATGACTTGACAAATTAAGTAAACACAGCTTTAATCACATATGGGATCTGGTTTGTACCACCGGTCCACCACATATCATGACTTGACAAATTAAGTAAACACAGCTTTAATCACATATGGGATCTGGTTTGCACCACCACATATCATGACTTGACAAATTAAGTAAACACTGCTTAATCACAAATGTGATCTGGTTTGTACCACCACATATCATGACTTGACAAATAAAGTAAACACAGCTTTAATCATATATGGGATCTGGTTTTTACCACCACATATCATGACTTGACAAATTAAGTAAACACAGCTTAATCACAAATGTGATCTGGTTTGTACCACCACATATCATGACGACAAATTAAGTAAACACAGTTTTAATCACAAATGTGATCTGGTTTGCACCACCACATATCATGAGTTGACAAATTCAGTATACACTGCTTTAATCACATATGGGATCTGGTTTGTACCACCAGTCCACCACATATCATGACCTGACAAATTAAGTAAACACTGCTTTAATCACATATGAGATCAGGTTTGTACCACCACATATCATGACTTGACAAATTAAGTAAACACTGCTTAATCACAAATGTGATCTGGTTTGTACCACCACATCTCATGACTTGACAAATAAAGTAAACACAGCTTTAATCATATATGGGATCTGGTTTTTACCACCAGATATCATGACTTGACAAATTAAGTAAACACTGCTTAATCACAAATGTGATCTGGTTTGTACCACCACATATCATGACGACAAATTAAGTAAACACAGTTTTTATCACATATGGGATCTGGTTTGTACCACCACATATCATGACGACAAATTAAGTAAACACTGCTTTAATCACATATGAGATCAGGTTTGTACCACTACATATCATGACTTGACAAATTAAGTAAACACTGCTTTAATCACAAATGTGATCTGGTTTGTACCACCACATATCATGACTTGACAAATTAGGTAAACACAGCTTTTATCACATATGGTATCTGGTTTGTACCACCACATATCATGACATGACAAATTAAGTAAACACAGCTTTAATCACATATGAGATCAGATTTGTACCACCACATATCATGACATGACAAATTAAATTAACACAGCTTTAATCACATATGGGATCTGGTTTGTACCACCACATATCATGACTTGACAAATTAAATGAACACAGCTTTAATCACATATGAGATCAGGTTTGTACCACCACATATCATGACTTGACAAATTAGGTAAACACAGTTTTAATCACAAATGTGATCTGGTTTGCACCACCACATATCATGACTTGACAAATTAAGTAAACATTGCTTTAATCACATATTGGATCTGGTTTTTACCACCAGTCCGTCACATATCATGACATGACAAATTAAGTAAACACAGCTTTAATCACATATGAGATCAGGTTTGTACCACCACATATCATGACTTGACAAATTAATTAACACAGCTTTAATCACATATGGGATCTGGTTTGTACCACCGGTCCACCACATATCATGACTTGACAAATTAAGTAAACACAGCTTTAATCACATATGGGATCTGGTTTGCACCACCACATATCATGACTTGACAAATTAAGTAAACACTGCTTTAATCACATATTGGATCTGGTTTGTACCACCACATATCATGACTTGACAAATTAAGTAAACACTGCTTTAATCACATATTGGATCTGGTTTGCACCACCACATATCATGACTTGACAAATTAAGTAAACACTGCTTTAATCACATATGGGATCAGGTTTGTACCACCACATATCATGACTTGACAAATTAAGTAAACTCATCTTAATCACAAATGTGATCTGGTTTGTACCACCACATATCATGACTTGACAAATAAAGTAAACACAGCTTTAATCATATATGGGATCTGGTTTTTACCACCACATATCATGACTTGACAAATTAAGTAAACACTGCTTAATCACAAATGTGATCTGGTTTGTACCACCACATATCATGACGACAAATTAAGTAAACACAGTTTTAATCACAAATGTGATCTGGTTTGCACCACCACATATCATGAGTTGACAAATTAAGTAAACACTGCTTTAATCACATATGGGATCTGGTTTGTACCACCAGTCCACCACATATCATGACATGACAAATTAAGTAAACACTGCTTTAATCACGTATGAGATCAGGTTTGTACCACCACATATCATGACTTGACAAATTAAGTAAACACAGCTTTAATCACATATGGGATCTGGTTTGTACCACCGGTCCACCACATATCATGACTTGACAAATGAAGTAAACACAGCTTTAATCACATATGGGATCTGGTTTGCACCACCACATATCATGACTTGACAAATTAAGTAAACACTGCTTAATCACAAATGTGATCTGGTTTGTACCACCACATATCATGACTTGACAAATAAAGTAAACACAGCTTTAATCATATATGGGATCTGGTTTTTACCACCACATATCATGACTTGACAAATTAAGTAAACACTGCTTAATCACAAATGTGATCTGGTTTGTACCACCACATATCATGACTTGACAAATTAAGTAAACACAGTTTTTATCACATATGGGATCTGGTTTGTACCATCACATATCATGACGACAAATTAAGTAAACACTGCTTTAATCACATATGAGATCAGGTTTGTACCACCACATATCATGACTTGACAAATTAAGTAAACACTGCTTTAATCACAAATGTGATCTGGTTTGTACCACCACATATCATGACTTGACAAATTAGGTAAACACAGCTTTTATCACATATGGTATCTGGTTTGTACCACCACATATCATGACATGACAAATTAAGTAAACACAGCTTTAATCACATATGATATCAGGTTTGTACCACCACATATCATGACTTGACAAATTAAATTAACACAGCTTTAATCACATATGGGATCTGGTTTGTACCACCACATATCATGACTTGACAAATTAAATGAACACAGCTTTAATCACATATGAGATCAGGTTTGTACCACCACATATCATGACTTGACAAATTAAGTAAACACTGCTTTAATCACATATGGGATCTGTTTGTACCACCACATATCATGACATGACAAATTAAGTAAACACTGCTTTAATCACATATGAGATCTGGTTTGTACCACCACATATCATGACTTGACAAGTTAAGTGAACACAGCTTTAATCACAAATGTGATCAGGTTTGTACCACCACATATCATGACTTGACAAATTAAGTAAACACTGCTTTAATCACAAATGTGATTTGGTTTGCACCACCACATATCATGACTTGACAAATTATATCACTGCTTTAATCACATATGGAAACTGGTTGGCACCATCACATATCATGACTTGACAAATTAAGTAAACACTGCTTTAATCACATATGGGATCTGGTTTGTACCTTCACATATCATGATTTGACAAATTAAGTAAACACTGCTTTAATCACATATGGGATCTGGTTTGTACCACCACATATCATGACTTGACAAATTAAGTAAACACAGCTTTAATCATATATGGGATCTGGTTTGTACAACCACATATCATGACTTGACAAATAAATTAACACTGCTTTAATCCCATATGGGATCTGGTTTGTACCACCACATATCATGACTTGACAAATTAAGATGGGATCTTGTTTGTACCACCACATATCATGAGTTGACAAGTTCAGTAAACACTGCTTTAATCACATATGGGATCTGGTTTGTACCACCACATATCATGACTTGACAAATTAAGTGAACACTTCTTTAACCACATATGGGATCAGGTTTGTACCACCACATATCATGACTTGACAAATTAAGTGAACACTTCTTTAACCACATATTGGATCAGGTTTGTACCACCACATATCATGACTTGACAAATTAAGTAAACACTGCTTTAATCACATGTGATCTGGTTTGTACCACCACATATCATGAGTTGACAAATTAAGTAAACACTGCTTTAATCACATATTGGATCTGGTTTGTACCACCACATATCATGACTTGACAAATTAAGTAAACACAGCTTTAATCACATATGGGATCTGGTTTGTACCACCACATATCATGACTTGACAAATTAAGTAAACACAGCTTTAATCACATATGGGATCTGGTTTGTACCACCACATATCATGACTTGACAAATTAAGTAAACACAGCTTTAATCATATATGGGATCTGGTTTGTACCACCACATATCATGACTTGACAAATAAATTAACACTGCTTTAATCCCATATGGGATCTGGTTTGTACCACCACATATCATGACTTGACAAATTAAGATGGGATCTTGTTTGTACCACCACATATCATGAGTTGACAAGTTCAGTAAACACTGCTTTAATCACATATGGGATCTGGTTTGTACCACCACATATCATGACTTGACAAATTAAGTGAACACTTCTTTAACCACATATGGGATCAGGTTTGTACCACCACATATCATGACTTGACAAATTAAGTGAACACTTCTTTAACCACATATTGGATCAGGTTTGTACCACCACATATCATGACTTGACAAATTAAGTAAACACTGCTTTAATCACATGTGATCTGGTTTGTACCACCACATATCATGAGTTGACAAATTAAGTAAACACTGCTTTAATCACATATTGGATCTGGTTTGTACCACCACATATCATGACTTGACAAATTAAGTAAACACTGCTTTAATCACATATTGGATCTGGTTTGTACCACCACATATCATGACTTGACAAATTAAGTAAACACTGCTTTAATCACATATTGGATCTGGTTTGTACCACCACATATCATGACTTGACAAATTAAGTAAACACTGCTTTAATCACATATTGGATCTGGTTTGTACCACCACATATCATGACTTGACAAATTAAGTAAACATTGCTTTAATCACATATTGGATCTGGTTTGTACCACCACATATCATGACTTGACAAATTAAGTAAACACTGCTTTAATCACATATTGGATCTGGTTTGTACCGCCACATATCATGACTTGACAAATTAAGTAAACACAGCTTTAATCACATATTGGATCTGGTTTGTACCACCACATATCATGACTTGACAAATTAAGTAAACACTGCTTTAATCACATATTGGATCTGGTTTGTACCACCACATATCATGACTTGACAAATTAAGTAAACACAGCTTTAATCACATATTGGATCTGGTTTGTACCACCACATATCATGACTTGACAAATTAAGTAAACATTGCTTTAATCACATATTGGATCTGGTTTGTACCACCACATATCATGACTTGACAAATTAAGTAAACATTGCTTTAATCACATATTGGATCTGGTTTGTACCACCACATATCATGACTTGACAAATTAAGTAAACACTGCTTTAATCACATATGGGATCTGGTTTGTACCGCCACATATCATGACTTGACAAATTAAGTAAACACTGCTTTAATCACATATTGGATCTGGTTTGTACCACCACATATCATGACTTGACAAATTAAGTAAACACTGCTTTAATCACATATTGGATCTGGTTTGTACCGCCACATATCATGACTTGACAAATTAAGTAAACACTGCTTTAATCACATATTGGATCTGGTTTGTACCGCCACATATCATGACTTGACAAATTAAGTAAACATTGCTTTAATCACATATTGGATCTGGTTTGTACCGCCACATATCATGACTTGACAAATTAAGTAAACACTGCTTTAATCACATATTGGATCTGGTTTGTACCACCACATATCATGACTTGACAAATTAAGTAAACACTGCTTTAATCACATATTGGATCTGGTTTGTACCACCACATATCATGACTTGACAAATTAAGTAAACACTGCTTTAATCACATATTGGATCTGATTTGTACCACCACATATCATGACTTGACAAATAAAGTAAACACTGCTTTAATCACATATTGGATCTGGTTTGTACCACCACATATCATGACTTGACAAATTAAGTAAACACAGCTTTAATCACAAATGTGATCTGGTTTGTACCACCACATATCATGACTTGACAAATTAAGTAAACATTGCTTTAATCACATATTGGATCTGGTTTGTACCACCACATATCATGACTTGACAAATTAAGTAAACACTGCTTTAATCACATATTGGATCTGATTTGTACCACCACATATCATGACTTGACAAATTAAGTAAACACTGCTTTAATCACATATTGGATCTGGTTTGTACCACCACATATCATGACTTGACAAATTAAGTAAACATTGCTTTAATCACATATTGGATCTGGTTTGTACCACCACATATCATGACTTGACAAATTAAGTAAACACTGCTTTAACCACATATTGGATCTGGTTTGTACCACCACATATCATGACTTGACAAATTAAGTAAACACTGCTTTAATCACATATTGGATCTGGTTTGTACCACCACATATCATGACTTGACAAATTAAGTAAACACTGCTTTAATCACATATTGGATCTGGTTTGTACCACCACATATCATGACTTGACAAATTAGGTAAACACTGCTTTAATCACATATTGGATCTGGTTTGTACCACCACATATCATGACTTGACAAATTAAGTAAACACAGCTTTAATCACAAATTGGATCTGGTTTGTACCACCACATATCATGACTTGACAAATTAAGTAAACACTGCTTTAATCACATATTGGATCTGGTTTGTACCACCACATATCATGACTTGACAAATTAAGTAAACACTGCTTTAATCATATATGGGATCTGGTTTGTACCACCACATATCATGACATGACAAATTAAGTAAACATTGCTTTAATCACATAATGGATCTGGTTTGTACCACCACATATCATGACTTGACAAATTAAGTAAACACTGCTTTAATCACATATTGGATCTGGTTTGTACCACCACATATCATGACTTGACAAATTAAGTAAACACAGCTTTAATCACATATTGGATCTGGTTTGTACCACCACATATCATGACTTGACAAATTAAGTAAACACAGCTTTAATCACATATTGGATCTGGTTTGTACCACCACATATCATGACTTGACAAATTAAGTAAACACTGCTTTAATCATATATGGGATCTGGTTTGTACCACCACATATCATGACATGACAAATTAAGTAAACATTGCTTTAATCACATATTGGATCTGGTTTGTACCACCACATATCATGACTTGACAAATTAAGTAAACACTGCTTTAATCACATATTGGATCTGGTTTGTACCACCACATATCATGACTTGACAAATTAAGTAAACACTGCTTTAATCACATATGGGATCTGGTTTGTACCACCACATATCATGACTTGACAAATTAAGTAAACACTGCTTTAATCACATATGGGATCTGGTTTGTACCACCACATATCATGACTTGACAAATTAAGTAAACACTGCTTTAATCACATATGGGATCAGGTTTGTACCACCACATATCATGACTTGACAAATTAAGTAAACATTGCTTTAATCACATATTGGATCTGGTTTGTACCACCACATATCATGACTTGACAAATTAAGTAAACACTGCTTTAATCACATATTGGATCAGGTTTGTACCACCACATATCATGACTTGACAAATTAAGTAAACACTGCTTTAATCATATATATGGGATCTGGTTTGTACCACCACATATCATGACTTGACAAATTAAATGAACACTGCTTTAATCACATATTGGATCTGGTTTGTACCACCACATATCATGACTTGACAAATTAAGTAAACACTGCTTTAATCACATATGGGATCTGGTTTGTACCACCACATATCATGACTTGACAAATTAAGTAAACACTGCTTTAATCATATATGGGATCTGGTTTGTACCACCACATATCATGACTTGACAAATTAAGTAAACACTGCTTTAATCACATATGGGATCAGGTTTGTACCACCACATATCATGACTTGACAAATTAAGTAAACACTGCTTTAATCACATATTGGATCTGGTTTGTACTACCACATATCATGACTTGACAAATTAAGTAAACACAGCTTTAATCACATATTGGATCTGGTTTGTACCACCACATATCATGACTTGACAAATTAAGTAAACACAGCTTTAATCACATATTGGATCTGGTTTGTACCACCACATATCATGACTTGACAAATTAAGTAAACACAGGTTTAATCACATATGTGATCTGGTTTGTACCGCCACATATCATGACTTAACAAATTAAGTAAACACAGGTTTAATCACATATGGGATCTGGTTTGTACCACCAGTCCACCACATATCATGACTTGACAAATTAAATGAACACTGCTTTAATCACATATGGGATCTGGTTTGTACCACCACATATCATGACTTGACAAATCAAGTAAACACAGGTTTAATCACATATGGGATCTGGTTTGTACCACCACATATCATGACTTGACAAATTTAGTAAACACAGGTTTAATCACATATGGGATCTGGTTTGTACCACCAGTCCACCACATATCATGACTTGACAAATTAAATGAACACTGCTTTAATCACATATGGGATCTGGTTTGTACCACCACATATCATGACTTGACAAATTAGGTAAACACAGTTTTAATCACAAATGTGATCTGGTTTGCACCACCACATATCATGACTTGACAAATTAAGTAAACATTGCTTTAATCACATATTGGATCTGGTTTTTACCACCAGTCCGTCACATATCATGACATGACAAATTAAGTAAACACAGCTTTAATCACATATGAGATCAGGTTTGTACCACCACATATCATGACTTGACAAATTAATTAACACAGCTTTAATCACATATGGGATCTGGTTTGTACCACCGGTCCACCACATATCATGACTTGACAAATTAAGTAAACACAGCTTTAATCACATATGGGATCTGGTTTGCACCACCACATATCATGACTTGACAAATTAAGTAAACTCATCTTAATCACAAATGTGATCTGGTTTGTACCACCACATATCATGACTTGACAAATAAAGTAAACACAGCTTTAATCATATATGGGATCTGGTTTTTACCACCACATATCATGACTTGACAAATTAAGTAAACACTGCTTAATCACAAATGTGATCTGGTTTGTACCACCACATATCATGACGACAAATTAAGTAAACACAGTTTTAATCACAAATGTGATCTGGTTTGCACCACCACATATCATGAGTTGACAAATTAAGTAAACACTGCTTTAATCACATATGGGATCTGGTTTGTACCACCAGTCCACCACATATCATGACATGACAAATTAAGTAAACACTGCTTTAATCACGTATGAGATCAGGTTTGTACCACCACATATCATGACTTGACAAATTAAGTAAACACAGCTTTAATCACATATGGGATCTGGTTTGTACCACCGGTCCACCACATATCATGACTTGACAAATGAAGTAAACACAGCTTTAATCACATATGGGATCTGGTTTGCACCACCACATATCATGACTTGACAAATTAAGTAAACACTGCTTAATCACAAATGTGATCTGGTTTGTACCACCACATATCATGACTTGACAAATAAAGTAAACACAGCTTTAATCATATATGGGATCTGGTTTTTACCACCACATATCATGACTTGACAAATTAAGTAAACACTGCTTAATCACAAATGTGATCTGGTTTGTACCACCACATATCATGACTTGACAAATTAAGTAAACACAGTTTTTATCACATATGGGATCTGGTTTGTACCATCACATATCATGACGACAAATTAAGTAAACACTGCTTTAATCACATATGAGATCAGGTTTGTACCACCACATATCATGACTTGACAAATTAAGTAAACACTGCTTTAATCACAAATGTGATCTGGTTTGTACCACCACATATCATGACTTGACAAATTAGGTAAACACAGCTTTTATCATATATGGTATCTGGTTTGTACCACCACATATCATGACATGACAAATTAAGTAAACACAGCTTTAATCACATATGATATCAGGTTTGTACCACCACATATCATGACTTGACAAATTAAATTAACACAGCTTTAATCACATATGGGATCTGGTTTGTACCACCACATATCATGACTTGACAAATTAAATGAACACAGCTTTAATCACATATGAGATCAGGTTTGTACCACCACATATCATGACTTGACAAATTAAGTAAACACTGCTTTAATCACATATGGGATCTGTTTGTACCACCACATATCATGACATGACAAATTAAGTAAACACTGCTTTAATCACATATGAGATCTGGTTTGTACCACCACATATCATGACTTGACAAGTTAAGTGAACACAGCTTTAATCACAAATGTGATCAGGTTTGTACCACCACATATCATGACTTGACAAATTAAGTAAACACTGCTTTAATCACAAATGTGATTTGGTTTGCACCACCACATATCATGACTTGACAAATTATATCACTGCTTTAATCACATATGGAAACTGGTTGGCACCATCACATATCATGACTTGACAAATTAAGTAAACACTGCTTTAATCACATATGGGATCTGGTTTGTACCTTCACATATCATGATTTGACAAATTAAGTAAACACTGCTTTAATCACATATGGGATCTGGTTTGTACCACCACATATCATGACTTGACAAATTAAGTAAACACAGCTTTAATCATATATGGGATCTGGTTTGTACAACCACATATCATGACTTGACAAATAAATTAACACTGCTTTAATCCCATATGGGATCTGGTTTGTACCACCACATATCATGACTTGACAAATTAAGATGGGATCTTGTTTGTACCACCACATATCATGAGTTGACAAGTTCAGTAAACACTGCTTTAATCACATATGGGATCTGGTTTGTACCACCACATATCATGACTTGACAAATTAAGTGAACACTTCTTTAACCACATATGGGATCAGGTTTGTACCACCACATATCATGACTTGACAAATTAAGTGAACACTTCTTTAACCACATATTGGATCAGGTTTGTACCACCACATATCATGACTTGACAAATTAAGTAAACACTGCTTTAATCACATGTGATCTGGTTTGTACCACCACATATCATGAGTTGACAAATTAAGTAAACACTGCTTTAATCACATATTGGATCTGGTTTGTACCACCACATATCATGACTTGACAAATTAAGTAAACACAGCTTTAATCACATATGGGATCTGGTTTGTACCACCACATATCATGACTTGACAAATTAAGTAAACACAGCTTTAATCACATATGGGATCTGGTTTGTACCACCACATATCATGACTTGACAAATTAAGTAAACACAGCTTTAATCATATATGGGATCTGGTTTGTACCACCACATATCATGACTTGACAAATAAATTAACACTGCTTTAATCCCATATGGGATCTGGTTTGTACCACCACATATCATGACTTGACAAATTAAGATGGGATCTTGTTTGTACCACCACATATCATGAGTTGACAAGTTCAGTAAACACTGCTTTAATCACATATGGGATCTGGTTTGTACCACCACATATCATGACTTGACAAATTAAGTGAACACTTCTTTAACCACATATGGGATCAGGTTTGTACCACCACATATCATGACTTGACAAATTAAGTGAACACTTCTTTAACCACATATTGGATCAGGTTTGTACCACCACATATCATGACTTGACAAATTAAGTAAACACTGCTTTAATCACATGTGATCTGGTTTGTACCACCACATATCATGAGTTGACAAATTAAGTAAACACTGCTTTAATCACATATTGGATCTGGTTTGTACCACCACATATCATGACTTGACAAATTAAGTAAACACTGCTTTAATCACATATTGGATCTGGTTTGTACCACCACATATCATGACTTGACAAATTAAGTAAACACTGCTTTAATCACATATTGGATCTGGTTTGTACCACCACATATCATGACTTGACAAATTAAGTAAACACTGCTTTAATCACATATTGGATCTGGTTTGTACCACCACATATCATGACTTGACAAATTAAGTAAACATTGCTTTAATCACATATTGGATCTGGTTTGTACCACCACATATCATGACTTGACAAATTAAGTAAACACTGCTTTAATCACATATTGGATCTGGTTTGTACCGCCACATATCATGACTTGACAAATTAAGTAAACACAGCTTTAATCACATATTGGATCTGGTTTGTACCACCACATATCATGACTTGACAAATTAAGTAAACACTGCTTTAATCACATATTGGATCTGGTTTGTACCACCACATATCATGACTTGACAAATTAAGTAAACACAGCTTTAATCACATATTGGATCTGGTTTGTACCACCACATATCATGACTTGACAAATTAAGTAAACATTGCTTTAATCACATATTGGATCTGGTTTGTACCACCACATATCATGACTTGACAAATTAAGTAAACATTGCTTTAATCACATATTGGATCTGGTTTGTACCACCACATATCATGACTTGACAAATTAAGTAAACACAGCTTTAATCACATATGGGATCTGGTTTGTACCACCACATATCATGACTTGACAAATTAAGTAAACACTGCTTTAATCACATATTGGATCTGGTTTGTACCACCACATATCATGACTTGACAAATTAAGTAAACACTGCTTTAATCACATATTGGATCTGGTTTGTACCGCCACATATCATGACTAAACAAATTAAGTAAACACTGCTTTAATCACATATTGGATCTGGTTTGTACCGCCACATATCATGACTTGACAAATTAAGTAAACATTGCTTTAATCACATATTGGATCTGGTTTGTACCGCCACATATCATGACTTGACAAATTAAGTAAACACAGCTTTAATCACATATTGGATCTGGTTTGTACCACCACATATCATGACTTGACAAATTAAGTAAACACAGCTTTAATCACATATTGGATCTGGTTTGTACCACCACATATCATGACTTGACAAATTAAGTAAACACTGCTTTAATCACATATTGGATCTGATTTGTACCACCACATATCATGACTTGACAAATAAAGTAAACACTGCTTTAATCACATATTGGATCTGGTTTGTACCACCACATATCATGACTTGACAAATTAAGTAAACACAGCTTTAATCACAAATGTGATCTGGTTTGTACCACCACATATCATGACTTGACAAATTAAGTAAACATTGCTTTAATCACATATTGGATCTGGTTTGTACCACCACATATCATGACTTGACAAATTAAGTAAACACTGCTTTAATCACATATTGGATCTGATTTGTACCACCACATATCATGACTTGACAAATTAAGTAAACATTGCTTTAATCACATATTGGATCTGGTTTGTACCACCACATATCATGACTTGACAAATTAAGTAAACATTGCTTTAATCACATATTGGATCTGGTTTGTACCACCACATATCATGACTTGACAAATTAAGTAAACACTGCTTTAACCACATATTGGATCTGGTTTGTACCACCACATATCATGACTTGACAAATTAAGTAAACACTGCTTTAATCACATATTGGATCTGGTTTGTACCACCACATATCATGACTTGACAAATTAAGTAAACACTGCTTTAATCACATATTGGATCTGGTTTGTACCACCACATATCATGACTTGACAAATTAGGTAAACACTGCTTTAATCACATATTGGATCTGGTTTGTACCACCACATATCATGACTTGACAAATTAAGTAAACACAGCTTTAATCACAAATTGGATCTGGTTTGTACCACCACATATCATGACTTGACAAATTAAGTAAACACTGCTTTAATCACATATTGGATCTGGTTTGTACCACCACATATCATGACTTGACAAATTAAGTAAACACTGCTTTAATCATATATGGGATCTGGTTTGTACCACCACATATCATGACATGACAAATTAAGTAAACATTGCTTTAATCACATATTGGATCTGGTTTGTACCACCACATATCATGACTTGACAAATTAAGTAAACACTGCTTTAATCACATATTGGATCTGGTTTGTACCACCACATATCATGACTTGACAAATTAAGTAAACACAGCTTTAATCACATATTGGATCTGGTTTGTACCACCACATATCATGACTTGACAAATTAAGTAAACACAGCTTTAATCACATATTGGATCTGGTTTGTACCACCACATATCATGACTTGACAAATTAAGTAAACACTGCTTTAATCATATATGGGATCTGGTTTGTACCACCACATATCATGACATGACAAATTAAGTAAACATTGCTTTAATCACATATTGGATCTGGTTTGTACCACCACATATCATGACTTGACAAATTAAGTAAACACTGCTTTAATCACATATTGGATCTGGTTTGTACCACCACATATCATGACTTGACAAATTAAGTAAACACTGCTTTAATCACATATGGGATCTGGTTTGTACCACCACATATCATGACTTGACAAATTAAGTAAACACTGCTTTAATCATATATGGGATCTGGTTTGTACCACCACATATCATGACTTGACAAATTAAGTAAACACTGCTTTAATCACATATGGGATCAGGTTTGTACCACCACATATCATGACTTGACAAATTAAGTAAACATTGCTTTAATCACATATTGGATCTGGTTTGTACCACCACATATCATGACTTGACAAATTAAGTAAACACTGCTTTAATCACATATTGGATCAGGTTTGTACCACCACATATCATGACTTGACAAATTAAGTAAACACTGCTTTAATCATATATATGGGATCTGGTTTGTACCACCACATATCATGACTTGACAAATTAAATGAACACTGCTTTAATCACATATTGGATCTGGTTTGTACCACCACATATCATGACTTGACAAATTAAGTAAACACTGCTTTAATCACATATGGGATCTGGTTTGTACCACCACATATCATGACTTGACAAATTAAGTAAACACTGCTTTAATCATATATGGGATCTGGTTTGTACCACCACATATCATGACTTGACAAATTAAGTAAACACTGCTTTAATCACATATGGGATCAGGTTTGTACCACCACATATCATGACTTGACAAATTAAGTAAACACTGCTTTAATCACATATTGGATCTGGTTTGTACTACCACATATCATGACTTGACAAATTAAGTAAACACTGCTTTAATCACATATAGGATCTGGTTTGTACCACCACATATCATGACTTGACAAATTAAGTAAACACAGCTTTAATCACATATTGGATCTGGTTTGTACCACCACATATCATGACTTGACAAATTAAGTAAACACAGCTTTAATCACATATTGGATCTGGTTTGTACCACCACATATCATGACTTGACAAATTAAGTAAACACAGGTTTAATCACATATGTGATCTGGTTTGTACCGCCACATATCATGACTTAACAAATTAAGTAAACACAGGTTTAATCACATATGGGATCTGGCTTGTACCACCAGTCCACCACATATCATGACTTGACAAATTAAATGAACACTGCTTTAATCACATATGGGATCTGGTTTGTACCACCACATATCATGACTTGACAAATCAAGTAAACACAGGTTTAATCACATATGGGATCTGGTTTGTACCACCACATATCATGACTTGACAAATTTAGTAAACACAGGTTTAATCACATATGGGATCTGGTTTGTACCACCAGTCCACCACATATCATGACTTGACAAATTAAATGAACACTGCTTTAATCACATATGGGATCTGGTTTGTACCACCACATATCATGACTTGACAAGCTAAGTAAACACAGCTTTAATCACATATGGGATCTGGTTTCTACCACCACATATCATGACTTGACAAATTAAGATGGGATCTGGTTTGTACCACCACATATCATGACTTGACAAATTAAGTAAACACAGCTTTAATCACATACGGGATCAGGTTTGTACCACCACATATCATGACCTGACAAATTAAGTAAACACAGGTTTAATCACATATGGGATCTGGTTTGTACCACCAGTCCACCACATATCATGACTTGACAAATTAAATGAACACTGCTTTAATCACATATGGGATCTGGTTTGTACCACCACATATCATGACTTGACAAATTAAGTAAACACTGCTTAATCACAAATGTGATTTGGTTTGTACCACCACATATCATGACATGACAAATTAAGTAAACACTGTTTAATCACAAATGTGATCTGGTTTGTACCACCACATATCATGATTTGACAAATTAAGTAAACATAGCTGTAATAACATATGGGATCTGGTTTGTACCAACACATATCATGACTTGACAAATTAAGTAAACACAGCTTTCATCACATATGGTATCTGGTTTGTACCACCACATATCATGACTTGACAAATTAAGTAAACACAGGTTTTATCACATATGAGATCAGGTTTGTACCACCACATATCATGACTTGACAAATTAAGTAAACACTGCTTTAATCACAAATGTGATCTGGTTTGTACCACCACATATCATAACTTGACAAATTAAGTGAACACAGCTTTAATCACATATGAGATCAGGTTAGTACCACCACATATCATGACATGACAAATTAAGTAAACACTGCTTTAATCACAAATGTGATCTGGTTTGTACCACCACATATCATGACTTGACAAATTAAGTAAACACAGCTTTTATCACATATGTGATCTGGTTTGTACCACCACATATCATGACTTGACAAATTAAGTAAACACTGCTTTAATCACAAATGTGACCTGGTTTATACCACCACATATCATGACTTGACAAGTTAAGTGAACACAGCTTTAATCACAAATGGGATCTGGTTTGTACCACCACATTTCATGACTTGACAAGTTCAGTAAACACAGCTTTAATCACATATGGGATCTGGTTTGTACCACCACATATCATGACTTGACAAATTAAGTAAACACAGGTTTTATCACATATGAGATCAGGTTTGTACCACCACATATCATGACTTGACAAATTAAGTAAACACTGCTTTAATCACAAATGTGATCTGGTTTGTACCACCACATATCATAACTTGACAAATTAAGTGAACACAGCTTTAATCACATATGAGATCAGGTTTGTACCACCACATATGAGTTGACAAATTAAGTAAACACTGCTTTAATCACATATGGGATCTGGTTTGTACCACCACATATCATGACTTGACAAGTTAAGTAAACACAGTTTTAATCACATATGTGATCTGGTTTGTACCACCGCATATCATGACTTGACAAATTAAGTAAACACTGCTTTAATCACATATGGGATCTGGTTTGCACCACCACATATCATGACTTGACAAGTTAAGTAAACACAGCTTTAATCACATATGAGATCAGGTTAGTACCACCACATATCATGACATGACAAATTAAGTAAACACTGCTTTAATCACAAATGTGATCTGGTTTGTACCACCACATATCATGACTTGACAAATTAAGTAAACACAGCTTTTATTACATATGTGATCTGGTTTGTACCACCACATATCATGACTTGACAAATTAAGTAAACACTGCTTTAATCACAAATGTGACCTGGTTTGTACCACCACATATCATGACTTGACAAGTTTAGTGAACGCAGCTTTAATCACAAATGGGATCTGGTTTGTACCACCACATTTCATGACTTGACAAGTTCAGTAAACACAGCTTTAATCACATATGGGATCTGGTTTGTACCACCACATATCATGACTTGACAAATTAAGTAAACACAGCTTTAATCACATATGGGACCACAACATATCATGACATGACAAATTAAGTGAACACAGCTTTAATCACATATGGGATCTGGTTTGTACCACCACATATCATGACATGACAAATTAAGTGAACACTGCTTTAATCACATGGGATCTGGTTTGTACCACCACATATCATGACATGACAAATTAAGTGAACACTGCTTTAATCACAAATGTGATCTGGTTTGTACCACCACATATCATGACTTGACAAGTTAAGTGAACACAGCTTTAATTGCAAATGGGATCTGGTTTGTACCACCACATATCATGACTTGACAAATTAAGTAAACACAGCTTTAATCACATATGGGATCTGGTTTGTACCACCACATATCATGACATGACAAATTAAGTGAACACTGCTTTAATCACAAATGTGATCTGGTTTGTACCACCACATATCATAACTTGACAAATTAAGTGAACACAGCTTTAATCACATATAAGATTAGGTTTGTACCACCACATATGAGTTGACAAATTAAGTAAACACTGCTTTAATCACATATGGGATCTGGTTTGTACCACCACATATCATAACTTGACAAGCTAAGTAAACACAGCTTTAATCACATATGGGATCTGGTTTGTACCACCACATATCATGACTTGACAAATTAAGTAAACACTGCTTTAATCACATATGGGATCTGGTTTGCACCACCACATATCATGACTTGACAAGTTAAGTAAACACAGCTTTAACCACATATGAGATCAGGTTTGTACCACCACATATCATGACTTGACAAATTAAGTAAACACTGCCACATATGGGATCTGGTTTGCACCACCACATATCATGACTTGACAAATTAAGTAAACACAGCTTTTATCACATATCGGATCTGGTTTGTACCACCACATATCATGACTTCACAAATTAAGTAAACACTGCTTTCATCACAAATGTGATCTGGTTTGTACCACCACATATCATGACTTGACAAATTAAGTCAACACTGCTTTAATCACAAATGTGATCTGGTTTGTACCACCACATATCATGACTTGACAAGTTAAGTGAACACAGCTTTAATCACAAATGGGATCTGGTTTGTACCACCACATATCATGACTTGACAAGTTCAGTAAACACAGCTTTAATCACATATGGGATCTGGTTTGTACCACCACATATCATGACTTGACAAATTAAGTAAACACAGCTTTAATCACATATGGGATCTGGTTTGTACCACGACATATCATGACATGACAAATTAAGTGAACACTGCTTTAATCACATATAGGATCTGGTTTGTACCACCACATATCATGACATGACAAATTAAGTGAACACAGCTTTAATCACAAATGTGATCAGGTTTGTATCACCACATATCATGACTTGACAAGTTAAGTGAACACAGCTTTAATCACAAATGGGATCTGGTTTGTACCACCACATATCATGACTTGACAAGTTAAGTGAACACAGCTTTAATCACAAATGGGATCTGGTTTGTACCACCACATATCTTGAGTTGACAAATTAAGTAAACACAGCTTTAATCACAAATGTGATCTGGTTTGTACCACCACATATCATTAGTTGACAAATTAAGTAAACACTGCTTTAATCACATGGGATCTGGTTTGTACCACCACATATCATGACTTGACAAATTAAGTAAACACAGCTTAAATCACATATAGGATCTGGTTTGTACCACCACATATCATGACTTGACAAGTTAAGTGAACACAGCTTTAATCACAAATGTGATCTGGTTTGTACCACCACATATCATGACTTGACAAATTAAGTAAACACAGTTTTAATCACAAATGTGATCTGGTTTGCACCACCACATATCATGACTTGACAAATTAAGTAAACACAGCTTTAATCACATATGGGATCTGGTTTGCACCACCACATATCATGACTTGACAAATTAAGTAAACACAGCTTTAATCACATATGGGATCTGGTTTGCACCACCACATATCATGACTTGACAAATTAAGTAAACACTGCTTAATCACAAATGTGATCTGGTTTGTACCACCACATATCATGACTTGACAAATAAAGTAAACACAGCTTTAATCATATATGGGATCTGGTTTTTACCACCACATATCATCACTTGACAAATTAAGTAAACACTGCTTAATCACAAATGTGATCTGGTTTGTACCACCACATATCATGACGACAAATTAAGTAAACACAGTTTTAATCACAAATGTGATCTGGTTTGCACCACCACATATCATGAGTTGACAAATTAAGTATACACTGCTTTAATCACATATGGGATCTGGTTTGTACCACTAGTCCACCACATATCATGACCTGACAAATTAAGTAAACACTGCTTTAATCACATATGAGATCAGGTTTGTACCACCACATATCATGACTTGACAAATTAAGTAAACACTGCTTAATCACAAATGTGATCTGGTTTGTACCACCACATATCATGACTTGACAAATAAAGTAAACACAGCTTTAATCATATATGGGATCTGGTTTTTACCACCACATATCATGACTTGACAAATTAAGTAAACACTGCTTAATCACAAATGTGATCTGGTTTGTACCACCACATATCATGACGACAAATTAAGTAAACACAGTTTTTATCACATATGGGATCTGGTTTGTACCACCACATATCATGACGACAAATTAAGTAAACACTGCTTTAATCACATATGAGATCAGGTTTGTACCACTACATATCATGACTTGACAAATTAAGTAAACACTGCTTTAATCACAAATGTGATCTGGTTTGTACCACCACATATCATGACTTGACAAATTAGGTAAACACAGCTTTTATCACATATGGTATCTGGTTTGTACCACCACATATCATGACATGACAAATTAAGTAAACACAGCTTTAATCACATATGAGATCAGATTTGTACCACCACGTATCATGACATGACAAATTAAATTAACACAGCTTTAATCACATATGGGATCTGGTTTGTACCACCACATATCATGACTTGACAAATTAAATGAACACAGCTTTAATCACATATGAGATCAGGTTTGTACCACCACATATCATGACTTGACAAATTAGGTAAACACAGTTTTAATCACAAATGTGATCTGGTTTGTACCACCACATATCATGACATGACAAATTAAGTAAACACTGCTTTAATCACATATAGGATCTGGTTTGTACCACCACATATCATGACTTGACAAGTTAAGTGAACACAGCTTTAATCACAAATGTGATCTGGTTTGTACCACCACATATCATGACTTGACAAATTAAGTAAACACAGTTTTAATCACAAATGTGATCTGGTTTGCACCACCACATATCATGACTTGACAAATTAAGTAAACACTGCTTTAATCACATATTGGATCTGGTTTGTACCACCACATATCATGACTTGACAAATTAAGTAAACACAGCTTTAATCACATATGGGATCTGGTTTGTACCACCGGTCCACCACATATCATGACTTGACAAATTAAGTAAACACAGCTTTAATCACATATGGGATCTGGTTTGCACCACCACATATCATGACTTGACAAATTAAGTAAACACTGCTTAATCACAAATGTGATCTGGTTTGTACCACCACATATCATGACTTGACAAATAAAGTAAACACAGCTTTAATCATATATGGGATCTGGTTTTTACCACCACATATCATGACTTGACAAATTAAGTAAACACAGCTTAATCACAAATGTGATCTGGTTTGTACCACCACATATCATGACGACAAATTAAGTAAACACAGTTTTAATCACAAATGTGATCTGGTTTGCACCACCACATATCATGAGTTGACAAATTCAGTATACACTGCTTTAATCACATATGGGATCTGGTTTGTACCACCAGTCCACCACATATCATGACCTGACAAATTAAGTAAACACTGCTTTAATCACATATGAGATCAGGTTTGTACCACCACATATCATGACTTGACAAATTAAGTAAACACTGCTTAATCACAAATGTGATCTGGTTTGTACCACCACATCTCATGACTTGACAAATAAAGTAAACACAGCTTTAATCATATATGGGATCTGGTTTTTACCACCAGATATCATGACTTGACAAATTAAGTAAACACTGCTTAATCACAAATGTGATCTGGTTTGTACCACCACATATCATGACGACAAATTAAGTAAACACAGTTTTTATCACATATGGGATCTGGTTTGTACCACCACATATCATGACGACAAATTAAGTAAACACTGCTTTAATCACATATGAGATCAGGTTTGTACCACTACATATCATGACTTGACAAATTAAGTAAACACTGCTTTAATCACAAATGTGATCTGGTTTGTACCACCACATATCATGACTTGACAAATTAGGTAAACACAGCTTTTATCACATATGGTATCTGGTTTGTACCACCACATATCATGACATGACAAATTAAGTAAACACAGCTTTAATCACATATGAGATCAGATTTGTACCACCACATATCATGACATGACAAATTAAATTAACACAGCTTTAATCACATATGGGATCTGGTTTGTACCACCACATATCATGACTTGACAAATTAAATGAACACAGCTTTAATCACATATGAGATCAGGTTTGTACCACCACATATCATGACTTGACAAATTAGGTAAACACAGTTTTAATCACAAATGTGATCTGGTTTGCACCACCACATATCATGACTTGACAAATTAAGTAAACATTGCTTTAATCACATATTGGATCTGGTTTTTACCACCAGTCCGTCACATATCATGACATGACAAATTAAGTAAACACAGCTTTAATCACATATGAGATCAGGTTTGTACCACCACATATCATGACTTGACAAATTAATTAACACAGCTTTAATCACATATGGGATCTGGTTTGTACCACCGGTCCACCACATATCATGACTTGACAAATTAAGTAAACACAGCTTTAATCACATATGGGATCTGGTTTGCACCACCACATATCATGACTTGACAAATTAAGTAAACTCATCTTAATCACAAATGTGATCTGGTTTGTACCACCACATATCATGACTTGACAAATAAAGTAAACACAGCTTTAATCATATATGGGATCTGGTTTTTACCACCACATATCATGACTTGACAAATTAAGTAAACACTGCTTAATCACAAATGTGATCTGGTTTGTACCACCACATATCATGACGACAAATTAAGTAAACACAGTTTTAATCACAAATGTGATCTGGTTTGCACCACCACATATCATGAGTTGACAAATTAAGTAAACACTGCTTTAATCACATATGGGATCTGGTTTGTACCACCAGTCCACCACATATCATGACATGACAAATTAAGTAAACACTGCTTTAATCACATATGAGATCAGGTTTGTACCACTACATATCATGACTTGACAAATTAAGTAAACACTGCTTTAATCACAAATGTGATCTGGTTTGTACCACCACATATCATGACTTGACAAATTAAATGAACACAGCTTTAATCACATATGAGATCAGGTTTGTACCACCACATATCATGACTTGACAAATTAGGTAAACACAGTTTTAATCACAAATGTGATCTGGTTTGTACCACCACATATCATGACATGACAAATTAAGTAAACACTGCTTTAATCACATATAGGATCTGGTTTGTACCACCACATATCATGACTTGACAAGTTAAGTGAACACAGCTTTAATCACAAATGTGATCTGGTTTGTACCACCACATATCATGACTTGACAAATTAAGTAAACACAGTTTTAATCACAAATGTGATCTGGTTTGCACCACCACATATCATGACTTGACAAATTAAGTAAACACTGCTTTAATCACATATTGGATCTGGTTTGTACCACCACATATCATGACTTGACAAATTAAGTAAACACAGCTTTAATCACATATGGGATCTGGTTTGTACCACCGGTCCACCACATATCATGACTTGACAAATGAAGTAAACACAGCTTTAATCACATATGGGATCTGGTTTGCACCACCACATATCATGACTTGACAAATTAAGTAAACACTGCTTAATCACAAATGTGATCTGGTTTGTACCACCACATATCATGACTTGACAAATAAAGTAAACACAGCTTTAATCATATATGGGATCTGGTTTTTACCACCACATATCATGACTTGACAAATTAAGTAAACACTGCTTAATCACAAATGTGATCTGGTTTGTACCACCACATATCATGACTTGACAAATTAAGTAAACACAGTTTTTATCACATATGGGATCTGGTTTGTACCATCACATATCATGACGACAAATTAAGTAAACACTGCTTTAATCACATATGAGATCAGGTTTGTACCACCACATATCATGACTTGACAAATTAAGTAAACACTGCTTTAATCACAAATGTGATCTGGTTTGTACCACCACATATCATGACTTGACAAATTAGGTAAACACAGCTTTTATCACATATGGTATCTGGTTTGTACCACCACATATCATGACATGACAAATTAAGTAAACACAGCTTTAATCACATATGATATCAGGTTTGTACCACCACATATCATGACTTGACAAATTAAATTAACACAGCTTTAATCACATATGGGATCTGGTTTGTACCACCACATATCATGACTTGACAAATTAAATGAACACAGCTTTAATCACATATGAGATCAGGTTTGTACCACCACATATCATGACTTGACAAATTAAGTAAACACTGCTTTAATCACATATGGGATCTGTTTGTACCACCACATATCATGACATGACAAATTAAGTAAACACTGCTTTAATCACATATGAGATCTGGTTTGTACCACCACATATCATGACTTGACAAGTTAAGTGAACACAGCTTTAATCACAAATGTGATCAGGTTTGTACCACCACATATCATGACTTGACAAATTAAGTAAACACTGCTTTAATCACAAATGTGATTTGGTTTGCACCACCACATATCATGACTTGACAAATTATATCACTGCTTTAATCACATATGGAAACTGGTTTGCACCATCACATATCATGACTTGACAAATTAAGTAAACACTGCTTTAATCACATATGGGATCTGGTTTGTACCTTCACATATCATGATTTGACAAATTAAGTAAACACTGCTTTAATCACATATGGGATCTGGTTTGTACCACCACATATCATGACTTGACAAATTAAGTAAACACAGCTTTAATCATATATGGGATCTGGTTTGTACCACCACATATCATGACTTGACAAATAAATTAACACTGCTTTAATCCCATATGGGATCTGGTTTGTACCACCACATATCATGACTTGACAAATTAAGATGGGATCTTGTTTGTACCACCACATATCATGAGTTGACAAGTTCAGTAAACACTGCTTTAATCACATATGGGATCTGGTTTGTACCACCACATATCATGACTTGACAAATTAAGTGAACACTTCTTTAACCACATATGGGATCAGGTTTGTACCACCACATATCATGACTTGACAAATTAAGTGAACACTTCTTTAACCACATATTGGATCAGGTTTGTACCACCACATATCGTGACTTGACAAATTAAGTAAACACTGCTTTAATCACATGTGATCTGGTTTGTACCACCACATATCATGAGTTGACAAATTAAGTAAACACTGCTTTAATCACATATTGGATCTGGTTTGTACCACCACATATCATGACTTGACAAATTAAGTAAACACAGCTTTAATCACATATGGGATCTGGTTTGTACCACCACATATCATGACTTGACAAATTAAGTAAACACAGCTTTAATCACATATGGGATCTGGTTTGTACCACCACATATCATGACTTGACAAATTAAGTAAACACAGCTTTAATCATATATGGGATCTGGTTTGTACCACCACATATCATGACTTGACAAATAAATTAACACTGCTTTAATCCCATATGGGATCTGGTTTGTACCACCACATATCATGACTTGACAAATTAAGATGGGATCTTGTTTGTACCACCACATATCATGAGTTGACAAGTTCAGTAAACACTGCTTTAATCACATATGGGATCTGGTTTGTACCACCACATATCATGACTTGACAAATTAAGTGAACACTTCTTTAACCACATATGGGATCAGGTTTGTACCACCACATATCATGACTTGACAAATTAAGTGAACACTTCTTTAACCACATATTGGATCAGGTTTGTACCACCACATATCATGACTTGACAAATTAAGTAAACACTGCTTTAATCACATGTGATCTGGTTTGTACCACCACATATCATGAGTTGACAAATTAAGTAAACACTGCTTTAATCACATATTGGATCTGGTTTGTACCACCACATATCATGACTTGACAAATTAAGTAAACACTGCTTTAATCACATATTGGATCTGGTTTGTACCACCACATATCATGACTTGACAAATTAGGTAAACACAGCTTTAATCACATATTGGATCTGGTTTGCACCACCACATATCATGACTTGACAAATTAAGTAAACACTGCTTTAATCACATATGGGATCAGGTTTGTACCACCACATATCATGACTTGACAAATTAAGTAAACACTGCTTTAATCACATATGGGATCAGGTTTGTACCACCACATATCATGACTTGACAAATTAAGTAAACACTGCTTTAATCACATATTGGATCTGGTTTGTACCACCACATATCATGACTTGACAAATTAAGTAAACACTGCTTTAATCACATATTGGATCTGGTTTGTACCACCACATATCATGACTTGACAAATTAAGTAAACACTGCTTTAATCACATATAGAATCTGGTTTGTACCACCACATATCATGACTTGACAAATTAAGTAAACACAGCTTTAATCATATATGGGATCTGGTTTGTACCACCACATATCATGACTTGACAAATTAAGTAAATATTGCTTTAATCACATATTGGATCTGGTTTGTACCACCACATATCATGACTTGACAAATTAAGTAAACACTGCTTTAATCACATATTGGATCTGGTTTGTACCACCACATATCATGACTTGACAAATTAAGTAAACACTGCTTTAATCACATGTGATCTGGTTTGTACCACCACATATCATGAGTTGACAAATTAAATGAACATTGCTTTAATCACATATTGGATCTGGTTTGTACCACCACATGTCATGACTTGACAAATTAAGTAAACACTGCTTTAATTACATGTGATCTGGTTTGTACCACCACATATCATGACTTGACAAATTAAGTAAACATTGCTTTAATCACATATTGGATCTGGTTTGTACCACCACATGTCATGACTTGACAAATTAAGTAAACACTGCTTTAATCACATATGGGATCTGGTTTGTACCACCACATATCATGACTTGACAAATTAAGTAAACACTGCTTTAATCACATATTGGATCTGGTTTGTACCACCACATATCATGACTTGACAAATTAAGTAAACACTGCTTTAATCACATATGGGATCTGGTTTGTACCACCACATATCATGACTTGACAAATTAAGTAAACACTGCTTTAATTACATGTGATCTGGTTTGTACCACCACATATCATGAGTTGACAAATTAAATGAACATTGCTTTAATCACATATTGGATCTGGTTTGTACCACCACATATCATGACTTGACAAATTAAGTAAACACAGCTTTAATCACATATTGGATCTGGTTTGTACCACCACATATCATGACTTGACAAATTAAGTAAACATTGCTTTAATCACATATTGGATCTGGTTTGTACCACCACATATCATGAGTTGACAAATTAAATGAACATTGCTTTAATCACATATTGGATCTGGTTTGTACCACCACATATCATGACTTGACAAATTAAGTAAACACAGCTTTAATCACATATTGGATCTGGTTTGTACCACCACATATCATGACTTGACAAATTAAGTAAACACTGCTTTAATCACATATAGAATCTGGTTTGTACCACCACATATCATGACTTGACAAATTAAGTAAACACTGCTTTAATCACATATAGAATCTGGTTTGTACCACCACATATCATGAGTTGACAAATTAAATGAACATTGCTTTAATCACATATTGGATCTGGTTTGTACCACCACATATCATGACTTGACAAATTAAGTAAACACTGCTTTAATCACATATGGGATCAGGTTTGTACCACCACATATCATGACTTGACAAATTAAGTAAACACTGCTTTAATCACATATGGGATCTGGTTTGTACCGCCACATATCATGACTTGACAAATTAAGTAAACATTGCTTTAATCACATATTGGATCTGGTTTGTACCACCACATATCATGACTTGACAAATTAAGTAAACACAGCTTTAATCACATATTGGATCTGGTTTGTACCACCACATATCATGACTTGACAAATTAAGTAAACACTGCTTTAATCACATATTGGATCTGGTTTGTACCACCACATATCATGACTTGACAAATTAAGTAAACACTGTTTAATCACATATGGGATCTGGTTTGTACCACCACATATCATGACTTGACAAATTAAGTAAACACTGCTTTAATCACATATTGGATCTGGTTTGTACCACCACATATCATGACTTGACAAATTAAGTAAACACTGCTTTAATCACATATTGGATCTGGTTTGTACCACCACATATCATGACTTGACAAATTAAGTAAACACTGCTTTAATCACATATTGGATCTGGTTTGTACCACCACATATCATGACTTGACAAATTAAGTAAACACTGCTTTAATCACATATGGGATCAGGTTTGTACCACCACATATCATGACTTGACAAATTAAGTAAACATTGCTTTAATCACATATTGGATCTGGTTTGTACCACCACATATCATGACTTGACAAATTAAGTAAACACTGCTTTAATCACATATTGGATCTGGTTTGTACCACCACATATCATGACTTGACAAATTAGGTAAACACTGCTTTAATCACATATTGGATCTGGTTTGTACCACCACATATCATGACTTGACAAATTAAGTAAACACTGCTTTAATCACATATTGGATCTGGTTTGTACCACCACATATCATGAGTTGACAAATTAAGTAAACACTGCTTTAATCACATATAGAATCTGGTTTGTACCACCACATATCATGACTTGACAAATTAAGTAAACATTGCTTTAATCACATATTGGATCTGGTTTGTACCACCACATATCATGACTTGACAAATTAAGTAAACACAGCTTTAATCACATATGGGATCTGGTTTGTACCACCACATATCATGACTTGACAAATTAGGTAAACACTGCTTTAATCACATATGGGATCTGGTTTGTACCACCACATATCATGACTTGACAAATTAGGTAAACACTGCTTTAATCACATATTGGATCTGGTTTGTACCACCACATATCATGACTTGACAAATTAAGTAAACATTGCTTTAATCACATATTGGATCTGGTTTGTACCACCACATATCATGACTTGACAAATTAAGTAAACACTGCTTTAATCACATATTGGATCTGGTTTGTACCACCACATGTCATGACTTGACAAATTAAGTAAACACTGCTTTAATTACATGTGATCTGGTTTGTACCACCACATATCATGAGTTGACAACCACCACATATCATGAGTTGACAAGTTCAGTAAACACTGCTTTAATCACATATGTGATCTGGTTTGTACCACCACGTATCATGAGTTGACAACCACCACATATCATAAGTTGACAAGTTCAGTAAACACTGCTTTAATCACAAATGGGATCTGGTTTGTACCACCACATATCATGAGTTGACAAGTTCAGTAAACACTGCTTTAATCACATATGGGATCTGGTTTGTACCACCACATATCATGAGTTGACAACCACCACATATCATAAGTTGACAAGTTCAGTAAACACTGCTTTCATCACAAATGGGATCTGGTTTGTACCACCACATATCATGACTTGACAAATTAAGTGAACACTGCTTTAATCACATATGGGGTCTGGTTTGTACCAACACATATCATGAGTTGACAAGTTCAGTAAACACTGCTTTAATTACATATGGGATCTGGTTTGTACCACCACATATCATGAGTTGGCAAGTAAACACAGCGTAAATCACATATGGGATCTGGTTTGAAAAATAACTTGTCTTAAAAGTGGCTTATTATTCAAATTGCATAACGTGTTTATCCTTTTAATGAGTGAAATAATCATGTTCAGTTACGTGTTTTTCTTCTCCTCCGTTTAAGGGTAAGATTTACATTGACCATTACAAGTAAATACGGATGATGGAAAAGGTTCTAAAGATGTGCCTGTTGGTGTTGCTGATAGAAATGATGCTGAATATGGCACCGGTGGAATGTACATCACAGCATGACCACAGACAGATGAGTTCTGAAGAATGTCGCCAGTTCCTTGTAGAGTATTATTATGGCAAACAGTTTCTTCCAATGTTTGCACAAACATTGGAGAGGAGAGTGAATCGTATCATTGACAAAATAACAAAATGTGCAAATAATGATGACGAAACTAACTGACATTAGATATCAAAACAAAAATTCAAATAAAAAGTATCTCGTTTTCGTCTGTAAAATTTTTAATCTCAATGTTTGCTTTAAAATTTAGTCAACTGTAAATAACATGTCCCCATTGCATAAGTCAGCTGTAAGTAAAATGTCGCCATTGCATAAGTCAGCTGTGAGTAACGTGTCGCCATTGTATAAGTCAACTGTAAGTTTTAAACATGTTGCCATTGCATAACCCAACTGTAAGTAACGTGTCGCCATTGCATAAGTCAACTGTAAGTAACATGTCACCATTGCATTATAAGTCAACTGTAAGTAACATGTCGCCATTGCATAAGTCAATTGTAAGTAACGAGTCACCATTGCATAAGTCAACTGTAAGTGACATGTCGCCATTGCATAAGTAAACTGTAAGTGACATGTCGCCATTGCAAAAGGCAGGTGTAAGTTACGTGTCAACATCTCATATGTTAGTAAATCTCAATGTTTGCTTTAACCATGTGTTGTTCAAGTCGCCTAAATTCAAGTAGTGTGTCGCTATGTATAAGTCAACTGTAAGTAGTGTGTCACCATTGCATAAGTCAACTGTAAGTAGCAAGTCGCCATTGCAAAAGCCAGGTGTAAGTAACGGGTCAGCATTTCATATGTTAGTATAAGTAACATGGCGACATGGCATAAGTAAAGAGCAGGTAGGGTATTGCTGCGCGTATTTCATGGCAACTATTTCAAGTTATATGTTCAATTAACTATGTGTGTAAGAAAGTTGTAGCTGCGTGTACGTTAAGTAAATTGCATACTTGGCATGTGTCGCTGTGGGAAAATGAAGTAAATTACGTATAAGAAACATACCGCTATGTAAGTCAAGTCCAATGTGTGTAATTTATCTGTCGGTGCGTGTAAATCAAATATTCGAATAAGAAACTTGTCGCTGCCAGTAAGTCCACTTGGGTAAGTTTCTTGTCGCTTCCCGTACGTCAAGTCAATTTTGTGTAATTTACCTGTCGATAAACTATGTGTGGCTGCAAAAAACGTCAAATTAACTATTTGTAAGATGCGTTAAAGTCAGGTAAACTATGTATAAATGAGTAAGACAAGACAACTGTGTGTAATTTACCTGCCGGTGCGCGTAAGTTAAATCTGTGAAACGTGTAGCTGCGAGAACATACATATGTCTGTATGCGTCTTTCTAGTTTTATATATAGTGTAAGCCCACCATTGATTTGTTGTTCTTTATTCTATAGTAAATAATAAAAGTTTGGAGGCTTGTCATTCATAGAGAATCCCAAATGAAAGAAGTGAAACTTTGTCAACCTCTGCACTACCAAACTATAATGAGAGAAGTAGGGGTCATATAAGAGATTTTTTTCTGCTCAGTGTGTTAACTGATGAAAAGTGAAAGTAGACTTCCGAAATCATGTATTCATACCTTAATTTCCAAGCATATTCTTTTTCTAAGTTCACAATTCAAACATGACAATGCTTTCAAAATGTCCAGAATACATCAATAATGCCATTCAAATAAAACCATTAGCATTAATGTAAGGAAAATGCAATTTTGATAGAAGAAGAAACAACAAGTATTCATAACTGCCATTATGCGACTACCCCTCGGAAGCACTTCCTTTTTTTTCCATGGTTTAAACATATTTTATTGCATAATTCGCATAATAAGCAAACGGGTTGGGCCACAAGTTCTAGCAACATTAGTTACGGCCATCCCCGTTCAATATACAAATAACATAAGAATCAAGACGACAATTATAGCATTCAATAGGTAAACCAACAATCAAAGAAATGAAGATATAGATAAAAAGAAAATAATTAAAGTAGGAGGTAAGTAAAAGAGAAAAAAGACACAACATGTTTTTAATTGCTGTCATAATATTGTTTCCAATGGTGGTACTATCCCTATTGATATGTCAACTGAACACGTGTGTTGCAGTTCCAATACATGTTAATGCATAACGTGCAATTAGTAAATGTATGTTTTGTAATTAAACACATCATATACATAATTAACTTTCCTATAAAATGCAGTTTACCTCCCTACGGTTTATTTGACCAATCTGCTTGATCTCAGTTGACTCTGTCGCCGGAAACAAAAACCAAACACACATTACCTGCAAAACATTTCTGTGTGACGCCTTATAAAGGAATTCATGACCCCCCAAAAAAACACGGAACATACGTTTTCGTACTGCGCATCAATTAAAATTATTAATTAAAGACCCGAACGGCCTGAGAGAAGGCTCGAAAGAAACGGAACAAAATATTTGAAAGACAGATTAAATGTATTTTATAATAAATCACGCAACCTGTGATTGACAGATGGAAAGAAAGAAACGAACAAACAACATAGTATAAAACGGGTTGCCGTCACGCGCATCGTAAAATACGGTACTGGAACGTTGTTTCAAAAGCTTATTCAAGTGATTTTGTTTCGTTTCCATTTTTGGTACATGTGCATATTTTATAGTTCCCACTGGCCGTCTTGGTATTACAGGAATCTATTCAGTCACCAATTTAGATCAGTGCGATCACACAGTTCCACAGTTGCGCTTCATTTTAAATGTAAACGTTACCGGACATGGTGCTCAACTGTTTTGAGTTAATCGCGAATTTTGTAGGTCGCACGGAATTGTATATCCCTCGAATACCCAGACGGTCTGTTGGAACTATAAAATCTATAAATGTACCCAAAATTGACACAAAAAACATCTTTAACTAGCTTTTGAAACAACGTTCCGGTACCGTATTTAGCGGTGCGCGTGACGTTGGTTCCCATTTCTGACGAAATCACGTCAATAAAAATGACTGAATTTCAAGAATAACGAAAGAGAAAAGCACAAATATTGACCTTTGCGCGAGTTAAAATCGATATTTTGAATAAACAAAGCAAAATTACTGACTTTTTAAAGCATTGCAGCCTTTCTTTTATTAATAAAAATAATTCCGAATCGAACGTCAATTTGTAATTGTGGTATTGAGACCACAATTTTATTTTCCCCTGCATTTTACCGTTTTTGACCCATATTTTTACCATTGCTATATACTAATGCGCAGTAGTTGTCTGCATTTTAAATAGTGGAAATTGCTTTGGCTACCGCATATTTGAAGTGTTTTATTCTCTGTTTGATAGAACGAAAATCGCAATATATTCAAATTTTGATCTCTACGGTCTGCTATGGCAATTGCATTTTGGAACTTTTTTAATCGTCGGAGGAAATGAAATCGTGGTCAACAGAATCTGGTCCTGCCCCGCCCCGCCCCGTCCCAACCACCCTATCCTAAACCGTGTTGTGTCATTTAGGTATCCTATCCTTTTCCTATCCTATCCTATCCTATACCATCCACCCATGTCTGTCTGTATGCCTGCCTGCCTGCCTGCCTGTCTGTCTGTCTGTCTGTCTGTCTATGGATTTATACTTTATATCTATCCCGCCATCACCACATACCGGTAGTTTGACGCAGACTTGGTCCGATGGCTTCTCTAAAAACAACACTCAGTACTGGACTTACGACTCGTAGGAAACGTGCAGACACGAGAGAAAACCGCATCAGTGATAAAGTTACTTCGCAATCAAGCTAAACTAATAATTATGGTATCTCAGTAGTACTTTACAGTTAAATGAAATTATTGCCAATGTCAACATTCTCATAATAGCCAGCCAATTTTCAATATTTAATTGGTATTGAAATAAAACGTTGTACAAACATAGCGAGTAGCAGCACTCCACGATCTACAAGTCTACACATGGTGAAATAGTTTGTCATGTGAATATAGTTGTTGTTGTTGTATGGTGTTTAACGTCGCTTTCAACAATTTTTCAGTCATATCACGACGGTGTTTACTTGAAACAATATTCTGAGCGCTATAACACTGGAGTATCATGCCGCAGACACATGGTATGATACCCCACCCAGTCACATTATACTGACACCGGGCCGACCAGACCTAGAAATCCTCTAAATGATGAGCGTCAAGCGAGGAAGCTTCTAGTACCCTTTTTAAATTTTTTGGTATGACCCGGCCGGGGATCGAACCACGACCTTCCGCATGCAAGGAGGACGCTCTACCACTAGACCACGCCGCGGTCGGCTGTGAATACAGGAACTGCAGAAATGCAGAACGATGGCACGGTTAACACAAAGCAGCACTTTTGGCTCTACTGGTCAAAGGCCAGCAGGGATTATGTCATTGTAAATTGTCCGTCGTCCGTCTGTCTGTTAACCTTTTCTTGTAGACGCGACAACACCTTCATTTTTCAGTGAATCTTAACCAAACTTGCACAGCAGTTATATAACAAGAAGATCTCGGACGAGCTCTTGAACCAGATACCTCCGCCACAGGGCTTAAAAACACATTTTAAACAAAGCTGTAAAAAAATATTTTCTATGAAAGTTAAAGGCCTATACCTTAAATATACCTTAAATAGTTTACATCGCACGGGGGTCCCCTAAAAGATTTGTTGAAGTCGGGTCCCTGGGATCAAATTTGGGACCGCCACAGGGGTCACTGTTTTATAAAGAGTTACATAGGGAAAATGTTGTAGACGCGATAGTACTTTCGATTTTCATTGAATCTTAACCAAAATTGCACAGCAATATAATCACAAGATCTCAGACGAGCGCTGGACCAGCGTCGTTCGACCACAAATGCCCCCGCCATAGGGCTATAAGCACATTTTAAGCCAAATTTAAAAAAAACATTTTCTCTGAATGTTCAAGGCCTAGACCTGAGATATTTTATATGTAGCATTGCATGGAGATCCCCAGAAAGATTTGTTGAAGCCGGATTACTCGAGTCAAATTTGGGGTCGCCACATGGGTCACTGTTTTACATAGAGTTATATAGGAAAAATGTTGTAGACGCGATAGCACCTTCATTTTTCATTGAATCTTAACATTCTGGTAACTTAAATTGCATATATCCTATAACGACGATTAACATGAAACTCGTATTATTTAACGATGGACTTTGTAAGCGAGCAGGCTATATGCTACGTCTGTACTTGCTTTTGACCAGCTTTTATAGTAGAATACATTAGAAATACCACAGAATGAGCCATTGAATAGTGAAACATTTTATTAAGATCGGGAGAACATCCTTTTTAAAGTTGAAAGGAGTTTTTATGGAGCATTGGTCATCTGTTTGGAGGTTCGGGGCTACACGACATGGGTGTAGGAGCGTTTCACTTATTGGAGGTCAATCTGAGGTGAAAGTGTATGCAGATGAACTTCCAGGCTTCAAAGTATATGCTTGGGGGCACATAGTTTCTAAAGAAAACCTGCTAAATATTCTGTGGAAAAACAAACTGTAGAGGATCTAATTAATCCCGAATGTGAAACACGCACTGATATAAAAGTTGCAACCTAAATCATTTGCAAAACAAGAAACTAGATAGAAAATGGTAGCTTATAGACGAGCGTCATTGTCATAGATACATAACAAGAAACTAGATAGGAAATGGTGGCTTATAGAAGAACGTCACTGTTATGGATACAAAACAAGAAACTAGATAGAAAAAATGGCTTCTAGAAGAACGTCACTGATATGGATACAAAACAAGAAACTAGATAGAAAAATGCTTCTAGAAGAACGTCACTGATATGGATACATAACAAGAAACTAGATAGAAAATGGTGGCTTATAGAAGAACGTCACTGTTATGGATACATAACAAGAAACTAGATAGAAAATGGTGGCTTATAGAAGAGCGCCACTGTTATGGATACATTACAATAAACTAGATAGAAAATGGTGGCTTACAGAAGATAGTCACTGTTATGGATACATAACAAGAAACTAGATAGAAAATGGTGGCTTATAGAAGAGCGTCACTGTTATGGATACATTACAAGAAACTAGATAGAAAATGGTGGCTTATAGAAGAGCGACACTGTTATGGATACATAACAAGAAACTAGATAGAAAATGGTGGCTTATAGAAGAACGTCACTGTTATGGATACATAACAAGAAACTAGATAGAAAATGGTGGCTTATAGAAGAGCGTCACTGTTATGGATACATTACAAGAAACTATATAGAAAATGGTGGCTTATAGAAGAACGTCACTGTTATGGATACATAACAAGAAACTAGATAGAAAATGGTGGCTTATAGAAGAACGTCACTGTTATGGATAATAAACAAGAAACTAGATAGAAAATGGTGGCTTATAGAAGAACGTCACTGTTATGGATACATAACAAGAAACTAGATACATATTGATGGCTTATAGAAGAACGTCACTGTTATGGATACATAACAAGAAACTAGATAGAAAATGGTGGCTTATAGAAGAGCGTCACTGTTATGGATACAAAACAAGAAACTAGATAGAAAAATGGTGGCTTATAGAAGAGCGTCACTGTTATTGATACAAAACAAGAAACTAGATAGAAAATGGTGGCTTATAGAAGAGCGTCACTGTTATTGATACAAAACAAGAAACTAGATAGAAAATGGTGGCTTATAGAAGAGCGTCACTGTTATAGATACATAACAAGAAACTAGATAGAAAATGGTGGCTTACAGAAGAGCGTCACTGTTATGGATACATTACAAGAAACTAGATAGAAAATGGTGGCTTACAGAAGAACGTCACTGTTATTGATACAAAACAAGAAACTAGATAGAAAATGGTGGCTTACAGAAGAGCGTCACTGTTATAGATACATAACAAGAAACTAGATAGAAAATGGTGGTTTATGGAAGAACGTCACTGTTATGGATACATTACAAGAAACTAGATAAAAAATGGTGGCTTATAGAAGAGCGTCACTGTTATGGATACATTACAAAAAATAGATAGAAAATGGTGGCTTATAGAAGAGCGTCACTGCTATGGATACATTACTTAGAGATCTGCACGCTTTTTCAGAAAGGCTACCCGTTTTTGCTGCATCAAGGCACACACGTTATTCCAAATAATGGCATACATACTTGTACAATATGTTACAACGGACCGATATCGGGTCACCACAGTGTATCCATGTTTCTCGAACTAAGGTTGTGTGAAGAAGCAACTTTATTTAGCTGGACTCTTAACAGTTTGGTCATATATCCAATGTTTACTTATGAATGGTATGAAAACATCCAGCGGTGTCATTAGGAACTATAATATGATTAAAATACAAAGAACAGTTAGCCTGTTATGTGCTGAGGTAAATCAGAGAATACAAATGTTATGTATACATCCAGTGGTTATGATACAATAATTATATATATATATAAACATTAGCTATGAAAAGTCAGAGACATATAAACACATAAATGTAATTCAGTCAGTGGGATAGCTATTGACCGACATTTATCAATGCATTTAAGCAATTAAGACAGGTTAAGAATCAGTGTGAGATTTTAAATAATTAGCATAAAACTTATAAAGAATTTATAGGAAACATAAAAAGAATATGAATTACATAAAAAGTATAAATCTTACCAGGTAGTATAATAAAATAACATCGATTAGACTGAATCGTGACAGCAGTTATTTAATTCTATATATACAAAGCATCGGACAAGTAATACAGTATTTGTGGATAGTATCAAAAAATTGAAAGCAATACTGCTTTTGGAAATAAAATGCACACAACAGTACAAAATCTATATCCAAAATTGTTTTGCGTTATAAAACAGTATCCAGAATAACAATGAACTATACAAGTCCTTAAGAATAAGAATACAACTGTTGTCTTATGGAACCATCTGCCACAGAGCATCACATCCCACAGGAGCAAGTTGTTCAAATTGACCACGAAACTCTTTAAGGACAAACGTATTTAGAAGTGTTGGACATATGACGGCAGAGTTTTTGTCAAGACGCTGGCGACAAACAACATCTCATCAGCGCCCTATGTGACCTAGACCAGTTTGCATCATAAACAGATTATATTGTTGTAATTCGAAAGTATAAGAACGTGTAACGCAAACTTCGTGGAATAGTATATTTTATCACTATAAACACTTTGAATAGTATACTTTACTGCTATCAAAACTTTGTCCCGAGAGTGGACTAGACGAAGTATAACAGTCAATTATTTTTCAATTTGTGTTACCAAGCAGTGAACAATATATTTGTGTTATATACATGTAATTGATGTATGCTTCTTAATATACATGATATAGCCATGGTCAATATACAATTATTTAATTGTAATCTTTACTAAGTCTTCAACTACAGTTATTTGACTCATCTGAGACTTGAAAGTTAAAGTATGAACAAGGACTTAGATAGAGATCTATATAAGACCTTGGTATGAAATCCAGATACACATTATCTCAATTATTCTAAACATTACATCCTGGCATCATATTCATATGTACATTTTGCTATCACCCTAAGACTGACATACACTGTCAATGTTTCTTCAGTGTTACTTGTTAGTTTTTGTATATTAATTGTATTTGTTACGTTTTTGTGTATCATTTTTCTTAAGTTGATTTCAAAAATACCCTTAGCCCAAAAGATAATTTCGAAAATATAACAACGTGTAACGCAAATTTCGTGGAATAGTATATTTTACTACTATGAAGACTTTGAATAGTGTACTTTACTGCTAAAAGAACTTTGTCCCGTGAGTGGACAAGACGTGGTATAACAGTCAACCATGTGTTAGTGTATACGATAAGTATTCAAGTAATTTTCTTGTTAACATTTAAAGTTGTCCGTCCGGACAGTAAGCATCTGTCAATAGTACATAGCACAATTGTCAACTATGTAACGTTTGCTATATATCGACGTCAGTTCGTCAGCACAGTAAACCATTTGTTTGACTAAACATTTAAAACACTTGTTCTTTTCGAAATTGTCAAACCTCAGCTAGCTCCAATTTTCCATGAATTCTGAGTCATCATGATTGAATTCATTGTATGCTTTTCGATATTTGCTCTTGTTGAACCGTCTAACGTTTCAACCTTCATAAACTGTTTGTTTTTTATGTTTCCATTGTTTCTCTTTCATGGGACGGCTCTACCATAGGTGTATACCTTTCATATTGTTTTAGTAGTTACCTCACCGCGGTCAGCATAAGGAAACGTATATTTATACGTATGTGCCAAAGTTTAATAAACAGGGCTGTGCAGTTTAAATACAATAAAAACAAGTTGAAGGGGCAGGGTGTCTTGGGGTTGGTAACAAAGGGGCAGAATAATATTAAATTTAAAACAAAACAAAATTTAAAAGAAGAAAAAAATGGGCGGGGGGGGGGAGGGGGGGGGGGGGGTCTTGGTTGGGGGTAGTCTAGAATTTACCTTTTTAACAATATTGTTCACAATGGATGTAGCAGACAAATCATTATCTAACATTGCACCGAGATATTTGACTGATGTTTGTGCTTGTATGGTGTGACCATTACAATGCACTGAAAATTGTTTCACTTTAGCAAGCCTGCGTTTTGACCCAAATAATATACGTTCTGTCTTTCCAAGATTTAATGACAGTTTGTTGTCTATTAACCATTTATTACAATTTTCTAGTTCATTGCCTAAAACTTCACTAATGACATTAGGATATTTATGTGAGAAAAGAATAGCATTATCATCGGCATAGAGAATAATTTTACGTTTTTGACTTATACTAATGCTCATATCATTTACAAAGCACAAAAACAGTAATGGTCCACATACAATATTTTCAAAGTCGGATATGGTATTGTTAATATAAACGCATTGTGTTCTTCCAGATAAATACGATTGAAACCACTCGATTGACTCCACGCCCATCAGTTCTAACTTACGACATAAAATGTTGCGATCACCTGTATCGAATGCTTTTTGCAGATCAAGCATAATCATGCCAGTAAATAGACCTTTTGCCTTTTGATTTTTTATGTGATCTGAGAGGTAAGTAAGGCAGGAGTCAATCGAATAGTTCCCTCGGAATCCACTCTGAAGATCATATAACATATTATTGTTAGTTAAAAAAAGATTCTAACTGATTATATACAGCTCTTTCTAGAATTTTAGAAACAATAGATAAAATACTAACTGGTCTATAGCAAGATACATCAGACCTATCATTGTTTTTAAACAAAGGTTTTACTTTGGCACTTTTAAGATAAAATGGAATTTCATTACTAGTAATGGAACTATTTATCAAAAACGTTATTGGTATCTTTGATAATGGCGCCGCATCTTTCAAAAATCATGCAGGATTGTTGTCTAATCCAATACTTTTAGAACAGTTTAATTTACATAGTTCTTTGTATACAAAATATTCACTTACTGTGCGAAGTTTAAATTTAACAGAATCTGGATTTCTATTTTTATAAAAATCTTTTAGAATAGTAGATTCAACGTTGTACATTTTTTAGGGTAAAAGTAAATTTTTAACTAACATAAAAGCCACATTGGTTAAACAATTATTAAAGTGATTGCAAATTTTCATAGGCTCAAAACAATTTTCATGGTCAATTTTCAAAACAATATTAGGAGAAGATTTAGTCTTGTTACTGTATCCTAACTTTTTAATTTGAGACCAGAGTTTTTGAGGACAGTTCTTATTTTCTTCTATCTTATTGGAAAGATGCTCAAATTTGGCTCTTTTAACCTCCCTCTGTACTAAATTTCTATATGAACAATATGCTTGATAAAATTCCTTTTTCTTTTATTTCTTAAAATGATACATATACGAATCTCTTTGTTTAATAGTTCTAAAATATTAGAATATAACCAAGGCTCACTTCTTTGTTTAATATGTAACTCTTTCATAGGTGCAATAGAATTTAGAACTGATAAAAATATTTCTTTAAAATTCTACCAAGAGTCCTATACATATTTTGCAGTAAATACATTAGTCCAATCACACAATTTTTACACGTAAATAAAATCATCTGCATTGTAATTTTTTACTGACCTAATTACAACATTTTTGTGTTTGTTAAAAATACCTTTTCCTATTTTTCTGGTGCAGAATTATAGGTAAATGATCACTAAGACTAACAGGTAAGGTTCCTGACTGAATAACTTTGTCATGCTGGTTACATAAAATATGGTCGAGCAGAGGTGAAGACTTATCCGATGTACGTGTAGGCTGATCAATGATCTGTTTGGTATTAAATATATGTAATATTTGTTGGTATTTATAAAACAAAGTGGATTTCTTTTCTTTAAAACATATGTTAAAATCACCAAAAACATACCATTCAATATCAGATCTAATGCATGATAAAATCGATTCAAAATGATCTAAAAAGTCTGTCTGTTTAGGTGGTCTATAAAAAGAACCTATTAAAATCGGTTTTGTTTTTGGGAGTAAAATTTCTGCCCATATTGATTCTACACTTTTATTGTCGAGATCAATGGTTCATTAAAGACCAGGTCTTCTCGGGTGTACAGGCAAACTCCACCTCCTTGTCTGTCGCGGTCCTTTCGGGTTACATTGTAGCCATCAATATGTATTTCTACGTCGCTTACAGGGTTATCTAATACCCAATAACAGTTTTGAGCGCATAAAACTTTTAACCAGATAATGACAGTATTAACAAAGTCCATTAAATAGGTCAAGGTCAGTGATGTAAACATTTTTTTAGTTGATGGTAATCAGCTTACAGTATTAATAGTATTGCTGAAAAATAAATTTATTTAAAAAAAATCAAACCCGAGCTAAACAAAAAATCTTTAACCTAAGGTTTTAGAGCCTAAAGTATGGAAATTTATGTAGGTTAGCTATATACATTGTTTCTACAACATAATATAAATGTGTTTATGAAGTTTAGTCACCAAAACATGAGTAGTTTGTTCAGAAACAGAGAAAAGGCTGAGCTTAACATAAAACTTCAACTAGCGGACGACAACGACGACGTCGACGACGACGCCAGTGCCATGACAATACGTCTCACACCACTATTACATTTCCCATAGGGCTCCATTGTAACATGTTTGTCCAAAACAGAGTGAAAAAATAAAGTCTGCAGCATGTGTCTGGGCTCAAATTTTTCACTAGTTGAAGATATTTAATTATAAAGGGAAAAAAGTTTACCTTGACTAGGTTTTTTTTTTTTAATTCAATACTTTTGTGAGACCTATCAATTTCCAGAGTAATAATATGTCAACTATTCGCCTTAGATGCGGTTCGAACCAACAATTCTGAAATGACACAGAATTGTCCAGAAAGCTGGTATCAGCATCAAATTTCCAGTTGTGATTTTATAAAATACTGACCATTTAACTCATGCTAGCAAAATACAAAACATTGCAGTACAAAGCCCTGAAAAAAAGAAGAAAAAGAGAACTAAAGCTTTATTTCTACCTCCTTCATCTGGTCCGGAGTACTCAAGGGAGATAATAGTGGTGTGAGTCCAATAGCTCTTCGTTGTTTTTTTTAAAAAACGCATCTAAAAAAGCAATACAATATGTTTAAAATAAAGTAAACAGAGACTCGTCACAGCACACACCTTGGACGCATTCAAGGCTGATATTGCCGCTGCCCTGAAGTAATCACGGAGCACTATGTTTAAATTTTACACATGGGAATTTTTATATATATATATAAATATTGAGTGAATTAAATTGAACTTGTATATATATATATATATATATATATATATATATATATATATATATATATATATATATATATATATACAAGTTCAATTTATATATATATATATATAAATTTTCATTTACCCTTGCGCTAGTCATTTTGGCGACCAGGATAAGATAATTAGTAAAAACATAAAAGATGATTACACATTTCTGTGATGATTAATGAGTGATGAATGAGGATGATTTCACATAATAAGACGTGTCGACCTTCAAACTTGAAGTTTATCTTTAATTAGATTCGAATATTTTTTTTTTTTTTTTTAGATTCGGTGCTTACTATTTACAAACGTTGATTATACTCATAATAAGATTAAATGTGTAGACTGACGATTGCCTTCATGTGTAGATTAAATGACTTTTTTTTTCTTTTTGTAATTACCGATTGCAGCCTTATATAACATAAACCTATATATTAATGGTTTATAATTAGTGCATGTAATTACTTATATTAAATAAAGTGCACCTATGGTTGTTTACCAATAGTATAAGTCAAACAACGCTGCTCATAGCGCAAATCGCTTTGCTTGTATCGTCAGCGATATTCGACCTAACTATAAATTTAATTCTATCTAAAGTGTTATCTGTACACACTTATTGTGCATAGTTACAATGGTAAAATATAATTGGTAGTTATCTTATGTAACCATATATCCAGCTTACCACCAATAATTGTCACTAGTATAACCATCAACAAATTATGGTGTGCCGTAAAACTCCAATCATAATGTTTGGTAGTAGAAATGAACTGACCTGCGATGGAACATATGTTGATGGTTAAAGCTACTATCATGGTATACGGGGTTTTGTATATATAAACAGTATCATTAGAATATCGCATTTTTTTTAAAACTGACCAGTTACTGTTAATCGATCCATTTTGCATCAGTAATGGTACAGAATAGTTTAAGAGTGTATTAAAACAAAACATGGGACTCTCCCTCATATATGTATATATATCCACAACGGTGCGACAATATTACCACAGTGGTTCTGTATTGATACTGGAACAAGAAGATAAAATAAGTAAAACGGCGGTGAAGAAAAATATATCCGCACGACCGTCGTGCTAATAGCCATTGACAAAAATGCATTGTGGGTAGAATCAATGGCTGCCAAACAAATTCGTTCGGACAAGTCAGTTATTTCATAGTACATGTTAGTAAGTTTGATCATTCATAATTGACTGTGTTCAATTAGAACAGTGGCTAGACATTATATAAAATATGCTTTTGTTTCATATTTTCAATATGAACAGTTCAACGTTGAATATAACTTGGTTCACACTTATCTCTGTCCAACATTTCGTGATTCATTTATTCTGTCACCACTAACAGGCTAAGATCACTCGGTGACTTACATTAAGTGTTGGTATTCACAGAGGAATAAACACATTCTATGGTAGTCAGCTGTATAAGGGATAAACAACAACATCATCAAGATCATAAAAACATTGAAATTCTAATTTTGAAGCCACTGACGTGGTTGACTTTGTTTTTTTCCTTCATTTTTTCTCTTTGTTGCTTTCAAATACCTTTTGAATACCTCCAGTGTCACTCTCTTTATTTTAACGCAAAGGTCAGCCACTTATGATTGTTAGTTTTGATACAAAAACACACATTCCCATTTAATATTTTATTAGGATTCATGTTAAGTAGAAGCAGAATAAAAATGTTATGACTGACAACAACAACTATTTTAAAATGTCTACATTAAGGAGTCGTGATGGTCCCTAGGGTTAAGCATACATGCTCCTAGACCTAGAGGTCCCTGGATTGATTTACAGTGGGTTTCTTCCATTTTTTTTTTATCACAATCCCATAGTACTGTTACGTGCATGAGCGGATTATGCACACAAATACTAATAAATATTATATATAAGAATTTTCCTTGGGCTACTTGCCGTTTGATTCAAGGTAAACAGTCAAATAATTTTTCGTAAGTTACTCTGCTTTATGATTGGATGAAAAATGATTGAACAAATGATTCATGTTTTAAAAAAATAATCACGTTCAATTAACATATACATATAAAACCAAAATATAAAGATTTCAAACTAACATTTCAAACAAACGTTTCGCACAACACTAAACACTATGCCCAGAACTGTGTTTTAAATAAAACTAGTTCTGTAGCACTCCAAACAAATGCCCAGGACTCTGTTTTAAATAAATAAAACTAGTCATGCAGCACTCCCAACTGGAAACTCCAAGCTACACCAAAGTATCAGACTTGCGTCTCAAACACTTGCTCATGACTCTGTTTTAAATAAATAAAACTAGTCCTGCAGCAATGTTCCAAACCTGTCCCAACACCTGTCTGAGACAAACAAAGGCTCCCAACAGACTACGACCCGGAGCACTGTTCACAAGTTTCAGAGGGTTCTGCAACTCTGAGTCCAAAACTGCACTTCTGAGAATTCCTCATTCACTTGTGACACTCGGTCCAAAGTCCCAGTCTGTATTACCAAATAATAATAAATTAATTAATTATGCAGGGTCTTCTTGTAGCTCCTTCTCTGTCGAGTTTGTAACACCAGACTGACCAAGAACACTAGCGGTCGGCTGCTTATATAGCATAAGTCACATGGCCTAGTCACATGACTTCAATCGGGCATTCATAATGTTGTTCGACCACATAATGATGTTCGAGATTATGCGATTTCATTGCATGAGCATCCTTAATCAAATTCAATATGCGTCTGTCTGACAGTTTATTAACTACGTTTTCTGTATGTTTATTAATGTAATTTAATAAACAATAAGATTTATACTATTCATATATAAAAAGTTATAACCAAAAGAAAAGTATAACGGCGTAACCAAATACACCGATTTTATGGATTTATATATGTACAAGGCGCCTTATTCGGGCAAGGTGCTATGAAAGCATACAATCCTTTGGAACGGATTTAATGCAGTTGGCCCATGTACAGGAAGTCATACCCAGTGCGCGTAAAATATCTCGCTGGACTTACCAGTGATGCAAATGCCCGTAAACCTCCCTTGAAAATGAGGCTTCCTATTATAATCAGAAATTGATTGCTGGAAGTAAAGGAAGAAAGAATTTGTGCAGCTTGATGTGGTACTGGTCTGGTAACGACCCATATGGACTGAGCACCAAATTGTTATTCATGGAAATTGTCTCAGCATGAAGTATGAAACAAACATTATTTTTAGGCCCAAGTTGTATAAAACAAACCCATTCATTTCTATAAACAAAATCACAGACACTCCTCAGTTGATCATTTGCACAAAGAAATCTAAAACATATTGAACACCCATCATAAATTGAGTTGCACAGTTACCCTATTCTCTTAACTGATTTGCTACTCCTAGAAAGAGAGTTTTATATAATGCATTACAAGTGGTTTTTTACAGGAACATATCAGTTATTTTCTTTTTCATTGTGTGGTTTGAACATAAAAATTGCAATATTTAAAGATGTTTACTTTTTGTTTTTATAAAGACTAGTGTACAGTTGCTTAATAGAGGTTACCACAAACACAAGTTTTACTACATACTTCCACTAATCTGATCTGATCCTAAAACGTACATAAATAATTGAAAACACCAGTTTTCAGTTTTCTCAATTTGTTAAGAGGTTGTTTAAGGATTCATCTTTAAAGGTATATTACCATATATTCCCTAATTAACGCCCCCAGGGGCGTTACATTTTACAAGGTGGGGGCGTTTATAAAATATATAAAAGCAAATTTAACAACAGTTAAAAATACAATAAAACCAATAAAGCAATGGAAAAAACCTTAAATCCGGTTTAAATCTCCGAAAAAGTGGTTCAGAATTATTTGAGAGTGAATGAAATAATCGACATAGGATGAAAAAAAGCTGAAAATCTGTATGAAATTACTAGTCTGCGTACTGGAATATCCGAATTTATGGTCATTGTACTCTTCACTTTAAATCACTTGGACGCTTGCTCTTCTCAATGTGGAACAATGAGCTTTCAGCGTACACAGGCTAACCGCATTTTCCGACGTTTTGTAATGTTTTAATCAGCAGACAGTATTTTTACTAGTATTAAACAGCAAATATGGGGAAGTATTTGTTCAACCAAAAGTGGTTAAGTGGTCACCCAAGATATAAACAATGGGTTAAAGAGTTCAAAGGTAATAAACACTCCATTAATTGTTGTCTGTGTAACAAAATAATCATTCAGGGAAAGATGGGCGAATACGCACTCAAATCGCATATACGTTTTATTTTTTTAATTTTCCAGAAAAATAGGTGGGGGGCGTTTATTAGAGTGGGGGCGTTTATAAGGGAATATACGGTATTAAAAATCTTTTTAACAAATTAATTTGTAATGTATATTAAGTCAAAATGTAAGTGATTTGTTACCACTGATGATCGTTAACACTGGCAGCACTGCATAATGAAACTCTTGCAAGTAGGTCAAAATTAAAAAAATTTTTTTTAGGTTTTTACATTATCGGAAACTTGTTGACAGCCATTTTGGAACACAGTAGAATCTTGAGAGAATAATGTTTTCAATATTTGGCTTTGTTTATGATGGTAGTGTGTATGAATGAAAATCAAAACCATCATTTCCAGTACAATCATATGAAATAAATTTCTTGCTTTTCTTATTATGGCGTCATATTAGAACAATATTTCTTAAAGCAAGTTTGAAACAGTTTTTTGAACTTAACAGATGATATTTTTCACCTTACTGCGATTTCCTATATAATTTAGTTAAAATTCTATACAAATTCGAGCCGACAGTATCAGAATTTGAATGGAAGTAAACTTGAAATGGAAGTTGATTTGAATTTGAATTTGAAATAAGCAGGTCTATAAAAACAACTAAAAACGTTTTATTAATTATTTAAATAACTACAGTTTGGAGATGAATCATATTTTGTTTCAACCATAACTTTTGATAGCACATTTACCCAAATAAATGAGAACCTTTCAGATTCCATGGCTATGTATCTATTTACTACTGTAGCAGATGTAGAGAGAAAAAGTTTGTAATATTACTTCTAGTGTTTAGGTCTGACAATAGGTAACAGAAAAAAAATCTGGATTATTTTATTATATTAATATATCTTTCAGTCAGTGGATCAAAACAATGAACAGGTGAAATCTTTAAATTTGTTAATTCTCTATCCCTTTTGTATTGACAAGATTTTCAACAAATAACTTAAAGCTGGACCTGCACATTCATTCTTTTACCCTCTAAACTGTTCTTTTATTAACATTCTTGTCAGTGACACATGTCAGTCTAGGTCCCCAGCATGGTTTGTCTTAAAGGGAGCATATCGGGGGGAAAAATACTTGTGTCTAGGATGTAAAAAAAGATCATGCATGATGTGTCAATCAAAACATCTCTTGAAGCATACTGGAAACCGGTAATGTATAATGTAGTTGACATCTTGAAGTGTGCGATTTAAGTATGTATTGTGAAAAGAAATTGTTATTTCAGAATCCTGCTGTGTATATGGCAATCCGATAATTTTTTCATTTTATTGTCTTATCTTAATTTCATGTTTTGAAAATTAAATAAAATGTTAACAATTTCTTTTCAATCCAGATATCCGCGTGACTGATCTGTGAAGAAAACCCATTGATCCTACATATATTTGGCAGTAATATAAACGGATAGCACATGATGTGTGCGCTACCCAGTCAGCCCCCAGGGGCACCATCAAAGCGTAAAGAAATCTATAAATACGAGGCACCATGGTGTGTTTACAGTATGAACTGGAGTATACGACCAGATAAGAGGTTCAGATTGGCACTCGGTAGTTTTGTGGAGGAATACAATAATAAGGTTAATTTTTTATTCAGCAGTCAGAAAGAGAAATACTATTTTGATTAATCTAGTTTTTTCATATATTTTCATCTTGTCATTTTTAACTCACCTGAGTAAAGCCCAAGGTGAGCTATTCTAATCGCCATGTGTCCGTCAGCCGTCATCCGTCTGTGAACTAGCACCTGCATTTTTCATTGAGTCTTCACCAAACTTACATTATATAAATATAATATCTCGGACAGGTTCTTGAACTGGCCAAATCATATATTAAGTAACAGAACCTTACGCTGACATTATCCATAATGTGGTCTATGGCAAATTTTCTGCCAAAAATAATCAGATTTTAGAAATTGCCACCATTTTGGCAAAGGGAAATAATATTTTTAAACTTTGGATTGGAGGAAATCATTTCAAGTTATTTCCCATTTAAAGTTTGAGGGACACCTGGGAATCACCACATCCCCTATTTTTAGGTCAAATCATAGCTGATTTTGACCGGAGGGAAAACAGGTTGATGCTGATTAATCAGATAATTGCTGTGTTAATTGATAGGGATGAGGGGGGTAGTCAAACTGGCAAGTCAAAACTGTGACTTTTAGTGACTTTTTGTAAATGTTTTACAGGAAATTTAGGACGAAATCTACATCACTTTTCCAGACTGTAAGAAAGAAGTCTAAAAGCAAATAGGTGCCATTTTCACTAGCTTGCTGAATTCCTCTGCTCTTTACCTTTCAAATGCACATAGTTAGCATAAACATTAATCTCAGTTGACAGATCTGTAACAAACTGCGAAAAATTATCAATAACCTAGCTAGTTTTCTGCAATATTCACATCGAAAAGGAAACCTGGCATGATATTTTACCCTTATTCTAACTTCAAAAGAATTGGAAATGTGACGTCATTTGCTGTATCCACACGCGACAAGGACCTGATTAGCTGATTGTTACATATTTAGCAAGAGAAGGGCTGGTGAATACCAGTGTATTCAGCCAAGGGTGCCAACGCAGGACACCGCATTCGATATTGAGGTGGAGTAACCTCCAAATGCCTTGTACACACCCCCCAGTTCACACTTGCAAGTGATTGACAAGTCTGTGAAATAGGTCATTTTATCATTGGCAGATCACGCGTGTCACTTGTTTACTTACTGATGGGCGTGCATAATGGAATAATTTAACGGTAATCACACTTGGAGGTAATGCATGTCGGGGCAATTAAGGGATGTCGCTAATTAACCAGATCTTTTGAAGGGATGTCGCATGCAACATGCGTTATGACTCTAGGGGAAACTCTGGCATATATTAATCACAGTGTTTGTCCATCTATCTGTCCAGTATTTTGTGTCCGGCCTGTTACTTTGTAATGCGTAGATGGATTTTATAAATACTTCCTACAAATGTTCAACATAACATGACAACGTCACATATAACACCAAGACTCCCACATCAAAGGTCAAGGTTACACTGTAACTTTGTTTGACACAACTTTCAATCGGTTTGAGATTTCATGTCCAATCTGAAACCTGTGTCTTATATGGAGGGACTTAACTCAGTTGATCAAGATGACATGAGTTTGTTTGACAACACTTGAGTCTGTGTGAGATCAAATTCTGTTTGTAACTTTGTCATACATGGATGGATTTCAAAAATGCTTGGCTCAATTGATCATTTGATTAACATGACATGACGATGTGTAAGTTGTAAGTCCCAGAATCTTACCTCAAAGGTCAAGGTGACACTTTCAGTCTGTCTGATATTTCATGTCTGGTTTGTAACTTTGTCATACATGGAGGAATTCTAAAATATCTTGACACAAGTGATTAACATGTCATGATGATATGTTACTTGCAAAAATACCCAGACCTTAACATCAGATGTCATGGTTACTTAAAGGTCAAAGTCACACTTTAAATGTAAAAAAACATGGAATTACGTGTCTAGTCTGAAACTTTTGTCCATTACTCTTGATATTCATAGATATATTTTAATCTCTACCTATTATAAAATATATCATTATTCTCACAGACAATTTGGGTGTCATTTGACACTTACCAGTGACATTTCTTATTTCGGTTTAATTCACATTTGCTGTTTCTCAATTACTACTTGTGCTTTATTGACACAACTTGAAAATAATACAGTTTTTGTAGTTTGGTTTTAAATTAGTTTTTAATCTATTTTGTATTTCAGTAATAATATTCATCACTTGAATTAATGAACATCAAGTACTGAGAAAGTTTTTTCATCACTGACCACTAAGTGGATTTGAGTAAAGCTAATAATTGGATAAAACTTTATATTTAGCTCAGGTTTTGCTCAATTTTGTTCTAAGTGCTTGTGCTATAATTACTTAACTTGGGAAGAACAATTTTTATATTACCCTGTCAATACTAAAATGTTAAATTATTCCTCGGCAATAGTGAAAAATTTAGTGAACATTATTATCATAACCTACCAAATACATTTTGAATACACGAGTGTAGTACATACTCTGGGTGAACAAAGATGCATTCATAATAACATAAATGTCTGGTTTACTTCAGGTACAAATTGTGTCGCTGGATGAAGAAACTTCAGAATTCACATCCCGTGGAACTTTCGACCATCCATACCCAACAACAAAAATCATGTGGATACCAGATTCTGTAAGATTATATAACCTTTTCTCAGTTTAAGTACTTTGGTTAAAATTAATTGATTTACATAAAATCAGTTTACATACATGTATATTTCTTACAAGAACAATAATTGTATGAATGTTTCTCACATAATCTGAAACATTAAGGATACTATTTAGTTTGATAGTGAATATTGACTTGGAGTTGGCAGATGTGAAGTGTTGATTACAGCTTTTGGGTCATGTGAAGTATGATGATTGATTGGCTATTTAGCATCATTTTTATGCCATCGAGGGCTGACAGATGATCACTTAACCTAACCACTGTTTCCTGGGATCCTGAAAGATTAACCAGTGCTTGAGCACACCCCATCTCCACAAGTAACTTCACCACTTGAATCAGAGGTGAGAGACCAATGAAAATGAGACACAATGTCATATATCAATCATCACAGAGACTGTTGCCGGGCGGGGATTTGAACTCACGACCCCTGGATTGATAGTCAGACACGTAACCGACTGAGCTAATCGGGCCCGACTCTTGTGAAGTATATCTATTAATAGTCCTACCGAAAGTTTTGCACAGTGTATTGTCAACATAAATTGTGATAGAACTAATACTGTATTTTATGATATTTAACAACATACACATTTTGTTTTACAGAAGGGGGTATTTCCTGATCTGCTTGCCACCAGTGGAGATTACTTGAGGGTGTGGAGAGTTGGGGACACCGAGACGAGGCTTGAATGTCTCTTAAACAATGTAAGTTGTTGATTTACCATAGTAAGAGAGTCCTGCATTGCTGAGTGATCCAAGTCAGTCTCTAGATCACTTACCTTTTACCACCTGGGTCATAGTTGGAGTACAACTCCGTTCAGAATTTGATGCTAGAAAGTTTGCCAAATACTTGCAGAAAGATGGTGGTTTTACAAATCATTCCAAAATCTTCCTCAATGCTATAGATGGTTGCCATATGTTACTTGTATCATGTCAGGTCTCATTCACATAGTATCAAATTAATACAAGTAGTACTAGTCTATGGAGGGTGATGTCAGCCATAACTCAGATTGCTTAATTACATATTTCAACTTGCTTATCGCCAATTTGAATTCACTCAAGTAATTTTTAACTTCTATGTACATAAACTAATGTTACAGATCAAAACTTTTCACTTACAATTTTTAACCTCTACTTGCCAAAGGCCAGCAGAGCTTATGTCATGGTTAATTGTCTGTCATCCGTCCGTTAACCTTTTTCTGGTAGACACAATATAAGCTTATTATAAGCACATTTTAAGCAAAACGTTTTCTCCCTCCATAAAACCACAGGTCACAATATAGAACAACTATAGGACAGCTCAATAGTTGATTCAGGGTGAACAGAACACCCAGCGCACACCCTCTATTAGGTAACATGTATGGTTAAATTAACTGAAAATTCGGTGCCAATACTGGCCAAAAACATAGTAAGCCCCTTTAAATTGTATATATTCTCCCAAAAATCTTATCCGCCTGCCAGAAACACACACTATTGAACTATGATATCATGAATGCGCCGCAGATGCTACAAAACCCTTTGCTTAGGAGGTGTGAATGAGATGTAATGTGAATGGCCAATGAATATATAATTTACCTCAGAAAATGAAAAGAACGTTGAAGGTGTCCACGAAATGTTTATAAACCAGTAATATTTTATGATACATGCATTATATATCATAAATAATGGCTCTTTAAAAGTGTTGTTTTTTAAACATTATTAAATATTCATTACTTTATAATTTCAGAACAAAAATTCCGATTTCTGTGCACCATTGACATCGTTTGACTGGAATGAAGTCGATGCCAATTTATTAGGCACATCTAGCATTGATACAACATGTACAATATGGGGACTAGAGGTGAGTTGAAGAAATTAATTAAAATCTCATTCATGGGGAATTATTTACAATGTTCAAATGTCTTAGAGGTATATGAATCTGCCATGACAGACGTACAGAGCCCTTTAATGCTCTTTTAATTATGTTCAAGTATGGTGAGTTGGTGATGCTATTTTGAATCACTCACTTGCCATTTAAACCAAGATTTTGTTGTTGGTGTTGATCTATAAATCTAATTTAAGATTTTTACATAATATTTAAAACAAACATTTTACAAGTCTATAATTACATGTACTTACTATTATTAAGGTATAAAACAAATCTAATTTGAAAATTGATTCATTTGAATTTAATTTTGAAACATGTATTGTTGACATGTTTATTTGTTATTGAAATGGCAGAAGTGTATCTCTTCTTTTTTTTTTTTAAAGATGTCTGTACATGTACCGGTATATAGTAATTTTATAAAAGTATTTTCTTCTTCTTTTGTTAGTTAATGGAAGCTACATTTGGAGTCTATGAAATGTATAGCTTTCATTTATAGTGTAATGGCAAAAGTAAACATAATGGTGCATGTATGTACCACATATCCTTAAATACATACAGTTACTTTGTATTTCTGATTTTTCTTACCTACATGTATGCTATTGAATATTTATATTCTGTGGGTTTTTTTACTCTTGATTGTTTAGAATGTCCTATCTGCCACATTGTACTGAATTATTGTTTTATTAAAGACTGGTCAGGTCCTTGGAAGGGTAAATGTTGTATCGGGACATGTGAAGACTCAGTTGATAGCCCACGATAAGGAGGTGTATGACATTGCTTTCAGCAGGGCTGGTGGAGGAAGGGACATGTTTGCTAGTGTTGGTAGGTAATAGGGAAATACTTCTAAGGATATGAAAAGTAAAACAGAGACGCAATAATCTTCATTTTTTGTTTGAAAATAAAAAGGCAGAATGGTTAAAGGTGCTATTTCAAGATGACTTGCCTCTCACCATTAATTTTGTAGATTGGATCCAAGCTTGGTACAAATACTTTATGTGATCAAGTTTCTATTTACTTGCAAAACAATGTTTGTCCTACTTGGATTCATTCTGAGGCCTTTCTCAGTAGATCTGGTTGCATTATAAATAAAACATGCAATGTTTTGAAAACATTGTAAAACTCCATGCTAAAAATGACATGACTAGTTCAGATTTCATCTTAAAGCACACTTGGTGGCTGAACAATGTCATGATCCCCTTTATTTTGGGATAGGCAACTCAAAAATCAAGACACTATGATTAAATATTGAAATATTACTGTTTAAAAAAAACATTATTCTGAAGTACGCTTAATGTTATTGTAAATCTCTGACAAAATGAATGTAGTGAAGCTCAAGTTCTTGACCTTTGATGTTTGCTTTGAACAAGCCATCCCTTTGTGGCCTTAAAGTTTAAAGTATACCCATTAGTTTCAGCTCAATTTACTTTGAGCGTGAAGACTTTTATTAATGAGAGAACTCATTTGAATGAATTCAGTCTTCCATGAGAGGTCCCCAAAATGAGATCTTTCATGAATTCATTTAGCAATTTGACATCATATAATTGAAATAAATTTTGTTATGTCGAAATCAGAGACAAAAGCCCAATTTTTTCCTTTTTTATTTATGTACCTTATGCCTGTTTGAAGAGTTTATGTGTGTCCATATTTACCTGTGTTGATGTTTAACTGAGGTATTGGCAGTAGTTTTACACCTTGACCAGGTAGTTTATCTCAATCTGCTGTCTGGCAGCAAACATTAGAGACATCACAGCCACTGTGATGTTTTCTCACCTTGCTGATTAGGTCTGCATTACAACATGATGTAATCTTGGTGCAAGTTAAGTAAGATAACTACTGTGAAAACTCCTTGATAAAACACTGTCAGCATCTCAGCATTCCTATTGAATTTTTTTGTCAGCTGGTGTAATTTATCAGAAGTCTGTACAATTGATCTATGAAGACTCAGCTTTCGTTTAAGTTTTGTTTAATTGCAGTTTCTTGTTAACAGCGCCTCCTGGTTTTAGGACAATTTTCGTGGTTGTAAAATTTTATTTTCTGTGATAAGATTATAAAATACAATTTGTGTTACCTTTACATCTGATCATTACGTGGAGGCTGATATGGACCCGGGTTTAAAAACAACGAATTTTGAATATTCATGGCCGATTGTGCGAAAATGCTCCTGTACAAGTTGAATTTCACATGTTAAACTTTATTAATTTCACTAAATATGACTAGTTTAATTTTACACTATTGTGTTTGATTATTCAATACTGGTAGTTCAATTTTACACTTGTGTTTTCTTGTACAATATTAGTAGTTTAATTTTACACTGTTGTGTTTTATTATTCAGTACTAGTAGTTTAATTTTACATTATTGTGTTTTATTATTCAATACTAGTAGTTTAATTTCACACTATTGTATTTTATTATTCAATCCTTGTAGTTTAATTTTATATTATTGTGTTTTATTATTCAATACTTCTAATTTAATTTTATGCTTTTGTGTTTTCTTATACAGGTGCTGATGGGTCTGTGAGAATGTTCGATCTGCGTCACCTGGAACACTCTACCATTATCTATGAGGATCCCCAGCACCATCCCCTCCTCAGACTTGGATGGAATAAACAAGATCCAAACTACCTTGCCACTATGGCAATGGATGCACTAGAGGTTGGTGTAGCTCTGTTGATAATAGTAATACTAGAAATATACATTAAATGTTTATCAGAGTATTTCATATTCAATTTATGAAATGGTTTATAATGCAATATAAGTAAAAAATAACGTGATAAACTCCACAATTTATATTAATCTAGTGTAACGTCACTGCTGATTCATAAGTTTGTATTGTCCAAACAACTCTGCTCATGTACATAGAATATAAAAAACTTCCCAACTTGGAAAGAACATCTAAATAATTAAAACAGCATTATTTTGTATGATGAGGCCGTCAATAAAAAATAAATTGTGTGCTCCTACCTACTCACTCATAATTGCAGCTACCCAAACTGTTTTTATTGACTTTCAAAGCATTTAATTTGTTTTTTCATGATTTCTGTCCATTTTTCTTTAAAAAAAAAACTATGCAAAATCAAAATTTAGATAAAAAAATTGCTACCTACCTACCCACTTGAAAAATACTGGGTCGGAGCACAGCAAACAAATATTTTTTTAAGGATGGCCTGACCAACTGAAATACATGCAGTGTTAAAACGGAAACTCCATTTATTCATAATATTTGGGAAAGTTTGCCAGTTACCTGCAGAAGAACAACGGTTCTACTCAGATCCCTGATAGGGTGTCCTAGTTCCTCCAACATTGAATTACTTGAATTGGTTATTTTATATATATACCTGTAATATGTTGAAAATACATATCAGGGAAAAATGCTATTAATTTCTTAAAAAGAAAAATTATTTTTGAAATGGATGAAAAGCAATTTATTATCATTAGTAATAGATAAAATCTGAATGGTATGGTATGTTAAATCCATCAAAACATGATAATATGATATTAAAATTGTTGTGGTAAACTTCAAATGAAATCCCCATTTTAAAAATAGGCAGCACTTAAATACTGCTTGACAACCTTCTCGTGGTCATTCAGACATGATGAAAACATTTTTATAAACGTGTAAACCTGTAAAATGAATCAAATTAAAATGAAATCACTTGACCCATTAAATATGTCACAAAATATGTTGCAATTTTAAGCCGGAAATTTATTTTGGTCTAACCTAGGCCCAAGTTAGTAAATCCCTTTTCAGTATATAATTTTGGTATATTTAAATAAATATCCTTTTTGCAATACAGGGTCAGCAAGTATATATATTTGGGAAAAATGTTTATAGCCAATTGTAAAATTTAGAAAAATCCTGGTGAATTCCCTTCTCACTGCTAAGGTCATAGGGTTGAGTCCTACTTGGTTCAAAAACTTTATGTGAGAAAGTTTGCCAGTTACTTGTCCTCTGTCAATAAACTGGAAATGCCATGTATAACCTGAAATGTGTTGAAAATGGTGTTAAACCCACATTGAAACAATTGAAAAAATGTCAAAACACATATGAACTTAAATTTACAGGTAATCATTCTTGATGTGCGGGTACCATGTACACCAGTAGCCAGACTGAACAATCACAGGGCTTGTGTTAACGGTATAGCCTGGGCACCTCACTCCAGCTGTCACATATGCACTGCAGGTTCGTTTATAAAGATACTTTTGTATTGCAACATTGCTTCATACCCATATGATTTATACCTACATGCAGCTTTTGTTTAATATTGATAAAAATGGGACTCAATTTGTAAAAGGTTGAACAAAGAAATACCTGTATTGAGTTTCACTAATAGTCAAATTAAGTAAATACTATAACTTGTAGAGTACATGTATATATTTGATATGACCTTGTCTCTTGCAACCTCAAGATTTATGTAAGAAAATTTACCAGTTACTTGTTGATGGACGGTGATTCTACTCCCGATTCATTCTAAAGTTGTCCTCCACCAATGAAACTCAATGCCATATATATAAACCAGTAATGTGTTTATGTTAAAAACTTTCATAAGCTTATATTTTGCTAACAAATTACAGGAGACGACCACCAAGCATTAATCTGGGATATTCAGCAGATGCCTCGAGCCATAGAGGACCCGATTCTAGCATACACTGCAGCTGGTGAGATCAACCAAATACAGTGGTCGTCAACACAACCAGACTGGATCGCCATCTGTTACAACAACTGTCTCGAGATATTGCGTGTATGACCTTGATCTACTAATGTTACAGAAGTTCATATAGATTTGTTATATGTGATCTTGAACAAACGTAGTTTTGGAACTGTAAAGCAGTTCCGACTTGCTCTGTTCAGGTTTACATTAAGTAGGTTCAACAGGGTTGGCTACTTTTGGCATCTACAAAGTCATAGTATAGTGTCATCAGGTTTGCCATCAGATATCTTTAGCTTTGCTGCTAGACTTAACCATGTTACTGAATTGCTCTAAGAAAATGGAACATTTTTTTGTTTAGAGCTATCTATACTCGTTGTGCACAAATTAAAGATCTCCATAGATTGTTTATGGTAAAACAATGCTGAATTGTTGTAACATATTAGTACTTCCCCCATCATTTATAAAACCAGAACAGCAAGCCTCACATCGGGGAATATGCACAGGAAACTCTGTTTTTTTTAGAGAATTTATGCTTTGTTTGCAAACAAAATAATCAGGGAATTTTGTTATTGTAAGGAAACAGTTGTGGTAATAGCAGCCTCTTGCAATGTTACTCTATTTTACAAAGCTTTTTCATCACAATATGAGACATGCCAAAAACATACAACTTTTCAACTGGAAGAGAGTTGTATGCGGTAACAAAACATAATTTTATATATGTTTATATAATAGTAAAAATACATTTATTTCGAAAATGTATTTTGGAGTAGAAAATCTCAACTATTGTGAATGATTTAAGACTTGTATCCAAGAGATCACGACTTTATTTTAAGCCAAATGGAAGAAAATAAACTTTGATTGTTTAATAGGCAATAGGCTTTATAAAGCTGTATGATTTTATTGTAAATTTAATGAAATGTTTTTTTAAAAAAAACACATCATGAACCAAGAAATACCATTCATACATTTTTCATTTGTAAATTATTTCATTTTATCATACCTTATTTTATATGCTGCATCACTTTGTCCCCACATCACTTTGTCCCCACATATATTTTCTTTGTAAATTCATGTGTTGTTTTATCTGTGTAAATGGTTCACCTCCTCGACCATTCCACAAATATGTATCTATTTGGGCTCCTTTCAGTCAACCAAAGTGTTGTGTTTTTTTTGTAACACAACTTTTCGATGAAAATCATAAATTATAATCAGTTTAACAGTCACATTAAGTGGTATGAAGATAAAATATTTTATTTTTCAAATTCAGTTGAAAATATATGAAATATTACAAAAAATATGATTTTGTTGGCCAAATTTTAATGAAAAATTTTGATCGATGAAGAATTAATGTATCAGATGCCTATATAAAAAATTGCTGAACAATATTATATATTGAAAAGTAAAATATCTGAATGTTTGGAAACACCAAATCTCCATTGATTTTCCCTACTTAAATTCAGTTTTTGCTGTAAAATTTGTTTTACTTGACAGATTTAAAGAAGTAAAATTGATCTTCTTATAATAAATATGCCACTGAAATACAAAAAAAACTTCGACTGAAACAAGTAGCCCACAATAGTACAGTGCAGCCCATCTGAAAAGTTAGTTCAGTCGGTTTGCCTTAAAATTAGATTGTGAGCTTTCACTAAAGACGGAGTCCTCCGTGGTCAAGTGGTCTAAGGCGCCGTCTCGAAATCACTTACCTCTCACCGCTAAGGTCGTAAGTTCATGTCCCGCTTGCTCCAAAAACTTTGAGAAAGTTTCCATTTACTTGCAGAAGGATGGTGGTTCTACCCAGTCTATATCCAGCCTGACGTCTTCCTCCACCGTAAAACTGGATATGCTATATATAACCTGAAATGTGTTGAAACTGGCGTTGAACCCCATTCTAGAAAAAAAAATTTTACTTAGGACAGATTTCAGTCAGCGTTTATCCCCCAATAATAAATATACAGATACATGACATTTAATCTTTTTTACTAGTCATGAATGCAGCATCACAAACAGATAATGCAGAATGAAAGGTCTTAAGCTCATGTTTCGTTATATTTCTGAGCTATTTTTTTGTAACTAAAAGCAATTCAGGTACAGATTTTTATGCAACAGAAGATCAGTACAGGTATCAAAATTACCCATACATGGGAGTAAGCAAGTTTTTTAATCAAAGATAATAAGCAAGTCCAATTGTTCAATATTTTTGAGTTCATCATGTCCTACATCTGTACAAGTATCTGCCTTGGCCTCTTAATAATAAGGTGTCCAGAGCACAACTAGAGTTACCAGACCTTGAATGAGTTTTAACATTTCTGCATTGTAAATACTCAGTGTTGATGTTTATGGGAGGCATATAAGTTTTACATTTACGGATGCTCCATGTTTTTAAGTATTCACTGAATTGTTAACTCCCTGTTGGTGAAACCCGATCCAAATCAATTTTTAAAGTTTTATTACATAAATGATATTTTTAGTGAATTGAATTGATAAATTCACTGTTAAGATCAGTGAAAACATTTTTCCACCAAAAAGAACTTTTGATTTTAGTGAAATATCAATGTCCTTCATTCAATGAAAAGAATAATTCACTGAAACCATCAATTCTTTTCTTTTTTATATACTCAAAATTATTTCCTAGTTTTGCTGTATTGGAGGTTCATACCTTCCATCTTGATCAAATTCTTAAAAAGCTTTTTCTCAGAAATGAAATTTTGTATTATAAATTATATTTAATGTATTTATATGCATCTTATGTATGTAATAAATGTAAAAATGCAGATAAATGTTGTATTTTTTTCTGACCATATTACCTGTAATTTCCTCAATTTCCAGCCTGTGTGGTTCCAGCTAAGAATAGAATCACTGTCGATCTCTGCAGAGGGGTAGGAATCCTCCGAATGGGTATCATGTTCACTATTGTGGTTAAATTATCGACCCTGTGTGGTTCAGGGAGCCATGAGTGATGGCAAGAATAGGATCACTGTGGCTTATGCATGTCGTAAGAGGCGACAAATTGAGTAATACAACAGAATTTGCTGAAACTCTGCAGTTCTAGGCTCATTCTGCATATTCATTTGTTGATATATTTTTTTTGTATGTTAATTTGTTGTTTTTGTACATGTAGAGTGAACCTGGAATCTTCCTTCCTGTTTGGCGTCAAATAACTTATAATGTCTTGGTACGCCGTAAAACCCTATTCATTCATTACGCAATTTCCAATAAGTTCAATTTCTAGTAACTGTGCCTATTGTACAAGGTTACATTGTCTACAATGAAGGAATCAATCAATTAATTTAAGTCTTCTTATTCATGTTCAAAAATATTAAATTACAGATGGAAAAGAAAATGAATGAACCTTGAAATTCACTCATTAACTTTACATGGACAAAATTACTTATATACGAGGGGGTTTCAAAAAGTTTGCAGAAGTATTAATAACTTTTTTATCATTTCAGTTGTAATCATTATATTGCGCAGTGATATAAATACATATATTGGCGTGTAATACAAATTTCACCAATTTATCTTTAAAACTAAAAATGTTAAAGTAATTTTAGTAACGCTTACCAGGCGTGATCGGATCAACGTCAAAAAACACTTAATTTAAATTACTTTACTTCAAAGCCACATTGTATTACGAAGCTCTCAAATAATTAGTTAAACAAACAGAAAAAAATGTATGAATAATAAAGATTGTGCTGTGCATGCTTTTGAAGTTGATTGTAGTTCCTGTAAGTACGGCAAAAGTCCAGACACTTCCTTCGTCGTAAAAATCGACAAAAATCTGCTTCTTCATTGAGGTTGATGGGGATGCAGGTGTTTTCCAATCTGATGACATTTGTTTGTTTAAGGATCAAACATTGATACCCATGTCTCATCAACTGTCACTATTTCATTTAAATACCACATTAACCATATTACTTTGGAAATCGTGTAGCCACTATTCTCATCTCTTTGTATTCGCTTAAAAGTAAATGTGGCACCCACCTAGCTGCAACGCGACGCATTTTCAAATATTCCGTAATAGGCACTTTCCGTTAAACTGTTCAGTTTAGTTACACTAATGCATCTATCCCCATCTAGAATCGTTTTGGTCCTAGAAATGATACTTGCGATTTTTTTAACGTCGCAGGACGTACGCCTTTTTCCATGTCCGTTGGTTAACACCTTGCAGAATCTGTTGTATCATTTACAAATTGCAGTTTTCTGCAAAGCTTTAGATGTTTCATAATGTTAGTCACAGTTTCTGATATAGTTTCCTTTTGTAAAACATTTTATTCCTTACCACTGTTCTAAAGACATTGTAAAGTGAAAACAGCTTGGTAATATACTGTGTGTACAGTAAAGACATATTGACCTCACCAATAACGTCATAATGTTCTACTGACATCACTGTATGAAAGTACTGGAGCTGTAGGTGGACAGATGCAATTTTTAGCTCTATGGCTCTAAAAATAGTCCAAAACTTAAAAAATCTTCTTCTCATGAACGGTCCAACACATTTTCAAAATGATTATGTAATAATGATGACCAACTGTAGTTTTGTTAGATTTGTTCAAATGGTGTCACTAGGGTTAAAAATGACCCTGCCTCGATGTTTCTTTTGCATAGGAAAATTTCAAAAAGTGCTATGGCCACTATGAGTCAGTAGAGCGTCCTCAGGCCCTCTTGGGCCTCTTGTTTTGAAAATCTATCAGCACATTAAAAATTTATGAATATGTAAAGTAGCAGCAATTTTCGAAAATACCAGTCAAATAAAGGAAAGTTATCCGGTGACAGTCGATGTACGTTACTGAAGTAACGATAAAAAATTTACTGGTATGACTACAGTGCTGGTTTCTACTGAATCAATAAAGAATATATAGACCTTGGTTTGGATTAAATTTCAAATCATACAAATGGAAGATAAATATCTTGTAAGCATTTTCCGTGAACTTTTTGAACACCCCTCGTATGTGCTGATGTGCAGTAAAAAAACTTCAATTATTCATTAGCATTACTTATTTATAACTTTACCATAATAATGAACCCAACAAAACATGAAAAAAATGTCATACAGACACATCCTACCTATGCAGAGATTTACAGTGGTACCATTCTATTCCTTACAATGGTTCTCAAAGTTAGATATTTATGTTAACAAGAAATTCTATGAATTCATATACCCTGCTTAAGAGGGTCATAAACTGGACAAATAGCCATTGCCTGTGGATGTGGGTACTAGAACAGTGCATTGTAACACCTGAGAAGCTAAAAAGTATTGTAATGTTGAAAATATATTTTGTGTGTGGGGACATGCATGGGTTGAAATTAAATCAAGGAGAAGGTTAAACAAGAAACGAACAAACAGATGACCTGGGTGGAAATTTAATCAGAATACCAAGACCACAGGCACGTGTTCAGACCATGTTCATGTACTTACAAACTTTCATAACCGTGGGTTGAGTTGCATCCGCAAAGTTGTTGCTTCAAAATGTGACAGACAGACATCCTAACAAATGGGTATTTAATTTGCTTCCTTTCACCCAGCTGATTACTTGTGTAATTTAGTAAGAACTTTGCCAATTACTTGGGGATGGATGGTGGTTCTACTCTAATTCAGGGTTCTCCACTGGAAGGAATGCAAGTGCTGGGGTAAAAGCGCATAAACACTTCAGCACATTTTCAAGTGCTGTGTAAGGCACTCATTGAAATATATTTCACTAGTAAAACTTGTATAAGTCATCATAGTTAGTATGTTTAATTTTAGGCATTAAATGGGAAAAAGATATTCAAATAAAAACAAGAGGGCCTGAGGACACTCTACTGACTCATAGTGGCCATAGCACTTTTTGAAATTTCACAATATTTACCCTCTTTAGGGGTTCGTCTTAACAACTTATGGATACATAACCCCACCACACCCATACTGAACAAAAACTTACCCGGTAATTGCTATGAAAAGGAAACACTTTAAATTCTCATACCATTCATCTGTAAAAAAAAATATAGTCCCCTGTACAGAACCCTTATACAACCCAGCCCCTTAATTTGTCAGAACTTCACCCACCCACCCGCTTTTAGGGATTTGTTTTGAGCAGAAATGATTCAAATTTTAAAAAGAAGTTTTTTTTGTACACATGGATGCAAAATGAAAAAATTCAGTTTTCCCTATAATATTTTTATGTAAATTTAGCCCCTAAATTCTTATCTGCAATCAAACCCCTACACAAAGGGATAATTTATGCCAAATATTAACAAATCTGACATTCTGGTTCTTAAGAAAACAGTTTTTGTAATTCCCAATTTTTACCCTTTTGGGGCCCCTCCTGGCCCCTTAAGACAGTGGAACTGTCATTTATACAAATCTGAACCTCATTCACCAAACAATGCTTCTGTGAAGATATAGGCAAAATCATTTCTATTTTAAAAAGGAAAAATATATTTATTATAATGACATGTGTCCCCTAGTTGAACACTCGGGGCGGGGTAATTTTTAACCCTAGGGACACCATTTGAACAAAACTATAGTTGTTTATCATTACTATATAAACATTTTGAAAATCTGTTGGGCTGACCATGAGATGAAGATTTTTTAAGTTTTGGACTATTTTTAGAAGGGCAGCCATCTTCAATTTCAGATAAAAATAAATCTTCTGTATAGTCTCCTATGCGATAGAAACATCCATGTGAAGTATCAGTTTAATTGGCCTTGTGGTTTCAGAATAGTTAAAAAAAAAAAGAGAATTTTCTGTTTTTCCATAGTATCCCTATGTAAAATTCTAAGTCCCCTTCCAGGGCCCATTACCGGTAATTCTTGTCTGCAATCAAACCCCTACACAAAGGGATAATTTATGCCAAATATGAACAAATCTGAAATACCGGTTCTTATGAAACGATTTTAGTAATTCCCAATTTCTAACTTTTTGTGGTCCCTCCATACCCCTTAACCCAGTCATTTTTACAAATCTGAACCTCATTCACCAAACAATGCTTCTGTGAAGATATAGGCAAAATCATTTCCATTGTCAAAAATTTTTTTTCTTAATTATGACATGTGACATATAATTGAACCCTTGGGGCGGGGTCATTTTTAACACTAGGGATACCATTTGAATAAATCTAACAAAACTATAGTTGGCCATCATAACTACATAACCATTTTGAAAATCTGTCGGGCCGTTCACGAGGAGAAGATTTTTTAAGTTTTCGACTATTTTTAGTAATGGTGGCCATCTTTAATATCAGATCGAAAAAAATCTTCTGAATAGTCTCCTGTGCAATAGAAGCATCCATATGAAGTTTCAGTTTAATTGGCCTAGTGGTTTCAGAGAAAGTGTTGCTAACAGACGGCAGATGATGGACAACACGCCATCGCATAAGCACTTCTGGTCTTTGGTCAGTAGAGCTAAAAATGATTTAGAGGATAGTAAGCTTTTGCAAAATTTTGTTAAAGAATTCAAGCGCTAGGGGAATACCATTTCTGACAGTCAAGGTGCTGGGGTTCCCCTGTGCTTAAATTATCTATGTAGAAGCCTGGAATTCATTCCGAGGTCTTTCGCTACCAATAAAACAAGATATGCCATATATCACCAGTCATGTGATAAAGATAGCATTCAACCCCATTTAAAACAAGTTTATTACAAATTTAGACAATCAAAGTAAATTGAACTAGAACAAGAGAACCCAGCATGGATATAGTTTAATGGTGATGACAAAACCATTATCAGTCCATTTTTAGCTCACAGTCAAATAAAGGGAGAGTTGCACTCCCTCGTGCAGTCTTCACTGTTTTTTTTTGTTAAAAAAATGTTGTAAACTAGTATGAGGCAAAAAAGTTAACAGACTGATGCCGGACAACAGGCGATCAAAATATAGACAGAAAATAGACAGTACTTTAATATTGCTTGACAACCTTCACATCAACATTCAAACTCTTTCTGAGATGTATATTCTGTCCTTGTATATGCAGAATTAAGAAGTTTGTGCTAAACTTGAATCAAGAATTATTATCATTCTGACTCCTCCAACAGCTTTCATCAGATCTGATTTCATTCCGACTCCTCCAACAGCTTTCATCAGATTTGATTTCATTCCCACTCCTACAACAGCTTTCATCAGATTTGATTTCATTCCCACTCCTACAACAGCTTTCATCAGATTTGATTTCAATCAAATACACAAGTATGAGTTTGATATGCACATATCTTCTCAGCTTTCTCATTAAGTTTGTAGGAGAACTGCCCATTTTTGTATTTTATTTAACTTTATATGTATTGTGCATACATTCTGAAATGTATCGTCTGAACTTGTGCAGTTCTACTACAATCCAAATGGAAAGGCAATACGCATATTTGTCACCCAATTCTGATTGGACTATTCTTTAAGGAGTAATGTCTTAGTTTATTTGTTAGTTGTTGATATCATCGTGCTTTTGTAGGTGTGACCATTGCTGCTTATATAACTCTTGAATATTGTACTGTATACTTAATGTGCTTCTAAACCAGCTCCTACTGAACGTGTCCATGTTTAGAAAGGGGACCAAAATACAATAACAAATTTGCATGCAATTGAATGTCAAACTGCATTGCTCTAGCAATTTTTTATTTCCAGTTTTATGTTTTTTTATACAGTTACTGCGGTAAGCACTTAAATTAAATAACACAATGATTGTTTCTTTCAATTCCATGCAATGATGTTGTAACCATTATACTGCTATCTCTGAAATAAATGTTTGAATGCTACTGTAAATACCGACTCCTTGTCAAGTGTCCTAAAGCACTTAGTGTGAAAGGCGCCAACAAAAAAATCATAGCAGCTTAAATCTACTTAAGAGATTATAAGATTCTTATATGGGTTTGAGGTTGGGATAGAAAATTCAGCTTTCCAAAGGGACGGAATTTTCTATCTGAAATGAAAACGCCATGAACGATCCTTTTTCTTGCATACCAAACACATATTACAAATATTACAACGGTCACTTTTAAGACGTCTAATTATATGATTTATGTAATATATTTTATACATTACGTCATCTGGATGGTTTAAACGTCATAGCATGAGAATTATATCTCAGCCCTAGGGCGAGTTAGAAATATCTTACACCAGTAAAAATGTAGATATCCTTATCCGGTATGCAAGAAAATGTTTTATTAAATGTGGTTTGGAAAATAAATTACGATGTATCTCAGGTTTTTAAGTGAATGATGGTGGTGCCCTAGCAACTGTCATCATCGAAACAAAAGTAAAATAAATATGGCAATGTAGATATACTACTAATACATATGGTCAAATACATGTAGCAGCAATACACACTGTTGATACTTGCCGTTACTAATATTGATAAGTTACTTATATAGTATTTGTTATGTTACATATAGGTATGAGCACCTTACAGACATTGTCATTAGATTCAGTGTTTAAAAAACAAGGGAATTCATATAATTTCAACATCTCCTATAGGCCATTTTATATGGACAGTAGACAGGTTTAAGCAGCTCATATAATATCACCCATAATTTAATAAAGATGTCCTTTAATTAACAATGTAATTTTTTTCTAGATTTAACATTTAACGTTTAATATTTCACTTTTGCAATTTTGCAAAAAATTTAACCTATAATGTTTGAGATTTAACATTTTTATATGTCGTCAGGATATCTTACCCATCTTATATTTTTAGCAAGTGACCTTGAGATTGAGATAATGACATTTACATAAAAGAATTCCATCAGGATACATTACAGAAAGTTTTTGAACATTTTGGATATCTGACCAAGCTGAATTTTCTCTGTTATACACCAACTTATCATTAAATGCAACATTCCTGAGAAAATCCAACTAGAAGTTACCAGAAACCAAAGTTTACTGACAGATGACTGGACCATGCATCAGAACATTAACACTTGAACATTAATCATTGAACAGTAGAGCTAATAGCAAATGGACAGCCGTATTATAAATGAGATATCTCTTGCAAAATGGATTCAGAAATACAAAACATGACATGTCCACATTTAGATCCCTTCATTTCATCATGATCAACAGTGGCACTTTATCTTTATTTTCATCGCCCAGACTGATCCTGATCATGTGGCAGCTTGTTGTTTAAGACTCAGCCGTGCCATCTCAATTACTCCCTCATATGATTCGTTTCCTCCAATAAAGCCATTAGCATGGACAAAGATGCATCCCGGTATACCAGACTTCTCAGAAAGGTCAGCATCACGCACACCCCACCAATCTTTGTGTATAGATAATCTGGAAATAAAACATATATTTATAATTACAGTCAAACCTGTCTTAAGCAGACAGTCAAGAGAAAGAGCAAAGGTGGCCTTTTATGACAGGTTGTTGCTTAATACAGGTTAATTTACTCTGAAAGCATAGAAATGGGAAATATAAAACATGGTTGCTTAATAGAGGTGACCACTTACATTTTTACTGTATGCTATCCAATGCATAAAATAGTGTTACAACATGGGTGAACTTAAATGGATTCATTTCTGCTTTTAATGCATTAAACACTTTGTAAGTTTTCTGCATGTTATTCATGGAATTAAGCTTTTTACCAGTTTTGGCATCAAACTCAGCCTGCAGGTTGCACTTGGCAGCGGTTTATAATTGAAGGAGTATGGTATGAACATATTTCACTGACTGGTTGTTCAGAGAAAAATCATTTTTGGAAAATCCCAATTCTAAGCCATAATAAATTAATTGCTAGATTATCATCCCCACTCTCCTGCTAATTTTCATACTGCCCCGACCCTTTTTATTTTCATAAAAAAAATCAAAGGCCTGAAGGGCCTGAGGGAAGGCTCGCTGCTTGTGTTTATTCGAAAATGTAGGTTCGGAAAATTGAAAAACTTAGTTAGATTTCTGATATATTAAAAGGCATTTCATTGGGTTTTAGAAAAGAATGTGGTGTGTTAAATATTTCTTTTGTGTATCTGTAAAAATAATCTCCTGCATACAATACAGAGTCCATATCAATACTTTTCCAACAGTAGCTATTAAACAGTTTTAATAATGCATTTGAAAAAATGCAAACACCATCTCCCGTGTGAAAATTGACTGAATATTTGATAACCCTGGTGAAAATATCCATTTCAGGACATTTTGTAAACTGGTAACATGGTGGTCCAGGATTCCTTTCCACATCTCCACAAAAAGTTATCAACATGAACAACCTATATGAAAGCTTCACAAACAAACCTTCATATTCTGATGTTTCTCCAAAATCGAAAGAATTGAGTAGTGATGTACAACTCAAGTCAATTTTAATATCTTCAGTTCAATAGTTATGATTTATGGATAACGAAACGCATTCAGCATAAAATGTTCCTGATTGTCCGAGAATATACAACACATATCCATAATTCTTTGTCTAGACCAAAACAAACATGACCTACTTATAGATTTACGCGTATATTGACTTGAGTTATGTTCGATTCTCATATAGCTTTCAATTATCAATATAAATAATCAATAAATAGCATTATAAACGGTGTTGCATGACCTAGATTTAATCAATCTAAAAATAACAACACAGAAACACAACAAACATAACGGTCGGATGACCTAATTAACTGTTAAACTCTGCTTGCATAAGATGACAGATTGGCGCATTTTTCTATAAACAACAAATGTAGCCCCGAACCTAATTTCGTTATTTTACTATCAAAATTAAAAGAGGACAATCCGTAGTGAATAAAATTTCACTAACAATTACTATTTACTCAAACTACGAGTTATTATATCGAAAATATGTCAATATTTCACCCCATTTATGATTACATGTCGATTGGTGTTAAAGATTATATCCCCCCTAACCAGATGATGTCACTAAGCATAGTAGTAAATGCGTAAAACATTTTTTTATTAATGAAAATTGCCGTTTTTTTTAAAAGTGTATTCTTCCGCATTTCCATGCAAATTGTATGCTTCCCATATCGTATTTTTGAACTTTTGTAAAGAAAAATATCCACAATATTTAAAAAACTTTGAATCTTTTGTTATATAATACGTCCTCTGCTACGGTAAATGCGTTTTGAAACTTGTGAACTCTTTATCGGTCGGACGGATATGGCGGTTCCTGCCATACGTAGTAGTGTATAACAGATGCTAGAGCTGCTGACAGCTAAGAAAGTCAGTGCTTTGCTCGCCTTCCAATAATAATAATTAAAAAGGAAACATAAAAAAATTTAAAAATAAAATCCTCCCGCCTTCCCCGTTTTTAAGAAAAATTTGGATGATAATCTAGTAATTAATTTATAATGGCCCAAATACTTTATTAAACCAAATCAAATTTACTGTTATTAGAAAATGTATTAGACCTCAAATTGAACATATTTACACAAATGGACGACAAAATCAAAATTTCCATTTTCCCATAGTATTTCTTTTTAAAATGTCCATTTACAGGGCCTCTATACATCCCAGTGCCCTCTCGATTTGTACATTCTTCAAACTTTTTAATGATTGGAATAATTAATGTCAAATATGAACAAATTTGGCCTGTTTTTATCACATAATTTACGGTGCAGGAGTGTAATTAATCCAGGACATATTTTTTTATTCATAGGGATAATATAATGATTTTTGTAATTCCAAGTTTTTATCCTGACCCCTTCAGACAGTGGAACCCAGTCATGTTTACAAATCTGAACCTCCTTGACCAAACAATGGTTCTGTGAAAATATAGGCAAAATCATTATAATGACTGTTTCCCCTAATTGAGCCCTCGGTGTGTTGTTTTTAGCCCTAGGGACACCATTTGTACAAATCTAATAGAACTTCAGTTTGTTATCATTACTACATAAATATTTTTCATACATGCTAGGCCATTTTTAGTACAGTGGCCATTTTGATTTTTAGATTGAAAAAAAAAAAAAAAAAAAATCATGTGAAGTTTGAGTTTGACTGCTAGTGGTTTCAGAGAAAGTGCTGCTAACAGATGACAGACAACAGATGACAGACTTTGACTTGTAAAGTTAAAAAGACACAAAACTCTATAAAAGCAAACAAATAATAAATCATCCTTCACATGTTTTTTTTTTACAAAAGCAGTCAAATGGATGAACATGTCTTTTTTGCGCTATATGGTTTGTACTTATTTATTTTTACGCTATATGGTTTGTACTTATTTATTTTTGCGCTATATGGTTTGTACTTATTTATTTTGCACTATATGGTTCGTATTTATTTGTTTTTGCGCTTTATGGTTAAAGTTTTATTTATTTTTGCGCTATATGCTTCATATTTATTTATTTTTGCGCTATATGTTTCACTCTTTTTTTTGGCGCTATATGGTTCATATTAATTTATTTTTGTGCTATATAGTTCACATTTGTTTATTTTTTGCGCTATATGGTTCATATTTATTTATTTTTGCGCTATATGGTTTGTATTTATTTATTTAAACTTGATTGTAAAATAAGTTCAGACTTTTTATGAAATGCTATCTTGTCACCTGGGTACAGCTAGTATTAGGTATTGTTAATCAAGCCTTGGCTGAACTTACAACCTCTGCAATGATTGGCCAACAACCTATCCACTACAACAACGATCCGCTTGTATTTATATCCGCTTGCATTAATTTTATTCATCCATTTGGTCCTTTCACTCACCTGTTTTGAAAGCTGCTAATAGACTGTGGTACACACTGTATTCTCCATTTTCCACTCTGGTCCGTGAATAGTACATATTTTATGGGTGGAGATATCTGTAATGCTTTCTCCAAATTGAACAGATGGTCTTTCCATGGACAACCTCCTTGTTTCAGGTTGATAATCTCACCACTCTCATCAACCTGTATGTATGACAAGATTTTATAGGAAACTAAATATATCACTGAAGGTGATGAATACTCCCAGATGGTGCCATGACACAGTAATTTCACTCTCTTGCTGCCCACTTTGACACAGTGAACCAATTAGAGTAACCAATCACAACATACTGATGATATGCACAACAAGGCTTGGTGGTTGTTGAGATAAAGCGACCACAAAAAAATGTCTGAAAAATTCAAAGGACCATAACTCGTTGAAGTCAAATAAGAGCAATAATTTGCATTATATTTATGCAGGTGTTCTATAACTTAGTTATTGTAGTAGGTTTGATGACTAGGAAGTATTGTATTAAGTTTCAAGTCAATACATGCAACGGTTACTGAGATAGGGACTTGCACGCAAAACCTTAACCAAGGTGTGACACAGACACCCGGAAGAGTAGAATAGCTCCCTTTATTCTTCAAATAGTCAAGCTAAAAACTGAAAAAAGTTGTTTTTCTTCACAATATTTGTCATATGACTACAATATGGGAAATATAATGCATTTCAATCATTTACAAAATAAGGGTTGTTGCATCATGTTGCTATGTAATTTTCAGAAAGATTTTTAAGTGAAAATTTATCAAAATTGCTGTACCAACAGCAGGACTTTTTAATGTCTCAAAAATATTATTTGTTTTCAAATGAGTGTGTTATGCCAGTTGCATAAGAACTGACACCAAATTTCATTAGAATACTACTATTTATATTCTTAAAGGGGAACGCAACCCTGTATATAAAACAGGATAATATGAATAGCTATGAGTTCAGCTTTCTATTAAAAGTATTATTATGCCTAAATTCGAGTCTATAAAGATATATCAGCTCGTTTTGTAACGGTTATTTTCGCACATCGACTTTGTGGTGGAAGTCGCCATATTGGATACCTGCGTGACGTCATAACTGCACTTCCGGTTTAAAACATAATTGATTTATACGCTACAGCAGATATAGAAACGTGCAATTATAGTCACCGGCAAAGGTACTCGCAAAAATAATAAAATGAATTTTAGTAACGGAGAAGGACCTGTGGCCTACAACTTTGAACCAGAATTTTCAAAAGCAGAGTTAAATGAATTAGAAAACGAGTGAAATAGTGAGACGGCACAGTTGTTCACACATGTGAAAGATTTTTGCAGCTGCGGAAACTGTGTAATGCTGCTTTCGTCTGACGAAAATACGTGCTGCAGATGCAATGACCATACTATTGGAAATTTAGTAGATTTAGAATGTATCACAGAAATAATACAGCAATGTTTTATGAAGGTTTCACCCAAAAAGATGATAACTGTTAAACAGTCACACCGATCATGAACCAGAGATCAAACCCGAAACCCATCAATCACGACTCTGACATCTTATCATGTAGCCTGACATTGATGATTGAATTTTTCAAAATAGTAAAATTACCCATAGCTTGATAAAAATTGAATTATTGCCGTCAGTGTTGATGTAGATCCAGGCGAGCCTGCACATTCATACTGTACTATCAGGGTATATACTGTTTGCTACTCAGTCAATACATTATAAAAAAAACAAAACCTATTTAGACCAGGAATCGAATTTAAGGGAAAATGTTTTGTTACATATATTTACCTGTCTAAGAGAGAATAAAGAAAAATAATATTATATCTCTTTTCTTATCGTGTTTAGCTGGTGCGGCCATTGTTTCGTACTGAGAAATGGCTGATAATTTTTTTATTTCATACCCATTTTGGTAAATTTACATGAAGCATGAATGAGTTTTTTTGTGTTTTTTTTGTTGTTTCACATAACTGGCACTGTCTCTTGGTTATTCAAATGGTGTTACTACCCAATTTGATATATGGTGATTATCTATTCCACCAGTTCCCTGAACATGTATGAATGTTGTTCCTTATAGGGAGTGTCATATGGAATATAATGTCTACAGGCATATTGCACAAAGTGTATGTTACTGTCCAGCTACTGGCACCCTGCTGAGCTTTCATAATTCACCAACACCACATTCACACCATGTGGTAATGAGAAATACCCTGCCACAGTGTGCATATTGTACCCTAATAAGCGTAATCACCCCAGGTTTAATGACCCCAGGGTTTATGACAGGATGTTATATCACATAGTATTATGCCTTACTACCGATTAAAACATTTTCAGTTAATTAGGGTTTCAATATCAATGCAAACTTACAAGTAATAAAATTATGTTATATGATTTTATGAATATTTTTCATAAATTGTATACCAGAACACTTTTTTAACAGTAAAAAAAAAATTTCATGAATTTTTGAATAAATAAAGGAACAAAGGTTTTACTTTATCTTTTTTCATTACGAAGTAGAGGTAGTTCAAATGTCTATTCACGAATAATGACCTTGTTGACTGTGAAAAAGCCATATATCAATAAACTAAATTGCCTATTAATTATAAAATTAATAAAATGATTTTATGACCAATTAAATGTTGACTGAATATTAAGCATCATTTTTTGCCATCGAGGGCTTACTGTACAGATGTTCAGTTAACCTAACCACTGTTTCCTGAAAAGTTAACCAGTACTCGAGCACACCCAACAACCGCAAGTAACTGATAATTTTCCCACTCGAATCAGCAGTGAGAGACAAATGATATTGAGACACAATTTTGTATGTCAATCATCACAGAGACTGTCGCCGGGTGGGGATTCAAACTCGAGACACCTGGATTGATTGTTAGACACTTAACTGACTGAGCTAATCGGGCCTGTCACAATTGATTAGCCTTAATTTGTATTTTAATAATAACTTTTAGATACCATGTCGTTTTCACACCTTATGTTTTGGCATTAACCTCTTGTTTTTATTGTTAATTGGTTTATTACACCTGTTCAAACAGCCTGCAATTATAAGATTGTGAAAGTTTGCTATATCAATTTCGCAATATTTTGGAAGAGTATATAAAATTACAAATTAAATTTCAGAAATCAGTTGAGCTATATGTTATTAGCACATTTTTAAGAGCTTCCCACTGGATAATATACACTTAGTCTATATCAGGCCTTCTAAAATTGCCGGTTTTTCGGTTTTTGGACCGATTTCTGAAGTTCAAAACCGGTTTTCGTTTCAAAGTTTAATAAAAAATCGGTCCAAATATTTTCGAAGTTCAATAAAAAATCGGTCCAGATATTTTCTATCGGTCGTATAAAATCTCATAAATTGCTCTTATCATGCCATACTGACCTGTGAAATACGCCTTGCGGCAATACCATTTGACCCAATAATCCGTTTCTTTTGTCACCTGCTGTGGGAAATGATGTCAATTTCGACCAAACCATTGACGGTATTAGGGGAGTTTATCGGAAGAGTCTATCGCTATGAAGCACGCCTCCGATGTGTGATCAGCGACCCATAGCATTCTGTCGGTTCATCAAAAGACTGTGTTTGCGTCCGTAATTTCTTTGATATACCGCTAACCAAAGCTGGGACGGTCGGACCGAATATTATTTGCGTCATTAAAATATTTGATAAAACGTGCAGCGTTACTTGTTTGTTTCATTTTTTTTTTAAAAAAATAATTTAATTATAAATTGATGACATTAATTAATGAAAGTGAACCCGGACCAGTTTTGTTTTGATTTGGGACAGGTTCGGAATGATTTATTTTGGTGGTTGAACCGTTACATTGGTTTCCACGGTGATTATTTCACGCAGCTTCCGGAACTTGAATCACTTCCGGTTCGAGCGATCATTTTTATATAATGAAAATTATTCAGTAACGCGGAAACATAATGTCAGTCATTAAAATGTACACATTGTGGTAAAGTATGTTATAAATAATACACAAATAAACTTGAAATCGTTCCTTATTAATAAATAAACGCAGAAAATACATGATGCTGCTGACATGGTGGGTGGGGTATGCATACATGTAAAGGCATAATGTAAGGCAATTTAAGTTAAATTTTTTTTAAATAAGTGCGATTCTTACGGTAGTAAAAAACCTGGACCGATTTGCATTTTGGAATTTTAGAAGGCCTGGTCTATATGTATGTCGCATATGGTCATCTTCGTACTGAAATCATCAGAAATTGCAGCTTGGATAGTAGTACGCCAAGGCATTGGTACGCTTCATTCTGCAATCTTAAGTCCTACCCCAAAGTATAAAGGCGTTTTGCGCGTGATGTCACCAGAAGCTTGACACTGAGGCAATGTGAAATCACATATTAGGAAAACAAAAAACAATGCTGCCCACAAAACATATCGCATTACTCCACCCACTTATTCCGCTGGAGAAAACAATGTTTAATGGGTTAAGTCCTTCAATTCAGAATCGTTTTCGCGTTTAATTGTCTACCTTCGATGTTCACTAATGCACTGTATATCTGTATATAAACTGATTACGTATATTAGTGTATATACATAAGAGTTTCAGTAGAGAGCAGTCACTAACGACACAATACAATTTGCGCGATAACTAGAACGGAAGTGCAGTTATGACGTCACCGAATACCTCCATCACAAAAGAGCTACAAAATGGCGGCGCCCATAGCATTTAGGAAACGCTTGAAATCATGATATTTAATGTCATTTTTCTCATTTGATAAATTTCGTACAATTAAAATTTGTTGATTTTTGTGTTATTTACATGTCTATTTAACGATAAATAGCCATTTATATTCTGACGTGCGGTACCCTTTAAAGATAAATACTGGTTTACTTTGTTATACATACTTGATGCCTGTCCTGTATGGCCTTTTCAACAATCTCTCTGGCTGGCAGCCAAGAATTCTTGTAATGTAAAACTTTGTGCACAAACATTTTACCCACCATCTCCATAGCCATGTTGAACTTTGCCTGTCCAAAATTAGAAACAAGAAATGACACTGGTGTCACAAGAAGTGTCGCATGTCCCCCAAATGGTCGTTGAAAAATAACAATATAATTATGTTATAATAGGTAGTGATGTATCCATGAATATAAAGAGTAATTGACTGTTGTTTCAGACTAGATATGCAATTTCATGTTTTTTACATTGAAGCATGACCTTGACCTTTGTGTAACCTTGACCTTGTCATCTGATGTAATGGTCTGGGTATTTCAACAGTTAAATGCTGCTGAAACATCATTATGACATGTTGATCACTTGTGTCAAGCTATTTTAAAATCCCTAAAAATTAAGACAAAGTAACAGATCAATTGTTAATAAATTGTTTTTGAAATACATCCATGTATGATAAAGTTAAAGGACGGACTTGAAATCTCAAACAGATTCAAAGTGTTGTCATACATACTAAAAGTGTGACCTTGACCTTTGAGGTATGGGTCTAGGTCTTACTTATGGCACGTCGTCATGTCATCTTGATAAAGTGAGCCAAGTTAAAGGCAAAGTCACAGACCAGACACACAATATCAAACAAATTGAAAGTGTGGCCTTGATCGTTGAGGAAAGGTTCTGGGTCTTACATGCGACACTTAATTATGTCATGTTGATCAACTGAGCCAAAGTGTTGTCAAACTTAAATTGTGACCTTGACTTTGAAATACAGGTGTGGGTCTTACTCGCAATACATCGTCATGTTATTTTGATCATTTGTAGCAAGTATCATTAAAATCCATCTATGTATGACAGAGTTATAGGCCGGACACGAAATCTCACACAGACTCAAAGTGTATTCAAACAAACTCAAATTGTGACCTTGACCTTTGAGGTACGGGTGTAGGTCTTACTCACGACATGTTGTCATGATATGTTGATCCTTTGTACCAAGTATCAACAAAATCCATCTGTGCATGACAAAGATACAGGCCGGAAACGAAAAACCGGACGGAAGGATGGACAGACGGACGGACAGACGCTGCGATTACTATATGCCACCCTAAAATTGTTTTTGTCGGGTGGGGGCATAAAAATGTATAAATATTAAACAGGAACATGCTGTTATGATCATTTCATTTCAATGTTACAATTACCATGTGCAAATGCATGCATGTCCACACAAGTGTGTGACAATTATTAATGAAAATGTAGAAAAGGCATTTAAAAACAGCTTTTGTATGTATTTTTTCCCTTTATTTTATCTTTCAATCTATATTTCTATTAATAAAAAACATTATTTGTAATTAAACAAACTAATGCAACAAAAACACAGAGATTGATCACAATATTGTTACATTAAAATATTATAGCATCCAGAATGACAGCAGAATATGTGGACCAAGGTGAATATGGTTTACAACATTATATATGGTCTAACCTTTATGTCAACCCCCGTCTCATTCCATGATGGGTTAAGGTCAGAAACTTGTCCACTAACAGTTGTTGTTATCTTGTATCTGAAGAAACATGTTAAGAACATCACCTATAGAAATCATACATCACACATTTCTTTTGAAATGTTACATAATTTTTTTATTTCTGTTTTCCATGAGGTATTGTATTTGTCTCTGACATGACTCTTCTATTGGTTTCTTTGTTCAAAGTGCAAACACATGTACTCTTAACTGAACATTCATCAAAATATTCCGTTTCCAAAGACAGTGATCAGAATAATGTGAAGTTTTGTCTCTAGCCATGAGGCATCACATGACTGTATGAGAAGATTTGAAAAAATGATAAAATTGTGACATACCAACACAAACAACAACCACAGTGAATGGCGACCTTGGTGTTAACAACTACAACAGTGAATGGTGACCTTGGTGTTAACAACTACCACAGTGAATAGTGACCTTGGTGTAAACAACTACCACAGTGAATGACGACCTTGGTGTTAACAACTTCAACAGTGAATGGCGACCTTGGTGTTAACAACTTCAACAGTGAATGGTGACCTTGGTGTTAACAACTACCACAGTTAATGGTGACCTTGGTGTAAACAACTACCACAGTGAATGGCGACCTTGGTGTTAACAACTTCAACAGTGAATGGCGACCTTGGTGTTAACAACTTCAACAGTGAATTGTGACCTTGGTGTAAACAACTACCACAGTGAATGACGACCTTGGTGTTAACAACTTCAACAGTGAATGGTGACCTTGGTGTTAACAACTACCACAGTGAATGGTAACCTTGGTGTAAACAACTACCACAGTGAATGGTGACATTGGTGTAAACAACTACCACAGTGAATGGCGACCTTGGTGTTAACAACTTCAACAGTGAATGGCAACATTGGTGATAACAACTTCAACAGTGAATGGTGACCTTGGTGTAAACAACTACCACAGTGAATGGTGACCTTGGTGTAAACAACTACCACAGTAAATGGTGACATTGGTGTAAACAACTACCACAGTGAATGGCGACCTTGGTGTTAACAACTTCAACAGTGAATGGTGACCTTGGTGTTAACAACTACCACAGTGAATGGTGACCTTGGTGTAAACAACTACCACAGTGAATGGCGACCTTGGTGTTAACAACTTCAACAGTGAATGGCGACCTTGGTGTTAACAACTTCAACAGTGAATGGTGACCTTGGTGTTAACAACTACCACAGTGAATGGTGACCTTGGTGTAAACAACTACCACAGTGAATGGCGACCTTGGTGTTAACAACTTCAACAGTGAATGGCGACCTTGGTGTTAACAACTTCAACAGTGAATGGTGACCTTGGTGTAAACAACTACCACAGTGAATGACGACCTTGGTGTTAACAACTACCACAGTGAATGGTGACCTTGGTGTAAACAACTACTACAGTAAATGGTGACATTGGTGTAAACAACTACCACAGTGAATGGCGACCTTGGTGCAAACAACTACTACAGTGAATGGCAACCTTGGTGTAAACAACTACCACAATGAATGGCAACATTGGTGTAAATAACTACCACAGACAATGTGGACCTTGGCGTAAACAACTACCACAGTGAATGACGACCTTGGTGTAAACAACTATCACAGAGAATGGCAACTTTGGTGGAAGCAACTACCACAGTGAATGACAACCTTGGTGTAAACAACTACAACAGTGAATGATGACCTTGGTGTACACAACTACCACAGTGAATGGTGACCTTGGTGTAAAGACTTATCACAGTGAAAGGTGACCTTGGTGTAAACAACTACCACAGTGAATGGTGACCTTGGTGTAAACAACTACCTCAGTGAATGGTGACCTTGGTGTAAACAACTTCCACGGTGAATGGTGACCTTGGTGTAAACAACTTCCACGGTGAATGGTGACCTTGGTGTAAACAACTACCACAGTGAATGGTGACCTTGGTGTAAACAACTACCTCAGTGAATGGTGACCTTGGTGTAAACAACTACCACAGTGAATGGTGACCTTGGTGTAAACAACTTCCACGGTGAATGGCGACCTTGGTATAAACAACTACCACAGACAATGGCGACCTTGGTGTAAACAACTACCACAGACAATGGCGACCTTGGTGTAAACAACTACCACAGACAATGGCGACCTTGGTGCAAACAACTACTACAGTGAATGGCAACCTTGGTGTAAACAACTACCACAATGAATGGCAACATTGGTGTAAACAACTACCACAGACAATGTGGACCTTGGCGTAAACAACTACCACAGTGAATGACGACCTTGGTGTAAACAACTACAACAGTGAATGATGACCTTGGTGTACACAACTACCACAGTGAATGGTGACCTTGGTGTAAAGACTTATCACAGTGAAAGGTGACCTTGGTGTAAACAACTACCACAGTGAATGGTGACCTTGGTGTAAACAACTACCTCAGTGAATGGTGACCTTGGTGTAAACAACTTCCACGGTGAATGGTGACCTTGGTGTAAACAACTTCCACGGTGAATGGTGACCTTGGTGTAAACAACTACCACAGTGAATGGTGACCTTGGTGTAAACAACTACCTCAGTGAATGGTGACCTTGGTGTAAACAACTACCACAGTGAATGGTGACCTTGGTGTAAACAACTTCCACGGTGAATGGCGACCTTGGTATAAACAACTACCACAGACAATGGCGACCTTGGTGTAAACAACTACCACAGACAATGGCGACCTTGGTGTAAACAACTACCACAGTGAATAACGACTTTGGTGTAAACAACTACCACAGTAAATGGCGACCTTGGTGGGGGATCAGACTAAGGACATAATACATGGTCTTGGTGGGGGAATGGACCAAGGACATAATACATGGTCTTGGCAGGGGATCAGGCCAAGGACATAATACATGGTCTTGGTTGGGGATCAGGCCAAGGACATGATACATGGTCTTGGCAGGCGACCAGGCCAAGGACATGATACATGGTCTTGGTGGGGGACCAGGTCAAGGACATGATACATGGTCTTGGTGGGGGACCAGGTCAAGGACATAATACATGGTCTTGGCAGGGGACCAGTCCAAGGACATAATACATGGTCTTGGTGGGGGATCAGACCAAAGACAAAATACATGGTCTTGGCGGCGGATCAGGCCAAAGACATAATACATTATACATGGTCTTGGCAGGGGGGTCAGATCAAGGAAATAATACATTTTACATGGTCTTTGCAAAGGAATCAGACCAAGGATATATAATACATGGTCTTGGCCGGTGATCAGACCAAGGATTTATAATTCATGGTCTTGGCAGTGGATCAGACCAAGGATATATAATACATGGTCTTGGCGGGGAATCAGACCAAGGAAATATAATAGATGGTCTTGGCGGGGATGATCAAGGATATATAATACATGGTCTTGGTGGGGGATCAGACGAAGGATATATAATAACTGGTCGTAGTGGGGGATCAGACCAAGGACATTATACATCATACATGGTCTTGTGGGGGGGATAAGACCAAGGATATATACATGGTCTTGGCAGGGGATATGACCAAGGACATAATACATTATACATGGTCTTGGCGGGGGATCTGACCAAAGATATATTATACATGGTCTTGATGGGGGATCTGACCAAGGACATAATACATAATACATGGACTTGGCAGGGGGATCAGACCAAGGTTATATACATGGTCTTGGTGGGGGGTTAGACCAAAGATATAGACATGGTCTTGGCGAGGATCAGACCAAAGATATATACATGGTCTTGGCGTGGGATCAGACCAAGGATATATAATACATGCACTTGGTGGGGGATCAGACCAAGGATATATAATACATGGTCTTGGCGGGGGATCAGACCAAGAATATATAATACATGGATTTGGCGGGGACCAGACCAAGGATATATACATGGTCTTGGCAGAGGATCTGAACAAGGATATATAATATATGGTCTTGGTGGGGGATCAGACCAAGAACTTAATACATTATACATGGTCTTGGTGGGGGATCAGACCAAGGATATATACATGGTCTTGGTGGGGGATCTGACCAAGGATATATAATACATGGTCTTGGCAGGGGATCAGACCAAGGATATATAATACATGGTCTTGGTGGGGGATCAGACCAAGGATATATAATACATGGTCTTGGCAGGGGATCTGACCAAGGATATATAATACATGGTCTTGGTCGGGGATCAGACCAAGGATATATAATACATGGTCTTGGTGGGGGATCAGACCAAGGATATATAATACATGGTCTTGGCAGGGGATCAGACCAAGGATATATAATACATGGTCTTGGTGGGGGATCAGACCAAGGATATATAATACATGGTCTTGGCAGGGGATCTGACCAAGGATATATAATACATGGTCTTGGCAGGGGATCAGACCAAGGATATATAATACATGGTCTTGGTGGGGGATCAGACCAAGGATATATAATACATGCACTTGGTGGGGGATCAGACCAAGGATATATAATACATGGTTTGGCAGGGGATCAGACCAAGAATATATAATACATGGATTTGGCGGGGACCAGACCAAGGATATATACATGGTCTTGGCAGAGGATCTGAACAAGGATATATAATACATGGTCTTGGTGGGGGATCAGACCAAGGACTTAATACATTATACATGGTCTTGGTGGGGGATCAGACCAAGGATATATACATGGTCTTGGTGGGGAATCTGACCAAGGATATATAATACATGGTCTTGGCAGGGGATCAGACCAAGGATATTTAATACATGATCTTGGTGGGGGATCTGACCAAGGATATATAATACATGGTCTTGGCAGGGGATCAGACCAAGGATATATAATACATGGTCTTGGTGGGGGATCAGACAAAGGATATATACATGGTCTTGGCTGGGAATCTGACCAAGGATATATAATACATGGTCTTGGCTGGGAATCTGACCAAGGATATATAATACATGGTCTTTGCGGTGGATTTGACCAAGGATATATAATACATGGTCTTGGCAGGGGATTAGACCAAGGACATAATACATTATACATGGTATTGGCAGGGGATCAGACCAAGGATATAATACATGGTCTTGGCGGGGGATCAGACCAAGGACAAAATACATTATACATGGTGTTGGCGGGGGATCAGACCAAGAATAATACATGGTCTTGGCGGGGGATCAGACCAAGGACATAATACATTATACATGATCGTGGTGGGGGATCAAACCAAGGAACCTGTGTTTATTGTTCTACAGTTTGACCATTTGTTCCACTTCAAATTACCACAGTGAAAGCCTACCTGGGTGTTCCATCATATTGGTCTACTCCATTGTCTATCCCATCAATCTCCTCCACAAAGTTTTCATAAACCTTGTCAAATACTATCTCAGTGATGGCGTCATCTTTCTTCAGTTCCAGTATGTTGGACAGTATATCTCTGCCAAAGTGCAGGTACACAAGTCCAGCACTGCTCAGTTTGGTTACCCAAGGCTTCTGGGAGTTCGTCACTGTCGACATGGACTCTGTGAAAGACCTGGAAGGAAATTAAATCATCAATCTAAATGCATATTTGGTTTGATTATATAACATCTATGTGAACTGATTTATCTATAAGTCTAACATTTTTCTTGAACGATGTTCTTTGTTGCACAACGGCATGGTATAACTAAAGCCCCTCACATGGTAAACTCACCATATGTATAATTGTCTTCTCAAAATTAATTTATAGTCGTCAGTTGATTATAATAAAATAAATGTTCAATCGCACTCCTCCTTGACCCAGTGGATGTTGCCTCTCAACCCTGAATACAGCCCTGATCAGCCCATAGACCTCTATGTGAGAAAGTTTGCCAGTCATTTGCGGAAGGAAAATTGATACCATAATAACCTGTTATGAGTTGATATTAACAGCATTAAATCACATTTAAAACAAGCTGGTGTGCTTGTAAAAATAGTATAGAAAAGTTGTGTTAATTTTACTATTTGTCTATAGTATACTTATGACAGCAATACTCAATTTGCTATTATCTGCGAAAAAAATGAACGGAAAAGACTGAACTATCCTCCTATAATCAACATATTACAATCCTTTGTTATAAATATGCCAATGCCAATGGAAGACTTCTTCTTTCTGAGGAGGGGAGGGTTGTGTAATGTTATCAAATACACTGATTGGTTGGTGAGATATGGACTTGATGGTACTTGCATGCAATACTTAAACGAGAATTTCTAAGCCAAACAAGAGCAATAATTTGCATTATAATCATGCAAGAGTTATCTAACTTAGTTATTGTAGTAGGTTTGATGAATGGGTAAGTCTTGTGTTAAGTTTCAATTAAATACATTAAGTGGGGCTGAAAATATCAGGTGTCAGTAGCTAAGGGATCCATCACTGGGGAATCCAGAGAAAGTAAAGGATTCTGTGTAGCATAAAAATGTTGATGAAAAAAAGTTTATGAATTTGCACAAGTGTGCAAATTAAAGTTAAAAAAAAATAGCGTACATTTTTCTCCGATAAAGTTAAACACAAATATAAAATAATAATTGTGCAACTAAACGAAACGAAAAAAAACAGCAACAAAAATAGTAATTTTAACAAGCAATTTTGATTACAAAACTTGTGGGTTCTATGAAAATGGAAAGAGGAAGTCTTCTGTCGTGTATGCACATATCTATAGAAAAGGATTGTAATATGTTGCTTAATTGATTCAATCTTTTCCGTTTTCGTGGAATCCAGGCTTATAGCAAATTGAGTATTAGCAATTGTGATGTTGTTGAAAGTATTTTGTAAAACATTACAGTTTTACTTGTTTGAAATCAATAGTTGTTTATAGTGGCCGCGTACCTTTGTAAATCTTTTTTATTTTTGTGATGATTGAGTGTTTTGTTATATTGTTTGTACGGTTATCAACACTCGTACTACTTGCCATATCTTTCTCTATTCCTTCTTCTTTTTTACACTCTTAGTTTGCAACATAATACACATAGTGAATATCCTAGTACTTTTCCCAAACGTCGTTATGAATGTAAAAGTTTGCACATTTAATGTAAAAGGTTTAAGTGACCCATCCAAAAGACAACAATTATTTCACTGGTTAAAATTGAATAAATACTCTATATGTTTTTTACAAGAGCTACACTGTGAAGAAATGTCATATAGCAACTGGAAAAAAGAGTGGGGAGATGAACTATTTTTAAGTTGAAATAGTAGGAATAGCACCGGCATAGGCATCCTTGTCAACTCCAATTTTGCATTTACAGCAAAAGAATATAATAATATTATAGATGGTAGAATGCAATCATTTAAGATTAATATAAATGAAAAAGATAATGTACTGTTAAATGTTTATGCACCAAAAAATGCAACAGAACATATTACGGTTCTTTCAAAAGTAGAACATTTTATTATTTCAAATGAAAGTGATACTTTAATTTTTGGTTGGGATTTCAATACTATTATTGACATTGATAAGGATAAAAAAAATGGAAATAAAACTAACAACAAACAAGAGGGATAAAATAAATAATAAAATACAAAATAACGATATAAATGATATATGGAGATAATGGCACTCCAACCACAAACCGCCAATATTTTGTAGACTGAACTTTTTCCTAGTTTCGAACAACATAGCAAATGCAATTACAAATTGTAAAATTACAACTGGTTCATGGTCAGATCAATCTTAAGCGTATTTTAATATAAATGCGGATAATCAACCCAGAGGACCAGGATTTTTTAAACTTAATAATAGCATTATTTTAGAAAAGGTTTATCAGGATAAAATAATATATTCAATACAAGAAATAGCAGATAACAATAAAGAAGCTAATCCTAACACATTATGGTAAATTATTAAGGGTACAATCAGGAATGAAACTATTAAATACACTTTTGCAAAAAAAAAGAAAACAGTAAAGTTAGCAATGAAATTTAAAAATGATATTGATAATTTAGAGAAAGATCTATCGAATAATCAAGACAATATGACAATTTTAAAAAATGTTTAAGAAAAGAAATCTGAATTAGAGGAAATTATTAAAACACAAACAAAGGGAATAATACTTAGAGCAAAAGATAAATGGATAGAGGGGGCAGAAAAAACACAAAGTATTTTAGCAATTTAGAAAAGAAAAGAGCAGAAAATAAAACTATTGAATTTAAAAAAATATTTAAAACACATAGAAAATATAGAGAGAATAATTGCAACGACAAAAGAAAAAATTGGACAACATGACATAGAATGGGACAAATTACAACTAATTAATGACGTCAACATACTAACTGCAGACTTAAAGTATTAAGTTTCTTCTTCTCTTTATCCGAACTCCCTTCTCTTATCTACTACCCTCTTTTTACGTTCTACATAAAATAACTTATTTTCCATTTTCTACATAACAGTATTAATTAATATAACAGATTGTGACATTGCTTACTTTACTTTAAACATATTTTATTGCTTTTTTATATACATGTGGTAGCAAAAGGGTTGGGCCACAAGTTATCCAACGTTAAAATCGGCCCTTCCCAACAACAAATTATTTACAAAAAACAATCAAGATAGCAGTAAAACATATTCATATATGAAGCAAGAAGAAAAAATGAAATAGGATACATTGTTTAAATATATGCTTCCGATGCTGACCTTAAATGAGGGGCTCCATTGTGAGGTAAATACTAAAATTAATAAGATCTATTCTTTATCAAATCGTTTAGTGTCTTTAATATAAGTTTGGACATTGTTTAATACAGCAATATTATCATCGTCTGAAATATCATCTCTCCCGTGTAACAGGGTTTTAACACTTAAAGGATGAAGGTGACGTGTAGCATGAAAGAGACGAAGTCGATCGCTTAAAAAAGAAGGACATTGCATGAAATAGTGTTCGGCATCCTCTTTTTCATGCCCACATTTTTCACAAGTTGAATATAATTTTAGTTTGTTGACAAATAAATCATAATTAAGGTTACTGCAACCATTTCTTAAACGTGCATGAAAAATAGATAATTTGCGAGGACCTGTTAAATAAAAACATGGTATTTTGGTGGGTTTAAATAATTGATCATAAGCTGGCGTTTAAATGATGGTAGAGTTTCAGAATTGCGTAAGTGTTCCTGAAGATTATTCCAAGAAGAAATACGTGATGGAATAAAAGAATTTCTAAATAATTGAGTTCTTGTATTTAATAAAGAATAATTACTATTATTTCTTAGATTATATGGTGTAGTTATTCCTACAGTTTCAGGAAAAATATTGTTTAAATATTCTGGAGTTATCCCTTTTTTTACTTTATAAGCAACAATTAATTTTTGGTATAATCTTCTATCTTCTAAAGAAAGCCAACCTCGTTCTTTGTATAAGTTACGAAGAGAAGTAGACCGAGTTAAACCGGATACAATACGAGCCGCTTCATGTTGAATTTTTTCAAGATTTTCTTTTTCATATTGGGTACACCCACCCCACACTACAGATCCATATTCTAGAATAGGTCGAAGAAATGACATTGCTTAATTAAAAGAAAGTAAATATATTAGAAGAATGCAAAACAAACAAACATTTTTTGTATTTTAAAAATTATATATTAAAAATTTTTATTATTGTGAAAAGATTTCAATGTTTATTATTGGACTTTATAAAATAATCTGAATATACTTATTAATATAAAATCTTAGCATGCCATATATATTATTCACACTAATCTCTTCTATTTTGTTATGAAAAATATGTTGCTATGTACATAAATGTAATGTGTAAAATGAGAAATAAAATATTTAAAGAAATAAAAAAAAAAGAAAAAAAAAAGTGTAATGTTGTAGTAAGATATAAATAAACCAATTAGGTCTTATATTTTGGCCAAAACAATTAAATTATGGTCAAATTCCATGGTAGGTCAATTTGTACTCATACAATTTACAAGAATGATTTGCACGACAATAATCAAAATGACATGACCAAATAATGAGCTATTTTATTATTAAAATATAAAAATATTCATTCCTGCAAAATAGTACACAATATTTACCCATTTACTTGTTTTCCAATTTTCATTTAACACTATTGTTATTACTTAAAATTATTTACCAGTGGTATCAACATGATCAGTTCTATTTTGAAAAAAGACAGAACTTTTGCAAAAAATTATAAGCCATCATGCTGAGCACATTAATTTGTCATATATCACAAAAAGTGTAAATAAGTTCAAAGAAGTTTACAGATTTTTTATTCAAATTTTCAGAATTAGTGTGATGCCACTAGTTTTATAACAAGAGCTGTCAGAGGGACAGCGGGCTCGACTATTCAAATATTTGTCACAAAATACAAATTTGATTAAGACTGGTGACAAATCTAAATAAGAGTTACAATATCTTGTATGAAGTTCATTTCAAATACATGCAGTGATTGCTGCAAAATTTTTAAGTCAAACAAAGGCCATAATTTGCAAAAATATCTGGCAAGAGTTATCCCACTTGATTAATTCAGTTTGTTTCATGACTACAAAGCCATATGTAAAGTTTCAATCAAATACATTGAGTGGTTGGTGTGATATGGACTTGACAGTACTTGCACGCAAAACTGTTTGTATCATATTCAAGCAAGAGTTATCTAACTTAGATATTGTAAAAGTGTTGATGACTGGGAAGGCTTGTGTAAAATATAAATCAAATACATTGGGTGGTTGGTGAGATATGGACTTGCTGGTACTTGCACACAAAACTCAAACCAGCAATTCTAAGTCAAACAAGGGCAATAATTTACATTATATTCATGCAATAGTTATCTAACTTAGTTATTGTAGTAGGGTTGATGACTGGGAAGGCTTGTGTAAAGTTTCAATCAAATACATAGAGTGCTTGGTGAGATATGACTTGATGGTACTTGCATGCAAAACCTTAACCCGAATTTCTAAAAACTATAAATCGTTTCTTCATTCATGTCATTTATGTTCATAGTTGCAATGACTAATTTGATGAAGAGTTATATCTGCACACAGTTATGTAAATAAATCTCAACATTAAAATCATTTAAATATAATGTAAACATTTAATATTTTGTTTAAATAATTCACATTTCAATTATAAACTTTAAGTGCAATCATATTTTAAACAATTAATTGGATGATTACCTCTGATGATGATCATACCGCTGCTTGGTTGGGTCGTAGACACCACCAACATCCACTACTATGTCACATGTGTCTAAAACAGCACGATCACGTGTTCTGAAAATAAAAGAATGAACTGCACTGTGGACTGTCTTAAAAGACTTCAAGTGAATCTGGTAAATAGCTTATAAAAACAAGGAGTACACATAACTGATTAAGGACATTCTGCTTTGAACATAACATTAAATAAACATACTTATTTCACTATAAATTGTGGTACAACTTCTTGCGCCTTCGATGAATCACTCTTAAAAGAATCATATGTAAATATTCTTGTTCAAGGATATCACAAAAATGCACATAGTATCAAACCATCGGCTCCTGATACCAAGTCACAACACATAGGCTGATTAAAATAAAACAAGAGGCCCGAGAAGACCCGAGAATGCTCTGCTAGTATATAGTGCCAGTGGTCATAGTATTTTTTTTAAACTTCACAATATTAGTTGTTTTTAGGGTCATCTTGACACCTTATGATACCAACCATCCCATCACTAGACCAACTGATGTCTGATATTGAATTAAATAGTCATGTAGGTTAAATAATGAGAATTTATGGATATATGGATCCCCTTGATTTATATCAACTTAAATTCTCTTCTCAAATTTAATAAAATCTTTGCAAAAGTAAATGAGAAAAGTAGAGGTTGCCTTACAGAAATCCTGTACATCTTATCCCCTTGATTATTACAAACTTGAATCCCATTCTCAACACCTTGATTTTTATTGTTATTTAGATAAAAAATTTACAGATATCATGAACAAAATCAAGGCTATGAAAGTCAAATATTTTTGGTAGAGCTCTGCCGTGTGTATTGGTAGATAGGAGCATAGCAAACATTTTTGGTAGCTGCAATTTTTGGGGATAGGTAGGAGCATCGCAAAACAAACAATTTCACTAAGAACGACCTTGATTTCTACAGACTACAAGCCTTTCATCGGGATAAAACTCCTTCATTTTCAAATTTTAAAATATACTAGGCCAGGAGACAAAATATAGGAGAAATTAATTTGTCCACTTGTGAACATTGCATACATTACAACAGGAAAACTGTTAACTTCTATCCCTACAGTATGTTGATTTTTCTGATTATAATAGCTTAAAGGAAGTATATCAGAATTGTTTAAAATTTTTAATTGACCAAACACATTTTTTCCAATATATCATGCCTATATATACTCACTGACCCCATATTGCCATTAAGGATATCTAGTTAATTTGTCAAAATCTATTATTAAAAAGGGATTTCGCCTTATCGCCCATGTTAGACTAAAATAGATTTCCCTCTTAAAATTGCAACATATTTTGTGACATATCAAACAAATCCTGATTTGACTTTGATTTTGGTTTAATCTGTCCTACAGGATTGCATAGTGTAGGATTTGTTTCATCTTAGAAAGAGTCTGAAGGTCGATGTGAATGTCTTCAGGCAATATTTAAGTCTATTTTTAGAATGGGGTTTTTGTTCCAAGTATAGCACTCTGAATGAAATATCGTTTCTGCCATTGGTAGATTTGATGTACCAATCAGTTGTGGATTTTATTTATTAATGACAGTATCCATTTTATTTAATTGTTTTATTTTTTTCTGACATTTATTGCCTTTTTCCTGATAAAAACCTTTAAAATAGTCAGGAGAAGTCATACCTGATTATTTCAGCATCCTTATACTGGGGCAGTAGCTTTAGCATGAAACATGCAAGGACTTCATCACAGTGGAATGTTCCATCGTGAGTACCTATTTTGTTGTTCATATCACCAGACATTTTGATCCGCTGAATATGTCCACTTTTAATGCAAAAGGTCTTGAAACTGAAATGACAATATACATATTATGAGAATTACAAGATATCATTTATGTGGAACGAATGAAGGACTTTTGCCCTTCCAGACTTTTGCCCCTCCGCTCAAATTTACATAGGTGGACAATTGCCCTTCCATGGGTTTGCATGGATGGACTTTTGCCCTTCCATGGTTTTGCATAGGCAGACATTTGCCCTTCCGCTCAGTTTACACATATGGACTTATTTAATATTTGCTTAGATGTTGACCATTGTTTAAGTAGAAGTTCTGACAGTGAATCTGAGAGAAAAGGAAAATAAACCGTAAACTACAGTTCTCCAGGTTTGAATAAGACTGCAGTGGAATTTGTACATATATTTATATAAAACTGGAAGGGCAAAACTCTGCCTATGCAAAACCATGGATGGGCAATTGTCCATGTGTGTAAATTGAGCGGAAGGGCAAAAGTCTGCCTATGCAAAACCATGGAAGGGCAATTGTCCATGTGTGTAAATTCAGCGAAGGGCAAAAGTCTGCCTATGCAAAACCATGGAAGGGCAAAAGTCTGCCTATGCAAAACCATGGAAGGGCAATTGTCCACCTATGCAAATTTAAGCAGAAGGGCGAAAATCTGTATACCATGTGGAACACATGGTCTTGTGGCACAGCATCTCACCCAGGATACTTACGTGTAAGATGGGTTTTGGTCAACAAACTCTTTTATAGTACATGTATGTTTTTTTTAGTGCCTTTTTCTCCATTCCTTTCCATAAAAATATAAATATTGAGATATCAAAATATAGATATAGATTTTGTCTCAAAAAGATATTTATTTTCATCACCTGATAATTGTCCTGTCGTATGTCTATTATACTTTTGCTTTCATATTACGGTTTGTGCAGTAAATTTACACTGTTGTGATAAAAGCTCATATAACATTAATGCTTTCTTGAATAATAAAAAAAAAATATTTATGTGCTGTTTTATTTATTTAAACGGAATTTATCAGGATTTTTCCAAATTTTAAAATTGGCTGGAAACATATTTCCCAATATATCATGCCTATATTATACACTCAACGATCCCGTATTGCCAAAAGGATATCTATTTAAACATCCAACTACTACTGCCAGGGTAGTAAATGTTTGTAAGAGAAGACTTTCAAATTACAACAATCTGATGACAGTGAATGACAGATTCATGTGTGTAGATTGTATCTCCCTTGGATTTCAAATTTGTGGCAGTGGGAAGTAAACTTTTATTTTTCAAACTACATAATAATGAACACTTTTTGGAGATTTTTTTTTTTTGCCAATTAAATGTATTAACAATAATCTAGTACTATGTAACATTATAACAAAAACAATGCATTGATGACTGTGAAATTTTTAAAAGGGATCTCTGATTTGAATCATGTAAGAAAATAAATAAAACCTGCCCCAGAGCCATCTTGCGGCTTTAATATGAAAATCTGAACGGGCACACATGTTTTTGGTAGAAATATTGTGGATTTTAATAAAATATAGGTGTTTATGGGGGAAGGGCGTAGGCCGGTATTTTCAAAGAGTAGATCCACCATTGGTACAGGCTCACACGTAGTAAAAATTGTTTTATCTTAGAAATAGTCAGAATAACATCAAGCAGTATTAAGTGTTGTCTATTTTTAGAATGGAGATTTCGTTTCAAGTTTGCCACTCTAATTTAGATATTGATTTTGTCACGATTTGGTGGATTTGACAACCCAAACCATTCGGATTTTATTTATTGACGATAACGAGATTATTGAAACGAAATCCCCATTCTAAAAATAGACAGCATTTAACTACTGCTTGATGTCATTCAAAATGTTGGAGTCAATATCAGATACTATGTCATTTATTATAAACTAGAAACAGAAGTGGACCTAATATAGATCCCCGGGGAACACCAGCTTTAATTGGTCTCCAATTAGACCTTGCACCTGGAATGACAACACATTGGAATCTGTCTTTAAGATAGTCAGTTAGAATATTTAAAAGATATGCCAGCTGCTTTCAATTTAGCCAACAACCCTTTGTGCCAAACTCTATCAAAGGCTTTACTTATATAAAAAAATACAACCCTGACCTCTTTGCCATCATCAATCGCTTTACAGAACGTATTGTAAGGATATGCTAGTTGATTGATGGTTGAATCACCAGGGACACAACCAGATTGAAATGATAAGAGAAAGTTAGTATCTCGAAAATAATTGAATATATGTTTAAAAATGAGCCTTTCAAATACTTTATTAAATACACTGAGAAGTGAAACTGGTCTGTAATTATTCAGTGTTTCATTTACCCTTGCATCCTAGATGCACAATTCTGAAATATGTGCATCCGCTGGACGCAGAAAAATCGCATCCAATACGTCCTGATTATCTCAAATACAGACATTTAATTCCCAACACATTGTGTTTCTTGCACACTGCTTTGTAAACATTAGTTGGCACGCACCATCGGATGAATTTCAAGAGCATCGGGTTACTACTGCACCGCTTTCTAAACAATGATGTGCGTGCAGCTAGCTTAATCAATGTCATCAGATGGTCTCTGTTACTGTTGTGAGTGGTAAATACACAAGCTGCTTGCTGACCTTGAATACTTCTTGTGTTAGTGTTTCACTGAATCGAAACAGTGTTATAATTATGATAAACATTTCAATCAGCGGCGTAGCTGCCTTTATGCAACAACGCCAGGGTTTGCATATATTTTTGAGGATGCATCATTATATCTCCTGAAAATGCCATCAGAACGCATGAAATGCATCCTGAAACTTTTTTTCTGAAGGGGAGAGGGGCATGTTCCCCAGACCACTCCCCAACCCTTCTAGAACCCTATTGGCTTGCACATCATTTTATGGTCAGCTACACCACTGTCAATAAAGGAGATACAGTGTGAATGTTATTTGAACCAAATCAGCAAACTCTGTCAGTTTTTTTAACAGACTAAGCTACAGAAGTGTTTTTTTTAAAATAATATTTACTGTTCTAGTCAATGTTTACTTTTGTTTAATACTCATTTATGCTTGTGGTTGTTTAAATGGTGCACAGCTAAAGGTTCACACATTGCAATGGTGAACTATCTTCATTTTCTCAATTTTACATCATTTGAAATTAAAATGATTTAGTTAAAATGTCTCGAAAAATGGGACTCACGCTTTCATTTTTTGGACTCACAGATTTGTAGTCCAGCGAGTCCTGGGACTCGTACATTGAAATTTGTAAAAAAAAACACTGATTATTAGTCAAAGACGGGTCTCCTTTCTTGTAAATAACACATGTATATGAACGCTTCCTTCCAAACTTTGGGATACAAGCCATGCGTTAAACAAGAGTTAGATAAATCACACAATGGAGTCAATAATTCCTTACTTAGGAGGCTTTCCCAGCTGGTAACAACTTGAGAATACTGCACACATCAAAAAAGCAAGATCTGTAAACCTGGGATGATGTGTCTAGGTATTAAAATGGGTTGTTTCAATGTGGCCATTTAAAAGTGAATGAGATTAGGAATTACCTTAATCATATTATGAAAACTGCTGAAATATGCGGTAAATAATACGCTGGGGTGAATCAACAAAATAACAACATACTGCTTCGTTTATAAAGAAAACGATCAAACCCGTCGCATAATAGTCAAGTGTGACTGCGTCAATGTACGATGTGTATGTAATGGTCGGTTACACTAAATAGCGAAAAGGACTTTTTTTTAAGAAAATACGCATGTAAAACATTAATTTGTAAGTGAAATTTTCTAAAAATACGCATGTGCTATTTATTTAATGTTCTTTTCAATAAAATAACAAATATATGCAAAATAATAAAGAAATGTTGATTTAATCACTCCTTTTCTTAAAAAAAAGTCCTTTTCTTAAAACCAATTCCCCATTTCTATACATGGACGATTTCATTTTGGTTATAAAACATTAATTTGTCAACGAAATCTTCTAAAAATATGCATGTACGATTTATTTAATGTTCTTTTCAATAAAATAACAAATCTATGCCAAATAATAAAGAAATGTTGATTTAATCGCTCCTTTTCTTAAAAAAAAGTCCTTTTCTTAAAACCAATTCCCCATTTCTATACATGGACAATTTCATTTTGGTAATAAAACATTAATTTGTCAATGAAATTTTCTAAAAATACGCATGTGCTATTTATTTAATGTTCTTTTCACTTAAATAACAAATCTATGCAAAATAATAAAGAAATGTTGATTTAATCACTCCTTTTTCTTAGAAAAAGTCCTTTTCTTAAAACCAATTCCCCATTTCAATACATCTACGATTTCATTTTGGTAATAGAACATTTATTTGTCAATGAAATTTTCTAAAAATGCGCATGTACGATTTATTTAATGTTCTTTTCAATAAAATAACAAATTTATGCAAAATAATAAAGAAATGTTGATTTAATCGCTCCTTTTCTTAAAAAAAAGTCCTTTTCTTAAAACCAATTCCCCATTTCTATACATGGACGATTTCATTTTGGTAATAAAACATTAATTTGTCAACGAAATCTTCTAAAAATACGCAGGTACGATTTATTTAATGTGCTTTTCAATAAAATAACAAATTTATGCACTTCAATAAAGAAATGTTGATTTAATCGCTCCTTTTCTTAAAGAAATCTCCTTTTCTGTCCTTTTCTTAAAAAAAGTCCTTTTCGCTATTTAGTGTAACCCTGTACATGGTAGTCTTTCCGCAAAACACATGAATGTTTACTATATTATCGTGAAAACCTATTATTTTTTAATTAAATAACAGGTGACACTTCGTTTAGAAGCTTGATTATGAACCAATATATCTAATACCATTTTCTTATAAGATTTTACAATATGGCGTAGACAAAAGAAACATAAACACCTTTGAAAAGATAAGTTTCCAATACCGGTTACAAATTTTAAATACCCTCGGTGGTTCATGAGGAATACACACTTGCTAAAAATCGCGTTTGATGAATCCAACAAGTTAGATAAGAACTCGTCTGTTTTGATCACTTTTATTGGTAGGTCACAAATGATGGGATCATCTAAAAGTACAGTAATCATAAGTTGTATTAGTGTGCCTATATTATTCTCTATATCCCCCAAGTCTTTGGTATACATGTCTTTACTGAGGTAACAATATGAGCTGAAATAACTATACAACAAAGGCCGATTAATAATGTGCATAATGAAAACATTTAGAATTAACCATTTATCAAGAAAACGATCATGGCTGTCGTATAATAGTCAAGTGTGACTGCGTCGATGTAGGATATATATGTAAATGGTACTCTTTCTGCAAAACACGTGAATGTTTACTTTAAAATCGCGAAAACCTATTATTTTTTTATTAAATAACAGGCGACAATTCGTTTAGAAGCTTGATTATGAACCAATATATCTTATACCATTTTCTTACAAGATTTTATAATAAGGCGTAGACAAAAGAAACATAAACACCTTTGAAAAGATAAGTTTCCAATACCGGTTACAAATTTTAAATACGCTCGGTGGTTCATGAGGAATACACACTTGCTAAAATCGCGTTTGATGAATCGAACAAGTATCTGAAAATATTTCTTTTATAAAGACAGAAACATCTTGTTTATGAATGGTAAACATTTTAATGAATTATCGTGGCCTTCGATGCACTTATAACTGCCGTAATTCAATAAGTCATGTTTTAAATCTAGATTTGCTGACCTGCCAGGGCTGCGTTCAGCACCGTTTAAACACAGCAAACATGTTTAATGCCTGGTTCCCTAAAATTAAAACTGCGTGCTGATGTGAGGTTGGGCCAGTGACCAGGAAAATATGTTAACGTTATCAAACGATTGACCAAAACGAACGCAGCCCGGTTTGGACTAAAATGCAAAATAGAGTGTAAATTTACGAAATGGAATACAATGGAGTGTAAATAACGAAATTGAGGATAAAAAACATTGATATTTTCCTTTTGTTTCTTTAATAAATCAGTTAAATACGTATACAAATATGAAATAGGTAAAACCTAAATGGCGAGCGAATAGGTAGATGCCAAACACAATTTTCCATCAGTTGTTAGTTAGTAAAAAAAAAGAGAGAATAAAAATAAGCGAAAAGGGTATTGTAATTACTAGGGTAATAATTAAGAATAATACTTACATTGCTGGCAGTTCTTGGTTTACAAATGAGGCTCAAAACATCATGCTATATTATTCATGAGTGTTTGTGTTGGCGTATCATAAAAAGCGTTGTATGTAATCAAAACAGTCAGATAATACATAGTTATTAAAGTATATGTTTATATAAATATTAGCCTTATTGATAATAAGAATGAGCAGGTTGACATTAGGATTCCTGCACATAACAGGAGTTGTCGGATCTAAAGAGCAAAAATCCTCTGTTTATGTGCGTTATGTTATACTAAGGCGTACATTTAAGTAACTTATACTATGGTTTAAAACATATATCATACTGTTAGTTGAAAGGTTAGCGATTGTCATATCACCCACCTAAGTTAATAATACAAGTTTGCTTTTGACATATGCACGCACTTCACAAAGTTATTGATACCGGGAAACAAAATTATCACGTCCTTTTAAAGTCCCATGTATCAGCAGACATATCATCATTGTCTTCATGGTCCGAGTCTGTAAGTGTAATTTCACAATCTTCAATTTTTGAAATTATTGTGCAACATATAATGTTATACCACTTTGTATCCAACTCTTGTTTTGCATGTACTCCATTGTACATGTTGGAGTAGCAAAATTTGTTGTTGTTTTTTTATTTTGACCATGTTTTCCTCTTTTTTAACTGATGTTTTCATTATGTCCCTATGTAGTCTAACAGTCTTAACACAATGCTCTGTATTAATTTTACATATTTCTTGATTTATAGTCATAATGTCTTTTTCTAAAATTTTCTGTTGTATTGCCACAGCTGTTAAGTCTGTTTCTGTAAATCTGTGTTTAAGAATTTGAAAAGATGCATATTTTTTTAATAGAGGCACTTGGAATTGTTGCAAGAAAAAAGTGTTGTTGTGTTATGTCTCAGTTTCCTTGAAATTTCATGTAATTCTGTTATAAATGTTTGGACTTTATTTGTTGAATTATATGTAATGTATGTTCCATTTCTGCAGGTCACTTTTTCTGTCAAATTACAAAGGCCAGCTGCTATCAAAATGACTGTTTGCTCAGCAAGATAAGAAACCATTTTATTTTGAACAGCATGATATACCTGTGATATTTTACCACCAAGTGACAATCAAATATACATGATAGTGATCAGGCAATGGATGGAATTTGCTAATGTGCTGATGCAGATACCTCCCTCTCGAATCTGTTCCAATTATTATATGGTGATGCATGCTGTAAATGAATAAAAAAAAGAAAAGAAATTACGAATATGCTTTTGATACAACTGACATGGTACATGGTAATTAAAATATTTGTGTGTATTTATTGATTCCAAGTGAATGTAAGATGCATTAACGTTTTGATAAGCACTTGAGGCCGATTTTTCTTGTTCAGTTAAGCTTTTTGTTGATTGGTTTACCTCGTTTGCTATGGGCATTAGTAACAAAATTTGAAAATGACCATTGTCAAGCAACAGATTAATTGGCAATATTTCTTCATTTTCAATTTGAAGTGGTTCATATGTACAAAGTGTAAAAGTTTCTCTTGCACCTTTCAGCCAAACTTTAATTTTGCAGTTGTACAGAAGTGGTGCCACCTCAATTTCACAAGCTGTGGCCCATCCATTCAGTTTCAACATTGAGGTCAAATAGGATCTTTTGGTTATTGACAGACTATTAAAAAGTCTTGCTTCTTCCTCCCAGTGTTCCAGTTAAGGTATATATTGCTGCAGATTGCATCTCTGTGCTGCCTTGCGACTCGGATGGAAAAATCCCCACTGTAGACCATATATGTAACCGAGACAGTGAAAAAAAACAATTTCCATCACCAGGTACATTTTTTACAACGAATTTATTGTTGCAAATATTCATGCATTGAACGAGACTCAAATTTTTTTTTTTAATTTAATTGATTTAACACATACATCTTCATATTTTTGTTTTGTTTTAAAAGCTAAAAAAAAAAAAGAAAAAAAGAAAGAAAGAAGAAGAATCATTTTGCAACTTGTAGTTTAACTTAAATTTATTGTTTTAGATTTAGATCTACATAACGTTCAATTGAATGGGAAATAGTGGTGACTAAAGCATTAATTACCTGCAGAATATGGAGTGAAATACCCTCTTAACTGTTGTGTTGTTCTTTTACTGTTAGCAAACAGAGCACAAACAGAGCAGACAGCGTTTGTTTACTTATTATGCATTGTCAAATTAGCTTCGTTTCGATTGGCTCACTTCTGGTCATACTCATACGTTCTATTTTGCCTGGTTTTCGGACCTTCTCGATAAATTGACTATTTATTTTGTAGGTCAGGGAACAAGACTAAGTCATGTGGTAAATTTCCCTATAGCAGAAATTTATTTGTGAAATAAATTATTATAACGTACGTTCTGTGTATATTTCAATGTTTTTAAATATATTATATTTTGTACGTAATTATAAGGAGAGATTTGAAATAACTATTCATGATTCAAGAAAAAAAAGTGATTTTGTAAACCCGGATTTTCGTATAGAATTCCTATATTTTATGTAATCAAATTAAAAACAACCTACATAGCCGAGTGTTCCAAATTACGCATGAAAACAGTAGAGGGTCATTTCCGGTTTTTCAACGTTAGTATATGTTTGTAAGTATATCTTTTTTCTTTAATCTTACGTTATACCATAAGAGCTCGCATACTCGGCTTCGCCGCGCATTCGCTCGTATTCGCTCGCTATTATTGCTGTATGAAGATATGTTTGATTTGTCGAGTTAAAAATTAAAAGTTAATTCCCATATATATATTATACTATTACCAATATACTCATTATGATTATGCCAAAATAGTACTGGTCATACCTAATACCGCGAGTCTAAAAATTGTTCAACCATGTAAAGAATGGTATCAATACTAAACAGTAATAAAGTTACTTAAGTGTGCCGAATAAAAAACAGTTGCCGATACGAAATTCAAACAAATGCCGACGCTAACGAAAGTTTGAGCTTTGCGGGGGACTAATAAAAGACGGTATCGACTTCTTATTGGAAGATAACCGTTATTTTCTTTTTCATTATACTGGCGACAATCCGCCGTACAACCATATGTCCATGGAAATGATAAAAGCACGTCCCAACCATTTATTAGAATATTACCATCACAATAGATTCTATTAAAAGCAACATCAGTTCAACTCATAAACTCATTCACAAACTAGAATTTATAATAAATCGAAAATGATCGAGGGAGAAGAAGCACCGCGAAATATAACTCAAATGAATAATATCATCATGTGACAACAAATTGAGCGTGAAAGGCAATTTTCAGAAGACGATATTTATAATACACTTGAACTTGCTTTTCAACTAGACGGATATGTGAACTACAGTTTGATTTATTTCCATCTTTAGTTAAATATTATTGGGTTTAAAGGAACAACTTATTGATTGTAACAATTAACTTCAATTAAAGACCGATGCCAATTTGTTTTTATCTACGGACACCACCTTTAACTGTGGCAATTTTTATGTTACGCCTATTGTTTACAGTTTTTAATTTACTAATAAACTTGTCGCGCCTTTATCCTTCACGATTCATGAAAAGAAGGATACAAAATTTAACGAACTTTTTTATCAATTATTTGCCAAGCAGTTCCAAAACTTATAATGTCTAATGTTATATTTGTTGCAGATAGGGAAGCGGCTCTTACAAATACTATTGAAAATATATTACCTAATTCTTCCATTCACCACTGTTGGAACCACATTAAACGAGATGTGAAATACTGGCTTAGAAGTAGAAATACTCCTTCATCTAATATGGAACTCTATTTGTCAAATATTAATACATTATTAGACTGTTAATCTGTGAAGCTTTCTGAAGAAACTCTGGACGAAATGTCTAAGCCTTGGTGCGTTGCATCTCTTGACTATTTTTCTTATCATAATAAACCAGATATTTTGAAATATTCCGGTAGGTGGCTGCTTGAACAAAATAATGTGTTCAATCCGTATTCATGCGTAACCAATATACATATTGCAGAGTTATAATCAAGTCATAAAATGGTTGAATGAAAAAAAGTCTTTACCTGTTGACAATATGGTATTAAGCTTGTTCTTCTTAAACAACACATCATTTTCAGAGGTTCTTAGAGTACGAGCTAATTTAGAAAATTATAAACTTAAACCCGAATTTAAATTCACCAGCATAGAACTGTAAGAATTAGTTTTTTCCGCACAAAATTATTAACGCAGAAGACATTATGTCACAAGTAAATAAAACCCACCGTAATTTGAAAAAAATACCTGACCAATATATTACTGAATCTGAAAATAAATATTTGGAAACAGAAAATGAAAATTTAATCGACACTAATTTTAGTGAACCATCTATAACAGAGGACAACTCTAAGGATAAATTCAATTCACAACATATTTTTGCACAAGGCGTGATGATAATGGTAGTATTAAATTAATTCCAGAAATGAATGCTTTTATGGTCGAAGGGACTGCCGGTAAAAAGTATGCTGTAACTTTATATCCTAAAGAAACTTGCCAATGTATATCAACTGCAATGTGTTACCATATAATGGCGGCAAAATTAAGTCTAGGAATACCAATAAACAATGAAAATAATATAGAAAAAAAATAGTCTTATGTGCTATAAAAGTAGACTATGCAAGTTTAAAAAAATCCTAGCTAACCTACAATAGAGGAAATATCAGACACAACATTAATAACAACTCCAAATAATACGATAATTAGTCTTCTCGCTAAAATATCAACAATTAAATAAAACATCAGAAAAATCCAGCCCGCCAAAAGAAGAAATAGAACAAGACGAAATTCAGGCTAATTCTAAAAAATATACTCCAGCGAAAAAAAGAAAATTAAGTTTAAAAAGAAAATTAATTTTGATGACAGCGCTGTTAATGAAAAAGAAATTTAAAAAATCTTGTTGTGAAGATAATGAAGATGTTACGGAAATTTGTAATGTTGATGATTTATTTGAAAACGAAATTGCACGTTCATGCCAATCTTTAGAGAAAGTAAATGACAAATGGATACCTAAATATTATTTAAAGAAACAGACAAGGAAGACATACAAAATGAAAATGGATGGCTTAATGATAAACATATTAACACTTTCACCCATATTTTAAAAGATAATTTCCAACTGCTAAAGGATTACAAGACACCTAACTTACACCATTCTACATAGAAAAAACTGATTATTGGAATTTAGACAAGAAATGGACAACATCAAAGAACCCTCCGTTCAAATACATTTCAAATAGAACATTAAAAACAAACATGTCAATACAGTTAAACCAAATTTACGCACAGGATAACATTTCATCTCTTGTAATTACTATTCCTCATGAACAACAACAAACTAATTCTTCTGATTGTAGTGTTTTTGCAGTGGCGTTTCTAACAGAATTGTGTTTCGGCAATTTCAATATAGATTTTAATGTTAGATTTGATATTTCTAAAATGAGATCACATTTACAAAATTGAATAATTCAAGAAAAAAATCTCGCCATTTCCTAAAATCAGAAAAATGTCCAAAATGCCAGTACTTGATACAAAAGTTCAAAAAGTCACATTGTATTGTACCTGTAAATTACCTGGATGTTTAGATAAATAAATTTTATGTGAAAATAAAAAATGCCTTATTAAATGGTAGCATCACAGATTTATCCGGGGATTTGGACTTGTTCTTCATTTCGTTAATTCTGATATATTACAGTATTTACTATGTATATATTCGTGTTTTTACAAGTTTTAAATGTCTCTTATAATTCTTTATAGAATTATCATGGTTATTTGTTAAATGTCAGGATTGTTTTATATGGTGTGTATACTGTGTACTAACCATGATGACACTTAAATAAAGATTTTTTTTATCTTATTGGGTATTTTTGATGATGTATTAAAATCAAAATCAGTTGAAATGTGTGAATATCTTTTATGTGTCCTATCATATCCTATATTATCACCTGTGTAACTTCACGTCTGTGAGAATTGTCGGTAGTCAATTATTTAATCAACTGCTTAATACCGATAGCGGGTACACTCGTGTCATCAGCATACCAGAAGCAATTAGGCAGTCTTTTATTAAAAAAAGCGCCTAATACCGATAGTGTGTACACTCATGTCATTCATCTACAATCACTGCCACAATCAATAAAAAAACGTACACTCACTCACTGGTTTACAAAACAACTATTTAAAAGAGGAGATTTGAAATAGATAATTTTGAGTCTTTTAGCAATATTTAATTATGTCATCATTTTATTTAATATTTTATTAAATTCTCATAAATGTACAATTTCATGCAATTCAAAGTATTTCATAACATACAGGACAGATAACAAAGACATCAACAATGTTCATATTCAGCAAGGACTTATATATATTATTTTTATATAATATTCCTTGTATTCATGTAATATACATGTGTGAAATTTGTGTTTATTACGACGTGTAAAATATATGACGAACACCGGTTATTACGTTATCTAATTTTGATGTTTAAAGTGTCAAAAAAACACTTATTTAATGAAAATAACTTATACATTACATAGAAAATTAACAAAACATCATATAAAAATATCTCAGCGTTTGTAAAAAATTATAAATCTCTTCTGAAAAAAGTACCGTCGGTCAGACGATCACACAAATATTTCATTTTATAGTCTTTAAAGGGTCTTAGAAATCTCGATAAAAATGACACAAAACATTGTTGGTTTAAACATATTTATTCATAAATTATGTACAGCATATTCCACAACATATTTAGTAAAAGGATTGAAACGAAAGAAAATATTTCTTATATATTTTCTCTCCTCAGTAACTTATACAAACATTTGTGTAAGGTGGCGAAGATTCATTAGATTAGTTTTGATATATTAACAAAATACAGTTCTACAAAAGATATATGATTTTTACATCGATAGTTGTATGTCTTGTTAAGTTTTGAAAGAAAACAAAATTTTATAATTAATCATATAAATTAGAATTAAAAACAAAATAAACAGAAAAAAAGGTGGACGAGTTCAGGACTAAGGCAAGCGAGCCAAGGGAAACGGACAGCAACATATAAATTATTATAATTATAATTATAATTATATAATTATATAATTATATAATTATATAATTATTATTATTATTATTATTATTATTATTATTATTATTATTATTATTTACAAGTCTACAGCTTTACAGCGTTGTTAGATAAGTTTTTAGTTTTCGTTATTAAAACGCTTACTCGAGAATATATATTTGTGGACAGCTTTAAAAATTTCGACGTTAGTATTGTGGGGGAGATGAGGTTCTCCAAAGAGAAGTGTGTTGAGGGTAACAGTGCATATATGAGAGATTGATGCGAGAAGTGTAGCGCGTTCGACATGATAAATAGGACAGACGAGGAGGTAATGATTTGTACTTTCAATTGCTCCACATGTACATAGTGGAGAATTTTCAATATTTTTTTGGAATAAGTGTTGTTTCAGCGTGCTACAATTTGTACGAAGACGAGTATGCAAGACCTGACATTTTCTTGTGCATGTGTAAAAGTGTTTTGATGTTTTGGTAAGATTTTGATTTAGCTGGTGCTTAAAGGCATTGATAGAAACGGCTTGTCTTGTTTCAATAGGTAGATTGTTCCAATCACGGACAACAGATGGCATGAAAGAATTATAGTAGAGCGCTGTTCTCGAACTTGGAATTTGTAGGTCATAACTATTTCTGAGATTATATGGGGAATTTTCACCTAATTGGGATGGTACTAGCGCAGATAAGTAGGGAGGAGTCATATGGTTTACCATTTTATAGAAAATAATTAATTTGTGTTTCGTCCTTCGAGTTTCTAGACTTTCCCACCCAACTTCTGTGTTTAAGTTATTAATTGATACAAGTTTTGTTGTTCCAGTTGCAATGCGTGCTGCTTCGCGTTGATTTTTTTCTAACTCGTGTTTTTCATAATAAGTGCAGTTATCCCAGATTGTGTTACCATATTCTAACAGTGGTCGGATAAAAGATGTATATATTGTCTCCAGGGATCTTCTGTCTAGCTGATATTTCAGTTTTCTCATGACTTTAATTCTTGACCATGCCTTATCCATAATGTATTGAATATGAGAGTGCCAGGTACAGTTGTTTGATAAAAGTATACCTAAGTGTTTGTGTGATTGTACTTCTGATATTTGTTGTTAATCATAAAAATAAAGTATAGATGGTATACGAAATACTTCAGAGTATACCATTTCGCTAGTTTCATTATGTATAAACCTATCAGTTACCCAATAACCGTGTTTTAGAAAGTACCGTAATGAGTACCGTAATAGGGTACCGTCGTAGTGCAACATATTGCACGTCTCTATGGAGCCTTTTAAAGATTTTTATTTTGCGTCTCTCGAGACGGCGTTATAGACAGCAGATCAGACATCAAAATTATAAAAAAGCTGTCCATTCACGCCTTATTTAATCAGGCTAGGTACCGTCGAAAATTATTTTTTGAAGCTGAATTATCGTTTCTCTCGAACACAAATGTAGTGAAATATGGATCAACGAACCTTGAGTGATTATCACTTATAAGTATTTCATATGAATAACCGTTTATCTGCCAAATAAAATAAGTAAAACAAATCAATAATAATGTATGGTAAATCTTTTATCAAAGACAATTTTTTAAGATAAAGCAAGAATAAACACAAACACACTTAAATTAAGTGTATTTATAGCTTGTTTGCGATAGTATTTGGTAGTATTGGGTAGTATGTGGTAGTATTGGGTAGTATTGGGTAAATCGTGCCACCGTTCTTTTATTAGTCCCCAGCTTTGCGCATGTCTTCCCAGATTGTTATTATACAGGCACTCGCGGTATTAGGTATTAAAGGGATATGTATCAAATCTACTTCAACTGCATTAAAACAACAAAAAAATTAAAAAATAACTTAATAAAGATTTGATTGAAATAATTTTACAGATATTGTGAAAAGTTTAATACCTTACCGCGATATAAAGTGCAAAATGGAGTTCCGTATGTAAAGGTGTAACCCCACCATTGATTTTTGTTCTTTATTCTATAGTAAATAATAAAAGTTTGAAGGCTTGTCATTCATAGAGGGTCCCAAATGAAAGAAGTGAAACCTACATTTTACTGTTTGTCAACCTCTGCACTATCAAAATATGATGAGAAAAGTAGGGGTCATGTGTCATATAAGAGATTTTTTTTCTGCTCAGTGTGTACACTGGTGACAAAGTGAAAGTAGACTTCCGAAATCATGAATTCATACCCCAATTTCCGAGCATCATTTTTTTTTTCTAAATTCACAATTCAAACATGACAATGCTATCAAAATGTTCAAAATACATCAATAATGACATTCAAATAAAAAAATGAGCATTAAAATAAGGAAAGTGCATTTTTAAAGAAGAAGAATTGAGGATTATTTATAACCGCCATTATGCGACTACCCCACGGAAACACTTCCTTTTTGCAATGGTGGCACTATGCCTATAAGGAAACTCTTTTTTTTTATTTCATAATTACGTCATTTTTACTAAGTACTACCAATTTGAAGTAATACTGCCAAGTTGCAGGCATTAAATACTGAAACTTTTGTCAAAATACCACTTTTTACATGATCATTATATACAGGCGCGAGATGTTGACCGACATGCAATTTTGATGTGTTTGACTAATTTTACCAAAAAAATTTTTTTTTTACCTAATTCAATTAAAATTTTTACACCAAAATAGTCTCATGATACACTGAAGACATTATCTTACCAAAATACATGATTCAATACAATGTACATGCTAAAAATTGCACATTTAAATCATCCAAAATAAAAAATCTTCAAAATTTTGTGATTTTTCATGAAATTTTAATGTAAATATGCACATATATGCTTTATTTGAGGCATACATTTGCCAAAATGTGTTTTTTTATGAAGCAAATGTCTCCAATTTGTCATTTAATACTATGAGAGTGTAAAAAAGAGGTTATTTTACCTACAATTAACATTTTGGAAAATCACCCCCATTTCACTCAAGTCTCTCTTATAGGTGTAACCCCACCATTGATTTTTGTTCTGTATTCTAAAGTAAATAATAAAAGTTTGAAGGCTTGTCATTCATAGAGGGTCCCAAATGAAAGAAGTGAAACCTACATTTTACTGTTTGTCAACCTCTGCACTATCAAAATATGATGAGAAAAGTAGGGGTCATGTGTCATATAAGAGATTTTTTTTCTGCTCAGTGTGTAAACTGGTGACAAAGTGAAAGTAGACTTCCGAAATCATGAATTCATACCCCAATTTCCGAGCATCATTTTTTTTTTCTAAATTCACAATTCAAACATGACAATGCTATCAAAATGTTCAAAAAACATCAATAATGCCATTCAAATAAAAAAATGAGCATTGAAATAAGGAAAATGCATTTTTTAAAGAAGAAGAATTGAGGATTATTTATAACCGCCATTATGCGACTACCCCACGGAAGCACTTCCTTTTTGCAATGGTGGCACTATGCCTAAAGTGCGAAATGGAGATCCGCATGTAAAGTGCGAAATGGAGTTCCGCACGTAAAGTGCGAAATGGAGTTCCGCACGTAAAGTGCGAAATGGAGTTCCGCACGTAAAGTGCGAAATGGAGTTCCGCAAGTAAAGTGCGAAATGGAGATCCGCACGTAAAGTGCGAAATGGAGTTCCGCACGTAAAGTGCGAAATGGAGTTCCGCACGTAAAGTGCGAAATTGAGTTCCGCACGTAAAGTGCGAAATGGAGATCCGCACGTAAAGTGCGAAATGGAGTTCCGCACGTAAAGTGCGAAATGGAGATCCGCACGTAAAGTGCGAAATGGAGTTCCGCACGTAAAGTGCGAAATGGAGTTCCTCATGTAAAGTGCGAAATTGAGTTCCGCATGTAAAGTGCGAAATGGAGATCCGCATGTAAAGTGCGAAATGGAGATCCGCATGTAAAGTGATCTGCATGTAAAGTGCGAAATGGAGTTCCGCATGTAAAGTGCGAAATGGAGATCCGCATGTAAAGTGCGAAATTGAGTTCCGCATGTAAAGTGCGAAATGGAGATCCGTATGTAAAGTGCAAAATGGAGATCCGCATGTAAAGTGATCTGCATGTAAAGTGCGAAATGGAGTTCCGCATGTAAAGTGCGAAATGGAGATCCGCATGTAAAGTGCGAAATGGAGTTCCGCATGTAAAGTGCGAAATGGAGTTCCGCATGTAAAGTGCAAAATGGAGATCCGCATGTAAAGTGCGAAATGGAGTTCCGTATGTAAAGTGCGAAATGGAGTTCCGTATGTATGTAAAGTGCGAAATGGAGATCCGTATGTAAAGTGCGAAATGGAGTTCCGTATGTAAAGTGCGAAATGGAGTTCCGTATGTAAAGTGCGAAATGGAGTTCCACATGTAAAGTGTTTCTTGTGTAAAGTGCAAAATTGAGTAATGAAATCGCTATTTTACGTTTCTGTAAGTTAATATGTAGATTTTTTTTATGTGTTAAGAAATATTTCTCGTGTCAATTAATAAAATGCGGACTAGATCAATAGTTGATTTCCAAATATATATTTTATCGTAGTTTCTCTGCCATTTTTATGTCTTTATTAAACTACCAATGAATATTGGTAAAATAGTATTTAATCAATTATGAATAAATTTTGCTAAAGAAAGTAACAAATCAATAAAGAAATATAAATAGATATTTTATTGAAGATTTGATTTAAATAATGTTACAGACACAGGGTTTATTGTGAAAAGTTTAATAATACAGGACATCGACTGCGAAATGGAGATCCGTATGTAAAGTGCGAAATTGAGATCGGTGTATAAATAGGGAAATGGGGAAATCTCTATAGTGCCCAAACTGTGAAGACGAACATCATTTTGTGCTAATGTATTTAATATTTATTTATCTATGCACATCACAATAATAATAATAGCATCAATATCATACAATATCGGTAGGAGATGTGATAATCCAATTACCGTGTCATGCGTGCAGTTAATCCAATTATGAAATTTGATTTTTATCATAATATGCAGTTTCAACGTTGTGTTATCTTGTTGCTTAAACACTATATGAATAAAGATTTCAGATTTGAGTACTTTATTAGTCACTATTTAACTACATAGTTAAACTCGCCTCACAGTAGATATAATCCGTCTTACAATTATCCGAACCCACAGAACAAGCATATTTTTTCGCCATAATGAAATGTAATGAATATGGAGTAATAGAGAAAAAAACAACGAAATGTATATACTTCTTCATAACATTGTAATGAGAAGTCGGTGCTAATCAGTTCATTCTAGATCTGATATAAAATGATATTTGCTTTTTTAAAAATATTTTTTAAGCTTTAAGTAGCAGATGCCTTAGCTTTCCTTTTCCATCTCACATCGTAACCTTATATAATTTTAATAACATTCTAGACAAGAGTAGTACCGGCCCCTCATTTTTTACGGTTTATGTTGATCGGTTCAGGAGGGTTTGTGTTTCCAAGATTATTTTAAATTCCATTTATTCCAATACTCGTTTACACATAATATATATCAAATCAAATAACAATAAATTCTTTCTCACTATAAAGCATATCTCTTACTCTCATTCATTCTCCAGTTTCAATGGGTGTTTTTTTTTGTTACAATTTTCTAAGTATTATTGTTTTTCTTATGGAAGATAAATGGTAAAAACAATTAATATGTTAAACATGTTCTCCATGTGGGATCCTGTAGTATTGATACACGTATATAATTTTTAGTGAAAACATTGTCATGTGCCAGGGCCAAATTTCTGAGAATGTCCCAACTTTGTTTTTATTAGAGATTATTTTACATAGTGTCATTATCAAGCGTCTTATTCATTTAAATATTCAGATGTTTATGCCACTGTGCTTAAAAAGTATAATTTTTTCCGGTTTTTATTGCTATTTCTTTGAGTGATAGAAGTGTAGATTTCGGTCTATTTTTAAAAGCAACTGTAGATTATGTTCCTTTCAGTCGTCTTGTAGAAAATATGAAATGTTTTATTTCGATAATAGTTTGGAATTCTGTTTGTGACATGTTATTTTCTCTATTGGTATAAAATATAAAACCTTTCTCATAAAATGTGCAATTTACATTTATGGCAGAGAACCAGGTTCCGAGTTTATTTAGAAATGTTTGTGTTGCTGGACATGTCCAAAACATGTGGACGAGGGTCTTTTCCTGGTTACAGGATACACAGAGGACTGTCAGTTATTTTTAATGTACATGTATGTAGATATTTTTACATGGTAGAATCCTGTGATTTATTCTGGTTTGAAACCATCGTGTTGTGCGCTAAGATTGTTATTAAAAGGCGACACAAATATTTTGTCTCATGTTACGTCATCTATGACGTAGATCTGTTGCCATTTTAACTTTGATGTCGGTTCATCATTGTTATTATTAAGTATTGAGTATAATTATGTCTTTGCAACCTTTTTTAGATTTTGTAATATACCTATATGCTGGAGGTTGGATTGGTCTTTTACATTTTTTATTTGAAAACATATTGTGTTTCCAAGATTTGAAAAACGCATAATGTGCCACCCGAAATATAGAAAAACAGCTGCAGTCACCTATCTCTGTTTATATTTCTCTGCCATACTAGTTACGTCTTTTCCCTTGAAACAATGATTGCATTATATCTCGATTGCTTAGTAATATTAAAATGTTACAGAAATACATTATAATTAAAAATACATCAATAAATTTTGAAAAAGAAAGAATAATGTTAATACTAATAAAAATAACATAAAAATGCAAAAAAAACAAACTTTAAGAAAAATGTTTTATCAAGCTGTACAGTTAACCCCCAGAACTCCATTCAAACAGTATGCATATCTCCTACAGAGGACGTTGTAATAAAATCACGAAATCTGTAGTTAATATCTGCTAGTCATTAAAACGTTTTGTGTGTTTAATATATATATGTGAATGTTGTTAAATAGATCATAATGTTCAACGTAAGTTGAAGCATTGCTGCCAAACAGAATCTTGCGAAATGGGGACATTGAAAGAGGACATTATGTACGTCTTCTGTATCGTATCCACAATCGTATTTTATTGCTTGGTGTAAGTGGTTTATGTACATATAATGATTTAAGGTAGTTCGCGGCGTTCCTGTCAGACTTGTTTAATATCTGGCGTAATATCTCCCCCCCCCCCCCCCCCCCCCCCCCCCCCCCCCCCCCCCCCCCCCCCCCAGGTTTGGTCTTGTAAAAGAGGTGACAATTAGACTGAATGAATGTGTAAGTTTGGTTGTACGCCGTAATAGGCTTGTTTAGTGGTGTAAAGCTGCAATATTAGAGAGGAAGGGCATATTTAAATTAAAAAAGGTAAAAATGACAAGATTTTCACTGTGTTTTTTTTTCGTATTAAATTGTCACTATTGATTGAGAATAGTTTTTAATAACATTATTAAATTACTTATTTTATTTCCTGTGATGATATTATAACTTAAATACAGATAATACCCACTTAATGTTATCTTTACAGTTAATCATTACACCGGCGTTGAATAAAAAGCAGGTTTAAAACCAACAAAGTTTCAAGATTCACGCTTAAAAGTTCGTGAGTTTTAACTTTATCCATTTCACTACAATATGACTGAATAAAAAGAAGGGGTGTCTACGCTAGTTTTTTTTCATGAATTCGAATTCAAATTAAAAATGAAACACTTAAAAAAACACGACGTTTGCTTGCTGTTTTGGACAGCGTCGTATTTTACGTTAGTATTAGTGTGAAAATTGATGAAAAAATTCGTGAGCATTCCCTGTTTTTATTTGGTCATATTTTAGCGAGATTCATAAAGTTTAACATATATGAAACTCAAGAACTTGTACCAGAGCGTTTTCGCGCAATTAGCCGTGAATGTTTAATATTCGTTGTTTTTATATCCGCATTTTATATCAACCCCGTTGTAATGATAAGATGTAAAGGTAATACACATTATAGTTTATCTGCATTATAGTTATAATCTTATAACAGGAAATAAAATAAGTAATTTAATGATGTTACTGAAAACAATTTTAAATCAATATTGATTATTTTACAAGGAAACAACGGCGAAAATCGTCCGAAAAATACGTACCGCCAGGGGGCGCTGTATACGAGAAACGGTGGTATTATATTAAAGAAAACAAAGCTTAAGAAAGCTGAGATCAATAGAGCAGATTTTTGATAAATTACGCCAGTTGTCAAGAGAAAAATCCGATAGGAACGCCGCTAACTACCTTAAGTTACTACACGTCTCACACCACTATTACATTTCTCATAGGGCTCCATTATAACATTTATCGCATAGCCAGCATGTGTCTGGTCTCAAATTTTTCACTGGTTCAAGATCTGCAATTATAAAGGGAAAAAAGCATACCTTGTCGTGGTTTTTTTTTTGATTCAGTGGTTTTGTGATAGCTACCAGTTCCTAGAAAATAATATGTCAACTATTCGCCCACGATACAACAGTTCTAAAATAACACAGAACTGCCATGAAATCTGGTATCAGCATCAAATTTTCAGTGTGATTTCTAAAAAACTGACCATTTAACACATGGTGCGAAAAAAATAAATTACCGCAATATAAAGCACTGAAAGAAGCAAAAGATAACTAAAGTTTCATTCCTACCTGCTGCATCTGTGGGTCCGGAGTACTCAAGGAAGATAATAGCAGTGTGAGTCCTACAGTTATTACGTAAACATGTATGATATCGATTGGCTGATAAACTGGAATGACCAATTAAAATTATAAATAAGGTTTTTAGTATGGAGAAAATTATAAATGTCTTTATAGAAACAGCATTCCATTAATTTACCCAAGCAACTTAAAAGAGATATTGGTTTGTAATTACATGAAATTGAAGAATCGACCTTCTTGATGTTGTATGGTGTTAAGCGTCGCTTTCAACAATTTTTCAGTCATATCGCGACGGTGTCTACTTGAGACAGTATTCTAAGCGCTGTCACACTGGAGTATCATGCCGCAGACACATGGTATGATACCCCACCCAGTCACATTATACTGACACCGGGCCGACCAGACCTAGAACTAAATGCTGAGCGTCAATCGAGGAAGCTTCTAGTACCATTTTTAAATTCTTTGTATGACCCGGCCGGGGATTGAACCCACGACCTTCCGCATGCGAGGCGGACGCTCTACCACTAGACCACGCCGCGGTCCGCCCTTCTTGAAAAGAGGTATATCCAATTCATTTTTTTTCCTAGTGGAAACGTTTGAGTTTGTAATGATTTATTAAACAATTAGCACACAGGCTTAGATATTCTTTAAAAGCTTATGGCTTATTAAATCAAGATCAATAGCTTTGTTGCCTTCTAATGAGTTAATCAAGTCCTTAATCTTTTGTTCCGTAATAAGAATATTAGATAGTTGATTATCAGTTCATTTGTTTATTATAGTCAGTTGAACATTTTTATCGTTAAAAGTTGAAATCGAGGTGAAATAATTGGCTTTGTCGACGTCATTAACGTGTTAAGTTTATTGTTTAATAGTTTTCTTCTGAACTGAAACTATTAATGATTAAAAACAAAAAATGTTGGATTTTTACGAAATATTTTTTTTAACCAAAAAGTTAGTGCAAAATCTACTATAGTTCAAGGAATTTGAGAAAGCTTCTTCGGTAGGTCCTTGATTAGTTTAAACAAAAACATTTAACTACACAACAAAGAAATATAAATTTTACGTAGTTCTTAAGGTCATCGAAGAAGTAAAATTATCCATGGGGTGGCGACCATGTTATATCGAATTTTAAATAGTTTTTCTTATCTTCTTACATTTTAAAATATGGCTAAAATGATGAAAATAATGACAACATATAAGGCCATTATAAATTAATTGCTAGATTATCATCCAAATTTATTTTAAAAACGGGAAGGGCGGGAGGATTTTAATTTTAATTTTTATTTTTTTTTTTCATTTTTTAAATTTTTGATGTGTTTTTTTTTTAAAAGATTTTTTTTTTGTTTTTGAATTTTTTTTTATGAAAATAAAAAGGGTCGGGCGGCATGAAAATTAGGAGGCGGGCGGGGGTGATAATTAAGCAATTAATTTATTATGGCCTAACTGTAGGCTAACATTTCTTCATTTCTTTGAAATTGAAAAATAAAATTATGACTAAAATATAATTTATTATCCTCCGTAAGGAAGCCGGTAAACTATCAATTATCCTCCATAGGGAGGCCGGTAAACTATCCTCCCTAGGGAGGCCGGTAAACTATCAATTATCCTCCGTAATGAGGTCGGTAAACTATCAATTACACTCCGTAAGGAGGCCGGTAAACTATCAATTATCCTCCGTAAGGAAGTCGGTAAACTATCAATTTGGTTACTTTATTTTCGATCAATGATGAAATACAATAAGAGTGTACTTCAAAATCCCCATGGGACAAATCGCCATTGCTCAAAAAAGAAGTAGTGGTCAAAATCCCCTCGACAGAATTAACAGAGTAGTCAAAATCCTCATAGCAAAATGACACGGTAGTCTAAATCCCTCAAATCCCCTTGATAGGAAGTCAAAATCCTCATAGCAAAAAAAGACACGGTAGTCAAAATCCTCATAGCAAAATGACACGGAAGTCAAAATCCCCTTGATAGGAAGTCAAAATCCTCATAGCAAAAATGACAGGGTAATCAAAATCCCCTCGATGGGTATTCATAATCCCCATTATTCAAATTTTAACACTGGTCACTTCATAGTAATTTCTCCTATTTTGTTAAATGATGAATTGTTACTTTATTAATTGATTTCACTTTGATCACTATGGTATTAGAAGACAACAAAGGTGTCGAATAGAGACATGCATGCATTTATTATTTTTCACAAAGAAAACAGGTCACTATTACAGCAAAACCAAAATCAAAATAAAATATTTAGAAAGTTTTTTTTTCTTTTCGAACAAGTCTTGAAAATAATCTTGAATTAGATAACGTAGCTAAGCATAATTTCCTGAAATCAATATCAAAATATCTATACTCGGAAATACTGATCCTCAATTTGATTATATTATTTATCTGTATTCCGAGTTTTATATAAAATGATAAATTTAATAATGAACTTACAAGCAAATCAGTTGTCAGTGCACCTTTCCAGTTCAAAGCGATTCTCTGGGGAAAAAAACTGCCAGTTAAAATAATCATTTAAAGGGTAACTTAAATGCTAATTATTTTTTATATCATTTTAATAGAATCGATTAGAGGTTTATAAAAATGGTTTTGTTTTCATGAAATTCGCGCTTGTTCATCGGTAAATCAGGGAAACAGTAACGCACATTACACCTCTCACGGAAATACACGAAATAATTAACGGAGTTACCCGAACGAGGTTACCGATGACATCATACCCATAACGCGATCTAATTCAAGATGGCTGCAATTATGGACGAAAACATTTCACGAGAGAGTTATTTTAATGGGGATTCCGGCGTAAGTGACATTTTATCGGACTTCTCAGGCTCAAGCAGTGATTAAGAACACAAAACCCTAGATTATGGCATCCAACCATACCAGTTTGAACCGGTAGTACTCGATGGAGAAACAGATTATATACAATAATAATTAAGGACTACCTTTACTACTACTAATAAATATTCTACCTTAATTATAATTAATACAACTACTACACATTTATTATCAGATCTATTATTATGAATAATTAATAACAATAATAGATAGAGGTAGTTTTGATTATAATAATGGTAGGTCTTGTAACAATTTATCAGTTAATATAATAATAAAAATAGAAATTACTTATTATTATTCTATTATATGTTCCATTACCATGCTACAATTTTACTTATGAAAAAAACCCACCAAAACACTGTTTTATTACTTTCCATTTTTGCGCATTTTTTAAAAAAAAACAATGCTATTATTTTTAGATGTAGATCTACATGTATGTAAATGAATTGCTTCTGTCATCAGATCAGATCAGAAAAGTCAAAGTTAAAATCGGACATAAATTCAAAATTTATCTAAATCGGTTATGCATATAATATTTATAAACTTATTAGAACGGGATCTTTCACAGACGAACAGATAACTAAAGAAATAATTTCTTTATTATAATGACCAGCAGACATCATGCTGATCTGCGACGCAATATGGTTTTATTGCCCCCTTGATGGTATAAAAATCCCAGTCACAGGTATCAGCCGTGAAAACAGATCAGTATTGTCGCATATTTGCGCGTGGATTTGATTAGTCTCCAGGACATATATCACGGCTTTGGTAAATTGCCGAACTGTAAACTGACATAATTTACGACACCCCCTCCCCAACTTCTAACCGCCCGAAGCCATAACGGCGAGTCATGGTAGCGCACAGGATCCTATCTCAGTAGTCGCTATCAAAACAAACATTGATTTAAAACCGTGTCAGGTCAGCGCGGTATTTTGTCGTTTATTCTGATTGGTTGACCCCCCGGTGACGTCATTACTCCCCATATAGATTGGCGAATTTATTTTAGGTGCGCCGATAAGATTTTACCTGTGTAACTGTGCTTTATGGCAACCGATGTTGGTGTGCACTGGCGGATTATATTTAGAAAAACAATTTGAATTACTTTTGCATTAAAGTTACCCTTTAAAGTTATCAGTATTTGAGTAAAGATTTTGACGATCCATTGAGGGAGTTTTGACTACCCCTCTATTTTGGCCAAGGGGATTTTGACCATCCATTGAGAGGATTTCGACTACCCCTCTATTTTGGCCATGAGGATTTTGACCACCCATTGAGGGGATTTTGACCCATCTATTTTGGCCAAGGGGATGTTGACCAGCCATTGAGGGGATTTTTTTACTTCCCTTCTTATATGTTATATTTGGGGAATATTACTCAAAATAAGTTATTTTATTTTTAACTATCTATTTCACAATTCTATTATAGAGAGAGGTAATAATTGTAGATGTTGTTTGGCCGAAATCAGTTTTCTAACTAACTTGTACTCAGATTCACCAGCATACTCCCAGCATATCATGTATAAACAATAGTAATTTTACATTTCTTATCACAGCATGCTGTCAACGCTTTCTCTCCTTGGACACTGTCCAGAGCTGACCAACTGACCCAAACACATAAGTATTGTTCAAAGAAAACAAGACCTGGTCAACTGACACGCCTTTTACATAAATCATACAAGTGCCATAGTACAAGAGCAATAAAATGTATGTATTGTCAATATACAACAAATATGACCATGCGGATTTTGACCACCCTGTTAATTATGCTGAGGGAAGTTTGACCACTAGGCCATTTTTGAGGCATGGGGATATTGACCATGGGGATTTTGATTGTCCCCCTAAAATAACAATCACGTCTTGTCGATTAGAATAATCATGACACAAATAAAAATTAGGAAAGTTCATAAAAAAATGTTCGTCACTTAAACCAATCCATTTATTTTGATAGCAAAATTTATTTATTTATTTAATATTATTTTATGTTGGTTGGTTCAGGTGGAGTGGTATTTGCGAAATTTAGAAAATATCAAAATGAATGGGCCGTCCGAAATTTAGACAAGTACCTGCAGTTGATATGTCTCTGGTTTAATTAGAGGAAATCGTCCGCTGACCGTGGAGAACCAGTTTCTAATCTTAAGACAAAGGTAATATCCTAAACGAACAGTTTCAATAAGTCTTTACAAACAAATCACTTACGTCTTTCTCGGAAACAATAATCCAAGATTCAGAAAACGCAGGGAAACAAGTCCATATATACTGCATACAGCCCAAAATATTAATAAAGTTAAATAAACGTATGCTGTTATAACCGTTTTCTTTGTCGCTACAGTGTCAAAAACTTTGTCAGATATACGCGTATCTGTATATAAGTCCTTGGATAGACCAGTGACTTAATTACATATGTAATAAATCACTAGATATACGTTGTGATATGTTTTGCTGTTTGTCACACCTTTACCGTAAACAAGAACTTGTATCTTTATATAATGCGTCCTTGCCAACGACGCACTTGAGCACACCAGTGACTTCTTTATGATAACGAAGTCCCTCGTGATCCATTTACCGAATATATGGTCATGATCAAGATATATGTGGAAGAATTTTGTCGCGTACACTGTACACAGTGGTGCAGCTATGTCAATGACCGGGTTTTTCCGTGTACCTCATGGTACGTAATGAAATAAATAAAAATAAAAAGTTCTCATTTGAGTACAATGTATTTTATTAATACGATACATAAATAGAATAAATAAATAATTCAGAAATGATTTACATTGAAATCATCAAATATATGAGTATAAGAAGTATTTCACTAGTTTAATTGACGGGTACGTACTACTAAAACTAAGGTAAACACAAAAAAATTATCGTCGGTAATCGAGTGTTATTGTTCAACGAGGCTGTTGATGTTTTATTATCTTCAATCAAAATGTGTATATATTAACTTTTGAATGATGTAGCGAATTAAAAAACAATTGACTGCAACCAACCGCAGAATTGTCATTGATGTCTTGCTGGGAATTATCCTTATTAAACCGCAATAGTAGTTTGGAATTTCAATTAGAAAGTGCAGGTGCCCGGTAAATCGGGAAGGAAAATCCAGGTTTTCAGAAAGAAAGTTTTTTTATTTAGTTTATGTGGACGTCAGGCGGATTTATTAATGGGTTAACTTTTACGCGTAATTCACCATGGATAACGGACAGGAGGTAGGGAATTACTTCGTCGGCAATGTGAGCAATCTACCTCGCTTTGTTAATAAACTAACAGCTGACTCCATCACACCAGGTAGAATGCCAGCGATGACTGACAATTATGGGACAGTGTCACCGTCTTTACCCGACTTTTGTGTTGCATCGACAAGTGGAATAAGCTCCATGTCAGTGCCAACACCAGTGTTGGAATCGACAAGCGAGACACACACAACTATTGCTGATACAAAGCCAAAGATCAAAGTTGGTAGGTAAAATTCTCATCCATATCATTTTCCTTGACAGGAGCTGTGTTAGGGTCCATTGACATGATACACATGTCTTGAACCACTAATGCAATTCGAAAGTTTCAAAGCGTTATTTTTTAAATATTTTTTGTTTAAAAGCTATAGATCGGGCACACCAGTTGATGCACCCGAAATGGATTTAAGAGGTAAAGAGGCCTTAGAGGAATCCATAGTTGTATGTGCCTGGTGGCGACTGGATTTCTGTTCGAAATGATGATTGTTCTGGGTTGGAAGCTATGCTTGTAAACATCAGTTCTGACAGGTAACTTATAAAATAGTCTGGTCCTCGAGTGCGTCATGCTGATGTAGTTAGTGTCACCTTGGTGGTTGATAATCTTGTAAAAGGGGACTGCCTTTGCTCATACTCTCCGTTTTTCCTGAGGCTCCAAACCTAGCGGGATAACATTATGTGACGTTGCATGACTCTCTGGAGTACAGTAATTGATTATAACAGACCTGACCTTAATGGAATTTTTGTTATTAGCAATTTCATGGATTTTTATTACCTTTTTTTTATAAAATTAATGCTACTATATACAACAATGATTACAAGTATGTATATTATCAGTGCTCCAAGAAAAAAAATTGGGGACTAGCCCAGGGCAAGTAGGTTGAAAAAACCTACTTGCCCTTGCTGAAAAATAACTTACCTTAATCAACAGTTCACATGCCCAGATTTTTATTATCAATACTCTTCGCGGTATAATATCAAATAAACATAGAGTGTTGGAGCAGGAGTTTATTTAAAACATTATTTTAAATATATTTCTCTTCTTTTATAATTATTGCTGTCATAACATACAATAATGGCAATGTCAAGCCTACAAAGCTATTCAGTCTATCCAAGAAAACTTGGCAATATGATTCATAAATGCAGTTAATTACGCGCTAAAACAAGCGTTCCAAAATCTGGCCTGTAAAAAAAGCAGTACCGGTGCGATTCATAATAGGACCACCTGTTGTATTTTAATACCGTTTTATTCTTCTGTAAGAATATTAATATGGTTACACTTCAAAATATATACATTTTTATAAAAATTTAGATTCAAAACGCGATTTGTTCAACTGAAAACAGCCGGGTGCGCTCTTAATGAAACCACTGATGATTCAAAATTTGACCTGTTAAAATTAATCATGGTACAAATATAATAATAATATTACAATAAGCATTCAATGTTTGGTATGCAAGAAAAGTAATCTTACATGGCTTTTTCAGTTAAGATAGAAAATTCTGTCCGTTGGGGACACTGTTTAAAAAAGCACATATATTGGTGAAAATGGTGGAAACCATACACTTGAAATTCCCTCCACCACACCCTCTGAGATTTACAAGATCTGCAGCTACTGAAAATCCTGTCTCCACCTGTGAATCATATTTTTTTTTAAACTTTTGAATAAATGTTAGACCTATTGTTAGCTATGATGTGACAACACATACCTACCTATGAAATGTTGGACATGTTTGACTTGAGGCATACAACTGGTAATTGTCATATAAAATTGTAAAGTGACAGAATTTCTAATTGAATCTTACAGGTAGAGTAGATTAATTGCATTTGCTTACTACCGGTAAATGAAAAAGCTTCACATATTGAAATAACATTAAAGATAATATATATATATAAAAGAACATTTTATACCTAAAATGGAAGTGGGAGTGGTGTTATTAAACAAATTGTTAGGTAGAGTATGTAGCCTGGGATGGGTTGTAAGTTTGATCCCCGCCATAATCATGACTTGTATGACCCTGGTGCATACAAGACTGTTTATCAGCAAGAGATCATAATATCATTGGTTCTTCTAGATGCATGGGATAGACAGTCTGAAGCCTCGCCTGAACATCAAAAAGGTTGTGTGTTTGAGTCCAGCTTGGCATAAAATGTGTATGTGTGAATGTTTACCAGTTAATTATGGAAGAACAGTGGTTTTACTTTAGATTCATGGTCTTTGGGTATTGCCCCACTAAAAAACAGTGCCATGATATAAACTGTGTAATGCTTTCAACCCCCATTGTCCTTAAATGTAATACATTGCTACAGAAATAACTTGACTCTGATTTTACACACACCTGCAATCAATCAAGGTAAAAATAAATTGTGTAAATCAAACAGATGGTTTAAATCAGCTTGCTACACATCTCAAGACATTACCGGTAAATGTATAATTCATTACAACAGTTTTTTTAAATTCTCAAAATCGAGTTTTGTTTTTACTCTATGTTTTCTAATTCAGGTAAAAGCCAATTGGCTTTAGATTATTTGAACCAAGTTGGTGATTTTAACACTTTGTATTTGGGACTCTTACATTATTTTATTAGCCATTAAAACATGAATGAACCATGGAAATATTTTGGATGAAGCAGTACTGTGGCAGAGCTGTACAAATACCATAGCCTGACGTCCCGGACAAATGGAAAATGGCTACGGACAAGTGACCCTTTAAAATTTTTTAGTCCCGGTTAAGTGACATTTTTAAAAAATTAAGTCCCGGACAAATGCCATTTTCAGAAATCAAGTATGTTTAATTGATGCGCCGCGCATGTGAATCGATTAGCCGTGACCAGTTTGCAACTAACAAAGGCCGATTATCTTTGATTATCTGCAGGGGGCATGCCATGACACGTGTAGATTAAGCTCCTGTATCCACAACATACAGTGTTAACTCAACTGTGTTACATATTCAGTTAACCAATCAGACGCATCATTATACAATTCGTTGATACCAAATTCGCCTTGCTGTTAGCCCACATGTAATCTCGATATGCAGGTAAACAAACAACCTAATTTTAACTGATTGGCCGCAAGTTAACAGTGCTCTTAGAATAGGATAGCCCGATGCCCGGAGCTTGTCAAATCTGGATCCGGGCATGTGCCTTTTTCAAAGTCGGGCTTGTCTTAAAAAGTCGGACAAGCTAGTTTTCACAATACACAGGTCTGCAGATATCTCTATTCGATATGACACAGGTCAAACTGTTGCTTATAGACCGTAACTAATCAGTATAAACAATTAACCCCAATAGTGTTTATCACACCACATGCCCAATAATGCGACTTTGGAAAACCTCTCATACATATTCAACTATCTATTTTCATTTCTCTAATGTGATTGGTGGAGAGCTTTGAATATGAATTAATCTATTTTTAAATTATAGTAACCGCTCTGATTGGTTGGATAAATACGACCAAGGTACACGTTCTTACCACTTACCTGAGCAACGATTAGAAAAAAAAAACAATGACATAATTCGCGGGTGTCTCTCAAGTTCTCCATTATGAAGAGTATAAAATTATCTCCCTTTGCCAAAATGGTGACCATTTCTAAAATCTGATTATGTTTTTGCAAATAATTCGCGATTGATCGCATTATGAATAATGTCAGCGTTAGGTTCTGGTTATTTTATAAACATGTTGTAGATTTACAATAATTGGAACTGTATGTACCGTATATCGTCGGCCATAAGGCGAGTCGGGCCATAAGTCGAGGGGACTTTTTGACCTTCAGATCTCAGTTTTTTGCATTGACCCTTCCTTAAGTCGACCCAGAATTTTCGAAAAAGAAGTGGGTGAGATTTGGGTCACCTAAATATTAAAATTCCTACAGTAGCGATTGCCTGCACTCACAACTGACCTTACGCATGTATACGTTCATGTACCGTTATCGAATCAACGGCAAATATGCAGCCGACAAACAAATGCAGTCTTCTGTTGAATATTTGGTATATTCTGTAATCCGTGGATAAGTGTCACCACATATGTGGGAATGCAAATTGCAATAATCGGTTACTTCTGACCCAAATATCCCAAGGCAATTTTCGGCATATATGTTTACACCCCGTGTAGGCAACGCAATCGTTCGGCTGACCAAGATCAAGGTTTCCCTTGCATAGAGTTAAAACATCAAGCGTCTAATTGAAACCGATCATTTTTTTCAACTGTCAATCAGAGTTTTCCATGAACAAAGTAACTTTCCACGTATGACGTAATCATCCTTTGTGTTTGCGAGATGCATAGTTGATTGACAAGAGTGTAATTCAATTCTGCACTTTGGTGTCATTGTTCATATAGACTGTTGCTGAAACTGAAATTCGACGTTCAAAACTTCAGTAGGAGCTGACCGTTGGTAAAAAAAATCATCACTCGGGACTAGGACGGGGCCATAAGTCGAGTAGGGATTCAGAGAGTGATTTTGGAGTCTGAAAAATTCGACTTATGGCCGACGATATACGGTATATAAATTTTCTTCTGTGAAAATGTGAAAGTTGATATTTAAATTGAGCTTACGGTAAAAAAAAATGTGGGTGGGGTATTATAGTAATAAACTTATTGCTTTTTGGTTGTGTAGTTTCAGCGTATAATTTTCTTTGGCATGATTTAAATATAGTATTGAAAACAACAATAAATATCAATTATATGGGATTTTTTTAATGCTTGAAATATAGATGCAGGGCCTCCGCTGGGATTCGCCAATGTCGCCAAATGCGAAGGAAATTTTTAATTTGCGAAAGATTTTACTCTTTTGCGAAAGTGGTTGCGACAAGGAAATCAACGGCCGATTTTCGTATTCAAATTTTCTAAAAAAAACTAACTGTAGAAATTATCTTGGCTAATCCATTTAACTGTCCCCACATCCCAATAAACAACCATGACAATTAACAGATAAATCAGCACCCAGCTGTGATATCTCCCCCAGGCCATTGCACTGTCACACATCATAAATTTCAACACATATGTAAGATTACCCTAAGCTAAAAATAGCATATGCTAAAAATAGTCACGTGGTCGCGTAGTGACAACCGGCATATTCGTATTCTTAATTATTATATATATTTACATTTTTAAATCATATAGAAATTTAATATGTCTTAAAATATGCTAAACAGGTTTAGAAAAAAATGTTTATGCCAATACACTGCCAACTATACTTTCTTGGGTAACCCCAATTTTTTGTCAACAAATAGTTAGTTTCAAAATGGCGGCTTCCGGGATAAAAACAATAAATGACTGTAGATTTTGTCTGTAAAATAATTTTGTTTTTTAATGTCAGCGATGACTGTTGGGTTGTTTGATATCAATACCATGGTTTTACAATAAATAGATCTGTTTGATCTGTATTCTCTGTTGTCATAATGCTAATATTGACCATATTTATAGCGAGTCTGTAGTGACAAAGTGGGTGGGGTAATAAAGTTATTTAGAAAATGTTGTGGAATGTTTTAACCAACGGCAATTTCAGTCAATACGCTAGCTGGAAATCCATAATTTATGTATTAATAATTTTAAAATAAATTGATGTATATAAATTTTAAATAATTATAAAATACACTGTATGGGGTTTTGTGAGAATAGCATGCTATAGAAAAAATAAAAGCAAAACAAAATAAGGCCCAAACAGCTGTTATTTATGTGCACATTTATGAAACATGACTGGGGCCGTTATGGTTTTTGACTGCACTCCATTTAAACTAATGCATCATTTGCAATATAAATCAACAACTTACTACCAATCATTGCTTCCCCTAATTATCGACTTCAGGCAATAATAACTCACAAGATAATAATAATTTTTAATAGTATTGCAATATACATTAAAAATTATATTCATAAAAAACGTGTTTAATTCAAATGCTAAAACAAGTAAAAGAAAACATGCAGTAAGTTACTGTAACCTATGAGTGGTTTGATAACGATTTAAAGAATGTTGGCCAAGGTACGCCGTTTAGTTGGCTACAAAAATGGCTCTTAATTTGGCTCCATTTTTTTTTAATTTGGCTCCAACTTTTCAAATATGGCGAAAGTAGTGGCGAAAAGAAAAAAATAGCCAGAGGAGGCCCTGAGATGACTAGTTGCACTTTCTAGATATTTGAAGTCTATCATAGACTGCATTTATTTATCATATTGCCAAGTTTTCTTGGATAGATTGAATAGCTTTGTAGGCTTGACATTGCCATTATTGTATGTTATGACAGCAATAGTTAGAAAAGAAGAGAAATATATTTAAAATAATGTTTTAAATAAACTCCTGCTCCCACACTTCCACAGAATTGACAGAACAGAAATGATTGTCAATAAAGAACAAAGATTAAATACAGCATAATAAGTTGAGCTGATGGAGATATAGTCAGTTCTTCCTGAAATTCTCTCACTTCTCCCGGTCTTATTCAAACTCTAAAACTCTTAAACTTGTGATTTAGACAGTCACATGCATAATGTTAAGGGGAGCTAACCCTACATAAATTAATACATTAAAGTCTATGTTTACATATTTCATATTATACCACAAAGTGTATTGGTAATAAAAATCTGGGCATGTGAACCAGTTGATCAGGGCAAATTTGTCATTGATTGATTTGATCCAGATCAGGCAATATCTCACTTGATGTCATGTGGCAAGGGTGGTCGACACATCAGTGGACACAAAACAGCAAACAAGAACCATGGAACTGAACAAGTGTCAGGATATAGCTCCAGGTTATAATTAGAGCTTTTAGTGAATTGACTATTCAGCTGTAAAATTAAACACTTCATTAACCAAAGTTCAACTTAATTTTGAAAATTTCATGAAAGTGAGTTATAAAGTTTTAAAAATTTGAAGAACTTTCTGTCCGACAGAAATGTGCTCAGCTGTGTAGAGTAAATAGCTATAACAGGCCTTCTAAAATTCCAAAATGCAAATCAGTCCAGGTTTTTTACAACTGTAAGAATCACACTTATTTTAAAAAAAATCACTATATGCCTTCAGGCATAGTGCCACCATTGCAAAAAGGAAGTGCTTCCGTGGGGTTATAAATAATCCTCAATTCTTCTTCTTTAAAAATGCATTTTCCTTATTTTAATGCTCATTTTTTTATTTGAATGGCATTATTGATGTATTTTGAACATTTTGATAGCATTGTCATGTTTGAATTGTGAATTTAGAAAAAAAAAGTGATGCTTGGAAATTGGGGTATGAATTCATGTTTTCGGAAGTCTACTTTCACTTTGTCATCAGTGTACACACTGAGCAGAAAAAAAATCTCTTATATGACACATGAACCCTACTTTTCTCATCATATTTTGATAGTGCAGAGGTTGACAAACAGTAAAATGTAGGTTTCACTTCTTTCATTTGGGACCCTCTATGAATGACAAGCCTTCAAACTTTTATTATTTACTAAAGAATAAAGAACAAAAATCAATGGTGGGGTTACACCCTATAAGAGAGACTTGAGTGAAATGGGGGTGATTTTCCAAAATATTAATTGTAGGTAAAATAACCTCTTTTTTACACTCTCATAGTATTAAATGACAAATTGGAGACATTTGCTTCATAAAAAAACACATTTTGGCAAGTGTATGCCTCAAATAAAGCATATATGTGCATATTTACATTGAAATTTCATGAAAAATCACAAAATTTTGAAGATTTTTTATTTTGGATGATTTAAATGTGCAATTTTTAGCATGTACATTGTATTGAATAATGTATTTTGGTAAGATAATGTCTTCAGTGTATCATGAGACTATTTTGGTGTAAAAATTTTAATGGAATTAGGTAAAAAAAAATTTTTTTGGGTAAAATTAGTCAAACACATCAAAATTGCATGTCGGTCAACATCTCGTGCCTGTATGTAATGATCATGTAAAAAGTGGTATTTTGACAAAAGTTTCAGTATTTAATGCCTGCAACTTGGCAGTATTAATTCAAATTGGTAGTAATAGTAGAAATGAGGTAATTATGAAATTAAAAAAAAAAGAGTTTCCTTATAGGCATAGTGCCACCATTGCAAAAAGGAAGTGCTTCCGTGGGGTAGTCGCATAATGGCGGTTATAAATAATTCTCAATTCTTCTTCTTTAAAAATGCATTTTCCTTATTTTAATGCTCATTTTTTTATTTGAATAGCATTATTGATGTATTTGAACATTTTGATAGCATTGTCATGTTTGAATTGTGAATTTAGAAAAAAAAAATGATGCTTGGAAATTGGGGTATGAATTCATGATTTCGGAAGTCTACTTTCACTTTGTCACCAGTGTACACACTGAGCAGAAAAAAAATCTCTTATATGACACATGACCCCTACTTTTCTCATCATATTTTGATAGTGCAGAGGTTGACAAACAGTAAAATGTAGGTTTCACTTCTTTCATTTGGGACCCTCTATGAATGACAAGCCTTCAAACTTTTATTATTTACTATAGAATAAAGAACAAAAATCAATGGTGGGGTTACATCTTCACATATATTCATACCCCACCCACCATGTCAGCTACACCATGTATATTGTGCCAGGCCATCTTGTTCTATCATGAGAACATTTACATCACCATCTAAACAACATTTTTTTATAATGCCGCATGAATGGAAAGTACAAAATCCTATTTCAGGTTTAAAAACGTAAATAGAAGCATTAGTAGGGATGGGTATCACAAAGAATTTTGTATTGTGAATGAATGAATGAATGGTGTTTTACGGCACGTCGACACATAATTGTATTGTGAGATATCATGATACAGGACCAATACGTACCATGATATTTTCCTTTTAAAATCGTCTGTCTGCTTGCTTTTAAAGATAAAAAAACAACATCTATATATAGATAGACAGATTTTATTTGAAAATAATTTTATCAGATTCTTTCTGTTAAAACTTTGAAGTATACAACCACAATCTTTTAACAATTTAACATAACATTATCATTAACTGACTAGAACTAACACTGACCAATCTCAAATCAAATTTCTATGCACACTGAGTATTGCTGACAGAGATTTGTAGATGATGGCTTTGCAGAAGTGTAGTTAAGTTTGCCTAGCCACCTGCACATTTCAGTTTTCTAGCAAATTCTACATGCAACTACATTTGCTAGTATTTCTTTGTTAATTTTCTTTTGAACCAGACCCAAATGTGTGCAGACCGAAGCTTTATCCTTCACATTTTTTAGCTCGAATATTCGTAGAATAGGGGGGCTATTGTACTTGGCTCTGGCGTCGGTGTTGGTTTTTCAGGTTAAAAGTTTTTTATTAGGTAAGATATCTATGCAACCACTCATTGTATATGAATGAAACTTTGCATGTGTGTTAAACTTCATCAGTGGAACACACAGACACAAGAATCATATATCTGGTTTGCATTTTGGCAGGGTTATGGTCCTTTTGTGACTTAATTTTTCAGGTTAAAAGTTTTTTATCAGGTAAGATATCTATGCAACCACTTGATCGATTTGAATGAAACTTATCATGTGTGTTCAGCATTATCAATGGAACAAACAGACACAGGAACCATATCTCTGGGTTGCATTATGGCAGAGTAATGGCCCTTTTTGGACTTCATTTTTCAAGTTTTTAATCGGGTAAGATATTTATGCAAATTCATCCAGAGTCGAATATGTAAAAAATTTCAAACAGGAACCAGCACACACTATGCTATAGCCTCGTTTTGAACGTGGAAACTCTATAAAATTATCTAAAAATAACTGACATTATTTAGCTGTGTTTTCTCAAAGATTTATTTACATTTACAGATTATTTTGAACAGTTTACAGAACTCGCCAAGCGATATGTCAGGAGCGTATCATGATATTAGTTCTTTATTGCGGTATACCGGTAACACTCGCACCACTTAACATTAGTCTTTGTAATACTTTTATAGTAACAGTTGTTTGCGATATAGATTATTTGCCATTAAATTGTTTTTGTCTTAATATTTCTTTACCTGCAACGATTTATATATAAAAAGTTACTTTGATCTTGTCTTGTCATCTTCATTTTGTAATGTTTGCCTCCTATTGGGCTGACATGATAGTTAGACCTCTCAACAACTGGTATGATGCGAGGAGGTAGAGTAGGTGGTATTTGGCTTCTCTCTAATTTCAAACAATTTTCTAATGAATGAATTCAAACTACATGGACATGGATATTTCGAGTTATTCTAGTTTGTCATTTTTAATATATTTAGATATTGTCTTGACTTAAAAAATTTGTAAGTAAAAAATGCAACATGCATAAGTTTCTAGTAGGATGGATAAGTCTTGACATGTATGTATTCCATATGTATTAGATGTCCAGTTGTGGCCTTGCATCATCAACACTTGACATGTATGTATTCCATATGTATTAGATGTCCAGTTGTGGCCTTGCATCATTAACTAGACTTTTACACAGTCTTGCTTTAGATAAAGCAACAGAACGGAGATTAAAGTCTGCAGAATTCACTTGATTATTTGCCAGATAATTGTTTTTCCTGTGCACCATCTGGTAAATGTGTCTCTATCTGCTTTCTCTCTATAACATGCTTGTTGGTTTAACTTGCTTTGAGTCTTAAATTTCTATTAATTTCATCTAATCAGATTTCTTTAAATGCAACTTCCATTGTGATTATTGAGTGGGTCCTCCATGACCAAGTGGTCTTAGATGCTTGTCTTAATATACCTCCTGTCAGCTGTGTAAAGTATTGATGATATTGACTCCAGTCACCTGTGTGATATTGACTCCTGTCACCTGTGTGAAGTATTGGTGTTATTGACTCCAGTCACCTGTTTAAAGTATTGATGATATTGACTCCAGCCGCCTGTTTGAAGTATTGATGATATTGACTCCAGTCACCTGTGTAAAGTATTGATGATTTTGACTCCAGTCGCCTGTTTGAAGTATTGATGATATTGACTCCAGTCACCTGTGTAAAGTATTGATGATATTGACTCCAGTCACCTGTGTAAAGTATTGATGATATTGACTCCAGTCTCCTGTGTAAAGTATTGATGATATTGACTCCAGTCACCTGTGTAAAATATTGATGATATTGACTCCAGTCACCTATGACTCCAGTCACCTGTGTAAAGTATTGATGATATTTACTCCTGTCGCCTGTGTAAAGTATTGATGATACTGACTCCAGTCACTTGTGTAAAGTATTGATGATATTGACTCCAGTCACCTATGACTCCAGTCACCTGTGTAAAGTATTGATGATATTGACTTCAGTCACCTGTGTAAAGTATTGATGATACTGACTCCAGTCACTTGTGTAAAGTATTGATGATATTGACTCCAGTCACCTGTGTAAAGTATTGATGATATTGACTCCAGTCGCCTGTGTGAAGTATTGATGTTATTGACTCCAGTCACCTGTGTAAAGTATTGATGATATTGACTCAAGTTACCTGTATAAAGTATTGATGATATTGACTCCAATCTCCTGTGTAAAGTATTGATGATATTGACTCCAGTCACCTGTGGAAAATATTGATGATATTGACTCCAGTCACCTATGACTCCAGTCACCTGTGTAAAGTATTGATGATATTGACTCCAGTCTCCTGTGTAAAGTATTGATGATATTGACTCCAGTCACCTGTGTAAAATATTGATGATATTGACTCAAGTTACCTGTGTAAAGTATTGATGATATTGACTCCAGTCACCTGTGTAAAATATTGATGATATTGACTCCAGTCACCTATGACTCCAGTCACTTGTGTAAAGTATTGATGATATTGACTCCAGTCACCTATGACTCCAGTCACCTGTGTAAAGTATTGATGATATTGACTCCAGGCGCCTGTGTAAAGTATTGATGATATTGACTCCAGTCACCTGTATAGTATTGATGATACTGACTCCAGTCACTTGTGTGAAGTATTGATGATATTGACTCCACTCACCTTTGTGAAGTATTGATTATATTGACTCCAGTCACCTGTGTAAAGTATTGATGATACTGACTCCTGTCACCTGTGAGAAGTATTGATGATACTGACTCCTGTCACCTGTGTGAAGTATTGATGATACTGACTCCTGTCACCTGTGTGAAGTATTGTGAAGTATTGATGATACTGACTCCTGTCACCTGTGTGAAGTATTGTGAAGTATTGATGATATTGACTCCTGTCACCTGTGACAAGTATTGATGATATTGACTCCAGTGACCTGTGTCAATTATAGATGATACTGACTGCAGTCACCTGTGTAAAGTAGTGATGATATTGACTCCACTTACCTGTATAGTATTGATGATATTGACTCCAGTCAGCTGTGTAAAGTGTTGATGATAATGGTTCACTCACCTGTGTTAAGTAGTGGTGATATTGACTCCCTGTCACCTGTGTAAAGTATTGATGATATTGACTACAGTCACCTGTAGAGTATTGATGATATTTACTCCTGTTACCTGTGTAAAGTATTGATGATATTGACTCCAGTCACCTGTATAGTATTGATGATATTGACTCCTGTCACCTGTGTAAAGTATTGATGATATTGACTCCAGTCACCTGTGTAAAGTATCGATGATATTGACTCCTGTCACCTGTGTAAAGTATCGATGATATTGACTCCTGTCACCTGTGTAAAGTATTGATGATGCTGACTCCACTCACCTGTGTAAAGTGTTGATGATAATGGCTCCACTCACCTGTGTTAAGTAGTGGTGATATTGACTCCTGTCACCTGTGTAAAGTATTGATGATATTGACTACAGTCACCTGTATAAAGTATTGATGATATTAGATGATATTGACTCCAGTCACCTGTGTAAAGTATTGATGATACTGACTCCAGTCAACTGTATAAAGTATTGATGATATTGACTCTAGTCACCTGTGTAAAGTATTGATGATATTGACTCCAGTCACTTGTGTAAAGTATTGATATTGATTCCAGTCACCTGTGGCACAAAGAGCTGTCAGGATGTCAATAACTTTTGGATATTGTTAAGGCACAGAACTCTGGTTAGAGTTATGCCCCTTTTGTAAATTCACTTAAATGCAAAGCACTCCAGATAAGTTTTTTTCCAATGGAATAGTTTACTCATTGATTTGAAATAAAGGAGTATTAAGTTTATGGTGTGCATGGTCTTAGTGGTAGAGCATCGGAATCCATGGGCGTAGCTTCAATCTTCTGCCACAGCTTTATTTGGTGTCCACGAGCAAGACGCTTACTCACATATGCTTGGTACTGGTTTTCCCAGGAAGACTTCAAGAGTGATTAGTCTTATGTGGTAAGAACTTGTTTCACAATCAAAGTAAAGTATACAAGTTTTAATCTGATGAGGAATATTGACCAATTGTAGGATAACTTGAGTCCATATACAGTAAAACCCCTCTAAAAAGACCACCTTTGGGACCAGGCAAAAGTGGTCTTAATAGCGAGGTGGTCTTATTATCGAGGTCCACAGTCATTGGCAAAAGTTGCAGGCCTTTGTAGCCGTAATAGTAAATGAATGTATAATATATTGTGCATATGTGTGGATTTACTGTTATACCAATGATAATAATAATAAAAAAATAAATCCTTTCTTTCTAATTATGGATTTGTTAATGTTTTTAGGATATAATTAAAATAAATATGTTGCATGGTTTATCTTTAAATTACATACATAATATAATAACAAGTAAAGACAACACAAAAATATTTTAACATTATGCTTGAGTAGATAAAGCCCTTCTCGTGGGGTCCTTTGTAGGGTTGTTTCCTTTCACTTATGGCATTCTATCCTTATCAACTAACATATTTGAATGTTCATTTCATCATTGTCAGGACCCTGAAAACAAAAAAGAAAACAGTAAGATGTCATGAAAATATAAAAATTGTAAAAACAGTTTCATTCTTATTCATCATATAAAATTGCTATTATTACCGGTAATAAGAGTATCATTTTTTTTAAAAGTAAATTCATTGTATTTTTGTTTTTCTGTTTTTACAGACGTGTTTCATTTTTACAGTAAAATTTAGAAATGCGATTTACCACATCATAAAAGACCATCGATATCACTCAAATAACAATTAAGCAATTAAAAGATGCAAACTTACTGGTTTTCATTCTCCGCAGCCACCTGACAGGTTGTTGTTTTTTGACAGGTTGCATATTCTAATGATGACAAAGATTGTTTTTACACTCTCTCCAGTGTCCTTCATGGCTTTGTTTACCTGAAAACGTGACACCTTTAACGACAACCACAAATCGGCTTGTTGATTATGTCGTAAAGTTTTCCTTGGGGCGTCTTTGGTCACACACATGGTCGTAATTAAGGGTTTGGAAATAGACCAAAGACAGTGTTTGGGACAGATTTGGTGGTCGTAATATCGGATTAGTGGGGTGCCCGTATTATCGGAGTTAACAACCATTGAATAAAGAAGGAAAAAATCGGTCTCTAAAATAAATGCCCGTAATAGCGGGATGGTCTTAATATGGGGGTGGTCGTTAGGTGGAGTTTTACTGCTGTATAATTATGTTCCATGCTCAATAGTCCGAGCACCTGAGTCCATATATATGTTCCATGCGCAATTGTCGGAGCACCTGAATCCATATATATGTTCCATGCTCAATTCTCGGAGCATCTGAGTCCATATATATGTTCCATGCGCAATTGTCAGAGCACCTGAGTCCATATATATATGTTCCATGCTCAATTGTAGGAGCACCTGAGTCCATATATATGTTCCATGCAGAATTGTCTTAGCACCTGAGTCCATATATATATGTTCCATGCTCAATTGTAGGAGCACCTGAGTCCATATATATATGTTCCATGCGCAATTGTCGACGCACCTGAATCCATATATATGCTCCATGCTCAATTGTAGGAGCACCTGAGTCCATATATATGTTCCATACTCAATTGTCGGAGCACCTGAGTCCATATATATGTTCCATGCTCAATTGTCGGAACATCTGAGTCCATATATATGTTCCATGCTCAATTATCGGAGCATCTGAGTCCATATATATGTTCCATGCTCAATTGTCGGAGCATCTGAGTCCATATATATGTTCCATGCTCAATTGTAGGAGCACCTGAGTCCTATAATGTTCCATGCTCAATTGTAGGAGCACCGAAGTCCATATATATGTTCCATGCTCAATTGTCGGAGCACCTAAGTCCATATACAGTCAAACCTGTACTAACGGTCACCTGTTATAAGCAGCCACCTGCCTTAAGCGGCCAGTTTCAGACCCTCCCGTCGAAATTTACTATATAATTTAACTGCAATAGGCGGTCACCTGGTCGACGCGGCCAGCGGCCAACATTTTTGGTCCCAAATGCATTAAAAACCTCCTAAAACGTCCACCAAATGAACAAATTTTACCGTAAAATATCGATTTTGGCATATAAAAATTTCATTATGGCCACAGAATTAATATTTAATTAAAGTACTAAAAACCAAATAAATCAAATAATTATAATATATCTTTAATTTAAAATAAGTTTCTTTTAGTTTAAACTGTCTTAATTGGCCGTAAACAAAGCTATTGTTGTGTTCTACATAATCGCCATTTTTTCGACTCAAACCAAACAAAGCTGTTATTGTGTTATACATAATCGCAATTTTTCAGACTCAAACACTAGTGTAGTGCGTGATAATTTTCACATCTCTATTTTTAGCTTGGTAAAATAGACAGATCAAAGTGTTTTGTGTAAACACGTTAACTGTGAAAAAGTCGGCATATAAAAAGATTAAAGAAGCTAACGTTTTTGAGACGATAATTAGAATGGCAGTTTGTTTGTGCTTTTAACGAACGATAAGGAATTAACTCATTAATTTCACACTTGTAAATAGCGCTAATTGTGGAAAAATATAAAATTTGGAAATGATTTATTGTGACTTAAATTATAAATGTTTTGATTGTCAGCGTGTTAACAATGCCACCAAAACGGAAGTGTTTGACTTTGGATGAACATGTTGAGGTTGTGAAATTGTGCCAATATACAAAAATACTTCGCTAATCTTGGTGAAAATTGATGACCCTGTAGTAGGCAGCCACCTGTCTTAAGCATCCAATTTGGCCCTTTCCCTTGGCTGGCTGCTTAAGACAGGTTTGACTGTATATGTTCCATGCTCAATTGTCGGAGCACCTGAGTCCATATATATGTTCCATGCTCAATTGTAGGAGCACCTAAGTCCATATAAATGTTCCATGCTCAATTGTCGGAGCACCTGAGTCCATATATATGTTCCATGCTCAATTGTCGGAGCACGTAAGTCCATATAAATGTTCCATGCTCAATTGTCGGAGCACCTGAGTCCATATATATGTTCCATGCTCAATTGTCGGAGCACCTAAGTCCATATAAATGTTCCATGCTCAATTGTTGGAGCACCTGAGTCCATATATATGTTCCATGCTCAATTGTCGGAGCACCTAAGTCCATATATATGTTCCATGCTCAATTATCGGAGCATCTGAGTCCATATATATGTTCCATGCTCAATTGTCGGAGCACCAAAGTCCATATATATGTTCCATGCTCAATTGTCGGAGCACCAAAGTCCATATATATGTTCCATGCTCAATTGTCAGAGCACCTTAGTCCATATATATGTTCCATGCTCAATTGTCGGAGCACCTAAGTCCATATATATGTTCAATGCTCAATTGTCAGAGCACCTAAGTCCATATATATGTCAGGGCCTCCGCTGGGATTCGCCAATGTCGCCAAATGCGAAGGAAATTTTTAATTTGCGAAAGATTTTACTCTTTTGCGAAAGTGGTTGCGATAAGGAAATCAACGGCCGATTCTCGTATTCAAATTTTCTAAAAAAAACTGACTGTAGAAATTATCATGGCTAATCCATTTAAATGTCCCCTCATCCCAATAAACAACCATGACAATTAACAGATAAATCAGCACCCAGCTGTGATATCTCCCTCAGGCCATTGCACTGTCACACATCATAAATTTCAACACATGTGTAAGATTACCCTAAGCTAAAAAAAGCATATGCTAAAAATAGTCACGTGGTCGCGTAGTGACAACCGGCATATTCGTATTCTTAATTGTTATATATATTTACATTTTTTAATCATATAGAAAATTAATATGTCTTAAAATATGCTAAACAGGTTTAGAAAAAAATGTTTATGCCAATACACTGTCAACTATACTTTCTTGGGTAACCCCAATTTTTTGTCAACAAATAGTTAGTTTCAAAATGGCGGCTTCCGGGATAAAAACAATAAATGACTGTAGATTTTGTCTGTAAAATAATTTTGTTTATAATGTCAGCGATGACTGTTGGTTGTTTGATATCAATACCAAGGTTTTACAATAAATAGATCTGTTTGATCTGTATTCTCTGTTGTTATAATGCTAATATTGACCATATCTATAGCGAGTCTGTAGTGACAAAGTGGGTGGGGTAATAAAGTTTTTAGAAAATGTTGTGGAATGTTTTAACCAACGGTAATTTCAGTCAATACGCTAGCTGGAAATCCATAATTTATGTATTAATAATTTTAAAATAAATTGATGTATATAAATTTTAAATAATTATAAAATACACTGTATGGGGTTTTGTGAGAATAGCATGCTATAGAAAAAATAAAAGCAAAACAAAATAAGGCCCAAACAGCTGTTATTTATGTGCACAAATGCACAAACATTGACAAAATCAAACAAGTACAGAAACATGACTGGGGCCGTTTTGGTTTTTGACTGCACTCCATTTAAACTAATGCATCATTTGCAATATAAATCAACAACTTACTACCAATCATTGCTTCCCCTAATTATCGACTTCAGGCAATAATAACTCACAAGATAATAATAATTTTTAATAGTATTGCAATATACATTAAAAATTATATTCATAAAAAACGTGTTTAATTCAAATGCTAAAACAAGTAAAAGAAAACATGCAGTAAGTTACTGTAACTTATGAGTGGTTTGATAACGATTTAAAGAATGTTGGCCAAGGTACGCAGTTTAGTTGGCTACAAAAATGGCTCTTAATTTGGCTCCATTTTTTTTAATTTGGCTCCAACTTTTCAAATATGGCGAAAGTAGTGGCGAAAAGAAAAAAATAGCCAGAGGAGGCCCTGTATGTTCAATGCTCAATTGTCAGAGCACCTAAGTCCATATATATGTTCCATGCTCAATTGTCGGAGCACCTAAGTCCATATATATGTTCCTTGCTCAATTCATGAGTTCATTCTCAAACAAAAATTGATAAAATTACCTGTAATTTTAAGATCAGTATTTAATACATATAATAATTCAAAACTGAGTGAGTAAAGTGTTTACCCTGAACTAGTAGACTTTAATGTGTCCATGTTTACAAATTTCACAAATCTTAATTATTTTAAAAAATATCCACAGTGCTCAATTACATACATGTAAATAACATTTTCAGTTTCGATTAGAATATGACAAGGTGTACATTGAATGAGATTTTCTGATGAATTGCATGACATTGTACTAGCTGTTAACCACAATAAATGCACATCTACTAAGAAAGTGTTAGTCACATGTAAAAATGTACAGCTGACGGTGACATACCGTATATTCCCTTATTAACCCCCAGGGGCGTTGATAAGGGAATATCCAGTAGCTGCCTTTATGCGTGTAACGCCCAGGCTTGCAAAAGAAAATTGCACATATGTGTATTTTTTTATGATAATATTTTTTAATATTGAAAAAAAAAATTTCCCCCTCACCAAGACAGCTAACAAACATTATTATGTTGGCCAAATGCCAGAGAAGAACAAAAATCATTGGTGATGAGGATGAATAAATAGAAGAGCAAGTAACATACTTTATTGCTTGCAAATCATCACCATTATTATATATTGTAAAGCATTCCCAAAAATCATCAGCGTCAATATACACTCTGGTCCCGTTGTAACGTGGTTGCCAGAATCCACGCAGTTGCCAGGATCCACGGAATTTGGCAATACTATATCCGGTCGAAGTACCATAAACAAACACATGACAATGTGTGATAAATATGACAGGTAATTGTTCATTGATGTAAATCAGTTAAAAGTGATGTTGTTTATAACAATAAGAAGTTGTTATCATGTCAGTCTGAATTATCAAGGTGTAATTAATGCCAATACATAGTCACAGTTTGGAAAAACGTAATGAGCTCCCAAACACTTAGCGTTAATATTAAGTCGAGATTTTTGGTCAATTATACTGCAAGATTTAAATAAATCTGGTTTTGAATTTGGGAACCATAGAAAAAAACGCGGTTTTAATGAGTTTCACGTTATATCGGACCTCATTCTAATGGTACCTGAGTGTTATGATAAAGCATTCCCCCCATTTATGTGGAGCGAGCATCAAACCCATGTTCGGTTGGTCTTGGGTTCGATCCTCCCCCATGTGGTATCATTGAGCAAGGCACTTTCTGCATAGGTTCTACCCAGGAAGACTTTTTAAGCGTGACTCGTACAAGTTGTAATAACTTGTTTCACTATCGAAGTAAAATAAATAAGTTTCACAGGTGTATTGTTATATATATCCTCACTATTTATCCTTTCTAGGTCATGAGTTTGAATCCCCACCTGGCCACAGTCTCTGGGTTAGTCATATAGGACATTGCGTCTCGTTGTCATTTGTCTCTCACCGTTGATTCAAGTGAAGAGTTGTTAGCTACTTGCAGAGATGGGTGTGCTAGAGTGGTTAGGTTAACTGATCGTCTGTTAGCTACTTGCAGAGATGGGTGTGCTTGAGTGGTTAGGTTAACTGATCGTCTGTTAGCTACTTGCAGAGACCAGGGTGTGCTTGAGTGGTTAGGTTAACTGATCGTCTGTTAGCTACTTGCAGAGATGGGTGTGCTTGAGTGGTTAGCTAAACTGATCGTCTGTTAACCATTGATGGCATTAAAGTGAAGCCATATAGTCAAAACAAATTAATGTTTCTGTTTTGGAGCCTTTCATCCTTATTTAAGAAAATGACTGAATAGTTAATCCATGTAGATGTGAACATTAGGTCCAAAGATATTTGATTGGGATCAGAGTAATTAATCTTGTGGGTTGGATCACCTGTAAAAAGCTTCACTTCAGGGGTCTATTACTGAGTATAAACTGTTACTTTTTAAAAAATAGGATGTTAGAGTTTTAATGCAAATTTATAGTAAATGTGCTTTATATTGTAGCATATGTTGATAAGAAAGTGGTATTTTGCCTAAAATGTGGTAACTGCAGCCTCAATAATGGCATTTGTCCTACAAGTGCACCATCAGTAGAGTAGAATCTGGGATGCTTTTGTTCAGTAAATGATGGAAAGTTTATTGAATCACAAAGAGGAAGGTCCCATTCGAAGACGATGGTTGATTCCGTCCTTGTAGTTTGTCTTATTATGAGAAATTTGTAAGTACACAGGTCGGCATTTTCCGTCTTATTTATAGATGTTTTGATAACCCGATATTGGCCAATGAGTGACTTTATCACCAGGTGCCATTTAATATTAAGTCAACAAAAAATAAAGAACTTTACACTACAGAGACAAAATACAAAAGATAAAAACGATATTAAATTTATTTTTTTTGTTTGATATCAATAATGGAATGGTAATTCTAACAAGTGCTATATAAGGTAATGAGATGAACTGTCATTAAGTCAAATCTGAAGATGGCTGTAAGACAAGCTTGTGAGGTTTGTGCCCTACAGGAGTGTCTACCGATTTGTACTTGTTCACCTATCTGTCACCATGTACATAATTATGCTATAATGGATATTGTACACTGTTATCCTGTTGTATTAGTGGGTTGTCCCTTAATATTAAATGGTTGTACTCTTATATTAAATGGTTGTCCTGTTAAATTAGATGGTTATATTAAATGGTTGTCCTATTATATAAATGGTAATCCCATTATATTAGATTGTTATATTAGATGGTTGTTCCGTTATATTAAATGGTTGTCCCATTATATTAGATGGTTGTCCTGTTATATTAGATGGTTGTTCTGTTATATTAAATGGTTGTCCCATTATATTAGATGGTTGTCCTGTTATATTAAATGGTTGTCCCATTATATTAGATGGTTGTCCTGTTATATTAAATGGTTGTCCCATTATATTAGATGGTTGTCCTGTTATATTAAATGGTTGTCCCATTATATTAGATAGTTGTCCTGTTATATTAGATGGTTGTCCCATTATATTAGATGGTTATCCTGTTATATTTAATGGTTGTCCCATTATATTAGATGGTTGTCCTGTTATATTAGATGGTTTTCCCATTATTTTAGATGTTTGTCTATAATATTAGATCATTATATAAGATGGTTGTAGCATTATATTAAATGATTGTCCCATAATATAAGACTGTTATATTAAATTGTTGTCCTGTTGTATTAAATGGTTGTTCCATTATATCAGATGGTTGTCCCGTTATATAAGATGGTTGTCCCGTTATATTAAATCATTATATAAGATGGGTGTCGCTTTATATTTAATGGTTGTCCAGTTATATTAGATGGTTGTCCCATTATATTAGATGGTTGTCCCATTATATTAGATGGTTGTCTCGTAATATTAGATTGTTATATTAGATGATTGTCCTGTTATATTAAATAATTGTCCCGTTATATTAGATGGTTGTCCTGTTATATTAGATCGTTATATTAAATGGTTGTCCTGTTATATTAGATGGTTGTTCTTTTATATTAGATGGTTGTCCTTTTATATTAGATGTTTGTCTGTAATAATGCATTTTGTTACCTATTGCTCCAAAAATCGCCATTTCCTACCAGAGTTGTTAAAAAGTCATGATATAACACTTTGTCAATTTATTATAAAGGTTTCCTTGAAATGAATGCAAAATCAAAATTTGGCAAAAAAATTAGCTACCTACCTGCCACATGAAAAATTCTGGGTCAAAGCACAGCAAACAAACTTTTTTTTAAGAATGGCCTAATGCCTGAGTTGTGACCTTTGAATTGTAAACATTGCTTAATTAGGAATTGTCTCTTGCACCGTTCTTGGGATGAGGGTATTAAGGCTATTAAATGTTACCTGTTCACCTGTGTTTCCAGCCAATATTTGTCAAATTAATATTAGCAGTATAAACAAGTTAAATTTGATATGAGTTTTTTAATAATCAATATCGCAGCTAGTTTTTAGCTCACCTGAGCCAAAGGCTCACAAGTGAGCTTTTATGATCACTTGGTGTCCATCATCTGTCGTCCTTCGTCTGTTGTCTGTCGTCCGTCGTTAACTTTTAGCTTCTAACAACTTCTCCTCTGAAACTACTGGGCCAATTTTGATATAACTTTACAGAAATGTTCCTTTGGTGACCCTCTACCAAGTTTGTTCAAGCCATATTGATTCGTCAAAAAACATACATATAACTATATGAGCTATAGTAAAAACTTAAAAAAAAACTACTGGCTCGATTTTAAAATAATTTCACAGAAATGTTCCTTGGGTGACCCTCTACCAAGTTTGTTCAACCCATCTTGATTCGTAAAAAAACATGGCGGCCAGGGGGTTGTGTAAGTTTACTATATAAGCTACAGTAAAAACTTAAAAAAATCTTCTTGTCAAAAACTACTGGCTCGATTTTAAAATAATTTCACAGAAATGTTCCTTGGGTGACCCTCTACCAAGTTTGTTCAAGCGGTCTTGATTTGTAGAAAAACATGGCGGCCAGGGGGTTGGGTTAGCTTATTATATAAGCTACAGTAAAAACTTAAAAAATCTTCTCGTCAGAAACTGCTAGCTCGATTTTAAAATAATTTCACACAAATGGTCCTTGGGTGACCCTCTACCAAGTTTGTTGAAGCCATCTTGATTTATCAAAAAACATGGCTGCCAGGGGGTGGGGCAAGTTTAATTAGTAAAAACTTAAAATATCTTCTTGTTAGAAACAACTGGCTCGATTTTAAAATAATTTCACAGAAATGTTCCTTGGTGGAACCCCTACTAAGTTTGTTCAAACCGTAGTGATTCGTCAAAAAATATGGCGTTCAGGGGATGGGGTTAGTTTACTATATAAGCTATAGTAAAAACTTAAAAAATCTTCTTGTCAGAAACCATCGGATCAATTTTAAATCAATTTCGCATAAATGTTCCTTGGGTGACACTTTACCAAGTTTGTTTGAGCCGTTGTGATTTGTTAAAAAACTTGACCACCACAGTGAGGTGCTAGTTTACTATATAGGCAGCTATAGTAAAAACTTCAAAAGCCTTCTTGTCAGAATCTACTGACCTGATTTCAATTTAATTTTACTGACATTTACCATTGGTGAACCTCTACCAAGTTTGAAATCTTCTACGCATCTGTTATATCTTCAAAACAAATCAAAATTCTTGCTCATCTCGTTTTTTCTGGAATTTTAAGTGTACATGTATTATATAATCTTCTAAGTTGGGTGACTCAAGGTCAGTCAGGTGAGCGATATAGGGCCATTTTGGCCCTCTTGTTTAAATGAACCTCTGCGACATATCATAAGTTCAGGTATGACCTTCAATCAGAACTGTAATTCTCATAAGAATCATTTATCAAACTTATTGATAATCTTGCAAGGAAAGATCTGATTTTGCATAGCAAGACAGTAATGTTTAAATAAGTCTGCAAAGGTTTCTCCAATTTATTGTGTGTTAACAGTTGATTGTGGTTAATGTCACTTCCTGGTATGACAGTTGCAAATATTATTGTTAAAAGAATTATTATTATATTGCATGTTCTAAAGACATAAACTTTAGTATTGTTTTTCCTCTCTCTGTTTCTTACTATAATGAGCTGTAAAAGTTAATGTCCCTGGAGACAAACATATTTTACATGTTTTTTTATGCCCCTCCAAAATTTTTAGGTGGCATATAGTAATCACAGTTATCCATCCGTCTGTCCATCAGTCCATTCATTCTTCCATCACGTTTCTCGGCAACATAAAAGTATTTAACTGTTTAAGATAGATGGTTAGATAGGGTATTGATGCATGAAAGATATTGCACATAAAATTCTATTTTTTGGTTAGGTTGCATGAGCAACCGAACCCTATATAAGGCCAGTTAAGAAATTGACTCTAGGCATCACGATCACATGTTAAAAACACGACATTCGGCACATGGAGGTCGCCATTATTTTTCTAAACAGTGAATCATTGGAATGTACAAACCGCTATTGTTATTAAAACCTAGTCATGTTCCGACTACTTTCTGGCTAAAAGTAAAGTTCAAATGCAGTGTGTGTAATAATTGATTGTGAAGTTATAATGCACTAATTGAAACCACTATGAATTGTTCTAATTTAATCAGGGAAAAAAATGATAATGCCTTAAATCAAGAAATTTTCTAAAACTCCTTGCTTAAATGAGATCTTGAAACTTATCTTTTTTGACAATTTATCGCCGTTTGCGACAGATTCCTACTGAGTTAATATTAATAATTGTCAAATAACTATGTATTTACACAGTTTTTATAATATGCTGAACCCATAACAATGGAAATAATAACAAAATTAAGCAGCTACAGTTGTTTATTTTACTCGATACAACAGAAATATAAAGATAGTTTACCGATGTGACATTTTTTCAGCACGTTGTCAGAATCAGATATATCGCCGAACATCCAAGTTTTTGAAAAACAGTAATTTTTACCTGTTTTTAAAAATAATATATCCACAAATTAATTTAAAATATGGATACAAATTACTTAAAAATATATTATGTTCACAGTAGTATATTGTATAGAACATAGCAGTAAGTACGTTAGACAATATATAAGGTAAGTTTCTTTTTAAATATGCAAATGGCAATACATATTTATGGAGATCAGTACATTTAAACATCAAAGTTACTATCAGGCACACCTGCAGCCGGAAATTCGCTGTGTCAACCGGAACCTTGTTGGGATTTGGTATCACCCGTGTATTTAGTACCCTGTACAAAGAACCAAACTTACACATTCATTCACTTTAATTGCCACATCGTTTATAAGACCTAACCATTAGATGCTTTTTAAAAGCAGCCAACTTGTTACTTAAACAAAACATAGAACTGAGGTGATCACATTTAAAGATGGTATAATGCAGTACATTGTGTGACTGGTAATCTGTTATTGTAAATGACAAAATGGTTTTCAGCTTTAAGATAAGTTTTTAAGTATGATTGATTTGTTAGTTAAAGACAAACAATAAAGATTATCACAGTTAATTATTAATTTTTTTTAGCACCTGGCTCGATTAGCTCAGTCGATTACGCGTCTGTCAACCCAGGGGTCGTGAGTTTGAATCCATGCATGGCAACAGTAGGTTAACTGATCGTCTGTTAGCCCTCGATGGCATAAAATGACACTAAATTTTCAATCAATCAATCAATCGTTTTTAGCTTGATTGAGAACTTGTGCACTTAAATTACTCTTGTATAAGACTTGCCCACCGTTGTCACCCTTTGTCATCCTCCATCGACATTGTTAATGTCACCAATATATTTCTTTATATTACTTTCTGTCTCAAACCACTGCACAGATTTGATTGAAACTTGGTCACACTGTTCCTTAAGAAGTGTACTATTTGTGGGTGGCCCAAATCCAATATGAAATATATTACTAAATTAGAAAACAAATTCAGCATCTGACTGTGTTATTAGAAGATGGAATGGTACACAGTATTTAAACTTTGCTTTATGTCCTCTCGAGTAGTTTGTATTTACTGATTGCTGACAGCCACAAACAGTGAACACATCTATATTACATTTTCTCCAAATGCTCTCAAAGAAGAAGCTTAGAGCATGTGGTTCAGTGGTAGAGCGTCCAAGACTGAGGGATTGTGGGTTCAATCTTTTGTCACGGCTTTGTGTGGTGTCGTTGAGCAAGACACTTTGCTTGTTCTATATTTATAGTGATTTGTCTAATTTGTAACAACTATTTTCATAATTGTTGTAAAATAAAGAAGTTTTTAAAAAAAAAGAAAGAAAAGAAGAAAGAAACATTAATTTCATAAATAAATGATGTACATTTTATTCAATAGTTTTGACATGCTTTCAAACATGGACAGATACTTTGAGTACCTACATTAAATTCTTGGGTGGGGAGAGGAGCTTGCAAAATTGAACTCGTAGAATAAAATCCAAATGCACTTAATTTTTTCAATAAAATATTACATCTTATCTGAAATATGTCCTTGATGACACTCAATGTTATCTTTAATGTATTTAGCATCACACTTTGATGTCCGGCAGTCCAGCAAAAAGTGGCCTGAGGGTGGACATCTCGAAATTGATCATTGAATCTTGATTACTTCCCATGTAGGCAGGCATACTTGTATATATTGGTAGATGTAATAGTGTTATATTGTCAACTTGTGTTTGGACAGTTAATAAGTACATTGCCTTAATTACAGGTCACTCGGTATGTTTTTGGACATTTTGACAGTTTTGATGTTTTCGTTGATAATCTTCATCACTGGTCAACCAAGTGCATTTATTTGTTCATTTGCCATGTTTGTGCTTGCAGACTTGTTTTATTTACTCCTGGTAGGTCAGTCAGGCCAGTCCAACCGTGCAGTGGTCAGTTTCAGTTTGTGCAAAAAAATATTCTTGCTGTTGGATTTATTGCCATAGGAAACTTGGGATCTAAACTGTTGAAAATTTAAATTAGATGTTCTAAGTGTCAAAACGAATAATTTGTGCAAAATTGTAATGAAATGATATATTGCCAATGAAAATTTGTGATTAAGAACAAGTGATTAGTTTTGCAATGATTTGCCAGACAAACGGAGATAGGAGATTTATGTGAAGATCGGTAGATGTTGGATAGTTATCAAAGTCTTGCCTTTCAGTACAAACTGGTTACTGGCATTTAAAACAAAAAAAAAACCTGGTATAATCTGTAAATGTTGGATATTTGTCAGAATCTGGTCTAAATAAAAAGTTATATAATTAAAACTCTGCTTGAACGAGATTCCAGTCCCAGATGAATGGTGCTGAGTGTTACAAATGGCTCTGACATGTCTACATAAGTCATTATATAACTAAGCCAGTACTGCAAAATGTTAAATGTTTTATTTCAAGGACCTTCTGAAACTGGATACTGTGCATGTGGTGTTTAAGAAAACATTGTTCCTGACTAAACATTTGCCAGAATAAAAGTGCTCTGGATTTAATTTAAGTTCTCTGACAAATTGCTTGAAAACACAATATATATTGAAACATTTTCCTTAAATTATTGTTAAGCTGCCTTAGATGTTTCTTTTTAATTTTTTTGCCTGACATTCATAAATAAAATGCATCCTGCCGATAGCAACTGTTTCCCATTTAATGACAGTTTCACACGGAGGGCCAGTTTCCCATTTAGTGGGACAGATTTACCCAGAATTTCTAAAGATAAAGTTTCATCTGAACCATGGCAGGGATTGTATGGATCTGTGCTTTTTCCACCAAAAATGAGTCCTTCCTGCAGATACACATGTGCAGAAACAAATCCCAGTTCAACAGGGAACCATCCATTACAGTCATTATACAGTATGGGAATGTCTGGGTACCAAGCAACTGCTACCGTGTATAAATATCGTAAGTTGATATCTAAATTGAATACAATATGTGTAATTATTAAGTTTATACCAAATTATTATACCCCCGACAAACGAAGTTTTGAGGGGGTATATTGGAGTCACCCTGAGGTCGGTCTGTCGGTCAGTCTGTCCGTTGCAATTTTCCTTGTCCGGAGCATCACTTGAAAAGTACTGGATGGAATTTCATCAAACATCATACAATGGTAGAATATAATGACAGGAAGTGCAGTGTACAAGAAACATAACTCTATTCTTGCTAATTACAGAGTTATTGCCGTTTGATATATTTCCCTTTGATATTTTTTCTTGTCCGGAGCATAAGTTGAAAAGTACCGGATGGAATTTCATCAAGCTTCATACAATGGTAGAATATAATGAGAGGAAGTGCAGTGTACAGGAAACATAACTCTATTCTTGCTAATTACAGAGTTATTGCCCTTTGATATATTTCCCTTGTCTGGAGCATTACTTTTAAAGTACTTGATGGAATTTCATCAAACTTTATACAATGGTAGAATATAATGAGAGGAAGTGCAGTGTACAAGAAACATAACTCTATTATTGCTAATTACAGAGTTATTGGCCTTTGATATTTTTTTCTTGTCTGGAGCATAACTTGAAAAGTACCTGATGGAATTTCATCAAGCTTCATACAATGGTAGAATATAATGAGAGGAAGTGCAGTGTACAAGAAACATAACTCTATTCTTGCTAATTACAGAGTTATTGCCGTTTGATATATTTCCCTTGTCCGGAGCATTACTTTTAAAGTACTGGATGGAATTTCATCAAACTTCATACAATGGTAGAATATAATGAGAGGAAGTGCAGTGTACAGGAAACATAACTCTATTCTTGCTAATTACAGAGTTATTGCCCTTTGATATATTTCCCTTGTCCGGAGCATTACTTTTAAAGTACTGGATGGAATTTCATCAAACTTCATACAATGGTAGAATATAATGACAGGAAGTGCAGTGTACAAGAAACATAACTCTATTCTTGCTAATTACAGAGTTATTGCCCTTTGATATATTTCCCTTGTCTGGTGCAGTACTTTTAAAGTACTTTTAAAGCCATCAGTGATAACAGTTTAATAAAGTTCATGAAAGAACCAAGTTGATGAATACATGGAGTTCGAGCAAAGCAAGTTCGATATTGTATTCCTAGTTTTAGCTTGAAGAGAGCTCAGAGCTTATATGAACTGCTCTTGTGTCTGCTTTATGGGCAGAACCAGTACTGCGTGAATGTTGTTGAGAGGCATTAGGGTCAGATGGGATCGAACCCGCAACCTCTTTGATGATCAGCCAACATCTTATCCACTACACTACCGTACCACTTAAATATTCAAGTCAAACCTGTGTTAGCGGTCCCCTCTATTAAGCAGCCACTTGTCTTAACCCTTTACTTCATATAGACGCCTTTGGACACCTATACTATAGACACCTTTGGACACCAAATATAGAAGGCTTTTGAATTATTGGGTGACTTATGTTTATATTAACTGACAGAGTAGAAAACAGTGCAGGAAGAGTTCAAATTGCTTGTTACAAGCAATCTGAACTCTTCCTGCACTGTTTTCTAAGGCATTCTGTGATTGGTGCGGGAAAACTCGTATTTATGGGGTAAAGGGTTAAGCTGCCACATTTGCTATTTCCGATTACTATACTTTCAGAGCAAAATAACCTGTATTAAGCAACAACCTGTCTTAAAAGGCCACTTTTGCTCCTTACCTTGATTGATTGCTTAAGACAGGTGTGACTGTATTTAATGTTATTAATTTGCTATCAAAAATGTTTACTCGTCTAGTTGATACTTTAATTAAAGCACACGCCACAATTTTTAAATCGCTTTTTACTTTTGTTCCCGCTGTGGATCTATTTTATATTAATGAATCCATATTGATTTGCATATTTCCAAGTATGTTATAGTTATGTAACCACAAGATATCGGACTAGTTCTTGAACCAGCGTGATTCAACCACAAATGCCCCCACCCATCAATATACTGTTACGTTACATACAACATGAACAATGTAATGCTAATATTGCTGAAATTTGATAATAAGACCATCCTGATATTAAGATCACTTTTGCCTGGTTCCAAAGGTGGTCTTATTAGTGGGGTTTTACTGGATAGGAAGCTTTGACACCAACCGGAGAACACATGCAAGCCTGAGACACTCAGTAATTTGTGTCAGACTTGTATGGTTTTTAAAATGAAAACAAACAATAAACTCTATTTAAAAAAGTTAAAACATGTTTTAAACTTCATGCCAGACATTCTATAACCTGAATAATCACAAGTTCCTGGTGGTTACTCTCATACGAAATCTTTAGGAAGTTGATCGGGGTTAGAATACAGACACGTACAGACTTGGGAGTGCTGAAAAGTCGGTCTATAGTAATTAGTTTTTGAAGAAGGTAGTACCAAATCTTGGATAATGTTGTCTAGTCACTGGTGGATGGATGCATCAGGAGTGGGGGGAGGTAGGGAATCCAGATTCCACTTGAGATACCTGCAATATTGCTGTTTTTCATTTTCAAGGGATGTTTAGATTTGATATGCTAGAAACGTGTATGCTCTTTCTATGAACCCATGCTGCAACCCCTCAAATTTCACCTCAACTTTAGATCTGCTATCTCCCTAAGGTCACAATTTTGAAGTGTATATTGTAGCAGCAACTAAGTACAAACGATTTGGAATTGCAAATCTGTCAGAACTTGACCAAAAAAGATGTGTTAATTGGAGTGGTGATATCGACAGAATCCAGTATGACAAATAAATATGGTAACATGCACACATTGTTTGATAATTCAGACTTAACTTTTTCAGATTAACCAAAATCAACAGGGAACTTATGACTCATTTGATATTATCCTTAAACTCATTGCAACTTTAAGTGAAAATATTATAGTGACTAAGCTTAATGAGTTTATCTGAAAAAATCTCAATGTCAGATCTCAAAATATTTCAATGTCAGATCTCAAAATATCTCAATGTCATGTCTCAAATATCTACCTCAATGTCATGTCCTAAAATACCGACCTCAATGTCAATCTCAAAATACCTACCTCAATGTCAATCTCAAAATACCGATCTCAATTCAATCAACCTCAATGTCAATCTCAAAATATCGATCTCAATGTCAATCTCAAAATACCTACCTTATTGTCAATCTCAAAATACAGCTGGTTGTACTAGCTCTTCCACGCCCACGAACATTTCCCCAAACACGAGCACGCATCCTTAAACCACAAGCACGCAATCCACAAAGACTTCTTCCATGTCTTCCATTTGTTATTAGCTAATTTTAAAAAATTGAAAAATGTTTTCCCTTTAACATATATAAATATAGATCTAGCTAGGCCATATTAGGCTTAAAAACATAACAGGGTAGCATCCCCAGAACCCAAACCCTCATGCATTTCTCAAATTTTGTGTTAACCCCCTGGCAATGATACCTGTTGCATAAATGACAGAAGCCACACATTGGCAGTAAGAAATAATGGCTTGAAGCTCAATATTATCTGATGAAGGGAATAACTAATTATAACAGTTTTTAACGTTTTTGGCCAACTATCGTAATTGTCATAGTCATAAGGAATGAAGAGAGAAAATAAGAAAGGGAGTTGAGGAAGAAGTTCATGCTTTATGTGTTATAAACATAGAGATGTACCCTTAGTATCAATTCAGATATGTTTATAGTTCTCAATAGTTTATGTAATACAAACTACTCTTTTAAAAAGTATTAATTTTAAATTAAGAAAACTATGTTGTATTTTTGCATTGTATCCAGACCGATATTGAGTTTATTGAATCTCTGTAGCTTTGTCAGTATCAAGGTTCTCTGTTCATTTTGTATATTCATGTGTATTTTTTTCAATCTGTGTTAATTTATTGATTTTGTGCATGCAGAGTGAGTCCGGAATTGTCCTCATTGTTGAAATCATATTTCCTTTTTGTATTGGTGCCTGGGATAAAAACACAACTTGCTCATCCATTATAATTAGCCTTAAGAACTTGCTCATCCATTATAATGAGCCTTAATTAACAACAATTAAATCTATTTGCTTTTGCCTGTATCCCAGTATTTCATTTTTAGTTCTACTGGCCAAAGGCCAGAAGTGCTTATGCGATGGCACGTTGTTCGTTGTCTGTCATCTCAGGTGTGTTAGCAACACTTTCTCTGAAACCCTTAGGCCAGTTAAACTGAAACTTCACATGGATGTTTCTATTGCATAGGAGACTATTATAGATTTTTTTTTTCAATTTGAACTTCAAGATGGCCACTGTTACTTAAAAAAGTCCAAAACTTAAAAAATCTTCCCATAAACGGTCCAACAGATTTTCAAAATGTTTATGTAGTTATGATAACCAACTATAGTTTTGTTAGATTTGTTGAAATGGTGTCACTAGGGTTAAAAATGACCCTGCCCCGAGGGTTCAATTAGGGGACACATGTCATTATAATAATTATTAATTTTGCCTGTATCTTCACAGAAGCATTGTTTGGTGAAGCAGGTTTGAACAGTGTTTTTTCATTTTGCATCCATGTGTACAAAAATAACTTCTTTTTAAAATTTGAATCATTGCTGCTCATAACAAATCACTAAGAGTGGGTGATTGAAGCTCTGACAAATCAAGGGGCTGGAGTTGTTTAACAGATGAATGGTAGGGGAATTTAAAGTATTTCCTTTTCATAGCAATTAAGTTTTTGTTCAGTATTGGTGTGGTGGAGGTATTTATCCATAAGTTGTTACGACGACCCCGCAAAGAGGGTAAATATTGTGGAATTTCAAAAAGTGCTATGGCCGCTATGAGTCAGTAGAGCGTCCTCAGGCCCTATTGGGCCTCTTGTTTTGGTGGGGGTCATTGACCTTATACATAAACTAAATGATGTAAGAATGTAAATTATGATAGAAATTCAGCTATGTATGCCAGTTTAAAACAATGATAGCTAGTGGGTGTTGATAATATTATTCATGCAGATACTAGCTTTATGAAATTTTGAAATAAAGCTCAAGGTCACACACAGGACATTGACATTCAAGTGAATGTGGGTTTCTTGTGATTGAATCACCTTTTTGCCTCTAATTTTTTTATTGTAGTCATATGATGTTTATATCATGCATGCTTGTTTGAATGAAACCAAATGGATTGAATTTTTTTATCAACAGGTAATTGATTAAAGGTTGTGTATCCGGAAAATGCTATGAATGTCTTAATAATGAAATTATTTTCATTATCATAAATAAATAAAATTCAGATGGTTTGGTATACCAAATCCACCAAAATGTGACAAAAACGATTTTAATTGGAGTGGTAATTTTAAAACAAAATCCACTTTCTAAAAATAGACCGCACTTAAATACTGCTTGATGATTTTAAAGTCTACAATATATGTGAACCAGCATGACTGATCAAATCGAAATCAAAATGAAATCAATGGACTCATTTGATACGTTACAAAATATGTTGCGTTGCAATTTTAAGCGGAAAATCTATTTTAGTCTAACTTGGGCGCATATTCCAATATAGAAAATGCCTTTTCAATATATTATTTTGGCACAATTGAATAAATATCTTTATGGCAAAATGAGGTCAGTGAATATTGCAATGATATATTGGAAAAAAATGTTTTTAGCCTATTTTAAACTTTCTAAAAATCCTGATAACCTTTCTTCAATGCTAAATTAATGGTTCAAAATACATTGCCTTTATTTAATTGTATGTTTGTATGTTTATTTAGTATCTGAATGTATTTGTTATAACCATGATTTGCTTTGTTGATGGCTTCAAAGGAGAACAACTGTTATTGTAATTGACTCGAGTTACGATTGTTAATGAAGAATAAAAATTAAATATTATTATTATCATAAAGGCATCATCATATTTTTAATTATTCGTGGTAAGTGACGAAAGATTTAAAAGAATAATATTTTATTGGTGTGGAAAAATATAATAATTAACAATTTTAATTTTTTTTCACTTATATTATCAAAGCTAACATGACTTCATTTCTTCTTTTATGAAAAATGTTAATTACTAACATTAAATTTCTTAAATCTGCTGCTTCAGGCAATAATACGTTGAGATTAAAGGGAGTATATCAGGAAAAATAAATATCTTAAAAATATACAATTATTTCTAAAATGGATAAAAAGCATCTCATTATCCTTAATAAATAAAATCCAAATGGTTTGGTATATCAAATCCACCAAAATGTGGCAAACTCTATATTTAAATTTGAGTGATAAACTTGAAACGAAATCCCCATTCTAAAAATAGACGGTATTTATATACTGAATGACAACCTTCGCATCGCCATTAGGTCTCTTTATCTAAGATGAAACAGTTCTTACTTTGCGCAAACCTGTATAACGGATCAAATTAAATTCAAAATGCAATTATGTGACTCTTTTAATATGTCACAAAATACGTTTTACAATTTTAAGCGGAAATCTATATCAGTCTAATTTAGCCACAAAGTCCAAGTTAAGAAATTTCTTTTTAATATAATATTATGTTGATTTTTTTGAATAGATATCCTTTTTGCAATATGGGGTCAGGGAGTATATTGGGAAAAACATGTTTTTTTATAGGTGATCAAAAGATTGATTTAATGTAAGAATATTAGTAAAATTCCGTTTCAAATTGCTGTGCGTGTCCCTTTAACCCTTTACTCCATAGATACGCGATTTCCCGCACCAACCACAGAAGGCCCTTGAAAACACTTCCTGCACTGTTTTCCACTCTGTCAGTTAATATAAACATAATTCACCCATTACTGATATGTGGTGAATAAATGCTTTCAGTATTAGAGGTGTCCAAAGGCGTCTATATGAAGTAAAGGGTTAAATGTTTTTTTAATAACAAATTGCTTGATTTTTAAATCACAGATGTTTTTTTTTTTTTAAATCCATACAAAACATAGTACATGCATAAGATAAAGAGAAACTCAACATTTTATAACTGATATAGCTATTCCAATACAACAAAATTTATATTTCATGTATTAATTGTGCTCAATACTAACTGTATTGCTCTTAAAAGTGTAGGATTGAAAACTAAGAAAAACTGTAAATATGAATAGTATTTGTATAACATTTATATATAAAAACTGAACTGTGTTTAATTTGGTTGGCAAGATGAAACTGTATACAGATTAACTAGTATTAGTAACCTGGACAGCAGTTATTCAAACTTTTGGCATTTAAAATTGCCTACAGAACTATATAAAAAAATGGAACTGTATATAGTATAATATTTATCTGTTGGCATTATTTAATATAGTTAATAGGCATTTTAAAATGCAACAATTTTAGTAACTGCAGTCAAATTTTCTAGTATTAGTCATTCTTTATAGTTACATTACAGTTTCTGAACATTGTTTATCAAAATAAACTAGCAGAAGTAGAATAACTTGCCCTGATCAAAGATTCACTTGCCCAGATTTTTATTACCAATATAATATAAAATAATTAAACATAAATAGACTTAAATGTATTAATTAGCTCTACTGGCCAAAGGCCAGAAGTGCTTATGCGATGGCGCGTTGTCTGTCGTCCGTCGTCCGTCGTCTGTCGTCTGTTAGCAGCACTTTCTCTGAAACCACTAGGCCTATTAAACTGAAACTTCACATGCATGTTTCTGTTGCATAGGAGACTATACAGAAGATTTTTTTTTTCGATCTGAAATTCAAGATGGCCGCCGTTACTAAAAATAGTCCAAAACTTAAAAAATCTTCTTCTCATGAACGGCCCAACAGATTTTCAAAATGTTTATGTAGTAATGATGACCAACTATAGTATTGTTAGATTTGTTCAAATGGTGTCCCTAGGGTTAAATATGACCCCGGCCCGAGGGTTTTTTTTTTTCAAAATGGAAATGATTTTGCCTATATCTTAACAGAAGCATTGTTATGTGAAGGAGGTTCAGATTTTGTAAAAATGAATGGGTTCCACTGTCTGAAGGGGTCAGGAGGGGCCCCAAAAGGGTACAAATTGGGATTTACTAAAATCGTTTTCTTAAGAACCGGCATGTCAGATTTGCACATATTTGGCATAAATTATCCCTATGTGTAGGGGTTTGATTGCAGATAAGAATTAAGGGGCTAAAATTTATAGAAGCCCTGTAAGGGGACTTAGAATTTTACATAGGGCTACTATGGGAAAACAGAAAATTCTCTTTTTCTTTCATCTCTTCTGAAACCACTTGGCCGATTAAACTGAAACTTCACATGCATGTTTCTGTTGCATAGGAGACTATACAGAAGTTGTTTTTTTTTCGATCTGAAATTCAAGATGGCCGCAGTTACTAAAAATAGTTCAAAACTTAAAAAATCTTCTTCTCATGAACGGCCCAGCATATTTTCAAAATGTTTATGTAGTAATGATGACCAACTTTAGTTTTGTTAGATTTGTTCAAATCTTGTCCCTAGGGTTAAAAATGACCCCGCCCCGATATTTCTATTGCATAGGAGAATTTCAAAAAGTGCTATGGCCACTATAAGTCAGTAGAGCGTCCTCAGGCCCTCTTGGGCCTCTTGTTTTTATGTAAGGTTAGCTCCCAAGAACATTATGTATGTGTAAATCACGAGTTTTAGAGTTTTGATAAGACCGGGAGAAGTGAGAGAATTTCAGGGAGAACTGACTATGTCTCTATAAGTATGACCGATGTTGTATTTAGTCTTTGTTCTTTATTGACTATCATTTCTGTTCTATCACTCTATGGCAGTGTGGGAGCAGGTGTTAATTCAAAACATTATTTTAAATATCTTTCTTTTCTTTTCTAATGATTGCTAAATGTCATAACATACAACAATGGCAATGTCAAGCCTACAAAGCTATTCAATTCATCCAGTAGAACTTGGCAGTCTATGATCTAGAAAAGTGCAACTAGTCAACTATATTTCAAATATAAAAAGACAATTCATCTTAAATGTTGTTTTCAGTACTAAATTTAAATCATGATATTACTGCCAAAAAAAATTATACGCTGAAACTACACAACCAAAAAGCAATAAGTGTATTACTATAATACCCCTACCACATTTTTCTTCACCATAGACTCAATTTCACGTTTTCACAGCAGGGGTCGGGGAAAACTAAATACCGTTATGACTTTGGATCATTACTTTTTTTTACAGTTTTCAGATTGTTTACTTTTCGATCTCTGCCAAAAAGTTTACTCGTTCGACTGACTAGTTTCTGGTAAAAATCACTCGTTTGCAGACAAAAACCAGTTGTCAGGATTAGTGCTTTTGCCGCCCCTGGTCACAGAAAAAAATTTACATACATACAGTTCCAATTATTGTAAATCTAAGAAATATTTATAAAAATACCAGAACTTAACGCTGACATTATACATATGCGACCAATCACGAATTATCTGCAAAAACATCAGATTTTAGAAATTGCTACCATTTTGGCAAAGGGAGATAATATTTTTATTGGAGGATTCGTGGGACATCTGCGAACTACTTCATCATATATTTTTAATTCCTTTCTCAGGTATGCGGTAATATGTGTGTACCATGGTCGTAAATATAGACCAATCATAGTGGTTATTTAAAATATATTAATTTATATTCAAAGCTACCCTCCAATCACATTAGAGGAATAAAAATAGATTATTGAATATGCATGAAAGGTATTCTGAAGTCGCAATATTGGGCATGCAGTAAACATCGCGGGGGTCAATTGTTTCTACTGACTAGATACGGTCTATAAGCAACATTTTCACATGTGTTGTTTAGAATAGAGATATTTGCAGACCTGTGTTTTGTGAGAACTTGCTTGTTTTTAAGACAAGCCTGGAGCGGTCGAAAAATTAAAAAAAAAAAACCCTGAGAAATTTTCCTCAATCATTTTTTTTTTCAGTCGGTGATTTTTTATGGGTCGGTTGCGCATGAGAAAACAAACACTTTTTTTTTTTCAGCCCAAGTGGTCTAAGGCACCGTCTCAAGATCACTTACTTCTCAATGCTAAGGTTGGAGGTTCAAGTCCCGCTCACTCCAAAAACTTTATATGAGAAAGTTTCCAATTACTTGCGGAAGGACGGTGGTTCTACTCGGTCTGAGGTCTTCCTCCACCAGTAAAACTGGATATGCCATATATAACCTGAAATACAGTCAAACCTGTACTAACGGTCACCTGTTATAAGCAGCCACCTGCCTTAAGCGGCCAGTTTCAGACCCTCCCGTCGAAATTTACTATATAATTTAACTGCAATAGGCGGTCACCTGGTCGACGTGGCCAGCAGCCAACATTTTTGGTCCCAAATGCATTAAAAACCTCCTAAAAGGGCCACCAAATGAACAAATTTTACCGTAAAATATCGATTTTGGCATATAAAAATTTCATTACGTCCACAGAATTAATATTTAATTAAAGTACTAAAAACCAAATAAATCAAAAAATTATAATATCTTTAATTTAAAATAAGTTTCTTTTAGTTTAAACTTTCTTAATTGGCCGTAAACAAACCAAACAAAGCTGTTATTGTGTTCTACATAATCGTCATTTTTCCGACTCAAACCAAACAAAGCTGTTATTGTGTTCTACATAATCACAATTTTTCCGACTCAAACACGAGTGTAGTGCGTGATAATTTTCACATCTCTATTTTTAGCTCGCATAATTGGTAAAATAGACAGATCAAAGTGTTTTGTGTAAACACGTTAACTGTGAAAAAGTCGGCATATAAAAAGATTAAGGAAGCTAACGTTTTTGAGACAATAATTAGAATGGCAATTTGTTCGTGCTTTTAACGAACGATAAGGAATTAACTCATTAAGTTCACACTTGTAAAAAGCGCTAATTGTGGAAAATATAAAATCTGGAAATGATTTATTGTGACTTAAATCATAAATGTTTTGATTGTCAGCGTGTTAACAATGCCACCAAAACGGAAGTGTTTAACTTTGGATGAACGTGTTGAGGTTGTGAAATTGTGCCAATATACAAAAATACTTCGCTAATCTGGGTGAAAATTGATGACCCTGTAGTAGGCAGCCACCTGTCTTAAGCAGCCAATTTGGCCCTTTCCCTTGGCTGGCTGCTTAAGACAGGTTTGACTATGTTGAAAATGGTGTTGAACCCCATTCAAAAAAAAAAAAAGCAAAAAAAAAAGCAAATTGCTTGATTTTTTAATCAAGCTGGTGGTCCTCAATGGCCATGTGGTCTAAGACCCCACCTCAATATCATTGACCCTACCACTAAGCCTATGGGTTCAAGCCCATCTTGGTCAAAACATGGAAGAAAATGTGTAAGAAAGTTTGCTAGTTTAATACTTGCAGAATGACTGGTATTCTACTCACATTCATTTTGACTGATGAAATAGGGTGCCATTTATAGCCTGTAAAAGAATCTCATTCAATTATATCAGTTTAAAAAACAGTTTGATTCCATAGCTGAACAATAATGATGACATGTATACTTGTCTTATCAAAATCAATGATGACATATTTTTTTAAAATGTTCACAGCTAAGTGCACACAACCATAAAAAGCTCTATAGCTGAGATAAAAGTTTATTTATAGACTGAGAACGAATCAATTATTTATAGAATGGGGAGTACATGAATATTGTACACAAACTGGTTCAAATCAAGTAAACCAGAAAAGGTCATTGACTGATAGGCCAGGTTGTTATAACCAGCAAGCATTGTGAATATCATAAAGATAACATGACTGTGGTTCTATGCCATAATGACAAAGCTGGAGTTGCTGGTTATTGTTGTGGGAGTACAACAGGGACAGTAAGATAAGTTGATAGAAGCCTGCAGGTGTAATATTTCGTTATTGTTGGCAATCTGGTTCACTGTGTCAGTGGGTATGGCCAGCAGCCAGTATAGCTGCACTGATATGCACCAAGTAATCATGGCCGCTGTCAGATGCCGACAGCAGTGTAGTAGTAGAGCAGAGTAGAAAAGAACGAATTTTATTTTAGATATATGGTTGAAGCTTAAAAGTCAAAAGTATCTCTTGCTGATAAATGTATTTAAAAAGTTTTCATCAAAGCTTTATGGCTATATTAATGTTTCTGTGTAATTTACTGGGAAAAATCAGACAATGCATGGCGCCAAAGGCCAGAACTGCCTACGCGATGGTGCATTGTCTCGTCTGTCATCTGTCGTCTGTGTTCCATTAGCAGCACTTTCTCTGAAATCACTAGGCCAGTTAAACTCCACAAGTCATGGATGTTACTATATTGCATAGGAGATTATGCAGAAGATTTTCTTTTTTCAACCGAAATTCAAGATGACTGCCACTACAAAAAATATTTAAAATTTAAAAAGTCTTAATTCTTTTCATGGACCCCCCCAACAGATTTTGAAAATATTGATGTAGTAATGATAACCAAATATAGTTCTATTAGATTTGTACAAGTGGTGTCCCTTCGGTTAAAAATGACCGTGATCTAGGTTGACATTGACGATCTTGGTTAACATTGCCAATCTAGATCAACATTGCCGATCTATGTCAACACTGCCAATCTGGTTCAACATTGACGATTTGGGTCACCATTGCCAATCTAGATCAACATTGTTAAGCAAGGCATTTTAGAAAATTCCTTGATTTAAGGCATTATCATTTTTTTCCTGATTAAATATGCAAAGAACAATTCATAGTGATCTCAATTAGTGCATTTAAAATGTCACAATCAATTATTACACACACACACACCGCATTTGAATTTTCCTGTGACCCCAAGTCAAACTGAATATAATATGTCTCCATAACACTGGTATGCATGGATGGATTTCATAGCTTGCCACATTTTTTCAATGTGCAGAGCCCAGCATTGTGTGTGTCCATATCTTCAAGGTCAAATTGAATGTCATTATGTTATGATTGTAAAGAAAGCATGTCTACTCCAAAACTCTGGTTTGCATAAATGAATTTCATAATAAAATGTTATATTGACTCATCACATCTTCATGATATAAGTAGCTAACATTTGTGTTCCCATCTTCAATGTTAAGATCACACTGAATGTCATTCTGGTACATATGGATGGATTCAAAACAATTTGCATGTTTATTCGTAACATCAAGGTGATGTGCAAAACCGTATATTTGTGTCCTAATTTTCAAGGTCTAGGTAACACTGAAGGTCATTCTGCACTTTGGGTTAAAGAAGAGTGTACAACACCAGGAAGTGGGAAATGTTGGTTTTACATTTAAGGCAAGCATAATGTAGCCAGTTTGTGTCAAGACTGTGAGAATGTTAGCCTTGCAATGGTGTGATGTGTAGTCTGGTTCTGAAGCTGTGCATCAATATTTTCTTGTTCCATACCTATGCTTATCTCAGAGCTTACATGATTTTTTTTCTATACCGCAAATCTACAACCGTGTATCGTGTTAATGCAAACCTGACAAACACCAATCAAAAAGTTCCACCCCTGATAAGTGTTCGAACTCACTATAAACAGATGATACGCCTATTTCAATGGAAACATTAATAGTATAACAGACAGCGGCGATTTATACCTATAAACAATTGTGTATCGTATAAATTCTAAGTTTATATTCAGTGCTAGTAATCAGCACAAAGGAATTAAAGCGCATGAACACAGATGTGCTGAACCATGGTCATGTGACCAAAAGAATTTTCAGGACGCCATCATGGACAGCGATTCAAGACAGACAACTGCCTTTTTAACTAATTTATTTACCATATTTCATTGAATACGGGAATGAAACTTTTTCTAGATCTGTCCCTTATGCCAAGGATCTATACTTCTATAGTTCCTTGCTTATGCCAATAAACATTCAAAACTCGTTCTAAAAATAGACATATGCTTATGTCGATCACGTGATTTGCAGTTTATCCTAATGTTTAAGAATATAAGAATAGACTTGTATTCCCAAAAAGAATTTGAGATTGGTCGAGTTACGAATAATGTCAGTGCTGTTTTTTTGTTATTTAGTAAATATTTCATATATTTCCAATAATTTGAACGTTGGATAATTTCCATTTTAACATATAAGAGTTAAAGTATTTGTGTTTCCATAGCAAAAATACGCAAACATCCAGATGTGTCTAAAAATCGGCGCCATAACATTTTGGCTAGTGCGGTTCCGTTTATGGAGTGATAATGGGCCCCAGAAAATATAATTGTAAGAATCAATTATTAATGTCGACATACACATTTCTACTTTTCATCTTTTAACCCTTTACTCCATAGATACGCGTTTTCCCGCATCAATCACAGAAGGCATTTGAAAACAGTGCAGGAAGAGTTCAGATTGCTCATAACGAGCAATCTGAACATTTCCTGCACTATTTTCCACTCTGTCAGTTAATATGAACATAATTCACCCAAGAATTCAAAAGCCTTCTATATTAGAGATGTCCAAAGGCGTCTATATTAGAGGTGTCCAAAGGTGTCTATATGAAGTAAAGGGTTAAACAAATTGTTTCACTGTTGCGCTAGAGAAATCAATAAAGAAAATAGTAAATGAATATACTCAAAGTGGAATTCATTGTGCTAGATTCAGAGCACTTTGATATTTTATATATGATAGAAAGCTTGTCATTTCTGAAAATATTACGAGTTGAGTTGAAGATACAAATCTCATTTCATTGAGTTGAACTAAAATCTTGAAGTTGGACATTTGCCAAATTTGAGAGTTGATATTCCTACTATTGTAGAAAATACACTTTGAAAGGCAAACCATACAGTTACATTCTCTGACTTATTTGGGAAAAGAGTCAACGTTAAGCATAGAACATGTAGATTTTGTACCCTGTGTAAGAATCCAAGGAAATCAGGATTATTCTACTTCAACGTATGCAAATTGACCTGTTTGTCTAAAATAATAGCAACATTTTACATATTATATGCTCCACCCCCATCAGCACTGTAGTGCTTTGATTTTTCCTTTATTCAAGAGGATATTATTAACACCACAATCTGTGTTTGAGGGCAACCTTGTTATACTGACATATGAAATCATTAGATGTTTCATAATGAAGCTTGTGAAACAATGGATTTATTGTCCTTTGTTTATTTTCTATCTTATGTATGCTCTGGAAACTGGACAGATTTGATTAATGAGATGCAAGTTGTGTTTTTGTGATCCAGTTGTTACCCATGTGACATAATGTCACTCCCAACATTTACCTCACAGGGTTTGATATTTGTATAAAAGCTACTGGTCCTCCCTTTCCAACAATTTTTATTGAATGCTTACAATCAAAGAAATATTATGGTCAGTTTCATAATTACTACTCATCCAAACCAAATGTGCACTCGTCATGGCGTGTGGACAAGTGGAATTTTTCAACCCTGCCTCCTATGCAATATTTTGTCTGAAATATATTACTTATAACTCAATGGTAGATCTAATCTTTCATCCCCAACCAGCAACAGCGTGAGTTCGAACCCCCCACCCGGCAACAATCTCCGTGATGATTGATATACAACATTGTGTCTCATTATCATTCATCTCTCACCACTGATTCAAGTGGGAAAAATATCAGTTACTTGTGGAGATAAGGTGTGCTTGAGTACTGGTTAATCCTAGGAAACAGTGGTTAGGTTAACTGATCATCTGTTAGCCCTCGATGGCATAAAAATGACGCTAAATATTCAATTAATCAATCATCCCCCACCCTCACACACCCACTAATTTCCAATATTTTACTAAAATGCGCTATATTTCTACTGATAAACATGTGTGAATGTTCATATTTTGTGTTTACGCCTCCTCTTAACTGAAATCCTGGATCCGGTAACTCTATTTTTTAGCTCAACTATTCAAAGAACAAAGAGAGATATTCTGCTCACCCGGGTGTCTGCATCATATCTTGGTTTAAATTTTGCGTGTAAGTTCCTATCTGAGTAACCATTGCATGTATTGACTTGAAACTTTACACAAGACTTCCTAGTCATCAAACAATAACAAAGTGAGATAACTCTTGCATGAATATAATGCCAGTTATTGCCCTTGTTTGAATTAAGTTTTGCGTGCAAGTACTATCAAGTCCACTCTTAATGTATTTGATTGAAACTTTACACAAGACTTCCTAGTCATCAAACCTTCTACAATAACAAAGTTATATTACTTAAGTTATTCCCCTTGTTTGACTTAGAAATTCTGGTTAAAGCTTTGCATGCAAGTAACATCAAGTCCCTATCTCAATAACCATTTCAAGTATGGATTGAAACTTCACACAAGACTTTCCAGTCATCAAACCTACTGAAATAAATAAGATGACGCTTGCTTGAATATTAATGATAATGATAGCCCTTCTTTGACATAGAAATTCTAGTTAAAGTTTTGTGTGCAAGTACCATCAAGTCCATATCACAACAACCGAAACTTTACATATGGCTTTGTAGTCATGAAACCAATAAATTGAGACATGTCACTCTTGCCAGATTTCTTTTGCAAATTATGGCCTTTGTTTGACTTAGAAATTCTGTAACTCAGCAGCCACTTTATGTATTGGAATGAAACTTCATACAAGGTATTGCAGTTATAAGACATACTAAATTTAGTAAGTTACGTAACTCTTGTTTGCTTGAATTTGTCATCAGTCAATTTGTACTTTTGTGACAAAAAAATCGAATAGTCGACAGCTCTTGTTTTTATCATAGGCTATTATATATTAGTATTCCTCTGGCTTTAAATTGCTTAATTGATTGATTGATTGATTGATTGATTGATTGATTGATTGATTGAATATTTAGCATCATTTTTATGCCATCGAGGGCTAACAGACGATCAGTTAACCTAACCACTGTTTCCTGGGATTAACCAGTACTTGAGCACACCCAATCTCCGCAAGTAACTGATAACTTTCCCACTTGAATCAGTGGTGAGAGACGAATGATATTGAGACACAATGTCATATATCAATCATCACAGAGACTGTTGCCGGGCGGGGATTCGAACTAACGATCCGTGGATTGATAGTCAGACTCGTAACCGACTGAGCTAATCGGGCCCGGCTTAAAATTGCTTAAATCTGCCTATATACAAGATATTTAGGCCTGTTGAGAGGACTGAATGGTTGAACGCACTCCCAAGTTCCTATCGCCACTGAGGCTGCATATTCAAGCCTACAGGGGTCTTAGAAATTATTTGGGGAAAAAATCAATTTCTTGCAGAAAAATATTCTACAGTTTAATTGATACATTTGATGTCAAATTTCTAAAATAACGCTAAAAACACGTGTAAATTTCCTCATTATTTTGGTTCACTAGTAAAAAATGTGATAAGACCAGATTTTTTGAGAGACTCCCTTCCTAGAAATAATGCCTGGCATATATGGAGCTTTCTAGCAGTCAAAGGGCCATCTGTTATATTTAAATGTTTTAACATGTGGGTCTTGTGATACAGACTAAATAACCTTGATCATCTTTTTATCCTTGCTTTAAGAAAAACAAGTGTTGAAGATAATCAAGACAAACTGCTTGAGTGTAGCACAACCATCACAACAGCAATTTACCTCAATCTTCTACTGAAGTACTCTATATCCCAGTGGAGCAAAAATATAAAGGAAACAGTCAAGCACCAAATTAACACCAGGCAATAGAGGGGGGGGTGGGGGGGGGGTTGAAGATACACAGTTATAAGACCTTAGTTATTCATGCAGGCATATTGATATTATACAGAAGAATCTGGCTTTTAGGTCAGCAACCACCACTGAGAGGCTCTCTGATTGGCTGAAAAAAGTAAAGGGATGTTCAGGGCATATATTTTTATAGTAAGCTTATTTCTGGTTTGATGAAAATGTCAAACTGGCAAAATGATCACAATGAAATATAAGTTTATTATGTTTGTGTCAATAAAAAATTAAAATTATGTTTCTGTAACTGATTACATTCATTTTATTAAGGAAACTGTATGGAAAGTAAAATTGGTGAAATTTAGTTTTTTTCATGCTTAAAGTGAGAGTAGCCAACGTCAGGGGGCAAAAAGTGGTAAAAAGTGATACTTTTGACCCCATTTTGGGGACATTTTATTTTGAGTCAAGGATAGTACTTTAATATGAAGTAGGACTTTTTTGTCCGTGAATTGTAGAAATAGTGAAAATTAGGTCAAACGTTATAATGTAAGTCTATGGAAAACGCAATGATGGTAGCTGACCAAAATTGTACATGAGCTCAATTTTATGTATGTATATGCTCCAGTTGGAACAGCGTTTTATTACTTAAATGGCAACTTTTCATATTATTATATTATAGATAATATATTAATCTTCATAACAATGTATTTTTAGAGTACAGTTTGGATTTTGTCAAGGAAATCTTTATTTTTTCAATATCGGCAGAATATATTTGAAAAGAAACATGGTCACAAAAGGAAAGAATAAGGACAGTTGATTGCATTTATAAACCTACAAATAAAAAAAAACACGACTTCACATAAAATGAGTTTTCTCTTAATAAATACTTTGTTTTGTTATTGCTGCTGCTGCATGAAAGCAGAGTGCCCTTCATCATTGTTTGTACTCATAGCTGGTGCCTATGTTCTTGTTTAATGTCAAGTATTAGCCTCAGTTATTTAATGAGACAGGTGGCTTAATTGACAACAACCATTATGTTGTCTTGTATAGAAGTCAACCAGATTTCATAATAACATACTGATTATTTTGATTTGCTGTATAATGAGAACTATAATTATATTCATGAGAAGAATGAAAAAAATGTTGTTGTTGTTTTTTTCCTTTGTAAGATAAGGATGCGTATAATTTATTGGAGTGTCACATTGACATGCATATCAAAGGGTTGGGATTATAGGGGCCCTTGTAAGGCTACTTTTACTTTTATGTAGGAATATTATGGGGGAAAATGAAAATTTTCTCGTTCATGTGTACAAAGCAACTTCAGATTTAAAATCTAAAGCATTGTCTACACATAGCAAACCCTGGGAGTGAGTTTTGAAGTTTGGACAAATCAAGTAACTAAAATGTATAGAGTTCCTGAAGTGGACTTATTTTTTATTTTGTAGGGGAATTATATGAAAATTTAAAGGATTTCCTTTACGCAATATTTATTTGTAGAGGCGAGCGACAGAGAGTCCTTCCATAGGGATCGTATTGAGTAAAATTTTATTACCATTGTTATACTCTGGACCTCGATTTAATTTCCTCGGACCAATAAAATATTTTCAAAATACAATTGCTATAGCAGAGGACGTAGAGATTCAAAATTTTATTTTATTACAATGTTTGTTCCATCAAACAGAGAGCAACTCTTCAAATGTGCATTAGTTTGGTAGCTCACATTGAACTTTTCATTGTTTTTATTGCATAGTGATGTTACCTGGGGGAACACACCTTGTGCTTTAAGGGTTCTATCAGAAACATCTGAAAGTGTTTCTTCCAATATTCTCTAACAGAATTTCAGTAACAAACAGTTTTATATAAGTAACAGGGAGAAACATTTTGCCGATTTAATTACCCGCAGAAATGTGGGGATGGTGTTTGTAACTATCAAATATCTACTGTAGTTTTTGATAGAAAAAATTGGTATTGAGGCTATTTGTTGTTCACAGAGAAACGCCTCAAAATGTCACTGGTCACCATATTTAGCAGAAAAAGCTCCAATAAGACTGGTTATTGATTTTTCGTCTAAAGTTTGTGAAAATGGTATAATTATTTCTTTACTCCATAGATACATGTTTTCCTGCACCAATCACAGAAGGCCTTTGAAAACAGTGCAGGAAGAGTTCAGATTCATAACGAGCATTCTGAACACTTCCTGCACTGTTTTCCACTCTGTCAGTTAATATAAACATAATTCACCCATTGCTGATATGTGGTGAGTTAATGCTTTCAATATTAGAGGTGTCCAAAGGTGTCTATATGAAGTAAAGGGTTAAACAGTTGATGTTATTTGCAAAATGGTGTTGCAAGTGCGTATAATACATGTTGCAAGGAACAACGAATTGATTATTTCAAAACACGGAGTCAATATGGCAATTATACTGTAAATATATGATATTAGTCTGCCCTCAAGTAAAAACCGCAGGGTGATTTTAAAGCCAAAAATGGTGGAAAAAAGCTAGTATCCTTTCAGCCAAGGTGTGACGTTGACGCCGATGCCCGGGTGAGTAGAATAGAGCAGCTCTCTTTATTCTCCAAATAGTCAAGCTAAAAATGGGCAAAATATTTGTGCAGGAGTTTGGCGCCAGTAAATTACAAGCCAGTTACAAAATTGACTCTACCAACTTGTGCTTTCCTCATCCATTCCTACTGTCAGATTATCACTCTGTTAATTGAATTTAACTGACATCGTCATCTCTTTGATCTTCAATTAAAGAGTGTGAATACCAATTGGTAAGTGACAAAAGTGACATGTTTGAGTAGGTGTTGAGAACCTGGTGGGTACTACTTCAAAATGGTGGCTGTAATAAACAACCGATTCATGCCTGCGGTTAAAGTTTTGCATGCAAGTCCCTATCTCACCAACCACTCAATGTAATTTTCTTGTTTTGTATTATGAAGTTAGAGCTTATGCTGTTGTCCTCCTGTCCTTTGTTTTAGTTGGTAACATGTGTATCATGTACTTCAGTTACTAACCTTTGACCTTTTGTATTTCAGAAGAAAGTAATATACAACCTGCTGACTCCAACAGTCCAAAACAGCCATTTGTTCCTTGTAAGGTGTGTGGAGATAGGGCGTCAGGATATCACTATGGTGTAACATCTTGTGAGGGATGTAAAGTAAGTTCACAGCAGAAACATTAGTTTGAAAGCATTTGCTTCATTAGTAGCTCAATGGTATTTATTTCTTAGTTTTTATGTCTCTGCCATTTATGCATGGTTAGGGATGAGGTATAGAGTTGCCCTTGCCCACTTGTGTACCCATCAATATTTGGGATTGTGCGGGCAATGGTTTAAGGTTAGAAACTGGTTGCCTTGCTAACCTTAAGGGACTTAAAAGAAAAGAACTGCTATCAATTTGTATTGCAACACCGTATTAGTATGAAGTGTTTTAGTGTATATCATGTGCAAAGCTCAAGGTGAGATATTCTGATTGCACTGTGTCCGTCGTCCATCCATGGACATTTTGTTGTGAGCACTCTAGCACCTGCATTTTTCATTAGTTCTTCACCAAACTTACGTACTTATATAGCCATAATATCTCAGACAAGTACTTGAACTAGCCACATTGGATAATAACTGTCTGAGTGATGGCTCTTGAAACAAAAAAATGCACTATTTGACCTTGTGTGCACTCTAGTACCTGCATTTTTCATTGTCTGTTCACCAGACTTACACAGTAGTTATATAACCATGATTTCTTGAACAAGTCATTGAAATGGCCAAATCGGAAAATAATGTCCGAGTTATGATGTACTCTAGTACCCACATTTTTCATTTGATCTCTCCAAACTTACTCAGTAGTTTTATAACCATAATATCTCAAACAAGTTCTTGAACTGGCCAAATCAGATTATTAAACTCGGAGTTATGTCCCTTGAAACATAAAAAATTGCACTATTTGACTTTGTGGGTGCTCTAGTACCTGCATTTTTAGCTCAACTCAGCAATGCTCACCTGTTGTCCATGGTCTTTCGTCCGTCAGTTAACTCTTTTGTTGTGTGCACTCTAGCACCCGCATTTTTCATTGGATCTACGTATGTAGTTGTTATATAACCATAATATCTGCGACAAGTTCTTGAACTGGCCAAATTGGATTATAAATGTTAAGAGTTATGGCTCTTGAAACATTAAAAAAAGTACAATTTGACCGTGTGTGCACTGTAGCACCTGCATTTTGTATTTGATCTACACTAAACTTGCACAGTAGTTATATAACCATAATATCTCAGACAAGTTCTTGAACCCTCTGGCCCTCTTGTTCATTTGATCCTCCCTAAACTTACACGGTAGCTACTTTTAAACTGGCCAAGCTGAATATTTGAATTCCAAATTATGGATCCTTGATCCAAAAAAAAATTGCACTATTTGACCTTGTGTGCACTCTAGTACCCATATTTTTTGTTGGATCTTCATAAAACTTATATAGCCCTGTTGCACCTCTAGTACCTGCATTTTTCATTTGATCCTCACCAACTTACACATTTATTATATTACCATTATATTTTGAACAAGTGATTAAAATGAAACTTTACAGATTTTCTGTTTTACCAATGACGGAAATCTTGTATAAAGGACATTGTATCCTTGGACATATTTCTGGTTTTAATGATAGGTCAAGAAATGATAGACCCATATCAGTATAACACTAATAACAGGGTGTTTGTGTCGTACTACTGCTAATATGGTAGCCCTTGTATGTAGCAAGATGAGGTTATCGAAACATTCTTTACTTCTACATTTAATTGAGTTTCGTTAAGTGTTTACTTGTTTTAATTGTTGTTTTAAGTCCATCACTCCTGAAGATCTGATACTCTCAGCATCGTTTCAGAGCGTATTTTTTAGGTAATTTTCAGACAAAAAACCACAAAATCTGCATGTGAGTAATTTATTTTGGCACAAACCAGTAAAACAGAATCTTTCAAGAGAAAAGTGGAAATAAGATGATGCACTTTCAAGGATTTTATGTAATTAATAAAATGGAAGAGCCATCATTGACATTTATCAGATAACAAAATTAAAGCTGTTCCAGAAAATAGTGCTTTGTCCTTGACATCTCCATATCACAGGCTGAACACACTTCCGGAGAATGATCTCCCAGTAATAGTTCTATCTATTCAACTGTGGATTAGATTATTCAATAACAAGATAAGTGGTGTAAACTTTCGGATCACTCTGTGTGTCGACTGTTATCTTTTTAAACTGTGTGCACCTAACAACTTTTTTTTCTTCCAACTTAGGTAGTAATTAACCATAATATCTCAGACAAGTTCTTTAAACTGGCTGATAATGTTGGATAATTATTGTCTGGAAACATAAAAATAATCACATGCAAAATTAAACTGTCAAAATTTTGTCCCTTGAATTGTCAAATAAATACTGTGGTTATATAACCATAATATTTTAGTTCTTGAACTAGCCAATTAATATTATTTTAATATCAGATTTATGACTCTTGAATTGTCAAAAATTGGGTTGTTTGACCTTGTGTCCCTGCAAGCTTTCATAAGTTATTTCCATTGAAGTTAATGTCTCATTAAACTTCTCAAAAAACATAATTTATGATAACAACAAAAATGATTGAAATTAAATGTGTTTGTTATATTGCTTAAACCATATCTATCAACTATTTATTGACTGCTTTTTAAAAATGTTCAAAACAAATTGATCAAAATAGGTATTTCTTAAACGAGCGGATTATACAAATTGCACACAGTATATCGAGATTCTCAGATTTGGTAAAGGAAAAAAAAACAAAAACAGCAAGACATCACTTTATTGGAATCATTACAGTTATTTATCAATTATTTCTGTAGAAAATAAAACAACTTTACTTTGTCATGCATAGATGGATTTTATAAATACTTGCTACAAATGAGCAATATAACATGACATGTCGTGTGTAACACCCAGACCCAAACTTCCAAGTTCAAGGTCACTCTTTAACTATGACAACTCTTTCAGTCTGCTTAAGATTTCATGTATGGTCTGTAACTTTGTCATCTATGGGTAAATTTAAAAAAATAACTTTCATCAGCATGACATGATGACGGTTTGCGCATAAAATACACACTCCTATCTCAAAAATCAAGGTCACACTTTGAGTTTGATAACACTTTGATTCTGTGTGAGATTTCAAATCCGGTTCTTAACTTTGTCATTCATGAATGGATTTCAAAAACACTTTGCTCAGTTGATCAATATGACATGATGAAGTGTTGCCTGACTTAGAACCTTTCCTCAAAGGTCAAGAACACACTTTCATTTTGTTTGATATTTCATGTCTGGTCAGTAACTTTGTCTTTAACTTGACTCAGTTGATCAAGATGACATGACGCATGTCACACTTAAGACCCAGACCTGTATCTCAGAGGTCAAGGTCACACTTTGAGGCTGTTAGAAATTTCAAGTCTGATCTGTAACTTTATCATTATTATATTGATGGATTTAAAAAAAACATTTGGCTCATGTGATCATTTGATCAACATGACATGACAACGTGTCGCATGTAAGATCCCGAACCTTACCTCAAAGGTCAAGGTCACACTTTCAGTTTGTTTGATATTTCATGTCTGGTCTACAATTTTGTCTTACATGAAGGGATTTTAAAATAGCTTGACACAAGTGATCAGCATGCCATGATGATGTGTCACCTGTAAATATTTACATGTAGAAATACCCAGACCTTTACATATGATGTCTAGGTCAAGGTTTCACAAAGGTCAAGGTCACACTTTAATGTAAAAAAAATGAATTGTGTGTCTAGACTGAAACATCAATCCATTACTCTTGGTATTCATGGATACATTTAAATCACTACCAACTATAAAATATATTGTTATTTTCACAGACTATTTAGGGGGCATGTACCACTTATCAGTGGCATTTCTTATAACCCCCCCCCCCCCCCCTGAAGTTCTAGGGGGTATAGTAAAGGTCTGCATGCATGTGTCTGTCCGGACTACAAAACTATTCAAATGATTTTGTTGAATCTTCACACAATGACAGAGGATATTGAGAGGAAGTGCAGTGCACAAGAACCAAAACTTTACCTTGCTTAAATTTTTTATTATCTCCCTTTATTAAATTAAATTGTCAGGAGCATAACTCCGAAACTATTTGAAAGATTTGATTGAATCTTCACGCAATGACTGAGGACATTGAGAGGAAGTGCAGTTTTAAGAACCATAACTCTACCTTGCTAACTTTTTTAATTATCTACCTTTATTAATTTACACTTTTGTCTTGAGCATAACTCCAAACCTATTTAAAGAATTTTGTTTATTCTTCACATAATGACTGAGGACATTAAGAGGAAGCGCAGTGTGCAATAACCATAACTCTACTTTGCTAACTTTTTAAATTATCCCCCTTTATTAAATTTACACTTTTGTCTGGAGCTTATCTCCAAAACTATTCAAGGGATTTTATTGACTCTGCATACAATGACTGAAGTCATTTAGAGAAAGTGCATTGTCCAAGAACTATAGCTCTACTTTGCACAATTTTGAATTATCTCCCTTTATTATATTTTATTATGTTTGTCCGGATCATCACTCAAAAAGTGTTCAAGGGATTTAGTTCATACTTCACACAATATTATAGAGGACGTTGAGAGGAAGTGCAGTGTGCAAGATCCATAACTCTTTCTTCTGTCTTTAACTGTTGTTATAATTATTTTATTATGCTAGTCTGAAATATAACTCAAAAAGTGTTCAAAGGATTTAGTTGATATTTCACACAATGATAGAGGACATTGAGAGGAAGTGCAGTGTGCAGCAACCATGTTTGGAGCATACCTAAAAAGTTTTGAAGTGAATTCTTTGAAACTGCATACAATGATAGAGGGCATTGATGGGAAGTGGACAGTACAAGAATTCGCTTCGGCGGGGGCATCGACCAGGACCAACATGGCTCTTGTTTGAAATAAATATCTGAGTTGTGGCCATTGAATTATCAAAAATCACTTTATTTAGGAAGGTCACGGTCCTATGTCACTGGGAAGCAATCAAAGGACATTGTGGCCATTTTGTTTTTGAATACAATTTAACTTCATTTTCAATACATGGCAGGTTAAGCATTGGATCCAGTTTTGTTATTTTAGAGGTAGGTGGGGGAATGACTACACAGACTCTTTATCTCTCCACAAGAAACTATTTCTCATACATTTTTACAAAGCTGAACTGGAACCCACAGCTTTGAGATGAGAGGTAACTGAAATTTACATGGCATCTTTGATTACACTGACAGAGGAAACTCTGAAACATATTCATCTTTAAAATTTTCCCTGTATGAATTTAATCTTCCACAAGAATTCTTAGAAGTATTATGGTGAATATCTTTTTTTTCTGATAACTAACATAGTTAAAAGTCAGTTCCAATTGTTTTCCAGGGATGTCGTGTCTAGACATTTGCTATAAATCATATGAAGCTTACGACAGAAAAACATGCGTTTTCATTAATTATAGACCACTGGTTTATTGACTGTCTGCAAGGATATCTTTAATGACTTATTCTCAGATTTATTAATACCTTGAACATACTGTATTTATTGAACAATAATTTTTTAATACCTTAAAAATACTCTATTCAAAGTACTAAAAGTACTTTTCCCACTGGAGTTGATGGTTCCAGTGTCCTCTAAATGGGAGACAAACATTAAAATTCCTTTCATCAAAACATTTGGTTAATGGTTTCTGTTAATTTCACTTATTAAAGAAGGACCAGCATTGAGTATCAACAGTTTGTAATGATCCGAGTGATTCAATAAATGCTGACAAACACGGAAGCCATTTGCAAACTGTTTATTAGAGATCAAGCAACTAAGCGGTTGACAAGTAGGCCTGTGAATATACCGAGGGTATTTTATCACATCATAAACACAAACTTAATTTTATTATTGTATTGTTATAAATACTCTTGATATCTTTTTTAATATTTTAACACTAGTAGCGTTGAGCTAAAATTGAAGCGCGATTTTTATGTAGACACTGTTTTTTTCTCCTTCTGGTTCACACTGAAAAGGCTGCCAATTTTAATTTTAGTTCTTTTCTTTTTTTAATTAATTATATACATATCTAAGTGTATCTGTTGAAAGCAAATATGCGCTGTATCACATTATAATGCAAACAATATCATTCACTTAAGAGTCGGACAGCACGATAGATGTGAATAACCACCATCAATTTTTTTCAAGGTAATTATTTCTATAACTTGGTCTGCGATTTCATTTTGTGGACCCCAAGATCAGCGTTATAACGGGACCCAATTTTTGCCGCTTATTGATGTTAATTTGACAAAAGTTGGAAAATATTTCTAGTTTGTGGCCAAATTTTTGATAGTTTACATTGTAGCATTGCATGGTAGGTCCTTAAAATATTTGGTGAATCCCTGGGGTCAAATTTGGGGCTGCCACAGATGTCACTGATTTACATAGAGTTATGAGCGAAAATGTTAAAATATTTGTGCAGACGCTATAGTACACCCCTGGTCTTAAATGGCCAGTTTTTCTCCTTCCCTTTGACTGGCTGCTTATAAAGACTGGTTTTGATTAGGTCCCGATAATCAAATTTGGGGTCACCACAGTGGTTACTGTTAAAGGAAAAAGCATGTTCTCTGAAATATTCATATTTCCATTTATTGACAGTTGAGAGTGATGGGCCTCTTGGTATGTCATGTTTTGGCAGATTTGAAATAATAAATTATTTATATTTTATTTATTGATGATAGTGAGATGGTGTATAACTTTATTTCTAGCGGTTTGTTTTCCAGAATATAGAATTATGTTCTTTGATACTGTTTATTCTCATTATTTCATATATATCAGATCCTTTTGGACCTCTTGTTGCATTTAAAGTAGACATCTTTACATAGCAAGACAATGATATGATTTATGTATTCATCGGTATTCTACTCTGTTTATACACAACATAAAAGCAATGCATTTTCAAACTTGTTTTACTTTGTATTGATGTTTGTATTGAAAATAAATCACCACACGTAATACCAGCAACTACATTGAGCATAATCAAAATGGCTGACGAGTGGGAAATTGTTCACAACAAGCATGGCAAATCTGATATTTGAAGAGATTTTAGCCTTAAGAAATGACATAGTATGCAATGGTACATACCGCGGTACTCACTAAGGAACGCAATTTATTGTGATACTTTTGTCTCGCGGTACCCATCTCTAATGTTTATAATGTCATCTTCTGGGTTGCAACAATATTTACTATTCATACTGTAGAACCTGGTAAATAAGCGCATACTTGAATATAAGCTACACCAAAATTAAGCGATACGACCTTCCCGTCAACCTATATGCGATAATAAGCGCATGTTGAACTCTTACCGTCATTTCGAAATAGGCGCATATCCCAATACAGGTATACAAATGATCAATACTGTGATAATCGTTTATTAGTAAGGTGACCAGCTTTCTTACCTGTTGATATCTATTGAAGTGTAATCATCTTCCGATAATTATGTTGTTCAAATAGTTTTTTGCAACTATAAACACAAACAAGATGCTAATATACCTAAAAATTGTTTGTGACCATTCTGTGTATATAAATTATTGGTAAAGCTCCTTTAAAAAGAAAATTGACTCTCTCGTGAAAAAAAGGATATTATCGAGTTTTATAAAAACTAGAAACCAATATAAATGTTGTAAACAATTTGATTTGAACACTTAAACTTTAAAGAGAACGGTGAAATCGGACAGTAAAAATCTTGAATCACCGAAAAGAGCTTGGAAATTAGGTAGTGGCAGAACGGCGTTCTATCCGTTACTGGAGAAAAGGTTAATTGAGGTATTTTTAGAATTGCCCGCTAAAGGATTAAAGACCAAACACTGGTGGTTTCGCACAAGATCAGAGCAATTATGCATATTCTGATACGGATGCCAATAATTAAGACGATAACCCGTATGCATCTCGTCAATCGTGATCAAAATAGAGCAACATAGAGACAATGAGAACCTAAAACTGCGTCTAACTGTATTTAACTTATTCATGTTTATATTGTTGCATTTGATAAATTTCATATTTGTGAAGTCAGTTATAAAATAAACGGAGGTAGCACCCACACATGTCTGTTAGTACTAGTATTTTACTCGTAATCAAAGTGTCAAAAATAGGCTCATAGGGTTTATGTATAAGCGCATATCAAATATAGGTGCATAGGGCTTATGTATAAGTGCATATCAAATGTAGGGGCATAGGGCTTATGTATAAGCGCATATCAAATGTAGGCGCATAAGGCTTATGTATAAGCTCATATCAAATATATGCGCATAGGGCATATGTATAAGCGCATATCAAATATAGGCGCAAAGGGCTTATGTATAAGCGCATATCAAATATAGGCGCATAGGGCGTATGTATAAGCGCATACCAAATATAGGGGCATAGGGCTTATGTATAAGCGCATATCAAATATAGGCGCATAGGGCTTATGTATAAGCGCATATCAAATATAGGCGCATAGGGCTTATGTATCAGCGATTATGTATAAATGCATACCAAATATAGGCGCATAGGTCTTATGTATAAGTGCATACGAAAATATAGGCGCATGGGGCTTATGTATCAGCGCATATCAAATATAGGCACATGGGGCTTATGTATAAGCGCATATCAAATATAGGCGCATAGGGCTTATGTATAAGCGCATACCAAATATAGGCGCATAGGGCTTATGTATAAGCGATTATGTATAAGTGCATACCAAATATAGGCGCATAGGTCTTATGTATAAGTGCATACCAAATATAGGCGCATAGGGCTTATGTATCAGCGCATATCAAATATAGGCACATGGGGCTTATGTATAAGCGCATATCAAATATAGGCGCATAGGGCTTATGTATTAGCGCATATCAAATATAGGCGCATAGGGATTTTGTATAAGCGCATATCAAATATAGGCGCATAGGGTGTATGTATAAGCGCATACCAAATATAGGGACATAGGGCTTATGTATAAGCGCATATCAAATATAGGCGCATAGGGCTTATGTAAAAGCGCATATCAAATATAGGCGCATAGGGCTTATGTATAACCAATTATGTATAAGTGCATACCAAATATAGGCGCATAGGGCTTATGTATAAGCGCATATCAAATATAGGCGCATGGGGCTTATGTATAAGTGCATATCAAATATAGGGACATAGGGCTTATGTATAAGCACACATCAAATATAGGCGTATAGGGCTTATGTATAAGCGCATATCAAATATAGGCGCATGAGGCTTATGTATAAGTGCATATCAAATATAGGGACATAGGGCTTGTGTATAAGTGCACATCAAATATAGGCGCATGAGGCTTATGTATAAGTGCATATCAAATATAGGGACATAGGGCTTGTGTATAAGTGCACATCAAATATAGGCGCATAGGGCTTATGTATAAGTGCATATCAAATGTAGGCGCATAGGGATTATGTATAAGTGCATATCAAATATAGGCACATATGGATTATGTATAAGCGCATATCAAATATAGGCGCATAGGGCTTATGTATAAGCGCATATATATAGGTGTATAGCGTTTATGTATAAGCACATATCAAATATAGGCACATAGTGCTTATGTATAAGCACATATCAAATATAGGCGCATAGGGTTTATGTATAAGCGCATATCAAATATAGGCACAAAGGGCTTATGTATAAGCACATATCAAATATAGGTGCATAGGGCTTATGTATAAGCGCATACCAAATATAGGCACAAAGGGTTAATGTATAAGCGCATACCAAATATAGGCGCATATGGCTTATGTATAAGCGCATACCAAATATAGGCGCATATGGCTTATGTATAAGCGCATACCAAATATAGGGGCATAGGGCTTATGTATAAGCGCATACCAAATAAATGCGCAAAGGGCTTATGTATAAGCACATACCAAATATAGGCGCATAGGGCTTATGTATAAGCGCATATCAAATATAGGTGCATAGGGCTTATGTATAAGCGCATATCAAATATAGGCGCAAAGGGCTTAAGTATAAGCGCATATCAAATATAGGCACAAAGGGCTTATGTATAAGCGCATACCAAATAAATGCGCAAAGGGCTTATGTATAAGCACATATCAAATATAGGCGCATAGGGCTTATGTATAAGCGCATATCAAATATAGGCACAAAGGGCTTATGTATAAGCGCATACCAAATAAATGCGCAAAGGGCTTATGTATAAGCACATACCAAATATAGGCGCATAGGGCTTATGTATAAGCGCATACCAAATATAGGTGCATAGGGCTTATGTATAAGCGCATATCAAATATAGGCGCATAGGGCTTAAGTATAAGCGCATATCAAATATAGGCACAAAGGGCTTAAGTATAAGCGCATATCAAATATAGGCGCATAGGGCTTATATATAAGCACATATCAAATATAGGCGCATAGGGCTTATGTATAAGCGCATATATATATATAGGCGCATAGGGTTTATGTTTAAGCGCATATCAAATATAGGCTCATAAGGCTTATGTTTAAGCACATAGGGCTTATGTATAAGCGCATACCAAATATAGGCGCATAGGGCTTATGTATAAGCACATATCAAATATAGGCACATAGGGCTTATGGATAAACCCATATATATATGCACAAAGGGTTTATGTATAAGCGCATATCAAATATAGGCGCATAGGGCTTATGCATAAGCACATATCAAATATAGGCACATAGGGCTTATGTATAAGCACATACTAAATATAGGCACATAGGGCTTATGTATAAGCACATATCAAATATAGGCACATAGGGCTTATGTATAAGCGCATATGTATAGGCGCATAGGGTTAATGTATAAGCGCATATCAAATATAGGCGCATAGGGCTTATGTATAAGCGCATATCAAATATATGCGCATAGTTTAGTGGTTTAGTATAAGGGCATACTAATAATAAGCGCATAAAAGTGTCAATAAAATCAATTCAAGCACATACACTTAATTACCAGATTCTACAGCATGCTTCAGTCATCTCCTGATTTCTATCATTCTCAGTTTATAATGTCCTGACTTCTATCATTCAGTTAATAATGTCATCTGATTTCTTTCATTCAGTTTGTAATGGGGTTTAACGCCATTTTCAACACATTTAACACAGGTTATATATGGCATACTGTTTATTCCCTTATTAACGCCCCCACTCTAATAAACGCCCCCCACCTATTTTTCTGAAAAATTAAAAAGCAAAACGTATATGCGATTTGAGTGCGTATTCGCCCATCTTTCCCTGATCGATTATTTTCTTACACAGTCAACAATTAGCGTAGTGCTTATTACTCTTTAACCCATTGTTTATATCTTGGGTGACCACTTAACCACTTTTGGTTGAACAAAATACTTCCCAATATTTGCTGTTTAATACTAGTAAAAATGCCGATTAAAACATTCCAAAACGTCGGAAAATGCGGTTAGTCTGTGTACGCTGAAAGCTCATTGTTCCACGTTGATAAGAGCAAGCGTCCAAGTGATTTAAAGTGAAGAGTACAATGACCACAAATTCGGATATTCCAGTATGCAGACTAGTAATTTCATACAGATTTTCAGCTCTTTTTCATCCTGTGTTGATTATTTCATTCACTCTCAAATAATTCTGAACCACTTTTTCGGGGATTTAAACCGGATTTAAGGTTTTTTTCCATGGTTTTATTGGTTTTATTGTATTTTTAACTGTTGTTAAATTTGCTTTTTTTTATCTTTTATAAACGCCCCCACCTTGTAAAATGTAACGCCCCTGGGGGCGTTAATTAGGGAATATACCATATCCAGTTTTACTGGTGGAGGAAGACCTCATCCTGATTGACTGAGTAGAACCACTGTCCTTCCGCAAGTAACTGGAAACTTTCTCACATGAAGTTTTTGGAGCGAGCGGGACTCGAACATTCGACCATAGCGATGAGACGGTCAGTTTATAATGTCATCTCCTAATTCTATCATTCTAATTATAATGTCATCTCCTGAATTTTATTAATCAGTTTATAATGTTCTGAATTCTATCATTCAGTTTATAATGTCATATCCTGTATTCAATCATTCAGTTTATAATGTCATTTCCTGAATTCTATCATTCATTTTATAATGTTCTGAATTCTATAATTCAATTTATAATGTCATCTCCTGAATTCTATCATTCAGTTTATAATGTCATCTCCTGAATTCTATCATTCAGTTTATAATGTCATCTCCTGATTTCTATCATTCAGTTTATAATGTTCTGAATTATATCATTCAGTTTATAATGTCATCTCCTGAATTCTATCATTCATTTAATAATGTCATCTCCTGATTTCTATCATTCAGTTTATAATGTTCTGAATTCTATCATTCGGTTTATAATGTCATCTCCTGAATTCTATCATTCAGTTTATAATGTCATCTCCTTAATTCTATCATTCAGTTTATAATGTCATCTCCTGATTTCTATCATTCTATCATTCAGTTTATAATGTCATCTCCTGATTTCTATCATCCAGTTTATAATGTCATCTCCTGAATTCTATTATTCAGTTTATAATGTCATATCCTGATTTCTATCATTCAGAAATCAGGAAATGACATATAATGTCATCTTCTGAATTCGTTCATTCATTTTATAATGTCATCTGAATTCTATCATCTCCTGAATTCTATCATTCAGTTTATAATGTCATCTCCTGAATTCTATCATTCAGTTTATAATGTCATCTCCTGATTTCTTTCATTCAGAAATCAGGAAATGACATATAATGTCATCTCCTGAATTCTTTCATTCATTTTATAATGTCATCTGAATTCTATCATTCAGTTTATAATGTCATTTCCTGAATTTTATCATTCAGTTTATAATGTTCTGAATTCTATCATTCAGTTTATAATGTTCTGAATTCTATCATTCAGTTTATAATGTCATCTCCTGAATTCTATCATTCGGTTTATTATGTCATCTCCTGAATTCTATCATTCAGTTTATTATGTCATCTCCTGAATTCTATCATTCAGTTTATAATGTTCTGAATACTATCATTCAGTTTATAATGTTCTGAATTCTATCATTCAGTTTATAATGTCATCTCCTGAATTTTATCATTCAGTTTATAAAGTTCTGAATTCTATCATTCAGTTTATAATGTCATCTCCTGAATTCTATCATTCAGTTTATAATGTTCTGAATTCTATCATTCGGTTGATAATGTCATCTCCTGATTTTTATCATTCAGTTTATAATGTCATCTCCTGAATTTTATCATTCAGTTTATAAAGTTCTGAATTCTATCATTCAGTTTATAATGTCATCTCCTGAATTCTATCATTCAGTTTATAATGTTCTGAATTCTATCATTCGGTTTATAATGTTCTGAATACTATCATTCAGTTTATAATGTTCTGAATTCTATTATTCAGTTTATAGTGTCATCTCCTGAATTTTATCATTCAGTTTATAAAGTTCTGAATTCTATCATTCATTTTATAATGTCGTCTCCTGATTTCTATCATTCAGTTTATAATGTCATCTCCTGAGTTTTATCATTTAGTTTATAAAGTTCTGAATTCTATCATTCAGTTTATAATGTCATCTCCTGAATTCTATCATTCAGTTTATAATGTTCTGAATACTATCATTCAGTTTATAATGTTCTGAATTCTATCATTCGGTTTATAATGTTCTGAATTCTATCATTCAGTTTATAATGTCATCTCCTGAATTCTATCATTTGGTTTATAATGTCATCTCCTGAATTCTATCATTCAGTTTATAATGTTCTGAATACTATCATTCAGTTGATAATGTTCTGAATTCTATCATTCGGTTTATAATGTTCTGAATTCTATCATTCGGTTTATAATGTCATCTCCTTAATTCTGTCATTCAGTTTATAATGTCATCTCCTGAATTCTATCATTCAGTTTATAATGTTCTGAATACTATCATTCAGTTTATACTGTTCTGAATTCTATCATTTGGTTTATAATGTTCTGAATTCTATCATTCGGTTTATAACGTTCTGAATTCTATCATTCAGTTTATAATGTCATCTCCTTAATTCTATCATTCATTTTATAATGTCATCCCCTGAATTCTATCATTCAGTTTATAATGTTCTGAATACTATCATTCAGTTTATAATGTCATCTCCTGAATTCTATCATTCAGTTTATAATGTTCTGAATACTATCATTCAGTTTATAATGTTCTGAATTCTATCATTTGGTTTATAATGTTCTGAATTCTATCATTTGGTTTATAATGTTCTGAATTCTATCATTTGGTTTATAATGTTCTGAATTCTATCATTCATTTTATAATGTCATCTCCTTAATTCTGTCATTCAGTTTATAATGTCATCTCCTGAATTCTATCATTCAGTTTATAATGTTCTGAATTCTATCATTCGGTTTGTAATGTTCTGAATTCTATCATTCAGTTGATAATGTCATCTCCTTTATTCTATCATTCATTTTATAATGTCATCTCCTGAATTCTATCATTCAGTTTATAATGTTCTGAATACTATCATTCGGTTTATAATGTTCTGAATTCTATCATTTAGTTTGTAATGTTCTGAATTCTATCATTCAGTTTATAATGTCATCTCCTTAATTCTATCATTCATTTTATAATGTCATCTCCTTAATTCTGTCATTCAGTTTATAATGTCATCTCCTGAATTCTATCATTCAGTTTATAATGTTCTGAATTCTATCATTCGGTTTGTAATGTTCTGAATTCTATCATTCAGTTTATAATGTCATCTCTTTAATTCTATCATTCATTTTATAATATCATCTCCTGAATTCTATCATTCAGTTTATAATGTTCTGAATACTATCATTCGGTTTATAATGTTCTGAATTCTATCATTTAGTTTATAATGTTCTGAATTCTATCATTCAGTTTATAATGTCATCTCCTTAATTCTATCATTCATTTTATAATGTCATCTCCTGAATTCTATCATTCAGTTTATAATGTTCTGAATTCTATCATTTGGTTTATAATGTTCTGAATTCTATCATTTGGTTTGTAATGTTCTGAATTCTATCATTCAGTTTATAATGTCATCTCCTTAATTCTATCATTCATTTTATAATGTCATCTCCTGAATTCTATCATTCAGTTTATAATGTTCTGAATACTATCATTCGGTTTATAATGTTCTGAATTCTATCATTTAGTTTATAATGTTCTGAATTCTATCATTTAGTTTATAATGTTCTGAATTCTATTATTCGGTTTATAATGTCATCTCCTGATTTCTATCATTCAGTTTATAATGTTCTATGTCATCTCCTTAATTCTATCATTCGGTTTATAATGTCATCTCCTGAATTCTATCATTCAGTTTATAATGTTGTCAACTTTGAAATGTCAAGATTTCCAACTTCATTTGAATCAATTCAGGGATGCATCCTGGAACAGTGTTGATTTCCTTTGTCAGCTTCTGTAATGCACTCAGATATTTATGTCAGATTGTACTTTTATATTATGAACAATGCTCTTTTTGCAATGACTGTAAAAACAACTGAGGATAAATGAATGATGTATTATAAGTTAATTTAACATAATACATCATTTATTACATTATCCTGAGGTGGTTTTGTCTTTCAAATGTTAATTTAGTCATCCAGATAACAATGGTTTAGCAAGTGATAAATCATAAAGCACTTTCACACTCTGTCAATACAGAAAAAAATAGTGTTGCCAACAAATCTAAATCATTCCTGGTTGTATTTCAGGTTGTATTCCAGGTTGTGTTCCCATGTTGTGTTCCAGGTTGTGTTCCAGGTTGTATTCCAGGTTTGTGTTCTGGGTTGTATTCCAGGTTGTGTTCCAGGTTGTTTTACAGGTTTTATTCTGGGTTGTGTTCCAGGTTGTATTCCAGGTTTTATTTAAGGTTGTACTGCAGGTTGTATTACAGGTTGTATGCAGGTATGTGTTCTGGGTTGTATTCTGGGTTGTATTCCAGGTTGCATTCAAGGTTGTATTACAGGTTTTATTCTAGGTTTTGTTCCAGGTTGTATTCCAGGTTGTATTACAGGTTGTATTCCAGGTTGTACTACAGGTTGTGTTACATGTTTAATTCCAGGTTGTATTCCAGGTTGTATTCCAGGTTTTATTTAAGGTTGTACTACAGGTTGTATTCCAGGTTGTATGCAGGTTTGTGTTCCAGGTTGTATTCTGGGTTGTATTCCAGGTTGCATTCAAGGTTGTATTACAGGTTGTATAACAGGTTTATTTTAGGTTGTATTACAGTTTGTATTGTGAGGTTTATTCTGGGTTGTGTTCCAGGTTGTATTCGAGGTTTTATTCCAGGTTGCATTCAAAGTTGTATTACAGGTTGTGTTGCATGTTTAATTCCAGGTTGTATTCCAAATTGTATTCCAGGTTTTATATAAGGTTGTACTACAGGTTGTATTCCAGGTTGTATGCAGGTTTGTGTTCCAGGTTGTATTCTGGGTTGTATTCTAGGTTGCATTCAAGGTTGTATTACAGGTTGTATAACAAGTTTATTCTAGGTTGTATTACAGTTTGTATTATGAGGTTTATTCCGGGTTGTGTTCCAGGTTGTATTCGAGGTTTTATTCCAGGTTGCATTCAAGGTTGTATTACAGGTTGTATTACAGGTTTATTCCAGGTTGTATTACAGGTTGTATTCCAGGTTGTATGCAGGTTTGTGTTCTGTGTTGTATTCTGGGTTGTATTCCAGGTTGCATTCAAGGTTATATTACAGGTTGTATTACAGGTTTATTCCAGGTTGTATTATGAGGTTTATACCGGGTTGTGTTCCAGGTTGTATTCCATGTTGTATTACAGGTTTTATTCCAGGTTGTATTACAGGTTTATTCCAAGTTGTATTACAGGTTGTATTATGGGGTTTATTCCAGGTTGTGTTCCAGGTTGTATTTCAAGTTGTATTACAGATTTTATTCCGGGTTGTATTCCCAGTTACTATTCCAGGTTGTATTACAGGTTGTATTCCTGGTTGTGTTCCAGGTTGTATTCCCAGTTACTATTCCAGGTTGTATTCCAGGTTGTATTCCTGGTTGTGTTCCAGGTTGTATTCCAGGTTGTACTATATGTTGTGTTCCTGGTTGTATTTCAGGTTGTATTCGAAATTGTATTACAGGTTGTATTTCTGGTTGTATTATGCTCATATTTCATAATTTCAGTATCTTTTACCCCAATAAAGACTAAATTAAGATCAACTTTCTCATTGCAGGGATTTTTCAGACGTAGTATACAGAAACAGATAGAATACAGATGTTTACGTGATGGAAAATGTATGGTTATACGACTAAACAGAAATCGCTGCCAGTATTGTCGCTTCAAAAAATGTCTTGCAGTTGGCATGTCACGTGATTGTAAGTATTGTTAGCAAGTTGATTTGAAAGTTATATTGCAGATTACTCAAAATCAGTTTTGTTTTTGGAACGAAAACAAAGAAGATGGTATATTCCCAATGTACCTGTACTGTGGTGCTACTATAAATACTGTGGGATAGGCTTCTGGTGCTGCGTAAGATGAAGGAAAAACAGGTCGTCTTTTGTTGGTCTTTAAGTCAAACCTAGAAAATATTTTAAAAAGTAAAGCGACCTGTTGATTTGATATATTTAATCTGTTGTTCAATAAACGTCATGACATTTAGTGTATATTTCAATCGCCAGACGTGGTCAATATGCAAAATGAGCTCGTCTATATGGCAAAATACATTTGTTCAAAATCAGAAAGTTTATACACTAATGAGTTCTGAAACATCGAAATATCACCTTCTATGATGGAATCCACCAGATTGGTAGTGAAAAGAGGGAATCTTCAGCTAAGATGACCACTTACCTGATTTTTTTTTTATTCAATCTTACACAGCACCATAGTTATGGTTTATACGACTTGACCATATCAAAAAACAAGACTTGGTTTCTGGAATGTCAGTACTCCTTTAATTCATTTTGATATCTTCATATTTATACCTGCTGAACTAAAAAGGTATATTGAGGCTTCTACTAAACAGTCCATAAGTGTGGTAAACAAAAAATGTAATTGTTTTTTTTTTTAGGATAAATATTTATTTTAGCGGTAACCACACACTCACTCAGGCAAATTTTCTGGGAAATTAAATACTTTGTAACATGAAATGAGCTTGAAGTTGTGCTCTTAACTTATGATTATAAAAAATATACACACATTAATAAAGATTAGTTGCCACAAATCTGGTAATGAGAAACTGCATGCCGCACTGACATTTCTCTGAGGCAGTTTGATTTTTTAGCCCTTCCGGCCTTTGGCCAGCAGGGCTCATGCCATGGTAAATTGTCTGTCTTGTCTTGTCTTGTCTTGTCTTGTCTTGTCTTGTCTTGTCTTGTCTTGTTTTGTCTGTCTGTCGCCCTTACATTAACTTTTTTCTTGTAGATGGATAGCACCTTTTTAGCTCTACAGCAGGGCTTATGTCATGGTAAATTGTCAGTCGTCCGTCCATTGTCCGTTGTCCTTCTGTTAACCTTTTTCTTGCAGACGGGATAACACCTTTATTTTATTGAATCTTCACCAAACTTGCACAGGAGTTATAGATCCACAAGATTTGAACTAGTGTGATTCGACCACAAATGCCCCTGCCACAGCTTCTAAGGCTTCTAAGCATATTTTAAGTGATACTGTAAAAACCATTTCAAGTTCAGGGCCTAGCTAGACCTTAGATATTTTACATGTAGCATTGCGTGGAGGTCCCTTAAAAGATTCATTGAAGTCGTGTCCCTGGGTTTAAATTTTGGGCAGCCACAAAGGTCACCATTTTACATATAGATAGATGCAACAGTACCTTCATTTTTCATTGAATCTTAACCAAACTTGCACAGCAGTTATATAACAAGTTCTTTAACCAGTGTGATTCGACCACAAATGCCTCTGCCACATGGCTTATAAGCCTATTTTAAGTGAAACTTTATAAAACATTTTCTCTGAAAGTTTAAGGCCTAGACCTTAGATATTTTACATGACTTGTAGCATTGCATGGGAATTCCTTAAAGGGTTTGTTGAAGTTGGGTCTCCGGGTCAAATTTGGGGCCGCCACAGTTATATAGGAAAAATGTTGTAGACACGATAGCACCCTCATTTTTCATTGAATCTTAGCCAGAATTACACAGCATTTATGTAACCACAAGATCACAGAACCAGTGTGATTTGACCACAAATGCCTCTGCTTATAGGCACTTTTTTGGCGCAAACTTTAAAAACTCATTTTCTCTGAAAGTTTAAGGCCTAGACTTTAGATATGTTATATATAGCATTGCATGGTGATCTCCTAAAAGATTTGTTGAACAGGAACTAACAAAAAAACATTTCCTCTGAAATGTTCATCTGTCTATTTGTTGCCAGTAGAGCAATTCAGACCCTCTTGGGCCCCTTGTTTTGAAATTGCACAATAGAAGCGATCTGTCTGTGCAATTGAGCTTAGGATTGTTTGACCTATTGAGTCACCAAAGAATACATTTAAATACCTCCATAATAAGTGGATATAATGTGGAATATTTGGGGAAATGGTATATTCTTTGGGTTACCTTAAACTTTCTACGCACTAAAGGCATATAGCTAGCTTAACCCTTTACTCGTTTTCCCGCACCAATCACAGAAGGCCTTTGAAAACAGTGCAGGAAGAGTTCAGGTTGCTCGTAACAAGCAATCTGAACACTTCCTGAACTGTTTTCCAATCTGTCAGTTAATATAAACATAATTCACCCATTGCTATGTGGTGAATTAATGTTTTCAATTTGGAAGAGTCCAAGAAAATGCTTATGGAGCAAAGGGTTAAAAACTTATATGCAAATTATGCATAAGTATTGTTGCCATATAAAAAAATGTGGAAAAGTAGATGTATGTTTCAATGTTGAAAAAAGGGAAAAATAAAATATGAAACATACTAGCTTCCGAGTCTCCTTCTGAATAGAAAAATTATTACAAGTTTGGAAAGTGTGCTCTGCCAAACGTGTTTGCACCTGAAGTTCAACATATTATTGTGTCTGTGTGTAGATTTCAGGCTGTCTGGTTATGCACCCACTGCTCTTTAAGTTTTATATAATGCACTGAGTGTTTTCCTATTAATGTTATTATGAATGATCTTGACCCTTTTTCTGCACTTTTGATATTCAGATTTTATTATTTATAAAGCAAGATAGTCCCATTGATTTTGCAGATGCAAGACGCACTTTATACAGGGGTTTAAAATTCCAGTTGCCTGCTCACATTGGCAAACGAGCGAGTAAGAATGTATGAATGCTAATCTGACAAGGAGAGTAATTTCCACTGCATAATTATTCCAAAATTTAAAAAAAAAATATTGTGCGATTTAAATTGCTTGATCATGGAATCAAAATGAAAACAATAGCAGAATTGCGAGAGGGTTTATAAATCACGATCAGTAAGTGTGCATTGCTAGGAAATGTATGAGAATGTGCGCTGTGGAATGTAAACATTGGGGTTCCACAATGATCAATAAATGTGACTAGTCCACTGTACACTCATACATTGTATGTTTTTACACATCATCACTCCTCCCAACACATGCGCACAAAGTTTTATTAACAGATGTTTTAAAATATAAAACAATGAACCTGGTTAATGTGTAAGTGGGAGACAATTCAACGAGCATGTTTTATTGGTTACTAGTTCTACAGGGTGAGTTGTCTTGTAAAAAATATAACACCTGCTTTATATAGTGGCTGCATGGAAATTACATGTTAAAATATGAATTTTCGCAAATGTGTTACTGTTAATGCTGTTAATTTAATATGCCAACATTCTGTTTTTCTGTTTAATCTATGGCAGCTTTATTAAAGACTACAATCCCACCACAGGTTTACTAAAAATCTATCCAAGCTTGAGTTGTGAAACTTTGCCTGTGGATAGAAAGAAGGCTGTAAGGAGATATGGGCATTATAAACTAATTGCTAAATTATCATCAATTTTTTTCTTAAAAACAGGGAAGGTGAGAGGATTTTATTTTTTTTATTTTTATTTCTAAAATTTTTTAAGTTTTTTTTATGAAAATAAAAAGGGTCTGGGCAGCATGAAAATTAGGGGGCGGGCAGGGATGATTATCTAGCAATTAATTTATTATGGGCTAATGCAGGTCATTTTATTTTTAATCAGACAAATTGTGGTTGCTATGGCAACAATATGATTACATTACAGCTATAACCTGGATCCTGTGGATATAAAGCAATAAGGAGATAATGCAGGTCATTTTATTTTTCAGGACAAAAATTGTTGTTGCTATGGCAACAGAATTAATACATGAATAAACTGGCAAACTGATAGGGAACTTATGTATTGCTTTCAGTGCTCTAGTGTCTTGTTTTTGTTGTAATATAAGCAACTATTCATATAATTTTTATTGAAGAGTTATGTCCCTTAATAGAGAAAATCTCCAATTTACAGTCCAATGATTTTAAAGAGTTGATTGATTGGTATTTCTTTTACATGTATTTGTATTGAAGACATTTGTAATTATCCTGCAAATGATGTATTTTAAGTAGTTGAAACAGAGCCAACATTGATGGATATTGATTGATAAATTTTCCAGCTTTGTTGAGAGTTATTGTTCAGTAAATGAAAACAATAGTTGAATAAACTCTATTTCATTAACATCAGCTGCTGTTCACTTTGTTACAGCTATTTATAAACACTGAACGCTCTCAGTCAGTCAAGTCTTATCAACGACCATTGTGAATAATGATAAAATGATGGAACATGTCTTATATATGAAAGTCAACATCTTAAACGTAATATTATAAAGTGCATACAGCAACAATCTATTCGCCTACTTACATCTGCTCCGAGCATTATATCAGGAACATATTAAGATCATAATAAATGTACTTAAAATACTGTTCTGGGCTGAGTAAACATCTTGCATGTGGCAGCTGTAATGTAATGTTTGCATTTGTAAGGTTTAAAGGGAGTAGTTCAGGAAAAAATGCTGTATATGTCTTAAAAATAAAATAATTATTAAAATATTTCAACTTAAAATGAAATCCATATTCCTAATCTTTTTGACGATACGGGGTCTGTGAATATATATAGGCATGATGTATTCCTGATAAATTCCCTTTAAAGGGATACATTGACAATTTCGATAAATTTTATCTTAACACTATTTAGGAAACTACATAATGGTGTTTTAAAGGGAATATATCAGAAAAAAAACTCTATAACTGTCTTAAAAATAAAATAATTATTTAAAAATGGATAAAAAAAGACATCTCATAATCATAAATAGATAAAATCTGAATAGTTTGGTATGTATATTAATTTCACCAAAACGTGACAAAATTGATATTTAAACTTAAAATGAAATCCACATTCTTAAATTAGACAGCACTTGAATACTGCTTGATGACCTTCACTTTGTCATTCAGACTATTTCTAAGATGAAACAATTTTGACTACGCGTAAACCTGTATAACGAATCAAATTTAAATCAAAATGAAATTATGTGACTCATTTAATATGTCATAAAATATGTATGGAATGATGTCAGATCATGTACATGTATGGAATGATGTCAGATCATGTACATGAATGGAACAGTCAAATCATGCACATGAATGGAACAGTCAGATCATGCACATGAATGGAACAGTCAGATCATGCACATACATGGAACTATGTCAGATCATGTACATACATGGAACGACGTCAGATCATGTACATGTATGGAACTATGTCAGATCATGTAAAGATTGTAATTATGCATGAATGTCATATACCATTTTTTCTCACAGATAGTGCACACACATTTATAGTGAGCATCCAAATCTCAGGAAAAGATAACTCCTGTATCTGTATTATAACACGTGTAAATATTTTGAAATTTTGAAAATCTCTCGATTCTGCCATTTTGAAAAACCTGTAGGAACTGGGAAACAGACACGGAATTTGACGGGTCATAAATTCTTGCCAGTAGACTGTTACATTAACTAAAAAAGTGATTGTAATTTTAATTAGGATAGGCCACAATTTATTATTAGTGGGAGAAATCGTATGTTTGCTTTTAATTATTAAGTTATGATACCTGAAAGTTCGGAAAAAAGAGTTTTAAAAACAGTTTGAAACATCACAGTCATATTATATTAATTTAATTTATAAACACAAACACCTGTAAAAAAAAAAAAATATGTGTAAACTAATACATTTATGATGACAACAGTATTGCATTTATTCTGCATTCATCAATACACTTTCACTGTACTTTAAATGCAGTCTGCTAATTTCAGATCATTTCCAGTTACAATGAAATAATAGAAACCATTCATTACATCTCGATTTATTGACATTTTTTTACTGCATAATTAAAAAATTTCCTGCTAAGTAAATCAAGTAGAAGAAAAAACATTATGCACACCTGTTAAATACAGTGCCGGAACTTTTCAAAAGTTGGTTACATGATTTGTCGTTTAGAATTTTGGTACATGTACAGATTTTATTGTTTTCAACTGCCTACCAGATTACCTCAAAACAGTTGCTCTTCATTCTAAATGTAAATGTAACTGTACACGACGCTAAACTGTCTAGAAGTAATCTGGAATTTTGTGGATCCCACTGAATTGTATATCAGTGAAATAGATTTTTCTAATACTCAGATGGTCGGTGGGAGCTATAAAAACTATACATGTATCTCAAATCAATCATTTAATAAGTTTTTGATACAACATTCTGACACCGTATTTTTCAGGTGCACATGACATTGGTTCTCCCCCTTGTAAATCACCATCCATAATCAACCTCCCATAAAGAAATTGTTCTGAATTACTGGAAATAAGTTACCTATTGTTATAGGCAAGAGCTTAAAAACTTGAAAAATGGCATTCTTATTTTGTAATTATTACACTGTATTATGACTTCCCTTTAAGATTGCGTGCCTCAAGGGGCTGACCCCAATTACCTCCAATCCCCGAGAATGGCAACCTATAAAGAAAGGTTTGCCACACAAACAACAAAATTAATGCAATAGTCTTTCTGTAAAATTTATGAAAATATGATAATTATACACTAGAGGCTGTTTGTAGGTTTTATAGTGTAATAAACTTATGTAATTGAACAAGGTAAGATAAAAATTAAAGATTTATGCTAATTATTGAACCTTTGACTAGCATTAAAATAATATTTGTTTGTCTAGTTTTCAGAACTGTGAAAGAAGGGATTTTCTTTTTTAAATATCAAAAACTATAATCGTACCAAAAGTGCATGAAATGTACACATCAATATAATTGCCTGGGGAAAAAGACGAAATGTATCCAAAATCTGAAGAAAAAAAAGATAATATTACGAATGGAGACTTTAATGTAGGTATACTGTTACCAATGAAAAGAGCAAACAAACATTATTTTGATTTAGGCCTTGTACATAATTCAATTAGCATGTTAAATCATGAATAAAAAATAAGCTGTTTTAATGGATAACATCTGTCTAAAGTAATGTAAATTAACAGAAAATTGATATAATATCAGTTTTTTTGTTCACAAAAAATAAGGTTATTTTTGATATAATGATAGTTTCCATTTTCCCCAAACCATTAAAAAGGCTTGTATTAAGATAGGATATATATCATCATTTACAAATCTGTCAAAATAGATTGCATAAAAACAAACAATAGAAAATAAAATTATTTTTTGGAAAGATTTCCCTGGGAAATATTATCGGAGAAGTGATTATGGTTATAACTATATTGCTTGTCTTCACAATTGATCTAGTGAAGTTGTAATATAAAATGTTTATTATAGAGTTTGTAGTTAAAGACAGAACCCAGTGAAAATATGTAAAGCTTTTAAAAAAATGATATTCCATTTTATTTGGTTTCCACAAGGTCTTAACTGCACCATATATAACCATGCTAAGTATGTAATCTTTTAACAGTAAATGTCTGTTAAAAACAACTTGTCCACTATCATATATATTTTAATGTGATGTGGGCATTTTTGATACCATCCAGGGTCCTCCGTGGCCGAGTGGTCTAAGGCTCCATCTCAAAATCACTTACCTCTCACCATTAAGGTTGTAGGTTCGAGTCCTGCTTGCTCCAAAAACATTGTGTGAGAAAGTTTCCAGTTACTTGCGGAAAGATGATGGTTCTACTCAGTCTGAGGTCTTCCTACACCAGTAAAATTGGATATGTTATATATAACCTGAAATGTGTTGAAATTGGCATTAAACCCCTTCAAAAAAAAAAAAAAAATAATAATACCATCCATCCGTTTAATGAGTGACACACTAATCATTATTATTGTGTTTAGTACTTTTCTGACTTGATGTGCAGCATAAAAGAAACAAATCACAGTAGGGTCATCAGTGGCCAAGAGGTCTTAGGTGCTGTTGTTAATGCTGAGGTTGTAGGTTCAAGCCCTGTTCTGCCCAATAACTTTGTGAAATAGTTTCACAGTTACGAGCAGAAAAATTGTGATTCCCCTCCAATTTATTCAAAGGCCTTTTTCCAACAATAAAACTGAATATGCAATGGTTACATTATTATACACCTCATGTTCATCCTGTAGATCTGCCCGTGGCATACTGTGTGACTGAGTGGTTCAAGGGCCATATCAGGATCACTTACCTCTCGCTGCTCAGGTTGTAAGTTATGAGGCCATCTAAGTACAAAATCTTCATGCAGGAAAGTTTGCCAGTTACATGTGAAAGGGAAGTGGTTCTACTCAGATTCATTCTGATATCAGCAAAACTGGATATGCTACACATAACCTGAAAATGGCATTAAATCCCATACAAAAAAATTGTTTAAAAAAATTTGCTAGGGTGTCTGAGGTCTTCACCAATATCTGTTTGTTATATATTAGGCCAAAATAAATTAATTGCTAGATTATCATCCCCGCCCGCCCCCAATTTTCATGCCGCCCCAACCCTTTTTATTTTTATAGAAAAAAAAAAAAATGTCTAATGAGTCTAAGGTTGGGGGTTCGAGCCCAGCTTAGGTATCATTTATAACTACGATCCTATATTTATAACTACAATCACATATAACTGCAGTCCTATACAACTGCAATCCCATACAACTACAATACTATAATTTTGATCCTATATAACTACAATCCTATATAACTATGATCCTATATAACTACAATCCTATAACTACAATCCTATATAACTATGATCCTATATAACTACAATCCTATAACTACAATCCTATATAACTATGATCCTATATAACTACAATCCTATAACTACAATCCTATATAACTACGATCCTATATAACTATGATCCTATAACTACAATCCTATATAACTACGATCCTATATAGCTACAATCCTATAACTACGATCCTATATAACTACAATCCTATACAACTATGATCCTATATAACTACAATCCTATAACTACAATCCTATATAACTACAATCCTTTATAACTATGATCCTATAACTACAATCCTATACAACTACTATCTTATAACTAATCCTCTACAACTACAATCCTTTATAACTACAATCCTATAAAACTACAATCCTATATAAATACGATCCTATAACTACTATCCTATACAACTATGATCCTATAACTACAATCCTATATAACTATGATCCTATAACTACAATCCTTTATAACTACGATCCTATAACTACAATCCTATACAACTACGATCCTATAACTACAATCCCACATAGCTGTGATCCTATATAACTGTGATCCCATATAACTGAGATCCTATATAGTTACAATCCTATATAACTGTGATCCTATATAACTACGATCCCATATAACTGTGATCCTATATAACTGTGATCCTATATAACTATGATCCCATATAACTATGATCATAATATAACTGTGATCCTATATAACTACGATCCCATATAACTATGATCCCATATAACTGTGATCCTATATAATTACAATCCTATATAACTGTGATCCTATATAACTATGATCCCATATAACTGTGATTGTATATAACTGTGATCCTATATAACTGTGATCCCATATAACTGTGATTCTATATAACAGCAATCCTATATAACTTTATCCTATATGATTACAATCCTATATAACTACGATCCTATAACTATTATCCTATATAACTATGATCCTATATACATGTTACTTCAATCCTATACAAATGCAATCCTATATAACTGCAATCCTATAACTACGATCCTATATAACTAAGATCGTATGTAACTACAATCCCATATATGTACAAGATCCCATATAACTAAGATTCCATAATAACTACAATCCCATATAACTATGATCCTTTATAACTACAATCCCATATAATTACACAGTCCCATATAACTACAATCCCATATATGTACAAGATCCCATATAACTATGATCCTTTATAACTACAATCCCATATAACTATGATCCTTTATAACTACAATCCCATATAATTACAATGCCATATAACTACAATCCCATATAACTATGATCCTTTATAACTACAATCCCATATAATTACAATGCCATAATAACTACAATCCCATATAACTATGATCCTTTATAACTACAATCCCATATAATTACAATGCCATATAACTACAATCCCATATAACTATGATCCTTTATAACTACAATCCCATATAATTACAATGCCATATAACTACAATCCCATATAACTACACAGTCCCATATAACTACAATCCCATATATGTACAAGATCCCATATAACTAAGATTCCATAATAACTACAATCCCATATAACTATGATCCTTTATAACTACAATCCCATATAATTACAATGCCATATAACTACAATCCCATATAACTACAATCCCATATAATTACAATGCCATATAACTACAATCCCATATAACTACACAGTCCCATATAACTACAATCCCATATATGTACAAGATCCCATATAACTAAGATTCCATAATAACTACAATCCCATATAACTATGATCCTTTATAACTACAATCCCATATAATTACAATGCCATATAACTACAATCCCATATAACTACACAGTCCCATATAACTACAATCCCATATGACTACAATCCCATATAACTGCAGTCTTTTTGACAGTGTTCCTAAGAAGGTTATAGAATAGATGAGACAGGTTTATTTACGTACATATTATGGTAAACTAAACTTTGTGTAACGGCTATCTTTCATTTGAATGCAATCATTATGTTCACTGCTCTATCAATACTCAATAAGTAAGTCCTGCACCCTACACAGGCTGGGACATATTGGGGATTTTTAATTTCTCTGTGGAGACCAAGACGTAGTAAAAGGTATTGCCCTGCAGGGAGACTTTTTTCAGTAAATACCCTGATAGAAACATTTTACCCTGAGTTGCTGATGTATTGTCCTATTGCACTGTCCACTGCCCTTGTAGAATATGGGTCATATAATATAATATATACCTGGCAAGAGGCACCTCTTTAATCCCTGACTATTTTTAGTGTGAAATTCCAGCACTTCCATGACACTGTCGGGATGTTGATGGAGGTAAGAGTCCTGCCCTTTGTCCCAGTTTGGAGGGAGGTAACAAATGACTGGTGTATTAGATAGGTGTGTTTATTATAGTAAATATATGTATGATTGTCCAGAATGTGTGTCAGTAGGCCAGTTAAGTGCAGACTGTTTAATAGACAGCCACTCTTGTGGAAGGTATATGGTGTTAATACATGTAAACAGACTACTGCATTTCTGTCTGTCTGTCTGTCTGTCTGTCTGTCTGTCTGTCTGTCTGTCTGTCTGTCTGTCTATTGGGTATTGTACCTTCAATGATACATTACTGAGGTACTGTAACTTCAATAGGTTACTGATGTACTGGACATTCAGGGATAGATAACTGAGACAGGGTCAATTTACTGAGGCACTGTAACTTCAATAGGTTACTGATATACTGGACATTCAAGGATAGATAACTGAGACAGGGCCAGTTTACTGAGGCACTGTAACTTCAATAGGTTACTGAGGTACTGGACATTCAAGGATAGATAACTGAGACAGGGTCAGTTTACTGAGGCACTGTAACTTCAATAGGTTACTGAGGTACTGGACATTCAAGGATAGATAACTGAGACAGGGTCAGTTTACTGAGGCACTGTAACTTCAATAGGTTACTGATGTACTGGACATTCAAGGATAGATAACTGATACAGGGCCAGTTTACTGTGGCACTGTAACTTCAATAGGTTACTGAGGTACTGGACATTCAAGGATAGATAACTGAGACAGGGCTAGTTTACTGAGGCACTGTAACTTTAATAGGTTACTGATGTACTGGACATTCAAGGATAGGTAACTGAGACAGGGCCATTTTACTGAGGCACTGTAACTTCAATAGGTTACTGAAGTACTGGACATTCAAGGATAGGTAACTGAGACAGGGCCAGTTTACTGAGGCACTGTAACTTCAATAGGTTACTGAGGTACTGGACATACAAGGATAGGTAACTGAGAAAGGGCCAGTTTACTGAGGCACTGTAACTTCAATAGGTTACTGAAGTACTGGACATTCAAGGATACGTAACTGAGACAGGGACAGTTTACTGAGGCACTGTAACTTCAATAGGTTACCTAGGTACCCGACATTCAAGGATAGGTAACTGAGACAGGGCCAGTTTACTGAGGCACTGTAACTTCAATAGGTTACTGAGGTACTGGACATTCAAGGATAGGTAACTGAGACAGGGACAGTTTACTGAGGCACTGTAACTTCAATAGGTTACTGAAGTAATGGACATTCAAGGATAGGTAACTGAGACAGGGACAGTTTACTGAGGCACTGTAACTTCAATAGGTTACTGAAGTACTCGACATTCAAGGATAGGTAACTGAGACAGGGTCAGTATACTGAGGCACTGTAACTTCAATAGGTTACTGAAGTACTGGACATTCAAGGATAGGTAACTGAGACAGGGCCAGTTTACTGAGGCACTGTAACTTCAATAGGTTACTGAGGTACTGGACATTCAAGGATAGGTAACTGATACAGGGTCAGTATACTGAGGCACTGTAACTTCAATAGGTTACTGAAGTACTGGACATTCAGGATAGGTAACTGAGACAGGGCCAGTTTACTGAGGCACTGTAACTTCAATAGGTTACTGAAGTACTGGACATTCAAGGTTAGGTAACTGAGACAGGGCCAGTTTACTGAGGCACTGTAACTTCAATGGCAATTTATTGAGGTGATGTTACATCAGGGACAGTATACTGAAGTACTGTTACTTCAGGGACCATATTTATAGGCGTTATGAATAGTGAAGCCTTCTCAACAATTTGAGGGACTATCCTGCTTGATTTATGTCCGCAAAATAAGCCAGGTTTGTTTTCTCCTCATCTATCATGTCAGTAGTCATAATCAATATAGGGTGTGCTATCAACCATTCCATTCCAAAAGAAGTTAAAACGGAAGTGCATGTGTCCTTGACAGACATTAACTAACCTTTATACTGAGACTAAGGGCAAGAAAATAGAGCGTATATTGATCTCTGGTATTTAAATTATTTAATGTTTTATTTATTTCCTTCCCAAAAGCATAAGTATATTTTTACCAGAAGAATAACAGTGAATAATGATTAAAAGGGTGAAGGGAATGCTGTTATTTTCTTTATCAAGAAAATGTGTTGTTGAATAATTTAATGCACCTTAGTGTTAAAAAGATGTTTGTGTTTATAAAAAAAAGATTTAGAATTTGTCTGCTATATCATGCCTATAGTATACCCACTGAGCCCTTACCAACATAAAGATATTTATTTTAACAAGCCAAAAAGGTATTTCCAAACTTGGCTGAAGTGCCTTGATTAGACTAAAATAAATTGCCCACTTAAAATTGTGTATGTTGTAACTTGTTAAATGAGTCATGTAATTTAATTTTGATTTGGGTCCTCTATTGCTGTGTGATGTAAGGCGATGATGAACCACTGACCTCTCACCGGGCCACCCTTAATAAATTGCTTGTTTGCCTCTTCCGACTCATACCAGTTAGGGGTGGGTAGGTGGGTAGGTAAATTCTTCTCTTTTTTTTTGTAATCAATCAGAGAATCTTTTTAAAGACAAGCAATGACTGAGAATGTTTTAAATGAACACAAATTTTTTTTTTTGAATACCCTAAAATTTTATTAAGTGGCAAATAAACAATATTATAATTTAAGCCCCACTGAAGAGATTACTGGCTCAAACTTAGCTTCGTCTCTTTACCAGTTACTTGCTGAAGGACGTGGTTCTAATTGAATTCATCCTGATGTCTTCCTCCACCAATAAAACTGGATATGCCATACATGACCTGTCATGTGTTCAAAATGGTGTTGAACCTATTAAAAAATAATTGATTGTGATTAGATCTGTCATATTGGTTGCATAATACTGAATTTGGTTTATATTTGAAAGAGTTGAATGACCTGGTGAATGTTGTCAAACAGTGTGAACATGATTTATTTTGAAACAAGGATTTAATTTAACCACACTTTTTGAAATATTGTTTTTTGTCACATTTTGGCAGATTCTAATTCCAAATCATTCATATTTTATTTATGAATGATAATGAGAGACTTAGTATTTACTTAATTATTAATAAATTAATTTTATTTTAGTCAACAAATTAAAAGGTAGTTGTTTGTGCACATAAAGACAGTCAGGGAGATGATTAGAAATTGCGTTTTATTTTTTTACAATGGGTAGGTTGTTGGTTGGTCAGATCATACTTATTTGTTTGATCACAGATTTGATCCCTTGGCCTCTCAAAAACAACACTAAGTTCAATGAAATGAATTTTTACCAGGGAAAATTTGCCTAGGTTTAATGCAGTAGAACTTCAATCGCTCGAACTCGCCGGGACTTGACAAAATAGTTCGAGTCAATGGTAGTTCGAGTCAAGCCTGGTACAACAATCATCGTACATGTACATGGTGTACAAGTACGTTTATGAGCGTGTTTTTGAATCCCATGTGTACGCTTTGAACAGGTGCAATAGATGAATCTGATGTAAATGATGTCTTTTTCTTGTTTATGTAGAAAATACAATATACCAGAAAAGATAATTTCCAAATATAATTAATTATATTACACTATAATTACTTAATTTACCTTTTATCATCATAATCTTATATATTCATGTATAAATAGCTATATTTAGCTTTCTGTGTGCGTGAGAATGTAAATGACATGATAATCACACTCCGGTTTTACCGGGTCCTTCACCAAGTTGCTCGGCTGACTTAGTTATCCCCTGGTTACTGGGTCCATCACTAAGTTGCTCAGCCATTTCTTCTTCAGGTAAATGTGTTGTTAAATGCGACATTGTGCAATGAGACTGAACTTCCCATGCCTAAGATTTATAGGGTAAAATTGTATGTGATACTCTCTATTTTTCAATGTTTGCAATATAAATTGGTTTTATTTGATTTTTAATTACCAGTAAACATCAAATTAACTTAATTAATGTAACATGCGTTATACAATTAAAGCAAACGGGTAACCAATCATAAACACACTCGCCAAATTATCATAACAAACTTCTCGCTCTTTAAGACAGTGGGAATATTATGATGTATAGAAATTACTTCACACCTTTGAATTCGTGAACAAACATGGCAAACTTCTCCAATTTTCTTTATCTTTGATAAGCTGTTCGACCGAAAGGTGCGAAAAACCCAGGTAAGTGTGTTGGCGGACCTAATTTCTAGTTCGTCTGTTCCACCTATCAGTGTTCTAGCCACCGATGGTAGAACAATAGAAATTAGATAGGAATTTGGCAGGGACCGGGTTAGTTGTTTGAGCGATCGGTGGTGTTCCAGTCAACCGAGTTCGAGCTATCAAAGTTCTGCTGTAGTTTCATTTCGAAGCTTTGTAGGATAGATGTTCTAATTTTGTTATTGTATATTTTATTAATTACTTGATCTAATAAGCCAAGTAGGGGTAAAGTTTTCAAAAAATGAATTTATAGCCATAATTTTACCTGCATGCTTGCAGCAGTCTCCTCGGCATACTGGATACAGTCTGGGATTGGTCATCTCTGGCCTGTTTTAGTATGTTCTAGTTGATTGGTCATCTCTGGCCTGTTTTAGTCTGTTCCAGTTAATTGGTCATCTCTTGCCTGTTTTAGTTTGTTCCAGTTAATAGGTCATCTCTAGCTTGTTTTAGTTTGTTCCAGTTTATTGGCCATCTCTGGCCTGTTTTAGTCTGTTCCAGTTGATTGGTCATCTCTGGCCTGTTTTAGTCTGTTTTACATGTTTTGATATAGCTCCTTAACAATGGTGACATAATATGATCAGTGTATATGTCTGACATTATTTCAACTGAATGTAACTTTTTTATTGTATGCCCGATTTCGATAAAATTTTGTATAGTGTGTTGCTATTGAATTAGTCCTTATTGTGATACAAACTGCTACGAATTTGCAGGTAAAGTTTCCATGGAAGTGTGTTTGACTAAAAGATTTCCAGTTGCTCATCGTAGCTAATTAAGAGTTCCAAAGTGATCTATCAAAACAGCCATCATTGTAAAAATAATTATTTTTATCGACTGCCTATTGTAGATAAACAAATATGAATTATTTCAATTTTTGTATTTTTTAAGGTTGCATCATATGTATATAAACATATATAAACAGATCAAATTAAAATCGAAATAAAATCATGTGACCCATTTAATACGTCATAAGATGTGGTGCAATTTTAAGTGGGAAATCTATTTTAGTCTAACCTAGCGAGTATCTCAAATTAGGGTCTCCCTTTTCAATATATTATTTTGGCATGTTTAAATAGATATCCTTTTGACAATAGGGGGTTAGTGAGTATTATATTGGCATGAGAAATCCTGATACTTTCCCTTTCAGTCCTCGTGTTATTTTTGGTGTTATAAATGGTGTTCATGTCTTTTGTACAATCCATTTGTATAATCATACAGCCCACTACATATTGATCCGAGGACAACGAACGTTCTCTTGGAAACTGAAAAATCCATTAGAAAGAAATATGTCCCATAGCAAATTGACATAATGCAAGATATATTGATGTTGCTACATTGTTCAGTAGGAATTAATTTTACGCAACCATGCTCCTGATAAAATAACTTTTTTTTCCTTTTACAGTGCTGCAAGTTAACAATTTCATGTACATAGTTTCTATGTTTATCATTTTAATAACTGGTTGGATTCATTTATCAGCTTTTACAACTACGACCAGTTTGATCATCAGTAGTTTAGACTATGTCCAACTGGGTTATAGCTGGCTGGTTTCTATCATGTCAAGACAATATAATCTTGTGGTTTCTATTATTACCATGTCAAGTTATAATCTGGTGGTTTCTACCATCACCATGTCAAGCTATAATCTGGTGGTTTCTATCATCACATAGTCAAGTTATTATCTTGTGGTTTCTATCATTGCCATGCCAAGCTACAGTCAGGTTGTTTCTATCATCACCATGTCAAGCTTAAGTCTGGTGGTTTCTATCATCACCATGTCAAGATAGTCTGGTGGTTTCTATCATTACCATGTCAAGCTATAGTCTGGTGGTTTCTATCATCACTATGTCAAGCTATAGTCTGGTGGTTTTTATCATCACCATGTCAAGCTGTAGTCTGGTGGTTTGTATCATCACCATGTCAAGCTTTAGTCTGGTGTTTTCTACCATCACCATGTCAAGCTATAGTCTGGTGGTTTCTATCATCACCATGTCAGGCTATAGTCTGGTGGTTTCTATCATCACCATGTCAAGCTATAGTCTGGTGGTTTCTATCATTGCGATGTTAAGCTATAGTTTGGTGGTTTCTATCATTACCATGTCAAGCTATAGTCTGGTGGTTTCTATCATTGCCATGTTAAGCTATAGTCTGGTGGTTTCTATCATCATGTCAAGCTATAACCTGGTGGTTTCTATCAGGACTATATGGTCCAGTGGTAGAGTATCTGGATCAGGGAAATGTTATCCCCCACTACAACCATATGGAGCATATGGTCAGGTGGTTGAGTATCTGGATTGGCAGATTCGATCCCCCACCATAGCCATATTGAGCGTATGGTCCAGTGGTAGTGTGTATGGATCGGCGGATTTGATCCCCCACCATAGCCATGTGGAGCATATGGTCCGGTGAGAGAGTGTCTGGATTGGTGACTGGATCCCCACCATAGTCATGTGGAGCATATGGTCCGGTGGTAGAGTGTCTAGATCGGCAGATTCGATCCCCCCGCCATAGTCATGTGGAGCATATGGTCAGGTAGTAGAGTGTCTAGATCGGCAAATTCGATCCCCCCGCCATAGTCATGTGGAGCATATGGTCCGGTGGTAGAGTGTCTAGATCGGCAGATTCGATCCCCCCCGCCATAGTCATGTGGAGCATATGGTCCGGTGGTAGAGTGTCTAGATCGGCAGATTCGATCCCCCCGCCATAGTCATGTGGAGCATATGGTCCGGTGGTAGAGTGTCTAGATCGGCGGATTCGATCCCCCCGCCATAGTCATGTGGAGCATATGGTCCGGTAGTAGAGTGTCTAGATCGGCAGATTCGATCCCCCCCGCCATAGTCATGTGGAGCATATGGTCCGGTGGTAGAGTGTCTAGATCGGCAGATTCGATCCCCCCCGCCATAGTCATGTGGAGCATATGGTCCGGTAGTAGAGTGTCTAGATCGGCAGATTCGATCCCCCCCGCCATAGTCATGTGGAGCATATGGTCCGGTGGTAGAGTGTCTAGATCGGCAGATTCGATCCCCCCCGCCATAGTCATGTGGAGCATATGGTCCGGTAGTAGAGTGTCTAGATCGGCAGATTCGATCCCCCCCGCCATAGTCATGTGGAGCATATGGTCCGGTGGTAGAGTGTCTAGATCGGCAGATACGATCCCCCCCGCCATAGTCATGTGGAGCATATGGTCCGGTGGTAGAGTGTCTAGATCGGCAGATTCGATCCCCCCGCCATAGTCATGTGGAGCATATGGTCCGGTGGTAGAGTGTCTAGATCGGTGGATTCGATCCCCCCGCCATAGTCATGTGGAGCATATGGTCCGGTGGTAGAGTGTCTAGAACAGCAGATTCGATCCCCCCGCCATAGTCATGTGGAACATATGGTCCGGTGGTAGAGTGTCTAGATCAGCAGATTCGATCCCCCCCGCCATAGTCATGTGGAGCATATGGTCAGGTGGTAGAGTGTCTAGATCGGTGGATTTGGTCCCCCACCATAGTCATGTGGAGCATATGGTCCGGTGGTAGAGTGTCTAGATTGGTGGATTTGATCCCCCTCCATAGTCATGTGGAGCATATGGTCCGGTGGTAGAGTGACTAGATCAGTGGATTTGATCCCTCACCATAGTCATGTGGAGCATATGGTCCGGTGGTAGAGTGTCTAGATTGGTATATTCGATCCCCCACCATAGCCATGTGGAGCGTATGGTCCGGTGGTAGAGTATCTGGATTGGCAGATTTGATCCCCCACCATAGCCATGTGGAGCGTATGGTCCATTGGCAGAGTAGTTGGATTGGCGGATTTGATCCTCCACCATAGCCATGTGGAGCATATGGTTTGGTGTAGAGTATCTGGATTGGCGGATTTGATCCTCCACTGTAGCCATGTGGAGCGTATGGTTCGATGGTAGAGTATATGGATTGGCGGATTTGATCCCCCACCATAGCCATGTTGAGCGTATGGTCTGGTGGTAGCGTATCTGGATCATGGGATTCAATCCCCAACCATAGCCAAGTGGAGCGTATGGTCCGGTGGTAGAGTATATGGATTGGCGGATTCAATCCCCCACCATAGCCATGTGGAGCGTATGGTCCGGTGGTAGAGTATATGGATTGGCAGATTCAATCCCCCACCATAGCCATGTGGAGCGTATGGTCCGGTGGTTGAGTATCTGGATTGGCAGATTCAATCCCCCACCATAGCCCTGTGGAGCGTTTGGTCCGGTGGTAGAGTATATGGATTGGCGGATTCAATCCCCCACCATAGCGATGTGGAGCCTATGGTCCAGTTGTAGAGTATCTGGATTGGCAGATTCTATCCCCCACCATAGCCATGTGGAGCATATTGTCCGGTGGTAGAGTATCTGTATTGGCGGATTTGATCCCGCACCATAGCCATGTGGACCATAATGTCTTGTGGTAGAGTATCTGGATCTTTGGATTCAATCCCCCTCCATAGACATGTGTGATGGGTGTCCATGAATTAGACACTTCACACATACATACTTAGTACTAGTTCCACTCAGAGAGACTTTGAAACTAATTTAAGTTAGATATAAAACTTATTGAACTATTTGATGTGAATTAATTGAATAAGTTTAACCTACATTTATATCTATCCAGTGCTCTTGTGGATTTGATTGCTTTCGTTAATGTTGTGAATCTGGGCAAAAAGACAGAAATACTCATTGCTGGAAAGAAACAAAACGTTAACATTGCTGAAAGGAGCAGATTTATTGGATGTTTTTCAGGCTATATATTTTGGATTCTGCCTGATGCAATGACCTGTAAGGTGTTATTGATCCATTATGGAGTACATTACAATCTGTGGATGTGGTGAAAAAGCTGTCTTTTATTGAGGCCATTGGTGTCATTGACATTACAAAACCTTTATACCATGAGCAAACCACATATCTCAAATATAGATAGTACTGCAGGAATTGGGCATAGACTGATTATTAAGTAGTTTAGTAAAATGAATTTTTAGTTATTTTTTGAAAGTTTAAACTATAAGCTTGGATGTTGAATGGTACTGTCGCATGAGTTTTATAAATGGTTGATGTTTAATGGTACTATCCCTTGTTTTTAGCTCTACTGGTCATTGGCCAGAAGGGAATGCCATGGGACATTGTCTGTAGTATGTTAGTAGCACTTTCTCTGAAACCACTAGGCTAAATAAACTCAAACTTCACTTGGATGTTTCCAAAAAGATTTTTTTGTTAGATCTGAAAGTTGGCCAAAATCTTCTCAACAGTTGGTCAATCAAATTTGTTGATAGACTCAGGTCCCATTATAATGTGGTTTTTCTGTCGCTCATAAATTTAAAATTGATATTTTCAACCAGGCTCCTGTTTCACCAACATATACTTAAATACTTAAAAACTTAAATATAAGAAAAGCAGCCATGTGATTATGAGTTTAGACTGGTTCCAGTAAAACTGCATATTGTGTCATTGATATTGATTATATAATAGATAAATAACCAGTCAAAACTTAGTTAAGTTTTTAAGTATTTAAGTTAAATGTTGGTGAAACAGAAGCCAGATTAATTAAAAACTCACAGTATAATATTTGATGAATTGATCGAAAATCTCAACTAAATCGCTAAGTGTTTGCGAGCTTCTTAAGTTTTTCCAAACTGTGACCATGTATTGGTGCATCAATTACACCTTGATAATTCAGACTGACATGATTACACCTTAATGTTATAAACAACATCGCTTTTAATTGATTCACGCTGATATTTATCACACACTTTAATGGTGTTTCTTTACCGTACTTCGACCGGATAAAGTATTGCCAAATAGTGTAGTGCAGTGCACCTTGGGATATTTATCACATGGTTCCACCTTAATACGCAGTTCCACATGTCTACCGTTACAGTTAATACACCATATGTGTCCACCATTACAATTAATACACCTTGTGTGTCCACCATTACAGTTAATACACCTTGTGTGTCCACTGTTACAGTTAGTACACCATGTGTGTCCACTGTAACAGTTAATACACCATATCTGTCTACCATTACAGTTAATATACCATATGTGTCTACCATTACAGTTAATACAACGTATGTGTCCACTGTTACAGTTAATACACCACATGTGTCCACCCTTACAGTTATAATACACCACATGTGTCCACCTTTATAGTTAATACACCATGTGTGTCCACTGTTACAGTTAAAACACCACATGTGTCTACCATTTCAGTTAATACACAATGTGTGTCAACTGTTGCAGTTAATACACCATGTGTGCCCATCATTACAATTAATAGACAATATGTGTCCACCATTACAGGTAATACACCATGTGTGTCCACCATTACAATTAATACACCATGTGTGTCCACCATTACAGTTAATACATCATGTGTTCTACCATTACAGTTAATACACCATGTGTGTCCATTGTTACAGTTAATACACCACTTGTGTCTACCATTACAGTTAATTCACCATGTGTGTCTACCGTTACAGTTAATACAACATGTCTGTCCACCGTTATTTTTGATACACCATGTCTGTCCACAATTACAGTAAATACACCATGTCTGTCCCCTGTTACAGTTAATTTACCATGTGCGTTGACCGTTATAGTTAATACACCCACTTGTGTCCACCATTACAGTAAGTACACCATGTGTGTCCATCATTACAGTTAATACACCATGTGTGTCTATCGTTACAGTTAATACACCATGTGTGTCCATCGTCACAGTTAATACACCAGGTGTGTCCACTGTTACAGTTAATACACCACATTTGTCCACCATTACAGTTAATACACCACATGTGTCCACTGTTACAGTTTCTACACTGTGTGTGTCCACCGTTACAGTTAATACACCACATGTGTCCACCATTACAGTTAATACACCACATGTGTCCACCATACAGTTAATACACCACATGTGTCCACTGTTACAGTTTCTACACTGTGTGTGTCCACCGTTACAGTTAATACACCATGTGTGTCAACTGTTACAGTTTCTACACTGTGTGTGTCCACTGTTACAGTTGATACACCACAGGTGTCTATTGTTATAGTTAATACACTGTGTGTGACCACCGTTACAGTTAATATATCACATGTGTATTGTTATAGTTGATACACCATATGTGTCTATGGTTAGGGTTGATACACAACATGTGTCCACCGTTACAGTTAATACACTTTGTGTGTCCACCGTTCCAGTTAATATATACATTATGTGTGTCAATCATTACAGTTAATTCAATGACAAATTCCTATGCAATATTCATTACAAAACACTTTGGTTATTGCACTTGGAATTTCTGTAGATAATAATGACCATTGTGTACTGGTGTGTACTTGACTGCTGTGGTAGAGATTTTACAGAAAAGTATGACCTTTATGTCCTGGTATAGGATGTAGTGGTTGCATGATTAATTTCACATAATCCTGGCTGCAAGAGAAACAGTTTCTGGTAAAAAATCTTGACCTTCCACTGTATATACAAGAAATTATAAATCACATCCTTTGAAATACATACCCCCCACCTCATGGGGAATTTGTTTACAAACATGACCAGAAACTCATTAGAAATAAAAACAATATTTTGAATAAGTCTATTATTTCTCTAATAAACTTAATTGAAAATTATCCTGCCATTCCATGGATTTCCTGACTAGCATGGCTTGTGCAATCTATAAAAGGTGATCCATAGTTTGTGATGGATTGTAATAAAACATTATTTTGTACCAAGGGGAGAGGTAAAACTAAAGTGCATACTGTACTTCCAAGGGATCTGTTATCTGATGAAAAGTTGTTAAATGGTTGTTGTAACATTTCTAAACAAGCATTATTTCTTTGTAAATAGCAGCGAGACTTAGTGATCTAAGGTGGTCTTAAGACTAAGTGGTCTAAGGTGGTCTTGAAACTTAGTGACCTAAGGTGGTCTCAAGACCTAGTGGTCTAAGGTGGTCTCCAGACTTAGTGGTCCAAGGTGGTCTCCAGACTTAGTGGTCCAAGTTGGTCTCGAGACTTAGTGGTCCAAGGTGGTCTCGAGACTTAGTGGTCCAAGGTAGTCTCGAGACTAAGTGGTTCAAGGTGGTCTCGAAACTTGGTGGTTCAAGGTGGTCTCCAGACTTAGTGGTCCAAGGTGGTCTCGAGACTTAGTGGTCCAAGGTGGTCTCAAGACTTAGTGGTCCAAGGTGGTCTCCAGACTTAGTGATCTAAGTTGGTCTCCAGACTTAGTGGTCCAAGGTGGTCTCAAGACTCAGTTGTCTAAGGTGGTCTCGAGACTAAGTGGTCCCAGGTGGTCAAGAGACTTAGTGGTCTAAGGTGGTCTTAAGACTAAGTGGTCCCAGGTGGTCTCGATACTTAGTGGTCTAAGGTGGTCTGTCCAAGGTGGTGTTGAGACTTAGTGGTCCAAGGTGGTCTCGAGACTTAGTGGTCCAAGGTGGTCTCGAGACTTAATGGTTTAAGGTGGTCTCAATACTTAGTGGGTTTAAGGTGGTCTCGATACTTAGTGATCCAAGGTGGTCTCGAGACTTAGTGGTCCAAGGTGGTCTCAAGACTTAGTGGTCCAAGGTGGTCTCGATACATAGTGGTCCAAGGTGGTTTCGAGACTTAGTGGTCCAAGGTGGTCTCAAGACTAAGTGGTCCAATATGGTCTCGAGACTTAATGGTCCAAGGTGGTCCAAAACTTAGTGGTGTAAGGTGGTCTCGAGACTAAGTGGTCCAAGGTGGTATCGAGACTTAATGGTCCAAGGTGGTCTCGATACATAGTGGTCCAAGGTGGTTTTGAGACTTAGTGGTCCAAGGTGGTCTCAAGACTAAGTGGTCCAATATAGTCTCGAGACTTAATGGTCCAAGGTGGTCCGAAACTTAGTAGTCTAAGGTGGTCTCGAGACTTAGTGGTCTAAGGTGGTCTCGAGACTAAGTGGTCTAAGGTGGTCAAGAGACTAAGTGGTCTAAGGTGGTCAAGAGACTTAGTTGTCTAAGGTGGTCTCGAGACTAAGTGGTCTAAGGTGGTCTGGAGACTAAGTGTTCTAAGGTGGTCTCGAGACTTAGTGGTCTAAGGTGGTCTTGAGACTTAGTGGTCTAAGGTGGTCTGGAGACTAAGTGGTCAAAGGTGGTCTGGAGACTAAGTGGTCTAAGGTGGTCTCGAGACTTAGTGGTCTAAGGTGGTTTGGAGACTAAGTGGTCTAAGGTGGTCTCGAGACTTAGTTGTCTAAGGTGGTCTCAAGACTTAGTGGTCTAAGGTGGTCTAGCTAGGATCATATTGTACCTCTCCCAGTTTAGGGCTAGAGGCCATCTCTTTCCAAGCACTTCAGAAGTTTTGCTGATATATATGCTATGCCAATTTTTGCTGTACTCATCTGCAGCAAAAAATCACAACCACTATGAACCATTTTTATCAGCTGCCACTGCTCATAGAGGGGAGCAGGGGGATATAGAAATGGACTGCATCCACAACATATCTCCTTCAAACTGTTGTGATTGGAATTTTAAATAACTTGGCAGAAATGTTCACTAGGACAATACGATTTGTCATGCGACTGACTTGGGTCTATTCGTCGAAGGTTAAGGTCATAGCTCAAGGTCAAATGTTTGAAAATCCAATGTATACAATGTGTGTTGTTCTGTAGGGACCGTATCTTCTTTAGTTGCAATGAGATTTTTAAATAACTTGGCACAAATGTTCACTAAAACAAGATAATGTGTCATGCAACTGACTTGGGTATGTTTGTCAAAGGTCAAGGTCACAGCTCCATTTGTCCGCTGCTGTCCGGACCTTATCTTCTTCAGTTGTGATTGGAATTTTAAATAAGTTGGCACAAATGTTCACTAGGATAAGACAATGTGTTGGACTGTTCGTCAAAGGTCAAGGTCCTAGCTCAAGGTCAGATGTTTGAGAATCCAAAGTATACACTGTGTATCGTCCTATCTGGATCGTATCTTCTTTAGTTGTAATTGCATTTTTAAATAACTTGGCCAAATGTTCACTGTGACAAGATGATGTGTCATATGACTGACTTGGGTCTGTTCATTAAAGGTCAAGGTAACAGCTCCGTCCGTCTGTCCCCTGCTGTCCAGACCTTATCTTCTTTAGTTGTTATTGGATTTTTAAAAACCAGGCACAAATGTTAAATTAGGACAAGATGATGTGTCATGCGAATGACTTGGTTCTGTTCTTCAAAGGTCATGTCACAGCTCTGTTCGTCCTTCCACTGCTGTTCGAACCTCATCTTCTTTAGTTGTGATTGGATTTTTAATTAAATTGGCACAAATGCTAACCAGCCCAAGATGATGTGTCATGTGAATGAGTTGGGTCTGTTCATCAAAGATATTTTTTGTTATTTTTTTGGGTTATAACTTACATATTTATGGTTCGATTTAGAATATATCAAACCAGTGCTCGCTGGGATAAGACAATGTGTCGTATATCAGTCGGCTACATATTTCAGTTTGCGGTATTTACATGTGATTTCTGTGCTCGGCGACTTTTTTATTTTGCATAATTTAAATTCACTTCTCTGGAAATGCTTCTAAGGGTTTACGAGGTGGCGGGGGATATGACTACATAAGTGGCAACCTCTTGTGAAAATATTTCTAAACCAAATTACATAGGCCTATTTTTTAAGCGTAAGAATCGTGTTATCTTGGGAAAAAAGGGGCATAACTGTGTAGTGAGATGTAAAGCAAAGACATTCAAGAGGTTTTCTGCCAATTGATCAGTTGTTTTGTGTACCATATCATAAATAAAAACATTCTTATACAGGCAGAGGCTGGCAAAAGTACTTGTCTGCTAGTCCTTACGAATGTTTTTTGTCTGCGAACGAGTGATTTTTACCAGTAACTAGTCCGTCAGATGAGTCAGTTTTTTGGGCGAGATTGAAAAATAAACAATCTGAAAAATGAAAAATTAATGATCCAAGTCGCTACGGTATTAATTTATTCTTTCTTTATTTCATTGCTGTAAATATCATTTGTAAATTTGACATTTTAACGTTCGTCACCAATAACTTTATCATGCAATTTCTTGTCGAGTCTCCAAGAACACTTTTTATTACAAAGCGTTCTGCATAATTTTTTATAAGGGAACGGTTTAAAAATCTGACTGTTTCAGTCTTTGGAATATTTCCTGGTTTTCAGAATATTTCCCGGTCTTTTTGCGTTTTACATGTTATGGAGGCTTGAATGCTTGAATTAACTTTTTAATGTTTACCCCAAGCTGTTTGTATTCGGAACAAAAGCGACATATAAACATCAACAAAATTAATGTTTATTGCATGATCATAACGTTTAAAGCTAGTGGTGTACTTACTGTAAATGAAGTAATAAAGTTGTTTCAAGTAAGATATGGTTATCACAATGTGCTTCAAAACAGACAACATTTTAGTATAATTTTTTTGGACAAGTGCAAATTCATTAAATCATTGGAATAAAATTTCTTAATTCATCCAATTAGAGCTCAGTTTTCTGAAAGAGAAAAACATTCCAGTATTATTTTCCCTAATTTGCATTCCTGAACTTTATAGACCTTTATTATTGATTATATGATGGAAGCTCCTTGATTGCTATAGTCCCAGTGCAGTCGTTAAGTTCCAGCACTAACTTTGCAGACAGTGATTGATTGGTTAAAAAATGATATTATTGGAGCGCATTGATCGAATGACAACAATAAAACAGAGTATAATGAATTATTGCCGAACATCTGTAATAATGTCTGTTATACAGAGTAATATAATACTATCGACCAATCACAGCATATATCGGTTACTTGGTTAAAGACTGTTAACCCTGTCCTAAATATTTCAAAATTGTGCCTGTGATAATTTCCCACTTTTTAGTACCATGCAATATCCATTTTTTAAGAGGAAAAATGGATTTACTTGTTCAGTTGATTGGAAAGTTGTAATTTAAATTACACTTGTTGAAATGTCTATTGACCGTGTGCACTCTGTCACCCTTAGTTTTCGTTTGATCCTTATCAAAATACACAGTAGTTAAATAATAATAATATCTCAAACAAGTTGTTGAACTGGCCAAATCAGAAAATTATTGTCAATAATGACCCTTGATTTGTCAAAAATTGCACAATTTATCTGTGTGCACTCTAGCACCAGCATTTTTCACTTGATTCTCACAAAACTTACACAATTGTTATTTAACCATAATATCCCGGACAAGTTCTTGAACTGACCAAATTGGCTTATTAAGTTAAAATAAAATGTCCAATATGTTTGGTATGTAAGAAAAAGGATCATTCATGATATTTTCGGTTTGGACAGAAAAGTCCGTCCCTCGGGATAAATGTTTTCCCTGGGAACTTGGCAGAGCGGTGTTTCCGCCAAAGCAATTATCTATTGGGACGGAATTTTCTATTCGAACCTAAACCCATGTAAGATTGTTATATTCTATACTGAAGATATTATATTCATCTCCCTTGTGAGATATCTGTGTTTCAACAGAACATAAAATACAAGATACTACTATAGAGGTGTCTGCCACTATAGAGGTGTCTGCCGTAGTTATTGGCTAGTCTCCGCGGATGTTGGCTAATGTTTCCTAGGTCAGTAGCTTCATTATGTCTAGTGCACGTCTCCAAAATGTGATTTCTATGTTGGCTTTCTGGTGACAAGATTACAAAATACTGAGTGTTGAGTATTTCATCATTGAGAGAAATTGATAGATACTTACTAAAGAAGAACTGTGATTCTATACAGATAAAATGTATAGTTTAGTTTATACTTATTTATTTTAGCTCGATTGTGAAGAAAGCTCGAAGTGTATAATTATGAACTACTCTAGGGGTCACTTCCTGGGTGGAACCAGTACTGAGTGTTGTTATTTGAAAGGCATCGTGTTGCCTGTGGGATTGAACTCCCAACCTCTGACATTAGCGGCCATAACTATCTACTACATTACCACCCCCACTTATTCATATTAAAATGTATATGTATTGAGAATTTTCTTCCATCATTGAAACTGTTTACCTTGTGTGTATTAAAAATGGGTTTTAACCCAATTAAAAACAGTCAACATTCATTTGTATGTAGCTGATCCAGAATGACCTTAGGATCAGTAGAACCACCAAGCAGCTGGCAAAAATTCTCACTTTAGTAACATACACAGGAGCTCAGTGGTGGGCTATTTTAGTTTTGGTACTCTACTGTCCCATAATATACCTTGTGGTGCTCTACCGTCCAATGATGTACCTTGTGGTGCTCAACCATCCCATAATGTACCTTGTGGTGCTCTACCGTCCCATAATGTACCTTGTGGTGCTCTACCATCCCATAATGTACTTTGTGGTGCTCTACCGTCCCATAATGTACCTTGTGGTGCTCTATCCTCCTATAATGTACTTTGTGGTGCTCTACCATCCCATAATGTACCTTGTGGTGCACTACCCTCCCAAAATGTACCTTGTGGTACTCTACCTCCCCATAATGCATGTTGTGTAACTCTCCCGTCCCATAATGTACGTTGTGGTACTCAGCCATCCCATAATGTACATTGTGGTGTTCTACCATCCCATAATGTACCTTGTGGTGCTCTACCGCCCCATAATGTATGTTGTGGTGCTCTACCGCCCCATAATGTACCTTGTGGTGCTCTACCATCCCATAATGTTCCTTGTGGTGCTCTACCATCCCATAATGTACGTTGTGGTGCTCTACCGTCCCATAATGTACCTTGTGGTGCTCTACCGTCCCATAGTGTACCTTGTGGTGCTCTGCCGTCCCATAATGTACATTGTGGTGCTCTGCCCTCCCATAATGTACGTTTTGGTGCTCTACCATCCCATAATGTACATTGTGGTGCTCTACCCTCACATAATGTACCTTGTGGTGCTCTACCATCCCATAATGTACCTTATGGTGCTCTACCGTCCCATAATGTACATTGTGGTGCTCAACCCTCCCATAATGTATGTTGTGGTGCTCTACCATCCCATAATATACGTTGTGGTACTCTACCCTCCTGTAATGTATCTTGTGGTACTCTACCCTCCCCTCCCATAATGTACCTTGTGGTGCTCTACCGTCCCATAATGTACGTTGTGGTTCTCTGCCGTCCCATAATGTACCTTGTGTTGCTCTACCGCCCCATAATGTTAGTTATGGTTCTCTACCGTCCCATAATTATGTTGTGGTGCTCTACCATCCCATAATGTACGTTGTGGTGCTCTACCTTCCCATAGTTATGTTGTGGTGCTACACCATCCCACAATGTACGTTGTGGTACTTTCCTGTCCCATAATGTACGTTGTGGTACTTTACTGTCCCATAATGTACCTTGTGGTACTTTACCTTCCCATAATGTATGTTGTGGTGCTCTACTCTCCCATATTGTACTTTGTGGTGCTCTACCCTACTATAATGTACGTTGTAGTACTCTACCATCCCATAATGTACCTTGTGGTGCTCTACCATCCCATAATGTACGTTGTGGTGCTCTTCTGTCCCATAATGTACCTTGTGGTGCTCTACCATCCCTTAATGTACCTTGTGGTGCTCTACCCTCCCATAATGTACTTTGTGGTGCTCTACCCTCCCATAATGTACTTTGTGGTGCTCTACCTTCCCATAATGTACGTTGTGGTGCTCTACCCTCCCATAATGAGCCTTGTGGTGTTCTACCCTCCCATAATGTACATTGTGGTACTTTACAGTCCCATAATATACTTTGTGGTGCTCTACCCTCCCATAATGTATGTTGTGGTGCTCTAACGTCCCATAATGTACCTTGTGGTGCTCTACCGTCCTATAATGTACGTTGTGTTACTCTACCCTCCCATTATGTACGTTGTGGTGCTCTACCGTCCCATAATGTATGTTGTGGTGCTTTACCATCTCATAATGTACATTGTGGCGTTCTTCCGTCCCATAATGTATGTTGTGTTACTCTACCCTCCCATAATGTACGTTGTGTTACTCTACCCTCCCATAATGTATGTTGTGGTGCTGTACCGCCCCATAATGTATGTTGTGGTCCTCAACTGCCCCATAATGTATGTTATGGTGCCCTGCCGTCCCATAATGTACATTGTGGTGCTCTACCATCCCATTATGTACGTTGTGTTACTCTACCGCCCCATAATGTATGTTGTGGTGCTCTACCGTCCCATAATGTACGTTGTGTTAGTCTACCGACCAATAATGTATGTTGTGGTACTCTACCATCCCATAGTGTATGTTGTGGTACTCTACCATCCCATAATGTACCTTTTGGTACTTTACCATCCCATAGTGTAGGTTGTGGTACTACACCATCCCATAATGTATGTTGTGGTACTCTACCATCCCATAGTGTATGTTGTGGTACTACACCATCCCATAATGTATGTTGTGGTACTCTACCATCCCATAGTCTACGTTGTGGTACTCTACCATCCCATAATGTACCTTGTGGTTCTCTAGTTACTAGACTGAAGTTGGTATAATAAAGTAAGGAGGTGAGGTAGCAATCATTTATATACAGAAATGTTATGCAATTATAAGATAATTAAAATATTGGAATAAACTGTCTCATTTTAAAAATGATTTGCTTACTATCTTTTTAAGCTGGCAATTAATTCATTAATCTTCCATGGAATAGAATGATTCATATTTAGAGAAACATTGACCTGTCATTGCAGTTTTGCATGCAAATCATTATGTTTTAAATTGTCTCATCCATAAAACTGCCATAATGTTGCCTTACAGTTAGATATCTACTTAATATCATATTCGTTATAATTACTATTGATTTTAATTAAATGTTAGGAAAACACCAGGCTTGTCTTATTTTGCTATCACTTTGTTGCCTGGTATCAGTAAAATGTTCTTTGATGTCGGCATGACATAATATAGTACCTGTATGATGGCGGCATGACATAATATAGTACCTGTATGATGGCGGCATGACATAATATAGTACCTGTATGATGGCAGCATGACATAATATAGTATCTGTATGATGGCGGCATGGCATAATATAGAACTTGTGCATATTTCTATGTCCCTGTCATTGGAAGAATGGTGAGAGACATAAGCATTACCACTTTCTATTCTTGCATGCATCCATCCATGTTTCTGTCCATGTGTCCGTTCCAATGAATAACTGAAAGGGTCTATACATTTAATCAATATTTGATGTGTAGCTGTATATATAAAATACAGGTCATGTCAATACCAGCATCTGTCAAATTTTTCAAAAGTTATGGCCTTTTTTCAAAGTATCTGAGAAGTAGTATGGAAGTAGAACAACTCCAAAAGTATCTGAGTAGAAATAAGAAAAATATCTGAATAGAAATATCTGAGTAAAACAACTCAGAAACAATAAATAACTGAGTAGCAGTATCTGAATAGAACAACTAAGAAAGCACCTGAGTAGAAGCATCTAAGAAAGTATCTGAGTAGATGTAAGAAAGTATCTGAGTAGAAGCATCTAAGAAAGTATCTGAGTAGAAGCATCTGAGAAGATGTAAGAAAGTATCTGAGTAGAAATATCTGAGAAGATGTAAGAAAGTAAATGAGTAGATGTAAGGAAGTATATGAGTAGACGTTTCTGAGAAAGTATTTGAGAAGAAGAATCTAAGAAAGTTTCTGAGTAGATGTAAGGAAGTATCTGAGTAGAAGTATCTGAGTAGATGTAAGAAAGTATCTGAGTAGAAGCATCTAAGAAAGTATCTGAGTAGAAGTATTGGAGTAGATCTAATAAAGTATTTCAGTAGAAGCATCTGAGTAGATGTAAGAAAGTATCTGAGTAGAAGCATCTAAGAAATTATCTGAGTAGATGTGAGAAAGTATCTGAGTAGAAGTATCTGAGTTGATGTAAGAGAGTATCTGAGTAATCTGAGTAGAAGTATCTAAGATAGTATCTCAGTAGAAGTATCTGAGTAGAAGTAGATGTAAGAAAGTATCTGAGTAGAAGCATCTTAGTAGATGTAAGAAACTATTTGAGTAGATGTAAGAAAGTATCTGAGTAGAAGCATCTAAGAAAGTATCTGAGTAGAAGTAGATGTAAGAAAGTATCTGAGTAGAAATATCTGAGAAGATGTAAGAAAGTAAATGAGTAGATGTAAGGAAGTATATGAGTAGAAGTTTCTGAGAAAGTATTTGAGAAGAAGTATCTAAGAAAGTTTCTGAGTAGATGTAAGGAAGTATCTGAGTAGAAGTATCTGAGTAGATGTAAGAAAGTATCTGAGTAGAAGCATCTAAGAAAGTATCTGAGTAGAAGTATTGGAGAAGATGTAATAAAGTATTTCAGTAGAAGCATCTGAGTAGATGTAAGAAAGTATCTGAGTAGAAGCATCTAAGAAAGTATCTGAGTAGATGTGAGAAAGTATCTGAGTAGAAGTATCTGAGTAGATGTAAGAGAGTATCTGAGTAATCTGAGTAGAAGTATCTAAGAAAGTATCTCAGTAGAAGTATCTGAGTAGAAGTAGATGTAAGAAAGTATCTGAGAAGAAGCATCTGAGTAGATGTAAGAAAGTATCTGAGTAGATGTAAGAAAGTATCTGAGTAGAAGCATCTGAGTAGATGTAAGAAAGTATCTGAGTAAATGTAAGAAAATATCTGAGTCAAAGCATCTGAGTAGATGTAAGAAAGTATCTGAGTAGATGTAAGAAAGTATCTGAGTAGAAGCATCTAAGAAAGTATCTGACAAAAAGTATCTGGGTAGATGTAAGTAAGTATCTGAGTAGATGTAAGAAAGTATCTGAGTAAATGTAAGAAAGACATTCTGAGTAGATGTAAGAAAGTATCTGAGTACGTGTAAGAAACTATCTGAGTAGAAGCATCTAAGAAAGTATCTGAGAAAAAGTATCTGAGTAGATGTAAGTAAGTATCTGAGTAGATGTAAGAAAGACATTCTGAGTAGATGTAAGAAAGTATCTGAGTAGATGTAAGAAAGACATTCTGAGTAGATGTAAGAAAGTATCTGAGTAGATGTAAGAAAGTATCTGAGTAGAAGCATCTGAGTAGATGTAATAGGTATCTGAGTAAAAGTAAGAAAAAATCTGAGAAGAACAACTCAGAAACAGAAAATATCTAGGTAGCAGTATCTGAATAAAACAACTAAGAAAGTATCTGAGTAGAAGTATCTGAGTAGAAGTATCTGAGTAGATGTAAGAAACTATCTGAGTAGATGTAAGAAAGTATCTGTAAGAAACATCTAAAAAGTATCTGAGTAGATGTAAGAAAGTATTTTGAGTAGAAGTATCTGAGTAGATATAAGGAAGTATATGAGTAGAAGCATCTGAGTAGATGTAAGAAAGTGTCTGAGTAAATGTAGGAAAGTATATGAGTAAAAGTATCTGAGTAGATGTTAGAAAGTATAAGAGTAGAAGTATATGAGTAGATGTAAGGAAGTATACGAGTAGAAGCATCTGAGTAGAAACGTTGTTGTTTAACAAGTAATTTCAGGTAAACTTTGTCTTATACTGTCCTTTAATTGAGCTAGGCCAAAACCTATGACCCCAGCGGAGAGAGGTAAATGTGTTAGCCCAGTCATGGCAGACCCATGTGTGAAAGGATTTTGTTTCAATATATACTTGTGAAACAATTAATTTGAAGCAGTTCTTATTACCATAATTTTATTTCCTCTGAGAAATTTTGTTTTATTTACAAGGGATTGTTATGTTATAATGTTAACAACTATTTAGGGGGTGCCGGTGCCATGAAAACAAAGACCCCTTGTAAAGCCAATATAATTTTATGCGGATTGCATTATTTCCGTCACTATGTGCACTTGACGACAAAGAAGTAATTTGTTTGTTTGCCGCACCACTGAAAATGCTTTAAGTGGATCGGTTGTTGTTAGATGGAATGTTTCTTGGGAAATCAATGCTCTCGAATTGAACAAAAAAATATGCATTGGGGAATTTGCTCAGCAGACGTAAAATGTTTCAACAAAACAATGCCCTCTGCAGTTTCTGTCAGAAAATGACTGCATTGCAGGGCATGTGCTCTAAGTACCTAGCTGTTTGAGAGTTAAATATACGGCAATGTATTCAGGGGTATTTGCAAAGGAGCATGTTTTTTCTCGCCTTTTTATGAGCTGTTTATGTTTTCATGCAAGTTGAGGTTTTGATGTCAGTGAATGTTAGACTCAATAATAATAAGTTTTCATTAAGATGAGGTGCTGACATGTAGCTGATATTGTGTTTACATGAACACAAGCTAGGGAATAATCTTTTGATTTCACTTAGGTCAAGGTTATTCTTCTAAAGATAGAAAAAAATGTTTCTGCCTTTTGATTTTTATGAAGTTTTCAGTTTTTAGCTTGATTATTCGGAGAATAAGTAAGAGCTTTGCTACTCACCCTGGCATTGCCGTCACATCTTGGTTAAAGATTTGCATGAACGTTATTATCTCGGTTATTATTGCATGTATTGAACTGAAACTTCACAAAAGACTTGCCAGTCATCAAACCTACTACAATAACTATGTAAGACAAGTCCTGCTTGAATATAATGCAAATTATTGTCTTTGTATTACTTTCTGGTTAAAGTTTTGATTAAGTAGATTCTGAGTAGATGTAAGAAAGTATCTGAGTACGTGTAAGAAACTATCTGAGTAGAAGCATCTAAGAAAGTATCTGAGAAAAAGTATCTGAGTAGATGTAAGTAAGTATCTGAGTAGATGTAAGAAAGACATTCTGAGTAGATGTAAGAAAGTATCTGAGTAGATGTAAGAAAGACATTCTGAGTAGATGTAAGAAAGTATCTGAGTAGATGTAAGAAAGTATCTGAGTAGAAGCATCTGAGTAGATGTAATAGGTATCTGAGTAAAAGTAAGAAAAAATCTGAGAAGAACAACTCAGAAACAGAAAATATCTAGGTAGCAGTATCTGAATAAAACAACTAAGAAAGTATCTGAGTAGAAGTATCTGAGTAGAAGTATCTGAGTAGATGTAAGAAACTATCTGAGTAGATGTAAGAAAGTATCTGTAAGAAACATCTAAAAAGTATCTGAGTAGATGTAAGAAAGTATTTTGAGTAGAAGTATCTGAGTAGATATAAGGAAGTATATGAGTAGAAGCATCTGAGTAGATGTAAGAAAGTGTCTGAGTAAATGTAGGAAAGTATATGAGTAAAAGTATCTGAGTAGATGTTAGAAAGTATAAGAGTAGAAGTATATGAGTAGATGTAAGGAAGTATACGAGTAGAAGCATCTGAGTAGAAACGTTGTTGTTTAACAAGTAATTTCAGGTAAACTTTGTCTTATACTGTCCTTTAATTGAGCTAGGCCAAAACCTATGACCCCAGCGGAGAGAGGTAAATGTGTTAGCCCAGTCATGGCAGACCCATGTGTGAAAGGATTTTGTTTCAATATATACTTGTGAAACAATTAATTTGAAGCAGTTCTTATTACCATAATTTTATTTCCTCTGAGAAATTTTGTTTTATTTACAAGGGATTGTTATGTTATAATGTTAACAACTATTTAGGGGGTGCCGGTGCCATGAAAACAAAGACCCCTTGTAAAGCCAATATAATTTTATGCGGATTGCATTATTTCCGTCACTATGTGCACTTGACGACAAAGAAGTAATTTGTTTGTTTGCCGCACCACTGAAAATGCTTTAAGTGGATCGGTTGTTGTTAGATGGAATGTTTCTTGGGAAATCAATGCTCTCGAATTGAACAAAAAAATATGCATTGGGGAATTTGCTCAGCAGACGTAAAATGTTTCAACAAAACAATGCCCTCTGCAGTTTCTGTCAGAAAATGACTGCATTGCAGGGCATGTGCTCTAAGTACCTAGCTGTTTGAGAGTTAAATATACGGCAATGTATTCAGGGGTATTTGCAAAGGAGCATGTTTTTTCTCGCCTTTTTATGAGCTGTTTATGTTTTCATGCAAGTTGAGGTTTTGATGTCAGTGAATGTTAGACTCAATAATAATAAGTTTTCATTAAGATGAGGTGCTGACATGTAGCTGATATTGTGTTTACATGAACACAAGCTAGGGAATAATCTTTTGATTTCACTTAGGTCAAGGTTATTCTTCTAAAGATAGAAAAAAATGTTTCTGCCTTTTGATTTTTATGAAGTTTTCAGTTTTTAGCTTGATTATTCGGAGAATAAGTAAGAGCTTTGCTACTCACCCTGGCATTGCCGTCACATCTTGGTTAAAGATTTGCATGAACGTTATTATCTCGGTTATTATTGCATGTATTGAACTGAAACTTCACAAAAGACTTGCCAGTCATCAAACCTACTACAATAACTATGTAAGACAAGTCCTGCTTGAATATAATGCAAATTATTGTCTTTGTATTACTTTCTGGTTAAAGTTTTGATTAAGTAGATTCTGAGTAGATGTAAGAAAGTATCTGAGTACGTGTAAGAAACTATCTGAGTAGAAGCATCTAAGAAAGTATCTGAGAAAAAGTATCTGAGTAGATGTAAGTAAGTATCTGAGTAGATGTAAGAAAGACATTCTGAGTAGATGTAAGAAAGTATCTGAGTAGATGTAAGAAAGACATTCTGAGTAGATGTAAGAAAGTATCTGAGTAGATGTAAGAAAGTATCTGAGTAGAAGCATCTGAGTAGATGTAATAGGTATCTGAGTAAAAGTAAGAAAAAATCTGAGAAGAACAACTCAGAAACAGAAAATATCTAGGTAGCAGTATCTGAATAAAACAACTAAGAAAGTATCTGAGTAGAAGTATCTGAGTAGAAGTATCTGAGTAGATGTAAGAAACTATCTGAGTAGATGTAAGAAAGTATCTGTAAGAAACATCTAAAAAGTATCTGAGTAGATGTAAGAAAGTATTTTGAGTAGAAGTATCTGAGTAGATATAAGGAAGTATATGAGTAGAAGCATCTGAGTAGATGTAAGAAAGTGTCTGAGTAAATGTAGGAAAGTATATGAGTAAAAGTATCTGAGTAGATGTTAGAAAGTATAAGAGTAGAAGTATATGAGTAGATGTAAGGAAGTATACGAGTAGAAGCATCTGAGTAGAAACGTTGTTGTTTAACAAGTAATTTCAGGTAAACTTTGTCTTATACTGTCCTTTAATTGAGCTAGGCCAAAACCTATGACCCCAGCGGAGAGAGGTAAATGTGTTAGCCCAGTCATGGCAGACCCATGTGTGAAAGGATTTTGTTTCAATATATACTTGTGAAACAATTAATTTAGGGGGTGCCGGTGCCATGAAAACAAAGACCCCTTGTAAAGCCAATATAATTTTATGCGGATTGCATTATTTCCGTCACTATGTGCACTTGACGACAAAGAAGTAATTTGTTTGTTTGCCGCACCACTGAAAATGCTTTAAGTGGATCGGTTGTTGTTAGATGGAATGTTTCTTGGGAAATCAATGCTCTCGAATTGAACAAAAAAATATGCATTGGGGAATTTGCTCAGCAGACGTAAAATGTTTCAACAAAACAATGCCCTCTGCAGTTTCTGTCAGAAAATGACTGCATTGCAGGGCATGTGCTCTAAGTACCTAGCTGTTTGAGAGTTAAATATACGGCAATGTATTCAGGGGTATTTGCAAAGGAGCATGTTTTTTCTCGCCTTTTTATGAGCTGTTTATGTTTTCATGCAAGTTGAGGTTTTGATGTCAGTGAATGTTAGACTCAATAATAATAAGTTTTCATTAAGATGAGGTGCTGACATGTAGCTGATATTGTGTTTACATGAACACAAGCTAGGGAATAATCTTTTGATTTCACTTAGGTCAAGGTTATTCTTCTAAAGATAGAAAAAAATGTTTCTGCCTTTTGATTTTTATGAAGTTTTCAGTTTTTAGCTTGATTATTCGGAGAATAAGTAAGAGCTTTGCTACTCACCCTGGCATTGCCATCACATCTTGGTTAAAGATTTGCATGAACGTTATTATCTCGGTTATTATTGCATGTATTGAACTGAAACTTCACAAAAGACTTGCCAGTCATCAAACCTACTACAATAACTATGTAAGACAAGTCCTGCTTGAATATAATGCAAATTATTGTCTTTGTATTACTTTCTGGTTAAAGTTTTGATTAAGTACCACCAAGTCCATATCGCACTAACTACTCAATGGACTTGATTAAAACTTCACACAAGACAATGTTTTGCAGTGATAAGGACTACTTAATTGAGATAGCTCTTGTTTACTTGGATTGGTCTAATTTTGTGACAAATGATTCGAGTAGTCTTATGGTGTCTCTACTCTTGTTTGCTTCCCTGTTATACACTGTTAAAGATAAATTCTCCTCCAAAAACTTTTTAAGTTTCTTTTACGGTATTGTGGAATATTTTCTTTACATGAAAACCAAGCTTGATTTTTTTTTCATATCAGTCAGGTTAAGGTAACTGCTTCTAAAAATAGGAAAAATGGTTTCTGTGTAATAGTTTTTGTTTCTTTTAAGATATGTGGAAAAAATTTTGCAGATCTGTTGATTGATTAATTAAAAATATTCATTTTACTTAACACCATCAGTATAGAAAGTTTGTTGACGAGGTTGCCTCTTGTATTTGGTTTGTCCTGTCGCAAAGTTATTTCTTTGTTATGTAAGAAAGAACGCTCTAAGCTTTGTGCACTTGTTTGCTTGAGCTATTTGGTACATAAACTGCACTCGCGTTTCATCTAAGAGTTGTTTGGTAAAGTATTGTCATTTATTGTCCCAGATGAAAACAGTTTCGCTTAGCTGTGCAGACTTCATTCCGTTATGTAAGAGAGGAGTGAAGTAAATGAATATTTCAATTTTGATCTGCTGAAACCATGGTTTTACTTGAAAATGATTGGATAAAGTGTAATGCCCAGATGAGTAAATATGTTGAAGAAATAGTATTAATTCTGTTAATTTATCACCATCATGATAAAACAGTTTTTATTATTGACCTTGACCTACTTAATGGAATTTATACTTGTGTTTTTTATTTAAATTATTTTTTATATTTGTTATGTATTTAAGTTCTTTGAAAACACTCACAGTAAAAGAGAAATTATACAAAGATTCTAATCAAACTTTCTATACATCATCACCATCATCAGAACAGAGCATATTGTCAGGATTTTCTGACAAGATTTTTATTTAAGGAGTTATGTCCTCTTAATCTGACTTAAAAATATTTCATATACATGTGTACCTTGTCGCCTCACTCCTCCTTCAGTTTTCATCTGATTCTAATCAAACTTACTATACATCATAACCATCACCTGAACAAGTGTGTATCGCCAGGATTTATCATCCAGATTATAATTTAAAGAGTTATTCCCCCCATTTTATGCCCCTCAAAAAATTTTTGTGGTGGCATATAGTACCTCAAAGATCAAGGTCACAATTTGAGTTTGACAGTACCTTGAGTCTGTGTGAGATTTCTTGTCCGGCCTGCAATTTTGTTATGCATAGATGGAATTTTATAAATACTTGTTATAAATTATCAACATAACATGATGACGTGTTGTACTTAATACCCAAACTCCCACTTCAAAGGTCAAGGTCACAATTTAACTTTGTTTGACAACACTTTCAGTCATTTTGACATTTCTTGTCCGGTCTGTCATCTGTGGATAAATTTTAGAAACTCTTGGCTCAGCTGATCAACATGACATAATTAAGTGTCGCATGTAAGACCCAGAACCTTTCCTAAAAGGTCAAGGTCACACTTTCAATTTGTTTGATATTGTGTGTCTGGTCTGTGACTTTGCCTTTAACTTGGCTCAATTTATCAAGATGACATGACGACGTGTCATAAGTAAGACCTAGGCCCACACCTCAAAGGTCAAGGTCACACTTTTAGTATTTATGACAACATTTTGAATCTGTTTGAGATTTCAAGTTCGTCCTTTAACTTTATCATACATGGATGGATTTCAAAAACGCTTGGCTCAATTTATCAACAATTGAGCTGTAACTTTGTCTTATATTTAGGGATTTTAAAATAGCTTGACACAAGTGATCAGCATGTCATGATGATGTTTCAGTAGCATTTAACTGTTGAAATATCCAGATCATTACATCAGATGTCAAGATCAAGGTTACACAAAGGTCAATGTCATGCTTTAATGTAAAAAACATGATATTGCATGTCTAGTCTGAAACATCAGTCCATTGCTCTTTATATTCATGGATACATCCCTACCTATTATAACATAATTATATTGTTATTTTTCAACGACCATTTAGGGGGCATGCAACACTTACCAGTGACATTTCTTGTTTGTCTTAAAAATATTTCATATACATAATAATTTTTTATTATTATGTACCATGTACCACGTGTCCTCAATTCCTCCTACAATTTTTATCTGATTCTAACTTGCTATACACATCATCACCATCACCTGAACAAGCGCATATTGCAATGTACTAATTGGACACATTTCTTGTTATTTCATGAAATCAGCCAGTTGATGAGACAGAAAAATAACCCTTCAGTTTTAATTAGCGATTGCTTCCTGTAGAACAGCAGAAAAGCCTCAAACATTGTAATAAAATTGACTCGTGTCCTCAAAATGCTATTAATTGTGTGGTCATCAATTCACAGACATTTTAACTTTTTTTATCCACTATGGAGCTTTTATCAGTTTATTTTATATCTTACATTTCACTGACTGTGATACCATTCTATTGTCCGATAGCAGACACTCCAATTTCCAATTTTTCTACTCGCCTGAGGATAACAGTTTTGCTTGTTGGAAATGTATCGACTTCCAGTAAAGGTTATATTGGTTGTTTTTGTAGGTGATGGTGGAAGTTGTTTATGTGTTAGATAATTAATGAAACCATAAAAAGGTTAGCACTATTGTCTTGCGTGCACTGTTATTCATTCCAGTCATTTTACAGCTTATTCGGAAAGTAAATTGGAATTGGAGACAGAATTTATAGTAAGTTAAAAATACATTTCATACTTGTTTGTATTTCTTGCAAATTTCAATATCCTACTTTATAGATAGAGGAAATGTCATCTTCTCCCAGGGGTGGTGTAAAGTTCTTTGATCAGAGTGCTGTTCACTTTATCGGGAAGTATTCTGTAATGAAATATAGTTAAAGTTAAAGGTCAGATGATTTAAAAATGAAATCAAGGATTCGGTGATTATTACATGTATGTGGATCTGTATTGGGGACATAGATACAGAGTTCATAATGTATTTGTTAGATTGGTTGGTATGCAGTTACATTTTTCACCAAAGTACACAAGGATTTATTAAACATTTGATTTACTTTTTTTCAGCAGTATATCAGCTTGAATATCATTATTGTATTCACTCGTAGCTTTAGAGCCTGATAGACGAGTATTAGGCCGCCCGGTTGGGGATTTGATATCTTGAATTCACCACATTTCTGTTGACAGTTGCCAACCATGTTGCATTCAGAAGAGAGACTTTGTGCAAGCTAGAAATAGCTTTCTTCTCAATTCTGCTGTATATCAAATATATGTATTATATATGTTATATGCTAATAACAAATAAATATTGTCTAAACTTATTATGTTACATTTCATCCAGAAAAATGTTTCATTGAGGTCGGAGGTTTTGGTTAATTAATAAAAGAATTGAGAACACAAACTGCTATCTGAACTAAATCAAACTTTTCAATATAAATGCTATAACAACCAAAGCCAGGTTTAATCACATTTTATAAAAGCTTGAGACTTGTTCTTTTGACAGTTTCGTTAATGAAGGAATTTGTAGGCTGTAAACTGAATCATAGAATACAACAGAAATGTGTTTTTAGTGACATTAACAAGACAAAAAAACATGTAGTATGATTAACAAAAACATGTTTTTTTACATGTGAAACAATTTCTCAAGACTGTTAATCAAGTGAATTTTTTTCTTATCTTTTTTTTCCCCAATAATACCTCATTAGTGCAAAAAGGTGCCAAGGACTGTCTTACACTTGAAACCTCTTTGCACCTATGGAACAATAAATCTGTAAATTGTGTTTTCCGAAACATGTCTCTTGTTTCCCCAGAATTATAATTGTCATTACATTTTGTCAGAGAAGTACAATTAAAATAGGAATGTTTCAGTAATCAGTGAAACATGTTTTGTTTTTAATGGAGGAAATGGTTTAATGTGACTATGTTGTATATGTATATATGGGTAATATATACATCAGGATTCATGATTGAGGAAGACCTAATACATGTGTACACATATCCATGAATCTTGAGAAAGACCTTATACGTGTGCACCCATATCCATGAATCTTGAGAAAGACCTTATACGTGTGCACGCATATCCATGAATCTTGAGAAAGACCTTATACGTGTGCACGCATATCAATGAATCTTGATAAAGACCTTATACATGTGCACGCATATCCATGAATCTTGAGAAAGACCTTATACATGTGCACGCATATCCATGAATCTTGAGAAAGACCTTATACGTGTGCACTCATATCAATGAATCTTGAGAAAGACCTTATACATGTGCACGCATATCCATGAATCTTGAGAAAGACCTTATACATGTGCACGCATATCCATGAATCTTGAGGAAAACCTTATACGTGTGCACGCATATCCATGAATCTTGAGGAAGACCTTATACGTGTGCACGCATATCCATGAATCTTGAGGAAGACCTTATACCTGTGCACGCATATCAATGAATCTTGAGGAAGACCTTATACGTGTGCACGCATATCCATGAATCTTGAGAAAGACCTTATACATGTGCACGCATATCCATGAATCTTGAGGAAGACCTTATACATGTGCACGCATATCCATGAATCTTGAGGAAGACCTTATAGGTGTGCACGCATATCCTTGAATCCTGAGGAAGACCTCATACGTGTGCACGCATATCCATATGTTATCCGATGATTGATCGAAAACCTGAAAGCGGCTCGTTGAAAATTTGGGAATGTAAACAAAAACAAAAACGTGGCTTCAGAAACTCGATGTTTGTAATAAAGAGGATAGGCAATTATACACATTAGACGCGTATATCTCTAAGTTATAAGGGTATCTTCATGGCGTGTGTATTTAGGACAGGGAATTGGCAGTACTATGCCAATATAACCCCTTTAACAGTTGTAAACTAGTTCTTGTACTATAATTTAATTGCTGTTCAAATGAAATTATATTGACATCACTATTGACTTTCTTTGATTGTGTTGTGTTCAATGTTTTCTTCTACTTCTTCCAAATAATCAAAACACAGGTTGCAGTAATATTTGTTTGTCTCATAAGTCAATGTTGCACCCACCACGTCACCTTTTGTCGGAGATCTGTATTATGTTGAATGTCAAACCAATTAACTTTTCTCATGTTTTTATTTTGTAAACAAATATTCTGTATCTCAAAATTTGAGTGACTTTAAGAAATTGCATTAGTGAAATTGAGTGATAAAATAATAAATGGATGACATGTATAATACTCTTGCCAAAATTCACATATGGATGTGTTACTAATGTTTGTTTGGATATTTAGCTGAAATTTATGCCATCTAGGGCAAACAGACAATCAATTTACCTAACCTCTCATTCCTTGGATCCTTGAAGGTTAACAAAACCATCTCCTTAGTAACTGATAAATTTCTCTTTTCAATCAGAGGTGAGAGATGAATGAGACAATTAAATCAAATGTTGTATATCAATCATCACAGGGCCTGGCCAGACATAGATTCCAGTTCATAGCCCCAGGATTGATAGAGGTTATGTAACTGACCGGGATGGGAGGTTGTGTAACTGAGGTAGGAGGTTGTCTAACTCACTGGGGTGGCAGGTTGTTTAACTGACTGGGGTGGCTGGTTGTGTAACTCACTGGGGTGGGAGGTTGTGTATCTGACTGGGAAGGGAGGTTGTGAACTGACTGAGGTGGGAGGTTATGTAACTGACTGGAAAGGGAAGATGTGTAACACTGAGCTGGGAGGTTATGTAATTGACTGAGGTGGGAGGTTATGTAAATGACTGATGTGGGAGGTTGTATTACTGACTGAGGTGGGAGGTTGTGTAACACTGAGCTGGGAAGTTGTGTAACTGACTGAGGTGGAAGGTTGTGTAACTGACTGGGGTGGAAGGTTATGTAACTGACTGAGGTGGAAGGTTGTGTAACTGACTGAGGTGGGGGTCATGTAACTGACTCAGGTTGTTGGTTGTGTAATTAACTGAGAAAAAGGGTTGTGTAACTGACTGGGGTGGCAGGTTGTGTAACTGACTGAGGTTGGTGGTTCTGTAATAAACTGGGAAGATGAGTTGTATAACTGACTGGGGTGGGGGGTTGTGTAACTGACTGAGGTGGAAGGTTGTGTAACTGACTGAGGTGGAAGGTTGTGTAACTGGCTGAGATGGAAGGTTGTGTAACTGACTTAGGTGGAAGGTTGTGTAACTGACTCAGGTGGGGATTATGTAATTGACTCAGGTGGTTGGTTGTGTAATTAACTGAGAAAAAGGGTTGTGTAACTGACTGGGGTGGCAGGTTGTGTAACTGACTGAGGTTGGTGGTTCTGTCATAAACTGGGAACATAAGATGTACAACTGACTGGGGTTGTAGGTTGTGTAACTGACTGAGGTTGGTGGTTCTGCCATAAACTGGGAACATAAGATGTACAACTGACTGGGGTGGCAGGTTGTGTAACTGACTGGGATGGGGTGTTGTGTAACTGACTGGGGTGGGAGGTTGTGTAACTGACTGGGGTTGCAGGTTGTGTAACTGAATGAGGTGCCAGGTTGTGTAATTAACTGGGGTGGGAGGTTGTGTAACTGACTGACATGTGGGATGTGGGAGGTTGTGTAATTAACTGTGAAAAAGAGTTGTATAACTGGCTGGTGTGGCAGGTTGCATAACTGGCTGAGGTGGGAGGTTGTGTAACTAATTGAGAAGGAGAGTTGTGTAACTGACTGAGATAGGAGGTTGTGCAAATGACTGAGTTCGGAAGTTGTGTAACTGACTGAGATGGGAGTTGTGTAACTGATTCAGGTGGGAGGTTGTGTAAATGACTGAGGTGGGAGGTTGTGTAATTAACTGAGAAGGAGGGTTGTGTAACTGACTGAGGTGAGACTGAGGAGAGAGGTTTGTAATTGACTGAGGTTTTTTAGGAGAATTATTGTGTAATTGACTTAGATGTAATACATTAAGTAGGTTTTATACTTGAGTACAAATCACTGAAGATCCCTTTTGTAAAATTGCATTTTTTTATTTATAGCTGTAAGATTTGGGCGTGTACCAAAGAGATCAAAGAGCATGGATGAGCAGCATGTGTCATCAACAGACCCCTCCATAGACCAGAATGCCATAGAAAGTAAACAGTTGGCCATCTATGACATTATACTCAGTGTATCCCAGGCACACCATGCACACTGTGGCGTCACAGATGACAAACTGAAATGCCTCCAGAGGAAACATTCAACACTTGTAAGTAGTCCTTCTTTTTAGCTGACAATGGGAGCTTCTCTAATCACCATGTGTCCATCTGTTAACTTTTTGTTGTGTGCACTATGGCACATGTATTTTTCAGTAGCTCTTCAATAAACTTACATAGTAGTTATATAACCATAATATCTTGGACAAGTTCTTGAACTGGCCAAATCAGATGTCCTAGTTTATTGCACTTTTTGACCTTGTGTGCACTCTCACATTTGCATTTTTTGTTTGATCCTCTCCAAGCTTACAAAATATTTATATAACTATAATGTCTGGGACAAATTTTTGAACAGGCTGAATTGGATAAGTAAATTCAGAGTTGTGGCCCTTGAAACAAACAAAAAATGACAATTTAACCTTGTGCACTCCAGTTATTGTGTTCACAGTAGCTCCCTCATTTTTCTTTGGATCTTCATTAAACTTATGTAGTAGTTATATAACCCTAATTTCTCAGTCAAGTTTTTGAACTGGCCAAATTGGATAATTAATGTCAGAGTTATGGCACTTGTAACATAAATAGTTTCACTCTTTGACTTTGTGTGCACTCTAGCACCTGCATCTTTAATTTGATCCTCACCAAACTTACGGAGTATAAAAATAATATCTGAGTTAAGTACATAAACTAGTCTAATCAGACAATTAGTGTGAGAGTTATGGCCCTTGAATCATCAAAAATTGTTTGAACTGGCTATTTTTGATAATTTTTGTCGGTGTTAAAGGGATTATATTGGCATATTACAGTCAATTCCCTTCCTAAAAACACAGGGCCAGCATGAAGATACACTTATAACTTAGAGATATTCGCATCTAAAGGTTCTAATTGCATAACCTCTTTATTACAAACATTGGGTTTCTGAAGCCACGTTTTTGTTTACATTTGCCATTTTCAACGAGCCGCTTTCAGGTTTCCGATCAATCATCGGATAACATCGTGAAGACTCTTTCCCGATTTTGTTTTCGACGCTTTGTTCGGGAAGTTTACAGAGTTCAATGTTAACATTGCACAATACTTTATTGAGGGACGTATTAAAGTTTTGGCCAATATTCAATTATTGTTAATTTGATAACTTTCAAGTAAATAAAGGTTATACATTAATACGTAAGCATTATTTTGTGCACACTGCATACAGGAAAAGTCTGGATTAACAGCGTGTTTGTGTTACTTGCTTATATAATCCCTTTAAAGCTTTTGAATCATCAAAATTTATGGTATTTCATCATATGCACACTTGAGCACTTGCAGTTATCACTTGATATTCACCAATCTTACACAGTAGTTACATAACCATAAAGTTTAGAGCTAGCCAAATCAGATAAATATTGTTGGAGTTATTATGGCACTTGAATTGTCAAAAGTTGTGCTATTTGAAGTTATATGCACTCTAGCACCTGTAATTTCATTTGATATTCACCAAACTTACACAGAAGTTATACTTATTTAAAATATCTCGACTGAACAGCCATCTTTGGCATTGTCTTCTCTGTCAAAGGAGCACTAGTTTTAAATGACATATAAAGCCATTTTCAACGCATTATAAGTTATAATATGGCACACTGTTACATTGATGGAGGAATACCTTAAACTCATGAACTGGCAAACATTTTAGCTCGGTGGGACGAAGTTCAAGGAGAGCTATTGCCATGACCCCCGTGGCGTCGTCTTCGTCTGTAAACACCCAGGTTAAACTTTTGTGTTTAAGATATATATGCAACCACTCATTGGATGTGAATGAAACTTTGCATGTGTGTTCACCATCGTCAGTGGAACACACAGACAAGAACCATAACTCTGGATTGCTTTTTGGCACAGTTATGGCTTGTTTTGGACTTAGATACCCAGGGGCGAGCTTTGTTGTCTTCTGACAACTCTTGTTATTTCTTTTTTTTGTACGGACCTTGGCTCGGAACAAATGACCTCAGCAGTGGAACCAAGTGATATTGTATTGACACAAGGCATACCTGACTTAGAACTATCTTATAAATGCTGAGTACCAAGGGTGGAAGCTTCTAGTATCTTTTTTCAAGTCTTTGGTATGACCACAAACTCACAGGGAACAAACTCAAAAAACTTCAATGCGAATGCTCTACCACTAGACTACTGCTGATATGACACAAGATTGTTCTCATGATGTTAACTCAAATGTTTAAAGTTGCTTCATTGGAAAATATGAGTGGGTCCATACTTGCATAAGTAGTCTAAGATTCTTCACTGCTAAGGTTTTAGGTTCAAATCCAGGTCCCTCCAATTTATGTGAGAAAGTTTGCCATTAACTTGCAGAAGAATGCTACTCAGATTCATTCTCCATCAGTAAAACTGCCACATATATGTAACCTGTAATGTGTTAGAAGTGGTCTTAAACCCAATTTCAAACCAAAAAAGTAAACTGATTAAAGGGGCACACAGTAATGCTGCTGCAAATCAAACTTCACACCTATGGACATACTGCTTTATGAAAATGTTTATCTATTCATATAAAGTATTCACTATGTGAAATCATGCTAGTTGAGTAAAATGTCTTCAAAACTACAAATACATATTTTTGATTTTGTCTACGAACTTGATGAAAATCAAATATTTCTTGATATTTTTTCCATAATAATACATGATCCCTTTCATCCTTTAACAAAGAGTAATGTGCCTTTGCAAAATAGAAATGAAACTAAACGTCTGCACACATACTGGGGGGGAGTGGTCCTCCGTGGCCAAGTGGACTAAGGTGCCATCTCAAGATCACTTACTCACTGCTAAGGTCGTAGGTTCGAGTCCTGCTCGCTCCAAAAACTTTGTGAGAAAGTTTCCAGTTACTAGTGGATGGACTGTGGTTTTATTCAGTCTGAGGTCTTCCTCCACCAGTAAAACTGGATATGCCATATATAACCTGAAATGTGTTGAAAATGGCATTAAACCCCATTAAAAAAAAATAAAGCAAAACATACTGGGGTATTCTGATTTTATATAAGTATCATGCAAATATACAATTTTAGGTTTAGATTTTAGATTTAGGTGAAAATTTATCAAAATTGAAGTGTGTCCCTTTAAAAATGTAAATGTAAATATTGCTGAATGTCAATTTGATAAGTTGGTTAATGCAGTTGCATGATGGGATTTTTTTATTCTCTCTCTGGTGACTCACTTGTTGTGTATGGATGATGACTCAGTACACTGTTTTTGCATATACATAGAACAAACCATGAAAATATAATACTCTTCTTCCCTCCATGTAAAAAACAGCTTGAAGTATGCTAACAGTAGATAATGTCCTCTTTATAGGCAACAAAAAACCTGCTGATAGAGAGAAAACACAACATCTGATATCTAGTCTGTGTTTTATATAAGAAAAGACATTGATTTTATCTCACTTTGTCAATAGGGTATCCAGTTTGCTCTGCCGGTATTGATTATTTTGTACTTTGCTATTTTATGAGGCATAATGAGAGAAAGAAAAAAGCAACAGCAGTGCTGATTTAGAATTCAAATAAATGGTGTCCATACATGGCACACATTCCTGATAGAACTTCAGGAGGAATCAGTATCAGAGTGCTGTAAGCACTGAAAGTCTTGGGCTGGTGATGGATCAGTATAGAAATAGATCAGACATTTTTCAAAACTCTGCTCCAAGCAGCATTGAGTTTTCAAAATTCTTTTAGTTAAAACTTATTTATTTCACTTCGATTGTGAAACAAGTTCTTACCACTTAGACAAACCATGCTCGAAGTCCTCCTGGGTTGAGCCAGTACTAAGCATATATGGAAAAGGTGTCTTGCACAAGGACAACACACATAGCCATGGCGGAGGATCGAACCCATGACCCTGCGATCATGGGTTCGGTGCTCTACCACTGGACCACGCGCTCCACTCCAAGATTAAAAAGATTTCAGAAGTTTATCTTTATTATTTGTCTTCAAATTATCTCCGAGATGATTGATATACGGCATGGCATCTCATTAATCTGTCACCGCTGATTCATGTGGAAAGTTACTTTTGGAGATGGGGTGAGCTCGAGTGCTAGTTAACCTTTCAGGATCCCAGGAAAGAGTCGTTAGGTGAACTGATCGTCTGTTAGCCCTCGATGGCATAAAAATGATGCTAAGTATGCAATCAATAGAACTACATTATGTTTCTAACAAAGACATATAAAGAATACTTAAAATCAAATAATAAGTGAAAAAATAAAAGGGTACCATCATTTTTTTCAGGGAAAAACTTTAATTGCAATGACCAGCTCAGTTTAAATGTCTATATCTTATTCATTTGATAATGGATTTAATTACCTTTTCAGTTTCTTAAACAAAATATCCTAAGCTTTCTTAAAACATGATTAAAATCAGTTAACATTATTAAAATCGGTTAACAATTAAAGAAGTCCATATGCACTGCCAGTAACCATTTCTAAAAATATATATATTGTAACAGTATTGCCATGTTTTACATGTTGCCGTATGCTGCATCACTTGAGCTTGTTAGACAATAACCTGCATACAGTAAGTCTAAGTATTGTTCAGAACAGGAAGTGGAGTGAACCAGACCAGTGGAGGTTGGTTGCAACATCAAACTTAGTCTGGTTCCCTGGCCAACCATAAATATCTGAAAGAAGTAGATCAGGGAACCAGAATACATCAAACTCCACTGACTGGTTATTTTGGTCACAGTTAAGATGTGTAGACTTAGACTTAGACTTTTAAAACTACTTTTCACTGCTCATTCATTTTAATAGTCCTTTGCACTGTTGGGTTGGCAATCTGCCAAAAAAGGATAGCGTCTGAAATCTAGCATTGGCGAATCCCGAGTCAACTAGCTAGTTAGGAATATTGGTGGTTTTCATCCATCTTTGTATTGTCAGTTATATTTCTCTGAAATACGTGGCTAATCATTGTGTTGTGAAGTAATGCTATTTCCTGGATTATATGACTTATGTACATGCGACCTCTGTCTGCTGTTACACATTGTTTATTTTCCAGCCAATGTTGTTTCTATTTTTCTGTACATGATGTTTCTATTTTCCTGTACATGTTGTTTCTATTTTCCTGTACATGTTGTTTCTGTTTTCCTGTACATGTTGTTTCTATTTTCCTGTACATGTTGTTTCTATTTTCCTGTACATTGTGTTTCTGTTTTCCTGTACATGTTGTTTCTGTTTTTTGGTTTAGATGACCAAGATTGAGATACCGGACATGCCTGTGCAGTTCTCGGACGAGGAGTTGGAGTCTCAACGACTGCTAATGTGGCAGTGTTACGCCGCCCTCACAACTCCTGCAATACAAAACATGGTGGAGTTTGCCAAACGTGTTCCAGGTAATTTTTATTGTTTGAAATAAATACATAATTATAATATACAGTCAAACCTGTCTTAAGCAGCCAGCCAAGGGAAAGGGCCAAATTGGCTGCTTAAGACAGGTGGCTGCCTACTACAGGGTCATCAATTTTCACCCAGATTAGCGAAGTATTTTTGTATATTGGCACAATTTCACAATCTCAACACGTTCATCCAAAGTCAAACACTTCCGTTTTGGTGGCATTGTTAACACGCTGACAATCAAAACATATATGATTTAAGTCACAATAAATCATTTCCAAATTTTATATTTTTCCACAATTAGCGCTTTTCACAAGTGTGAACTTAATGAGTTAATTCCTTATCGTTCATTAAAAGCACAAACAAACTGCCATTCTAATTATTGTCTCAAAAACATTAGCTTCTTTAATCTTTTTATATGCCGACTTTTTCACAGTTAACGTGTTTACACAAAACACTTTGATCTGTCTATTTTACCAATTACGCGAGCTAAAAAAAGAGATGTGAAAATTATCACGCACTACACTCGTGTTTGAGTCGGAAAAATTGCGATTATGTAGAACACAATAACAGCTTTGTTTGGTTTGAGTCAGAAAAATGGCGATTATGTAGAACACAATAACAGCTTTGTTTGGTTTGTTTATGGCCAATTAAGAAAGTTTAAACTAAATGAAACTTATTTTAAATTAAAGATATATTATAATTATTTGATTTATTTGGTTTTTAGTACTTTAATTAAATATTAATTCTGTGGCCGTAATGAAATTTTTATATGCCAAAATCGATATTTTACGGTAAAATTTGTTCATTTGGTGGCCGTTTTAGGAGGTTTTTAATGCATTTGGGGCCAAAAATGTTGGCCGCTGGCCGCATGGACCAGGTGACCGCCTATTGCAGTTAAATTATATAGTAAATTTCGACAGGAGGTTCTGAAACTGGCCGCTTAAGGCAGGTGGCTGCTTATAACAGGTGACCGTTAGTACAGGTTTGACTGTATGTACACTCGAGTCCAGTAATAAGTCGGGAGCCGGGATCCACAGAATGAAACTGCAATATACGCGGAGTCGCATTATATATATCCCAAGGTGCTATATCATTTGGCAATACTATTTCCGGTCAAAGTACCGTAAACAAACATGATAATGTTTGATAAAAATGACAGACAATTGTTTGTCAGCGTAAATCAGTTAAAAGCAATGTTGTTTATATTATTTCAGTCTGAATTATCAAGATGTAATTGATGCACAAATACATTGACACAGTTTGGAAAAACTTAACAAGCTCGCAGACATTTAAAGATTTTAGATCAATTCATCAATTGGGGAGCCATAGAAAAAACGTGTTATAATGAGGTTTGCATTATATCGGACTGCGTTACCTTTGACATAGAGACTACCTGTGATACTTACTGATTGTACAATGGTGATATGTGCTTTGTACTGATCATTATCTATTGAATCGGTATAGTACTGAATAGTCCAAATTTTGCCCCCTCCTGCAGGTGGAGAGTAGCAGGATATTGGCACAATATAAAATACATGTTAACTTATTTAATTTGAAACTTTAAAACATTGAACACTTGTTTATAAAAATTACTTTTTGTCTTTCTTCTTTTATAACCTTGAAAATTCATTTGTTTACGGCCGACAAGTAGGCTTCAAAAAATTGCTTGTCTGTATTTGAAAATGATTTACACAGACAATTCCGATTGTGGATTTTGTCATCCCTGTGTGGCTGTCACTGGTAGAAGTACATGTTTATGTTTACCTTTAATTTATCTGTCTTCACGAGTCTGTCTGGGGGAAAAAAAATTAAAATAAACTTGGCATGTTGGTAGAGGTTATTCAAAGGATACTGCACATCTGTTGTTTTGTTGATACAGATATAAGGCCATAATAAATTAATTGCAAGATTATCACCTCCGCCTGCCCCCTAATTGTGATTCCGCCCCAACCATTCTTATTTCCATAAAAAAAAAAAAAAAAAAAATTAATATAAAAAAACATCAAAAATTTTAAAAATAAATATAAATCCTCCCGCCCTCCCTGTTTTTAAGAAAAATTTGGATGATTACCTACCAATTAATTCATAATTGCTTTATTATTATGGAAATAGTAGAAACAATAGTGAACATTGGAAATATTACAGGCATTACATAGAGAACATTGGGAATATTACAGGCATTTCATAGTGAACATTGGGAATATTACATGTATTACGTAGTGAACATTGGGAATATTACATGTATTACATAGTGAACATTGGGAATATTACATGTATTATGTAGTGAACATTGGGAATATTGCAGGTATTACATAGTGGACATTGGGACTATTACTGGCATTACATAGTGAACATTGGGACTATTACAGGCATTACATAGTGAACATTGGGAATATTACAGTCATTACCTAGAGAACATTGGGACTATTACAGGCATTACATAGTGAACATTGGGACTATTACAGGCATTACATTGTGAACATTGGAACTATTACAGGCATTACATAGTGAACATTTGGACTATTTCAGGCATTATATAGTGAACATTGGGAATATTACAGGTTTTACATAGTGAACATTGGTAATATTACAGGTTTTACAAAGTGAACATTGGGACTATTACAGGCATTACATAGAGAACATAGGGAATATTACAGGCATTTCATAGTGAAAATTGGGAATATTACATGTATTACGTAGTGAACATTGGGAATATTGCAGGTATTACATAGTGGACATTGGAACTATTACTGGCATTACATAGTGAACATTTGGACTATTTCAGGCATTATATAGTGAACATTGGGAATATTACAGGCATTACATAGAGAACATTGGGAATATTACAGGCATTTCATAGTGAACATTGGGAATAGTACATGTATTACGTAGTGAACATTGGGAATATTGCAGGTATTACATAGTGGACATTGGGACTATTACTGGCATTACATAGTGAACACTGGGACTATTACAGGCATTACATTGTGAACATTGGAACTATTACAGGCATTACATAGTGAACATTGGGAATATTACAGGTTTTACATAGTGGACATTGGGACTATTACTGGCATTACATAGTGAACATTGGGACTATTACAGGCATTACATTGTAAACATTGGAACTATTACAGGCATTACATAGTGAACATTGGGAATATTACAGGTTTTACATAGTGAACATTGGGACTATTACAGGCATAACATAGAGAACATTTGGAATATCACAGGCATTACATAGAGAACATTGGGAATATTACATTTATTACGTAGTGAACATTGGGAATATTGCAAGTATTACATAGTGAACATTGGGAATATTACATGTATTATGTAGTGAACATTGGGAATATTGCAGGTATTACATAGTGAACATTGGCAAGCCTTCTAAAATTGCCGGGTTTTCGGTTTTTGGACCGATTTCTGAGGTTCAAAACCGGTTTTCGTTTCAAAGTTTAATAAAAAATCATCCAAATATTTTCAAAGTTCAATAAAAAATCGGTCCAGATATTTTCTATCGGTCGTATAAAATCTCATAAACTGCTCTTATCATGCCATACTGACCTGTGAAATACGCCTTGCGGCAATATCATTTGACCCAATAATCCGTTTCTTTTGTCACCTGCTGTGCAAAATGATATCAATTTCGACCAAACCATTGACGGTATTAAGGGAGTTTATCGGAAGAGTCTATCGCTATGAAGCACGCTTCTGATGTGTGATCAGCGACCCATAGCGTTCTGTCGGTTCATCAAAAGACTGTTTGCGTCCGTAATTTCTTTGATATACCGCAAACCAAAGCTGAGACGGTCGGACCGAATATTGTTTGAGTCATTAAAATATTTGATAAAAATGCAGCGTTACTTGTTTGTTTCATTTTTTTTTTAAAAAAATAATTTAATTATAAAATGGAGGACATTAATTAATGAAAGTGATAAAACCCGGACCGATATTGTTTTGATTTGGGACAGGTTCTGAATGATTTATTTTGGTGGTTGAACTGTTACATTGGTTTCCACGGTGATTATTTCATGCAGCTTCCGGAACTTGCATCACTTCCGGTTTGATCGATCATTTTTAACATAATGAAAATTATTCAGTAACGCGGAAACATAATGTCAGTCATTAAAATGTACACATTGTGGTAAAGTATGTTATAAATAATACACAAATAAACTTGAAATCGTTCCTTATTAATAAATAAACGCAGAAAATACATGATGCTGCTGACATGGTGGGTGGGGTATGCATACATGTAAAGGCGTAATGTAAGGCAATTTAAGTGATTTTTTTTAAATAAGTGCGATTCTTACGGTAGTAAAAAGCCTGGACCGATTTGCATTTTGGAATTTTAGAAGGCCTGGACATTGGGACTATTACTGGCATTACATAGTGAACATTTGGACTATTTCAGGCATTATATAGTGAACATTGGGAATATTACAGGTTTTACATAGTGAACATTGGGAATATTACAGGTATTACGTAGTGAACATTGGGAATATTACAGGCATTACATAGAGAACATTGGGAATATTACAGGCATATCATAGTGAACATTGGGAATATTACATGTATTACGTAGTGAACATTGGGAATATTACATGTATTACGTAGTGGACATTGGGAATATTACAGGCATTACATAGAGAACATTGGGAATATTACAGGTATTACGTAGTGGACATTGGGAATATTACAGGCATTACATAGAGAACATTGGGAATATTACAGGCATTACATAGTGAACATTGGGACTATTACAGGCATTACATAGAGAACATTGGGAATATTACAGGCATATCATAGTGAACATTTGGAATATTACATGTATTACGTAGTGAACATTGGGAATATTGCAGGTATTACATAGTGGACATTGGGACTATTACTTGCATTACATAGTGAACATTGGGACTATTACAGGCATTACATTGTGAACATTGGAACTATTACAGGCATTACATAGTGAACATTGGGAATATTACAGGTTTTACATAGTGGACATTGGGACTATTACTGGCATTACAAAGTGAACATTGGGATTACATTGTGAACATTGGAACTATTACAGGCATTACATAGTGAACATTGGTAATATTACAGGTTTTACATAGTGAACATTGGGACTATTACAGGCATTACAAAGAGAACATTGGGAATATTACAGGCATTACATAGTGAACATAGGGTCTATTACAGGCATTACATAGTGAACATTGGGAATATTGCAGGTATTACAAAGTGGACATTGGGAATATTACAGGCATTACATAGTGAACATAGGGTCTATTAAAGGCATTACATAGTGAACATTGGGACTATTACTGGCATTACATAGTGAACATTGGGAATATTGCAGGCATTACATAGTGAACATTGGGAATATTACAGGCATTACATAGTGAACATAGGGTCTATTACAGTCATTACATAGTGAACATTGGGACTATTACAGGCATTACATAGTGGACATTGGGTCTATTACAGGCATTACATAGTGAACATTGGGTCTATTACAGGCATTACATAGTGAACATTGGGACTATTACAGGCATTACATAGTGGACATTGGGTCTATTACAGGCATTACATAGTGAACATTAGAACTATTACAGGCATTACATAGTGAACATTGGGTCTATTAAAGGTATTACATAGTGAACATTGGGAATATTACAGGTTTTACATAATGAACATTTGGTCTATTAAAGGTATGACAAAGTGAACATTGGAAATATTACAGGTATTACAGAGCTGGGCCAAGAAGACCAGCTAGTACTGATCAAGACGGGATTCTACGAGATGTGGGTGACTCGGATGGCACGCATGTTTAACCATGATGAAAACCTACTGACATTCGAGGAGGGCAGTATAATACAGAGAGATGAGCTGGCTGTTGTTTACTCGGTAAGATGATGTACAATACTGTGTCAAACTGTGTTATAAGTACCGTTATGTATGCACAATGAATATATCCAAAATGATGTGATACTATTGTCTTTATTTAAGGAATCTGCTTACAATGTTATATGGACATGGTTGAAAATGAATATCATTTTCTATTGGTATGTGGATCGCAGCGTGGTCTAGTGGTAGAGCGTCTGCCTTGCATGCGGAAGGTCGTGGGTTCAATCCCCGGCCGGGTCATACCAAAGACTATAAAAATGGTACTAATAGCTTCCTCGCTTGACGCTCAGCATTTAGAGGAGAGTTCTAGGTCTGGTTGGCCCGGTGTCAGTATAATGTGACTGGGTGGGGTATCATACCATGTGTCTGTGGCATGATACTCCAGTGTGACAGCGCTTAGTAGACACCGTCGCGATATTCTCCTCCTCTGAAACCACTGGGCCAACTTTGATATAGTTTCACAGAAATATTCCTTGGGTGACCCTCTACCAAGTTTGTTCAAGCCATCTTGATTCATCAAAAAACATGGCGGCCAGGGGGTGGGGTTAGTTTACTATATAAGCTATAGAAAAAAACTTCTTGTCAGAAACTACTGGCTCAATTTTAAAATAATTTCACAAAAATGTTCTTTGGGTGACTCTCTACCAAGTTTGTTCAAGCCATCTTGATTCGCCAAAAAACATGGCAGCCAGGGGGTGGGGCTAGTTTTATGTCAAGTTACTCCCCCTGTTTTATAGCATAAATGTCTGTATATAGCAATTGTTATAAGAAGTGGTAATAAACTCTTTAAATAAACTTTTGTTTTGCTATTATTACACAATATTATACCAGATATAAGTTTTAAAAGATAATTCATCATAAAAAGATGAATGATACAATTATAATCAATGATTGAAATATTATTCATATTATTCAAATATCATGAACCACTTTTATGAATATAAAAGTCAGAGTTTTTCTGGTTCAGACAGGGATGGTTTACTGCTTCATAATAAAGCAATACCATATTTCTAGCTAGTTTCATAACAGCAAGAAGTCTGCTCGAAATGTTCAGTGTCAAATTGGAGGAGGAGCTTAATTGTTTTTTTTTGGGGGGGAGTGCACTGTGACAAAGATTTTTTCAAGTGATGTACTTTGGGAAGGCTTGTGTTTGAAACTCATAGGAATATTAATTGTGCTGGAACTGCAGATTGTTTCATAAAAAGTTACATCTTCAAAACAAATCAAAATTCTAACTACTTGCCCATCTCATCTTTCTTGAATTTTGAGCGTACATGTATTATATAATCTACTTATGTTGGGTGACTCAAGGTCAGTCAGGTGAGCGATAAAGGGCCATCTTGGCCCTCTTGTTTACTTGTCTGATAATCTTATTTTCATGTTTTCATTGTTGTAATATTCGTGTGGGCTATAAACATGCAGGTGCTGTTTTATGGCAAATAAAATTATTTGTTGTTATTTGTTTGATGATTGATTGGTTAAAAGATTATGAGATACAAACTTACATGTGCCCCTAGGTAACTTGTGTAATAATGCATAATGAAACAATCAGCTTCAATAATAGTTCTCAAGACTTGATAATGCAAAAATAATGAAAAATAATGGAATAATTGTATTTAAAAGTGAATAATGAGGTATATAAAGAGAATTAGTTTATTATTTAATGTGTCACCGAACTCCAAATCGTGCCTAATTATTGTCGGCCTTTTGGTTCTAACCAGTTGGTGTAAGCTTAAGCAAGTGGGGAATTAGCTGGTAGGCAGCCTACACACAACTGGTATTTCGATGACACACGTTGGGTCAGTGTAACTTCTAGCTGTAGACTTAATTCAATGTCCAATACAGTACACAAGTCTTTTGGTGTTTAACACTTTTATTTTGGTTTGATTAATAACAATAAAGTAAGATAGTTTATAGGTTCCAAAATATTAAATTAACACAGTTTGAATAAGTTGTTAAGTAAGTAATCGTAGTCCTTAGTAATAATTTTAAAATAACTGACTAAATATTTAGTTCCGTTTAGCTATTGTAAATTATATAATGGCTAGCGTTATGCAATTTAAAATACTAAGTCCTATCTCTCCCTCTATTACTTATCTATATGTAATTCCTTCCCCTCTATATTTTAAAAACCTTTCTTTATATAATAAGTTCCTAAAATGGATTAGCCAATAAAATTAACTTTGAATATTTAACCAATAAAAATCATTTTAACAATTAACCAATGAATTCTGATTTTACATTTATTTTGACCTAAAGCTGTTAAGCTGCTAGAAGTTAATAATTAAGATTTTCTTATCAAATGTAATCAACATTATATAATCAAACAAACTATAACAATCAAACAAGTCCTGGAAATGAGCAATTATGTCATTCTCATGTCAACACATGTCAACTCTAAATCAGATGATTATATCAACATCTGGAGGCTTTTCTCCAAAACAATAATACTTGGATTTTATAACTGATTGACTAAGATTTCAAAATTTGATATTACATAGAAATGAAAATTTAAATACCTTCTCTTATTAACTAAAATACAGTTGTTTTTAACACCTCACGGGTTTCTTGTTACACCATGGCTTGTATAATGATTACTATAATGAAACTTGTATATACTGCATATTAACAAAATTCTCACCTACTAACAAAGTTCTACAAACATCAGATACATATACTATTTTACAATAAACATAGATAAAAATTTAGGTTTTACCTTTTTAATTAAAATTTATTATTTATATTTATTTCATTATTTTTATTATTTGATAACATCAATAAAATTATAACAGTAATTTTATGCCTGTTACAAATGTATTAAATGAATTAGAAAGTTTAAGTGAGGCTTTTCCGTATTAGGCTAAAGTTTGATCATTTTTTTATTAACAAAATTTAATGATGATGACTGTAAGATTCTTTCTTTATTATATAACTCGGAAGAAATGGAAAATATACCATATAATTTTCAGGTCATTTTTATAAAAAATAAAGAGGAAGAGAATAGATCAGTTTTTCCAAGATTTTATAAATAAAATTAACAGCATGTCAATATAAAAAATATGCCATTGATTTATTCACCCCTGCCCTGGATAGTCATCTGATAAAAAGAAAAGAACAATATAGGATATAAAGGACAATATGTTAATAGATTTGATATAAGTTGTTTTCTTATATCGCTTTAAGCGAAACCAAATTTAAATAAATTGGTATGGTTTAATTTTTATTCTTAAGTAGACATTGGGTGGTTAGACCAGACTAGCACCCGAACTTTTCATTGGGTCTTCACTAAACATAATTATATAGTAGTTATATTACCATAATATCTTGGACAAGTTCTTGAACTGGCCAAATCTGATGATTAATATCAGGGTTATGGTCCTTGAAACATTAAAAAAATGCACTATTTGACCTTGTGTTCACTCTAGTAACTACATTTTTATACCCCCGACAAACAAAGTTTGAGGGGGTATATTGGAGTCACCCTGTGGTCGGTCGACTGTCGGTCTGTCGGTCGGTCTGTCCGTTGCAATTTTCCTTGTCCGGAGCATCACTTGAAAAGTATTGGATGGAATTTCATCAAACGTCATACAATGGTAGAATATAATGAGAGGAAGTGCAGTGTACAAGAAACATAACTCTATTCTTGCTAATTACAGAGTTATTGCCCTTTGATATTTTTTCTTGTCCGGAGCATAACTTGAAAAGTACCGGATGGAATTTCATCAAGCTTCATACAATGGTAGAATATAATGAGAGGAAGTGCAGTGTACAAGAAACATAACTCTATTCTTGCTAATAACAGAGTTATTGCCCTTTGATATATTTCCCTTGTCCGGAGCATTACTTTTAAAGTACTGGATGGAATTTCATCAAACTTCATACAATGGTAGAATATAATGACAGGAAGTGCAGTGTACAGGAAACATAACTCTATTCTTGCTAATTACAGAGTTATTGCTCTTTGATATATTTCCCTTGTCCGGAGCATAACTTTAAAACTACCGTATATCCTCGGCCATAAGTCGAATTTTTCAGACTCCAAAATCACTCTCTGAATCCCTACTCGACTTATGGCCCCGTCCTAGTCCCGAGTGATGATTTTTTTTACCAACGGTCAGCTCCTACTGAAGTTTTGAACGTCGAATTTCAGTTTCAGCAACAGTCTATATGAACAATGACACCAACTTTTTGAAATACGTTTTGTGACGTATACTTGCCAGTTTTACTGTCGGTACCAGTGGAGAATGAAAAGAAATTGCATAGAAACAGACATTTGCATGATTTATATTGATTTTAGTGGTTTAATGCCTTCGAAATTTAATTGAAACAGTCAACATTACCGTTTAAGATGTGGAGGTAAACGGCGCTTCAAATGCAAAGGGGCGTAACTCTAGTTTACAACGGGTGTATCTATCTATATACGGTATTGGATATAATTTTATAAAACTTCATACAATGGTAAACCATTTTCTGTCATGGCGGCGTTCGGGGGTATTCATCACCTTCAGTGATAGCTCTTGTTCATTTCATTCACACCAAACTTACTCAGTAGTAAAACATACAAACATAATATCTCAGACAAGTTCTTGAACTGATCAAATCGGATTATTAATGTTAGAGTTATGGCCCTTGAAACATTAACAATTGCACTATTTGACCTTGTGTGCACTCTAGCACCCACATTTTTTACTTGAGCCTCATTAAACTTACACAGTAGTTATATAACTATAATATCTCAGACAAGTTCTTGAATTGACCTAATCAGATTATTAATGTCAGAGTTATGACCCTTTAACCCTTTACTTCATATAGACGCCATTGGACACCTCTAATATTGAAAGCATTACTTCACCACATATCAGTCATGGGTGAATTATGTTTATATTAACTGACAGAGTGGAAAACAGTGCAGGAAGTGTTCAGATTGCTCGTTACGAGCAATCTGAACTCTTCCTGCACTGTTTTCAAAGGCCTTCTGTGATTGGTGTGGGAAAACGCGTATCTATGGAGTAAAGGGTTAAACATAAAAAAAGTGCTTTTTGACCTTTTGTGTACTCTAGCACCCTCATTTTTCATTTGAATCTCATCAAACTTACACAGTAGTTATATAACTATGATATCTCAGACAAGATTTTTAACTGACCAAATCAGAACATTAATGTCAGAGGGAAATGTAAACAATCTTCTAAAAAACTGATGAGCCAAATGTGTTAATATTTAGTTTAAATGTCCACTATGAATAAGGGTTTCATAGTTGTTCATATAAAGGGGTAAGGGTATACAGGGATCGTGTAAGGGGATTTTGATTTTTACATATGAATACTATAGGAAAACAGTTAATTTTGTTTTTCTCACCTATTTTACATATTATTATCCTCCGCTCCGCTCTTCGATAAAGAAATGGGCGGCGTGCGTCCGTGAGTGTGTGCGTCCACTGCTGTCCCCACCGTATCGTATCTCCTTCAGTTTTGTGATTGGAATTTTAAATAACTTGGCACAAATGTTCACTAGAACAAGACGATGTGTCCTGCGAATGATATGGGTATGTCCGTCAAAGGTCTAGGTCAAAGCTCAAGGTCAGGTGTTTAAAAATCCAATGTATTCACTGTGTTTCCTCTTGTCCGGACTGTATTTTCTTTAGTTTTGATTGGAATTTTAAAGAACTTGGCACAAACATTCACTAGACAAGACAATGTGTCATGCGAATGACTTGGGTCTGTTTGTCAAAGGTCAAGGACATAGATCAAGGTCAAGTGTTTGAAAATCCAATGTATCCATTATGTTTCATCCTGTCCGTACCATATCACGGTTACAGCTCCGTCTGTCCGCTGCTGCCAGGACCTTATCTTCTTTAGTTGTTATTGAATTTTTTAAATAACTCGGCATAAATGCTTCCTAGGACAAAACGATGTGTCATGCGAATGACTTGGGTATGTTCTTCAAAGGTCAAGGTCACAGCTCCATCTGTCCATCCACTGCTCTCCAGACCGTATTTTTTTTAGTTGTAATTGAATTTTTAAATAAATTGGCACAAATGCTAAACTGCTCAAGATGATGTGTCATGCAAATGAGTTGGGTCTGTTTGTCAAAGATAGTTTTTGTTTTGTTTTGGGGTTATAACTTACATATTTATGGTTCGATTGAGAGCATCACACCAGTGCTCACTGGGACAAGACAATGTGTCATATTACAGTCGGCTACATATTTCAGTTTGCAGCATTTACATGTGATTTCTGTGCTCGGCGACTTTTTCATTTTGCATAATTTAAATCTACTTCTCTGGAAATGCCTCTAAGGTTAACGAGATGGCAGGGGATATGACCACGTTAGTCGCAACCTTTTGTTTCAATTTGGGGTCTGGAACATTATTTAATCATAACAGTTGAAACTGGGTCCTTTAAAGGATATTTAATAACCATGAAGGGTCAGTAGGGATATAAAAAGGTTAAAATATGAATTTTTAAAAAATCTTCTCCTCAAGAACTGTCCGGCCAAGTTCTTTCATTTTTGTTTATATGAAGGGGTTAGGATCTATTGGGGTCCAGTAAGGGGACTTTTTTTTACATAGTAAATGTTGACCTTTACATAAGATCACAATTTTCTATTGCTGTATGAGTTTTTTTTTCAAATACTAGTATATAAGGAATCTGCTTGAAGTCAGGGGCAAAGGTCCATTGATGATGCTATGAGAAAACATAATTCTCATTTTTCTCATCTATAACTATAATGACTAAGGCCCATGGCCCATTTTGGGCTTCTTGTCATTAAAGTTATCTGACTTCAGCTGCATCAATATGACAGAACAAAACTAATTATTACTTACACACTCAGAAGAGTATTCAAGTTTCTAGACTGTCTCCAATGTAATTACACATGATGATTTAGCATCAAAATGAGAATTAATAAAATACCAGTCTATATTCATTTAAGGTATTAAGTATTCAACTTGTTAAATAAAGCATGTACGCAATTGTTAAGTGTCCAGTGTAAATATGAATATGAAATTCCATTGACCAATTTAATAATAAGAAAAATAAGAAAAGTAGACAAATTAGTGGCACTGTCTGAAGTGCAAATAGTTGACCAGAATAATGGCTAACTTATTACAGAAATAGTCATATTTCCTGGAGCTGGGTTTGGTATTAATTGCAAATAATATTAAAATTAAAATAAATGAAAGTTAAATTTATACGAAATAAATACATAAGTGAGTGAGTGAAATAGAGCATGAATCTCCCACCTCTGAATATGTTGGGAAGTTTTCAGTGACTTGCAGAGATGAGGAGTGTTCAGTACATGTTTAACGCCAAGCAGATCGCAGGAATGTTGATTAACATAAAACATAGTTTTATCATCTAAACCTTATCACCATGATCACCTTCATCTGGGACATTATTTATATCTAGGTTAGTGAGATGGTGGGTTAGGGCCCAATATGTCAGCCAGTTACTTGTCATAGGAGAGCATTTTTATGTAGATTCATATGTAACATATTGCCTGTAATAAAAAATAAACTGTTTTTATTTCAGCCTGAATTTGTGACAGCCATGTTTGATGTAGCTGCCAGTATTAATCAGCTGAACCTGAATGACACTGAAATTGGCTTACTGTCTGCAGTAATTCTAGCCACTCCAGGTAAATAAATGTACTGAAATTGGCTTATTGTCTGCAGTAATTCTAGCCACTCCAGGTAAATAAATGTACTGAAATTGGCTTATTGTCTGCAGTAATTCTAGCCACTCCAGGTAAATAAATGTACTGAAATTGGCTTATTGTCTGCAGTAATTCTAGCCGCTCCAGGTAATTACTGAAATTGGCTTACTGTCTGCAATAATTCTAGCCACTCCAGGTAAATAAATGTACTGAAATTGGCTTATTGTCTGCAATAATTTTAGCCACTCCAGGTAAATAAATGTACTGAAATTGGCTTATTGTCTGCAGTAATTCTAGCCGCTCCAGGTAATTACTGAAATTGGCTTATTGTCTGCAGTAATTCTAGCCGCTCCAGGTAATTACTGAAATTGGCTTATTGTCTGCAGTAATTCTAGCCGCTCCAGGTAATTACTGAAATTGGCTTATTGTCTGCAGTGATTCCAGCAATTCCAGGTAAATAAATGTACTGAAATTGGCTTATTGTCTGCAGTAATTCTAGCCACTCCTGGTAAATTAATAAATTTACTGAAATTGGCTTATTGTCTGCAGTATTTCTAGCCACTCCTGGTAAATAAATGTACTGAAATTGGCTTATTGTCTGCAGTAATTCTAGCCACTCCTGGTTAATAAATGTACTGAAATTGGCTTATTGTCTGCAGTAATTCTAGCCACTCCTGGTAAATAAATGTACTGAAATTGGCTTATTGTCTCCAGTATTTCTAGCCACTCCAGGTAATTACTGAAATTGGCTTATTGTCTGCAGAAATTCTAGCCACTCCAGGTAATAATAACTGAAACTGGCTTATTGTCTGCAGTAATTTTAGTCACTCCAGGTAAATAAATGTACTGAAATTGGCTTATTGTCTGCAGTATTTCTAGCCACACCAGGTAAATAAATTTACTGAAATTGGCTTATTGTCTACAGTAATTCTAGCAACTCCTGGTAAATAAATGTACTGAAATTGGCTTATTGTCTGCAGTATTTCTAGCCACTCCAGGTAATTACTGAAATTGGCTTATTGTCTGCAGTAATTCTAGCCAATCCAGGTAATTACTGAAATTGGCTTATTGTCTGCAGTAATTCTAGCCACTCCTGGTAAATAAATGTACTGAAATTGGCTTATTATCTGCAGTAATTTTAGCCACTCCAGGTAAATAAATGTACTGAAATTGGCTTATTGTCTGCAGTAAATTTAGCCACTCCAGGTAAATAAATTTACTGAAATTGTCTTATTGTCTGCAGTAATTCTAGCCGCACCAGGTAAATAAATGTACTGAATTTGGCTAATTATCTTCAGTAATTCTAGCTACTCCAGGTAAATTAATGTACAATTTATCAGCAATAATTTGCCAGAATTCAATGAAATTTCACAGTTGTGCTTGCAGCCTAGTTGTGCATATTTTCGGCATGTAGCAGGAGAATAATTTTTCAGTGATTTAAGGCCCCTTTAAATTTTTCAAACATATTTTTTGTGGTCACTATTTCTTGGCAACCATTAGCTGGAATTCAATTAAACTTCACAAGAGTGATTGGTACCAAGCCTTGTTGTGTATGTTGTCAGCATATTGCGCCCGAATAATTTGTCAATGAGTTATGGCTCTTTGCAACCAGTACCTGGGATTCAATGATTACTCTAAATTGGTTCAATGTGTCAAAGCGTGCAGCAATAACAGTGTCAGGGCGACATCTGGGAGTATTGTCACCTTAAAAAATACAACAACATGAAATTGCATGTCTAGTCTGAAAATTCAGTCCATTACTCTTGATATTCATGGATACATTGCTGCCTATTATAATGTTATTTTCACAGTCCATTTTGGGGGCATGGGACACTTACCAGCGACATTTCTTGTTTTTAATTTATATTTATATGAAATAAACAATGTACTGTGCCTAATTTCAACTTTATTTCTTCTGTTTTTAGCTCTACTGGCCAAAGGCCAGAAGTGCTTATGCGATGGCACATTGTCTGTCATCCGTCGTCTGTCGTCTTACGTCTGTCGTCTGTCGTCTGTTAGCAGCACTTTCTCTGAAACCACTAGGCCAATTAAACTGAAACTTCACATGGGTGTTTCTATTGCATAGGAGACTATACAGAAGATTTTTTTTTTTTAATCTGAAATTCAAGATGGCCGCCGTTACTAAAAATAGTCCAAAACTTAAAAAATCTTCTTCTCATGAACAGCCCAACAGATTTTCAAAATGTTTATGTAGTAATGATGACCAACTACAGTTTTGTAAGATTTGTTCAAGTGGTGTCCTTTGGGTTAAATATGACCTCGCCCAGAGGGTTCAATTAAGGGACACATGTCATTATAATATTTTTTTTTTTTTTTTTTTTAAATGGAAATGATTTTGCCTATATCTTTACAGAAGAATTGTTTGGTGAAGGAGGTTCAGCTTTGTAAAAATGACTGGGTTCCACTGTCTTAAGGGGTCAGGAGGGGCCCCAAAAGGGTAAAAATTGGAAATTACTAAAATCGTTTTATTAAGAACCGGCATGTCAGATTTGCACATATTTAGCATAAATTATCCCTATGTGTAAGGGTTCGATTGCAGATAAGAATTAAGGGGCTAAAATTTATAGGGGCCCTGTAAGGGGACTTAGAATTTTACATAGGGATACTATGGGAAAACAGAAAATTCTCTTTTTCTTTCATCTATTCTGAAACCACTAGGCCAATTAAAATGAATCTTCACGTGCATGTTTCTGTTGCATAGGAGACTATACAGAAGATTTTTTTTTTCAATCTGAAATTCAAGATGGCCACCGTTACTAAAAATAGTCCAAAACTTAAAAAATCTTCTTTTCATGAACGGCCCAGCATATTCTCAAAATGTTTATGTAGTAATGATGACCAACTATAGTTTTGTTAGATTTGTTCAAATGGTGTCCCTAAGGTTAAATATGAACCCGCCCCGAGGGTTCAATTAGGGGACACATGTCATTATAATATTTATTTATTTTCTTTTTTTAAAATGGAAATGATTTTGCCTATATCTTAACAAAAGCATTGTTAGGTGAAGGAGGCTCAGATTTTGTAAAAATGAATGGGTTCCACTGTCTTAAGGGGTCAGGAGGGGCCCGAAAAGGGTACAAATTGGGATTTACTAAAATCGTTTTCTTAAGAACCGGCATGTCAGATTTGCACATATTTGGCATAAATTATCCCTATGTTTAGGGGTTTGATTGCAGATAAGAATTAAGGGGCTAAAATTTATAGAAGCCCTGTAAGGGGACTTAGAATTTTACATAGGGGTACTATGGGAAAACAGAAAATTCTCTTTTTCTTTCATCTCTTCTGAAACCACTAGGCCGATTAAACTGAAACTTCACATGCATGTTTCTGTTGCATAGGAGACTATACAAAAGATTTTTTTTTTCAATCTTAAATTCAAGATGGCCGCAGTTACTAAAAATAGTTCAAAACTTAAAAAATCTTCTTCTCATGAACGGCCCAGCATATTTTCAAAATGTGTATGTAGTAATGATGACCAACTATAGTTTTGTTAGATTTGTTCAAATCTTGTCCCTAGGGTTAAAAATGACCCCGCTCCGGTATTTCTATTGCATAGGAGAATTTCAAAAAGTGCTATGGCCACTATGAGTCAGTAGAGCGTCCTCAGGCCCTCTTGGGCCTCTTGTTTCTATCTAAAATTCAAGATGGCCGATGTTTCTATTGCATAGTATAATTTCAAAAAGTGCTATGGCCACTATGAGTCAGTAGAGCGTCCTCAGGCCCTCTTGGGCCTCTTGTTTTTAATGAAATACTTTGCCCCATTTTTTAAAAAAAAATTTGAAATACTCACTATTTTTTTCAATTATATTAACCCTTTCCCAACTTCTTGTATACCCTATTTCAACTTAATTACTGCTCAACAATAACTAAGTCATATATCTCTTGCATGAATATAGAGCAAATTATTGCCCTTGTTTGACTTAGAAAATTCTGATTAAAGTTTTGCATGCAAGTACCATTAAGTCCATATCAAAACCACTCAATGTATTTGATTAAAACTCCACACAAGACTTCCCAGTCATCAAACCTACTAAAATAACTAAGTTAGATAACTCTTACATAAATGTTACGAAAATTATTGCCCTTGTTTGACTTAGAAATTCTGATTAAAGTTTTGCATGCAAGTTCCATCAAGTCCATATCAAAACCACTCAATGTATTTGTTTAAAACTTCACACAAGACTTCCTACTAACATAACTAATTGAGATAACTCTTGCATTAATATAATGAAAATGATGGTCCTTCTTTGACTTTCTGCATGCAATTAGCATCAAGTCCATATCACAATAACCACTCAATCTATTTGATTGAAACTTAACATTTGGGTGTTTAGTCATGAAACCGACTAAATTAATTAAGTGGGGTAACTCTTGCCAGATTATTTTGCAAATTATGGCCATTGTTTGATTAAGAAATTTTGGTTTGAGTTTTACATGCAAGTATCATCAAGTCCATATCACAACAACAACTTTGGTCTTTGTTTGACTTTGAAATTCTACAACTCGGCAATCACTGCATGTATATGATTGAAACTTCATAGAAGATTTTGCAATTATAAGATCTACTCACTTTAGTAAGATAACTCTTGATTGCTTGTTTTGCACACAGACAAACACTCAACACCTGCTGCAGTAAGTAACAAGTCAAGTATAGTCGCTGTTCTCCGATAGCTCTAGTAATGTTAGCCACTTCAGGTGGTCAATGAACGCTGCTCTATAAGTTGTGAATTATTATTGTCTGATTTTAGATCGCCATGGTCTTAACGACTCCAAGTCCGTTGAGATGATGTGGGAAAAACTGATAGAGGCATTGAAATTGCAGTTAAAACGAAATCACTCCACAGAGGAAAACCTGTTTGGCACTGCTCTGGTAAAACTTTCAGAACTCCGGGCTCTCGGCTCGCACCACAATGAAATTCTGCAATACTACAGGGCAAATTGGCATAGATGCAAAATACCACCACTGTTCTCCGAGATTTATGATGTTCCAAAAAATGATTCACACTTTCACCCTGTGAATCAAAAAGACAACGCAAGTACTGTCGGGTCGTGAAGTGAGTATTCAGGGGAGATAAGGTTGTAATGGTTTATAAATAGTAATATTGTCAGTCGATGATACTGTGGCACGATACATCTAAAACGAACAATTACAAGATATTGACAGTTTGTTGTGATTACCAGAGTGTATGATACATTGTTGTTTTCTGAGAGAAAAAATAAATAAAAAGTGTTTTTTTAGTGTAACGAAATAAACATGCTTCTGGTGTATAAAGCATCTCTACATTGTGATGTCAGAGGTCAAATAAAGCATTTTGTACACCATGAATAAAATGTCTTGGAACTGATTTTTCTGTTAATACAAGTTGGTGTCTATTTCGCTCAGATGACTGGTAACTGGAGACAAGGCAAACATCTATACTATGAGTCTAGAAGAAAGCTTTCCACTCTGGATACAAATCAAGCATCTTTGCAACTGATAATGGGGTAGTGAAGCAAGCACCTGCTCTACTATAACACAAACTTCCCTGTAACTGACCTCAAACACAGAAGCTTGACTGTTGACTTACAGTAGTCTTTTAAAAAGAGTATTACCCAGCTAGTGAACTGTGAAGTGAATTTTTTGCCTTCTTTATTGTTATTTAAATTGACAAATCTTATTAAAATATTTGTATGTATGTTATACAAAAGAATTTATACCTCTATTCTGTATAATTTGGTTGTATCATTAATGGCTTGTGTAAAATGGCCCATATCATAACTGTCCATCATGTCTGAATAGCTCTTTTTGATTTTTTTGTTTTTAACTCATTTGAACCTAAACAAAATTGATTCAGGAATATTTATCAGTGGAAATGACTAAATTATAGAAGGATCTGTTACTGTAACACAAAAGATGCATTGTGTTGTTTTTTTTTTGTGTGTTTTTTTAATTATTTGTTTTCTGTGTTTAATATTAGAACAATGCAGTTATTTGAAGATAATGTAAAAAGTTTGGATAAACGAATATACTGTTATTTACTGTGTAAAGAGCAAGATGTGTGTACATTAAAACAGGTATCAGGTGAGTTACTGTACAGTACTTTGTGAGTTGGTTTATTGTACTACACATTGAATTCGATACTTTGTTAGTCATAATGTTCAATTCATCTTAAATAAGTTTCCAGAATAATGTGTAAATACTGTTTTATTCTGTATACTGATTTCTTTACAATATATTACAATCGATGACTTTGCGACACAGTACTGTCCACTGAATGTTAGAGTTATACATTTAGCATATATGATAGTGCTTTGTAAATACTTCTCTAACATTAATTGAACATCAAAGTTACTGAACATCGAGTTAGGATACTGTACAGTATGATATAGTTCTGAACATTGAGTTAGGGTACTGTACAATAAGTTATAGTACTAAACATCAAGTTATAATACTGTACAGTGAGTTATAGTCCTGAATATTGAGTTAGGATATTGTACAGTATGTTATAGTTCTGAACATTGATTTAGGATACTGTACAGTAAGTTATGCTACTGAACATTGAGGTAGGTTACTGTACAGTAAGTTATGATACTGAACATTGATTTAGGATACTGTACAGTAAGTTATAATACTGAACATTGAATTAGGATACTGTACAGTAAGTTATGATACTGAACATTGAGGTAGGATACTGTACAGTAAGTTATGCTACTGAACATTGAGGTAGGATACTGTGCAGTTAGTTATAATACTGAACATTGAGTTAGGATACTGTACAGTAAGTTATGATACTGAACATTGAGGTAGGATACTGTACAGTTAGTTATAATACTGAACATTGAGTTAGGATACTATACAGTAAGTTATAGTCCTGAATATTGAGTTAGGATACTGTACAGTAAATTATACTAATACTGAGCATTGAGGTAGGATACTGTACAGCCAGTTGTTAGATGTTGTTGATACTGTGTGTATGCACAAAGTGGAATACTATATGTACAGTAAGGTGTTGGATGTATAACAATTTCACAGTACAGTATGTAAAATATGGAGTATTTGATACTGTGCAGTGAGTTGTTAGGTGTTGAAATGATTGCACTGTACAGTATATTCTTACTACTGTACAGTGAGTGGAGAATTTGTGATACTGTACGATACATGTTAAATGATTGAAAATCATTGCACTATACAGTGTAATTCAAAGTAGAATTCTCAATACTATACAAATAGTAGAATTGTGATACTGTATATTTACATGTGAACTGATAAAAACAGTACAGTATAATTCAAAGCAGAGTTCTCAATACTGTACAGTTAATGGAGTATTTGATACTGTACAGTTAATGGAGTATTTGATACTGTTTAGTTAATGGAGTATTTGAAACTGTACAGTTAGTTGGTATATTTTTATTTACTATGAAGAATTACAACAAGGAGGTTTAATTAGATCTCAGTTACTTATTGTTACCGGTGCTTTGCCTGTGTGTGTCTGTATAATTTTGTATACCTCGTTACCATGTGTACCTCATGTCATTGCCTGTCTTCAATTCACACACAGTTTTCTTGTCAAACCCATAATATTGTGACTTATGTGGACTCTTGTCACATGTTGGTCAATATCAATGTGTAATATTGAATCTTTACTTGTTTAGCTGAGGGTTTTATTTTTTTGTGTGTTTTTGTTGACAGTATTTCATTTTGAATATATTCACATACAAAATATGAACAGTCAATAATCTATGTAGTTATCAAATGTTATTTTGATTGCCATTTTGCCATTTTGTGAAGGAATACAGTTATAAATACAGCAATGGAGCCATCTGTTTTAATGGTCTGATATCTTGTCAGATTACTTAAGTCAGATTGTGCAGATTTAAATCTTAATTTTTTGTAAGCTATCAATTTCGGAATCTTTAAAAAGAAACCAAGATAATTAAGCAATTAATCATTATCTGTTTTAATTTCTTCATCTGTGCAGTTAAACATGTTTATATTCATTATTTCAACTTGTGTGTCTGGAGTTGTAGTAACCTGAGGCATCATATTGCAATAAAATTTTAAAATATTTTTTTTTTTACGAATAGAAGATATCCTGATCATAAACTAATTGACTTGAATATGCGGAAATAGACTCCAGCTAGAAATATACACGGGCTGTACTGAGGTTGTATGAAACTAAACAGTTAACAGCTGTCAGTCTAAACGAGTTGTCAGCTTGTGGGTATCTGATGTAAGCGATTGCTAAGTTGAACAGTTACAACATGACTGTTGTATCCATCAGTCACAAGTTCCTTTTCTTTCTAGATTTAAAGGTACAGCCTGACTTTACCTACATTCATGTTATATAAAACAAGTACATGTCGTTCATCACTAGATGTGTTTATGTTGTAAACTGTCATGTTTTTATTGTGAATATTTATGACATGTACAATCTTGATGTGAAACAAATCAGTTGGTTTAACAACCAAAATGTCTCGTAGAATATATGTGTTATAAAGTTGGTGCAAATTGGTTTTACTGCAACATACAGCAATAGATAGTTTGGTTCTACTTTTTACACCAAGTTTATAATGTGTATAGATTCATATGATACATTAAACTTGATCATATTTATCACCATTGGCCAGTATTAAATGAAAAAAAAGAGAATACTTTGCATTACACCATTACACTTTGTAAATAAAACCGTACAAAAAAGCACATTAGTTGGTTCAAAAAAAAAATTAATGGAAAAGTCACAAATAACATTTGTTTAAAGGTAGTATGTCAGGAAAAGTGTAAATAATGTCTATAAATAGATTAATAGAATGAACTGGTGTAATACAGAGTTTGTTTTTTCTTTTCATAGGATTGAAATGGATGCAATTACAAATCAGTAATTAACGACCAAGTGATTAGGTATCAAAATTAGCTATTCAAGCCAAAAAATGCTTATTTGATAGCTTATCATCTGTCAAACTTGACACTTTCTGTTTGATAGTGACATTTTGATCTGGAACCTGTTTAACCTTTATTCCATATGTATGCGTCTGACTTTAAGGAAAAGAAAATTAGTACAAAATGATTAAATTTATTATATTATGATTTCATTCTTTATTAAAAATGGTGGTCTTCTCTTGAAAAATAACTTGTCATACTTTAATAATTCTTTCATGGGAAAAATCACCAGCAAAAATTCTCTTTTTGGAAATAATCACCAGGAAAGTTCTATATTTGGAAATATCACTATGAAAGTTCTATTTTTGGAAATAATCACTTGGAAAGTTCTATTTTAGGAAATAATTACAGGGAATTCTGTTTTGGGAAATTATCACATGGAAAATTCTATTTTGTGAAATAATGACTAAAATTTTAATTTGGAAAATAGTTACAGAGAAATTCTCTTTTCGATAAATAATCACTAGGAAAATTCTATATTTTTAAAAAAATCACCTGGAAAATTCTATTTTTGGGAAATGTTCACAAAAAAAATACAATTTTGAGCAATAATTATAGGGAATTCTCTCTTGGGAAAAATATTCCCGGTAAAATTCTATTATGTGAAATAATCACTAGAATTTTATTTTGGAAAATAATTAGACATAACAATTTCCTTTTGGGGAAATAATCATTAGGAAAAAAAATTGATTTATTTTCTTCTCCTTGAATAGGTCAACAAGTGTCAATCAGTTTAACGTACACTGGTCTTGTTTGGGCCTCAGCCTCAATATTGACTCACAACCGGAGTTTAAAACTCATTTATGTGTCCTAATGCGAGTTTCTTAGTTGGGCAAAAGCAAATACTTTCATTCAAAATAAAGTAACTGTCCACCTTCGTCCTACCAACTTTAAAGCACCACCATTTTCATCGAAGACGGCAATAGAACTAGTAAGATATGGGGAGCAAATATGAACAAAATTCAGTTTCAGTTTAAATGAATGTTCTGTTGCAACACATTTTATGTTAACCAGGGGCATGTACAGCAGTTACGGTGGTAGCTGTAACATCAGATTGATTATGAATAAAGCTGTACATATGGAAGTCTACCAAGATAATATTAATTATTTGCTCAGTGAAAGTTACTTGTCTACTTTAATAGGTCTATCCCAGAACCTGACATCTCCTAATTCATGTCTGTTATACTCGAATGAAAGATCAGGGAATTCATGGCTGTCTCACAATTCATAGCACTCTAATGCGTTTATCAAGCTGATGTCATTCAACTGCTACTGAAGAAACTGACCAATAAGTGAGCTCCTATGTCAATGCTATGTAACAGTCCCTGGAGTGGAGAGCTTTAGGCCTGTTTATAATGGCTACAGGTACTATATAATTCCTTGTAAACTGATTTTGGTGACTTTTTTTTTTATTATTTTATTTGAGTTTTGGAGTTTAGGCTATGATTTGCATTTCATATTTGATTTCGAAGTAAAAAAAAAAAAACATGAATAAAAAAATGTGTTCCCAAAAGTAAAAAGTGCACACCTCAGGGATAAACAAACATGCATTATTAATAATAAATACCTCTCTATGTGAACATGAAGTCTTAACATTCAGTATCATTGTCTATAAAAAAAAATGTCATTTAATGTATTTTTTAATTTATACAATGTACATTTTGAAATTTATGTATGACTCATGTACAAACACTATGTTTAAATGTGTCCTGTTGTATTACCATATATAGATATACGTATATATGTGCATGCTTATGTGTGTGGCATACTGTGTGTACATTTTTGTCACTTTTTACATATACTGATATATGAAGTTTACACTTGTATTTTTGTCCAATAATTATGGTCTATCTAATGTTAAAGTGAAATATTCAGGTTACTATAGTTTGCATGTAAGTCCAGGGTTTGTAATATTGATTTAGCAGTAAAACTTACATTGGTAATATTGAATACTTCAACTGAAAAATCACTCCAAAATCATATACCTTTCCAACGGGACTATAGAGTTAATATACACCTTGGTATTCTTGATCATTTGTAACTCTTGCTTTTCTAAAAGACAAACATCTTTACAAGTTGTGCAGAAGAAACGTTTGGATCTGGAAGTTTGTCCTAATCATAGGCAACGCTCGTTTTTCTTAAAGGCAAAGATCTGATCGGCTGAAACAAACACACCTCTGCAATGGTTATGTTATAATAAAATTTAGAAATATTTATTAAGATGGAAATCATGGCAGTTACCTTGTACAAGATCTTTGTCATAGAAAATATTTTATAATATAAAAGTAATGAATATAAAAATAAACATCCAACCAACACTCCTTTGCAATACTATGGCAATCTCCGAGATAGTCTGAAAAGTAATTTGATTTTCGCTAAATAAAAAATGATTTTATTCTCGAGCAAACTTGTCGAGACGTTTGTCTTTTATAGAAGCAAATGTCGCATATGATCAAGACTAACGCCGTGGCCAATATTACACATTGGCTGATATCACTAAACCTTAGCCAATATCACAACACCTGGCCGATATCATTTTAAATTTATTGGACATTCTTGGTAAATATTTGGTGAACTGGACCAATAACAGAGCAGACTTACTATTAAAGCTCAGTCTGCAAAATACAAACAATTAGTACTAGTCCAATAGAAACTAAACTTGGCCAAGAACAGTTTTATTTGGCCAATACAAGCTTGACTGGGCCAATACTAGCTGAACTTTGCAGAAATAATTTTGACATATAGCTTCATTTTTTTTTATAAATTTGAATTCCCTTTAAAAAGGATAAAAAATGTGTTTGTTCAGAATACTATAAATAACAACATGTATAGATTAGTAACTGTTTACATCTCTATATGAAACATGAAACAAATATTTGTATTGTATTTGAAAGGTCAAGGACATTGTCCTATTATGAACTTGGAAGTAAAGTTAAACTTGCACCCTTAAGGAAATGCTTACACTAAGACCTGGGGTCTGTTATTTTATCTACCTTACATGTTTGTTACAGAGATTATGATCTTGTATTAGCTATATTATTTGTTGTATTGTATGTAAAATGATTCATTTATAATGAATTTTTGTTTTCTTTGAATTCATGGCTTATATATGGTTACAAACCTCGTAAACAAAGAGCCAATCTTGTTGAAATGCATGCGTATATGGTAGCAAGTAACTATGTTTAAAACATACAAAAACCTGATTTTATACCCCTGTCAATCAAAGAATGGTGTAGTGGCATTTAGGGTTGCCCCTGTCTCTACTTCCATTAAAAAGGCTTCAGAAGGTGTCTATGTATATAATTAATATTTGAACTGTAGCAGTATAATTATAAAATAAAGGTCAAGTTTGATGTTGGTCAAATTTTACAGAAGTTGTGGCCTCATTTCGACTTAATTTTGGGTAAAATTGACCAACATGTAGCGGGTACATCTGAATCCAATTGACACTTCTAGTTATGTTATATATAATGTATTATGTGTTGCTTCTAAATGTATTTTTGAGACATTATTCATATTGTTATAGTACGCTATTTTTATATAGATGAACGATTTACTGTGCCATAAACAGTGTTAGGTAGCTAGCTATTCATGAAACTTGGTGAGCGTGAATATTCAGGTGTGGGAACTATGTCTAATTTCAGCACATATTTTAAATTCCGTTGCTGTAACCATCATGTTTCTGTAGGTGAAGAAGGGGCGTCACACTCACTTTATCAGTCACCCTGAGTTTGACGCTCAGCACTTGTTATATCTGCATGGGACTTGATACAGAAACGTTGGTCTATAGAGATTCCTGTATATACTGTATATACATGTACACCCGTACATGCACAGAGATCATGTATATATGTATATCTGTACATGCACAGAGATCGTGTATATATGTACACCCGTACATGCACAGAGATTCATGTATATATGTATATCTGTACATGCACAGAGATCGTGTATATATGTACACCTGTACATGCACAGAGATCATGTATATATGTATATCTGTACATGCACAGGGATTCATGTATATATGTACACCCGTACATGCACAGAGATTCATGTATATATGTGTATCTGTACATGCACAGAGATGTGTATATATGTATATCTGTACATGCACAGAGATTCATGTATATTTGTATATCTGTACATGCACAGAGATTCGTGTATATTTGTATATCCGTACATGCACAGAGATTCATGTATATATGTACACCTGTACATGCACAGAGATGTGTATATATGTATATCTGTACATGCACAGAGATTCATGTATATATGTATATCCGTACATGCACAGAGATTCATGTATATATGTATATCCGTACATGCACAGAGATTCATGTATATATGTATATCCGTACATGCACAGAGATTCATGTATATATGTACACCTGTACATGCACAGAGATTCGTGTATATATGTATATCTGTACATGCACAGAGATTCGTGTATATTTGTATATCTGTACATGCACAGAGATTCGTGTATATTTGTATACCTGTACATGCACAAGAAGTCTTTTACCTGGAATAAAACTATATTATGCAACAGTTTCCAACACTTATATAATTGGCAAACATCCTACCCAATCTTAGTGGTAATTTAATTTTTACATTTTGAACAGTTTGACTTTGTTTTTTCATTGTAATTGAAGACTGCCATACTTCCATACCTTAAGTTCATGCTCAAAAAGTTTTATGTATGCTGCTAGTTGAGTCAGGAGAAGTTGACCTGTCAGACCTGTATAGTGAGTGTCTTACACAGATTGGTCAGATTCCCATTTAGATAGTTTAAATAAAACAAAGTTACTGAAAGTTGAAACATTTATGATGACATCTTATAAGGTGGCTCTTATTTGGATATACCGGAGGAAATAAAAAGCAGAATAAGGAAATAGATTTGTTAACTTTTCTTATATTGCAAATTCAAAAAAAAAAAATTGAATTCAGGCTTCATACAATGCCTGGCTTTAAATGAACATCATCTAAATAAACTGCTGAAAAGATATGCACGACAAGTGATAAACTGATATCACAAAGCACATCTCAAGGCTAGTAGTCAAATGTAATAATAATGTGAAGATCAGTACTTACACTTCATGTAATTCTGGTTTATTAGGTCAAGCTTATTATATATGATTCTTTCAAGGTCATTTCATGTAATTCTGGTTTATTAGGTCAAGCTTATTACATAAGATTCTTTCATGGTCATTTCATGTATTTCTGGTTTATTAGGTCAAGCTTGTTACAAAAGATTCTTCCAACGTCATTTCATGTAATTCTGGTTTATTAGGTCAAGCTTGTTACAAAAGATTCTTCCAACGTCATTTCATGTAATTCTGGTTTATTAGGTCAAGCTTTTTACAAAAGATTCTTTCAACGTCATTTCATGTAATTCTGGTTTATTAGGTCAAGCTTACTACAAAAGATTCTTCCAACGTCATTTCATGTTATTCTGGTTTATTAGGTCAAGCTTATTACAAAAGATTCTTTCAACGTCATTTCATGTAATTCTGGTTTATTAGGTCAAGCTTATTACATAAGATTCTTTCATGGTCATTTCATGTATTTCTGGTTTATTAGGTCAAGCTTATTACAAAAGATTCTTTCAACGTCATTTCATGTTATTCTGGTTTATTAGGTCAAGCTTATTACAAAAGATTCTTCCAACGTCATTTCATGTAATTCTGGTTTATTAGGTCAAGCTTTTTACAAAAGATTCTTTCAACGTCATTTCATGTAATTCTGGTTTATTAGGTCAAGCTTACTACAAAAGATTCTTCCAACGTCATTTCATGTTATTCTGGTTTATTAGGTCAAGCTTATTACAAAAGATTCTTTCAACGTCATTTCATGTAATTCTGGTTTATTAGGTCAAGCTTATTACATAAGATTCTTTCATGGTCATTTCATGTATTTCTGGTTTATTAGGTCAAGCTTATTACAAAAGATTCTTTCAACGTCATTTCATGTAATTCTGGTTTATTAGGTCAAGCTTATTACATAAGATTTTTCAACGTCATTTCATGTAATTCTGGTTTATTAGGTCAAGCTTATTACAAAAGATTCTTTCAAGGTCATTTCATATAATTCTTATTTATTAGGTCAAGCTTATAACATAAGATTCTTTCAAGGTCATTTCATGTAATTCTGATTGATTAGGTCAAGCTTATTACAAAAGATTCTTTCAAGGTCATTTCATGTAGTTCTGGTTTATTAGGTCAAGCTTATTACAAAAGATTCTTTCAAGGTCATTTCATGTAATTCTGATTTATTAGGTCAAGCTTATTACATAAGATTCTTTCAACGACATTTCATGTAATTCTGATTTATTAGGTCAAGCTTATTACATAAGATTCTTTCAACGTCATTTCATATAATTCTGATTTATTAGGTCAAGCTTATTATATATGATTTTTTCAAGGTCATTTAGCCCGTGTGGTTCCGGCTAAGAATAGAATCACTGCCGATCTCTGCAGAGTGGTAGGAATCCTCAGAATGAGTGTCATGTTCATTTTATCATGTTCACTATTGTGGTCAAATTATCAACCCCCTGTGTGGTTTCAGGGAGCCATATGAGTGATGGCAAAAATAGGGCCACTGTGGCTCATACATGTCGTAAAAAGCGACAATTTGAGTAATACGATAGAATTTACTGAAATTCTGCAGTTCTGCAGGTATCAAGGTTCTAGGTTCATTCTGCATATTCATTTGTTGGTGTATTTTTTTTTTAAATCTGTATGTTAATTTGCTGTTTTTATACATGTAGAGTGAACCTGGAATCTTCCTTCCTGTTGGCATTGAATAACCTATAATGTGTTGGTATGCCGTAAAACCCTATTCATTCATTCATTCATTCATTCATTCATTCATTCAAGGTCATTTCATGTATTCTGGTTTATTAGATCAAGCTTATTACATAAGATTCTTTCAACGTCATTTCATGTAATACTTGTTTATTAGGTCAAGCTTATTTCATAAGATTCCGTCAATGGTATTTTATTGAATTCTGGTATATAAGGTGAAAGTCATTACATGTAATACTCATTTATTCTGTTCCTGTGTCAGAGGCTTAACATGGTTTATATAGGCTCGAGAGGTCATCTTTACCTGACGTAACCAACTGTTATGTAAAACCGGTTGATATTTTAATTATGCTATTTTTTTAACTAGACTATTGACAATTTTATTAACTTGTTTTATGACCAGTGATGTTATAATCTTTTACAGTATATTGCTTTTAGTGTCATGTATAATTGTTTGCTTAAATGAGATGAGATTCTGTTATTAAACTTATAAAGTGGTAAGGTTTGACCCCAATATTTTGTAGTTCTTTTCACCATAATATCAGAATATATGAATGTAAACTTTCAATGTGAATTATTAAAAGTGGCGAGGTTTGGCCCCACTATTTTATTGTTTTTATCACCATAATTGCAGAATATGTAAATGTAAACTGGGACATACCGCCATTGTTTCATTACTAATAAACAACTGTCTACCTGCCTTGAAGTCATTATCAATTTTACACCAGATGATTTAATTAAAATTGTCATTATTATGTAAATTTCACCATATCTTAATTAAAAAAAAAAAGACATAGAAATATTGGATAATTCTTTTTTAATTAGGTTTTGTTTAACAGAAACGTGTTGTTATAATATTACCCTCGTTGATTACCATAAAAAAAGATGACTCAGAAAGTGTGAGTTGTACGTAGCTTCATCTTAAAAATAAAAATCACAAAAAATCAACATTTGTTCGGGAAGTAATCATATTGACCTCAAAATGGGCAACATCTCAGAAAATGTGGGATGAATATACAAGAGGAAACCCCCCTCCCCCACAAAACAAAACAAAACCAAGCCAATCTATGTATTGTGTTCTCCATACATATCATCTTGTGATATTATATTTTATAGTGGAATCAAATCTTTTGTTTTAACTCTACTGGCCGAAGGCCAGAAGTGCTTATGAGATGACCCATTGTCTGTTGTTAGCAGCACTTCTCTGAAACTTGTTTAACTTGACAGATTTTCAGAAATTTTTATTATCTATATCCAGGTATCTAATTCATAAATCTGCCACTGAAATTGTATTTATAAAAGGCAAAAAACAGTTACTGAAACATGTGCCCCAAACATTATTATAGTTGTTTAACAATTGCCATTCCCTACAAGTGAAAATGAAGAGATTTCAGAGATATTAGATTCAATAGATCTTTTGTTTTTGATAATATTGTTTCATCATTTATATTATACAAGTATTGTGTTGTTTGTGAAGGGCACAAACATGTGTTTTGTTTGTTTTGGTATATGGTTGGTTTTTTTTTTGTTTTATGTTGTACATAATGTACACAATTATAGGGCATGTATAACCTTCCTTCTGTGATTGTATTATTAAATGTGACTATTTCTGTGTCTGTGTGCTTGTCTGTCTTCATCAGATTTAATGCTGTTTTTGAAGAATATTATCTTGCTTAATTCACTGGAATATAGGTCCATATAGCTCCTTCTTTCAAAAAGAGAAAGTCAGTACTTTAAATCACTGTACCTGTCAAGTGACTTAATGCACTGGAATAAAGGTACAAATAGCTCCTTCTTTCAGAAAGAGAAAGTCAGTACTGTGAATCACTGTACCTGTCAAGTGTCTTAATTCACTGGAATATAGGTCCAAATAGCTCCTTCTTTCAGAAAGATAAAGTCAGTACTGCAAATCACTGTACCTGTCAATGGCTTAATTCACTGGAATACAGGTCAAAATAGCTCTTTCTTTCAGAAAGATAAAGTCAGTACTGCAAATCACTGTGCCTGTCAAGTTGCTTAATTCACTGGAATATAGGTCCAAATAGCTTCTTCTTTCAGAAAGAGAAAGTTAATACCGCAAATCACTGTACCTGTCAAGTGGCTTAATTCACTGGAATACAGGTCCAAAAAGCTCCTTCTTTCAGAAAGAGAAAGCCAGTACTGCAAATCACTGTACCTGTCAAGTGGCTTAATTCACTGGAATACAGATCCAAATAGCTCCTTCTTTCAGAAAGAGAAAGTAAATCCTGCAAATCACTGTACCTGTCAAGTGGCTTAATTCACTGGAATATAGGTCCAAATAGCTTCTTCTTTCAGAAAGAGAAAGTCTATACTGCAAAACATTGTACCTGTCAAGTGGCTTTAATTACTGAAATACTGTTTCAAATAGCACCTTCTTTCAAAAGAGAAAATCAGTATTGCAAATCACTGTACCTGTCAAGTGGCTTAATTCACTGGAATATAGATTCAAACAGCTCCTTCTTTCAGAAAAAGAAAGTCAGTACCTGTCAAGAAGCTTAATTCACTGGAATATTGGTTCAAATAGCTCCTTCTTTCAAAAGAGAAAGTCAGTACTGCAAATCACTGTACCTGTCAAGTGGCTTAATTCACTGGAATACAGATCCAAATAGCTCCTTCTTTCAGAAAGAGAAAGTCAGTACTGCAAATCACTGTACCTGTCAAGTGGCTTAATTCACTGGAATACAGATCCAAATAGCTCCTTCTTTCAGAAAGAGAAAGTAATTACTGCAAATCACTGTACCTGTCAAGTGGCTTAATTCACTGGAATATAAGTCCAAATAGCTCCTTCTTTTAAAAAGAGAAAATCAGTATTGCAAATCACTGTACCTGTCAATGGCTTAATTCACTGGAATACAGGTCAAAATAAGTCTTTCTTTCAGAAAGAGAAAGTCAGTACTACAAATCACTGTGCCAGTCAAGTTGCTTAATTCACTGGAATATAGGTCCAAATAGCTTCTTCTTTCAGAAAGAGAAAGTTAATACTGCAAATCACTGTACCTGTCAAGTGGCTTAATTCACTGGAATACATGTCCAAAAAGCTCCTTCTTTCAAGAACAGAAAGCCAGTACTGCAAATCACTGTACCTGTCAAGTGGCTTAATTCACTGGAATACAGATCCAAATAGCTCCTTCTTTCAGAAAGAGAAAGTAATTACTGCAAATCACTGTACCTGTCAAGTGGCTTATTTACTGGAATATAAGTCCAAATAGCTCCTTCTTTTAAAAAGAGAAAATCAGTATTGCAAATCACTGTACCTGTCAAGTGGCTTAATTCACTGGAATATTGGTTCAAATAGCTCCTTCTTTCAGAAAGAGAAAGTCTGTACTGCAAACCATTGTACCTGTCAAGTGGCTTAATTCACTGGAATATAGGTCCAAATAGCTTATTCTTTCAGTAAGAGAAAGTCAGTACTGCAAATCATTGTACGTGTCAACAAAAATTTCATCATTTGCCATTAAAGTTGGAAAATAAATTGTTATTAAATATCTAGACATGTTCTAACTAGATTCTGAAGTATTGAATGTGTCTTCATCACAACCCATAAGGCAATTTATATTTAATGTATACAAAATTCTCTTTACAGAATAAAAGTTTATAATAATTGGAGAAAGGGGCAACAGGGGTGTAGACACAAATTTAATATTGGTGCATTTAAATATTTTACAAATTTAAGATAATTATAAAACAAGAAAAAGTTGGAAATTATTTGTGCAGCATACAAAATAACTAAAAATCTTGGCTAAGAAATGTAGAAAACAGTTAAAATTATTGGTGTAGCATGTCACATTAATATTAATTTTGGTGCGACATTGTCACACCCGTGTCCATGCCCATGGGCAACATCTAAATGTTTGCAGTTACTTTTTCAGAGTGTTTGTGGGGGTCAACAACAAAATAATTTAATTTGGTTGTAAAATAGTCAGTATCGTTACGCCTGAAAGTAGGATTCGGATGAATGTTCGAGGCCTGATCGTTGTATTTTACCCTTGGGAATTGAATTGAATAATTGTGGTTTATTTGATATCTTTTATTATCATAACTATGTATTAAAAGTGTTTTCAATCATAACAATATGGTAATCTTTTCATCATATTTTTTGCACATTTTGCAACTTCATTTCAATGTTTGAATGTTGGGGAAATATACACATATGTACACGTAGATAATTTAGTTAAACACAGGTCAACTATTTAACTACCAAATGTCAAATGCATTGCTGATAGTCAGTTATATCAAATATTCTACTGAATAGATACGCAGTAAAACTGATTTACTGCAGTTTTTACCATATGATACAAGCCCACTATTCCCACTATGTCAAACATATGATACAAGTCAACTATTACCACTATGTCAAATATATGATACAAGTCAACTATTCCCACTATGTCTAACATATGATACAAGTCAACTATTACCACAATGTCAAACATTTAATACAAATCAACTATTACCACTATGTCAAACATATGATACAAATAAACTATTCCCACTGTGTCAAACATATGATACAAGTTAACTATTACCACTATGTCAAACTTATGATAAAAATCAATTATTCCCACTATGTCAAACATATGATACAAGTCAACAATTACCACTGTGTCAAACATATGATACAAGTTAACTATTACCACTATGTCAAACATTTAAAACAAATCAACTATTACCACTATGTCAAACATATGATACAAATAAACTATTCCCACTATGTCAGACATATGATACAAGCGCACTATTACCACTATGTCAAATATATGATACAAGTCAACTATTCCCACTACGTCAAACATATGATACAAGTTAACTATTACCACTATGTCAAACCTATGATACAAATCAATTATTCCCACTATGTCAAACATATGATACAAGTCAACAATTACCACTGTGTCAAACATATGATACAAGTTAACTATTACCACTATGTCAAACATTTAATACAAATCAACTATTACCACTATGTCAAACATATGATACAAATAAACTATTCCCACTATGTCAAACATATGATACAAGCACACTATTACCACTATGTCAAATATATGATACAAGTCAACTATTCCCACTATGTCAAACATATGATACAAGTCAACAATTACCATTGTGTCAAGCATATGATACAAGTTAACTATAACACAATGTCAAACATATGGTACAAATCAACTATTACCACTATGTCAGACATATGATACAAGCCCACTATTACCACTATGTCAAACATATGGTACAAATCAACTTTCCCACTATGTCAAACATATGATACAAGCCCACTATTACCAATATGTCAACCATATGATACAAGCCCACTATTACCACTATGTCAAACATATGTTACAAATCAACTATTCCCACTATGTCAAACATATGGTACAAATCAACTATTGCCACTTTGTCAGACATATAATACAAGTCAGCTATTACCACTATGTCAATCATATGGTACAAATCAACTATTACCACTATGTCAAACATATGGTACAAGTCAACTATTCCCAATATGTCAAACATATGATACAAGCCCACTATTACCACTATGTCAAACATATGATACAAGCCCACTATTACCACTATGTCAAACATATGATACAAGCCCACTATGTCAAACATATGATACAAATCAACTATTACCACTTTGTCAAACATATGATACAAATCAACTATTCCCACTATGTCAAACATATGATACAAGCCCACTATTACCAATATGTCAACCATATGATACAAGCCCACTATTACCACTATGTCAAACATATGTTACAAATCAACTATTCCCACTATGTCAAACATATGGTACAAATCAACTATTACCACTTTGTCAGACATATAATACAAGTCAGCTATTACCACTATGTCAATCATATGGTACAAATCAACTATTACCACTATGTCAAACATATGGTACAAGTCAACTATTCCCAATATGTCAAACATATGATACAAGCCCACTATTACCACTATGTCAAACATATGATACAAGCCCACTATTACCACTATGTCAAACATATGATACAAGCCCACTATGTCAAACATATGATACAAATCAACTATTACCACTTTGTCAAACATATGATACAAATCAACTATTCCCACTATGTCAAACATGATACAAGTCAACTATTACCACTATGTCAAACATATGATACAAGTCAACTATCCCCACTATGTTAAACATATGATACAAGTCAACTATTACCACTATGTCAAACATATGATACAAGTCAACTATTACCACTTTGTCAAACATATGTTACAAGTCAACTATTCCCACTATGTCAAACATATGATACAAGTCCACTATTCCCACTATGTCAAACATATGATACAAGTTAACTTTTCCCACAATGTCAAACATATGATACAAACCCACTATTACCACTATGTCAAACATATGGTACAAATCAACTATTACCACTATGTCAAACATATGATACAAATCAACTATTACGACTTTGTCAAACATATGATACAAGTCAACAATTACCACCATGTCAAACATATGATACAAGTTAACTATTACCACTATGTCAAATGAATGATACAAATCAATTATTCCCATTATGTCAAACATATGATACAAGTCAACAATTACCACTGTGTCAAACATATGATACAAGTTAACTATTACCACAATGTCAAACATTTAATACAAATCAACTATTACCACTTTGTCAAACATATGATACAAATAAACTATTCCCACTATGTCAAACATATGATACAAGCGCTCTATTACCACTATGTCAAATATATGATACAAGTCAACTATTCCCACTATGTCAAACATATGATACAAGTCAACAATTACCATTGTGTCAAACATATGATACAAATTAACTATTACCACAATGTCAAACATATGGTACAAATCAACTATTACCACTATGTCAAACATATAATACAAGTCAACTATTACCACTATGTCAAACATATGATACAAGCCCACTATTACCACTATGTCAAACATATGGTACAAATCAACTTTCCCACAATGTCAAACATATGATACAAGCCCACTATAACCAATATGTCAAACATATGTTACAAATCAACTATTCCCACTATGTCAAACATATGGTACAAATCAACTATTACCACTATGTCAGACATATAATACAAGTCAGCTATTACCACTATGTCAATCATATGGTACAAATCAACTATTACCACTATGTCAAACATATGGTACAAGTCAACTATTCCCAATATGTCAAACATATGATACAAGCCCACTATTACCACTATGTCAAACATATGATACAAGCCCACTTTTACCACTATGTCAAACATATGATACAAGCCCACTATTGCCACTATGTCAAACATATGATACAAGCCCACTATGTCAAACATATGATACAAATCAACTATTACCACTTTGTCAAACATATGATACTAATCAACTATTCCCACTATGTCAAACATATGATACAAGTCAACTATTACCACTATGTCAAACATATGATACAAGTCAACTATTCCCACTATGTTAAACATATGATACAAGCCCACTAATACCACTATGTCAAACATATGATACAAGCCCACTATTACCACTATGTCAAACATATGATACAAGCCCACTGTTGCCACTATGTCAACCATATGATACAAGCCCACTATGTCAAACATATGATACAAGTCAACTATTACCACTATGTCAAACATATGATACAAATCAACTATTCCCACTATGTCAAACATATAATACAAGTCAACTATTACCGCTATGTCAAACATATGATACAAGTCAACTATTACCACTATGTCAAACCTATGGTACAAATCAACTATTACCACTATGTCAAACATATGATACAAATCAACTATTACCACTTTGTCAAACATATGATACAAGTCAACTATTACCACTATGTCAAACATATGATACAAGCCCACTATTCCTACTATGTCAACCATATGATACAAGCCCACTATTCCCACTATGTCAAACTTATGATACAAGCCCACTATTCCCACTATGTCAAACATATGATACAAGTCAACTATTACCACAATGTCAAACATATGATACAAGCCCAATATTCCCACTATGTCAAACATATGATACAAGCCCAATATTACCACTATGTCAAACATATGATACAAGTCAACTATAACCACTACGTCAAACATATGATACAAGTCAACTATTACCACAATGTCAAACATATGATACAATCCCACTTTTCCCACTATGTCAAACATATGATACAAGTCAACTATTACCACTACGTCAAACATATGATACAAGTCAACTATTACCACAATGTCAAACATATGATACAAGCCCACTATTACCACTACGCCAAACATATGATACAAGCCCACTATTCCCACTACATCAAACATATGATACAAGCCCACTATTACCACTATGTCAAAAATATGGTACAAATCAACTATTACCACTATGTCAAACATATGGTACAAGTCAACTATTACCACTATGTCAAACATATGGTACAAGTCAACTATTCCCACTATGTCAAACATATGATTCAAGTCAACTATTACCACTATGTCAAACATATGATACAAGTCAACTATTCCCACTATGTTAAACATATGATACAAATCAACTATTACCACTATGTCAAACATATGGTACAAGTCAACTATTCCCACTATGTTAAATATATGATACAAATCAACTATTACCACTATGTCAAACATATGGTACAAATCAACTATTACCACAATGTCAAATATATGGTAGAAATCAACTATTACCACTATGTCAAACATATGTTACAAATCAACTATTACCACTATGTCAAACATATGTTACAAATCAACTGTTACCACAATGTCAAACATATGGTACAAATCAACTATTACCACTATGTCAAACATATGGTACAAATCAACTATTACCACAATGTCAAACATATGGTACAAATCAACTATTACCAGTATGTCAAATATATGATACAAGCCCACTATTCCCACTATGTCAAACATATTATTCAAGTCAACTATTACCACTATGTCAACATATGTTACAAGTCAACTATTACCACTATGTCAAATATATGATACAAATCAACTATTACCACTATGTCAACATATGTTACAAGTCAGTTATTACCACTATGTCAAACATATGATACAAGCCCACTATTACCACTATGCCAACATATGTTACAAATCAACTATTACCACTATGTCAAACATATAATACAAGTCAACTATTACCACTATGTCAAATATATGATACAAATCAACTATTACCACTATGTCAACATATGTTACAAGTCAACTATTACCACTATGTCAAACATATGATACAAGCCCACTATTACCACTATGCCAACATATGTTACAAATCAACTATTACCACTATGTCAAACATATAATACAAGTCAACTATTACCACTATGTCAAATATATGATACAAATCAACTATTACCACTTTGTCAACATATGTTACAACTCAACTGTTACCACTATGTCAAATATATGATACAAGTCCACTATTACCACTATGTCAAACAGAGATATATGACTGTACTTTTATAAGGTGTTTAGAACTCTCTGTCTGGTTATGACAAAGAATCAAAATTAAACAATACAAAGTGTTCAAAGCTGGTATGAAATGTAAAGCATCAGGTCTCGGAAATTCACCAAATGATAAATTATATGCTAATTGACAAATAATAAGGTATATTACAAATTTTAAAATTTGTTGTCCAGAAATTTCATATGAAATTTGATATTTTGCCCTTCCAGAATCAGATTATTTTTTTTACAATTTTACAAACAATTCAGATGTTCAAAAATGTGTCATTCTGCAAATATCTATAGATTTAGATCTTAAATTTGAAGAACATTCCATTCTATGATCACTGCATTCTATGAAGTGTTTGTCAATCAACATACTACTATTTGTTGCTTTGGTGATATCCGAGACCTGTATATGTCTACATTCAAATATATAATTCCACACAAAATAAACACAGTCACCTAAACAGCATACTTTTGCGAAGTGTATAAAATTACATTTTTTCCTGGATGTGTATAAGTCTTACTCAGTATACCTGTTGTTCAACTGGACCATCGTCTGATTATATCATCACTATTTTGATAATATTTCTCTAATTAAAGTTCAGTTAAACTTGTCCTACTGAGTTCAGTTTAATTTTAATTTCCATATGATGAACCCAACATGCTCAATACTGTATATATCTACATTATAGTTGCCACTGCTACCTGTATATTATACATTACAGTCTACATTATAGTTACCACTGCTACCTGTATATTATACATATTAGTCTACATTATAGTTTCCACTGCTACCTGTATATTATACATAACAGTCTACATTATAGTTACCACTGCTACCTGTATATTATACATAACAGTCTACATTATAGTTACAGTGGCTGCCTGTATATTATACATAACAGTCTACATTATAGTTACCACCGCTACCTGTATATTATACATTACAGTCTACATTATAGTTACAGTGGCTACCTGTATATTATACATAACAGTCTACATTATAGTTTCCACTGCTACCTGTATATTATACATTACAGTCTACATTATAGTTTCCACTGCTACCTGTATATTATACATAACAGTCTACATTATAGTTACAGTGGCTGCCTGTATATTATACATTACAGTCTACATTATAGTTACAGTGGCTGCCTGTATATTATACATAACAGTCTACATTATAGTTACCACCGCTACCTGTATATTATACATTACAGTCTACATTATAGTTACAGTGGCTACCTGTATATTATACATAACAGTCTACATTATAGTTTCCACTGCTACCTGTATATTATACATTACAGTCTTCATTAAAGTGACAATGGCTACATGTATATTATACATTACAGTCTACATTAAAGTGACAATGGCTACCTGTATATTATACATTACAGTCCACATTATAGTTACAATGGTAACCTATATATTATACGTAACAGTCTACATTATAGTAACAGTGGCTGCCTGTATATTATACATTACAGTCTACATTATAGTTACAGATGATGCCTGTATATTATACATTACAGTCTACATTATAGTTACAGTGGCTGCCTGTATGTTATACATTACAGTCTACATTATAGTTACAGTGGCTGCCTGTATATTATACATTACAGTCTACATTATAGTTACAGTGGCTGCTTGTATATTATACATTACAGTCTACATTATAGTTACAGTGGCTGCTTGTATATTATACATTACAGTCCACATTATAGTTACAGAGGCTACCTGTATATTATACATTACAGTCTACATTATAGTTACAGTGGCTGCCTGTATATTATACATTACAGTCTACATTATAGTTACAGTGGCTGCCTGTATATTATACATTACAGTCTACATTATAGTTACAGTGGCTGCTTGTATATTATACATTACAGTCTACATTATAGTTACAGTGGCTGCTTGTATATAATACATTACAGTCCACATTATAGTTACAGAGGCTACCTGTATATTATACATTACAGTCTACATTATAGTTACAGTGGCTGCCTGTATATTATACATTACAGTCTACATTATAGTTACAGTGGCTGCCTGTATATTATACATTACAGTCTACATTATAGTTACAGTGGCTGCTTGTATATTATACATTACAGTCTACATTATAGTTACAGTGGATGCCTGTATATTATACATTAGTCTACATTATAGTTACAGTGGATGCCTGTATATTATACATTACAGTCTACATTATAGTTACAGTGGATGCCTGTATATTATACATTACAGTCTACATTATAGTTACAGTGGCTGCCTGTATATTATACATTACAGTCTACATTATAGTTACAGTGGCTGCTTGTATATTATACATTACAGTCTACATTATAGTTACAGTGGCTGCTTGTATATTATACATTACAGTCCACATTATAGTTACAGAGGCTACCTGTATATTATACATTACAGTCTACATTATAGTTACAGTGGCTGCCTGTATATTATACATTACAGTCTACATTATATTTACAGTGGATGCCTGTATATTATACATAACAGTCTACATTATAGTTACAAATGCTGCCTGTATATTATACATAACAGTCTACATTATAGTTACAGTGACTAACTGTATATTATACATTACAGTCTACATTATATTAACAGTGGCTACCTATATATTATACATTACAGTCTACATTATAGTTACAGTGGCTGCCTGTATATTATACATTACAGTCTACATTATATTTACAGTGGCTTCCTGTATATTATACATTACAGTCTACATTATAGTTACAGTGGATGCCTGTATATTATACATAACAGTCTACATTATAGTTACAAATGCTGCCTGTATATTATACATAACAGTCTACATTATAGTTACAGTGGCTGCCTGTATATTATACATTACAGTCTACATTATAGTTACAGTGACTAACTGTATATTATACATAACAGTCTACATTATAGTTACAGTGGCTGCTTGTATATTATACATTACAGTCTACATTATAGTTACAGTGGCTGCTTGTATATTATACATTACAGTCCACATTATAGTTACAGTGGCTACCTGTATATTATACATAACAGCCTACATTATAGTTACAGTGACTAACTGTATATTATACATTACAGTCTACATTGTAGTTACAGTGGCTACCTGTATATTATACATTACAGTCCACATTATAGTTACAGTGGCTACCTGTATATTATACATAACAGCCTACATTATAGTTACAGTGACTACCTGTATATTATACATTACAGTCTACATTGTAGTTACAGTGGCTACCTGTATATTACACATTACAGTCCACATTATAGTTACAGTGGCTGCCTGTTTATTTTACATTACAGTCTACATTATAGTTACAGTGGTTGCCTGTAAATTATACATTACAGTCTACATTATAGTTACAGTGGATGCCTGTATATTATACATTACAGTCCAAATTATAGTTACAGTGGCTGCCTGTTTATTATACATTACAGTCAACATTATAGTTACAGTGGATGCCTGTATATATTATACATTACAGTCCACATTATAGTTACAGTGGCTGTCTGTTTATTATACATTACAGTCTACATTATAGTTACAGTGGCTACCTGTATATTATACATAAAAGTCTACATTATAGTTACAGTGGCTGCCTTACAGTCTACATTATAGTTACAAATGCTGCCTATATATTATACATAATAGTCTACATTATAGTTACAGTGACTAACTGTATATTATACATTACAGTCTACATTATATTTACAGTGGATGCCTGTATATTATACATTACAGTCCACATTATAGTTACAGTGGCTACCTGTATATTATACATTACAGTCCACATTATAGTTACAGTGGCTACCTGTATATTATACATAACAGCCTACATTATAGTTACAGTGACTAACTGTATATTATACATTACAGTCTACATTGTAGTTACAGTACCTACCTGTATATTATACATTACAGTCCACATTATAGTTACAGTGGCTGCCTGTTTATTTTACATTACAGTCGACATTATAGTTACCATGGCTACCTGTATATTATACATTAGTCTACATTATAGTTACAGTGGTTGCCTGTAAATTATACATTACAGTCTACATTATAGTTACAGTGGATGCCTGTATATTATACATTACAGTCCAAATTATAGTTACAGTGGCTGCCTGTTTATTATACATTACAGTCAACATTATAGTTACAGTGGCTGCCTGTTTATTATACATTACAGTCTACATTATAGTTACAGTGGCTACCTGTATATTATACATAAAAGTCTACATTATAGTTACAGTGGCTACCTGTATATTATACATAAAAGTCCACATTATAGTTACAGTGGCTGCCTGTATATTATACATAACAGTCTACATTATATTTACAGTGGACGCCTGTATATTATACATAACAGTCTACATTATAGTTACAATGGCTGCCTTACAGTCTACAAAATAGTAACAACAGCTACATGTACCTGTATATCATACATTACAGTATACATTATAGTTATAATGTTTACTTGTATATTATACATTACAGTCTACATTATATTATCAGTGGATGCTTGTATATTATACATTACAGTCTACAATATAGTTTCCACTGCTACCTGTATATTATACATAACAGTCTACATTATAGTAACAGTGTCTACCTGTATATTATACATTAGTCTACATTATAGTTACAGTGGCTGCCTGTATATTATACATAACAGTCTACATTATAGTTACAGTGGCTGCTTGTATATTATACATTACAGTCCACATTATAGTTACAGTGGCTGCTTTTATATTATACATTACAGTCCACATTATATTTACAGTGGACGCTTGTATATTATACATTACAGTCCACATTATAGTTACAGTGGCTGCTTGTATATTATACATTACAGTCGACATTATAGTTACAGTGGCTTCCTGTATATTATACATTACAGTCTACATTAAAGTTACAGTGGCTTCCTGTATATTATACATAACAGTCTACATTATAGTTACAGTGGCTAACTGTATTTTATACATTACAGTCTACATTATATTTACAGTGGACACTTGTATATTATACATTACAGTCCACATTATAGTTACAGTGGCTGCTTGTATATTATACATTACAGTCGACATTATAGTTACAGTGGCTTCCTGTATATTATACATTACAGTCTACATTATAGTTACAGTGGCTTCCTGTATATTATACATAACAGTCTACATTATAGTTACAGTGGCTGCCTGTATATTATACATTACAGTCTACATTATAGTTACAGTGGCTACCTGTATATTATACATAACAGTCTACATTATAGTTACAGTGGCTACTTGTTTATTATACATTACAGTCTACATTATAGTTACAGTGGCTAACTGTATTTTATACATTACAGTCTACATTATAGTTACAGTGGCTGCTTGTTTATTATACATTACAGTCTACATTATAGTTACAGTGGCTAACTGTATTTTATACATTACAGTCTACATTATATTTACAGTGGACGCTTGTATATTATACATTACAGTCCACAGTATAGTTACAGTGGCTGCTTGTTTATTATACATTACAGTCTACATTATAGTTTCAGTGGCTAACTGTATTTTATACATTACAGTCTACATTATATTTACAGTGGACGCTTGTATATTATACATTACAGTCCACATTATAGTTACAGTCGCTGCTTGTATATTATACATTACAGTCGACATTATAGTTACAGTGGCTTCCTGTATATTATACATTACAGTCTACATTATAGTTACAGTGGCTTCCTGTATATTATACATAACAGTCTACATTATAGTTACAGTGGCTGCCTGTATAGTATACATAACAGTCTACATTATAGTTACAGTGGCTACCTGTATATTATACATTACAGTCTACATTATAGTTACAGTGGCTAACTGTTTATTATACATTACAGTCCACATTATAGTTACAGTGGCTAACTGTATATAATACATTACAGTCTACATTATATTTACAGTGGACACCTGTATAGTATACATTACAGTCCACATTATAGTTACAGTGGCTGCCTGTATATTATACATTACAGTCTACATTAAAGTTACAGTGGCTACCTGTTTATTATACATTACAGTCCACATTATAGTTACAGTGGCTGCTTGTATATTATACATTACAGTCTACATTATAGTTACCATGGCTACCTGTATATTATACATTACAATCTACATTATAGTGACAATGGCTGCCTGTATATTATACATTACAGTATACATTATAGTTACAATGTCATCTTGTATATAATACATTACAGTCTACATTATAGTTACAGTGGCTACCTGTATATTATATATTAGTCTACATTATAGTAACAATGGCTGCCTGTATATTTTACATTACAGTCTACATTATAGTTACAATGGCTGCCTTACAGTCTACATTATAGTAACAACAGCTACATGTACCTGTATATTATACATTACAGTTTACATTATAGTTACAATGTCTACTTGTATATAATACATTACAGTTTACATTATAGTTACAATGTCTACTTGTATATTATACATTACAGTCTACATTATATTTACAATGGCTGCCTGTATATAAAACATAACAGTTACATTATAGTTACCATGGCTACCTGTATATTAAACATTACAGTTTACATTATAGTAACAATGGCTACTTGTATATAATCCATTACAGTATACATTATATTTAGAATGGCTGCCTGTATATTATACATTACAGTCTACATTATAGTTACATTGGCTGCCTGTATATTAAACATAACAGTCTACATTATAGTTACCATGGCTACCTGTATATTATACATTACAGTCTACATTATAGTAACAATGGCTACCTGTATATAATCCATTACAGTATACATTATATTTAGAATGGCTGCCTGTATATTATACATTACAGTCTACATTATAGTTACAATGGCTACCTGTATATTATACATTACAGTCTACATTATAGTTACAATGGCTGCTTGTATATTAAAAATTACAGTCTACATTATAGTGATAATGGCTTCCTGTATATTATTCATTACAGTCTACATTATAATTCCAATGGTTGCCTGTATATTATACATTACAGTCTACATTATAGTTACAAGGGCTGCCTGTATATTATACATGACAGTCTACATTATAGTTACCATGGCTTCCTGTATATTATACATTACAGTCTTCATTATAGTTACAATGTCTACTTGTATATCATACATTACAGTCTACATTATAGTTACCATGGCTACCTGTATATTATACATTAGTCTACATTATAGTTACAGTGGCTACCTGTATATTATACATTACAGTCTACATTATAGTGATAATTACTAACTGTATATTATACATAACAGTCCACATTATAGTTACAATGGCCACCTGTATATTATACATTACAGTCCACATTATAGCTACCATGGCTTCCTGTATATTATACATTACAGTCTTCATTATAGTTACAATGTCTACTTGTATATCATACATTACAGTCTACATTATAGTTACCATGGCTACCTGTATATTATACATTAGTCTACATTATAGTTACAGTGGCTACCTGTATATTATACATTACAGTCTACATTATATTTACCATGACTTCCTGTATATTATACATTACAGTCTTCATTATAGTTACAATGTCTACTTGTATATCATACATTACAGTCTACATTATAGTTACCATGGCTACCTGTATATTATACATTAGTCTACATTATAGTTACAATGGCTACCTGTATATTATACATTACAGTCTACATTATAGTAACAATGGCTGCCTGTATATTAAACATAACAGTCTACATTATAGTTACCATGGCTACCTGTATATTATACATTACAGTCTACATTATAGTTACAATGGCTACCTGTATATAATCCATGACAGTCTACATTATATTTAGAATGGCTGCCTGTATATTATACATTACAGTCTACATTATAGTTACATTGGCTACCTGTATATTATATATGACAGTCTACATTATAGTTACAATGGCTGCCTGTATATTATATGTAAGTCTACATTATAGTGACAATGGCTACCTGTATATTATACATTACAGTCTACATTATAGTTACAATAGCTGCCTGTATATTATACATTACAGTCTACATTATAGTTACAATGGCTGCCTGTATATTATACATGACAGTCTAATTATAGTAACAATGGCCACCTGTATATTATACATTACAGCCTACATTATAGTTACAATGGCTTCCTGTATATTATACATTACAGCCTACATTATAGTTACAATGGCTTCCTGTATATTATACATTACAGTCTACATTATAGTTACAATGGCTACCTGTATATTATACATTACAGTCTACATTATAGTTACAATAGCTGCCTGTATATTATACATTACAGTCTACATTATAGTTACAATGGCTGCCTGTATATTATACATGACAGTCTAATTATAGTAACAATGGCCACCTGTATATTATACATTACAGCCTACATTATAGTTACAATGGCTTCCTGTATATTATACATTACAGCCTACATTATAGTTACAATGGCTACCTGTATATTATACATTACAGTCTACATTATAGTTACAATAGCTGCCTGTATATTATACATTACAGTCTACATTATAGTTACAATGGCTGCCTGTATATTATACATGACAGTCTAATTATAGTAACAATGGCCACCTGTATATTATACATTACAGCCTACATTATAGTTACAATGGCTTCCTGTATATTATACATTACAGCCTACATTATAGTTACAGTGGCTGCTTGTATATTATACATTACAGTCCACATTATAGTTACAGTGGCTGCCTGTATATTATACATAACAGTCTACATTATAGTTACAATGGCTTCCTGTATATTATACATTACAGTCTACATTATAGTTACAATGGCTTCCTGTTTATTATACATTACAGTCTACATTATAGTTACAGTGGCTGCCTGTATATTATACATAACAGTCTACATTATAGTTACAATGGCTATCTGTATATAATCCATGACAGTCTACATTATATTTAGAATGGCTGCCTGTATATTATACATAACAGTCCACATTATAGTAACAATGGCCACCTGTATATTATACATTACAGCCTACATTATAGTTACAGTGGCTGCCTGTATATTATACATAACAGTCCACATTATAGTAACAATGGCCACCTGTATATTATACATTACAGCCTGCATTATAGTTACAGTGGCTGCCTGTATATTATACATTACAGTCCACATTATAGTTACAGTGGCTGCCTGTATATTATACATTACAATCTACATTATAGTTACAGTGGCTGCCTGTATATTATACATTACAGTCTACTTTATAGTTACAGTGGCTGCCTGTATGTTATACATTACAGTCTACATTATAGTTACAGTGGCTTTCTGTATATTATACATAACAGTCTACATTATAGTAACAATGGCTTACTGTATATTATACATTACAGTATACTTTATAGTTACAGTTGCTATCCACATGTTGTACATTACAGTCTACATTATAGTTACCATGGCTACCTGTATATTATACATTACAGTATACTTTATAGTTACAGTGGCTATCCACATGTTGTACATTAGTCTACATTATAGTTACCATGGCTACCTGTATATTATACATTACTATCTACATTAAAGTTACAGTGGCTACCTGTATATTACACAGTACAGTCTACATTATGGTTACAATGGCTGCCTGTATATTATACATTAGTCTACATTAAAGTTACAATGGCTACCTGTATATTATACATTACAGTTTACACTGTAGTTACAACAGCTGCGTGTATATTAAACATTACAAACTATATTATGTTTACCATGGATTCCTGTATATTATACATAAAAGACTTTATTATAGTTACAGTGGCTACCTGTTTATTATACATTACAGTCCACATTATAGTAACAGTGGCAACCTGTAAATTATACATTACAGTATACATTATAGTTACAGTATCTACCTGTATATTATACATTACAGTATATATTATATTTACAATTGCCGCCTGTATATTATACATTACAGTCTACATTATAGTTACAGTGGCTACCTGTATATTATACCTTAGTCTACATTATAGTTACAGTTGCTACCTGTAACTTATACATTACAGTATATATTATATTTACAATTGCTGCCTGTATATTATACATTACAGTCTACATTATAGTTACAGTGGCTACCTGTATATTATACATTACAGTCTACATTAAGTTTACCATGGCTACCTGTATGTTATACATTACAGAGTACATTATAGTTACAATGGCTGCCTGTATATTATACATTACAGTATACATTACGGACATTATGGTTACCATGCCTACCTGTATATTATACATTACAGACAACATTATAGTTACCATGGATACCTGTATAGTCTACATTATAGTTGCAAAGGATGTCTGTATATTATACATTACAGTTTACATTATGGTTACCATGGCTACCTGTAAACTATACATTACAGACTACATTATAGTTACAATCACTACTATTTTACATTACAGTCTACATTATAGTTACCATGACTGCCTGTATATTATACATTACAGTCTTCATTATATAGACAATGGCTACCTGTATATTATACATTACAGTTTACATTATAGTTACCATGGCTGCCTGTATATTATACATTAGTCTACATTATAGTTACAGTGGCTACCTGTATATTATACATTAGTATACATTATAGTAACAGTGGCTTCCTGTATATTATACATTACAGTCTACATTATAGTTACAGTGGCTGCCTGTATATTATACATACGTCTACAACATAGTTACTGTGGCTGCCTGTATATTATACATTAGAGTCCACATTATAGTTACAGTGGCTGCCTGTATATTATACATTACAGTCTACATTATAGTTACAGTGGCTGCCTGTATATTATACATTACAGTCTACATTTTAGTTACAATGGCTACCTGTATATTATACATTAAAGTCTACATTATAGTTACAGTGGCTACCTGTATATTACACATTACAGTCTACATTATACTTACAGTGGCTGCCTGTATATTATACATTACAGTCTACATTATAGTTACAATGGCTGCCTGTTTATTATACATGACAGTCTAATTATAGTAACAATGGCCACCTGTATATTATACATTACAGCCTACATTATAGTTACAATGGCTTCCTGTATATTATACATTACAGCCTACATTATAGTTACAATGGCTACCTGTATATTATACATTACAGTCTACATTATAGTTACAATAGCTGCCTGTATATCATACATTACAGTCTACATTATAGTTACAATGGCTGCCTGTATATTATACATGACAGTCTAATTATAGTAACAATGGCCACCTGTATATTATACATTACAGCCTACATTATAGTTACAATGGCTTCCTGTATATTATACATTACAGCCTACATTATAGTTACAGTGGCTGCTTGTATATTATACATTACAGTCCACATTATAGTTACAGTGGCTGCCTGTATATTATACATAACAGTCTACATTATAGTTACAATGGCTTCCTGTATATTATACATTACAGTCTACATTATAGTTACAATGGCTTCCTGTTTATTATACATTACAGTCTACATTATAGTTACAGTGGCTGCCTGTATATTATACATAACAGTCTACATTATAGTTACAATGGCTATCTGTATATAATCCATGACAGTCTACATTATATTTAGAATGGCTGCCTGTATATTATACATAACAGTCCACATTATAGTAACAATGGCCACCTGTATATTATACATTACAGCCTACATTATAGTTACAGTGGCTGCCTGTATATTATACATAACAGTCCACATTATAGTAACAATGGCCACCTGTATATTATACATTACAGCCTGCATTATAGTTACAGTGGCTGCCTGTATATTATACATTACAGTCCACATTATAGTTACAGTGGCTGCTTGTATATTATACATTACAATCTACATTATAGTTACAGTGGCTGCCTGTATATTATACATTACAGTCTACTTTATAGTTACAGTGGCTGCCTGTATGTTATACATTACAGTCTACATTATAGTTACAGTGGCTTTCTGTATATTATACATAACAGTCTACATTATAGTAACAATGGCTTACTGTATATTATACATTACAGTATACTTTATAGTTACAGTTGCTATCCACATGTTGTACATTACAGTCTACATTATAGTTACCATGGCTACCTGTATATTATACATTACAGTATACTTTATAGTTACAGTGGCTATCCACATGTTGTACATTAGTCTACATTATAGTTACCATGGCTACCTGTATATTATACATTACTATCTACATTAAAGTTACAGTGGCTACCTGTATATTACACAGTACAGTCTACATTATGGTTACAATGGCTGCCTGTATATTATACATTAGTCTACATTAAAGTTACAATGGCTACCTGTATATTATACATTACAGTTTACACTGTAGTTACAACAGCTGCGTGTATATTAAACATTACAAACTATATTATGTTTACCATGGATTCCTGTATATTATACATAAAAGACTTTATTATAGTTACAGTGGCTACCTGTTTATTATACATTACAGTCCACATTATAGTAACAGTGGCAACCTGTAAATTATACATTACAGTATACATTATAGTTACAGTATCTACCTGTATATTATACATTACAGTATATATTATATTTACAATTGCCGCCTGTATATTATACATTACAGTCTACATTATAGTTACAGTGGCTACCTGTATATTATACCTTAGTCTACATTATAGTTACAGTTGCTACCTGTAACTTATACATTACAGTATATATTATATTTACAATTGCTGCCTGTATATTATACATTACAGTCTACATTATAGTTACAGTGGCTACCTGTATATTATACATTACAGTCTACATTAAGTTTACCATGGCTACCTGTATGTTATACATTACAGAGTACATTATAGTTACAATGGCTGCCTGTATATTATACATTACAGTATACATTACGGACATTATGGTTACCATGCCTACCTGTATATTATACATTACAGACAACATTATAGTTACCATGGATACCTGTATAGTCTACATTATAGTTGCAAAGGATGTCTGTATATTATACATTACAGTTTACATTATGGTTACCATGGCTACCTGTAAACTATACATTACAGACTACATTATAGTTACAATCACTACTATTTTACATTACAGTCTACATTATAGTTACCATGACTGCCTGTATATTATACATTACAGTCTTCATTATATAGACAATGGCTACCTGTATATTATACATTACAGTTTACATTATAGTTACCATGGCTGCCTGTATATTATACATTAGTCTACATTATAGTTACAGTGGCTACCTGTATATTATACATTAGTATACATTATAGTAACAGTGGCTTCCTGTATATTATACATTACAGTCTACATTATAGTTACAGTGGCTGCCTGTATATTATACATACGTCTACAACATAGTTACTGTGGCTGCCTGTATATTATACATTAGAGTCCACATTATAGTTACAGTGGCTGCCTGTATATTATACATTACAGTCTACATTATAGTTACAGTGGCTGCCTGTATATTATACATTACAGTCTACATTTTAGTTACAATGGCTACCTGTATATTATACATTAAAGTCTACATTATAGTTACAGTGGCTACCTGTATATTACACATTACAGTCTACATTATACTTACAGTGGCTGCCTGTATATTATACATTACAGTCTACATTATAGTTACAATGGCTGCCTGTATATTACACATAACAGTCCACATTATATTTACAGTGGCTGCCTGTATATTATACATTAAAGTCTATATTATAGTTACAGTGGCTGCCTGTATATTATACATTACAGTCTACATTATAGTTACAGTGGGTGCCTGTATAGTATACATTACAGTCTACATTATAGTTACAGTAGCTACCTGTATATTACACATTACAGTCTACATTATAGTTACAATGGCTGCGTGTATATTATACATTAGTCTACATTATGGTTACAGTAGCTACCTGTATATTATACATTAATCTACATTATAGTTACAATGGCTGCCTGTATATTATACATAACAGTCCACATTATAGTGACAATGGCTGCCTGTATATTACACATTACAGTCTACATTATAGTTACAATGGCTGCCTGTATATTATACATTAGTCTACATTATAGTTACAGTAGCTATCTGTATATTATACATTAGTCTACATTATAGTTACAGTGGCTGCCTGTATATTATACATAACAGTCCACATTATAGTGACAATGGCTGCCTGTATATTATACATTACAATCTACATTATAGTTACAGAGGCTACCTGTATATTATACATTACAGTCTACATTATAGTTACAGTGGCTGCCTGTATATTATACATTAGTCTACATTATAGTTACAGTGGCTGCCTTATATTTTACATAACAGTCTACATTATAGTGACAATGGCCACTTGTATATTATACATTACAGTCCACATTATAGTTACAATGGCTACCTGTATATTATACATTACAGTCCACATTATAGTTACAGTGGCTGCCTGTATATTATACATTACAGTCTACATTATAGTTACAGTGGCTGCCTGTATATTATACATTACAGTTTACATTTTAGTTGTAGTGGCTGCCTGTATATTATACATGACAGTCTACATTATAGTTACAGTGGCTACCTGTATATTATACATTACAGTGTACATTATATTTACAGTGGTTGCCTGTTTATTATACATTACAGTCTACATTATAGTTACAGTGGCTGCCTGTATATTAAACATTAATCTACATTATAGTTACAGTGGCTGCCTGTATATTATACATTAGTATACATTATAGTTACAGTGGCTGCCTGTATATTATACATTACAGTCTATATTATAGTTACAATGACTACCTGTATATTATACATTACAGTCTACATTCAAGCCACAGTAGCTACCTGTATATTATACATTACAGTCTATATTATAGTTACAATGACTACCTGTATATTATACATTATAGTCTACATTATAGTTACCACTGCTACCTGTATATTATACATTACAGTCTACATTATAGTTACAGTGGCTACATGTACATTATACATTAGTCTACATTATAGTTACAGTGGCTGCCTGTACATTATACATTACAGTCTACATTATAGTTACAGTGGATGCCTGTATATTATACATTACAGTCCACATTATAGTTACAGAGGCTACCTGTATATTATACATTACAGTATACATTATATTTACAGTGGCTGCCTGTATATTATACATTAGTCTACATTATAGTTACAATGACTACCTGTATATTATACATTATAGTCTACATTATAGTTACCACTGCTACCTGTATATTATACATTACAGTCTACATTATAGTTACAGTGGCTACATGTACATTATACATTAGTCTACATTATAGTTACAGTGGCTGCCTGTATATTATACATTACAGTCTACATTATAGTTACAGTGGATGCCTGTATATTATACATTACAGTCCACATTATAGTTACAGAGGCTACCTGTATATTATACATTACAGTCTACATTATATTTACAGTGGCTGCCTGTATATTATACATTAGTCTACATTATAGTTACAGTGGCTGCCTGTATATTATACATTAAAGTCTACATTATAGTTACAGTCGCTGCCTGTATATTATATATTACAGTCTACATTATAGCTGCCTGTATATCATATATTACAGTCCCCCATATTGTAGTTACAATGGCTACCTGTATATTATACATTACAGTCCACGTTGTAGTTACAGTGGCTGCCTGTATATCATATATTACAGTCCCCCATATTGTAGTTACAATGGCTACCTGTATATTATACATTACAGTCTACATCAATGGGTTCATATTAATTGCAAATTAACAATTGTATGTTTTGTTTGTTTCACACGTGCATTGATTTCATGTTCACAATCTACTATTGGAAGCTGTTCTCAAAACAATAACTATCCAATGACTTAGAACTGGACAATAATATGAAATATGTTATATATATTGAAGTATAACAAGAAATGTTTCTGGCAATATGCTGCATTAACAGGAAAAAAAAGTTGGTATAACTGTTAAATTAGAGACGTTGACAAATATTCAACTTGACCTGTATTTTATAATTGTACAGCTACACACCAATTATAGACACCTTCAGATGTTATTGGTCAGAAACCAATTTTTTTTTACCTCAGACAGAGGAATGAACAAATGTATAGAGAGAGAGGGGTTTGAACGACAGGGCATAATAAGGGATATAATTCTAACACAAGTCAGCAAACAACAGCTACATCCTCTGCTGTTTTGTATGGTTAACTTGCACAGGTGTCAACATATCGCAGAATTGCGGATATTTTTTATTATATTGTCTGGATGGAGTCAGATGGATTTTTTTTACCTTTAAGTAAGATATTGATCTCAATCTTAAATGATTGGAAGTTGGGTTCTGCACATCTCAATGAAGTTAATATTTGTACAACCTTTTCTTACTAAATGAGGTACAGGCTCGAGCTCATGTGAGGAAGTATGCCAGTTACTGCCAGAGGAAGGACGGGGATTCTACTCACATTTATTCAATGGCATTGAATAATAGCTTTTTTCAATCAAAATGTGGGATTTTGGCTTTTTGAACATTGTGTAAAAATTATTTGGAAAAAAAATCACAATACCAATATCTGAATATAAAGTTTTATTAACTTCACTTGTCAGTTTCTTCCTTTATACAATAAATAAAGTTTTACATTTTAAATAAAATGAGCAACATTTGAAACAAGAAATATTTTCTCTGATGAAAATTTAAAAATTTAAAACACATTAAACTGAATGATAAGACGGGAACCTAAACAAGGTTTCTCCACAAATAAAAACAGAAGCACCAGAATGGCCAATCAACAGTCTGTCTTCCATAATCAAAAATAATAAAATAAATTGCTTCCTCTAGAAAGGCTATATATTTAAGCTATAGATAAAAAATCAGACTTTGCCAAAACAGAAAATGTTATAAAAATTGTAAGCAATTGAACACCAATGCCGACTTTCAGTCTTTTCCTAACAATAAAGAAAAAAAGCATTGCTTCTCTTAAAAGCTGTATATGCTGTGGATATAAAAAAAACCAGGCAGGACAATTCAATAAAAATGATTTACATTTCCTGGTTCAGGCAATATAAGTGACGCCAAACCAGTAACCCGACATTATTATAAAGAATTGCCACTTTGTGTCTTTCTCCTCCACTGGAGTCCATATCAACTAATAACTGTTTTAAAACTTGTAAATGAGCACATGTCACGCATAGTGCCTATCAACAATATATATTATTGATAAATAATTTATCTGTTTCACCACCCATTTCCTGCACACATACATCATTCTGTTTTACAAGCTGGTATAGTATTCAAGCTACTTATCTTTTAAAACTGGATCACTCTGAACTGGTTACTTTGATGGTATTGACTTTTGATATTCTGACATCCATATTATCAATATTCACTATATCTTTTTTCCAAATAGTAGTCCCAAATGGGCATGTTACATTGATGTATTTGTCCTTTGACATAACAACTTAGATATTATTCTTTGCTGTATCCTTTTTTAAACAAGAGTCACAAATTGGCCCAGAGTCGCTCACCCAAGTTCCATGTCAGTTTTTGAAAAATCTCTACCTTTTTTATTATATAATTATACTAGAAATGTGTCACAGATACCCCTGCTTAATGTTAAACAAAAATTAAGCTGAAAAGGGACATAACTCCTGCAAAAATTGACCAATATTGACCAATATCGAACTAGGCATGTGTTTTATATTTATAGTTACACAAAAATGTTTAATTAAATACATAACCCTTTCATAAGTTACTGATCAGAAACTGATTTGACAGAAAATTGAATGGACAGACAGACAGACTGACATTTATCCTCTTTCACTATGTTTCAAACAATAGAGGTATAAAATGAGATTTGTCCAATATCATTTCTATAAGTACCTTTGAACACCTCAATTTGAACAAAACTCAAGCCTTACTCAACATGACGAGCAATGCCAAACATGAACTAATTTGGTTGCTAGGTGCCTTGGGAGATTTTTGAAAGTAAATCAATATATTCCCAAATTTCCGCAAAATGGGGTTAATGGGCCAACCCTTTTATTGGATGACAGACAGAAAACATTAAATTACATCAGAAAACCACATATGAACCTTGGATTCCACTTAGCTAGAGAGAAACCTTTGCCAACTGCTTAAAATTCAAACATTTTATGGAAGCTGGTGAAAAAGCAAGTCTTATCTTATCTTAATTAACAGGACACAGTTAAGGTGGTGTGACAGCAAGCTAGCCTCTAACGGTTTCAAAAGTATCAGTGATTTACTCTGAGTATATCTATGCAAATTAAATTTTTGCGAGCTCTTAAAGCTACAAAACAAATGCCTCAGACATGAGACTGACGTACTGACGACACCTTTATGTTATATCAAAAGTAGTATCACTGTTCTGTTATAAAAGGTTATTGGATGTTTATGCTACAACTTTGAAAAAGCAAACAAAAGTGAAGAACATAAAACTAAATGAAAAATTATTGTAAGTTTGAATATTAAACGTAATTTTATGCCATCGAGGACTAACAGACGATCAGTTAACCTAACCACTCTTTCCTGGAATCCTTGGAGGTTAACCAGTACTCGAGCACACCAGTCTCTGCAAGTGACTGATTACTTTACCACATCACTTAACTCAACAGTGAGATGCAATGGTGTGTATATGACCTGCCGGAGATTTGAACTCACGATCCCTGGATTGATAGTCAGATGTGCTACTGACTGAGCTAACTGGGCCCAGCTAAAAACTGCTGGTTTCAGTAAAATATAAATTTTATTTCATCCAAGTATATTCATTTAAATAAAATTGTATATCAAGTTAAGTATTCATGAATAAAACTTGATATTTCAATGACTGCTGAATCAAACACTTTTTGTTTTATAATAGAAAACAGCAAAAATACCGTTAACAATTTTGTGATTTCACTATTTCAGTGAAATTATCAAAAGTAATTCACTGAGATATCTGTATTATTCATCAAACTCAATAATGTAAGTCAAATAATGTATATATACATATACTGAGATGTAAAATAACTACAATGTACCCTCATATAACCATTCACCACCCATACATTCACCACCCATATGGAAAATAAATGATTTGTCACTCTGGCAGTTTGTCTTTAATTCCAATAACTACAATGTCATGTAAATTTCATTTCAGCTCTGATTTAAACATTTCAAAATTGACAAATTCCCCACTACCATGTTTTATGACCATTCGCACACACACTTCATACACAATTGGAATTTTGATTTTGGAGACCAACATATCCCCCCACCCCCACCCCCACCCCCACCTCTCCCCGCTTTTGCAAGATGCATCTCTACCCATTGGGGCTTTTATTCAGGAATGTATGGTTATTTGTAGAATGGGATTTTCAATAATAAAATAGAATAAAATAATGGCAGTAAAAATGGCTAATCAAATAAATTAAACTATGAATGAAAATAACAAAAAATAATGAGCAACAAAAAATGCACAGTTCACCAAGTACAGATAGATACATGATAACTAATAACAAAAAAATAAAAATAAAATTTGAATAAAAAATCCACACTTACACTGTTATAAAACAAGAAACTCAGAGAGTGTGGCAGAAGTAAGATGTACAATTAGGTCAGAATTATATGAGAATACAACTTTTCCATTTTTCAATATTTTGCCATAAAGCCTTTTTCAATAACACAGAAGTCTGTTTCTTTCTACAGATTATCCATCTTTTACCAACGTCTTTTTAAAAAATAGCGTAAACAGAAATGATGTTGAATTCATGACTAATGTCACGTCAAGGACAGTGGCCTACTAGCGAATGTGGTATGCTACAATAACAACGTCATTTAAGCCAGAAATACGAGGTCACTTCATAGCAATTATTTACAGTATGAATGAGACATCATTTCTGTTTAACACCACTTTAAAAAGAACACATTGGTAAAGAGACAATAGACAATATCTAGAATGGAACAATATTCTGTTTTCTTTTAAAAAGGCTTTGTGCAAAAATATTGAATGGAGATACTAATTAAGATTGTGTAATGAGTTTCCTTTGAAACATGTCATAAAACAGTACATGAGAATAGTTATAAATATATTGCACAATAAAACCCATCACAGGGACAGACAGGGATTGGTGAAGGATTTCCACAAATCACAGGGACTGACTGGGATTGGTGAAGGATTTCCACCAACCACAGGGACTGACTGGGATTGGTGAAGGATTTCCACCAACCAGAGGGACTGACTGGGATTGGTGAAGGATTTCCACCAGCCACTGGGACAGACTGATATTGCTGAAGGATTTCCATACTTATCATATATTACCAGTCACCACAAAAAAATCAATAATTTCAAAAGTATATTTAAAACCAACCAAAAATTATTATGTAAAATAAATAAAAAATCCAATCTATTTAAATTGTTTTCAAGTCTCTTTGATTGCAGTATTTTCTTTTATAATGCCAAATTATTTTCATTTACAATGCCAAATTTCAAGATAAACTATTACTTAGCAAAAAACTTGAAAAAAAACAGTTTAATAGATAAACCATTAACGTCTTTTTTCAACATTCCAATAGTAAGAATCAAAATAAAGTAAAGTATAAATGCATTCTGTGATATATCTATGTTTTACAAACTTTTTAATTATAACAATTTTAAAGCATTACAAAGTCATTTCCCTTAGACAATCTTAAAAACAATAAAACAGCCAGGATCAACTACAGCAGCCTTTCTTTATTTCATTTTCATCAAGATGGAAGGATTTTTCTATCTCTTTATCTTCTTTGTCCTTCAACACTCTGAAAATATGACAAATAAATTAATTTAGAGAGCTCATCATCAAGGACTTGAATAGAAGGATAGGAAACTTGCATTTCCTGACTAAATGTTGGTGAAACAGCACACCAAGGATTCATAATTTGCAAATTAATCATTCATAATTCACAGGTAACTGATTTCTTGCACAAAAACAGTAAGTTGTGTGTAACCAGATGTTTAGACAAGAGTTGTCAGAAGACCAACAAAGCTCGCCTCTGGGTGTCTTAGTCCAAAAATGGCCATAACTGTGCCAAAATGCAATCCAGAGTTATGGTTATTGTCTCTGTGTGTTCCATTGTTGATGGTGAACACACATGCAAAGTTTCATTCACACCCAATGAGTGGTTGCGTAATTATCTTAAACTTAAACGCAAAAGTTTAGCGTGGGTTTCTACAGACGACGCCGCCGGAGTCTCCTTGGACTTTGTCCCGGCGAGCTAAAAATGCAAAATGCTCTTGAATTAAAGATATTGAGGTTTGAAGGAAAATTTATCGTTATTTGTCAATATCTTAGCTGCAGTATACACATTCTGTAATCACAAGTACTTCAACAATTTTAAACACTTTCTGGCAATGGTATTATTTTAATGACAATTTCATTCTGCAGTGTAAGAATTTTGATTTGTGTTCCTAGGATGTATGGAGGTGAAGATAATTAAAATGAGATATTGCAAGATTTTGTGTGAATACGCGAGTGTTCACAAAATCTCATTCAGTTGTCGGTCCTTCTCTATATAATTCCTTGTCATCATAAACATACAGGACACACTACTACAGGCGATATTTTACATCAAATTCTCTGAGACGATGGATTGAATATCTGATTGACACAATGACAGACCAATGGAAGGACATATAAATAGGTCAGCATTTGTCAATAAGTAGTGTTTCAGACCAAGGAATTATAGAGAGAAAGAAAGGCAAATGATTGAGATTGTGTGAATGCTTGCATATTCACGCAAATATAGCAATATCTTGTTTTTAATTATCTTAATTTCCGTTCATCTCAGGAACACAAATCAAAATTCTTACACTGCATAATGAAATTGTCATCAAAACAATACCATGACCATAAATGTGTGTTTAAAATTGTTGAAGAACTTGTAATTTCAAAATTTGTATACGGCAGCTAAAGTAACGACAAATTATGATAAATTTTCCTTCAAACCTCAATATCTTTGATTCTAGAGCATTTTGAGTGATCCAAACATGTTTAAACATCTAAAATTACAAACAACTTACAGTTCATGTACAAGAAATTAGTTGCCTGTGAATTATGAATGATTAAATTGCAAATTATGAATCCTTCGTGTGCTGTTTCATCAACATTTAGTCAGGAGATGCAAGTTTCCTATCCTTCTATACAAGTTCTTGATCAGACAAAATATATCTCCAAGTAAGCAGATCAATTCACAATATCTCTTCAATATAATTTATAAAATAATTTTTATTGGCCAAAATATGGTTTTCAGTCGAACTTGCCTAAAAGTTTCTGAAGTGAAACAAATAGCTACTCAATATGTCCCCCCTAAATATACAGGAGAGGAAGATTTTCAAGATAAGTCAAGACAAAGGTGGATTTGATTCAATATTTAGCATCATTTTTATGCCATCGAGGGCTAACCTGACAATCAGTTAACCAAACCACTTTTTACTGGGATCCTGAAAGGTTAACCAGAACTCGAGAACACCCCATCTCTGCAAGAAACTTCCTCGTTTGAATCAGCGGAGACTGTTGCCGGGCAAGGATTCTAACTCACAACCCCTGGATTGATAGTCAGACGTGTAACCTACTGAGCTAATCAGGTGGAAAAGGATCATATAGTTAATTATATCCCCTCTTCCCTGTAAGTCAAACATGCCCACTTAGTCTTCAATATCCCCCGCCATGGGGTTATTTTACTTAGATGATAATATACTTGAAAATCAAATTTACTGCACACCAAAATGCACTACAAGTCGGAAAAGGAGAATTTCATAGTTTTGGCTAACTGTTTCCATGGTAACGGAATAAATATTCAAAATGAAAATGCTCTCACGCAGGCAAAAGGAACTACTTGACCACTAGGTTGACATGTGTATCTAAGAATAGTTTTAAAGCTATGAGAATTAAGTAATTTTGGCAATTTGTTTCCATGGTAACAGAAAATTTACTGAAAATAAAATCTCCCTCATACCAAAAGTTTCTACCAGACCATGAGATTAAAATGTGTACACAATTTCCTGATATTACAGTAATTTTGTAATTTTCACTATTCGTTTCTATAGTAACAACAAAAATATTGAAAATGAAAATTTCCCCATAGCAAAAGGCACCACTAGACCACTTGGTGGACACCTGTACAAAATTTTATGTTGTTACCTGTTGTTAAGTTACCTTGATTATTTTTGAAGTCAGTGAGCTTTGTGATTATTTAAGTTGCCTCAAAGCTCCTGAAGTGAAACAAATAGCTAGTCAATACATTCCTTCTAAATATACAGGATTTTTTATATTTGTTTCCATGGTAATGGAAAAAATATTGAAAAAAAAATCATCATAGCAAAAAGCACTACTTCAGTGACGAAAGAAGAATGACAAGCAGACACATGTCGTATATTTATCATCACAGAGACTGTGATACAGTAGGTATTTGAATGCACAACCCATGGATTAACAGTCAGGCACACTTACTGGGCCAGGTGTTAACCAAAATAACATAACTTGCAAGAAAACAAAGAAAATAGTTATTTTTCAGATACCATGAAGACTGACATCAAAGAAATTGTGCGCGAGTCACAGAAGCCTACCTTGCAAGGGCTTCCATGGAGAGAGCTACATTCTCTCCGCTCAGGGCACTCGTCTCATAGAACAGTGAACCATACTCCTGAAACAGATACGACACTCGCAATGACAGGTGCTCAGCATCTCTCTTATTTCACAAAAATACAACTAATATAAAAATGATATATTTCAATATGGATAACATTGAAGTCACAACATAAACCTTGGTTCTGAGAAGCGTATAGTCTAATGGAAGAGTCAGAATGGAAGCTTATGGAAGAGTCAGAATGGGAGCTAATCGAAAAACCAGAATAAAAGCAAATGGAAGAGTCAGAATGGAAGCTAATGGAAGAGCCAGAATGGAAGCAAATGGAAGAGTCAGAATGGAAGCTAATGGAAGAGTCAGAATGGAAGCTAATGGTAGAGCCAGAATGGAAGCAAATGGAAGAGTCAGAATGGAAGCAAATGGAAGAGTCAGAATGGAAGCTAATGGTAGAGCCAGAATGGAAGCAAATGGAAGAGTCAGAATGGAAGCAAATGGAAGAGTCAGAATGGAAGCAAATGAAAGAGTCAGAATGGAAGCTAATGGAAAAGCCAGAATGGAAGCCAATGGAAGAGTCAGAATGGAGCTAATGGAAAAGCCAGAATGGAAGCAAATGGAAGAGCCAGAATGGAAGCTAATGGAAGAGCCAGAATGAAACTAATGGAAGAGCCAAATTGGAAGCAAATGGAAGAGTCAGAATGGAAGCTAATGGAAAAGCCAGAATGGAAGCAAATGGAAGAGTCAGAATGGAAGCTAATGGAAGAGCCAGAATGGAAACAAATGGAAGAGCCAGAATGGAAGTTAATGGAAGAGCCAGAATGGAAGCTAATGGAAGAGCCAAAATGGAAGCAAATGGAAGAGTCAGAATGGAAGCAAATGGAAGAGTCAGAAAGGAAGCTAATGGAAAAGCCAAAATGGAAGCAAATGGAAAAGTCAGAATGGAAGCTAATGGAAGAGCCATAATGGAAACAAATGGAAGAGTCAGAATGGAAGCTAATGGAAAAGTCAGAACAGAAGCAAATGGAAGAGTCAGAACGGAAGCTAATGGAAGAGTCAGAACGGAAGCAAATGGAAGAGCCAGAATGGAAGCAAATTGAAGTCAGAATGGAAGCTAATTGAAGAGCCAGAATGGAAGCAAATGGAAGAGTCAGAATGGAAGTTAATGGAAGAGCCAGAATGGAAGCTAATGGAAGAGTCAGAATGGAAGCTAATGGAAACAAATGGAAGAGCCAAAATGAAAGCTAATGGAAGAGTCAAAATGGAAGCTAATGGAAGAGCCAGAATGGAAGCTAATGGAAGAGCCAGAATGGAAGCTAATGGAAGAGTCAGAATGGAAGCTAATGGAAGAGCCAGAATGGAAGCTTATGGAAGAGTCAGAATGGAAACAAATGGAAGAGTCAGAATGGAAGCTAATTGAAGAGCCAGAATGGAAGCTAATGGAAGTGCCAGAATGGAAACAAATGGAAGAGCCAGAATGGAAGCTAATGGAAGAGTCAGAATGGAAGCTAATGGTAGAGCCAGAATGGAAGCTAATGGAAGAGTCAGAATGGAAGCTAATGGAAGAGCCAGAATGGAAACAAATGGAAGAGTCAGAATGGAAGCTAATGGAAGAGCCAGAATGGAAACAAATGGAATAGCCAGAATGGAAACAAATAGAAGAGCCAGAATGGAAGCTAATGGAAGAGCCAGAATGGAAAAAAATGGAAGAGCCAGAATGGAAGCTAATGGAAGAGTCAGAATGGAAACAAATGGAAGAGTCAGAATGGAAGCTAATGGAAGAGCCAGAATGGAAGCAAATGGATGAGCCAGAGTGGAAGCTAATCGAAGAGTCAGAATGGAAGCTAATGGAAGAGCCAAAATGGAAACAAATGGAAGAGCCAGAATGGAAGCTAATGGAAGAACCAGAATGGAAGCTAATGGAAGAGTCAGAATGGAAGGGTTATAGGTTTGATACCCTGCCACCGCAATATAAAGTGTCCTTGAGCAACACAATTTATTCACATACATGAAATTATATTAAGTACTGGTTTTATACAGAAGCTTTCAGAAAGATTTGCAGATGTTGTAAAAACTTGTTTAACAATATATAAAACTGAGTTCAAACTCAACAAGAAGCCAAGAGGACCAGAATCGTTCTACTGGAAACAAATTGGCAGAGGAAATGTTTTTTTTTGTAAATTCCTCTTACATTTTACAAATAAGCCCCTAGTCACTGACCCGAATGAGGGAGTCAAATTTGTTCCCGAGTATAGGGACCTGGGTTCCACAAACCTTTTAGGGACAACCATGTAATGCTGTGTGTAAAATATCTAAGGCCTTAAACTTCCAGATTCTTTTTTTAATTTTGCTTAAAATATGCTTATAAGCTCTGTGGCACAGCATTTGTGGTCAATTAACACTGATTTTACAATTTATTTCTGCTGTGCTGTGCAAGTTTGATAAGTTTCAATGAAAAATGGAGGTATTATGGCACCTGCATGAAAATTTTAATGTTTTCCCTATATATCTCTGTGCAACAGTGACTCCTGTGGTAGCTCCAAATTTGACCCCAGGGACCAAACTTCAACAAAACTTTCAGGGGACCTCCATGCAATGTTATTTCAGATTTATTCATTGAGCTGTTTTTTTAAAAGATTTCCTTAAAATGTGCTTATAAGCCCTGTGTGGAGGCATCTGTGGTCAAATCATGCCGATTCAAAAATTTGTCCGAGATCATGTGGTTATATAATTACTGTACAAGTTTGGGTAAGATTCAATTAAAAATTGGGGTGCTATTGTGTTTATGCAACAGTGACCCATGGCAGTCACACATTTGACCCCAGGGACCAGACTTCAACAACTCTTTTAGGGGACCTCCATGCAATGATACATGTAAAATATCTAAGGTTAACAAACATATGGAATTTACCATGACTTAAGCCCTGCTGGTCTTTGGATAGTAGAGCTGAAAATATTGGTAACAATCTCTGACCTTTTGCAAAAGTAATTGTACACCAATATTAGACAGATATCTATAAAGGAAATCCAACAAAACAATGAATATCAACTTTGTTATATCTAGAAATGAACATTACCACATTTATCATATCTGACACTTATAACATTTTATGTAATCTCTATCCACAAAAATCATGCCTTACATCTGCCAATCTGGATCCATCTTTCATCTGGACTGATTTTGCAGCATCGTCCTCAGGGAGGTCATTTTTGTTACCCAGCAACACAGTTATTGCATCATCACTCACACCTTCCTGTAAAAGGAAGGACCATTTGTAACAACACAGTTATTGCATCATCACTCACACTTTCCTGTAAAAGGAAGCACCATTTGTAACAACACTGTTATTGCATCACCACTTACACCTTCCTGTAAAAGGAAGCACCAATTTAACAACACAGTTATTGCATCATCACTCACACCTTCCTGTAAAAGGAAGCACCATTTGTAACAACACTGTTATTGCATCATCACTCACACCTTCCTGTAAAAGGAAGCACCAATTTAACAACACAGTTATTGCATCATCATTCACACCTTCCTGTACAAGGAGGCACCAATTGTAACAACACAGTTATTGCATCATTGCTCACACATTCCTGTAAAAAAGCACCGTTTGTAACAAAACAGTTATTGCATCATCACTTACATCTTCCTGTTAAAGGAAGCACCATTTGTAACAACACAGTTATTGCATCATCACTTGTAAAACACAGTTATTGCATCATCACTCACACCTTTCTGTAAAAGGAAAGACCATTTGTAACAACACAGTTATTGCATCATCACTTGTAGCAACACAATTATTACATTATCACTCACACCTTTCTGTAAAAGGAAAGACCATTTGTAACAGCAGCAAGCATTGAAAAGTTGTCAGTGTGTTTTTAAAAAATCGGGAATTATTGACAATCATGTTGTCTGCCTGTCAATTAAGAGGTCATGAATTTGAATACTGTTACTGTCTCTTTGATGATTAGTCTTCGATTGCATTTCACAAAAAATCTTACAATAGAAATCTGTCATAAATGTAAAGTAAGAAACTTTCATTATATTTTTCATGGTCATTCACATGAATTTAAGATTGTATTTTCAGAAAACAAACTGTTTTATGAAAAATTCAACCCCAAGGTTGACTTAATCTGGATTAATATCTAAAACATTAAAAACAAGACTTACTTTAAGTTTTTTTGTGAAATACAATCTTGGACTTTATTCTGCAGCCATGAGTCTTTCTCCTCTGACTATGTCAGAAAGATGTCTGTGACTTGCAGAGGTGGGGTATGTTTAGTGTTTGTTAAGCGCATAGAAGTTCCAAGGACTGTAGATTAGGTCTCAATACACAGTTGCTCCCCTTTTTTGTCATGGTAGCAAGTTTCTTGCACTTAAAACAACAGTTGTCAGATGACAATAAAACTCACCACCCATGCAAAGATTGAGATTGAAGGCTAACACCAAAACTTAAACACAATTAAATGCAAATGTTGAACCTGGGTGTCTACAGATGAAAAATTAAGTCCAAAAGGGACATAACTCTGCCAAAATGCAACCCGAGTTATGGTTCTTGTCTCTTACCTGATAAAAAAACTTTAACCTGAAAAATTAAGTTGAAAGAGGGCAATAACTGTGCCAAAATGCAACCCAGAGTTATGATTCTTGTCTCTGTGTGTTCCATTGATGATGGTGAACACACACACCAAGTTTCATTCATATCCAATGAGTAGTTGCATAGATATCTTAAACTTAAACGCAACTAAAAGCAAAATTTTAACCTGGGTGTTTAAGTCCAAAAAGGGACATCACTGTTCCAAATTGCAACCCAGAGTTAGGTTTCTTGTCAGTTTAATGGTGAACACAATGTGAAGTTTCATTCATATCCAATGAGTAGTTGCATAGATATCTTAAACTTAAACGCAATTAAACGCAAAAGATTAACCTGGGTGTCTAAGTCCAAAAAGGGCCATAACTATGCCAAAATGCAATCCAGAGTTTTGTTCTTGTCTCTGTGTGTTCCATTGATGATGGTGAACACATATACTAAGTTTCATTCTTATCCAATGAGTGGTTGCATAGACATCTTAAACTTAAATGCATAACCTGAGTGTCTCTCCTTTGTGCAACGAGACAAAAACTGAAAATGTGTTGATTTAACAATACATTTAATTATGGAAAGAGCTGTAACTAATGTTATTTAGTGTTTATCCTCATTTGACAACCAATGGAATCACTTCAATTTTCAAAATTGTGTCACTCTTAATTTTTCAAACAGCCTACAAATTAATTAATTATGAAGTTTGTTCTTAATTATTAAGAAGTTTGTCATCACTGCACACATGTGAATAGCATTTCACAGACTTCGCCCTTGATTCATTTCTGAACAAGTCATGAACAAACTACATAGCCTCCCAAGCTATGCATAGGAACAGACTAAGCAAACATCAACTTTAAAACATCAATCATCTCAGCTTTCATCGTAGCTCCACCTGGAGTCAGTCAAATGACGTCAAACTGTCAGTCAAATGACATTTAACACTAAGCCAGATAGCGTTAAGTAAAAATTAAGAAACCTTGGTCCCTCCCTGCGGTCGCTCCGTTTGGGTTTCTTAATTCTTAAATTTTTACTAAATGAACACTTAATTATTACTAGGAATGTCTGGCTCATCATACACTTCATGGCAATAGAATGTTTAAATTCCACTTTAATAAAATAATAAATACTGACCTGTACACTGGTCATCCAGTTTCTGACATTGGTAAAGCTTGTTTCCGAGGTGACGTCATACATGACAATGACACCATCAGCCTTCCTGAAGTACTGTTTTGTAATACTTCGGAACCTGCAAATACGATTAGGGGAAAGAGATTAAACCTTCTATAGATATCTGCCTTTGCAAAATCAAGGACTTGTATAGAAGGATAGGAAACTTGCATCTCCTTACTAAATTTTGATGAAACAGCATACGAATGATTCATAATTTGCAATTTAATCATTCATAATTCACAGAAAACTGATTTATTGTACATAAACTGTAAGTTGTATATAATCTTGGATGTCTGAACATGTTTCGATCATGCAAAATGATCTTGAATTAAAGATATTGAAGATTGAAGGAAAATTTATCATAATTTGTTGTTATTTTAGCTGCAGGATACAAATTTTGTAATCACAAGTACTTCAACAATTTTAAATACATATTTCTGTGAATGGTATTGTTTTGATAACAATTTCATTCTGCATTATAAGAAGTTTGATTTGTGTTCCTGAGATGAATGGAAGTTAAGATAAATAAAAACGAGATATTCCGAGATTTTACGTGAATATGCGAGCGTTCACACATTTTCAATTAGTTGCCTTTCCTTCTATATATAATTCCTCAGCTAAATGCAGTATTATTGAAAACATCTTTCTCTACTGGTCTGCATGGACATTTAGACTGGTTTCTTGCTTTCTGGATTTACTAATAGGACAGTCTGTGTAGTTATGGGCTAATGTGAATGCTCAAATCACAGATATGTGGATCTTTGGAAACCAGCTTTTTCTGTCATTTGAAGTAAATTTCTTTTTTTTTCCAAAGATTCTGTATAAAACTACATGTACTGGTATAAAACTACATGTACTGATATAAAACTACATGTACTGGTATTAAACTACATGTACTGGTATAAAACTACATGTACTGGTATAAAACTACATGTACTGGTATAAAACTACATGTACTGGTATTAAACTACTGGTATAAAACTACATGTACTGGTATAAAACTACATGTACTGGTATTAAACTACATGTACTGGTATTAAACTATGTGTCCCGGTATAAAGAAAAATCATATTATATCATAATAGGGTTTTGTGCCTTTCTTCAACAGTATTTCCGTTATACAACGGCTGTCAGTGCTCATACTCATTGTTTCTGGAGTCGGCCAGGTGATTAACCGGTTCTAGTCACAACAATACCATTCACCAACTACTTCCCCACATATTCAGAGGTGGGAGAATCATGGCTGTTGAACAAAGTTCATGACCAATCAGCCCAGAGAATGTGACCAGGCAGAGATTGTAATTAACGAAGCCTAGATTGAGTCAGACTTGTTACCAACAGAAGTAACCACTACAAGTTTGTTATTTTAATCATATTTATGTACACACCTTTCTTGTCCAGCTGTGTCCCACAACTGTAGAACAATCACATGACCTTCAATGACCAATGATTTAATCTGGAAATCTACACCTGAAAGACAGAAAATTATGTACTTTAGTAGTAAACCTATGTGGGCATCTCAGGTCGCCCATCCATATCATGCACACTCTTCAATATTTAACTCAAGAAATATATATAATGTAAATTGCAATTTTGTGAGCATTTAGTAACTATAATTATTACAAGGTATCAATGATTTTTTTTTAAATTTTACAGTAGTTTTTTTTAAGGGACAAACAGCAATTTTGATATTCATTTTGAAAAAGTTATAAAATGATGATATATAAAGGGAGATAGTTGAAATCATAACACCGGAATACTGATTTTTTTCATCTTTTCAGATGCATATTCACAATGTATGATATAGTCATGTATATTTATGGTGATAATTATTAACAATCAGACATAAATGTACAGGCCAGTCTATAAACCGAATATGCTATTGTGAAAATACATCATTCTATCTATAATTTGATTCTTCCAATACAGGTAACACATTAATATTGAATCTATTGTATTGTATAATGTATGTAACAGTTGAATATGCAGTCATCCCTAATACTTTAGGTTCCATCTAAAAATAGAATGACATAGTTTCAAAAAAAACATATTATACAGTGAGCGCACCTAGCTACAAAGCAAACCAAAATAGACACAATACCAAGGCACCTAACAAACAATAGATTTGTTGTCAAATATGACTTATATACAGTACTATGGTTTTACATGCAACACATCTGGACTGGATGGACAATTTACATACATGTACTGATAGCTTAATATGAATAGGATCCAGTTAAGGATTAATGACTACTCACATGCTATATAAAGGAAATATTGAGAAACCTGTTGGATCATGAAGATACAGTGAAATCATATGTTTTTTAAAATCATAAAGGGAGATAATTGGAATTTTCCGATTTTGGGATCTTTTCCGATGCACATTCACAATGTATGATATACATAAAGTTCTATGTATCTGAAAAGATCCAAAATATCGGAAATTCTGTTGTTGTGATTTCAATTATCAGCATGACATCTCATGTCATGTCAATTCGAAATCATGGTATTGGATATTGACCATAGCAGAAAGGCAGCCTAATGTTAACATTTGCTCTGGGCTATTTCACCGTTATTATGTGATAAACTCATTAATATGACAAAAAAACATTTCAGCCTTTATGACTGTCCATTAAATAGCAATCTTGCACAGACATTAAATATAAAAAATAAAGACTCAAACACTGTATGTCATCAGTTAATTTTTCGTACATTGAAAAGTTACTTTCATCTAACAGATATATAAAAAATCATGAACTACTTTCTCTTGATAAGTTTGAAACCATCAGGAAGCAGTTAATTGGTTCATAAGAAAATGAGCTATCACTTTCAATATACAACTCTATCATCCTCAAGAGTTGCCAAAATGGCCACACACCTGGAGCATTGTAATATAAATCTAATTTCTAAATCAATTCATGATGAGACACTTACCAATGGTAGCTGCATATGAGGCTTTGAAGTGATTTGTACAGAACCTGTGTATGAAACTGGACTTGCCCACCCCAGAATCACCAACAAGGACCACCTTGAATATCCTCTGCAACTGTGTAGGTTCCACATGTGCCTGAAATAGAAAGTAGCTGTTGCTGATCACATGTTTGGATAATGAAATATGCTTCCCGGCCATCAGATGATTTCCATGCTTTATGTACATTTACTTACACGCTAACTTTATTAATTCTGACCACTGAGTGTCTTTTCTTGTTTTGATAGTTTTAAATTGCCCATTCATACAACACCATTATTGATTGGTCAATAGCTGTGACATGTTTTTATTATAACCCAAATAAGAGACAGAAATTTACTGCTACAACAGGCTCAGGTGATCACTTTTTAGTAAGCTGTATTTTTGTTGACTAATTGATAGTAAGGTGCATTCTGATGTATTTTTATTGGCTGATAGTAAGGTGCATTCTGATGTATTTTCATTGGCTAATTGATAGTAAGGTGTGCATTCTGATGTATTTTTATTGGCTAATCGACAGTAAGGTGTGCATTCTGATGTATTTTTATTGGCTAATCGACAGTAAGGTGTGCATTCTGATGTATTTTTATTGGCTAATGGACAGTAAGGTGTGCATTCTGATGTATTTTTATTGGCTAATTGATAGAAAGGTGTGTATTCTGATGTTTTCATTGGCTAATCGACAGTAAGATGTGCTTTCTGATGTATTTTTATTGGCTAATTGATGGTAAGGTATACAATGAGAGCGAATTTAGAATCTTCCTTCCTGTTGGCGTCACATAATCTATAAAATGTGTTGGTATGCCGTAAAATCCCAATTCATTCATTTTACCATCACTACAGACATTCCTCCCCAGCGTGGATATGAGATCAAGCTATTACAGGATATCCATGCTCAAACTATGCAAGTGAACTGAGAAAAAGCCTGAAGTCAACCAACTAACCTGTATTCCTGAATCAGACATTGTATCTGCCCCGACGGGTTGGGATCGGGGTGAATCTGGCGTGTATGTGGATGATCCACTGAAATAATCCACAATACAAAAACATTAAGATAAAGTATAAAACTGAGATTAAGTATAAAACTGAGATTTAGCATATAAAACTTAGATTTCATATAAAACTGAGATTAAGTATAAAACTGAGATTTAGTTTATAAAACTGAGATTTCATATAGAGCTGTGATTAAGTATAAAACTGAGATTAAGAATAAAACTGAGATTTAGTATATAAAACTGAGATTTCATATAAAACTGAGATTAAGTATAAAACTGAGATTAAGTATAAAACTGAGATTTAGTATATCAAACTTAGATTACATATAAAACTGAGATTAAGTATAAAACTGAGATTAAGTATAAAACTGTGATTAAGTATAAAACTGAGATTTAGTATAAAACTGAGATTTTATATAAAACAGTGATTAAGTATAAAACTGAGATTAAGTATAAAACTGAGATTTCATATAAAGCTGTGATAAAGTATAAAACTTAAATTTCATATAAAACTGTGATTAAGTATAAAACTGTGATTAAGTATAAAACTGAGATTTCATAAAACTAGCTGAGATTGAGTATAAAACTGAGATTTAGTATAGAAAAAAGATTATGAAATTTTAATGTACACAGGTACCAGGTATGTAAATATCAAGACTACAGTATATCATGTGGCATACAAAACTACCAGTAGTCAAAACTACCAAAATGTTATATATTTTACATATATTATTTACTTTATCATTATAGTATTTTATTATCAAAATATTTCATAATTTCTGGACACAATTTCATTATTCTTTTATTTTATTACATGTACATTTATTTCAATTATGTAATTACCGGTACTTGATCATTTCATTTATTATATCTTAATTTATTTTAGAGGTACTTGAAAAAGCAGAGAATTAAAAAAATTTTATATACAAAATGTAACTATTTAGTAACGGACTGAAATAAACATAAAAGAATTACATTCCCCAAATAAAAAGATAAATATCTATGTACAAGACATGCACTCTAGCTAGCAACAAATGTGGACTACATTAAACAGTCATAAAATATTTATAAATTGACAGATTAGTCCCGTTACTTCCTCGTCATCCTAGATCAATAAGGAATATAAGTTAAAACAACATAATTTTGTCCTTTAGTGATATTTTCCTTTATCGTGACATTATGATAAAATAAGAGGACCTTGCCACGGAGGACCCTTGAATATGAAAAGGACCTTCACCTCACTTCGACATTATACTGCACTGACATCTGGCTGACCAGTCCTAGAACTTTTATTTAATTATAATCATCAACAGAAAGACCTTTCAAGTATCATTTAATATCTGGGGATCAAAATCATGGAAACCTTTTTTATAGCAGTGAGGCAGTTGCTAAGGCGATAAAAAGTATACTTAGTAAAAGTCAAATTGTATAGCTATGGAGAAATGCTTCTTCTTTTATGAACTAGGGAGAAATGATTCTATTATAAACTAGGGAGAAAGATTCTACTATAAACTGGAGAGGTGGGGATAGGGGTGGGGTGTAAATTTTGCATGACCTTTGCTGAAAAAGACTTATCATCTTTTAAACTCATAAGATTATTTATATTGTGTTTTTTGAAAAAATATATCTGATATTAAAAACAATTACAGTTAGGAAACAGTTCATCACCTGAACAGCCACTTGCAAACAGTTGTAAACTGGGCAAATACTGATCAGGGTTTACATGGTTTGACTCTCAGTTGGTCAACTCTCAATGACATCCCTTCTGGATGGTAATGTAATGGTACAAAAGCAACTATGGGTGTCTCTATTGCAGGTCAGAACATGATGAAGAACAGGCCTTTATATAATGTATATGCAAACCCGGGGCTTGTCAGCTCAATCAGTGGTGCATCCAGGGATCATGAGTTTGAAATCCTGTCCAGTCAAATCTCTGTGATGATTGATATACAACATTGCGTCTACCACTGCTGATTCAAATGGGAAAGTTACTTGCGAAGATGTGTGTACTTTTATACTGGTCAGCCTTCCAGGATCCAAAGAAAGAGTGGTTAGTCCTCTATGGAATAAACATGACTAAATATTCAAACAAACAGTTATGTATATGAAAATTGGGAAAATTCTTTTTTTAAAATGAATCAATTTTCACCTGCCATGCAATGACATCAAAAGTATAAAATAAAACAAACAAAAAACTTCCAGCCCCAAAAAAACAGAAGAAGGATGGGCCATACAACCATGGTTGTTTACATTCAATACATTAAACCACCTGTAATTCATTTTGGCGAATGTTGCTGCAGCGGTTGTCGCGTATGCCACCTGATCAAACCTAGGTGGTGCTGTGGAGGAGTAAGAGTTATCTCCCTGAGTCAAGGAGCTGGAGTTATCTCCCATAGTAACAGAGCCAGATTCTTTTCCTATGGCTGCAGAGTCTGAATAACCTCTTCTAGTTATCGAGCTGGGAACCATTATTTGTTTTTTATCAAATCTAGGGGGAGCTGATGATGCATATGTATTACTTCCCCGTGTCGCTGAGCCTTGATCAGCCTCACTTTGAATCAGTAAAAAAAGTACAATGTATAAGATCATAAAATCATTACATAAACATTGATGAGAAGAAAAAAGTTGAAATTAAAGAAAGAATACATCTGATAGAGCAACATCACCAGGAATGTCGAAGAGAATTGAATAGGTAAAAGAATATAATGATAATTGTAAATAAAAGATGTAAAAACACACACACACCAAAGCAATGTATAGAGTAGTGAAGACATCAACAGAATGATAGATTGTGTCTCCTCCTTGTATAATTGTGAGAATTATCTTAAATTTTACTGTTAAAGGGATTATATCAGAAAACAACAACACTATAACTGACTGTCTTAAATAAAGATAACTTTAGAATGGATAAAAAGCATAAACAATTAAAATCCAAATGGTTTGGTATATTAAATCGTCCGAAACGCGTCAAGATGTTTCAACAGGAGTTGCAAACTTGGAACAATATCCCAATACTTGAAAACAGACAGCCCTTAAATACTGCTTGAAGATCTTCACATCGTCATTCAGACTCTTTCTAAGATGAAACAAATTTTACAATGTTTTACGTAAACCGTTATGACTGGAAACACCGGACTCTTCTAATATGTCACAAAATATGTTGCAATTCTAAGCTGGAAATATATATTAATCTATTACCTTGGCATGTAGCCCAAGATAGGAAAACCCTTGATTATTTTTACATATTTGATTAGATATTCATTTGGCAATACAGGATCAATGTGTATATATATATCATAGGAATGGTCTATTGGAAAAAAATGTATTTAGCCAACCTCAAAATTTTGAAAAATCCTGACAGATTCTCTCTAGTGTTCCAAATTGGTGAATTTTGGGACTTGTGATGAGACTGCCAGAAAAAACTGGCACTAAAAAGCAGAGTGAATATTCATAATGGGGCTTCATATCAATCATTCACAGCAGGTACTGTCAGAACATGATAGTTGGTAGAAAAGAAACATGGGCAAAATTATTTCATACAAAATATTTAAAGGGCATAAATCATCCATACTGGAATGTTTAAAGGATAATTATGCAAAACTAGACTTCAGGCTGATCATTCCCAGCGTGTTTCAATGAAATCCAACTACAACTATTCATTCAAGAGAAGAAGTGCAGAATAGATTCTTCTTTCAAACATTGAAAAGAATCGTAACTTGGCCAAATATCATTAAACTAGATTGCATGCTGGTCATTCCAAGAAAAGTTTCAATGAATAAAATTGTTGGTCCAAGAGAAAAAAACAGGCAAGATTTTAATGCTACAGATGCAAAGGGTTGTGACTCAATAAAAAATCATGGAACCAGCATGCACACCTTAACTTCATACTGATCCTTCCTTGCAAGTTTTGGCTACATCCAACCACGGATGCCAGAGGACTTCTACAGACAAGATTTTGTAACTAACAGACGAACAGACAGAAAGCACAAGAACAATATGACTCCTTCCACTGACAGGGAATCATACGTTATAACATGCACTTGTTTCATATTTTGGAGCTGTAAAAAGTCACCGTATACTTCTACTCAGTGTTGTTATCATCTCTGGAACGTATAATGGTTGCATGGAGCTTATTTATTCATTGGGGCATAAAAGATTCCATAAAACTAAGTCTGGTATTTTCTTTTTACTTGCATTCTGTCTGTGCTTCTAAATTTACTTTTATGAGATAACGGGAACTATTTTAAAGCTTGAAAATACAAAGCAAACATATTTCTTGACTTAAAAAAAAAAAATTCTCAATATAAATGGAAAGCACTAAATGATACCATCTTATTTTTTGCTTCAATTTGTTACAAATTTGAAGTAAAAAAAAAGAAACAACCAGACACCAACTAAGGTGAAGTTGAATAGATATAAAACAATGGAAACTAAAGAAAAAATAGATTGAAATATGAACTTAAAAAAATAAGAATATTAAAGAAATATATCAAAACACCATGTCATTCAGTTGAAGCAGAAAAAATGAAACATTTACAGAAAAATTACTATAAAAAATTTACAGAACAGGAATTACTATAATTTTTTTACAGAAACTGCAATTATCTTACAAAAACAGAAATAATTAAAAGCAATCAACATTCAACTTCTCCCGGTAATTATAAATTGTGGCATCTCCTGTATTAATTACAATGGACTCAAAATCTTAATTTGGTAGGTATGGTATATAAAAACAAACAAACATATGTACAAGTTGCCATCTCTTACTGTAAAGCAGATGCTGGAATAATTATGGCTTATTGATAATTTTTATTTCGTTACTGTACCAGTCTACTGACAATCATTTCTAACCAATCAAATTCTGTTTTACATATTGAGTGGGACATTTTTATCAAAATCACAGTCTTGATGAGATTTTCAAAATTTGAAATATATTGATGTGCAATATATACAGAAGATTTATTTTTCCCTGAGATTACGGTCTTAAAACAGGACTGCGTGTACATGCAAACGATGGCACACTATCTACGAGAAAATACAGTTATTACTATTTACAGAAACAGAAATTATCTTTTATAGAAACAGAAATTATCTTTTACAGAAACAGAAATTATCTTTTACAGAAACAGAAATCACTATTTACAGAAACAGTAATTGCTTATTACAGAAACAGAAATCACTATTTACAGAAACAGTAATTGCTTATTACAGAAACAGAAATCACTATTTACAGAAACAGTAATTGCTTATTACAGAAACAGAAATCACTATTTACAGAAACAGTAATTGCTTATTACAGAAACAGAAATCACTATTTACAGAAACAGTAATTGCTAATTACAGAAACAGAAATCACTATTTACAGAAACAGAAATCACTATTTACAGAAACAGTAATTGCTATTTACAGAAACAGAAATCAATATTTACAGAAACAGAAATCACTATTTACAGAAACAGTTATAGCTGTTTACAGAAACAGAAATCACTATTTACAGAAACAGTAATTACTATTTACAGAAACAGAAATTGCTATTTACTGAAACAGAAATTACTGCTTACAGAAACAAAAATTACCTTTGTCCAGAAACATTAATTACAATTACACATACAGAAGCTTGTGCAAGAGCAGACAAGAAGATAGGATCACAAAGTGTAACTACTTGTACGTATATCAAGGCTAAACATTTCAGTTTAGGATACATCAGATGCAGATATAAGCAAAGCCTAGCATAAAAAAAGATGCAAAGCAAAAAACATTGACAATAATAATAAAATATTTTTAACCTGTTTCTGTTCAATTTAAGTTTAGTGTTACCAGAAATGGTACATTAATTTATCATTTTAACCATGACAAAAGCCTTTTTTATTTTCCTATATAAAAAATCCTTTAATACCTTAATATCACTGTTTAAAATTGTGATAATTAAACCAATGGGTCAACCAGAGCTGGTAGGATGGGTCATAAGGAGCTAGAAATGGTGACTCCCGTTCAGGGTCATCATCAGGAGCTACAAACAGTGACTCTCTTTCAGGGTTATCATCAGGAGCTACAAACAGTGACTCCCTTTAAGGATCATCATCAGGAGCTGGAAAGGATGACTCCCCTAAAGAGTTACCAGGAGCTAAAAACAATGACTCTCTTAAAGGGTCAACATCAGGAGCTAGAAATGGTGACTCACCTAATGGGTCAAAAGGAGCTACAAACAGTGATTCCTTTTAAGGGTCATCATCAGGAGCTACAAACAGTGACTCCCTTTAAGGGTCATCATCAGGAGCTAGAAATGGTGACTCCCTTTAAGGGTCATCATCAGGAGCTACAAACAGTGACTCCCTTTAAGGGTCATCATCAGGAGCTACAAACAGCGACTCCCTTTAAGGGTCATCATCAGGAGCTTGAAATGGTGACTCCCTTTAAGGGTCATCATCAGGAGCTACAAACAGTGACTCCCTTAAAGGGTCATCATCAGGAGCTAGAAATGGTGACTCCCTTTAAGGGTCATCATCAGGAGCTACAAACGGTGACTCCCTTTAAGAGTCATCATCAGGAGCTACAAACGGTGACTCTCTTTAAGGGTCATCATCAGGAGCTTGAAACGGTGACTCCCTTTCAGGGTCATCATCAGGAGCTACAAACGGTGACTCCCTTTAAGGGTCATCATCAGGAACTACAAACGGTGACTCTCTTTAAGGGTCATCATCAGGATCTACAAATGGTGACTCCCTTTAAGGGTCATCATCAGGAGCTACAAATGGAGACTCCCTTTAAGGGTCATCATCAGGAGCTACAAATGGTGACTCCCTTTAAGGGTCATCATCAGGAGCTAGAAACGGTGAATCCCTTTAAGGGTCATCATCAGGAGCTAGAAACGGTGACTCCCTTTAAGGGTCATCATCAGGAGCTACAAACGGTGACTCCCTTTAAGGGTCAGCATCAGGAGCTACAAACAGTGACTCCCTTTAAGGGTCATCATCAGGAGCTACAAACAGTGATTCCCTTTAAGGGTCATCATCAGGAGCTACAAACAGTAACTCCCTTTAAGGGTCATCATCAGGAGCTAGAAATGGTGACTCCCTTTAAGGGTCATCATCAGGAGCTGGAAAGGATGACTCCCCTAAAGAGTTACCAGGAGCTAGAAACAGTGACTCTCTTTAAGGGTCAACATCAGGAGCTAGAAATGGTGACTCCCCTAATTGGTAATCATCAGGAGCTACAAACAGTGACACCCTTTAAGGGTCACCATCAGGAGCTGGAAATGGTGACTCCCCTAATGGGTAATCATCAGGAGCTACAAACAATTACTCCCTTTAAGGGTCATCATCAGGAGCTGGAAAGGATGACTCCCATAATGGGTCATTAGGAGCTGGAAAGAATAAATCCCCTGATTGGTCACAAGGAGCTACAAACAGCGACTCCCTTTAAGGGTCAACATCAGGAGCTACAAATGGTGACTCCCATAATAGGTCACAAGGAGCTACAAACAGTGACTCACTTTAAGGGTCATCATCAGGAGCTGGAAAGGATGACTCCCCTAATGGGTCATCAGGAGCTAGAAAGAATAACTCCCCTAATTGGTCACCAGGAGCTACAAACAGTGACACCCTTTAAGGGTCAACATCAGAAGCTAGAAATGGTGACTCCCCTAATGGGTCACAAGGAGCTACAAACAGTGACTCTCTTTAAGGGTCATCATCAGGAGCTAGAAATGGTGACTCCCCTAATGGGTCACAATGAGCTACAAACAGTGACTCCCTTTAAGGGTCATCATCAGGAGCTAGAAATGGTGACTCCCCTAATGGGTCATCATCAGGAGCTACAAACAGTGACTCCCTTTAAGGGTCATCATCAGGAGCTACAAACAGTGACTCCCTTTTAGGGTCAACATCAGGAGCTACAAACAGTGACTCCCTTTAAGGGTCATCAGCAGGAGCTACAAACGGTGACTCCCTTTAAGGGTCATCATCAGGAGCTAGAAACGGTGACTCCCTTTAAGGGTCATCATCAGGAGCTACAAACGGTGACTCCCTTTAAGGGTCATCATCAGGATCTACAAATGGTGACTCCCTTTAAGGGTCATCATCAGGAGCTACAAACGGTGACTCCCTTTAAGGGTCATCATCAGGAGCTACAAACGGTGACTCCCTTTAAGGGTCATCATCAGGAGCTACAAACGGTGACTCCCTTTAAGGGTCATCATCAGGAGCTACAAACAGCGACTCCCTTTAAGGGTCATCATCAGGAGCTTGAAATGGTGACTCCCTTTAAGGGTCATCATCAGGAGCTACAAACAGTGACTCCCTTAAAGGGTCACCATCAGGAGCTAGAAATGGTGACTCCCTTTAAGGGTCATCATCAGGAGCTAGAAATGGTGACTCCCTTTAAGGGTCATCATCAGGAGCTACAAACAGTGACTCCCTTTTAGGGTCAACATCAGGAGCTACAAATGGTGACTCCCTTTAAGGGTCATCATCAGGAGCTACAAACAGCGACTCCCTTTAAGGGTCATCATCAGGAGCTTGAAATGGTGACTCCCTTTAAGGGTCATCATCAGGAGCTACAAACAGTGACTCCCTTAAAGGGTCACCATCAGGAGCTAGAAATGGTGACTCCCTTTAAGGGTCATCATCAGGAGCTAGAAATGGTGACTCCCTTTAAGGGTCATCATCAGGAGCTACAAACGGTGACTCCCTTTAAGGGTCATCATCAGGAGCTACAAACGGTGACTCCCTTTAAGGGTCATCATCAGGAGCTAGAAACGGTGACTCCCTTTAAGGGTCATCATCAGGAGCTACAAATGGAGACTCCCTTTAAGGGTCATCATCAGGAGCTACAAATGGTGACTCCCTTTAAGGGTCATCATCAGGAGCTAGAAACGGTGAATCCCTTTAAGGGTCATCATCAGGAGCTAGAAACGGTGACTCCCTTTAAGGGTCATCATCAGGAGCTAGAAATGGTGACTCCCTTTAAGGGTCATCATCAGGAGCTGGAAAGGATGACTCCCCTAAAGAGTTACCAGGAGCTAGAAACAGTGACTCTCTTTAAGGGTCAACATCAGGAGCTAGAAATGGTGACTCCCCTAATTGGTAATCATCAGGAGCTACAAACAGTGACACCCTTTAAGGGTCACCATCAGGAGCTGGAAATGGTGACTCCCCTAATGGGTAATCATCAGGAGCTACAAACAATTACTCCCTTTAAGGGTCATCATCAGGAGCTGGAAAGGATGACTCCCATAATGGGTCATTAGGAGCTGGAAAGAATAAATCCCGATTGGTCACAAGGAGCTACAAACAGCGACTCCCTTTAAGGGTCAACATCAGGAGCTACAAATGGTGACTCCCCTAATAGGTCACAAGGAGCTACAAACAGTGACTCACTTTAAGGGTCATCATCAGGAGCTGGAAAGGATGACTCCCCTAATGGGTCATCAGGAGCTAGAAAGAATAACTCCCCTAATGGGTCATCAGGAGCTAGAAAGAATAACTCCCCTAATTGGTCACCAGGAGCTACAAACAGTGACACCCTTTAAGGGTCAACATCAGAAGCTAGAAATGGTGACTCCCCAAATGGGTCACAAGGAGCTACAAACAGTGACTCTCTTTAAGGGTCATCATCAGGAGCTAGAAATGGTGACTCCCCTAATGGGTCACAATGAGCTACAAACAGTGACTCCCTTTAAGGGTCATCATCAGGAGCTGGAAAGGATGACTCCCCTAATGGGTCACAAGGAGCTACAAACAGTGACTCCCTTTAAGGGTCATCATCAGGAGCTGGAAAGGATGACTCCCCTAATAGGTCACCAGGAGCTACAAGAAAATACTCCATTTAAGGGTCAACATCAGGAGCTAGAAATGGTGACTCCCCTTATGGGTCATCAGGAGCTGGAAACAGTGACTTCCCTAATGGGTCATTTGAAGCTGGAAACAGTGACTCCCATAATGGGTCATCAGGAGCTACAAATGGTGACTCCCCTAATGGGTCATTTGGACTAAATTTGTGGCACCAGAAACTGGTCACCAGGAGCTGGAAAGGATGTCTCCCCTAACAGGTCACCAGGAGCTGGATATAGTGACTACCCTTATGGGTCGCCAGCAGCTTGAAATGGTGACTTCCCTAAATGGTAACCAGGAGCTGGATATGGTGACTCCCCTAATGAGTCATTTGAGCTGAATATGGTGACAACCCTAATTGGTGACCTGAGCTGGATATGGTGACTACCCTAATGGGTCACCTGAGCTGGATATGGTGACACCCCTAATGGGTCACATGAGTTGGATATGGTGACTCCCCTTATGGGTCACCAGGAGCTGGATATGGTGACTCCCCTAATTGGTCACCAGGAGCTAGATATTATAGCTCCCCTAATTGGTCACCTGGACCTGGATATGGTGACTTCCCTAATAGGTCATCCTGATCTGGAAATGGTGACTCCCCTAATAGGTCACCTGGAGTTGGATATGGTGACTCCCCTAATTGGTCACCTGGAGCTGGATATGGTGACTCCCCTAATTGGTCATCCTGGAGCTGGATATGGTGACTCCCCTAATTGGTCACCTGGAGCTGGATATGGTGACTCCCCTAATTGGTCACCTGGAGCTGGATATGGTGACTCTTCTAATAGGTCACCTGGAGCTGGATAATGGTGACTCCCCTAATAGGTCACCTGAAGCTGGATATAGTGACTCCCCTAATAGGTTACCTGGAGCTGGATATGGTGACTCTTCTAATAGGTCACCTGGAGCTGGATAATGGTGACTCCCCTAATAGGTCACCTGAAGCTGGATATGGTGACTCCCCTAATTGGTCACCAGGAGCTAGATATTATAGCTCCCCTAATTGGTCACCTGGACCTGGATATGGTGACTTCCCTAATAGGTCATCCTGATCTGGAAATGGTGACTCCCCTAATAGGTCACCTGGAGTTGGATATGGTGACTCCCCTAATTGGTCACTTGGAGCTGGATATGGTGACTCCCCTAATTGGTCATCCTGGAGCTGGATATGGTGACTCCCCTAATTGGTCACCTGGAGCTGGATATGGTGACTCCCCTAATTGGTCACCTGGAGCTGGATATGGTGACTCTTCTAATAGGTCACCTGGAGCTGGATAATGGTGACTCCCCTAATAGGTCACCTGAAGCTGGATATGGTGACTCCCCTAATAGGTTACCTGGAGTTGGATATGGTGACTCCCCTAATAGGTCACCTGGAGCTGGATATGGTGACTCCCCTAATAGGTCACCTGGAGTTGGATATGGTGACTCCCCTAATAGGTCACTTGGAGCTGGATATGGCACTTCCCCTAATAGGTCACCTGGAGCTAGATATGGTGACTCCCCTAATAGGTCACAAGGAGCTTGATATGGTGACTCCCCTTACAGGTCATCCTGAGCATGATATGGTGACCATCCTAATGGGTCATCTGAGCTGGATATGGTGACACCCCTAATTGGTCACCTGAACTGGATATGGGGACACCCCTAATTGGTCACCTGGAGCTGGATATGGTGACTACCCTAATGGGTCATCCTGAGCTGGAAATATGAGCTACCCAAATGGGTCACCAGGAGCTGGATATGGTGACTCCCCTAATTGGTCACTTGGAGCTTGATATGATGTCTCCCCTAATAGGTCACCAGGAGCTGGATATGGTGACTCCCCTAATAGGTCACCAGGAGTTGGATATGGTGATTCCCCTAATAGGTCACATGGAGCTGGATATGATGACTCCCCTAACAGGTCACCAGGAGTTGGATATGGTGACTCCCCTTATAGGACACCTGGAGCTGGATATGGTGACTCCCCTAATAGGTCACCTGGAGCTGGATATGGTGATTCCCCTAGGTCACCTGGATATGGATATGGTGACCATCCTAATGAGTCATTTGAGCTGAATATGGTGACAACCCTAATGGGTCACTTGAACTGGATATGGGGACACCCCTAATTGGTCACCTGAGCTGGATATGGTGACTATCCTAATGGGTCACCCTGAGCTGGAAATATGAACTACCCAAATGGGTCACCAGGAGTTGGATATGGTGATTCCCCTAATTGGTCACCTGGAGCTGGATATGGTGACTCCCCTGATGGGTCATCCTGAACTGGAAATGGTGACTCCCCTAATAGGTCACCTGGAGCTGGATATGGTGACTCCCTTATAGGATACCTGGAGCTGGATATGGTGACTCCCCTAATTGGTCACCTGAACTGGATATGGGGACACCCCTAATTGGTCACCTGAGCTGGATATGGTGACTACCCTAATGGGTCACCCTGAGCTGGAAATATGAACTACCCAAATGGGTCATCAGGAGCTGGATATGGTGACTCCCCTAATTGGTCACCTGGAGCTGGATATGGTTACTCCCCTTACAGGTCATCCTGAGCTGAATATGGTGACAACCCTAATGGGTCACCTGAACTGGATATTGGGACACCCCTAATTGGTCACCTGAGCTGGATATGGTGACTACCCTAATGGGTCACCCTGAGCTGGAAATATGAACTACCCAAATGGGTCACTAGGAGCTGGATATGGTGACTCCCCTAATTGGTCACCTGGAGCTGGATATGGTGACTCCCCTGATGGGTCATCCTGAGCTTGAAATATGAACTACCCAAATGGGTCATCAGGAGCTGGATATGGTAACTCCCCTAAATGGTCACCTGGAGCTGGATATGGTGACTCCCCTAATAAGTCACCAGGAGCTGGATATGGTGACTTCCCTAATGGGTCATTTGAGCTGAATATGGTGACAACCCTAATGGGTCATCCTGGAGCTGGATATGGTGGCTTCCCTAATGGGTCATTTGAGCTGAATATGGTGACAACCATAATGGGTCATCCTGGAACTGGATATGGTGACTCTCCTAATAGGTTACCTGGAGCTGGATATGGTGACTTCCCTAATTGGTCATCCTGAGCTTGAAATGGTGACTCCCCTAATGGGTCACCTGGAGTTGGATATGGTGACTCCCCTAATTGGTCACCTGGAGCTGGATATGGTGACTCCCCTAATTGGTCACATGGAGCTGGAAATGGTGACTACCCAAATGGGTCACCAGAAGCTGGATATGGTGACTTCCCTAATGGTTCATCCTAAGCTTGAAATGGTGACTACCCAAATGGATCACCAGGAGCTGTATGGTGACTCCACTAATTGGTCATCCTAAGCTTGAAATGGTGACTACACAAATTGGTCACCTGAGCTGGAAATGGTGAATATCCTAATAGGTCACTAGGAGCTGGAAATGGTGACTACCCTAATAGGTCACCAGGAGCTTGATATGGTAACTGCTCTAATAGGTCACCACCAGGAGCTGGATATGGTGACTCCCCTAATAGGTCAACAGGAGCTGAAAATGTTGACTCCCTTAATAGGTCACCAGGAGCTGGATATGGTGACTGCTCTAATAGGTCACCAGGAGCTGGATATGTTGACTTCTCTAATAGGTCACCAGGAGCTGGATATGGTGACTGCTCTAATAGGTCACCAGGAGCTGGATATGGGGACTGCTCTAATAGGTCACCAGGAGCTGGATATGGTGACTGCTCTAATAGATCACCAGGAGCTGGATATGGTGACTGCTCTAATAGATCACCAGGAGCTGGATATGGTGACTGCTCTAATAGGTCATCAGTAGCTGGATATGGTGACTGCTCTAATAGGTCACCAGGAGCTGGATATGGTGACTGCTCTAATAGGTCACCAGGAGCTGGATATGGTGACTGCTCTAATAGGTCACCAGGAGCTGGATATGGTGACTGCTCTAATAGGTCACCAGGAGCTGGATATGGTGACTCCCCTAATAGGTCACCAGAAGCTGGTTATGGTGACTTCTCTAATAGGTCACAAGGAGCTTGATATGGTGACTGCTCTAATAGGTCACCAGGAGCTGGATATGGTGACTGCTCTAATAGGTCACCAAGAGCTGGATATGGTGACTGCTCTAATAGGTCACCAGGAGCTTGATATGGTGACTCCCCTAATAGGTCACCAGGAGCTGGATATGGTGACTGCTCTAATAGGTCACCAGGAGCTGGATATGGTGACTGCTCTAATAGATCACCAGGAGCTGGATATGTGACTGCTCTAATAGATCACCAGGAGCTGGATATGGTGACTGCTCTAATAGGTCGCCAGGAGCTGGATATGGTGACTGCTCTAATAGATCACCAGGAGCTGGATATGGTGACGGCTCTAATAGGTCACCAGGAGCTTGATATGGTGACTCCCCTAATAGGTCACCAGGAGCTGGATATGGTGACTGCTCTAATAGGTCACCAGGAGCTGGATATGGTGACTGCTCTAATGGATCACCAGGAGCTGGATATGGTGACTGCTCTAATAGGTCACCAGGAGCTGGATATGGTGACTGCTCTAATAGGTCACCAGGAGCTGGATATGGTGACTGCTCTAATAGATCACCAGGAGCTGGATATGGTGACTGCTCTAATAGGTCACCAGGAGCTGGACATGGTGACTCCCCTAATAGGTCACCAGGAGCTAGTTATGGTGACTTCTCTAATAGGTCACCAGGAGCTGGATATGGTGACTGCTCTAATAGATCACCAGGAGCTGGATATGGTGACTGCTCTAATAGGTCACCAGGAGCTGGATATGGTGACTCCCCTAATAGGTCACCAGGAGCTGGTTATGGTGACTTCTCTAATAGGTCACAAGGAGCTGGATATGGTGACTGCTCTAATAGGTCACCAGGAGCTGGATATGGTGACTGCTCTAATAGGTCACCAGGAGCTGGATTTGGCAACTGCTCTAATAGGTCACCAGGAGCTGGATATGGTGACTGCTCTAATAGGTCACCAGGAGCTGGATATGGTGACTGCTCTAATAGGTCACCAGGAGCTGGATATGGTGACTGCTCTAATAGGTCACCAGGAGCTGGATATGGTGACTGCTCTAATAGGTCACCAGGAGCTGGATATGGTGACTGCTCTAATAGATCACCAGGAGCTGGATATGGTGACTGCTCTAATAGGTCACCAGGAGCTGGATATGTGACTGCTCTAATAGGTCACCAAGAGCTGGATATGGTGACTGCTCTAATAGATCACCAGGAGCTGGATATGGTGACTGCTCTAATAGGTCACCAGGAGCTAGATATGTAACTGCTCTAATAGGTCACCAAGAGCTGGATATGGTGACTGCTCTAATAGATCACCAGGAGCTGGATATGGTGACTGCTCTAATAGGTCACCAGGAGCTAGATATGGTGACTGCTGTAATAGATCACCAGGAGCTGGATATGGTGACTCCCCTAATAGGTCACCTGAGCTGGAAATGGTGACTACCTTAATTGGTCACCTGAGCTGGAAATGGTGACTCCCCTTATGGGTCATTCGGAATTTGAACTTATTACCCCTGGATTGATATCAAGACATGTTACAGACTGAGTTAGCTGGACCTGGCAGAATAATTTGTAAATCAGAAATCTAATTTTCAGTTATACTGATTTTATTGTGTATGTTTTTTCTTTAATTGGTTTTGTTCATTTTGATGAAATGTGATAAAATCATATACTTGATGTGAAATAGGTTAAACATATTTATTATATATAAAACAACAACAGTTATTACTTTTATTGCCCAAAACAGAGAGTTTTTCCTGAAAAATCCCTAAAATAAGATAGAAGAATAAGAATATTTGTCAGCTAAATCCACATAATCTTTCCTAGCACAAGTAAATACATAATTGTATGTTTATACCTCTGGGAAAAAGTTAAGCATATTGGATATTTTATTTAAGTACATACGCATTTTACATTATATCATGGTTTTATATTAATTCTATGTACTTAATTTCATGTTATATCAATAGAAAATCATAAAAATTGATTAACTGATTGAATATTTAGTGTCATTTTTATGCCACTGAGGGCTAACAGATGATCAGTAAACCTAACCACTGTTTCCTGGGTTCCTGGAAGGTTAACCAGTACTCGAGCACACACCATCTCTGCAAGTAACTGATAACTTAAATCAGCGGTGAGAGACAAATGATAATCAGACACAATGTAGTTTATCAACCATCACAGAGATTGTAGCCAGACGGGGATTCAAACTCTTGACCCCTGGACTGATAGTCAGATGCGCTAACAACTGAGCTAATCAGGCCTGGCTTATCAATTAACAAACAGCAGAACTAAATATCAACAAGGGAAACTAAGTCTACACAAAATTCAAGAGCATTAAATCATGTTTAATTTGAACAGGAAAACTGTTTGCTGAAATCTCGAACAACTTTTCAAAGATACATTTCTGAAATTTTCCAGAAATTTAATCTAGCCTGTCCTGAACAGCCTCGTTATTGAGTAAAGATCAATATATAAATAATCTGCAACAAAAAATGTTTGGAAATTTAAGGTAAAAAAGCTAGATACAGATGAATTTTAATATGCTTAACTTTTTCCAAAGAGTATACCTAAAGAGCAGATAACCTTTGATTATGAAAAGCCTTTACCCACAATAAGAATGAGTAAACAATATGACCATGTTTACTTGTTGGTTTCACATATTCTCGGTTATATATGACAAAAAGTATAATAAATATTGTATTTTCATGAGTTTTTGTTGGTATGATAGAAAATACTCCAACAAAATGTCTATTTGTTTATGTTTTAAAATAAAAACACTGCAAAACTATTAAATATACTAATGAGACAATCTAACAATGGAATGTTAGTATTAGTAACAATGTGTTTATAAGGTTTTACTGTTAATCTGAATAAGATGCATTTAAAGAAATCTTGAGCATATACACAGATGTGAAGTGACCTCATGAAGAGATCATTCCAATCATACATCACCTTCAACATCTTACATTTTGGTTTCAAATTTTTAACGTTCATCATGGATTGTTATTACTACTTGTGTTTGATCCATCATTATTTATAATGCTTGATTCATCATTACTTATTATGTTTGATTCATCACTTATTACGTTTGATACATCATTACTTATTACGCTTGATTCATCATTACTTATTATGTTTGATTCATCATTACTTATTATGTTTAAATCATCATTGATTATTATGCTTGATTCATCATTACTTATAATGTTTGAGTCTTTATTACTTATTATGTTTGATTCATCATTACTTATTATGCTTGATTCATCACTTATTACGTTTGATACATCATTACTTATTATGCTTGATTCATCATTACTTATTATGCTTGATTCATCACTACTTATTATGCTTGATTCATCACTACTTATTATGCTTGATTCATTATTACTTATTATGTTTGATTAATCATTACTTATTATGCTTGATTCATCACTACTTATTATGCTCGATTCATTATTACTTATTATGTTTGATTAATCATTACTTATTATGCTCGATTCATTATTACTTATTATGTTTGATTAATCATTACTTATTATGCTTGATTCATTATTACTTATTATGTTTGATTCATCATTACTTTTTATGTTTAAATCATCATTACTTATTATGCTTGATTCATCATTTCTTATTATGTTTGATTCATCATTACTTATTATGTTTAAATCATCATTACTGATTATGCTTGATTCATCCCTAATTACTATGCTTGATTCATTATTACTTATTATGTTTGATTCATCATTACATATTATGTTTTAATCATTATTACTTATTATGTTTGATTCATCATTAATTATGTTTGATTCATCATCACTTACTATGATTGATTCAACATTACTTATTATGTTTGATTCATCATTACTTATGTTTGATTCATCATCACTTATTTTGCTTGATTCATCACTACTTATTATGCTTGATTCATCATTACTTATTATGTTTGATTCATCATTACTTATGTTTGATTCATCATCACTTATTTTGCTTCATTCATCACTACTTATAATGTTTGATTCATCACTACTTATTACGCTTGATTCATCACTACTTATTATGCTCGATTCATCATAACTTATTATGTTTGATTCATCATCACTTATTTTGCATCATTTATCATACTTATTATGCTTGATTCATGCTTCAAAACCATTAACTGACAAACTTTCCTGATGTTTTTGGACAGAGCTGGGCTGAGTCCCATGACCACAACAGTAACAGGTAATTGACCATAAGGTGACCACGGAGGACACCTCCTTTGAGATTCATTATTCTTACAGACTGATAATTTGAAAAGGAATAAAAATGATCTATGTGCACATACAGGTACATTTTATTATTATTTAACTACAAGTGACTTATGTCTAGTTTCTGTTGTTTTTAATGTCAGGTGTTCTATATTGTCGAAGGTATCAACATACTTTGTGCATAAATACAGAATATCATCTTCATGAGATAACCTACCATTTAAATCCTATTAGAAACCCATATTCAATGAGAACATGTTTGTAATAAAGAAATATATTGTTAAACATGTACTGATGAATTCTCATGGATTCTTTTGTACAAACACCATAAAATGTATCCCTTAATGGTATGCCTTTTTGAAAGTTTTTTTGTTTATGATTATCAGAAGGTTGGCCTGCATCAAATGCCCACCTTTGACTTGTGGTGTTTGAGTAATTCAAATAAATGCTCAGGAATCTAATAGAACCATTATGGCGTATATGTATATCATTTATTAAAATACACCGTGTTGTAAATAAAAACACTTACCTTCCACTAACATTTCCCTGGTCGTCAATATCACTGCCTTGCCCATCCCGCAGTTCTGCCCCTTGTCTATCTGACTTGTATCTTTTAATTGGTGAACTATGCAAAGAACTGTTGCTATGGTGATGTGAAGATTGTATTGTTGCTATGTTGTGATGTATAAATGATGGTGAATGTCCGTCTATATACACGTCGTCGTCACACTCTATACCGTCATCAATGTCCGTCATTCCCGCTCCGTGATCCTCAGCTACGTCTTCCGAGATGGACTCAGAGCACGATGATAACTTTGGAATTCTGGGAAATAAAAGATTAACAGAGTAGAGGCGGATTCAGGATTTCATCATACTGCTTTGAGCCACTTAGAATAAAAGAAATGTACATGGGTTCTTAATCTCATTATCATCATCAGTAATATCAATTTATGAACTAACAAAACCCATCACAGTATAAGAATCTATCATGGGTTCAGGAAAACTTGTCATGAGGGATAAACGTTTTTGCTGGAATCAAGCTCTCTAGATTCAACACGAAAAACAGTTATCCCGCGTGATGATAATTTTATTTTCTATCCAAACTGAAAACGCCTTGAATAATCCCTTTTCTTGCTAACAAACAAATTGATCAATTATTTCATTTAATTCATCATCACATTTTAGATGCCAAATCATATAATTTATAGCATATATATATATATTTATATGACATCAAAAGAATTGCCATCATAGTGGAAGCACCAGATCTCTACCATAGCAGTGAGATAGATATAAAATAACACATATCATTATCGTGTATGCACGAAAAAAAAATTCTATAAATTTTATCATTTACAAAATCTACTTTTATCAATACAAGAAACCTTCAGTACAGCTTCTTAGAACAGGTGACATGGAGAACAAGATGGCACCTTTACACGTAATACAAAACAAGGGTCAGAAAGCTGGTTTAATAAGGTTTACATTCAGTAAAATAAGTGAAAGGTGACATGTCCAAAATGATGGATTGGTCAATTCAAATTTGTGGTCAGAAAACTTGCATATTTCTTTGTTTGTTCCTTTGTATATTTAGTGTCATTTTTATGTACCAAGCAGTTAACTAAACCACTCCTTCCTGGAATCCTGAATAATTAACCAGTACTCGAGTACAACCATCTAAACAAACTAAAGATATTCCCCAAAATATAATTTGATTTTAATGCAACTACAGTAGAACTTCGATAGCTCGAACTCGGTTGGCTGGAACACCACCGATCGCTCGAACAACTAACCCGGTCCCTGCAAAATTCCTATTTAATTTCTATTGTTCTACCACCGATGGCTACAACACTGATAGGTGGAACAGTCAAACTAAAAATTAGGTCCTGCCAACACACTTACCTGTGTTTTTCGCACCTTTCGGTCGAACAGGTGATCAAACATAAAGAAGATCGGAGAAGTTTGCCATGTTTGTTCATGCATTCAAAGGTGTCAAGTAATTTCTACACGTCATTATATTCCCACTGTCTTAAAGAGCGAGAAGTTTATTATGATAATTTGACGAGTATGTTTATAGTTGGTTACACGTTTCCTTTAATTGTATACCGCATGTTGCATTAATTAAGTTATTTGATGTTTATTTGTAATTTAAGATGAAATCAAAATAAAACCAATTTATATTGCAAACGTTGAAAAGTAAAGAGTGTCACATACAATTTTACCCTATAAATCTTAGACATGGGAAGTTCAGTCTCATTGCACAATGTCGCATTAAAAACACATTTACCTGAAGAAGAAACGGCTGAGCAACTTAGTGACGGACCCGGTAAAACTGGAGTGTTATTATCATTTCATTTACATTCTCACGTACACCGAAAGCTAAATATAGCTATTTATACATGAGTATGATAAAAGGTAAATTAAGTGATTAAAGTGTAACACAATAAATTATATTTGGAAATTATCTTTTCTGGTATATTGGATTTTCTACATAAACAACAAAATACACATCATTTACATCATCTGTTCAAACCGTATATATGGGATTCAATAATACGCTCACAAACGTACTTGTACACCATGTTACATGTACGATGATTATTGCTCCAAGTTTAACTCGAACTACCACTGACTCAAACTATTTTGCCCAGTCCCGTCAAGTTCAAGCGATCGAAGTTCTACTGTATCTTGCTTATCACACAAATACAATATTAATCCTTCAACATAAAAATATATACCCAGAATATTACATCAGTCAATAAACTAGCTGCAGTGGGTGCTCCAACATTGTTGGGTTCTGGGTTTCTTACTGAGCATGCACAGCAGCACGATCTAGACTTGTGTTGACAAGGCAGGTTAGAAAGTGGGTTATAGCCTAAAGGGACATGCATTGTCATTAAACACTATGTAAAGATGGGAAGACCCCTCCAACTACATACATAACAAGACTGATGGACAGTAAGAATGCAAACCAGTCTGTCTTTTACATTAAAGATGGTAAAGTTTGTCTGTCTACCAATCAGACTAATTAGCCTTGGCCATCTTCAACGCTCAGTTTTCAAGAAGCAAGACAATCATATTTTACAACCTCTGAAACAGATGAATGGTTTACAGGCAGAACATTCCTATGGTCTGCCAGTTTACAGGTAGAACATTCCTCTGGCCATTTGCCAGTTTACAAGCAGAACATTCCTCTAGCTGTGTGCCAGTTTACAAGCAGAACATTCCTCTGGCTGTTGCCAGTTTACAAGCAGAACATTCCTCTGGTTTACAAGCAGAACATTCCTCTGGCTGTTGCCAGTTTACAAGCAGAACATTCCTCTGGCTGTTTGCCAGTTTACAAGCAGAACATTCCTCTGGCTGTTGCCAGTTTACAAGCAGAACATTCCTCTGGCTGTTGCCAGTTTACAAGCAGAACATTCCTCTGGCTGTTGCCAGTTTACAAACAGAACATTCCTCTGGTTGTTACCGTTAACAAGCAGAACATTCCTCTTGCTGTTGCCAGTTTACAAACAGAACATTCCTCTGGTTGTTGCCAGTTTACAAGCAGAACAGTCCTCTGGCTGTATGCCAGTTTACAAGCAGAACATTCCTCTGTTCATCTGCCAGTTAACAAGCAGAACATTCCTCTGGCCATCTGCCAGTTTACAGGCAGAACATTCCTCTGGCTGTCTGCCAGTTTTCAGGCAGAACATTCCTCCGGCTGTTGCCAGTTTACAAGCAGAACATTCCTCTGGCTGTTGCCAGTTTACAAACAGAACATTCCTCTGGTTGTTGCCAGTTTACAAGCAGAACATTCCTCTGGCTGTTGCCAGTTTACAAGCAGAACATTCCTCTGGCTGTGTGCCAGTTTACAGGCAGAACATTGCTCTGGCCATCTGCCAGTTAACAAGCAGAACATTCCTCTGGCCATCTGCCAGTTTACAGGCAGAACATTCTTCTGGCCGTCTGCCAGTTAACAAGCAGAACACTCTTCTGGCCATCTGCCAGTTTACAGGCAGAACATTCCTCTGACTGTCTGCCAGTTTTCAGGCAGAACATTCCTCTGACCGTCTGCCAGTTAACAAGCAGAACATTCCTCTGGACATCTGCCAGTTTACAGGCAGAACATTCCTCTGGCTGTTTGCGAGTTTTCAGGCAGAACATTCATCTGGCTGTCTGCCAGTTTTCAGGCAGAACATTCCTCTGGCCATCTGCCAGTTTACAGGCAGAACATTCCTCTGGCCGTCTGCTAGCAAGTTAATGTCAACAATAGCCAAAAACAATATGATATTAACATTTAATGTTTCACCCACTCCACTCAATCTGCACCTTCCCCCCATCTATCTTGGATACCTTTTTGTATTGAAATATTTCCCGAGGCTGGAACCCTGTCTCTCCAACTCTGGTTTCCGTGGCGACTCCTTGCTGGGACTGACCTCCTCCAACTGGAAACAAGCAGTCAACAATTACAATATACTCTACCTAGCAGATCTTACAGGAGGTCTCAATATTATTTAATTTTTCAAACTTTAATCAAACAAAGCTCTCCTGTCAAGAGTGTGATAAATAGTACACAAGCTCGCATGTGAGATTCTGTTTATTACACTATTCATAAAAATGTTACAAGTTACTATTACATGTATCTTTTTTTTCTAAATGTCTTCTCTAGACATGTAATGAGAAAAAAAATTAGTTTTCCATGATGCCACAATTAACACTATGCATATACCAGTTTCCATCAGTCAAATGACGTCGATCTTCAGTATTATTGATAACATTTAGATACTGAAAATTTACATAAAACTATTATTTCTGCTGCACACAGTTCTACTTAATAAACTCCAAGATTATTTTCTCACTACTAACTATCTGAATATCTCCAAAATTTTGCCAGTTATAATGTTGATAAACCAATGAGAAGTACAAAATGTTTTATGCAACCTCTTCCTGCAAACATAACAGACCATCACATTCCTCTACTGTGCATGCTGGGATTGCAAAGCGTTTACTTCCATAGTAAGGAATTATTAACCTAATCATTGTATAGGCTCTATAAGCTGGTACATCAAAGATGAGGAGGACTTAGTTGTTTGAATATGTAAAATTATTTTTATGTCACCGATGGGCTAGCAGATGATGACCTAACCACTGCTTCCTGGGATCCTGGAAGGTATACCAGTACTTACATTAAGCACACCAATCTCTGCAAGTACATACCAGTACTTACATTGAGCACACCATTCTCTGCAAGTACATACCAGTACTTACATTGAGCACACCAATCTCTGCAAGTACATGCCAGTACTTACATTGAGCACACCAATCTCTGCAAGTACATGCCAGTACTTACATTGAGCACACCTATCTCTGCAAGTACATGCCAGTACTTACATTGAGCACACCGATCTCTGCAAGTACATGCCAGTACTTACATTGAGCACACCGATCTCTGCAAGTACATGCCAGTACTTACATTGAGCACACCGATCTCTGCAAGAACATGCCAGTACTTACATTGAGCACACCAATCTCTGCAAGTACATGCCAGTACTTACATTGAGCACACCAATCTCTGCAAGTACATGCCAGTACTTACATTGAGCACACCGATCTCTGCAAGTACATACAAGTACTTACATTGAGCACACCAATCTCTGCAAGTACATGCCAGTACTTACATTGAGCACACCAATCTCTGCAAGTACATGCCAGTACTTAGATTGAGCACACCGATCTCTGCAAGTACATGCCAGTACTTACATTGAGCACACCGATCTCTGCAAGTACATGCCAGTACTTACATTGAGCACACCGATCTCTGCAAGTACATGCCAGTACTTACATTGAGCACACCGATCTCTGCAAGTACATGCCAGTACTTACATTGAGCACACCGATCTCTGCAAGTACATGCCAGTACTTACATTGAGCACACCGATCTCTGCAAGTACATGCCAGTACTTACATTGAGCACACCGATCTCTGCAAGTACATGTCAGTACTTACATTGAGCACACCGATCTCTGCAAGTACATGCCAGTACTTACATTGAGCACACCGATCTCTGCAAGTACATGCCAGTACTTACATTGAGCACACCGATCTCTGCAAGTACATGCCAGTACTTACATTGAGCACACCGATCTCTGCAAGTACATGCCAGTACTTACATTGAGCACACCGATCTCTGCAAGAACATGCCAGTACTTACATTGAGCACACCAATCTCTGCAAGAACATGCCAGAACTTACATTGAGCACACCAATCTCTGCAAGTACATGCCAGTACTTACATTGAGCACACCGATCTCTGCAAGTACATACAAGTACTTACATTGAGCACACCAATCTCTGCAAGTACATACCAGTACTTACATTGAGCACACCAATCTCTGCAAGTACATGCCAGTACTTAGATTGAGCACACCGATCTCTGCAAGTACATGCCAGTACTTACATTGAGCACACCGATCTCTGCAAGTACATGCCAGTACTTACATTGAGCACACCAATCTCTGCAAGTACATGCCAGTACTTACATTGAGCACATTGATCTCTGCAAGTACATGCCAGTACTTACATTGAGCACACCGATCTCTGCAAGTACATGCCAGTACTTACATTGAGCACACCAATCTCTGCAAGTACATACCAGTACTTACATTGAGCACACCAATCTCTGCAAGTACATGCCAGTACTTACATTGAGCACACCGATCTCTGCAAGTACATGCCAGTACTTACATTGAGCACAACGATCTCTGCAAGTACATGCCAGTACTTACATTGAGCACACCGATCTCTGCAAGTACATGCCAGTACTTACATTGAGCACACCAATCTCTGCAAGTAACTGATGATTGTCAGTCTATGATCTTTTTGAATTGCTTCACAAAATGCGTTTGTGTCCTGAGAAGAACCAGAACTGAATGGTGTTTGTGAGATACCATTTAGTTGCGGTTGGGTTAGAACCAGCAAGCTCTCACTTGATCAGATTACTGGTCCATGAAGATAGTGACAGTTGTGATAACACAATACAGGATTATTGCCCTACTCATTAGTTTATCAGATACAGCCTACAAAGTACTACCTGGAGGGATTTTATACAATAGTTGATGCCATTGGAAAGTTAACAAAGAACATGCATTCTTGATATTTCTTTTGAAGTTTTTAGAAAGAATTATACTCCGCAGAAAAAATATAGTACATTTTTAGAAACCATTCAAATTCTAGAATATGGGAGAATATTATGCAAATACACAATACAACATGGCAGATGTAAACTTTGAAGAACAAAATCTATTATTCTGATTGGCAGTCTCACAAATGAAACATATAAACATTTAGTTTTAAATCTATTTATTTTACCTTGATTGTGAAACAAGCCCTACCGAATCTCACTGGATGTTTCTTGGGTAGAACTAGTACTATGCATAAACACATAAAGTGTCTTACTCAAGGACACCAACGTATGGTTGTGATAGGTGACTAAACCCATGACACTCTGGTCCCCCCCCCCCCCCATCTCTGTCAAGAAATAGAATGTTGTTATGTAACTTATATGAGAAACCAACATCTTCAGACCAGGCCTAACCCAGCCAGTAGCATGTCTGACTATCAAACAAGGGGTTGTGAGTTTGAATCCTCAACCAGCCACAATCTCTGTGATGATGGAAATAGGACATTGCATCTGATTGTTATCAATCACTCGACACTAATTCAAGTGAGAAAATAATCAGTTACTTGCGAAGATGGGTGTGCTTGAGTACTGCTTAATCTTCTAGGATCTCAATATAGAGTGAAAAGGTTAGCTGATTATCTGTTAGATTTTGGTGGCGTAAAAATGTTGCTAAATATTCAGGTAAAATAGGTAAGGTTGACTGATTGTCTGCTATTCTTCAATGGCATAAAATTACCCTAAATATTTAAAACCAACATCTTTATCTGCAGACTTAATTTCACATCATGCTGCGGCTTACTAACTTACCACATGACCAAATAAACATAAAAATACTAGAAACATCACTTTTTTCAGTAACAGGAATACTCGGAAACAAAAATCAAAATTGTACGACTAAGTAGCATCTAAGGAATAACTAGCATCACTACTGTGTATGAACATGGAGAAGGGAAGAAACATAAAAGCTATTAACTCCAGGTAAAGGGGGGGCAGTCTTCATGGGAACTTCTGCAATCAAAATTTATGTTCTATCTAAGCAAGCTGGACATCCAGAAGTGTAAGGTATTTATTTTGTCATGACTGACTATACATTCCTCAAACTTTTTAATTCAAGAATCAGGTCCTTCTGAAATTTATCATAAATGCAGTCCAATAAATGGAATGTTATTCCATTTTTTGTCAATCTTGCTGTATTTTTGAAAAAGAATGATCAAGGTTTTAAAGGACCATAACTTGTGATAATTTTCTGATAGGAAGTACTTATCTTAGGAATGCGATCAAATTTCCAAATCAAATTTTTTTTTCCATTATAATAAATGTATTTTCAAAATTGTAGAGATGTTTATACACACATAACATTATACCAGTTATGTGGAGCATCCACCTTGAATAGTGGAGAAAGTAATGGGTATAAATAGAACCAAATCCTTAAGTTTGCAAGTAACAATCTGGGCTCTAACCCAAAACCTCAGTGGTGAGAAGTGATCCCTCAGTAAATAAATCCTATAATTGATCCGCCAGTAAATAAATCCTATAATTGATCCCTCAGTATATCAAATTCTATAATTGATCCCTCAGTAAATAAATCCTATAACTGATCCGCCAGTAAATAAATTCTATAATTGATCCGTCAGTAAATAAATCCTATAACTGATCCGCCAGTAAATAAATCCTATAATTGATCCCTCAGTATTTTAAATTCTATAATTGATCCGTCAGTAAATAAATCCTATAATTGATCCGTCAGTAAATAAATTCTATAATTGATCCGTCAGTAAATAAATTCTATAATTGATCCGTCAGTAAATTAAATTCTATAATTGATCCCTCAGTATATTAAATTTTATAATTTATCCCTCAGTAAATAAATCCTATAATTGATCCCTCAGTAAATTAATCCTATAATTTACCCCTCAGTAAATAAATCCTATAATTGATCCATCAGTAAATTAAATTCCAGAACTGATCCCTCACTTAATATATTTTATAATTGATCCATCAGTAAATAAACCTCATAATTGATCCTTCACTAAATAAACTTTATAATTGATCCATCAGTAAATAAATCCTATAATTGATCCGTCAGTTAATAAATCCTATAATTGATGTCAGTAAATAAACCTTATTATTGATCTTTCACTAAATAAAGTTTATAATTGATCCATCAGTAAATAAATCCTATAATTGATCCGTCAGTTAATAAATCCTATAATTGATCCGTCAGTAAATAAATTGATCTGTCAGTAAATAAATTGATGTCAGTAAATAAATTCTACAATTGATCCGTCAGTAAATAAATCCCATATTTGACCACTCTCTAAATAACTATGACTAAGCCTACACAATCACAAGCAATCACGTCTTAAGAAACTGCCGCAGTAAAAAATGGCATGTTTAAACAGGTGTTTTACTTAGAATTTGGGGTAAATTCTTGAATTCAAATATTTGGTGAATGTCAGTTCTGAGGTTTCTACAGGAGATAAAACGATTGGATATCTATAAAATAACTTCAAATTAATTAAGGTGTTTAGTTAGAACTAAAAAACAAATACAAACCAGAGAATTTAGCCGGTTAGAAAACAAAACATGATAACTGGTGACAAAAAACAACATGAACAAAAGTGGAACTATTTTCCTTGTGTATTAAAGTAGTACCTCCTGTTCCATACTTGTGTTATGTGATACCGACATATCCTGGGGATGCATAGTTGTTATACAAAATGAATGTGAAATTATTGTATTACACAAACACTACACAAACAATGTACAAACACTACAAGGGTAATATTGAAGCAGAAGTGAGCCACAATTAATTTAATTTGAGGTCGAACAACACTTGAAAGTTAGCAGAAAAGACTGTAAATGCATTTGTACTATTTTTTTATTTTTTTTAATGGTGTTTAACGCCATTTTCAAAACATATCAGGTTATATATGGCATATTTAGTTTTACTGGTGGAGGAAGACCTCAGACTGAGTCAGACTGAGTAGAACCACTGTCATTCTGCAAGTAACTGGCAAACTTTCTCATATAAAGTTTTTGAAGCAAGTGGGACTTTAACCTACGACCTAAGTGCTGAGAGGTAAGTGATCTTTAAATGGCGCCGTAGACCACTCAGCCACAGAGGACCCTGCATTAAATTTTGTACTAATTTATATGACCTCACTAGCAAAGCAAATTGAAGACCTTTTGTGAAATACTCTCGAGTCTGTTTCTGGGTGGAAACAGTACTGGGTATTGAGAGAGCATCGAGTTTGCCTACAATTGACCCTACAATCTTGCAGAGCAGCTAACATCAAAGTTCTTTAAACTTCTACAAATCAGGTCTTAATGAGAACAACCAATATAAAGCAGACATAGTTAATGTTGTTTGTTCAAGGATACAACACATGGTCTTTGGTAGGACTCTGTGACTTATCCAAATGTCCAACATATATAGAGCTGACGGAAGATAACAAGGTTGATATTCAAAATAATTTATTTAAGCTCCACTGCAAAGTAATCTCAGAGATTTTCTGGAATCACTCTCAAGTATGTTCCCCGAGTAGAACCAAAACAGAGTGTTGTTCTGAGAGGAGATTAAGTTGATCCACTTGCATGGGTTGCCAAAAAAATCAATATAATGACATCTATATATATATATATATATATATATATATATATATATATATTTCATAATGACAATGTTACAGAAGTAACATATCCATGAAATATCAGGCTTAACATAACTGAATATTGTCACCTAGGACATTATTTATCAGAAATTACTCCCATATATACATGTAACTAACATTGACTGAACATGACCATTTCTGTAGTACTAATATTGGTGGGTGGCACTTATTTTTCGCTAAGACAGTATATAAATAGAAATATTGAAAATTCAAATTATTAATTACAAGTTATCAAACCCTACTTATTTTATTCTTGATTCTAAAAGACAAACTTACAGATGTAATGAATATAGAAATACATCAGAAGATCGACAGCTTAATATCTTCAGATATAATATATAAGTAAATTACCCGCCTTGTTTCGGCTTCATCTTTATCATCCAATAACTTCTTGTTCATGTTTCTGTAAAACAAACGATACATTATGTTCAGCAATAACAGTCTATATTAGAAGGTTGAGTTGTTTAACCAGTGACATAGTATGACCTGATAATGATACAACTTACTGGAGAAGGTCTAGTTGTTTAACAAGTGACAAGGTAAGATCTAATAATGATATAACTTACTGGAGAAGGTCTAGTTGTTTAACCGGTGACATGGTAAGATCTGACAATGATACAACTTACTGGAGAAGGTCTAGTTGTTTAATCAGTGACAAGGTAAGATATAATAATGATACAACTAACTGGAGAAGGTCAAGTTGTTTAACCAGTGACACGGTAAGATCTTATAATGATACAACTTACATGAGAAGGTCAAGTTGTTTAACCAGTGACACGGTAGGATCTTATAATGATACAACTTACATGAAAAGGTCTAGTTGTTTTACCAGTGAAAATGTAGGTCTAATAATGATACAACTTACTTGATAAAGGCTAGTTATTATCAAGTGACAAGGTAAGATCTGATAATGATACAAATTACATGAGAAGGTTAAGTTTTTTAACCAGTGACATGGTAAGATCTCATAATGATATAACTTACTGGAGAAGGTCAAGTTGTTTTACCAGTGACATGGTAGGATATAATAATGATACAACTTGCTTGAGAAGGTTGAGTTGTTTAATAAGTGGCAAGATAATATCTAATAATGATATAACTTACATGAGAAGGTCTAGTTGTTTAACCAGTGACACGGTAAAATCTTATAATGATACAACTTACATGAGAAGGTTAAGTTGTTTAACCTGTGACAAGGTAAGATCTGATAATGATACAACTCAAATGAGAAGGTCTAGTTGTTTAACCAGTTACAAGGAAGGTCTAATAATGATAAAACTTACTTGATAAAGTCTAGTTATTAACCAGTGACAAGGTTAGATCCGATAATTATACAACTTACGTGAGAAGATTGAGTTGTTTAACCAGTGACAAGGATAGATGTAATATTTATACAACTTATATGAGAAGGTCTAGTTGTTTAACCAGTGACAAGGTAGATCAAATATTGAAACAACTTACTTATAAAGATCTAGTTCAGGTAGCTCAAATAATGATACAACTTACTTAAGGGTCTAGATGTTTAACAAGTGACAAGGTTAGACCTAATAATGATAAAACTTACATGAGAAGGTCTAGTTGTTTAACAAGTGACAAGGTAGATCAAATATTGAAACAACTTAATTACAAAGGTCTAGTTCAGGTAGATCAAATAATGATACAACTTACTTAAGAAGGTCTAGTTGTTTAACCAGTGACAAGGTAAGATCTGATAATGATACAACTTACATGAGAAGGTCTAGTTGTTTAACCAGTGACAGGGTAAGATCTGATAATGATACAACTTACATGAGAAAGTTTAGTTGTTTAACAAGTGACAAGGTAAGATCTTATAATGATACAACTTACATGAGAAGGTCTAGTTGTTTAACCAGTGACAAGGTAAGATCTGATAATGATACAACTTACATGAGAAGGTTTAGTTGTTTAACAAATGACAAGGTAAGATCTTATAATGATACAACTTACATGAGAAGGTCTAGTTGTTTAACCAGTGACACGGTAAAATCTTATAATGATACAACTTACATGAGAAGGTCTAGTTGTTTAACCAGTGACAAGGTAAGATATGATAATGATACAACTTACATGAGAAGGTATAGTTGTTTAACCAGTGACATGGTAAAATCTTATAATGATACAACTTACATGAGAAGGTTAAGTTGTTTAACCAGTGACAAGGTAAGATCTGATAATGATACAACTTACATGAGAAGGTCTAGTTGTTTAACCAGTGACAGGGTAAGATCTGATAATGATACAACTTCCATGAGAAGGTCTAGTTGTTTAACTAGTGACAAGGTAAGATCTGATAATGGTACAACTTACATGAGAAGGTATAGTTGTTTAACCAGTGACACGGTAAAATCTTATAATGATACAACTTACATGAGAAGGTTAAGTTGTTTAACCAGTGACAAGGTAAGATCTGATAATGATACAACTTACATGAGAAGGTCTAGTTATTTAACCAGTGACAAGGTAAGATCTGATAATGATACAACTTACATGAGAAGGTCTAGTTGTTTAACCAGTGACAAGGTAAGATTTGATAATGGTACAACTTACATGAGAAGGTCTAGTTGTTTAACCAGTGACACGGTAAAATCTTATAATGATACAACTTACATGAGAAGGTCTAGTTGTTTAACCAGTGACAAGGTAAGATCTGATAATGATACAACTTACATGAGAAGGTCTAGTTGTTTAACAAGTGACAAGGGAGATCTAACAATGATAAAACTTACTTTAGAAGGTCGAGTTGTTTAACCAGTGTTTCTCTCTCCAGGGCAATACCTTCAGACAATTTTAGGGCCGCCCTGTAATACAAATACATACAAAGGATTCATTCATAAAACCACACTTTCACAATAATTCATATATAAACTAAGTGACCATCCATTTTAACCCAAACAAATACAAAAGATTGGTCAATCTCCCCATCTCCCCATTTGACACAAAAAGATACATAAAATTGGTCCATCTCCCCATTGGACCAAAAATAGATACATAAAATTTGTCCATCTCCCCATTGGACTCAAAAAGATACAGAAGATTAGTCCATTTCCCCATTGGTCCCAAAAAGATACAGAAAATAAGTCCATCTCCCAATATGACCAAAAAAAATACAGAAGATTGGTCCACCTCCTCATTGGACCCAAAATAAATACATAAGATTGGTCCATCTCCCCATTGGACCTAATATAGATACATAAGATTGGACCCAAACAAAGCATATGATTGGTCCATTTCCCAATTGGACACAAATAGCTACAAAAGATTGGTCCATCTGTCCATTGGACCCAAAATATATACATAAGGTTGGCCCATCTCTCAACTGGAGCCTAAAAGATAATACAATTATTGGTTCATCTCCCCATTGGACCCAAAAAGATACTGAAGATTGGTCCATCTCCCCATTGGACCCAAAATAAATACATAAGATTGGTCCATCTCCCAATTGGACCTAATATAGATACATAAGATTGGACCCAAACAACGCATAAGATTGGTCCATTTCCCCATTGGACCCAATTAGAGCATAAGATTGGTCCATCTCCCCATTGGACCCAAATATATACAAAAGATTGGTCCATCTGCCCATTGGACCCAAAATATATACATAAGGTTGGCCCATCTCCCAAGTGGAACCAAAAAGGTACATACGATTATTGGTTCATCTCCCCATTGGACCCCAAAAAATAAATACAAAAGATCGGATCGAAATAGAGCATATGATTTGTATATCCCCATCGGATCCAAATTGGTACATTACAATGGACTCCAATAAATACATAAGATTGGTCTATCTCCCCATTGGACTCAAAAAGATACAAAATATTGGTTCATCTCCCAATTTGGCTCAAACAGATATTGTACAAAAGATTGGGTTATCTCCCCATTGGGCCCAAATAGATATTAAAGATTGGTTCATCTCCCCATTGGACCCAAATAGATACAAAAGATTGGTTTATCTCACCATCGGGCCAAAATAGATACAAAAGATTGGTTTATCTCCCCGTTGGACTCAAATAGGTACAAAAGATTGGTTTATCTCACCAGTGGACCAAAATATATACAAAAGATAGGTTCATCTCCCCATTGGGCCCAAATAGATACAAAAGATTGGTTCATCTCCCCATTGGACCCAAATAGATACAAAAGATTGGTTTATCTCACCAGTGGACCAAAATATATACAAAAGATTGGTTTATCTCCCCATTGGGCCCAAATAGATACAAAAGATTAGTTCATCTCCCTATTGGACCGAAATAAAGCATATGATTGGTATATCCTCATTGGATCCAAATAGATACATTACATTGGACTCAAATAGATACATAAGATTGGTCTATCTCCCCATTTGACTAAAATAGATACAAAAGATTGGTTCATCTCCACATTGGGTCCAAAATAGGTACATTAAATTAAATACAAATATGTACAAAAGATTGGAAACAAACAAATACATGAGTCTTGTTCATACCCCAATTGAACCCAAATAGATACATAAGACTGGTCTGTCTCCCCATTGGAATTTCATGAGGATTACATGCAGTATTAAATGTCACTTTCAGGATTCAAACAAATGACCCTAGCAGTGTTAATGGAGAGCATACTAAATCCAATATTTCTACTAACAGTACAAACAAAGAGAGAAAATTTATATCCTATTTGAGGCCTTGAACCTCTAAGTGTAACCTTGACTTTTGAGCTGCGGACCTGGATCTTAAAAGCCAAACATCTTCTAATTATGGTGATCACTTGTGTTACATGAATCCAAAACCTGTCATGGTTTACAAGATATGCAGCTGACATGATTTCTGACCTTTTATTTCTAACTGTAACCCTTGACCTTTGAGCTACTGACCTTGGTTTTACATATATGACACGTCGTTTCATTATGGTGAACATTTGTGGCATGTTATCTCATAATCACTCTATCGATGAGAAAGTTATAGTCCGGCAAAGTTGTGATATACTCAAATGAACCTTATAATGATACTCCCAACAAGTTTAGTGAAAATCATTTGAGATGGTGAGGGTATAAAAAATCTTTAGGGTAGGCTGTCTGGTATGAACAAGTTAGGTAGGGTAGGTAACCTAAAACAGAAAAAGTTGGCCTCATTACCTCGCCCGTTCACGTTTTTCATCCTTCTGTTGTTGCCGCAGCTGGCTGATGTAAGACTTCGACTCCTCCAAACCCTTCTGTGAGCTTAACAACGACTCTTCCAAATCTTCCTTCTCCTGTGACAATGAATGCGAATTTAAGTTTACATTTCATCTGCTAGTGCATCATATCAATATTACAGTAAGTTGACTGCTGCAGGAGAGGTCAGCAGGCCAGCACAGTGGACTCAAGATAGTGGAGTTTGTATTGTTAATGTCAGAGTAATCGCTTCTCCAAATGTGGGGAATAACAACAACATGGTGATGCTGCACTGAAGATCCATTACAATTAGGTTACATTTCCTTGAAATCACTTGTTAACATAAGATAAACTGCAAACTGAAGAATTTTCACTTCTGTAATTATTTCATTTAAATACATCATGCTTATAACTTTAGAAGCCAGCCCTGTTTAGCTCAGTGTCTCGTTTGAATCTGTGCCAGGTCAGTCTTTGTGATGATTGGTATAAAACATTGCCTCTCATTACCAGTCGTTTCTTACAGCTTATTCGAGTGGAAAAATTATAAAGTACTTGCGGAGATGGATGTACTAGAGTACTGGTTTACCTTCCAGTATCACAAGAGAGCATTGTTAGGTTAATTGATCTTCTGTTAATGACGCGAATTCAAACAATTTACACATAAAGCACATTAGACTCGAAGAAGTAAAAAGATCTGTCATTTGAGCATGCACATTAGCACCGATCTAGACTGAGTCTCTATAATGCACATTAGCACCAATCTAGACTGAGTCTCTATAATGCACATTAGCACCGATCTAGACTGAGTCTCTATAATGCACATTAGCACCGATCTAGACTGAGTCTCTATAATGCATATTAGCACCGATCTAAATTGAGTCTCTATAATGCACATTAGCACTGATCTAGACTGAGTCTCTATAATGCACATAAGCACTGATCTAGACTGAGTCTATAATGCACATTAGCACCAATCTAGACTGAGTCTCTATAATGCACATTAGCACCGATCTAGACTGAGTCTTTATAATGCACATTAGCACTGATCTAGACTGAGTCTCTATAATGCACATTAGCACCGATCTAGACTGAGTCTCTATAATGCACATTAGCACCGATCTAGACTGAGTCTATAATGCACATTAGCACCGATCTAGACTGAGTCTCTATAATGCACATTAGCACCGATCTAGACTGAGTCTTTATAATGCACATTAGCACCGATCTAGACTGAATCTCTATAATGCACATTAGCACCGATCTAGACTGAGTCTATAATGCACATTAGCACCGATCTAGACTGAGTCTCTATAATGCACATTAGCACCAATCTAGACTGAGTCTCTATAATGCACATTAGCACTGATCTAGACTGAGTCTATAATGCACATTAGCACTGATCTAGACCAAGCCTCTATAATGCTTGGTGTAAAACTAGTCTTACTCAATAGAGAATAAGAAGATAGACTAGTTTTAAGCTGGGCCTTCCCCTTTTTATTGTCCTGCATCCTAGTGAACCACAACAGAAATGCTCTCAAAACATATCTTTATATTCTCTTGTATATCTGCACACAAAACAATTTCTAAAGTTACTGGTAATCAGTTGAACATGCACCAGATGAATGTATGACATTTTGATATTGACATTGACCTCTAGTGTTCAGGACAAGATATTTGCCCACCACTCATATAGTATATGACATACTAGCACAAATGGACTAACACTAAAGTTCTCACTACAAAGTTGAATTTTGTTCTTTGTTCTATATAAAATAAGGTCTAGGATTTCCATGGTAAAAAAAGAATTCCACATAGAATTTTTTTGTAAGTTTTTTTTGTTCATAGCAGGAATGTAAACCCACATAAAAATGCACAATAACTGGTAGGTTGTCCACGTTGGTGCAGTGACACCCTGAGAATTTTTGAAAAAAGTAGTCCTCAAATGCTCATAAATACATAAAATTATGTTGAAATCCTATAAAAGTCACTTTTTTATTACCAGCGATGTTTTATAGCAGTATTTGCTATACCAACTCTTGCTCTTCTCATCTGCAGCAAGAAATCACAACCACTATGATTCATTTTGAAAATATTTCAAAACCAAACTAATATGCCTTGTTTTTAAGCATAAGAATCATGTTACCGTGGGAAGAAAGGGACATAACTGTGTAGTGAGATGTAAATAGTTCCAACATTTTTTTTGATCGTACACAGTGTCAACAGTTTTGAGCTCTGACCTTGACCTAAAGGTACAGGTTTATATGCATGTATATTGTTTTTGAACTTTAACCTTAGAGTTAACTGCCATTCCTCCTGAGCTATCCCCCCCCCCCCTCCCTCCCCACACACCCTCAACACCAATTAACGGTGCATTGTGTCCTCTACAATTTTAAATATGTCCATCCCTTAAAACTGCGCAAGGGTATGATACTAAGATGGTATTATGTTTCCCCTTAACATATGGATGGACAAGGATGTAACATTTTTCTCCTTCATGTTGTAATGAATATAACAATAAAGACATTTACCCGCGCCAGCTTTTCATTTTCAATCTTGGTCTCCGCTTCCACAGTGTTCAAAACTCCTAGTTTCTCTTCCATCTAAAATTGTCAAATACAAGGGAAAGTTTCAGAATGTCGTTAATAAATAATATTACATGTATATGAACAGTCTAAAATGATGATATTGCTCTTCCAGTTAGTGTGTGAGTTTTATAAATTAATTGATATATTATCATCCAATTTTTTCTTAAAAACGTGGAGGGTGGGAGGATTTTATTTTTTACATTTTTTTAAAAAAAATTTCAATTTTTTTTTATGAAAATTAGGGAGCAGGCAGGGATGACAATCTAGCAATTAATTAATTATGGCCTAAAGCATGTGGCACTGGATCCCATGACAAAGCATGTTGTGTCATGTACAAAGTTGATAATTGGTTATGTTGATGTGTGGGTAAAGTGGGTAATAACTGTTTTGACTGCAAACAATTCATAATTGAGTACCAGTCCTGTACCTGGCTTGATGATACAAAGTAAATACTATGTTTACAACTGTTCTTAAATAAACAACAAGAATTCCGCAGAATGATATGTCTCGTCTTGTCCGCTTAGACTGTTAATACACATATGGGAGTGAAAAAAAAAATGAAAACTTATCGTTGGAGCTAAATATAAATGTTTGACGCCGCCGCCTTCAACAGAAAAGTAACACCTTAATCTCGCTTTCGCTCCTTCATCCCAGCGAGACAAAAACAAAATGTACAGTTATATACCTTTTAATGACATTTGATTTTTTCTCCTCATCATGTATGTTTATTCTCTTCATCATATTACATTTATCACATCATAGTACTACAATTATTACAGATTTTTTTAAAGATTTCTTTTTGATGGCATTGTATGATAAGCTGTAGAAATAAACAATGTAACGCTCTTTTGATGTGTTTTTGTTGTTTTACATATATTTATAATATATATGCGTATACTCCCTGTAGGTACTAATTAGATAGGAGATGCTAAAACCCGACCAGGTTTTTGCTGACCCGGCCGAATTCATGCTGCAGGGAAAAAAGAGAAAATGTGGTGTGGGTGATTATCGTGTTTTATGCACTCATTCATTATTCATTGCCTTTTGCATAAAATTAATTATCGAAATGTCGAGATTTTTTTTTATTTATGTCTTGCAATTTAACTTAATATATATATATTTTTTTTTTTAACTTATTTCCTGTAACTAATGTTCTTTAAAAAGTTATTATTGAAATGATATAAATTTTAAAATTAATTTGTAGATATTCAAATCAACTTTTTAAATTATTTTTTGTTAAAAACTTCTGCAGTTCGGGGATATGTCTGATTCTTACAACATGCTGTAAATATGCCATACAAGCAAAATAAACAATTAAAGCTTCTTGATGTTGTTATTATTTTCATGTTATGTTATTAGTTCAGCAAATCAAAATATTTGTAACAATTGATTAAAACCATGGTTATTTGAAAATGTTATACATATATTTATTCTGAATTTGTCAAAAATGACAAAAAAGATCAATTTCAAGACTTTTTCTATTCAATCTTATAAAATATGCAATTGAAATTATGATTGAATAATGATTGAAATTAATGCAAAAACAGGCCATAATCACCATTGGACACAACACATTTGCATTTTCTTTGCAGCCGGAGTTAGGTCTGGAACCTGGGAGTATCTAACTCCCACTGGCCTAATGACCTATATCCTTATCAAATATGGGAGTAACATCTGAGGTTACAGATGAAGGGAGCAACATCTGAAGTTACAGATAGAGGGAGCAACATATGAAGTTACAGCTGGAGGGTGCAACATCTGAGGTTACAGATAGAGGGAGCAACATCTGAAGTTACAGATAGAGGGTGCAACATCTGAAGTTACAGATGGAGGGGGGCAACATCTGAACTTACAGATAAAGGAAGCAACATCTGAACTTACAGATGGAGGGTACAACATCTGAGGTTACAAATGGAGGGAGCAACATCTGAAGTTACAGATGGAGGGAGCAACATCTGAAGTTACAGGTCAGGTGGAGGAAGCAACATCTGAAGTTACAGGTGGAGGAAGCAACATCTGAAGTTACAGATGGAAGGAGCAACATCTGAAGTTACAGGTGGAGGGAGCAACATCTGAAGTTAGAGGTGGAGGGAGCAACATCTGAAGTTACAGATGGAGGGAGCAACATCTGAAGGTGGAGGGAGCAACATCTGAAGTTAGAGGTGGAGGGAGCAACATCTGAAGTTAGAGGTGGAGGGAGCAACATCTGAAGTTACAGATGGAGGGAGCAACATCTGAAGTTAGAGGTGGAGGGAGCAACATCTGAAGTTACAGGTGGAGGGAGCAACATCTGAAGTTAGAGGTGGAGGGAGCAACATCTGAAGTTACAGGTGGAGGGAGCAACATCTGAAGTTAGAGGTGGAGGGAGCAACATCTGAAGTTACAGGTGGAGGGAGCAACATCTGAAGTTAGAGGTGGAGGGAGCAACATCTGAAGTTACAGATGGAGGGAGCAACATCTGAAGGTGGAGGGAGCAACATCTGAAGTTACAGATGGAGGGAGCAACATCTGAAGTTAGAGGTGGAGGGAGCAACATCTGAAGTTACAGGTGGAGGGAGCAACATCTGAAGTTAGAGGTGGAGGGAGCAACATCTGAAGTTACAGATGGAGGGAGCAACATCTGAAGGTGGAGGGAGCAACATCTGAAGTTACAGATGGAGGTGCAACATCTGAAGTTACAGATGGATGGAGCTACATTTGAAGTTACAGATGGAGGGAGCAACATCTGAAGTTACAGGTGGAGGGAGCAACATCTGAAGTTAGAGGTGGAGGGAGCAACATCTGAAGTTACAGGTGGAGGGAGCAACATCTGAAGTTAGAGGTGGAGGGAGCAACATCTGAAGTTACAGATGGAGGGAGCAACATCTGAAGTTACTGGTGGAGGGAGCAACATCTGAAGTTAGAGGTGGAGGGAGCAACATCTGAAGTTACAGATGGAGGGAGCAACATCTGAAGGTGGAGGGAGCAACATCTGAAGTTACAGATGGAGGTGCAACATCTGAAGTTACAGATGGATGGAGCTACATTTGAAGTTACAGATGGAGGGAGCAACATCTGAAGTTACAGGTGAAGGAATCAACATCTGAAGTTACAGGTAGAGGGAGGAAAGTTATTGATAATACATTGTTGTGAAATGGTTGAAAGTTGTAGAATAAGTGCTGGAAGTTGTGACATTAAGCAAACAGGAATTGTTAGAATCTGGTAAATTGACCTCAGAATGCTTGGACATGAGTTCCTGCAATTGCCTGTCTTTCTCGTACAGTTCCTTTTCCATGGCTTCCTTCAATTGTCTTTCTTTGGCTTTTTCCTGAAAAAAAAATGAACATTGATCATTGTATTGTATGAAACAATGTATTGTATCATTCTAAAGTCTTGTACTCTATACATTTTCATTTGTTTTTATTGTATTTATACTGTATTGTATCATATGTCATATATCATATCATATATCATGTGTATTATACAACATACCATAGTGCTGTATTTTATCATATTGTATTGTGTATATACAACTCACCATAGTGCTGTATTGTATCATATCATATTGTGTATATTCACCATACCATAGTGCTATATTGTATCATATTGTATTGTGTATATACAACTCACCATAGTGCTGTATTGTATCATATCATATTGTGTATATACACCATACCATAGTGCTATATTGTATCATATTGTATTGTGTATATACAACTTACCATAGGGATGTATTGTATCATATGTTATTGTGTATATATAATACACCACAGTGCTGTATTGCATAAAAGCATATTGTGTATATATAATACGCCACAGTGCTGTATTGCATAATAGCATATTGTGTATATATAATACGCCACAGTGCTGTATTGCATAATAGCATATTGTGTATATATAATACGCCACAGTGCTGTATTGCATAATAGCATGTTGTGTATATATAATACACCACAGTGCTGTATTGAATAAAAGTGTATTGTTTATATACAACACACCATAGTGCTGTATTGTATCATATGGTATTATGTATATACAATACACCATAGCAAGATAACTGTAATCAGTTTATTACTATCCTTAGCTGGTCATTAAACTAGTCAACGACCCCCACCTCCCCCCCCCCCAAAAAAAAAAATATATATATATATCTTGTCCTATGGGCTTCAGGCAGTCCTTCATGCATCCATATGTATATACAATTATTGGAATTAGATAGCTAATGCATACATGTGTATATACAATTATTGGAATAAGATAGTTAATGCATACATGTGTATATACAATTATTGGAATAAGATAGTAAATGCATCCATATGTATATAAAATTATTGGAACAAATTAGTTAGTGCATACATATGTATATACAATTATTGGAATAAGATAGTTAGTGCATACATATGTATATACAATTATTGGAATACGATAGTTAGTGCATACATATGTATATACAATTATTGGAATAAGATAGTTAATGCATCCATATGTATATAAAATTATTGGAATAAATTAGTTAGTGCATACATATGTATATACAATTATTGGAATAAGATAGTTAGTGCATACATATGTATATACAATTATTGGAATTAGATAGTTAATGCATACATATGTATATACAATTATTGGAATTAGATAGTTAATGCATACATATGTATATACAGTTATTGGAATTAGATAGTTAATGCATACATATGTATATACAGTTATTGGAATTAGATAGTAAATGCATACATATGTATATAAAATTATTGGAATTAGATAGTTAATGCATACATATGTATATAAAATTATTGGAATGAGATCTTTAATTCAATTTTTATCTGAAATCCGTAGTGAAGAAGATTTACCTCAGCAAGTATTTTCTCTTTTTCAGTCTTGATCTGAAATTCCATTTCTTCATACAACTTTCTCACCTCTTCATCGTGTGCTGAAGTTTTACTGTAAATACACAGAAAAAACAACATATATTCTTATGTAAATTTATCTTATGTATGGAACAACCATTATATCTACCACATCCAACATTTCTTTTCATTGAACATAGATTTTATAGTGTTCAGCCTACTCATGTTACAATGTAAAACAAGAAATGTCACTGGTAAGTGTCACATGTCCCTACAATGGTCTATGAAAATTACAATATATTTTATAAAAGATGTTTCCATGAATATAAAAAGTAATGTACTGACATTTCAGAATAGACACACAATTTCATGATTATTACATTAGAGCATGACCTTGACCTTTGCGTAACCTTGATCTTGACATCTGATGTAAAGGTCTGGGTATTTCTACAGGTAAATGCACGTGACACATCATCATGACATGTTGATCACTTTTGTCAAGATATTCTAAAACCCTTTCATGTAAGACAAAGTTACAGATCAAACATGAAATATCAAACAAACTGAAAGTGTGACCTTGACCTCTGAGCTAAGGTTCTGGGTCTTACATACGACACATTGTCATGTCATGTTGATCAACTGATCAATTTAACCAAGTCATTTTGAAATTCATCCATGTATGACAAGTTAAAGACTGGACTTAAAATCTCAAACAGACTCAAAGTGTGACCTTGTCCTTTGAGGTACGGGTCTGGGTTTTGCATACGACACATCGTCAGGTCATGTTGATCAACTGAGCCAAGTTAAATCCCTCCATATAAAACAAAGTTACAGACCAGACATGAAATATCAAACAAATTGAAAATGTGACCATGAACTTTAAGGAAAGGTTCTGGGTCTTACACATGATACTTCACACAAAATCTCAAACAGACTGAAAGGGTTGTCAAAATTTAAGTGGGAGTCTGGGTGTTACAGGCAACATGTTGTCATGTTATGTTGATGATTTGTAGCAAGTATTTATAAAATCCATCTATGCATGACAAAGTTACCGGTCGGCCATGAAATATTGGACAGAAGGACAGACGTCTGTCTGTGGGTCAGTTATGCTTTTCACCATTTTCACTAAAATATAAGTGCCTTTTTATAATTTCCAACATCAAAGAGGATTCAGACCTGCTGTTTCTCTTCTAAATGGCAAATTAAATACCTGTTACTAAGATACAAACCATAAGCAGACATCAATTTTAAATCTTTAAATCCTGTTTCTTGGACCTTCAAACTTCAAACCTAGCAATCTGTTATACACTTTTATATATGTACTTTTAAAAAAAAAAAATCAAATGAAAACTGCCCCTGCCGTACGTGTCCAATTCTCCTAACTGCATAAACTCGATGACTTAAATTCATAATCAATGGTTTGGTAAACTATTTAAACAAGCAATTATCAATGTAGAAAACATATCAAAACATCATCAGTTTCACTGTGTAACTATGAAATAACAGCATAAAGACAAGGATTATAGCCAAAGGAAATTTCCTGTTTTAAATGATAGACATTTCAAAGTGACTGATAATTATCAGTGGTGTTATACCACACTTCCTATTTCCTATGTAAATATTCTATGGGGAACAAAAAGGAGCATAAACAGGCTGAAACTATATATTTTTACAATAGAAAAACTGATGTCCAATGAAACTTCTTATTTCCTGCGCCATGACAGTGACTAGCCTTTGTGTAGTGTATCTAGCCTGTGTAATGATAGTGCCTAGCCTTTGTGTAGTGTATTTAGCCTGTGCTATGACAGTGCCTAGCCATTCTGTAGTGTATCTGGCCTGTGCCATGACAGTGCCAAGCCATTGTGTACTGTATCTAGCCTGTGTCATGACAGTGGCTAGCCTTTGTGTAGTGTATCTAGCCTGTGCCATGACAGTGCCTAGCCTTTGTGTAGTGTATCTAGCCTGTGCCATGACAGTGCCAAGCCTTTGTGTAGTGTATCTAGCCTGTGCTATGACAGTGCCTAGCCTTTGTGTAGTGTATCTATCTAGCCTGTGTCATGACAGTGCCAAGCCATTGTGTAGTGTATCTAGCCTGTGCCATGACAGTGCCTAGCCTTTGTGTAGTGTATCTAGCCTGTGTTATGACAGTGGCTAGCCTTTGTGTAGTGTATCTAGCCTGTGCCATGACAGTGCCTAGCCTTTGTGTAGTGTATCTAGCCTGTGCCATGACAGTGCCTAGCCTTTGTGTAGTGTATCTAGCCTGTGCCATGACAGTGCCTAGCCATTGTGTAGTGTATCTGGCCTGTGCCATGACAGTGCCTAGCCACTGTGTAGTGTATTTAGCCTGTGCCATGACAGTGCCTAGCTTTTGTGTAGTGTATCTAGCCTGTGCCATGGCAGTGCCTAGCCTTTGTGTAGTGTATCTAGCCTGTGTCATGACAGTGCCTAGCCTTTGTGTAGTGTATCTAGCCTGTGCCATGACAGTGCCTAGCCTTTGTTTAGTGTATCTAGCCTGTGCCATGACAGTGCCTAGCCACTGTGTAGTGTACTTAGCCTGTGCCATGACAGTGCCTAGCCTTTGTGTAGTGTATCTAGCCTGTGTCATGACAGTGCCTATCCTTTGTGTAGTGTATCTAGCCTGTGCCATGACAGTGCCTAGCCTTTGTGTAGTGTATCTAGCCTGTGCCATGACAGTGCCTAGCCTTTGTGTAGTGTAGCTAGCCTGTGCCATGACAGTGCCTAGCCTTTGTGTAGTGTATCTAGCCTGTGCCATGACAGTGCCTAGCCATTGTGTAGTGTATCTAGCCTGTGCCATGACAGTGCCTAGCCTTTGTGTAGTGTATCTAGCCTGTGTCATGACAGTGCCTAGCCTTTGTGTAGTGTATATAGCCTCTGCCATGACAGTGCCTAGCCTTTGTGTAGTGTATCTAGCATGTGTCATGACAGTGCCTAGCCTTTGTGTAGTGTATCTAGCCTGTGCCATGATAGTGCTTAGCCTTTGTTTAGTGTATCTAGCCTGTGCCATGACAGTGCCTAGCCTTTGTGTAGTGTATCTAGCCTGTGCCATGACAGTGCCTAGCCTTTGTGTAGTGTATCTAGCCTGTGTCATGACAGTGCCTAGCCTTTGTGTAGTGTATCTAGCCTGTGTCATGACAGTGCCTAGCCTTTGTGTAGTGTATCTAGCCTGTGCAATTGCAGTGCCTAGCTTTCATGTAGTGTATCTAACCTATGCCATGACAGTGCCTAGCCTTTGTGTAGTGTATCTAGCCTGTGCCATGACAGTGCCTAGCCTTTGTGTAGTGTATATAGCCTGTGCCATGACAGTGCCTAGCCTTTGTGTAGTGTATCTAGCCTGTGCCATGACAGTGCCTAGCCTTTGTGTAGTGTATTTAGCCTGTGCCATGACAGTGCCTAGCCTTTGTGTAGTGTATCTAGCCTGTGCCATGACAGTACGTAGCGTTTGTGTAGTGTATTTAACCTGTGCCATGACAGTGCCTAGCCTTTGTGTAGTGTATCTAATGTGCCTAGCCTTTGTGTAGTGTATCTAGCCTATGCTATGACAGTGCCTAGCCTTTGTGTAGTGTATCTAGCCTCTGCCATGACAGTGTCTAGCCTTTGTGTAGTGTATTTAGCCTGTGTCATGACAGTGCCAAGCCTTTGTGTAGTGTATCTAGCCTGTTCCATGACAGTGCCTAGCCTTTGTGTAGTGTATCTAGCCTGTGTCATGACAGTGCCTAGCCTTTGTGTAGTGTATCTAGCCTATATCATGACAGTGCCTAGCCTTTGTGTAGTGTATCTAGCCTGAGTCATGACAGTGCCTAGCCTTTGTGTAGTGTATCTAGCCTGTGCCATTGCAGTGCCAAGCTTCCATGTAGTGTATCTAGCATGTGTCATGACAGTGCTTAGCCTTTGTGTAGTGTATCTAGCCTGTGCCATGACAGTGCCTAGCCTTTGTGTAGTGTATTTAGCCTGTGCCATGACAGTGCCTAGCCTTTGTGTAGTGTATCTAGCCTGTGCCATGGCAGTGCCTAGCCTTTGTGTAGTGTATCTAGCCTGTGCTATGACAGTGCCTAGCCTTTGTGTAGTGTATCTAGCCTCTGCCATGACAGTGTCTAGCCTTTGTGTAGTGTATCTAGCCTGAGTCATGACAGTGCCTAGCCTTTGTGTAGGGTATCTAGCCTGTGCCATATCAGTGTCTAGCCTTTGTGAAGTGTATTTAGCCTGTACCATGACAGTGCCTAGCCTTTGTGTAGTGTATCTAGCCTGTGCCATGACAGTGCCTAGCCTTTGTGTAGTGTATTTAGCCTGTGCTATGACAGTGCCTAGCCTTTGTGTAGTGTATTTAGCCTGTGCCATGGCAGTGCCTAGCCTTTGTGTAGTGTATCTAGCCTGTGCCATGGCAGTGCCTAGCCTTTGTGTAGTGTATCTAGCCTGTGTCATGACAGTGCCTAGCCTTTGTGTAGTGTATCTAGCCTGTGCCATGGCAGTGCCTAGCCTTTGTGTAGTGTATCTAGCCTGTGTCATGACAGTGTCTAGCCTTTGTGTAGTATAACTAGCCTGTGTCATGACAGTGCCTAGCCTTTGTCTAGTGTATCTAGCCTGTGCCATGGCAGTGCCTAGCCTTTGTGTAGTGTATCTAGCCTGTGTCATGACAGTGCCTAGCCTTTGTGTAGTGTATCTAGCCTGTGTCATAACAGTGCCTAGCCTTTGTGTAGTGTATCTAGCCTGTGCTATGACAGTGTTTAGCCTTTGTGTAGTGTATCTAGCCTGTGCCATGGCAGTGCCTAGCCTTTGTGTAGTGTATCTAGCCTGTGTCATGACAGTGCCTAGCCATTGTGTTGTGTATCTTGCCTGTGCCATGACAGTGCTTAGCCTTTTTGTAGTGTATCTAGCCTGTGTCATGACAGTGCCTAGCCTTTGTGTAGTGTATCTACCCTGTGCCATGACAGTGCCTAGCCTTTTTGTAGTGTATCTAGCCTGTGCCATGACAGTGCCTAGCCTTTGTTTAGTGTATCTAGCCTGTGCCATGAAAGTGCCTAGCCTTTGTGTAGTATATCTAGCCTGTGCCATAACAGTGCCTAGCCTTTGTGTAGCGTATCTAGCCAGTGCCATTACAGTGCCTAGTCTTTGTGTTGTGTATCAAGCCTGAGTCATGACAGTGCCTAGTTTTCATGTAGTGTATCTAGCCTGTGTCATGACAGTGACTAGCCTTTGTGTAGTGTATCTAGCCTGTGCCATGGCAGTGCCTAGCCTTTGTGTAGTGTATCTAGCCTGTGTCATGACAGTGCATAGCCTTTGTGTAGTGTGTCTAGCCTGTGCCATGGCAGTGCCTAGCCTTTGTGTAGTGTATCTAGCCTGTGTCATGGCAGTGCCTATCCTTTGTGCAGTGTGTCTAGCCTGTGCCATGGCAGTGCCTAGCCTTTGTGTAGTGTATCTAGCCTGTGTCATGACAGTGCCTAGCCTTTGTGTAGTGTATCTAGCCTGTGTCATGACAGTGCCTAGCCTTTGTGTAATGTATCTAGCCTGTGCCATGACAGTGCCTAGCGTTTGTGTAGTGTATCTAGCCTGTGCCATGACAGTGCCTAGCCTTTGTGTAGTGTATCTAGCCTGTGTCATGACAGTGCCTAGCTTTTGTGTAGTGTATCTAGCCTGTACCATGACAGTGCCTAGCCTTTGTGTAGTGTATCTAGCCTGTGCCATGACAGTGCCTAGCCTTTGTGTAGTGTATCTAGTCTGTGCCATGGCAGTGCCTAGCCTTTGTGTAGTGTATCTAGCCTGTGCCATGACAGTGCCTAGCCTTTGTGTAGTGTATCTAGCCCGTGCCATGACAGTGCCTAGCCTTTATGTAGTGTATCTAGCCCATGCAATGACAGTGCCTAGCCTTTGTTTAGTGTATCTAGCCCATGCCATGACAGTGCCTAGCCTTTGTTTAGTGTATCTAGCCTGTGCCATGACAGTGCCTAGCCTTTGTTAAGTGTATCTAGCCTGTGCCATGACAGTGCCTAGCCTTTGCCTGTGCCATGACAGTGCCTAGCCTTTGTGTAGTGTGTCTAGCCTGTGCCATGACAGTGCCTAGCCTTTGTGTAGTGTATCTAGCCCGTGCCATGACAGTGCCTAGCCTTTGTGTAGTGTATCTAGCCCGTGCCATGACAGTGCCTAGCCTTTGTGTAGTGTATCTAGCCCGTGTCATGACAGTGCCTAGCCTTTGTGTAGTGTATCTAGCCTGTGCCATGATAGTGCCTAGCCTTTGTTTAGTGTATCTAGCCTGTGCCATGACAGTGCCTAGCCTTTGTGTAGTGTATCTAGCCTGTGTCATGACAGTGCCTAGCCTTTGTGTAGTGTATGTAGCCCATGCCATGACAGTGCCTAGCCTTTGTGTAGTGTATCTAGCCTGTGTCATGACAGTGCCTAGCCTTTGTGTAGTGTATCTAGCCTGTGCCATGACAGTGCCTAGCCTTTGTGTAGTGTATTTAGCCCGTGCCATGACAGTGCCTAGCCTTTGTGTAGTGTATCTAGCCTGTGCCATGACAGTGCCTAGCCTTTGTGTAGTGTATCTAGCCTGTGTTATGACAGTGCCTAGCCTTTGTGTAGTGTATCTAGCCTGTGTCATGACAGTGCCTAGCCTTTGTGTAGTGTAACTAGCCCATGCCATGACAGTGCCTAGCCTTTGTGTAGTGTATCTAGCCCATGCCATGACAGTGCCTAGCCTTTGTGTAGTGTATCTAGCCTGTGTCATGACAGTGCCTAGCCTTTGTGTAGTGTATCTAGCCTGTGCCATGACAGTGCCTAGCCTTTGTGTAGTGTATCTAGCCTGTGCCATGATAGTGCCTAGCCTTTGTGTAGTGTATCTAGCCTGTGCCATGACAGTGCCTAGCCTTTGTGTAGTGTATTTAGCCTGTGCCATGATATTGCCTAGCCTTTGTGTAGTGTATCTAGCCTGTGCCATGACAGTGCCTAGCCTTTGTGTAGTGTATCTAGCCTGTGTCATGACAGTGCCTAGCCTTTGTGTAGTGTATCTAGCCTGTGCCATGATAGTGCCTAGCCTTTGTGTAGTGTATCTAGCCTGTGCCATGACAGTGCCTAGCCTTTGTGTAGTGTAACTAGCCCGTGCCATGACAGTGCCTAGCCTTTGTGTAGTGTATCAAGCCCGTGCCATGACAGTGCCTAGCCTTTGTGTAGTGTATCTAGCCCGTGTCATGACAGTGCCTAGCCTTTGTGTAGTGTATCTCGCCCGTGCCATGACAGTGCATAGCCTTTGTGTAGTGTAACTAGCCCGTGCCATGACAGTGCCTAGCCTTTGTGTAGTGTATCTAGCCCGTGCCATGACAGTGCCTAGCCATTGTGTAGTGTATATAGCCTGTGCCATGACAGTGCCTAGCCATTGTGTAGTGTATCTAGCCTGTGCCATGACAGTGCCTAGCCTTTGTGTAGTGTATCTAGCCCGTGCCATGACAGTGCCTAGCCTTTGTGTAGTGTATCTAGCCTGTGTCATGACAGTGCCTAGCCTTTGTGTAGTGTATCTAGCCTGTGCCATGACAGTGCCTAGCCTTTGTGTAGTGTATCTAGCCTGTGTCATGACAGTGCCTATCCTTTGTGTAGTGTATCTAGCCTGTGCCATGACAGTGCCTAGCCTTTGTGTAGTGTATCTAGCCTGTGCCATGATAGTGCTTAGCCTTTGTGTAGTGTATCTAGCCTGTGCCATGATAGTGCTTAGCCTTTGTTTAGTGTATCTAGCCTGTGCCATGACAGTGCCTAGCCTTTGTGTAGTGTATCTAGCCTGTGCCATGATAGTGCCTAGCCTTTGTGTAGTGTATCTAGCCTGTGCCATGACAGTGCCTAGCCTTTGTTTAGTGTATCTAGCCTGTGCCATGATATTGCCTAGCCTTTGTGTAGTGTATCTAGCCTGTGCCATGACAGTGCCTAGCCTTTGTGTAGTGTATCTAGCCCGTGCCATGACAGTGCCTAGCCTTTGTGTAGTGTATCTAGCCTGTGCCATGATAGTGCCTAGTCTTTGTGTAGTGTATCTAGCCCGTGCCATGACAGTGCCTAGCCTTTGTGTAGTGTAACTAGCCCGTGCCATGACAGTGCCTAGCCTTTGTGTAGTGTATCTAGCCCGTGCCATGACAGTGCCTAGCCTTTGTGTAGTGTATCTAGCCCGTGTCATGACAGTGCCTAGCCTTTGTGTTGTGTATCTAGCCCGTGCCATGACAGTGCATAGCCTTTGTGTAGTGTAACTAGCCCGTGCCGTGACAGTGCCTAGCCTTTGTGTAGTGTATCTAGCCCGTGCCATGACAGTGCCTAGCCATTGTGTAGTGTATCTAGCCTGTGCCATGACAGTGCCTAGCCTTTGTGTAGTGTATCTAGCCTGTGCCATGACAGTGCCTAGCCTTTGTGTAGTGTATCTAGCCCGTGCCATGACAGTGCCTAGCCTTTGTGTAGTGTATCTAGCCTGTGTCATGACAGTGCCTATCCTTTGTGTAGTGTATCTAGCCTGTGCCATGACAGTGCCTAGCCTTTGTGTAGTGTATCTAGCCCGTGCCATGACAGTGCCTAGCCTTTGTGTAGTGTATCTAGCCTATGCCATGACAGTGCCTAGCCTTTGTGTAGTGTATCTAGCCTGTGTTATGACAGTGCCTAGCCTTTGTGTAGTGTATCTAGCCTGTGTCATGACAGTGCCTAGCCTTTGTGTAGTGTAACTAGCCCATGCCATGACAGTGCCTAGCCTTTGTGTAGTGTATCTTGCCCATGCCATGACAGTGCCTAGCCTTTGTGTAGTGTATCTAGCCTGTGTCATGACAGTGCCTAGCCTTTGTGTAGTGTATCTAGCCTGTGTCATGACAGTGCCTAGCCTTTGTGTAGTGTATCTAGCCTGTGCCATGACAGTGCCTAGCCTTTGTGTAGTGTATCTAGCCTGTGCCATGATAGTGCCTAGCCTTTGTGTAGTGTATCTAGCCTGTGCCATGACAGTGCCTAGCCTTTGTGTAGTGTATTTATCCTGTGCCATGATATTGCCTAGCCTTTGTGTAGTGTATCTAGCCTGTGCCATGACAGTGCCTAGCCATTGTGTAGTGTATCTAGCCTGTGTCATGACAGTGCCTAGCCTTTGTGTAGTGTATCTAGCCTGTGCCATGATAGTGCCTAGTCTTTGTGTAGTGTATCTAGCCTGTGCCATGACAGTGCCTAGCCTTTGTGTAGTGTAACTAGCCCGTGCCATGACAGTGCCTAGCCTTTGTGTAGTGTATCTAGCCCGTGCCATGACAGTGCCTAGCCTTTGTGTAGTGTATCTAGCCCGTGTCATGACAGTGCCTAGCCTTTGTGTTGTGTATCTAGCCCGTGCCATGACAGTGCATAGCCTTTGTGTAGTGTAACTAGCCCGTGCCGTGACAGTGCCTAGCCTTTGTGTAGTGTATCTAGCCCGTGCCATGACAGTGCCTAGCCATTGTGTAGTGTATCTAGCCTGTGCCATGACAGTGCCTAGCCTTTGTGTAGTGTATCTAGCCTGTGCCATGACAGTGCCTAGCCTTTGTGTAGTGTATCTAGCCCGTGCCATGACAGTGCCTAGCCTTTGTGTAGTGTATCTAGCCTGTGTCATGACAGTGCCTATCCTTTGTGTAGTGTATCTAGCCTGTGCCATGACAGTGCCTAGCCTTTGTGTAGTGTATCTAGCCTGTGTCATGACAGTGCCTATCCTTTGTGTAGTGTATCTAGCCTGTGCCATGACAGTGCCTAGCCTTTGTGTAGTGTATCTAGCCTGTGCCATGATAGTGCTTAGCCTTTGTGTAGTGTATCTAGCCTGTGCCATGATAGTGCTTAGCCTTTGTTTAGTGTATCTAGCCTGTGCCATGACAGTGCCTAGCCTTTGTGTAGTGTATCTAGCCTGTGCCATGATAGTGCTTAGCTTTTGTGTAATGTATCTAGCCTGTGCCATGACAGTGCCTAGCCTTTGTTTAGTGTATCTAGCCTGTGCCATGACAGTGCCTAGCCTTTGTGTAGTGTATCTAGCCTGTGCCATGATAGTGCTGAGCCTTTGTGTAGTGTATCTAGCCTGTGTCATGACAGTGCCTAGCCTTTGTGTAGTGTATCTAGCCTGTGCCATGACAGTGCCTAGCCTTTGTGTAGTGTATCTAGCCTGTGCCATGATAGTGCTTAGCCTTTGTTTAGTGTATCTAGCCTGTGCCATGACAGCACCTAGCATTTGTGTATATTTTTTGCTTGAGCATGTGGGCCTTGTGAATTTCTAAACAGAATCTGCCAAATTGTTATCCTGTTGGCAATTCTATGTTCTCTATTTAGGTAGTAACATACTGATTTCCATATTACCAGTATGAGTAAAAACAGCCTTATATATTAGTATTTGAACTGATACAAACTAGAAGTCACTTCACAAACATGTATGTCCTAAGTGGCAGAAAAACATAACAATAAATGCAATCCTATGTATATTGTATTATTCTTGTCTTGTCATGACTGTCACTGTCAGCAGTGCATCAAACTTCTGGTAATCACCACACATATTATGGAAGATGACAAGTTCATAAGGTCAATATAAACTGCCTGTTTCAGCTACCATAACATCTTTACTGCATCCAAATAAAGCATGGTAAATATCAAGAACCATCTCTTGTCTCGGCATCCAATATAAAATAAAAATGTAAAATACCTATCCTAATTTTTTAGATAAAAACCAGAAACAATTTGCTTTTAATTACAAAATTGATTCTCTCCTCTACAACTATCCTCAAGTTAAGAGTGACTGACAGTAAACAGTTGATTGAGAATGGGTTCCGCATTTCATTTCCCCATAATTAGATGTAGGTATATAAAACGTTAAATGTACCGTATATTTTTTTACAGAACTTTATTGTTTAAGTAAGGTCAACAATAGACCAGTTCAAATATGATCTGTTGGTATTATCTGTGCACACAACAGTGTGACATTTATGTAATAGTAAATACAAAATTACCAAAATATTAAATAAAAAAATACCAGTCAAATACTATTGTCATTTCTGAAAAAATGAGGAAAATTCATAAAAATGGCTCCATTTGCGGATTTAGAGGCGGGAAACTATATCCAAACCCTGCCCCACAGACTTATATAAAATCTGTGTTGGATCCCTCTCACACACACACACACACACACACACACACACACACACACACACACACACACTCATCAGCACCACAGACCCTCGGCTGAAAATATCAAAAATCTGCATGGGAGCTCCTCATTTTAAACATCACATTATATAAATTGCATGTAAATATTTACAGTGTAAACTTTACAATGAACTAAGATTAAAAAAAGTAGAATGATATTCAATTTTTGCAAAACATACCAGTAACAATCCAAACTGCACCACTTAAGTTAAATAAAGCCCCCTATTGAATAAATTGATCAAACAAAAACACTCTATATCTGGGAATTGATCAAACAAAAACACTATATATCCATGAATTATGTCACTAAACCGCAGGTTACATGAGACCATCTGCAGATGTTTTAGTCACTTCACCAAGGATAGGTGTGGTCTTCTTCTGATATAAATCCAACACATCTTGACATTGACCAGTGATAACTTTACAGTGGATTATGCCCAATATTTCAATTATCCTCATATAGAGATGTTATTATGTACACAACATCTTCACTGTACTTAAAGTAAGGAAATAATCATTTATTATCCGCTCTATTCAAACAAACTGCATGTTTATGTGACAGGCGTACATGTCACATCAGAGGGTGACATTCCAAGTTTGTCTGGCTTTCCCCGATTTCAAATGTGAGTGGTAAATTGTAAAATGTCAAATGACTCTCCATATTTTATCTCTGCTTATCTCTCTTTTACTTCACTTTCTTTTCCAATATATTTATTTAGAAGGATATTTTATGGTCTGGATAGCTAACTGAATTTCTGTTTATTGATTGGAGCACCCGTTTGAGGAGACCATTAAAATTTTATCTTCTCATCATCTTGTCTTCTTTTTTTCAATAAGAATTTATATCTGACATAAATCAAAAACATTTTTTACAACAAGAAATCAATTTATAAAGTACCGCTGGGCATCATAACTCACCATTATAGAGGCTTTACTGCAAAACTGATTATTTGGAGAAAAAGTGTATGCAATATTGAAGCATTCAGTCTAATAGTATGAGAAAATTTGAGAAATTACCAAATTTCATGTTAAGTTTTGCTTATCGTTTGTTCACTTTTCTCTTGTATTCCGATGTATAATATTAATTTATATGCAATTATACATGGCAATCGTATATGCTCTATACATGGCAATTGTATATGTAATACCTGGCAATTGTATATGTTATATGTGGCAATTGTATATGTTATACGTGGCAATTGTATATGTTATACGTTCTCCAAATATTGAAGAAATAAAGATTCTATTTTTATTTTATTTTCATTTCGATTGGTGTACATTGTTGAATATTCCCTGAACTCAATATTGAATTTGTTTCATCTTAGAAAGAGTTTGAAAGATGAAGTGAATGTCATTAAGCAGCATGTGCTTGATATTTATTTTTAGAATGAAGATTTCATTTGCATTACGCCTTTCCAATTAAAATATGTTTTTTGTAACACATGGCCGTGACAGAGGATCAAACCCACGACCCTCAGATCCTGGGTCAGATCCACTGGAGCACACACTCAGGTATTTTTGTAATTTGTGTGACATATCAAAACTATTGATGAATAACAGTGTGCACAATACAATACAATACATTTTCTTTTTATATCAATTAATTTCTTTTAAAAAAAACAAACACTGCATTTACAAACCTTCTTAGTGCCCCTTCTAATGTATCAAAGTCGACTTTAGATTTGCGAATCTCGTTGGAAACCTTGTAGAGGAAGTCCTCAAAATTGCCGGCCATTTCTGGGTCTTCTTTTCTCAATCGACACCACAAGGCCTGAACAGTGGACTCACTGAAAAAAATATAATACAAAGGCCATAGAGTGTGTGCACAGACAAGGTTTATAGTTCCACACAGTGCCACCTAGTTATCTAGTTATCGTTGTAGCTCAAACTTTAGCTTATAGACTTGATCCCAGTTTTGTTCGGTTATTATTTAAAAAAAAAAAAATTGAATGGGGTTTAACATCATTTTCAACACATTCCAGGTTATATATGGCATATCCGGTTTTACTGGTGGAGGAAGACCTCAGACTGAGTCAGACTGAGTAGAACCACCATTCTTCTGCAAGTAACAGAAACTTTCTCACATGAAGTTCTTTGAAGCAGGCAGGACTTGAACCTATGTTCTTAGTGGTGAGAATTAAGTGATCTTGAGACAGCACCTTAGACCACTTGGCCACCAAGGACCCACTGTTTGGTCACGTAAAGGAGCATATACATATTCACTTTGCACTATGTCTGATAATAGGCATTTTTATTACAATCCACATGATGCAACCTTAAATGAAAAATACTGCAGTATGTGTATTGCAGCATGTGTATGTATTGCAGCATGTGTATGTATTGCAGCATGTGTACGTATTGCAGCATGTGTTCAGACACTTAATTTTCCTCCAATCACAAAAAGCGGCATAACTGTAGTAAAGTACATGAAGGAGTTGAACATACTCGTCATACAGTCTGGCTGCTCCTACATTGTCCATCATCTGTCTGAAGTTCTGAGCCTCCTCCTGGGGATCACTGTGGTCCACGTCTGTGTAAGTGTTCTCGGCCATACTGGAACGATCCTCACTGCTGCTCTTCAGTCCCAGAAAACTGCCTGTAAAGGAACATCTTCAATTATGTTATTTACATTTTACACAAAAACCTGTCTGTAAACGAACACCTTAAATTATGTTGTTTAGATTATACAGTAACTTGCCTGTAAAGGAACATCTTCAATTATGTTGTTTAGATTATACGCAGTAAATTGCCTGTAAAGGAACATCTTCTATTATAGTGTTTAGATTGTACACAGTAAACTACCTGTAAAGGAACATTTTCAATTATGTTGTTTAGATTATACACAGTAAACTGCCTGTAAAGGAACATTTTCAATTATGTTGTTTTGATTATACAGTAACTTGCCTGTAAAGGAACATCTTAAATTATGTTGTTTAGATTATATACAGTAAACTGTCTGTTAAACAACATCTTCAATTATGGTATTTATATTACACACAGCAAACTGCATGCAACATCTTCAACTGTAAAGGACATCTTCAATTATAGTGTTTAGATTATAATGTATTATATAGTAAACTGCCTGTATAGGAACATCTTCATTTTCAATTATGTTGTATAGATTATGAACATAAAGAAAACTGCCTGTAAATGAGCATCTTCACTAATGATGTTTAGATCAACTAACATGTTCATTTACTCTGTTTAAATTCAACTGTAAAGGAACATCTTCAATTATGTTGTTTAGATTATATACAGTAAACTGCCTGTATAGGAACATCTTCAATTTCAATGACATTGTTTAGATTATGAACATGAAGAAAACTGTCTGTAAATGAAAATCTTCACTTATGATGTTTAGATCAACTAACATGTTCAATTACTCTGTTTAGATTATAGTTTTACAGTAACTGCCTGTAAGTGAATATGTTCAATTACTTTGTTAAGATTATAATTATACAGTAACTGCCTGTAAATGAACATCATCAATTATGTTGATTAAATATAGAAAAAATCACCAGTATTAAAATAAACATTTTTAATGTCCCTCTTTAGAATAAATACTGATATACAGAAAATAGCCATTATTCCCTCTCTAACCCTCTACAAAAACTCATATTGAGAATTTGCTAAAAATGTACAATTCCAGACTTCTCATAAAATAACATTCTGACTCTGACCCCCTGGAACCTATATTTAAAAGAGGACGTCATTCTCTATAAGCAACCACCTGCCTGAAGCAGCGACCCGTTCAAATTTAATTGTGTGTCAGTTAAGTGATGATAATTAACATGTTTCAAATAAACATTTTTACTTTAATTTGAGTGATTACTTAACTTATGCAGGTCTTACTGTCTTTTAAAACCAAGATACCAAATAGGATGATCTAAAAATCACAAATATTAATCTCCCCATAAATTCCAAAAGCCCAAGGTGCCATGATGTGCATGTACACAAATCTTAGTAGAAACACAAGTCACTGGTTAACTTTATACATAATGGTTTGGACTGAGCTCACTTGTGCTCAAACTCATGACCTCAACAATGAGACAGACTTTACCAATATTCAAGCATGAAGTACCCTTACCCAACAAGAAACCATGCACAAGTTGTACTTTCACAATCAATGTAAATTACATAAATTCATACTAGTGAAAGATATTAGGCAGTTACAAATTTTAAGGAAAAAGCATAAAAAGAAACAAAATCAAAGCATTTTGTTATAAAGTTTTGTCAATATATCTTCCCACTTTAACACAAATTGTATGTGAAATTTCAGCCATACAGTACATACACTTGTATTTCAGCTAATATTAATCCAAACTTTATGACTGTTACAATAAACACAAATGAAAAAGTAATAGCTACTTACATTTGGACACTAAAACAAATCTCAAATTCAACCAAGTTTTGTCATTAGTTTAAGCAGTGAACGTTTCAAAAGTAATAGAATTATTATTTTATTAAACTTTACGACATATATACAGGAAAGTAATCCCAAAACATGCCCCAGGTAGAAAATTTTAATTATGTCTTAACCACACAAGGTTCTCTTTAGACCTTTATTCAAGCGTGAAGATAAAATGTATATAATAGGTAAAAATTTGTGTCCATGAAGCAAAATATCTGAAAAAATATATCACACTGTGATAGTAGCCTGCCTATTAGGAGAGAAATGTACACCGGGAATCTGGCTGGCTCAGTCAGTGAAGTATGCACCCTGTAAGCGAAAGGTTCAGGTACAAGTCCTGGACTGGCTGCATATTTTTCTCACTCTGTTACATATATAAGAAAAGCATTAAAGGCTTCAAATATGTTATACAAATATTTATACAAACTTGTAAATGTGTCCTTAAAACATATTGTTGATTTGTTTGACACATTAATATATCCAATACTGTCATATGGTGCTGAAGTATTGGGCTTTGCACAGGCTAATGCTATTGAAACTATTCATATGCAATTTTTGAAAAGAAATCTACTCAAAATGATTTCGTTTACGGGGAATTCGGACATGTGACATGCAAAACCAGACGATTAGTTAGTCTAATAAATATTGGTTTCAAATAGTGCAATGTTATGATGTAAAATACACTAAATACATATACAAGTTTATGTTTGATAATATGGAAAACAACCCCCCCGACCTAATAATTGGGCAAAAAATATTAAACTTATACTAATACATTATGGTTTTAACAAAGTATGGTTGAACCAGGGTGTTGGTAATGTCAAACTGTTCCTGTCACTATTTAAACAAAAAGTAAACGATACTTTTGTCCAGGAATGGAACACTTGACTTGCAAACTGTACACGAGCCAAATTTTATCGTCATCTACCAAATGTTTTTGAATTCCAACCATATTTATCTTTAATAAGAAGTAGTAAATTTTGACAAGCTTGGTCAAAATTAAGAGTGTCATCACATAGATTAGAAGTTGATTTAGGTAGATGGTCTCGTAATAGAATTAATTTTGATAATAGACAATGTAGAATTTGCAATGTTTTAGAGGATAAAAATCATTTTGTATTGTGTTGTCCACTGTATAATGAATTACGCAAAAAATATATATCAAATTATTATATAAACCACCAAAGTAATTGCTTTAATTTATTCAACTAGTTAAAAGTGAAAATGTTAGAACCCTATTTAACTTAAGTGTTTACGTTTTTTAAATTTTTTAAGAAAAGAAACGAAGAAATTTATCAAAATAATTAAATATCCTTCTCCAAGGTATATTAATATAAATAAATGTACTGGTGTATTTGTGTTATTGCTAAGTTTAGTTTGTCTAATATTTAAATTGTTGAAATGTTTATGCACACACAAGCCCGTATGGGTTTTGGTATATTTGTTGTAAATTGATCATATGCACTTAATTGTCGTTATGTATAATAACTGTGTTGCCATGTGTATTGTATTGAATATGTTAAGTCCCATGGATAGACTGATCCAAAGGCAATATAAATAAACAAATAAAATATACTCAATTCAGAATAGGATTTACCCTTCCATTTTCAACATCACTTACAAATCCATAGTCGGGGACAGCAGAGTTGTGTCAAAATGATCAGATCCCCTCGGATTATGAAAATATTGCTTAATGATGAACCCCAGCCCCCCACTTTCTGGATCGCCTATGAACATGTTGCAGCTTTTAAATGGTACAGGGAAAATATCACATTACTGCATTTTACTTAAATAAAACCCTGCTACCTTTGTTACAATCAGAAATACATTTTTTATCGTTTAAAATAACTTGGGAAGAGTTCATGACTTCATGGTCTTGTGAGCCTGGAATCGTTGAAAGTGTGAAAATAAAAGGTGATGTGTATTGCAATATTTAAGTTGCGATGCAATGGGCATCACAATACTGGCAGTTAAATTGAAACTTATGCAATCACCATGATCGTTTAATAAAGTGTATGTAATTGCAACTTAAAACAGAGAACTTATTACACTGCATAACTACGAGACAGATGGGATCGTATCTGATGGGAAGAAGATGACAGTAGTTATATGCTGTCCTTAATATTCGTCACATATTTATCCAGTTTATGTTTGAAAATTCTTCTTGTTTTTTTTTTTAAAACCCCATTCTTTTTTGTTTCACAGTTAGTTTTATTAGCTAGTTTTTATGTTTCATCAAGAATGAAATTGCGATGCACGATATCTGATAATCATATCGATGCATTGTATGCCTAAAGGATGCATTGCATTGCGATCTATTGGAAGTTTCATTTCACACCAAATACACACATCAGCAGAAAGGTGTCATGATAAACAAGGCATTATTTTTTAAACATTTGCTTAGCATTGATCCCCCATCTGCTTAACACTGGTCCCCTATATGCTTTGTACTGGTCCTCCATCTGCTTAGCATTGATCCCCCATTTGCTTACTACTGGCCCCCATCTGCTTAGCACTGGTCCCCATCTGCTTTGTACTGGTCCTCCATCTGCTTAGCATTGGTCCCCCATCTGTTTACTACTGGCCCCCCATCTGCTAAGCACTGGTCCCCCAACTGCTTTGTACTGGTCCTCCATCTGCTTAGCATTGGTCCCCCATCTGCTTACTACTGGCCCCCCATCTGCTAAGCACTGGTCCCCCAACTGCTTTGTACTGGTCCTCCATCTGCTAAGCATTGGTCCCCCATCTTCTTAGCACTGGCCCCCCATCTGCTTAACATTAGTCCCCTATCTGCTTAACACTGGTCCCCCATCTGCTTAATACTGGTCCCCCATCTGCTTAGCATTTGTTCCCCATCTGCTTAGCACTGGTCACCCATCTGCTTAGCATTGGTCCCACCATCTGCTTAGCATTGGTCCCCCATCTGCTTAGCATTGGTCCCCCATCTGCTTATCATTGATCACCCATCTGCTTAACACTGGTCCCCATCTGCTAAGCATTGGTCCCCCGTCTTCTTAACACTGGTCCCCCATCTGCTTAGCATTGGTACCCAATCTGCTCAGCATTGATCCCCCATCTGCTTAGCATTGGTCCCCATCTGCCTAGCACTGGTCCCCCATCTGCTTAACACTGGTCCCCCATCTCGTGTCATTCGACAGTTCGACAAGGCAGAGAACACATCACTTTGTAACAAGTACCCACCCACCCACCCATTTTGATATTTGAAAATTGTAATAAATGTATGTGTTATTAATCATATTTTTGTTTTGTTACAGAAATGACGATTTTCTGTTGTCATAGGAACGTGAGACACGGTGTACGAGTGTATTCAGAATGAACAGTGGTGTTTGACAATGATACATGAGATCTATACTGATCTTTATTTCTTTTTTCAATGGAAGTGTTAAGTGACATTAATGCCATTGTATTATAATGGCAAAATATTTATTTATTTTTTTTTTTTTCTCAACCACTGTTCATATGTGAATGAAAATGTGTATAACTAGAATTAAAATAGCTTTGCCTTGTCAGTAATACTCCTATAATGTCTTTGTTATTTAATTTACAAACATAAAATAAGATGATAAATGGTTTATGTTTGGATGAAATGAAATGAAAGTAAAACATAACAAGAGGGCCAAGATGGCCCTATATCGCTCACCTGACTGACTTTGAGTCACCCAACTTTAGTAGATTATATAATACATGTACACTTAAAATTCCAGAAAAATGAGATGGGTGAGTAGTTAGAATTTTGATTTGTTTTGAAGATGAACAGATGCGTAGAAGAGTTCACACTTGGTAGAGGTTCACCCATGGTAAATGTCAGTGAAACTACATCGAAATCAGGTCAGTAGATTCTGACAAGAAGGCTTTTGAAGTTTCTACTATAGCTTATATAGTAAACTAACCCCACCTCCTGGCCGCCATGTTTTTAGACGAATCACTACGGTTTGAACAAACTTGGTGAAGGGTCCTCCAAGAAACTTTGCTGTGAAATTATTTTAAAATCAAGCCAGTAGTTTCTGACCAGAAGATTTTTTAAGTTTTTACAAATTAAACTTGCCCCACCCCCTGGCAGCCATGTTTTTTTATGTATCAAAATGGCTTGAACAAATTTGGTAGAGGGTCACCCAAGGAACATTTCTGTGAAGTTATATCCAAATTGGCCCAGTGGTTTCAGAGGAGAAGTTGTTAGAAACTAAAAGTTAACGACGGACGACAGACGACAGAAGACAGACGATGGACACCAGGCGATCACAAAACTCACCTGTGAGCCTTTGGCTCAGGTAAGCTAATAACCCCTTATTGCCAAAAGAATATCTATTTAAAAATGCCAAAATAATATATTGAAAAGGGGTTTCCTAACATGGCTAGTGACTAAAATAGATTTCCCGTTTAAAATCGCAACATATTTTGTAGCATATTAATTGAATCACTTGATATCATTTGATTTCATGATTATCATACATTCAATATACACATTGAATAATATGTGAATGGGATTGAGAAGAAGTTTACCACTGTGATTGAAACACCAAATTTGTCACGTTTTGGTGGATTTGATATACCAAACCATTCAGATTTTATTTATTTATGATAATGAGATGCTTTTTATCCATTTTAAAAATTATTTTTGTTTTTTAAGACATTAATAACATTTTTCTGATATACTCCAGTTAATTAAGGAATACATGACATCTACATTGTTCCCACACTTTCTGGCCATTGTTGACCCTGAGCACAAATGATATATTTCATGCATCTAAGACTCAAATTTCATATAATACTTTCTTTAAAAACTACACGAATTCATTAAGAAGAATAAATCTGAAAAAAAAAACACAAACCTAAGTTACCCATCACTAAATAGACCAATAAACAGTTCTGTTACGACATCACAATGACCTATCCACAAGGACTAGTGACAATATACATCCCGATATATAGTATAATTGTCTTTATTATATTGTAAAATATAGGGATATAGAATATAATATATTGTCACTTGTCCCTGTGGACCTTTTAGTATCTAATCTTGCAGGAACATGATTGTGCTTTTGTGTAAGGGGAATAACTTACTTGTATATTTGTTTCTATGTAAGACATATTTGGGTTGAAAACCGCTGTTTCCACAACTTTTAATTTTAAACGTGCAAAAACGATAATTAAAAAAAAAGTTAATAGTGTTTAACCCTTTACTTCATATAGACGCGTTTTCCCGCACCAATCACAGAAGGCCTTAGAAAACAGTGCAGGAAGAGTTCAGATTGCTCGTAACGAGCAATCTGAACACTTCCTGCACTGTTTTCCACTCTGTCAGTTAATATAAACATAATTCACCCATTGCTGATACGGGGTGAATTAATGCTTTCGATATTAGAGGTGTCCAAAGGCGTTTTTATGAAGTAAAGGGTTAACACCATTTTCAACACATAACATGTAATATGGTATCCAGTTGTACTTGTTAACTCTCTCACATGAATATAGATTTTTTGACTCGGCTGGGCTCAAACCAATGACCTTAGTGATGAGAGACATTGTTTGTTTTAATATAAAGCATCATGCAATCAAGTGCTAACAGGTGAACAGCTATTACCTAACCATTTTTTCCTGAGTTCTGAAAGGTTAACCGGTACTTGAGCACACTCATTTCTGCAATTAAGGTTATTTATAGGTGTACATTGTAAATGTTATCAAAGATATGAACAGCCAGTTCAGCACATAAACAGCACTTACCGAACCCATCTGTGAACTCCTCTAAAGTCAGATAGCCGTTTCCATCATCGTCAAGAGAATCAAACACATGTTCAAGTTGGTCTGGAGACAAGGGTAGCTCACTCTGTAGTCTCTGCATGTCACGTTTTGTTATGAACCCTTTCTGCTCCGTGTCACACACTTTGAACAACTCGTGTGCTTTTTCCGTCATGAGATGTTGCATTTCTTCACTTGACGGCTCCGTCGGTTCCAACATGTCGTATGGCTCAGAGTAGGCCGACATCCCTGATCAGTTCTTTTTGTCCAAATATCTGTTATTTTGTTTATTTTGTAGAAATGGTATTGATTAACACACTCTTTGTTTTCTGTCCTTGTCAGCATATAATTATGTTTACAGTTCAACAAAAAACCCTCATGTACACAAAGCAATGGGGTGTTCTCACTTGTCCAGTCCAAACTTGTATTTTACCGTTTTACTGTTTGTCCTTCCATTATAAATGCATCCTGAAAAATAAAATGCAACTATGTAATTATGTGACTCAATACCTGGTTAAATGCATCCATCCATTTCATAAAGGAATGCATGTTTATTTATATGGGACTTTGCTCTCATTCAGTAATATAACTGCAGTCAGCACATGTAATCATTGTTTCTAGGGAGGCAGTTACCAGTTCCAGACACACCATAGCTCTGCAAGCCAGTACTAGACACAACATAGCTCTACAAGCCATAACTACATGCCAGAGCTCTGCAATCCAGTACTAAACACATCATAGCTCTACAAGCCATAACTACATGCCAGAGCTCTGCAATCCAGTACTAAACACATCATAGCTCTGCAAGCCAGTACTAGACACATAGCTCTGCAAGCCACTAATAGAAACACCATAGTTCTTCAAGCCAGTACTAGACACATAGCTTTGCAAGCCAGTATTAGACACATATCTCTGTAAGCCAGTACTAGACATGCCATAGCTCTGCAAGGCAGTACTAGACACGCCATAGCTCTGCAAGCCAGTACTAGACACGCCATAGCTCTGCAAGCCAGTACTAGACACACCATTGCTCTGCAATCCAGTACTAGACACACCATAGCTCTGCAAGCCAGTACTAGACACATCATAGCTCTGCAAGCCAGTACTAGACACACCATAGCTCTGCAAGCTAGTACAAGACACATCATAGCTCTCCATACCAGTATTAGACACATAGCTCCGCAAGCCAGTACTGGACACACCATAGCTCTGCAAGCCAGTACTAGACACACCATAGCTCTGCAAGCCAGTACTACAAGCCATAGCTCTGCAAGCCAGTACTAGACACACTTTAGCTCTGCAAGCCAGTACTAGACACAACATAGCTCTGCAAGCCAGTACTGGACACATAGCTTTGCAAGCCAGTACTGGACACACTATAGCTCTACAAGCCAGTACTACAAGCCATAGCTCTACAAACCAGTACAACATGACATAGCTCTGCAAGTCAGTACTAGACACACCAAAGCTCTGCAAGCCAATTTTGGACAGGCCATAGCTCTGCAAGCTAGTACTACAAGCCATAGCTCTGCAAGCCAGTACCAGACACAAAGCTCTGCAAGCCAGTACTAGACACACCATAGCTCTGCAAGCCAGTACTACACACATAGCTCTGCAAGCCAGTACTAGACACACCATAGCTCTGCAAGCTAGTACTAAACACATCATAGATCTACATGTCAGTACTAGACACATAGCTCTGCAAGCCAGTACTAGATACACCATAGGTCTGCAAGCCAGTACTAGACATGCCATAGCTCTGCAATCAAGTACTAGACACATCATAGCTCTGCGAGTACTAGACATGCCATAGCTCTGCAAGCCATACTAGACACCCAATAGCTCTGCAAGCCCGTACAAGACACATCATAGCTCTGCAAGCAAGTACTAGACACATCATAGCTTTGCAAGCCAGTACTAGACATGCCATAGCTCTGCAATCAGGTACTAGACACATCATAGCTCTGCAAGCCAGTACTAGACATGCCATAGCTCTGCAAGCCAGTACCAGACACCCAATAGCTCTGCAAGCCAGTACCAGACACATCATAGCTCTGCAAGCCAGTATTAGACACGTCAGCTCTGCAAGCCAGTACTAGACACATCATAGCTCTGCAAGCCAGTACTTCATGCCAGAGCTCTGCAATCCAGTACTAGACACATCATTGCTCTGCAAGCCAGTAATAGACACATCATAGCTCTGCAAGTCAGTACTAAACACACCATAGCTCTGCAAGCCAGTACTAGACACATAGCTCTGCAAGACAGTACTAGACACATCATAGCTCTGCAAGCCAATACTAGACACATCTTTGCTCTGCAAGCCATTACTATACATATTATTGCTCTGTAAGCCAGTACTAGACACATAGCTCTCAAATCCAGTACTAGACACATCATAGCTCTGCAAGCCAGTACCAGACACATCATTGCTCTGCAAGCCAGTACTAGACACATAACTCTGCAATCCAGTACTAGACACATCATAGCTCTGCAAGCCAGTACTTCATGTCAGTACTAGACACATAGCTCTACATGCCAGTACTACATAGCCCTGCAAGCCAGTATAAGACACATAGCTCTGCAAGCCAGTACTACACACATAGCTCTGTAAGCCAGTAGTAGACACATAGCTCTACATGCCAGTACTAAAAACATAGTTCTGCAAGCCAGTACTAGATACACCATACCTCTACATGCCAGTACTAGACATATAGCTCTGCAAGCCAGTACTAGACACATCATAGCTCTACATGCCAGTACTAGACACATAGCTCTGCAAGCCAGTACTAGACACGCCATAGCTCTGCAAGCCAGTACTAGACACGCCATAGGTCTGCAAGCCAGTACTAGACACACCATTGCTCTGCAAGCCAGTACTAGACACGCCATAGCTCTACAAGCCAGTACTAGACACATAGCTCTGCAAGCCAGTATTAGACACACCATAGCTCTGCAAGCTAGTACAAGACACATCATAGCTCTCCATACCAGTATTAGACACATAGCTCCGCAAGCCAGTACTAGACACGCCATAGCTCTACAAGCCAGTACTAGACACACCATAGCTCTGCAAGCCAGTACTACAAGCCATAGCTCTGCAAGCCAGTACTAGACACACCATAGCTCTGCAAGCCAATACTAGACACGCCATAGCTCTACAAGCCAGTACTAGACACATAGCTCTGCAAGCCAGTATAAGACACAACATAGCTCTGCAAGCCAGTACTACAAGCCATAGCTCTGCAAGCCAGTACTAGACACACTATAGCTCTGCAAGCCAGTACTAGACACGCCATAGCTCTACAAGCCAGTACTAGACACACCATAGCTCTGCAAGCCAGTACTACAAGCCATAGCTCTGCAAGCCAGTACTAGACACACCATAGCTCTGCAAGCCAATACTAGACACGCCATAGCTCTACAAGCCAGTACTAGACACATAGCTCTGCAATCCAGTACTAGATACACCACAGCTCTGCAAGCCAGTACTAGACATGCCATAGCTCTGCAAGTCAATACTACAGGCCATAGCTCTGCAAGCCAGTACCAGACACATAGCTCTGCAAGCCAGTACTTGACATGCCATAGCTCAGTAAGCCAGTACTAGACATGCTATAACTCTGCAAGTCAGACTCTGTGACCTGGTGATGATTCAAACTCACAACCCTTACATTGACAGTCAGATGGGTTACCAACTGAATTAGCCTGGCAAATTTAGATAGTGGTACAACCGGTACCTTAATTATAATACTGAAATAGACACACAGCAATAAATTTTTAGTTTACATTATTTCTAAAAAGGATATATTTAGATACAAATATGAAATACCCAAGTATGTACTTCACTAGTTTGCAAAAAAAAAATTCACAATTTCTTAGAAAGTAACACATGGAGATTATTATATCTTTACATTTGTAAATAGTGAACACAAATAAAACTGGATTTCAACATTGCTATTATAATGGCCTGTCACAATATGTTGAAAACTACTAATGCATTCTATTGAGATTAAGATAGATTGTCAGCCTAGGAACCTAAATCAACCTGACTAATATTGAACAGAAGAGAACATAGTTTATTACAATTTGTACAAAGCATGTCATCACAAATGATACAATATACTGTACAATCAACATAAACGTAGTCACTAAACAGCTATATAGCATATCTACATTATGACTTATAGTTCAGAGTATGTAACCAAATCATTAATAAAGGTATGCATCAATGAAATGAGAATGAACACTAAATTTCAAATGCCTCATTTATTAATCTTAAAATGTCATACAATATGTGCGAGTCACTTTCCGTGTTTACATTGTTTGTAAGTGGTATAAATAATGAGAACAGCAAAGTATACAAACCTCACCCAATATTGATCACTTCTGAATTCTTAGTTAACAAGCACACTATAAGATATATAAACATTTTAATCATGAACATTTCCTTAGAATAACTCTAGTTTCCTTTTCAATTTGTCAACAACTACAATAGTGTATGTCCACTAATTGTATGAATGCTTAGTAGGTGAGCCAATTAATGCATAATTATACACAACAATGTGACAACTAATGAGGTTCAGTTGCGTGAGAACACAATCAAGCATGAAGTAGGTTACCGGTAAATATGATACAATCTAAATGTTTTTCTACATTTCTGAGTCATCCAACCCTGGACTTTGTGAAAGTTACTGGAGCTTATCAGAGAAGTAAAATAATCTTACATGGTTCCCACAGTTTTGAATTATCAAATCTTACTCCTGTAAATTATGTCAGTGCAGTCACAAAGTTTAAAACATCCTTTTTATCATAACTAATCTTCGCTCAATATAGTGATAGTTTATACACTGAAACCAAATTTATTATATATACATGCTGATGTTTTTTTTAGGAAGAAAATAAAAATAGACTAATGCAAGTCATGAAATGCAACGTTCATTTCTATAGAAGTCGTCAAATTACAAGGCGACAGCTGTTACGTGTTTACTTGAGGCAGTGTTGTCTGCCTGCCAGTCAATACAAGCTGCCTTTCCACTCGGATCATACATCTCTCTCTGTCCCCCAGCCTCATGTTAACTATTGATTTCATCATTTGTCACAGGAATATGTTATAGTATATATCAACTTAAATACACGAGAAACTAACACCCTGTGGAACAATAAAATATACAATGGGCCAGCAGACACAATATTCTATTACAGTATTATATCTAATATAAATAGTATGTGTCTGACCCTTAATCACAAAACTAGTTAGCTCAGATAGCAGTGCATCTGATTACCAATCCTGGGGTTGAGGGTTCGATTCCCCTACCAGCAGGCAGTTTCCGTGACGATTGATAACGGTATATGACATTGCGTCACTTTATTTTCATTTGTCTGTCAATGCTGATTCAAGTGGAAAAGTTATCAGTTACTTGGTAGACAGATGTACTCACTCACTGCTGATTCATGTGGGAAAGTCATCAGTTACATGGTAGACAGGTGTTCTCACTCGAGAACTGCAGATCTCAACAATGAGGTCATCCCAGGGGTTTGGGAGATCTTGGGAACATTGGCCATTACTTTCAGGGATCCAGGGATCAAAGGCCTAATTTTGGAGATCTGGGGGAAATACTTTAGGGGCACTATGGCAAATACTTATGGGGATCTTGGGAACAATAGTCAATACTTTAAGAGATCAAGGGAGCAGGCAGCCCACCTGGGAGGGCCTCAACAATTGTGCGGGACAGTTGGTGATCATTTAGTCTTCAGTACATTTTATACACTTGCTTGCTGTAGATCTCAACAAATGTGTAAGACAGTTGGTGATCAGCTGGTGATCATTCAGTCTTCCATAAAATGTATACACTTGCTTGCTGTAGATCTCAACAATTCTGTCACAGAGCCAGTTAGTGATCATTTAGTTTTACATGCATTGTACAAACTGTACAAATCATGCTGTAAATATCAACAATTGTGTCAGACAGTCTTACATACATTGTACACACTTGCATGCTGTACAAATCAACAGTTGGTGATCATTTAGTCTTACATACACACATGTGAGACAGCTGGTGATCATTAAGTCTTACATACACATGTGTGAGACAGCTGGTGATCATTTAGTCTTACATACACATGTGTGAGACAGCTGGTGATCATTTAGTCTTACATACACACATGTGAGACAGCTGGAGATCATTTAGTCTTACATACACATGTGTGAGACAGCTGGTGATCATTTAGTTTTACATACATACACATGAGACAGCTGGTGATCATTTAGTCTTACATACACACATGTGAGACAGCTAGTGATCATTTAGTCTTACATACACACGTGTGAGACAGCTGGTGATCATTTAGTCTTACATACACATGTGTGAGACAGCTGGTGATCATTTAGTCTTACATACACACATGTGAGACAGCTGGTGATCATTTAGTCTTACATACACATGTGTGAGACAGCTGGTGATCATTTAGTTTTACATACATACACGTGAGACAGCTGGTGATCATTTAGTTTTACATACATACACACTTGTGAGGCAGCTGGTGATCATTTACATACACACATGTGAGACAGCTGGTGATCATTTAGTCTTACACATACACATGTGTGAGACAGCTGGTGATCATTAAGTGTTACATACACACATGTGAGACAGCTGGTGATCATTTAGTTTTACATACACACATGTGAGACAGCTGGTGATCATTTAGTCTTACATACACATGTGTGAGACAGCTTGTGATCATTTAGTTTTACATACATAGACGTGAGACAGCTAGTGATCATTTAGTTTTACATACATACACGTGAGTCAGCTGGTGATCATTTAGTCTTACATATACACATGTGAGACAGCTGGTGATCATTTAGTGTTACATACACACATGTGAGACAGCTGGTGATCATTTAGTGTTACATACAGACATATGAGACATTTGGTGATCATTTAGTCTAACATACACATGTGCGAGACAGCTGGTGATCATTTAGTCTTATATACACACATGCGTGACAGTTGGTGATCATTTAGTCTTACATACACACATGCAAGACAGTTGGTGATCATTTAGTCTTACATACACACGTGCGAGACAATTGATGATCATTAAGTCTTACATACACACATGTGAGACAGCTGGTGATCATTTAGTCTTACATACACACATGTGAGACAGCTGGTGATCATTTAGTGTTACATACACACATGTGAAACAGCTGGTGATCATTTAGTCTTACATACACACATGTGAGACAGCTGTCGATCATTTAGTCTTACATATACACATGTGAGACAGTTGGTGATCATTTAGTCTTACATACATACATACATGTGAGACAGCTGGTGATCATTTAGTCTTACATACACACTTGTGAGACAGCTGGTGATCATTAAGTCTTACATACACACATGTGAGACAGCTGGTGATCATTTAGTCTTACATACACATGTGTGAGACAGCTGGTGATCATTTAGTCTTACATACATACACGTGAGACAGCTGATGATCATTTAGTTTTACATACATACACCTGAGACAGCTGGTGATCATTCAGTCTTACATAGACACATGTGAGACAGTTGGTGATCATTTAGTCTTACATACACATGTGTGAGACAGCTGGCGATCATTTAGTCTGACATACACACATGTGAGACAGCTGGTGATCATTTAGTCTTACATACACACATGTGAGACAGTTGGTGATCATTTAGTCTTACATACACACATGTGAGACAGCTGGTGATCATTTAGTCTTACATATACACATGAGAGACAGTTGGTGATCATTTAGTCTTACATACACATGTGAGACAGCTGGTGATCATTTAGTGTTACATACACACATATGAGACAGTTGGTGATCATTTAGTCTTACATACACACGTGCGAGACAGCTGGTGATCATTTAGTCTTATATACACACATGCGAGACAGTTGGTGATCATTTAGTCTTACATACACACGTGCGAGACAGTTGGTGATCATTTAGTCTTACATACACACGTGCGAGACAATTGGTGATCATTTAATCTTACATACACACATGCGAGACAGCTGGTGATCATTTAGTCTTACATACATGTGCGAGACAGCTGGTGATCATTTAGTTTTACATACACACATGTGAGACAGCTGGTGGTCATTTAGTCTTACATACACACATGTGAGACAGCTGGTGATCATTTAGTCTTACATACACACATGTGAGACAGCTGGTGATCATTTAATCTTACATACACACATGTGAAACAGCTGGTGATCATTTAGTCTTACATACACACATGTGAGACAGCTGTCAATCATGTAGTCTTACATATACACATGTGAGACAGTTGGTGATCATTTAGTCTTACATACATACATGTGAGACAGCTGGTGATCATTTAGTCTTACATACACACGTGTGAGACAGCTGGTGATCATTTAGTCTTACATACACACATGTGAGACAGCTGGTTATCATTTAGTCTTACATACACACTTGTGAGACAGCCGGTGATAATTTAGTCTTACATACATACATGTGAGACAGCTGGTGATAATTTAGTCTTACATACACACTTGTGAGACAGCTGGTGATAATTTAGTCTTACATACACACATGTGAGACAGCTGGTGATCATTAAGTCTTACATACACATGTGTGAGACAGCTGGTGATCATTTAGTCTTACATACACACATTTCAGATGCAAATGCCTGTCAATTTTAAAGTCCACCTAGTAGGTCAAGGTCAGTATGGTAAAAACTTTTTTAACCTGATAGTGAGAAGTTTGCAGAATCAATATTTATTACCAAAAAAAATTAAAACTGACTTTAACAACAAAAATAAAGCATGAGATAAACAAAATATTATAACCTATGGTTTTAGAGTGTAAATTATGGAAACTTAGGTAACATAGCTATATAAATTGTTTGCATAACATAATATGAATGTGTTTATAAAGTTTAATAGTAGTTTGTTGAGAAATAGAGAAAAAGCTGAGTTTTAACTGGACAATGCAAGTATTAATGAAGTTCATTAGTAGGTCAAGGTCAGTGATGTAAACTTTTTTAAAATGATGAAGATCAGTTTGCAGAAATAATACCTATTACTTAAAAACAAAATAAATTTAAAAAAAAAAAATCAAACCCTGAGCTAAACAAAAAACTTTAACCTCAGGTTTTAGAGCCCAAAGTATGGAAATTTAGGTAATTTAGCTATACGTATAACATGATAATAAATGTGTATAACAAAGGAAATTGGTTCAGAAAGAGAGAAAAAGCTGAGCTAAACATAAAACTTTAATCAGCAGACAACAACGAAGACAACAACGGCAACAACAACAATGCTAGGGTCACGATATTAACTCTTCATTTTTTATCTAAAAAAAGATGAACTCAAAATAATCTTTCGTTGCGATTCCTACTATCAATAATCAATTCTTGAGTGTACTTGATTAATGATAGTAAATTTATCTCCAATTCCCAACAATAGTAATGTTAACTTTTCGCTTAATTACATACAAAACATTAAGGCACTGGATACAAAGTCAGTAAAACACCCACCTTAAATTGGTCCAATTCAAAATGTTTTACAACCAGTCCCAAAACTCCAGACACTTGTATAAACATATATATATATATATATATATATATATATATATACACACACATATATACCACCCATAAACCAACCCGTACAAAACAATCCAATAAAAGTACAATAAACACTTACAAAGACAATTTATGAAAGTAAAGCACAATTAGTCAATGAAATGATCCCAGTCAAAATACACACTAAAATGTTATCTACATATTGACAACTTGATCTCCCATCTACCTATTCTCTGACATGACCAGTTGTGATAATGTATAAATAACACAGCCTCCAGGCACAAATACTAGATCATTATCTTAATTAAACCAATTTGCTGTCCCATTTGTCCTGCTGTCATTGTTTCAGTATTTAAAGTCAATAATTAGCATAAATACTTCAAAATAAGCAAATCTGAACAAAGTGTTATCAGGGACAAACTCACTGATAATTCATACAAAGTGTGTCAGTTTTAAAGATAGCGAGGCAACTCTTTTCAATGTCAAACTTCCTGCTTTTAAAATACTCAGAAAGCATGTGAAAATATTCAAATATTGATGTATATATATACGCTTATATTGTACTTTTCTAATACATGCTTCCATTAATTCCTGATACATTACCTGTACATTATACCATTTTGATACAGGTTTCCATTAATTCCTGATACATTACCTTCCATTAATTCCTGATACATTACCTGTACATTATACCATTTTGATACAGGTTTCCATTAATTCCTGATACATTACCTTCCATTAATTCCTGATACATTACCTGTACATTATACCATTCTGATACGCACTTCCGTTAATTCCTGATACATTACCTGTACATTATACCATTCTGATAAATGCTTCCATTAATTCCTGATACATAACGGATACATTACTTGTACATTATACCATTCTGATACACACTTCCATTAATTCCCGATACATTAACTGTACATTATACCATTCTGATACACACTTCCATTAATTCCCGATACATTAAATGTACATTATACCATTCTGATACACACTTCCATTAATTCCCGATACATTACCTGTACATTATACCATTCTGATACACACTTCCATTAATTCCCGATACATTAACTGTACATTATAGCATTCCAATACAGGCTTCCATTATTTCCTGATAAATTACCTGTATAATATACAATTCTGATACAGGCTTCCATTAATTCCCGATACATTAACTATACATTATACCATTCCAATACAGACTTCCATTAATTCCTGATAAATTACCTACATTATACCATTCTGATACAGGCTTCCATTAATTCCCGATACATTACCTGTATATTAAACCATTCTGATACAGGCTTCCATTAATTCCTGTTACATAACCCTTCTATTATACTATTCTGATACACTTCCATTAATTCTGATACATCACCTGTACATAATATCATTCTGATACACACTTCCATTAATTCCTGATATGCTACCCCCACATAATTTTAGCATTTTACAAGTACCTGCATGACAGCCATTTCCTGCCCATCATGGACAACCTTGCAGTATAATCAGATAACAGATAATGGCTGGTCGTAATCAGTAACTTAAGACTGATGATATTGTCTTTTCAGGCATGAACAAGCATGTGTATACAATATCAAGGTATGGAAAAGGATATTTTATTATATATACAAAACAACTGTTCATATTTCCTAGCCGAAACAGCTGAGGTTTATCATAACACATATTGTATTAAAGTCCAGACCCTCATACCCATAAACAGCTGAGGTTTATCATTATACATATTATATTAAAGTCCCGACACTCATACCCATAAACAGCTGAGGTGTATCATTATACATATTATATTAAAGTCCAGACACTCATACCCATAAACAGCTGAGGTGTATCATTATACATATTTTATTAAAGTCCAGACTACCATACCCATAAACAGCTGAGGTTTATCATTATACATATTATATTAAAGTCCAGACACTCATACCCATAAACAGCTGAGGTTTATCATTATACATATTATATTTAAGTCCAGACATTCGTACCCATATACAGCAGAGGTTTATCATTATACATATTATATTAAAGTCAAGACACTCATACCCATAAACAGCTGAGGTTTATCATTATACATATTATATTAAAGTCCAGACACTCATACCCATAAACAGCTGAGGATTACCATTATACATATCATATTAAAGCCCAGACACCTATAAACAGCTGAGATTTATCATTATATATATATTATATTAAAGTCCAGACACCCATACCCATAAACAGCTGAGGTTTTTCATAACACATATTGTATTAAAGTCCAGACCCTCATACCCATAAACAGCTGAGGTGTATCATAACACATATTGTATTAAAGTCCAGACCCTCATACCCATAAACAGCTCAGGTTTATCATTATACATATTATATTAAAGTCCCGACACTCATACCCATAAACAGCTGAGGTGTATCATTATACATATTATATTAAAGTCCAGACACTCATACCCATAAACAGCTGAGGTTTATCATTATACATATTATATTAAAGTCCAGACACCCATACCCATAAACAGCTGAGGTTTACCATAATACATATTATATTAAAGTCCAGACACCCATACCCATAAACAGCTGAGGTGTATCATTATACATATTATATTAAAATCCAGACATTCGTACCCATATACAGCAGAGGTTTATCATTATACATATTATATTAAAGTCCAGACACTCATACCCATAAACAGCTGAGGTGTATCATTATACATATTATATTAAAGTCCAGACACCCATACCCATAAACAGCTGAGGATTACCATTATACATATCATATTAAAGCCCAGACACCTATAAACAGCTGAGTTTTATCATTATATATATATTATATGAAAGTCCAGACACCCATACCCATAAACGGCTGAGGTTTATCATTATACATATTATATTAAAATCCAGACATTCATACCCATAAACAGCTGAGGTGTATCATTATACATATTATATTAAAGTCCAGACATTCGTACCCATATACAGCAGAGGTTTATCATTATACATATTTTATTAAAGTCCAGACTACCATACCCATATACAGCAGAGGTTTATCATTATACATATAATATTAAAGTCCAGACACCCATACCCATAAACAGCTGAGGTGTATCATTATACATATTATATTAAAATCCAGACATTCGTACCCATATACAGCAGAGGTTTATCATTATACATATTATATTAAAGTCAAGACACTCATACCCATAAACAGCTGAGGTTTATCATTATACATATTATATTAAAGTCCAGACACCCATACCCATAAACAGCTGAGGATTACCATTATACATATCATATTAAAGCCCAGACACCTATAAACAGCTGAGTTTTATCATTATATATATTATATTAAAGTCCAGACACCTATAAACAGCTGAGTTTTATCATTATATATATATTATATTAAAGTCCAGACACCCATACCCATTAACAGCTGAGTTTTATCATTATACATATTATATTAAAATCCAGACACCCATACCCATAAACAGCTGAGGTTCATCATTATACATATTATATTAAAGTCCAGACATCCATACCCATAAACAGCTGAGGTTTATCATTATACATATTATATTAAAGTCCAGACATCCATACCCATAAACAGCTGAGGTTTACCATTATACATATTATATTAAAGTCCAAACACCCATACCCATAAACAGCTGAGATTCATCATTATACATATAATATTAAAGTCCCGACACGTATACCCATAAACTTCTGAGGTTTATCATTTTACATATTATATTAAAGTCCAAACATTCATACTCATACAAAGCTGAGGTTTGTCATTTTACATATTATATTAAAGTCCAGACACCCATACCCATAAACAGCTGAGGTTTACCATTATACATATTATATTAAAGTCCAAACATTCATACTCATACAAAGCTGAGGTTTACCATTTTACATATTATATTAAAGACCAGACACTCATACTCATACAAAGCTGAGGTTTATCATTATACATATTATATTAAAGTCCAGACACTCATACCCATAAACAGCAAAGATTCATCATTATACATATTATATTAAAGTCCAGACACCCATACCCATTAACAGCTGAGGTTTATCATTATACATATTATATTAAAGTCCCGACGCCTATACCCATAAACTTCTGAGGTTTATCATTTTACATATTATATTAAAGTCCAAACATTCATACTCATACAAAGCTGAGGTTTTTCATTATACATATTATATTAAAGTCCAGACATCCATACCCATAAACAGCTGAGGTTTACCATTATACATATTATATTAAAGTCCAGACACCCATAACCATAAACAGCTGAGATTCATCATTATACATATTATATTAAAGTCCCGACACCTATACCCATAAACTTCTGAGGTTTATCATTTTACATATTATATTAAAGTCCAGACATCCATACTCATACAAAGCAGAGGTTTATCATTATACATATTATATTAAAGTCCAGACACCCATACCCATAAACAGCAAAGATTCATCATTATACATATAATATTAAAGTCCAGACACCCATACCCATAAACAGCTGAGGTTTACAATTATACATATTATATTAAAGTCCAGACACCCATACCCATAAACAGCTGAGATTCATCATTATACATATTATATTAAAGTCCCGATGCCTATACCCATAAACTTCTGAGGTTTATCATTTTACATATTATATTAAAGTCCAAACATTCATACTCATACAAAGCTGAGGTTTATCATTATACATATTATATTAAAGTCCAGACACTCATACCCATAAACAGCAAAGATTCATCATTATACATATAATATTAAAGTCCCGACACCCATACCCATAAACAGCTGAGGTTTACAATTATACATATTATATTAAAGTCCAGACACCCATACCCATAAACAGCTGAGGTTAATTTTATACATATTATATTAAATTCCAGACACCCATACCCATAAACAGCTGAGGTTTACCATTATACATATTATATTAAAGTCCAGACACCCAAACCCATAAACAGCTAAGGTTTATCATTTTACATATTATATTAAAGTCCAGACATTCATACTCATAATCATACAAGAACATTGGTAGAGCTAGAACAGATAGATGCTCCCCTATCAAGTGCTTGGTCAAGTAGTTAACCTGGGAGTTCCATACTGTTAAAGATATATTCCAAACAAGGAAAAATAAATAAATAAAAGATACAAAAGGGGAGATAAATCCCTCAATAATGGTAGCATTATGGCAGATTGCCCCTAACTCAGATTCCCTTCCAAATTTCTGAAGATATACTCAGGACATGCAAATATAATTGATATTTATCAAAAAAGGGAGATATTATGTACTTTTTTAAGATGGAATCATTAGTTTTTCTCTCTGCACTTCCCCACATCGCCAGTGACTTAATTTGCGGAGACTTGCACTCTAATGCCAATACACACAGATTACCCTCTATCCATGTTTCAAATTAGGACTGACCAATTGAACACAGACATTCTAAGGAAAGGAAACTTATGTGACTTTTTGTGCCCAACTGGTTTCTTGTTTGGCTAAATTTTAGCTGCACAACAGAAATAAGCCACAAAAAGCATTGTTTTAATAAGCATCTAGAACCATTCACATAATGTTTTTCAAGCATCCAAAACATTTACTAACACTAAACCAGACACTTAAATAGCCATTCCTGTGTGGTCACAGACAAGATGGGCATTCTTACAAATGTGTGTTTATTTATTTATCTTTTTTCAACACATTTCATGTTATATATTATGGCATATCCAGTTTTACTGGTGGAAGAAGACCTCAGATTGAGTAGAACCATCGTCCATGCACAAGTAACTGGAAACAAAATGTGTATTTAAGTGGATTCTATGAGCCCAGCTGATTATTTGTGTATTTTAGCGTATTCAGGTACAGCTACTTTTTTTTTTCCAACTGTTTTTCAAACAGCTTAGACAAACGCACTGACGAACAAAGGGGCAGCTTTGGGAGAACATAATGTTTTTTGTTTTTTTTTAATAGATTATATACAAAGATTACTCACTAACTTATTATTGATAATTTTACTGTGAAAATAGTGAAATTATAAACGGTGACTTGCTGAAATATCAATTATAATTTGATTTGTTAAGATGCTCATTCTTGGCATCTCCAGTTGGAACCATCACTTCAGACAGTGCTCACTTGGTGAAATTAAACATAATATTTTATTGAAATAAACAATTATTCTATCCATGCATACATTTGCGTGTCAAATTTAAAATAATCTTACAATAGACCGAACCTGGTTAGCTCAGTCCGTAGTGCAGCTGACTACCAATCGAGGGGTTGTTAGTTCAAATCCCTGTCTGGCCGCAGTCTCTGAGATGATTGATATATGGCGTTGTCTCATTGTCTTTCATCGCTGATTCAAGTGGGAAAGTTATCAGTCACTTGCAAATATGGATGTGCTTGAGTACTGATTAATCTTTTAAAATCTCAGGAAAGAGTGTTTGGGGTAACTGATCTTCTTTTAGTTCTTGATGGCATAAAGACCGCAGCACGGTCTAGTGGTAGAGCGTCCGCCTCGCATGCGGAAGGTTGTGGGTTTGATCCCCGACTGGGTGATACCAAAGACTTTAAAAATGGTACTAGAAGCTTGCTTGAGGCTCAGCATTTAGTGGAGAGTTTTAGATCTGGTCGGCCCGGAGTCAGTATAATGTGACTGGGTGGGGTATCATACCATGTGTCTGCGGCATGATACTCCAGTGTAACAGCGCTAAGAATACTGTCTCAAGTAAACACTATGGCGATATGACTGAAAAATTGCTGAAAGCCACGCTAATCACCATACAACAACAACATTGATGGCATAAAATTGAAAGTAAATATTCAAACAAACTTACTTTGTACAGCTGCTGTACTTCTGTGAAGTTAACAAGAAATGTGTACCAGGATATATATGGCTGCGCACATTCATAATATTGTACCAAGATACAATGAAAGACAGCTTACCTGTACATTCTGTGACACACACACACACACACACACAACTCCTGATCAATGAAATACATCCACTCTATTGACTATCAAGATTGATATTACACATATTGCCTAATCTCAACTCTGTCTATCATTCATTCAAGGGTTGTGCTGATATCAGGAGAAAAAACATAAATATATTCAATGGGATTTTTTTGGTATGTGAAAAACAAACTTACTTTATAAATATTAAAGAAAATCGAATATTATCACAGTCTAAATACATATGTACACATGCATGTGTATGGTCACCCTGGGGTTATACCTTTATAATTATATAAACACACACTAAATGTTAAATACATACTGTAAATGAATAGGTAAGAATAAAAATCATGCTTTAAGTGACATTATTCCTGGTTCACTCAGGCGTGAAGTTAAATTGCCTATGCAAATCTATTGCAAAAAGTCAGTAAATAGTTTAATCAATATTTGGTTTCTCTCTCAATTATTGACTTTAAAAATGATTTATTCCTAAAAAAAAAAAATTTTTTCTATGATACCTGCCATTGTCCCATTTACATTTACATTGGAAATTATAGTATTCAAATTATGAATTTCTAAAAAAGAACATAAAAAAAAGAGGTCCATTTGGACCCAAGTAATTCATTCATCTATGTCATCATGACACTTTTTTTCCAATTCTGAATAGACAAAAATGAAGAACAAATAGATGAGGAAATTGAGAATTATAAATTTGTTTCCGATAGCAGTCCCATGTAAAAATCAAAGTTCCCTTACTCACATAGCCCAAATGGACACTTGCCTCTTTATTTGAACAAACTTCAAACCCTTGCTCATAATTTATGGATCGTTTATTAAGTTTACCACCCCGATTTAAATATCGATTTTGTCAAGTTTTGGTTGATTTGATATACCAAACCATTCAGATTTTATTTATCAATGATAATGAGATGCTTTTTATCCATTTCAATAATTATTTTATTTTTTAACACATTTAAAAAGAATTTATAATGATTTTTCAAACTGTTAAAATTGGCTAAAAACATATTTTTCCAATATAGCATGCCTATATATACTCACCAAAACCGTATTGTCAAAATGATATCTATTTAAATATGCCAAAATAATATATAAAAAAGGGATTTTCCTAACTTGGGCTACATGCCTATGTTGTATTGAAATAGATTTCCCACTAAAAAGTGCAACAAATTTTGTGACGTATAAATTGAGTCATGTGATTTCATTTTGATTTCAATTTGATCCGGTATACACAGAAGCAGATGTAGGTATTCAGTTTAGAGGGATGCAACACAAAATTTCAATGGGCACACATGTTTTTCAGTAGAAATATAGTGAATTTTAATAAACTATTGGAGTTTACGAGTAGATCCGCAATAAATACATGTTTACATGTATTAAAAGTCATTTCATCTTAGAAAGAGTTTGAATGATGTAAAGCAGTATTTAAGTGTTGTCTATTTTTAGAATGGCAAATTCGTTGCAATTTTACCACTCCAATTTAAATATTGATTTTGTCACATTTTGGTGGATTTGACATACCAAATAAATTCAAATTTTATTTATAAATGACAATGAGATGCCTTCATTTGTTTTAAAAATAAATTCAATTTTTAAGACATTATGGTGTTTTTTCCTGATATACTCCCTTTATCCATTTTAATATCTATTTTATTCTTTAAGACATTTATAGCATTTTTTCCCTCAGTTACTCCTTTTAAATCCGTTCTTGAGAAGATTTTTGAAAATTCATAATTTAATTTTTGGACCCTTATGGATTGTATATCCCAGTCTCAACTGTAAGACTTAACAATACTCTAATCATTAGATGATTAAAATAATCCATAAAATACAATTCATACAAAAAATGCAAAACTTCCTATTTTCCCATATTAATCAAAATCCCCTTTATGGGCCTCAATAGATTGAAACCTCTATTCATAGGGGTCATTTAAACCAAATAGGGGTCATTTAAACCAAATATGAACAAATTTGACTTTTGATTTTTGAAAAATTCAACAATTTTATCCCTTTGTCAGCCCCTACTTAGCCCTTATGGATATTAAATCCCTTTTAAAAAAACAGTATCAACTATGACAAATAAACAATGCATCAAGATGTATTAAAGTTACAGTTAAAATAGATGAGAAAATCAAAATTCCGTATTTTCCGATAGTATGGTGCCTGAATTAACCAGTTTTCATCCGCAACATGAATTCGATCAATTCCGATAATTATGAATATCGCGGACAGGTATTTCAACTTCTTGCACACATAAATTATGAACGTTTACAAACAATATCCACGTAGTCAATGAGTGCAAAGAAAAATATAAACAAGAGCACCCAAAGCGGGAGCAGACCTTCGTCTTTTTTCCAAATCTATTACGTCCGTGATGTAAACTTTTTCAACATGATCGTGATCAGTTGAGAGAATCAATAGTATTACTGAAAAATAAAATAGATTTAAAAAAGGGAAAAAAAATCCTGAACTAAACAAAAAACTTTAACCCAAGGTTTTAGAATCCAAAGTATGGAAATTTAGTTAAGTAAGTTAATATATACATTGTTTCTATAACATAATATGAATGTGTTTATGAAGTTTAATCTTTATAACATAGGTAGTTTGTACAGAAACAGAGAAAAAGCTGAGCTAAGCATAAAACTTTAATGAGTGGATGACAATGAAGACAACAACGGCAACAATTACGTCAGGGTCATGACAATACGTCTTTGTTGTTTTTTTCGAAAAGACAAACTGAAAATAATGCTTCCGATACAAGTAAGAAAGTAATTTATGATATAGACCTGAAAAAATGTATTAAGTTCATTTTTCAGTTTACATAAAACCATGACAAAAGCTAGGTTTGTTTACTACAAAACCACATCTGCTGAAAACTTATGCATAACAGGTCAAGGGCAAAAAGTATCAGCATGATAAACTGTATTTATCCATAACAAGTGATATCACCTATTCGAATAAGTGATGTCATTTATTCAAAATAAACTAGTGACATCACTTATCTAAATAGGTGATATCATTTATTTGATTTATCAAGCAAGAAAAAACAGAATAGTCCCTGCAACAATGATTCAGCAGTAAATATTTAGAGGTTATTGTATGGTAGAGGTGTGCCTGTTGGTCATATTGGCCCTGGTGTTCCATACTGGCCCGAGGGCTTTAGCCTGAGGGTTAATGGGGAATACAAGGGCCAATATTTTTTTATTGATACTTCCTTTAATCAACAATAACATTCAAAAGCGAAATGGGTTTACAACATTTTTTTAACATGTCCTTATGTTTTATTATGTTAATCTCGTCATCTGTAAGTGCGTCGACCTATGCCTCTTGTTTCCAAGTCCAGTTCTTTTTAGTGACTTCCTTCTTGAATGCTAAAAACAAATCGTCCTTCATAACATTCTGCTGGTAATTGTGGTTTTGTAGCTACCAATGTATACTGGACTGATACAACTTGATTGTATCTGGCTCATATTCAGAATTGTAATTTTCCTTATAGCCTACTCAAATAAAATCGAACTAAGGCCATATTCAAGACAATTTGAGTAATTTCTTTAAAATTGAAATTTTCTTTGTTTTTAATTTATTGTTAGTGTTTTTCATACTTTCTATAAATTTGTGAGTGTCTTCCTCCCTAATCTGTCTCAATATTGTGAAGAATTGTGTTAAATGGCTCCATCCAAAGCCAAAAGGCGAGTTGCTTTAGCTTTCCAACGTTTTTTCTGCCATTTTTAAAGTTTCCACTTTTTCTGGTGATGGCATTCAGTCACTTTGACGTTGGGGGTGGGGGGGATTTTTTTTGCTGCAAAAGACGTGATTTTTACACGAAAGAGCATGTATGCAGTCTGTTTAAAACAGGGGCCAATATGGATTATATGGGGGCCATATTCGCCCTGGTGTTGATCCTGAGGCCTCAATATCAGTGCATGATTTTAAACATATTTTGCTAAAAATGTTCTATTTTTGTTACTATATTTAGGTATAAATGTAATAAAAACGATTCAGCAGATATATGATAAAAATGGTTCAGGCGCCCAAATAAAATGTTTGATTAAACGATTAAAGAAAAAAACAATATACATATTCCTGATTCAGAATAATATTTATTATATAACAAATTATTACACAATATTTTACACAATATATTTGATCTTTCCATTTTATTGATACATATACATAATTATAATATATCAATATCCTTGTGAGAAAACATTGTTTACATTCCTATCAAATAGGTGATATCACTTATTCGAAACAAACAAGCGATATCACTTATTCCAATAGGTGATATCACTAATTTTAATAAGTGATATCACTTATTCATTTAGAATAGGTGATATCACTTATTCGAATAAGTTATATCACCTATTCAAATAAGTAATATCACTTATTATGGTTAAATAGTAAAACAGCACCCCATACAACTGTGCATGTCAGAAATTATAGAGGTTCTGGAGAGTACCCGTCTTATAAATATGTATTAAAAAATGACATTATCACAGGACCACATATTAAATGAAGAATAAAAACAAGTAAATAGTTGAAAAGGTTTGTTATAAGAAGTGGAAAAGAAGATATATATAAAGATGCATTTTAAAGTTTCATACATAAATATTATTTTTTTAAGTAAGTGCTTTAATTAGTTACTATGTCAAATAGATTTTAGCTCGACTATTTCGAGAATAAAGAGAGCTATTGTACTTACCCAGGCTTCAGCGTCACACCTTGGTTAAAGTTTTGCGTACAAGTCCTTATCTCAGTGACCATTGCATGTATTGGCTTGAAACATAGCACAAGCCTTCCTAGTCATCAACCCTTCTATAATAACTAAGTGAGATAACTTTTGATGAATAAAATGCAAATTATTGCCCTTGTTTGACTTAGAAATTATGGTTAAAGTTTTGCATGCAAGTACCATCAAGTCTATATCTCACCAACCCCTCAATGTATTTGGTTGAAACTTTACACAAGTCTTCCCAGTCATCAACCCTACTACAATAACTAAGTTACATAGCTCTTGCATGAATATAATGCAAATTATTGCCCTTGTTTGACTTAGAAATTATGGTTAAAGTTTTGTGTGCAAGTACCATCAAGTCCATATCTCACAAACAACTTAATGTATTTGATTGAAACTTTATACACGTCTTCCCAGTCACCAACCCTACTACAATAACTAAGTAAGATAACTCTTATATGAATATAATGCAAATTATTGCCCTTGTTTGACTTAGAAATTATGGTTAAAGTTTTGCGTGCAAGTACCATCAAGTCCATATTTCACCAACCACTTAATGTATTTGATTGAAACTTTACACAAGTCTTCCCAGTCATCAACCCTACTACAATAATTAAGTTACATAGCTCTTGCGTGAATATAATGCAAATTATTGCCCTTGTTTGACTTAGAAATTATGGTTAAATTTTTGCATGCAAGTACCATCAAGTCCATATTTCACCAACCACTTAATGTATTTGATTGAAACTTTACACAAGTCTTCCCAGTCATCAACCCTACTACAATAACTAAGTTACATAGCTCTTGCATGAATATAATGCAAATTATTGCCCTTGTTTGACTTAGAAATGATGGTTAAAATTTTGCGTGCAAGTACCATCAAGTCCATATCTCACAAGCCACTTAATGTATTTGATTGAAACTTGATACAAGTCATCCCAGTCACCAACCCTACTACAATAACTAAGTTAGATAACTCTTATATGAATATAATGCAAATTATTGCCCTTGTTTGACTTAGAAATTCTGGTTAAAGTTTTGCGTGCAAGTACCATCAAGTCCATATCTCACCAACCACTCAATGTATTTGATTGAAACTTCACACAAGTCTTCTCAGTCAATAACTAAGTAAGATAACTCTTGCATAAATGTAATGCAAATTATTACCCTTGTTTGACTTAGAAAAAATTGTTAAAGTTTTGAGTGCAAGTACCATCAAGTCCATGTCTCAGTAACCATTGCATGGATTGATGTGAAACTTTACACAATTCTTCCCAGCCATCAACTCTACTACATTAACTAAATAAGATAACTCTTGCATGAATATAATGCAAAGTATTGCCCTTGTTGGACTTAGAAAATCTGGTAAAAGTTTTGCATGCATATACTATCAAGTCCATATCTCAGTAAATATTGCCTGTTTTAACTTGAAACTTTACACAAGCCTTCCTAGTCATCAACCCTACTAGAATAACTAATTTAGATAACTCTTGCATCAATATAATGCAAATTATTGCCCTTCTTTGATTTAGAATTTTGGTTAAAGTTTTACTGTCAAGTCCATATTACACCAACCACTCAATGTATTTGATTGAACTTTACACAAGCCTTCCCAGTCATCAACTCTACTAGAATAACTAATTTAGATAACGCTTGCATCAATATAATGCAAATTATTGCCCTTCTTTGATTTAGAATTTTGGTTAAAATTTTACTGTCAAGTCCATATTACACCAACCACTCAATGTATTTGTTTGAAACGTTACATATGGCTTTGTAGTCATAAACCCAACTAAATTCATCAAGTTGGATAACTCTTGCCAGATTTTTTGAATTTGTTTTACTTAGAAATTTGATAATTCAGCAATCATTGTATGTATTTGATTGAAACTTCATACAAGATATTGCAGCTATAAGACCTACTCAATTTTGTCAATTTTGTAAGTTTGATAATTCTTATTTGCTTGGATTTGTCATCAGTCTAAATCAAATTTGTACTTCTGAGACAAATATTCAAATAGTCGAAAGCGCTGTCACTCCGACAGATCTTGTTTTAAATAAAATCAGAAAAAGTTTCAAATTCTGTTAATTCACATTTCTATGGAATAAATTCATTGAATTCTCGTAGGTGATCGAAATCAGTCTCAATCCAAAACATATTTAATTTTTTTGTTATGGCACCATAACCTCAGAGGCAGTAGGGACATATTTATAACTTTTGACCTTGAACTGTATTGCATCGGTTTTCAGCAGAAGTGGTGGGAATTGATATTCGCAAACAAACCTAGCGTTGTCAAGGTTCGTACCCGTAATTCCCGGAAGTGACCGAAAACAGGCTACGGCACCATACGTGTGCACCATATTCGTTATTCTCGGAAGTGATCGAAATTCAGGCTGTGATCGGAAACGGGTTTTTGATTTTACCATGAAATATCTGTAGGATGATGCTATCCGACATTTAAATTTTAAAAAGACTTTAGCCGACATTTTTCAATCTTACCGACTTATTCAATCTGTGGTGTTTGTTTTGCTTCTGTTTCCCGCCATATGTCATTATAGTTGTTTACAAGGCGGAGTTTACATTTGATACACGTGCAGCCGGTATTGATAAGATAGTGATAGTCTGTTTATAATATTGATATAATGTGTCGAGTTGCAGAAACTTACAGCAGAGATATTGAAACATGTAATTAAGTCACTGCTTATAGCATTAGGTACCAGAGTGCATTGATAGACCCTGTGCCAGCGGGTATCAGTCAATACGACCCCAAACCAAAACGGCCCTTGTCAGAACGTCCCCCATACCAAAACGGTCCCATATACTTAACTTACTGTAGCTTACCAAGACCTTATGTCAATCTTCGGCATCTGTTGGTTCTTCTATTGTGTTACTTAAACACATGTATCATATTACTTTTTGTCATTCAAGAGCCAGTGACCAGTCTTCCAATACTTCTAAAAGTGGGCATGATTTGCCTTTCATAAATCAAAACTGATCCTTTAAAATGAGGTTATTTTTAGACATACGATCAACACTTTTTTCTTGATTGCATTATATAAGAGCAAGTTGTGTAAAAAATATATTTGCGGGTGGTGAAAACTAACACTTGTATCACATCTAATCCAGTCTATCTCTTGAAAATTAAAATCGCCTACAATACATATTTGTGAGTAATCATGTGAACAGACATTCTCTACCATATTTCCTATTTCATTTCCCGATTGAATTTCTGATGGACTTCTGTAGACATATCCAATGAGCATTTTATCCTTTTTTGTAAATGAATTTTGACCCATATTGATTCAGTCGAGTGTTCTTGTATGTCGTCGTTAACCGCATTTAAATTGTTTTTACATATATCAGAACACCTTTTCAATTTTTTTGTTGTAACATATTTGGTATCCTTCAATAGAGAAGGTCATTTGGGTCACTTCTAAAACATTTTTTTTATTAACTTTCGAGATTGCAATGCCATTTGGATTTATTTCTTCAGTTTGTACTTTCAACTCAGTTAATTTGTTTGTGAGGGTATCATCATTTGTGTAGAAAATATTAGTTTGTCAATATGGTTGTTCACAGACTGAGCAGAGATTGGTTGGGTAAAAATAAAATTTTCTTCCTAGTACATATTTACATTTTGTGATCTAGGTTCTTCTCTAGGGACTTGTGTTCCATCTATCACCGTTACATCTCCATCTAGTATAGCGTTATCATCCATAAATATCGCCATTGTTTCGCTTAACATGTTTGTTTTGTCTACTTTTCTTACCGGACATAATTTGCTAACTGATGGTTTTGGGGTTATTTTTTTCTTGTTCTAACTGCTGTTTCGCCTGTATGTTTGTCTTCTTGTATGATTATTTTCCTGTCCCTTGTCGCTGCTTTTTCATTTAACTTTCTGGCTTCTGCTAGCTGTTTCAAGAGTTATTTTTCTTTCTAATCTCTGTTGTGGGGTATAATCTGATGAGTATGATACTGTTTTTCAAATGACTTCGAGTTTTGTTTCTTATATGTCTTGCTTCCTTTAAAATATCTCCTTTCATTTTTTTTTCGTGTATAACTTTAAATGGCCTGATTGTATTGTCTTTTATATTACCGATCCGAAAACCTGTTTTGACGGTTAAATGAATCCCAAATGATGTACTCAGCTCTGTAAGTAGTTGTTAGTCTTCTTATTTTCTGACATTTGATTTTCCATTAGTAGATTCTTACAGGTGGAATATCATAATATTTTTATCTCTATTTTTTTCTCTCATCATGTTCTTTAATACGGATATTAATGTATTGGTTTAAATCTTAGGTAAGTACATCTATTACATCTTCTTTCGTGTTGTTTATTTTTCTTCTGTTTTTTGTTTGTTTGTTTTTTTTTCTATTGTATTGTCTATGTTTTGTACATTGGTTTCAAATTTAAGTATTCTGTCTTCATTTGTTTTGTTTTTTTTATGTCTGAAATCGATTCGGCTAATCTTAGTAATGTTGGTAGGGTGTATTTGTATGTTGGACATGACCATGCTACGTTTAGACCTGGGTGTTGATCAAGTTGTATTGCACTTTTGATATTTTGATGCAATGTATACAGAAGCCTAGACCGCAATGTATACGGTTTAAGAAGTCAATGTACGTTAGTTTCACATTGTGGGCAAATTTCACTATCATAGCATTGTCTCCTTTTTTTACAGTTTTCTGTCTTGTTCTGGCTGATTGGAACGCTGGTAGTCCTTTGACTGAAGTTCAATGCTCTGCATATATCTTTTTGGTAACCTTTTACATTTTTTTTAAATATGTTTTTTAGCTAGAGATTGATGTAGTAAAAAATGGGGTAAAAGAGAACACATGTTTGATATTACCGCTAGATTATTTATGCGTCCCGTATCAGGAATCTAACAGTTTAACTCGGTAGAATCCGTGCTTACTGAAGCTGATTGTGGATCACCGCAAGGTCATAGTAATATACTGCTACCAAGAATACTTATATTTATCTATTTTATTGAAAGTCAACTTATTTTTCCCGGAACAGTATTTTTTAATATTGCTGGTTTTCCCCTTTATAGATAAGCTTACCAGTTTAGCCCGGATGAGTCCCTACTGACTGATACAATGGAATTCACGCTGAATTTGCCTTGCTATTCTTTTAAGCCAAACCTTTGCTAAAAGGTTATCGGGGTGAATTCCATCTTTATAGAGATTAAAGATATAGTATGATCTGTTTGCTTCAATCCTCTTGTTGGATTTTTTTTATATTTGGACTTGATTCGAAGATCACTAGAGAACTTAAGAGAATGGGATTTGAGTTTAGTGATTATTTCCTTTACTTTAAATTGAGTTTAATAATTTGGTCCGACAAAAAGGTTGTCCTGAATTCCTCAGGTGTTTTTGGGCTTTGTATTTATTCCATGTGTATATGGAGTAGACTGGTGTTTTAAGGACATTACAGTCTTTATTAGCTGTTAGTAGTTCTATCATTTTGTTATAGTAGTCTATGGCACTGTTCAAAGTTTCGTCATTATGTGATGCTATTGGAATATTTTTCTGGTTTTTGGTAGACAAGTCACAAGTTACTTTGTCACCACTTGTACACCAGTATATAATATACGTTTCTACTTTGTTGCCGCGGTTACATATCTGTTTAACCAGTTGTCTTTGCTGTCTGAGATAATTTGTTGGTGTGAATTGTTTTTTAAGAGTTTTTCTTTGTGGATGCTGGCTTGTCTTTTTAAAGTCATATCCGAATGACTGTTAGTATTTTAGTTGGCCAGCCTCGGGCATTGTACCCGCAACCACGAGACTAGAAGTCTTGTGCTCTTCCGACTGAGCCAATAGGGCTGATAAATGGTCTCTTTTCTCTTTATATAATATCTTCTTCTTCTTCCTCCAAGTAATTCATCCCTCAGAAACTGAGTATTCTCGAATTGAGTGTATGTACATGTGGCGCCGAGGACTCTGTTTGGACCAACTCTCATATTGGTTGACAAAATTCTTGCTTTGATCCGCATATAGGAAAACAAGTGGTACCGCCAGAATTTTCGAGCGGAATCTAAATTGTATACATCTTATTACAATTACCAGCTCATTTTAACTGACTGCATCTCATTCATTTAGCAATATATTTTAATTATCTTTCCATTCAGTTTCAGAAACAAGATATTCTAAGTTTTCTAACATATACACTTTTTTAAAATCGGCTAATAAATTAAGAAAGTATATAGTATGCACCGCCAGGTAACCTTTCTTATAAAACTAATTCCGCCATCCCGGAGGGATGCAATTATGACCAGACTCCGTATTGTTGATTTGCCGAGGTGTGATTGTAACACACATGGTCGTTCTCATGAAACACCGTGCAAGTTTCAACAAGGTAAATTTTGTAATACTTTGAAAAATATTCACAATCTATTGGTCACTATTTAAAATTCCTATCTAAGAATATCTTTTTAATTTCATGAATATTTAAATGACACTCTTGCGAAGTATGAATAAACAATTATGTGTAGAAATATGTAAAATGAGACGATATAGAAACGCTGATTTGCATGATTTCTTAATACGTAGCATTAAGTCGCCACTTTCAAGATGGCCGCCGATCAACCAGTAATGCAACCAATATAGAAATGGCCATATAAATGCTATAAATAAAATTCTTACCTTAATATTTTGTCAAATGTCCTTTCATCCTTATTACTTCCTTTAATCTGTTTAAAATTGTATCATACAGTGACACACCCAAAATCACGCAAATTAAATTTTATTGATGAAAAAAGTTTACTATTTCAGAGGCCAGCTTCTCTTAAACTTTAGATTGGTCATAAATTTACCCACCTTCAAGATTAGAGATTTTATATAAATGGGACAATGGTTCATGGCCCCTTTGCTTCTTAATCACTGTTGACTTTTTTAAATCACCTCAGAACGATCTTATGCTTTCGCATTACCTTTCCCCAATAAGGCATTGCTTGAAAAACTCCAAACAAATCCCTATAGCATTTCGAACCGGGGACCTCTAGGTCTTGGAGTAAGCATGCTAAATTTGTACTAGACTATCACAACTATTTAACAAAGACTTGCATAAAATATATGAGTTTATAGTAGAAGGTCATTGAAATCAAAGTAAATAACATACATAAAGTAATATTATGATTTGAACTAACATAAATTTAAACTCAACCGCTCAATTTACTGATTGCAGTGAATCAGATGTTTTGCCAATTTATCCACATCTTCATAGATCTTTAAGTAAATAATACCAGAGTCCTCCCCAATCATTTCAATTTTAGGAGTATATTGTATAAAAAAATGATCATCTGGGACTCTGCATTCTTCATTATATATAACCATATAATTATTTTATATTTGAGATATTACAGCAGCGAGTACAAGAACAATATCCTGCTGTTTTATGAGAAATTACATAGTGTCTTATTTTTTGGTACAGTTGTCTGTTTTTGATCCTTTATTTTTCTGATATTGTCTTCGATCAATTGCGATCCTAACATAAGGGTTAACACTGGATATACCAGCATTATAAAAGTTAAACACGGTGTCTAAATGTCTAAAACCTGCAATTAAAAAAAAATGAAACATTAAAACTAACAGTATGATGTGAGAGATTTGTATGTCTATTTTAGCTGTGGCTTAAAGGAATCAACTGTAGCCATGGCAACAGTCAGTCAGTTGAGACAGTCATGATCATATAATTGTGGGTGATCTAGTCACTTTGTTGGTCATAAGTTAACCATCTCTGTCATTGTCAACCAGGGCCTTCTTCAATTTAGAGTTTATGATGCATGACATCTAACGGCTGTTCAATTTTATGTGTGTTAACCTTAGGGTGGGGATGCCAAATTGAAGTAGCATACTCAAGTTGGGGATAAACTGTGGTCTGGTAAACATAAACCTTGATTTTTTTCTGGATGTGAGTGACAGATCTGGTGGGGAAAATGACCATTTTGTTTATTTTTCTTTTGTACAATTGCAAAATTATGTCAGAGTTGATAGAGAGGACATGACTCAAATCTGGGATAGAATTCATAACAGGGTGTGAGCCGCCATAACTTTATCCACAGTACCACCGCCCACTGTCTTTTTCAGATACAAGATGGCAAGAAATTCAAGTAACTTGGACTGTAAGGTCTATGTGGGAGAACTTGGCTATGGAGCAGCTAAACAAGAACTGGAAGATGTTTTCTCCCGCTATGGGCCCCTCCGTAGTGTTTGGGTGGCTCGTAACCCACCAGGGTTTGCTTTCATTGAGTTTGAAGATCCCCGGGATGTGTACGATGCGTGCAGAGCATTGGATGGATCGTAAGTGGCATATGTGATTATAGGTTAGACTAGATTTCATGCTTAAGGTGGCAAAATATATTGACGTATTACAGGTATGTGAGTCATGTGATTTCGTTTTGATTTCAGTTTGATCCAGTGTACAGGTTTACCATGTAATAAAACTTATTTCATCTTAGAAAAAGTCCAGATGCTGATGTAAAGGTTGTCGAGCAGTATTTAAGTGCTGTCTATTCTTAGAATGGGGGTTTCATTTCAGGTTTACCACTCCAATTTAAATAATGAATTTTGTCACATTTTCGGTGGATTTGGCATACCAAAGCATTCAGATTTTATTTATTAACGGTAATGAGATGCCTTTGAAGAAATAGTTATTTTATATCATTCATCTGAACACTGTTGCTAAATGAATCATTTTGTCATGTTTTAATGCTACATGTATTATTTCTAAGCACCTCAATATTTACTGTGACTCAACATTTGATTCCAAAAAGTTATAATTTTGTACATCCACCGACTATCAGTAGATAAATTTTAAAAAGGAGTTAATCTTTTGTCAAAACTTAGCTATGATGGAATGCTCACCCTCTATTTGTATTCAGGAGAATCAATGGCAGACGTGTGAGAGTTGAAGCATCCAGTGGCAAGTCAAGATGGGGTCGTGGAGGTCCACCTGGTCGGAGAGGTGGTGGTGGAGGAGGCGGTGGATTTGGAGGCAGAGACGGGGGAGGGAATGTCCGTCGTAACAGCTATAACAGAGGGAGATCCAGGTGAGGGATTAATTTTCACTATCAATCTGTATTAAAACCTAATGTCGTGGTGCACCTGTGAGCTTCTACACAAGAAAATGCTACTCATTCAACTTTTTGATAAACAAATTTTTAATCTTTTATTCAAAGATTTTTTTATTGATGCCAGGCAGTAAATAAAATTTTTATTGATTTATCAATCAATTTTAAAATTTTGGAGAATTATGTTTAATTTTAGAAATTCACCTTTGTTTATAACATGTTTTATTGATTTTCTTTTACAAAGCAGTTTAACTATGTATGACCTATCTTTAATGTTTACACTTCTAAATTAATTGTTAAAAATGCATTTTCTTTGTGAGTATCTCAATTCTTGTCATCTTCTGTCTGACAGAGTCATTTGTGTTATATGCCTTTTCAAGTTATATTAAAGTACATTTTTAGCTGTAATAATTTAGCTCACTAAATCGGCAAAATTTTTGTGTGATGCCAAGTCGAAGTCAGAGTGATCATTGAGCTTTAATTAGTACTGCTACAGAGTTTCATGCATGCTTTACTCTAAAACAAATGTATTTTAAAAAAAATGATATTTGAAATGCAATATATATGTACTATTAATGAGGCATCGTGTCTGATATATCTACATGTTTTATTGTTAAACTAGGGCTGCTCTCTTGCTGGGTCTTCGTTTTCCCTCGTCGCCCTGAAATTAAAACTATTCCCCGCATTAGCCTCAACACGGACGTCATAGAATATCGTCGCAACAACAATCGTTACGACGGGTCTCCAATGATCTGCATGGTGCGGCGCTTGATTCTTGGTTTATAACGGGTTACTTCTGTTACGATCGTCGTTGAACCTTGACCCCTTGACCTGTAAGGTGGAACGCCTCGACTGATAACGCCGGCAATCAATCTGCTTGTTTTTATTAAGAATAAAAACGTTAAAATTCAAGTATCTCAACTTACCACAACAACAGGAAATGCCTATTCTGTAGATAAATGAATGAAAAAAGTTTTAATGAGGTTTTTAAAGAATTGGACTGTCAATCACAAATTTGGTACAAACTTTATTTTTTTCCACCGTCTACTGTGTTTTGCAATCTACGGCCTCAAAAAACTTCTGGTAAATATAGGCTAACGGACGCACATCACGACCTCGCAGATAAACCATCACCAAAACATCCCATCATCCAGACATGTCGCCGCAGATAGCTCACTCGTCGTAGAAATATGCCACACGCCATCTAAACATGCTCAGTAAACCTACACCTAAGTTATAAGTGTTTCTGCAAAATGAAAATACCACCATGTGGTGCAAGTCTTCCATACATCCTCTAACGACTCGTGTTTCTCATACCATTGAATATAACATATCCACGCTGCGTTAAGGAAAGGTAATGTGACAGATATTATAGAATTTTTGTACGTCTTATAAACACTAGTGCAGTATTTCATAAATGTGTTTAACACTGAACACAAGAGCATGCTGCGAGTTATTACTATAGTTATAGTTATATGTGAAATAGCTCAAATGATTTATATAGTGTTGCCCTCATTCATTGTAGTCATTATTTCAATCCCAGACCTGCCAGAAACAACATTCAGTTTTGGTTTTACCAAGGAAACTTGCAAAAAGTACCTCTAAGTGCAAAAATAGATAAATTTCTCAAATTGTTTTTTTATTTTTTATGTTTTGGTTTATTTATTTTTTTACATGAAAAAAGTAAAATCTTTAGATATCAACAGCCAAACTTGTTATAAAATGTAATGTTTATTTAATGAAACATTCATAAGGGATTGAAAACATGATAGCAAGGCATCCATGGTCTTATTATAGTCTCTCTTGTTACAACAGTATAGATAATGAACGTCTTTTATAACATTTCTGTCTGTAATCAAGATTTCTTAGTTCTTGAAAATAAACAGTAATGGCAAATACTTTAATTTTCATGATTTAAAATGTATTGTGAGTATTTACTCAAAGAAACAAATATTCTTTTGACACGTTATATTAATGCCTACTGTTAATTCCTTTTAAGCAGAAAGGTTTTGTTAATAATTGTAGTTTATTTTGCAGAATTGGGGATCCTACCGTCAATAATCACATAGTTTCTTAGCATGCAGTGTTGCATTGAAAAAAATTTGGCATTTTTTAAAAATGTAATGATTATGAAAATACAATGTACCTTGATAAAAAATTGCCACCTATAAGATATTTAAATCAATGGTATTGTTGTGTGTCCCTTTAAACTTTGTGTTTTAATTACTGGTATATCAATCTGTACCTTCATTTGTGTATAAGACTAATAGACAGTTGGTTTTAGCCATGTCCTGCCTAACACACAAAAATGTCCACCCTGTACAGCATCAAGCTGCTGTAACTAGATGAAACATAAGGCACTTAGAACATTCATGCTTCAGGGATCAATATGACCTTTAATTGATAGAATCAGTTTCTGCCCATTTATGGCAGAATACAACTTGGTTAAACTTTATAGTGCCATATTTCTCTAATAAACCTAGATACTCTTATTTAAATTTAAACGTTTGTAAACCTTTTTTACAAAACAATATAGCAGAGTGGTTCAAAGTGGTCGCTTTCAACTATTTGCTTGCGACCATTTCTATCCTTTAACCAACCTATAGAGAACCCTCCTTGGCAATTTTTTTCTGTCAACCATTTTATATAGGGTTATATATGTCTTGTTTAAGACTGATATTTGATAACGCTGAGTCATATATTCATTCCTGATTTTTAGATTTTATGTTTAATAAGGGAAAAGACACAATACAACCAATGAGATTAATTGTTTATTGTCACATTACGGTAAAATTATATCCAGTTTTGGATATGTTTTCAATGGTTAATTTCTGTAGTCGGAAATACAGTTCTAAATTTTGATGACTCTAGTATTATTGTCAAATGAGAAAGATATTTTAAGTTTGAGGGACACTAAATAATGTTTCCTGGATGAAATATGAAACTGTACTTGCTTTGTTGTGCTCTTAGTGTTAATTGTTGAAGCCAATTGCTGGCACTTTGCCAATTTTTGGCTCTTATTCTTTGTCTTACAAAGACCTAGTCGGCTCAGTTTGTAACATATCTAACTGTCAATCCAGGATTGTGACTTCAAACCCCTGTCTAGCCAGTTAACGTGATGATTGGCTATGCTTTTTGTTCAACACCATGAGTTTCCCACTCCTGACATGTGTGGAGGTAGTCAGTGAGACTTGCCTCTAGATGATGCATCTAGTACTTTTTCCTGTGTATTCGATCCCAGGAACGATGATTAGGTGCACTGTTGAATAATAAAAATGTTATTGAAAAAGGCGAGAGGGGTGGGGACACAGTCAAAGGGTACAATAATGTGTATTTAGATTGTTACCAGTTACAAAAAGTAATGGTATGAGTGCAGGTCTTTAAAAATGGACTATCAAAGTACATGCATATCTTAATGTTTGTGTCATTTACCATACACTTAATTGCAAAATCTTGTTCAGTACACTACATATGACTATAACTAAACATTTTTTCCATTTTAAAAATATGCATAAATTTTTTGTGAAAATGCAATTATCATTTCTGTGAAATATTTTTATCATTCTAATATAAAGGGATGAAATGTATATGCCTGTTTACACTTCATATTCTTGACAGTGTGGCTATTTAGCTAAAATTATGCCCCTTTTTGAAATAAGAAATTGAATTAAGGGTCTACACACTTCATAAACTTTTATATTTGCACTATAGTACATAATATTTTTAATTTAAAAAGTTATAAGTAATATGTATCCAAATAGCAGGCGGCTCTATTTTGAATGTTGCTCATAAACATATATGTACATTCCAGTTTAGTTTAAATATATTTTATTTCATAAAATTAAAACATTGTGATACAAAATACAAAGTGAAAAAGGATCATAATGAAAGCATACCATTATTTAGTTATTTTCATTCTAGATCGATCTTCCCTTACAATTAAATGTAGGCTCCATGTACACAACTATGTCCATTTTGAAAAAATTCATACACAGTCATGCTTGCAAAGTTAGTTGTGAGCAATTTGGCTGCTCACAGAGTTAGTTGTGAGCAATTTGGCTGCTTACAGAGTTAGTTGTTAGCAATTTGACTGCTCACAGAGTTAGTTGTGAACAATTTGACTGTTCACAGAGTTAGTTGTGAGCAATTTGACTGCTCGCAGAGTTAGTTGTGAACAATTTGGCTGCTGACAGAGTTAGTTGTGAGCAATTTGGCTGCTGACAGAGTTAGATGTGAGCAATTTGGCTGCTGACAGAGTTAGATGTGAGCAATTTGGCTGCTGACAGAGTTAGATGTGAGCAATTTGGCTGCTCACAGAGTTTGTTGTGAACAATTTGGCTGCTCACAGAGTTAGTTGCCAACAATTTGACTACTCGCAGAGTTAGTTGTGAGCGATTTGGCTGCTCACAGAGTTAGATGTGAACAATTTGCTGCTCACAGAGTGAGTTGCGAACAATTTGGCTGCTCACAGAGTTAGATGTGAACAATTTAACTGCTAACTGAGATAGAATTTGTGAGCAAATTGTTTGCTTTGGGTTTGGGATATTGGTACATTAAGGTATTGGGATGTAGTTAGACCTTGATTAGATTTGTTTGTGTGCACATTTTAACTGCAACATTTATTTAGACAGGTATTCTACCCCTTAAAGAAGTAAATGGAAATTGCTTTTTGTTTATCTCAGCTTTGTAAGATGTCAGGGTTTACTTATTAACTAGTGTCATATGTTTAAGATATGGTTCACTTTTCGTTTTTTTATGGGGGAAGGTAATATATTTAATACATGTGTACTTGAAACTGTATATACTAAATTGACTGTTGCAGGTCAAGGTCACCAAGGAGACGTTCTCCATCACCAAAGAGATATAGGAGCAGGTAAGAGAGGATATCAAAATTAGTTTAAACTTTCTTATTTTACTTCAGTTGTGAAACAAGTGATTACAACTTTTACAAGTTAGCTCGAAGTCTTAGTGTCTTGCTCAAAGTCATGTGGGAGGATCAAACCCATATTCCTCTAGACCACACGCTTAACTAGTGTGATCTGTTATAAAGCTTTTAAGGGTCCTCTGTGGCCAAGTGGTCTAAGTCGCCGTCTCAAGATCACTTACCTCTCACCGCTTAGGTTGTAGGTTCGAGTCCTGCTTGCTCCAAAAACTTTATATGAGAACGTTTTCAGTTACTTGTGGAAGGATGGTTGTTATACTCAGTGTGACTAAGTCTGAGGTCTTCCTCCACCAATAAAACTGGAAATGCCATATATAACCTGAAATGTGTTGAAAATGGCATTAAACCACATTCGGAAAAAAACAAACTTTGTATCGATTTACTTCATGACGGATGCAGGGAGTCAGAGGCAGCCAGTGTGAATGATATTTTCTAATTGTCTGATTTTTACAAAGTCTTCTAGAAACCACTGCACAGAATTTAACCAGATCTTGCAGGAATGTTCCTGGGTGATATAGAGTTACACTGCATATGTTTACGCACTAAGCGATTTATATTCATGCTTTTCTTTACCGGTAATCTTTATTCTTGAAAAACAATTATCACATAATAGACTTGTAAGAATGTTTTGCAAACTTCTTCATTGTATATGTAAAGTTTGAAACATTTCATTTTAAACCTATCGCCAGTGATCTTTACAACAGACTAGTAGACCAGGTGAGCGTTTACTGGCTCTTGAAGGCCTCTTGTTGTTGAAGGAACACCACAGAATGAATTGGATTAGAACTATTGTCTTTCCGCAAATAACGTGTAATTTGAAAACATTTTTCATTAAAGGTTAATTTGCAACATGTGTTTATATGTTTTGCATTTATTCATTACCAGATCCCGATCTCCCATACGTAACAAGCGCACAGCCTCAAAGTCACCAGAGAGGAGGTATGATATACGGTGTTGTAATACATAAAGTTGAGTCAGACGTTGCTTTGACAGTCTTGCATCACCAGCCATTGGCTGTGAATTCAAATCCCTACCCTGTCTCAGGTTCTGTGATGATTGGTTATGAAGTTTGTACTTCGGCCGTAAATCTGCCACCTAAATATGAGAGAATGTAGTGGAGGACTTGCAGAGATGAAGATATGTCTATTGCTGGTTAACAGCCTTGTAAATCCTAAGATTAGGTGTGCTGACAGATTTTATATAACTTAAACTGAAGTACTGTTTAAATAAGAATTGAGGATAACGTCAATATTAGGTTGTCAGTCAGAACTAATGGTCATGTATTACAGTATTTGAAAGGGTTTATGTTTCCCTTATATATCTTAGTTTTCTTTCTACATGTACCAGGTATACTTTAAAAATGTTTCAATTACCATTAGCAATACAATTTTCTTTTGATTACTTTAGTTTGGTACTTTTTCTGTAAAAATAAGATGACATACCTTTCACTGTGGTAAATCTTTTGCATAAATTTTTAAGGCAGTATTCAGAAAACATTTATTATTCCTTGGAATATTTGCTATAATTTTTAAAAAATAAATCTTATTAATACTAGGACCATCCTTAAAAAAGTTGTATGCTGTGCTCCTGTACTCAAAATGGCAGCTATCTGAAACATTTTATTGACTTTCAAAGTATTTTCTTACGATTTCTGGCCATTTTTTATTAAAATGACAATAGTAAATGAAATCTGGCCAAAAATAGTGCTACCTCCTACCTACCCACATGAAAAATACTGGGTGGGAACATAGTAAATAAATACATTTTAATATTGTAGGTTGTTGAATTCATTAAACATCAGTATAAATTACTGTATAAGATGTTTTTTGTCTTCTATCTCCAGGTCAACTGGCAGACGAGAGTGGGATTGATATGGATAGCTGTGGGCTCGGACATATTGACCCCGAATATATTTGTTGTCACTATTTATACAGATCTGGAGTTAAAGTGCCTGCTGTCCGTCCTGTTTAACAGCACCTTTATGGTGAAACATGGAGCACATCCAGACCATGTGTATAAAATGTGTTCTTGTCACATTTTGAAGGATTACTAAGTCTCTGAGAATGTACAGTGTATTCTGACAAGTGTTTATTTTAGCTAGATATCATACATGCACATTGTAGGTTCAATAAACATTATTGTAACTACACCTGTATAAAAGAAGAATATATCTCACCATCAGTATCATTAGATTTCTTTATTGCAGTACAGGTGACTGGCATTGCAAGTTACTGCTTATCAGTTGTATTACAAGTTGCTAGATATGTCATTTTATTGGGTGACACCATCTGTACAACTGTATATCATTGCTGAGTATTAACTAGATACTTGTGTTTTTATTTCATATTTTATTTTATTATTTCATCTCAATGGGTAATAACATTATATTGCAAGTTATTATGTCACACTTCATTGGGTATCAGTGTTGCATTATGCATTACTTGTCACCAATTGAATATATCATTGATACTTTACAGGTGAGTCACTGATGGCAGCACCTGTTATATCATTGATACATTACATGTGAGTCACTGATGTCAGCACCTGTGGTGGTATATTACTGGTGAGTCACTGATGTTAGCACCTGTGATGATACATTACAGGTGAGTTACTGATGTCAGCACCTGTGATGATACATTACTGGTGAGTCGCTGATGTCAGCACCTGTGGTTGTATATTACTGGTGAGTCACTGATGTTAGCACCTGTGATGATACATTACAGGTGAGTTACTGATGTCAGCACCTGTGACGATGCATTACTGGTGAGTCACTGATGTCGGCACCTGTGATATTGAAACATAATATGTGAGTCACTGATGTCAGAACTTGTGATGATACATTACAGGCGAGTCACTGATGTCAACACCTGTGGTGATACATTACAGGTGAGTCGCTGATGTCAGCACCTGTGGTGGTATATTACTGGTGAGTCACTGATGTCAACACCTGCAATATCATTGATACATTTCAGTTGAGTCGCTGCTGTCGGCACATGTGATATCGTAACTAGATATCATTGAAAGTTGCCATAGTAATGGATATCAGTTAATAATACTATTGGTCAATGGTGAATCTGTATATCATTGTATCATGCCAAAAATTTGACAGGACATTTTGATGTGTTATCGTCTAATGTTGATATTCACAGATATTCTCGGAGTTTGACTGGATATCAAATAGGCCGTCTTGTATGTGGTCTGGAATCTCAGATCTGAAATTTATATTATATATTTATTATTACGTGTGATGATTGCACTTCCTGGAAGATAGTTTTCACTGAAATATAGTGCTGTAGGTTTTAAGTATTTTGTGTTAGTTTTAAGGTAGATGTAGTTGAAGATTTACTTTGTAGATATTGTTTATGATTTTTTAAAACAAATTTTTTTTTTCTTTTTTATATAAGAAATAAAGAATAGGGCAGTTGAAAAAAGCATTAATTATTATTACTAATTTTGAAATAAGATTATCTTTGTGAATGCTGTAAATATTATTTGTGTCTGTTGTTATTTAAGTATTAAAAACCCAAGTTTGTTTTTCATCAGGTGGAGAAAAAACATTCGGCGTTTAATGTTGCTAGGTCTAAAGAGCTTTTTGGCAAAATTAAACAAGTCTTCTGTTTTTCATCACCTGATGAAAATCAAAATTGTGCTTTTAATTCTTATATTTACATAATATTTTCTAATCGTTGTGTATAAAACTATCAAATCATTTTATTATAAAAATAAAGATTATACAGATTAAACCAAAAAGCAAACGTCATCACTGGAACAGAGATGTTGTCAACACACTGAATAAGTGCACACATTTTTATGGCAACTAATGGTAAACTTTATTACATAGTAATGTCTCACCAGTAAAGCAAGTTTGTGCAACCAGTGAACTGCAAACTGGTCCTTTTAAGCTCCCCAAGCTGCAAATGTATTTCATTGGGAAATGAAATGCAGTAAATCTATATAGTAATTTAGAGTGACGGAAGTGGAAATGTAAATATTGACTTTTATTGGATGATACAGGAAGGTTCTATATATCAGCAAGTTTTAAATTAAATTTTGTTATGTCGCCTAATTTTTCTGGAGTTGATGGTCTGTATTTGACTGCAAGCATCTTCACTTAACACAATACACGTTCATCTATATTTTATTGAACCATTTCTATTTACTATGCTGTATGCAGTTCATTTGTTTATTATTCGATCATTTTTTATATTCTAAGTGAACAAATGTTGCAAAATGTTATGAAGTTTGTATATGTAAATTTTATTACTGTTGAGTTCTTTGGGTTTATAAAAGAATTCCCCTTTTATAACAAAGCTGTTGATTACATAGTTTGTCTTTAAATATTTCTAAATATTTGAAGGAATGGAGACACAGTTATTAAGAGGAATAGTTTTCAGAGCATATTATGTGAATATTAAGTGATGGTAAATCATAGGTCAATATTTCTATTTAAAAATGGCTGATAATTTACTACATACTGCGGCTATCATCTTTGAATTACCAAACTATATGAGATGCCATGTGCAGTTTTTAATTTCTCCACTCATTTGTGTCATTTATGGTATTGATATCATTACAATATTTCTTTGTTATCTTTTAAACTGGTCTGTGACCATAAACAACTGTTGAGCTTTTTTATTTTATTGAAATGAAATATTTGTAAATTTATATAGAGTAGAAGAACTACATATTAAAGGAACACCCAGCAATGTTGATAATATTAGTATTTCTCATGTTCACACATCCATTCTAGTCGAAATGTATTTTATATTTTGTAAAATATGTGTGAAACATGGTGCCTTTCGAACATTTATCTGAAATATGCCCCTTTCTCAAATTAGAAGTGAAATACAAACTGGGGTATTTAAATTTATATTTGCATTGTATGGATATATAATTTTCAGGAAAACTTGTAGTGTGGAAATTTGTCAGAATTGGTATGAGTTCCTTTAAAAAAAAAAACATATTGTTCACTTACTAGTCATTCATTGTGAACCTTATGTCAGATGTTATTATGCTCCCGCCATTTTCAATAGGGGGTGGGGGGGGAGGATATAGTATCACCACTGTCCATATGTACGAAAATGGTTTCCGACTTATATCTAGTTTTAATGAACAGATTTACACCAAATATGGTTTGTGACTTCACATTCAGGTAATACAGGTCAAGGTCATATTTCATTCCGGTCTGATGGTTTTTGACGGAGATATGCCCCTTTTTGGACTTAGATTATTGACAAATGTCAAGAAATTGGTTTCCGCTCGATATCTCTTGAAGGATTGGATAGATTTGATTCATATTTGGTAGAAAGATGTATGGTGATAAACTACAGCTCAAGTTCGATTTCTGTCAAAATCCCTGCATATTAATTAGGTACTCTGGGCTCTGATTGGCTGATAGTTTCCAACCTCTAATGTCTTTATTTATGAACCGATTTTGACGAAAATGTATATCAACAAGACCCAGGTCAATTTCGACAATGAATGGAATTTGAGCATATTAATTAGGTGATCTTGACTCTGATTGGCTGATGGTTTCTGACCTCTAAAATCTTTATTGATGGACCAATTTTGATGAAAATTGATATTTGGCTTTATTGATATCTACAATGTAGTTACAAAGCGGGGGCATCTGTGTCCCATGGATGCATTGCTAGTTTCCTTTAAATAAGGTAAGCTTGATTGTTTTTATGAAATGAAGACTGATAAAATACATTGAAGTCATTTTCAAGGAATGAGTAATCATATAAACAAACATCTCACAGATGTTTTCCATTTAAAAGAAATCAGGTTTTTTACATGTTTTTTGAAACTTAGTAGTTATTTGTCAATGGAAACTGACCTATCAGTCAGCACAAAGTGTAATCATTGTAACTGTCAATCAACAGTTAAATCATATTTTTTCTAATCACCATGTTGCATAATATATGTTCATTAAAATTATTTATGTAAATCTGATTTGGCAAATCGCATGTGAGAATCTGTTAAAGCAAACAGCTTTCATGCACTAATTATATATGTTTTCCTTTGATAAGACGTTCTTTGATCAAACATATTGTCGTAATCATTCACAAAATTATGGCCATGTGTACACGGAGCCATGGTATAAAATTTGAGCGAATGTGTTGAAAGAGATTCATATCTGTGTTTGTCAAAATGTTGGTATTTAGAGCTTATAAGACAAATCGTTTCAGTGTTGTAAATGCTCAAACTGACATGTATATATTATATACTTTTGTTATTTTTTTTAAATAATAACATGCCTTTGTTTTGAAATAGAAATTTCTTGGTATTAGTACATTTCAGTAAGAATTTTTGTAATTGGCCTTGGGGTAACCAACTGACGTAAATCTAAAAACTTCCCATCAACTTCTTATGTATAGCCATTCATTTTTACACACTGTTTTTAATGTCATTTATTTATTAGAGGAGCCAAGCCCCGCTATTTTGGTTGGTAACTTGTCTGGCTGTCAGTTCAGGAGTCATCAGTTTGAATCCCTACCACAGTCTGGGATATTTGGCTATGGACTTTGTTCTATTCTCATAAATCTCCCACCTTTGAATATATGAGAAAGTAGTTGAGGGCTTGCAGAATGTGTGTCTGGTACTGGTACACTGCCTTGGGGATCCCTGGAATGACGGACAGGTGTGCTGACAGCTGTTATATAGCTGGAATACTGTTGAAAATAGGTGCAAAACCTCATACAAAAATGGGAACTGATATTAACATTTTGTGGTATGATCCATACATGGATGTGGAACAAACTTGTGTCATGAGCATTGGCACAGAATTTAATACATATACATTTATGAAGAAATTAAATAGATATTTATTGTAATAATTTGTTATTGTTTCTGATTCATTTAGTTCAGTGTGAGTTTTTGTATCCACTGTTTACCCATTTTTTGTCTGTCATGTGCTGCAGCAGTGATCTTCTGGAGGTTGGATTTTCGTACGACACTTTATGTGTAGTCTGTCCTTTAGAAAGTTCAGGTTTATCTGAAGTTCAAATTTATTTGTGAATTATAAAAATTAATGGAAATAATTCTGACTTGCAAAGTAAAGTAAAAATAGCCTTATTTGTTTCCCTTTGTAAAAATGATTCCTGTTTTATGTGTTGACTTACTATGCAGATAGATTTTATAAAAACTTGCTACAAATGATCAACATAACATGATGATGTTTTGCGCGTAACACCCAGAATACCACTTCAAAGACCTAAGTAATATTTTAACTTTGACAACACTTTGTCTGTTTGAGATTTCGTGTCTGGTCTGTAACTTTGTCACCTATGGATAAATTTCAGAAACAGTTGGCTTAATTCATCAACATGACATGACAACATATAACACATTGGACCCACACATGTATCTCAAAGGTTGAAGTCGCACTTTGAGTCTGCGTGAGATTTCGTGTCAGGTCTAATTTTGTCATACACGAATGGATTACAAAAACACTTGGCTCAATTGATCAACATGACATGATGAAGTGCTGTGTGTAAGACCGAGAACCTTTCCTCAAAAGTCAAGTTTACACGTTCAATTTGATATTTCATGTCTGGTCTGTAACTTTGTCTTATATATGGAGAGATTTAACTTTGCTCAAATGATCAACATGACATGATGACGTGTCACATGTAGACTAGTACCTCAAAGGTTAAGGATGGATTTCAAAAACACATGGCCAATTGATCGACATGTCATAATGACATGTCATGGTAAGACCCAGGACCATGCCTTAGAGATCATGGCCACACTTTCAGTTTGATATTTCATGTCTGGTCTGAACTTTGTCTTACCTGAAGGGATTTTAAAATATCTTGACATGAGGGATCAACATATAATGATGTGTCACCTGCATGTGGCACTTACCAGTGACATTTCTTGTTTCACACCAGGGACAAGGACTTGGCAGTTCTTCACATCAAGGCATAGAAGTTCTTCATACCAAGAACAGGAAAGTAAATTGAAGTTCACCAAGGGTTATGCCGTAGAAGTTTATCTTCATACCATGGACAAGGATGTAGAAGTTCTACACACCACTGTAGGTATAAATTTGTATTCACATTGAGAACAAGGATGTAAGCAGAAATTCCTCACAACACAGAAAAGGATTAAGGATCTTCACACCAAGAGCAATGATGTTTGAAGAAGTTCAAAGGCAAGAACAATGAAGTTTCTCTCACCAAAAGCAAGGATGTAGAAGGTCATCTTGACATCAAGGAAAGGGATTATATTTGCTTTGCACAAAGAACAAGGGCGTAGACCAGAGATGCCAACTCCTCCGATTTTGGCGGAGTGAATCCGATTTTTGTACGAAAAATCCGCTCTCCGATTCTCCATGAATTGCCTCCGATTTTTAAAAAAAAATGGTCCGGGATAAATTTCACGGGTAAAACAAATAATCAGCACCGTTTACACTGACACCGGTTTTGATGTTCGGACATTTCCGTACGCGCTACGTCACTTCTAGAAGCGCTATTAATTAGGTTATCTGGAAAATACCCGAGTATTTACGAAAACAATATCGGCTGATCCGGAAAGGCCGATCAACAACCTGCAAAATTCAATATGGCGGATGCAACACCGCCAAAGAAAAAAAAGTACGAACATAAACAAACATTTATTAAAAGTTACACCGATGCATATCCTTGCTTTTCGACATCGAAGATAGGGGTGCATTATTGCATTCTGCAAGGTCTGCAATGCAGAAATTATGTTATCTAACGGTGGGATGGATGATTTGAAAAAAACATTGCTACAAAACAGCACATCACCCGCTCAACTTGTCAGTCGTCCTCAAGGAAAATATCGACAATGGTTGCGACAACTCAACCAATGGATGAGTCGGTAATTAAATCCCAATAAAGCTTAATTTGAATGTTCAATAAAGCCTCGCTTTTCATCAGTTTGTCAGCTTTTTTAATTTATTCTATAAAACTCGATCACTCAATTCTCTTTTTCATGAAATATTTCTTAATAAATACATGACTTTTTATCACTGAAAAGTGCTGAAATGCCATCTCCGAGCATCAACAACTTTAAAAAAATTCTGCGCGAGGACCCCCAGACCCCCCACAAAACCATCGCTTTCGACCACACTCCTATTTTCAGTAATTAAGGGTTGGCATCTCTGGCGTAGACACTCTTATTCACACTAAAGACAATTATGTAAAAGTTCGGCTTCACACAAAAGACAGGAACATAGATGTTCTTCACACTTACGGCCAAGATGTAGAAATTCTTCACACCAAGAGCAAAAATGGAGGTCTTCACACATGAAGGACTAGTGTAGACGTTCTTGTTCACACTAAAGACAATTATGTAAAAGTTCGGCTTCACACCAAAGACAGGAACACAGATATTCTTCTTCACACTTACGACCAAGATGTAGAAATTCTTCACACCAAGAGTAAGAACGGCGGTCTTCTTCACACATGAAGGACAATGGTGTAGACGTTCTTGTTCACACAAATGACAATTATGTAAAAGTTCTTCACACCAAGAGCAAGAACGGAGGTCTTTTTCACACATAAAGAACAATGGCATAGTTCTGCTTCTCACCAAGAGCAAGGACGTAAAAGTTCTGCATAACACCAAAGGAATGATGTATAAGTTCTTCATACTAAGAACAAGTACGTAGAGGTTATTATTTAAGGAAAAAGATGTAGAAGTTCATATTTACACCAAGAACAGGAATGTAGACCTTCACACCAATGACAAGAACGTAGACCTTCACACCAACGACAAGATCGTAGACCTTCACACCAACGACAATAACGTAGACCTTCACACCAACGACAAGATCGTAGACCTTCACACCAACGACAAGAACGTAGACCTTCACACAAACGACAAGATCGTAGACCTTCACACCAACGACAAGATCGTAGACCTTCACACCAACGACAAGAACGTAGACCTTCACACCAACGACCACACCAACGACAAGATCGTAGACCTTCACACCAACGACAAGAACGTAGACCTTCACACCAACGACAAGATCGTAGACCTTCACACCAACGACAGGATCATAGACCTTCACACCAACGACAAGAACATAGACCTTCACACCAACGGCAACAATGAAGACCTTCACACCAACGACAAGAACATAGACCTTTACACCAACGACAAGAACATTGAAATTCTTTTTCACGCTAAGGCCAATGATGTAGAAGTTCTGCTTCACACCAATAACAAGGACGCAGAAGTTCATCTTTACACAAAGGACAGGCACATAGACGTTCTTCACACAGCAATAGCAAGGGCGTAGAAGTTATTCTTCTTCACCAAGGATTTGGATGCAGAAGTTCTTTACAAAAAGGACAATGATGTTGAAGCTCTTCTTCACACGAAGAACCAAAGTTGTTTGTAGATGTTCCTCATTCCAAAGACATTGATATAAGTAGATAATATTTTTACACCAATGATATGGACTGGTAGACTCTTGATTCACACCAAGTACAAGGACTTTGACATTTTTTACACACCAGGGACAAGGGCGTAGGAGTTTTTCTTCACACTGCCAGCAAGGACATTGAAATTCTTCTACACACCAAGAGAAGGATATGGAAGTTCTTCTTAAAAACAAGTGAATGACGGAGAAGTAATCATTTACACAAAGAACAATGATGTATAAGTGCTGTTTCACATCAAGGACAAGGACGTAGGCATTTTTCACACAAAGATCAAAGTGGTAGACGTTATCTTTGCATCAAGAGCAAGGACGTTCTTCGTCACACAGGACAAAGTAAAATAAGTTCTTGCTCACATCAAGAGCAAGGACGTAGAGGTTCTTCTTCATACCAAGGACAAGGAAACCAAGGACATAGTGAGTTGTTCTTCACACCAAGGAATAGGAAGTATGGAGTTCTTCTTCACACCAAGGACATAGAAGTTCTTCCTCACATCAAGAGCAGGGACGAAGACGTTCTACTTCACATCAAAAACAAGGACATGGAGGTTCTTCTTCACATCAAGTACAAGGACGTAGAAGTTCTTCACACGAAGGACATAGAAGTTCTTCCTCACATCAAGAGCAAGGACGTAGAGGATCTTTTCACACCAAGGACAGGGACGTAGAAGTTCTTCTTCACACCAAGGGACATTGAAGTTCTTTTTCACACAAAGAGCAAGGAAGTCGGCTTCTTCTTCACACCAAGGAGAAGAACATAGAAGTTCTTCACACCAAGAGCAAGGAAGTCGGCTTCTTTTTCACACCAAGAGCAAGGAAGTAGGTGTTCTTCTTCACACCAAGAGCAAGGAAGTAGGCGTTCTTCTTCACACCAAGAGCAAGGAAGTAGGTGTTTTTCTTCACACCAAGAGCAAGGAAGTAGGCTTGTTATTCACACCAAGGAGAAGAATATAGAAGTTCACACCAAGAGCAAGGAAGTAGGTTTCTTCACACCAAGAGCAAGGAAGTAGGCGTTCTTCTTCACACCAAGAGAAAGGAAGTAGGTGTTCTTCACACCAAGAGCAAGGAAGTAGGTGTTCTTTTTCACACGAAGAGCAAGGACGTAGGCATCTTCTTCACAATAAGAGCAAGGAAGTAGGTGTTCTTCCTCACACCAAGAGCAAGGAAGTAGGTGTTCTTCTTCACATGAAGAGCAAGGACGTAGGCTTCTTCTTCTCACCAAGGACTAAGTAGTTGGAAGTTCTTCTACACAACAAAGGAATTACGTATAAGTTCTTCTTCACATCAAGTTACCAAGGGCAATAATGCAGAAGTTCTTCACACAAACTATAAGGATTTAGATATTTAGCTTCAAGTCAAGGACAATGACGTAGATTTTTTTCTTCACTCCAAGGAAAAGAAGGTATGTAAAAGTGTAAACGGTATGTACAATAACAAGGACAAGTTCTTCACACCAAGTGTTATGCCGTAGAAATTTATCTTCACACCAAGGTCAAAGATGTACAAGTTCTTCACCCCAACGACGTAGGTAGAAATTCATCTTCATACCAAGAACAAAGAAGTAGGAAGAAATTGTTCTTCGCTACATGGAAAAGGACAAAAACCAACATAGGGTGTAGAAGTTCTTTATTCATAGGACTAGAACGTAGAAGTTGTTCTTCATACCAAAGATAAGGAGGCCGAGATATTTAGATGCTCACTCACACCAAGGACAAGGACGTGGAAACAATTCTTCACACCAACATTAATGATGTAGATGTTCTTCTTCACACCAACAACAATGATGTAGACGTTCTCCACACCAACAACAGTGATATAGACGTTCTTCTTGACACCAACAACAATGATGTAGACGTTCTCCACACCAACAACAGTGATGTAGACGTTCTTCTTGACACCAACAACAATGATATAGACGTTCTTCTTGACACCAACAACAATGATGAAAACGTTCTCCACACCAACAACAATGATGTAGACGTTCTTCTTGACACCAACAACAATGATGTAGACGTTCTTCTTGACACCAACAACAATGATGTAGACGTTCTTCTTGACACCAACAACAATGATGTAGACGTTCTTCTTGACACCAACAACAGTGATGTAGACGTTCTTCTTGACACCAACAACAATGATGTAGACGTTCTCCACACCAACAACAATGATGTAGATGTTCTTCTTGACACCAACAACAATGATGTAGACGTTCTTCTTGACACCAACAACAATGATGAAGACGTTTCCACACCAACAACAATGATGTAGATGTTCTTCCTCACACCAACAACAATGATGTAGACGTTCTCCACACCAACAACAATGATGTAGACGTTCTTCTTGACACCAACAACAATGATGTAGACGTTCTCCACACTATCAACAGTGATGTAGACTTTTTTCTTGACACAAACAACAATGATGTAGACGTTCTTCTTGACACCAACAACAATGATGTAGACGTTCTCCACATCAACAACAATGATGTAGACGTTCTCCACACCAACAACAGTGATGTAGACATTCTTCTTGACACCAACGACAATGATGTAGACGTTCTTCTTGACACCAACAACAATGATGTAGACTGTCTCCACACCAACAACAGTGATGTAGATGTTCTTCTTGACACCAACAACAATGATGTAGACATTCTCCACATCAACAACAGTGATGTAGACATTCTTCTTAACACCAACAGCAATGATGTAGACGTTCTTCTTGACACCAACAACAATGATGTAGACTGTCTCCACACCAACAACAGTGATGTAGATGTTCTTCTTGACACCAACAACAATTATGTAGACGTTCTTCTTGACACCAACAGCAATGATGTAGACGATTTTCTTGACACCAACAACAATGATGTAGACTGTCTCCACACCAACAACAATTATGTAGACGTTCTTCTTGATACCAACAACAATGATGTAGACTGTCTCCACACCAACAACAATTATGTGTACGTTCTTCTTGATACCAACAACAATGATGTAGACGTTTTTTCTTCACACCAAGAGCAAGGACGTATATCTTCTTTTGATACCAAGGGAAGGACGTAAAAGTTCTTCTCTACATCAAGCACAAGAAAAACAAGAACGTAGAAGTTCTACACATCAAGAACAAGGACGTAGGTAGAATTTCGTCTTCACACAGAGAATAAGTAGGAAGGTAGTTCTTCTTCACAACAAGGAAAAAACGCAAAATTTTCTTCAATCAAAGTTCCGACTTAAATTAATTTAATAAATATGAAACAATGGCCCATGTGAGACACCGTAGATAACTTATATGTAGGTTATATTTTGCTGTCGAGGACTAACAACTAGACGATCGATCACCCTGACCACGGTGATAGATCAAGCGGCGTAACTTTGTAATAAAAAATAAAAATAAAATTGAGTTTTCTCCCATTGATAAAATTTATTCCCGTACATTTCGCACAACCAATCTATTAATAGAGTCGTCGCCCCTCCGCTGCGAGTAGTTCGACTTACACTGAACTGTAAAAGTGTGAAAAAGGAAGATTGACAGGAATGTGTGCGTCGTCAATGTAGCATTTTGAATAGTGATTATCGTTATCACTTGTTGTCATTTCTCCCGCACATAATAACTTATTGGCTACTATGTTTGTATATAATTTGTTCATTAGTTCATAGTAGCCAATAAGTTGTAGTGACAACGTACGAGCACATCATAAATGGCCAGCTAAGAAGAATGATACTAGCTCACCCCTGCTTTATTTCTGTGTTCTTTTTTATCGAAATGTACACAAGTAAATTTTGCATGAATATAAGCGAATGTTGCATGAATATAAGTGAATTTGCATGAATATAAGTGAATTTTGCATTAATACAGTTACCTAAGAATTTTTGCATGAATACAGTTACCTGTGAATTTTCCTTGAATATAGTTGCCTATGAATTTGGAATGAGTACAGTTAAATGTGAATTTTGCATGAATACTTTTACCTGTTAATTTTGCATGGATATAGTTGCCTGTGAATTTTGCATGCATAAAGTTGTCTGTGAATTTTGCACAAATACAGTTACCTGTGAGTGTGCATGAGTACAGTTACATGTGTATTTTGCACGAATATAGTTGCCTGTGTATTTTGCATGGATACAGTTACCTGTGAATTTTGCATGAATACCATTACCTGTGAATTTTGCATGACTAATGCTACATGTGCATTTTACTTGAATATAGTTGCCTATGAATTTTGCATTATTACAGCTAACTGTGCATTTTGCATGAATAAAGTTGTCTATGAATACCTGTAAATTTTGCATGAATAATGTAACCTATAAATTTTGCATTGGTATAGTTCCGTGTGAATTTTGCTTGCACATAGTTACCTGTGAATTCTGCAATAATATAGTTGTCTGTAAATTTTGCATGAATACAGTTAACTGTATTTTGCATGGGTATGGTTCCCTGTGAATTTTGCATGCACATAGTTTCCTGTGAATTTTGCATGCACATAGTTACCTGTAATTTTTTTCTTGAATATAGTTGCCTGTGAATTTAGCACGAATACAGTTACATTTGCATTTTACATGGATACAGTTACTTATGAATTTTGCATGGATACCGTTACCTGTGAATTTTGCATGAATACCGTTATATGTGAATTTTGCATGAATACAGTTACTTGTGCAGTATGCACGAATACAGTTACCTATGAATTTTGCATGAATACCGTTACTTGTAAATTTTGCATGAATTAAGTTACATGTGCATTTTGCAAAAATACAGTTATTTGTTAATTTTGCACGGATACAGTCACATGGGAATTTTGCATGAATACAGTTGTATGTGCATTTTGCACGAATATAGTTATATATGCATTTTGCACGAATGGTTATATGTGCATTTTGTACGAATATAGTTATATGTGCATTTTGCATGAAAACAGTTATATGTGCATTTTGCACGAATATAGTTATATGTGCATTTTGCACGAATACAGTTATATGTGCATTTTGCACGAATATAGTTATATGTGTATTTTGCACGAATACAGTTATATGTGCGTTTTGCACGAATAAAGTTATATGTGCATTTTGCACGAATACAATTATATGTGCATTTTGCATGGATACAGTCAGATGGGAATTTTGCATGAATACAGTTGCCTTTGTATTTTTGCATGAATACAGTAACCTGTGAATTTTGCATGAATACAGTTACCTGTGAATGGTGCATTAATACAGTTACATTTACCTGTGAATTTTGCATGAATACAGTAACATGTGCATTTTGCACGAATACAGTTATTTGTGAATTTTGCATGGATATAGTTGCCTGTGAATTTTGCATAGGTATAGTTGCCTGTGAATTTTGCATGGATATAGTTACCTGTGAATTTGCACAAATACAGTTATCTGTGCATTTTGCATGATACAGTTACCTATGAATTTTGCATGAATACCGTCACCTGTAAATTTTGCATGAATACAGTTACCTGTGAATTTTGCATAAATTCAGTTACATGTACATTTTGCATGGATACAGTTACCTATGAATTTTGCATGAACATAGTTACCTGTAACTTTTGCATGAATACCGTAAATCTGAATTTTGCATGAATATAGTTACATGTGCATTATGCACGAACAAGTTTTTTATGAACTTAGCACGGATACAGTTACTTGTGAATTTGGCATGAATACCGTTACTTGTAAATTTTGCAAAAAACACCGTTATATGTGAATTTTGCATGAATAAAGTTACATGTGCGTTTTGCATGAGTATAGTTATTTGTGAATTTTGCATGGATACAGTCATATGGGAATTTTGTATGAATACAGTTTTTTGCATGAATACAGTGACCTGTGAATTTTGAATGAATAAAATCACCTCTGAGTTTTGCATGAATAATGTTACCTGTGCATTTTGCATGAATACAGTTACCTGTGAATGTTGCATGAATACAGTTACCTGTGAATTTTACATAAAGTTACCTGTGGATTTTGCATGAATACAGTAACCTGTGCATTTTGCACTAATGCCGTTACCTATTAATTATGCATGGATACAGTTACCTGTGAATTTTGCATGAATACAGTTACCTTTGTATTTTGCATGGATACAGTTTCTTGTAAATTTAGCATAAATACCGTTACTTGTAAATTTTGCTTGAATACCGCTATGTGTAATTTTCCATGAATAAAGTTACATGTGCATTTTTTTTTGCAAGAATACAGTTATTTGTGAATTTTGCATGGAGACAGTCACATGGGAATTTTGCATGAGTACAGTTGCCTATGTATTTTTGCATGGATACAGTTACCTGTGAATTTTTGAATGAATACAGTTACATGTGAATTTCGCATGAATAATGTTACCTGTGAATTTTGCATGAATACAGTAACCTGTGCATTTTGCACTAATGCCGTTACCTATTAATTCTGCATGGATACAGTTACCTGTGAATTTTGCATGAATACAGTTACCTATGTATTTTGCATGGATACAGTTTCTTGTGAATTTAGCATAAATACCGTTACTTGTAAATTTTGCTTGAAAACCGCTATGTGTAATTTTCCATGAATAAAGTTACATGTGCATTTTTTTTTTGCAAGAATACAGTTATATGTAAATTTTGCATGGAGACAGTCACATGGGAATTTTGCATGAGTACAGTTGCCTATGTATTTTTGCATGGATACAGTTACCTGTGATTTTTGAATGAATACAGTTACATGTGAATTTCGCATGAATAATGTTACATGTGAATTTTGCATGAATACAGATACCTGTGAATGTTGCATGAATACAGTTACCTGTCAATTTTGCATGAATAATGTTACCTATGAATTTTGCATGAATACAGTTACCTGTGATTTTTTTCATAAATACAGTTACCTGTGATTTTTGCTTGAAAACCGTTACCTATGAATCTTGCATGAATGATATTACCTGTGAATTTTGCATAAATACCGTTATCTGTCAATTTTGCATGAATACAGTTACCTGTGAATTATGCATGAATACAGTTACTTGTGTTTTGTACTTGAATACAGTTACCTGTGATTTTTGCATGAATACCGTTACATATGAATTTTTCATGAATACTTTTACCTGTGAATTTTGCAGAAAATACTTAACCTGTGAATTTTGCATGAATACAGTTACTTGTGATTTTTGCATGAATACTATTTCCTTTGAATTTTGCATGATTACAGTAACCCTTTTATGTTTCACTATTTTTTCAATATATCAATCACTCTCTACTAGCGACATATAGCCATAATTCAAGTTTGCCAGTTGTCTTTTCGTCACTGATTTCATCTACACGTATAGTTTGTTTAAGTTGAAATGAATTATAGAAAATTGATAGTTATCAGGGCGGTTCAAGATTTTATGTACATTTCTCCAAAATTGGAAGTATGATTTTTAAAGACGACACATGCCATAGTTATGGGCGGGAAAAGGGTACAGGGGCGTAATAGATCTATATATTTGACCGCAGGCCAGTTCTAACGCAATATTTTCAGTTCGTTTCCCAATATTTGCCCTCTCCACGTCCCTGTATCCACTAGCGACCAAACTATTGGCTTACCTGTATATTCGTCTTAAATACTGATAATTGAATGTAAACGATGTTTGTTTAAAAAGTGTTTGGTTATTAAATATATTTAAATTTGCGAAAACTGTACCTGAGTTAGTCGCTCTTATTTCCGGTATAGAATGCCAGAATAGATAATTACTTAGATGGTGAATAAGACTGTGGGAATGCGCAAAATGTGGACTGATGCCAACCACTTGTGAACGGTGTGGGATATAACAAGAAGTATTATTATCAAAACCTGCAGCTCAGAACTCTTAATTAATTAAGTCTAGACGTGAATACAAGTCCTTGTCCTTTGTCATGTGTGCTTATGAAACATTGGTGAATTCGTCACGGAGATCTACATAACAATATTTTCTGCTCATATCCATAGTTGCATCAATAATGACAAATACAGTCAAACCTTTGTAAATGGTCACCTCTATTAAGGAGCCACCTGTCTTAAGCAACCATGTTTTTTATTTTCCATTGCTATGCTTTCAGAGCAAATTAACCTGTATTAAGCAACAACCTGTCTTAAAAGGCCAATTTTGCTCCTTCCCTCAACTGGCTGCTTAAAACAGGTTTGACTGTATGTTTAAACTAATCTATGACAAATACACGTGGATGTGCATATTTTCGCGGCATAGTAATGTTTTTATAGCATTTACTGCCATTTTTAACGCATTGCAGGTTATACATGGAAGCATTTGATATTGTCTGAGAAGTAATCAACCTGCAGAAGCATCGGTCAAGGTAGACTGTCATCCAGCCTGCAAGTAAGTTAACTTTTTCAAGTGTTTGGACCGAGTTGAACTCGAACCAACGTCTTTTTCGGTATGATGAAAATAATGCACAGAGCACTTGGTCCACCAGCAGAGCATCGCACCAACGTTTGATATAAAATTAAACAGGTTAGAAAAAATAGCAAACGATATTGAATAGAGCTTAAATGGACCTTATTTAGTAAAAAGCATATAGGATACTCATTTTCAATAAACATCAAAAACCCAAAGTCGATTAAAGAGACAAATTTACAATTATTGCAAATTCAACTTACAAATCTAGACTCTCGGCAAAGTTCAAATGTGTTACAATTATGAATATAACGAGCCAGTTTAAGAACAATGTCTAAGTTCTGATTTAGTTGGGCGATGTTTTACCTAGCCTAATTGACAGACCTAGTACAGTTAACTGCGAATATACTTAATTGGATTCTTTCGACAATCCCTCTCAACAAAACAGTTAAAAAACGGCGAAACACAGTTACCTGTAATGCTGAAACTATCGATAGCATGCACCAACCGACGTTGGTAAATAAAAAAACAAGTCTGTTGTATTTGCATGCATGCGCTTTATTAATTAATGTAAACAACTGAATGACTGTATGGACAATGAATGGCACGTTTTCATGCATGCATTCTGCTGAATGTCTTAAAAGGGGCCACTACGCATGTCCGTTTTTACAAACGTTTGGTGACGGACATGCACAATTGCACATTTTACTGCACGTTTTCAGAATCCGGTCTTGTTAGTAATATACCTATCATATCGCGGTGTGCAGTGTAATTCAGCACTTAACCGTGGAGTCAAAAGCATAATGTATTATACATGTCATATAACTTATAGAATTACTAATAGCTTTTAGACAAAATAACAATTGAAAGAAATATATACATACGCACTTTTTTTTGCAAAGTAAACAATTAATAAATGCCGCGGTAAACCAGGCTTTTGTCAGATTCATGTCTTGTCATGTAAAGTATAACACGACGACGAGTGGTGTCTTTCTTCGAACCGTTTGCTAGACAGCGCCGACATCAAGTCGAAATCAAACACGTTTAACCTGGTTCAGAAACGCCCAAATTCCATTCAGAAATGATAACATAACAATAAGTAGCTACACAATTTACCCATGTACACATTATACTATGAATGTATCTCTCTAACAAAGAAAACAAAACAAGACTATAATGTTATACTAATGTACTTGTCACTTGTACATCTGAACAGATTGGCGCGCATCATTACATATTGTAATCATGCGATTGAAACTGCACATATGTATACCTCTGCGTCCTAGATAACACTATCCTTTCAACATATATACTAATCTAGATGTTTGTGTCATTGTCAATCTTATTGTTATCTCTGCACTTACGCGGTTGCTTCCCCGTGCATTGTTAAGCTGAAACATTATATGCACGATTAATTACCTTACTACTCGATGTATAGATGTATTCACTTTTTCTCTCGTAGCATATTCAAAACTGTCGCTAAAAGTTGTATCTCAGATTCAAACATACGCATTTACAGTTTCATTATATGTTTTCATATGCTGTGTATATGTAACAACACGTATGCACAGATGTACCACAGCAATTAAACGAACAAGTTGACATTAACGTTGCCACAATTAAGCATACCTTACTCGTATGTTCACTAGAACAAGCTTACTCCAACACGTCGACAAAAAGCGTTACATTTTTCCTTCTAAGTATAGCATATTAGCTGTAGTTCTACAATACCGTGTATATGATTAGTTATATAAAACCAATGGGCTGCCTTTACGTAACCTAATTTACGCCATTTTTTAATTTTACTGTTGATTTAATTTTCAATATACTAACTGAAATGACTTCTCAACCGTTGTCATTGTTTTTATGTTTTTAGATGATTTTTTTCCCGATATATTTATTCTTATGTTTAGCGAGGATGGACATTTATCGTAACCATAGGTCGGTTCTGATGGTCGTTAATTGTAACTGTAGACTCCTTAGTAACCACAACCTTTCTCACGTCTTGGCTTTGAGTTACTGAATACTTTCTAACTTGATTTTTCAATGGTGCTTCTATGATGAGTTTACCTTCGTCACCGATATATGCTGTGATGGCTGTTTGATCGACGCTATCTGGTAGTTCATATTCTTTATTGAACTCTTTATGGAGTGTTTTGCCGGCTGTCTTCTCAACATGTTCTGCATGCACCACAAGCTTGTTTTCCATAGTTTTCACTATGACCTCCTCTGGCTTAAACTCTCCGGCGTCAACTGTTAAACGCAGCTTTCTGGTTCCATCTGGTTCTGTTATGATAGGATTTTTGACCGGTGTTGCCAACTGCAGCGTTCTATCTGGCGTCTGTGCTGCATGCTGAATAGGAAGGACTTGCTGCGGTAAAACGACTAGTTGGTTACTAAAGACGGGGCCATCTACTGTTAGAATACCATCGCGACTCAACACACATTGCAGACGTTCTTGGTCGACATTTTGCGGTATGTCTACTTGACGGCTATATTCTCTGCTCACGGTTTGTGTGTTGTTTCTTTCTTCGTGCTTAGCATATACTATAACTTTATTCTCTTGAACCTTGACTTGAATTTCATCCGGTTTGAATTCACTAACATCAAACCTGACCTTAAACCTTTGGTGACCTTCAGCATCATTCTCATACACTGTCCTTAACGCACCTATTTTATCCAGTCCGATAGTACTCTCACGCCTATCTGCTAGTCCTGGCTTCAATGTGAAAAACTCATCTCTCATTTTGTCAAAGTCATCACTCCACTCTCTTTTACGTTTGTCCATTTTCACCTCCATGTCTTCCCAGACTTTGATCTGACGATCGTGGAAGTCCATATCGTCTCTTTTGATCGGTACACTGAGTTCGGAACGGAAACGAGCCATTGTGGAAGTGGATTTGGTGTAGCCTTAGATTCGTCGAAAATGATCTGAAATGTATTTGAAAGAAATAATGAAACGATGCAAGAGAGAACCTAAAGAATCTAAGTTAAAAGCAAGAAACAAATATTGTTGTGAAGTCAGGATCCTTTTCACATACATCAATGTATATGGATTGCGTCTCGCCAATATTTTGTTGAAGAATCTAAACAATACCGCTGTTCGAGAACAATGTATAGCTGTGTAACCAATACATATTCTTTATCCGTCTTAATCTTGAATTGACCTGGCAGGATGGTTTAATCGTGAATTGACCTGGCAGGATGGTTTTATCGTGAATTGACATGGCAGGATGGTTTAATCGTGAATTGACATGGCAGGATGGTTTTATCGTGAATTGACATGGCAGGATGGTTTTATCGTGAATTGACCTGACAGGATGGTTTAATCGTGAATTGACATGGCAGGATGGTTTAATCGTGAATTGACATGGCAGGATGGTTTTATTGTGAATTGACATGGCAGGATGGTTTAATCGTGAAATGCCATGGCAGGATTGTTTAATCGTGAATTGACATGGCAGGATGGTTTAATCGTGAATTGACACGGCAGGACGGTCTAATCGTGAAATGACATGGCAGGATGGTTTAATCGTGAATTGACCTTGCAAGATTGTTTAATCGTGAATTGACATGGCAGGATTGTTTAATCGTGAATTGACATGGCAGTACGGTCTAATCGTGAAATGACATGGCAGGATGGTTTAATCGTGAATTGACCTTGCAAGATTGTTTAATCGTGAATTGACATGGCAGGATGGTTTGATCGTGAATTGGCATGACAGGATGGTTTGATCGTGAATTGACATGGCAGGGTGGTTTAATCGTGAATTGACATGGGAGGATGGTTTAATCGTAAAATGCCATGACAGGATGGTTTAATCGTGAAATGACATGACAGGATTGTTTAATCGTGAATTGACCTTGCAAGATTGTTTAATCGTGAAATGACATGGCAGGACGGTCTTATCGTGAAATGACACGGGAGGATTGTTTTATCGTGAATTGACATGGCAGGATGGTTTAATCGTGAATTGACATGGCAGAATTGTTTAATCGTGAATTGACATGACAGGATGATTTCATGGCAGGATGGTTTTTCGTTACCTTGCTGCGTTAATTTAATTATGTAAATTTGAAATGCTGTTCCACTTATTGTTCACGTTTTGAAAGAAATATTTTTATAAGCACACAATCACACATAAAACAGGTATCTAAGTACAAACTACACTTACACTATAGTTGTCGTCAAAATAAAGTGTCAATCTGAATAGATTGTAACCTACTGACAATATTATAAATTTGACGTAATTGCAAAAATCAATGAACCGAATAAGTTCTTATACAAAAATCCGTATCTCCGTAACAATAACTACATTAACAGATCCATACATTACACCAAATATAATGTGCTAATTCTGAAATGTGATCAACATTTTTACTACTATAAGACTGGTGTAATTGTCAAATAACATCACAGAAGCCGTTAAATACAGATTGCCATCGATGACATATCGGTTTATACGAATTTATTTCAGCAAGTTGAGAGTTTTTGCGAGTCGCTCTCGTGTCCTTTACCTGGGTAGAACCACGACTAGGTGTTGTTTATGGGAAGCAATCGGGCCGAGCCTTGACTCAAATCCGCGACCTGTTGTGTGAGTGGCCAACGCCCTGTTTACATCACCACTGCCCATGCAATATATATATATATGGCAAAAAAAAAACGTAAAATAACGTTATCATACATTATTGGGTTTAACAACAGGTGCTTACTCTGAGTCACAGATACTATTGGTTTAGAGGTTTTTGTGATCAAATGATCCGTTTGAAGTGCAGGATGCTGTATTTAAAAGAAAATAGCAGGCTATGTTTTACTGAGTTTGTTCATCAGGGGGAATCTCAGCACTGTCTAAATATGCTATACTATATATAGAAGCAATCTGTACAACAGCATACGCATACAGAATGTATAGTGAAATCTCAGCAATAACAGCTCACTTATACTGCAGACGTGACAACAGGGATACACTGGTGAATTTAAAGTAACCCTGGGCTGCGTTCAGTTCGGTCAAACGTTTGATAACGTTAGCTAACATATTTCCTGGACACTGACCCAACCTCACATTAGCACGCAGTACGTGTTAATTTTAGGGAACCAGGCATTAACGTAGCCCTGGTTAACTGGTGCACGTAGTATCGCCTTTCTTTAACATATCTAGTTGACAGTTCTTGCAGCTAACGTTTACATTCAGTCAAGTGTAAACACATAACTTAACAAACTGAATGTGTAATAGTCAACTTGCTAGTTACACACCATGTTCTTATTGTTAATGGTTTACGCTAAACACCTTTCATGTAGCTCGAGAACACGATCGAGGCTGTAAAGCAGTAGAACTGCCATATTTTGTAAGAACATTATTATTTTTCAATATTCAAGGGTAATATTCATTAAGCAATGTAATACCTGGATTTTAATAATTACTGATGGAAACCAAAACACACTTATTGTCTGAGCTAGCGTGTCTTTATAATTATGTTATTCAAAATGGCCATTTATTTTTGGTTCATCAGAGACACGAACCGGATGTTACATTCAAAATACTTCAGTAATTTACAAAGTGTTTATTCTTTAACATTTTTGTTTTATTACCTTTAACTTAACTGGTTAATACCGACAGCTAATTGATTATCATATAAATACACCAGAAACGATAGAGTATTTGATAAATTTGCACTTAAACAATGGTACATCTTTGCCATTAACACTTACCATAAAATTAACATATCTTCCATCTTCCCTAATGTTTACAGTATATTAAGTATAGTTAACTGTTCCCATAGGGAATTATCTCCGACAGTTTAAAAAAAACAACAAAAAATCAAAACGTTATTTGCTGATCATGCAAATCTAAATCAGGATTTTGTTAAAACAGTTGTAAGTTCTTGTGCACGCATCTTCATTTTAGTTCAAGAGCATTTAGGCTATATAACCACAAAATGTAAAAACAAAATCAGATACATGAATGGTGGTAGAGATGAAGTTTACCAGTGTTTACTGTTAAAAGCTACCACAAAGATCTATTGTGGCAAAGGTGAAAGCAGAAGATAAGATATACCTGTTTCTTCCCCTAAAAAAACTGTATTTTATACTTTGGGCGGTTCCTTTATCATTTGGTCTCCTCCAGAACTACCGTTTAATTACCAGACAACTGATATACGGTGTTAGACGTTTATTCCAATCTAACAGAAGCATGTATAGTAATGTTTTATTCAGGTGCCTTCTGATTGTAGTTGTTATGAAAACAACGTTAATGAAGAAGTGTTAGTAGATCAAGGCAAATCTAAAGCAAGCCTCCCCTGAAGAATACCGCTTATCTAGTTATAGCATACCAACATTTAGTTCTTAACTCACTATCAGATATTAATAAGTCATTGCTTTATGGCGCCGTAATGAAGAAATGTCAAATTAATGATTGTACTCTCCTAGATTAACACCATCTGACGAAAGAATCGTTTGGAAACACCGATGACAACTCAACACAAGAAATAGAAGACTCGGTTTTATCGAATCAGTTTGCTAAGAAATTATATAACCAACATGTGACATAATATTGAAAGGGAACAAATAAAGCATATAATAATAATAATAATAATAATAATAATAATAATAATAATAATAATAATAAAGACATTTATTAACGAGAGAACTCATTGGAATAAATTCAATCTTCCACGAGGCCTTCAATGGACACAATTAATATAATGATTAAACTAAATAAGAATATTTGCATATATGTAATTGAGGAAACGTCTGGGGATATCGTCTTGAGAAAAATATACCACTAGGGAACTCAAACCTGATTACCGGATGTATCCAACCTTGCTCTTTGTTGTCGTCACATCACAAGACGAGACAGTGTAAATAAAACCTTAATAATCAAGATATCAAAAAGATGTCATCTGCATTTACAGTGAAAAAGAAATATCAAGACTATAAGAATTTCAGAAAATGGAATTTACAGCAGTTTCAAATAAAAAAAAGAACCACTTTTACAGTAGATACGAGAAAGTTTAACATCCTCTGTAATAGTATATAGTCTCCCAAGCAATACAGACAGTAATCTCAAATGTGCATGAAATCATGGGGTGATTTAAATCCGACTGTGTTTCATCAGACACGAGGTAAAGTAACGGTAATTTATAAACGTCAGATCTCCATCGCTTCCACCGTATCTGATCGTAGACTGGTTCTCGGAGCTGAAATTTTGCACCGTCTTATCTTGCCTTTAATTTAGACCAGTCGTTCCTGAGAGCGGAATACATTAATTCAAGCAGGTAATCACGGATGCACTGGTATATGTCTCCTTTACAATATATACACTTAGTCTCATGTAGTTTCTACCGAGATTACTGCAGAGTAGCATGTTTATATCAGTCTGATTAATGGAATCAATCTCCAACACTTCTCTAGGTATATATTCCAGTTTAGTTTGTTGAATTTGAAGCGAACAAAAGGGTCATTCTTTACACTTTACCTTCTGCTTAATGGCTTGAATCTCTTTGACTTGTGCTTTGCAATAAATAAAGCAATTCGTCAATGGAATGGTTGAACAAAATAACTAATAATATCAAAATGATGAACTGCTTAGTACTGACAGCATTGATAAATGTCTTCTTAGTTTCGACCTTTTGCTAAACCTCTGAAGTAGTTTCTCCGACTAGCTTTAGCTTCTTCTCTGATCCTATGTTTAAGTTTCACCCTATCTCGAGACTGTTTAGTTAGTGACCAAGCCTAGGTGGCGCTCCCTCTTGTCACGCTCTCTGTATACGTGTACCGTACTTGTAGTTACTGTTCTATATATGGACATGCTGGCGAGGTTTCTAGTCAATGTTATCTCTCTTGTTGGGCACATATTCTAATTTAGGTAATAATCACTTTCACATGCTTACGTAATACAATTACATTTTCAACTATTTTAGAATCATATATGTATATACATATAGACATTTTAACTTTGCATAGTGGATTAAAACAAAAACAATAAAATGTGCGTGCATGCATGAAGGAACATGTATGCAGGGTTAAAGACGATATTACAGTGCATGTTGTTCACAAGTACTCAATGCAGGTTTAAATACGGTAACGTCTTTATATTTTAGTTATTGGCAAGACCGACAAGTTTATCAGTAACCGCATCGTTTCTTGTATCTACCTTAGATACTGACTGTCACGTGAAGTCCACAAAGACAAGTGAGAAGCACCATGTTAGTTTTAGTTGTTTTGATTACCATGCTAACGTCACTATTCATCTATAAAACGAAGCTCATATTGAAATGTAACATTGTGAATGATTGATTGAATAGGAACATTTCCCAAAGCTTCATATTTATGCATCCTTTTTATCTTAAATGACATATACTGTTGAGCTGTTTATCAGCATGTTTCTATGTGTTTTCTGTTTAGATTGGCACCTACTGTCTGTTAAATTTCAGCTATAGTAGGCTCAATTATCTGGTGCATCACTGAGCACGTGAAGAAAATATGTTTGCCTTCCTTCCTCGTGTGTTTGCCTTCCTTCCTCGTGTGTGATTGGGCGACTAGTGTTTGCTTTCCTGCCCTGTGTGTGATTGGGCGACAAATGTTTGCCTTCCTTCATCGTGTGTTTGCTTTGCTTCCTCGTGTGTTATTGGGCGACAAGTGTGTGCATTCCTTCATCGTGTGTTTGCTTTGCTTCCTTGTGAGTGATTTGGGACTAGTGTTTGCCTTCCTTCCTCGTGTGTGATTAATTGACTAGTGTTTGCTTTCCTGCCTCGTGTGTGATTGAGTGACTAGTGTTTGCTTTCTTTCCTTGTGTGTGATTGAGCGACTAGTGTTTGCTTTCCTTCCTTGTGTGTGATTGAGCGACTAGTGTTTGCTTTCCTTCCTTGTGTGTGATTGAGCGACTAGTGTTTGCTTTCCTTCCTCGTGTGTGATTGGGCGACTAGTGTTTGCCTTCCTTCCTTGTGTGTGATTGGGCGACTAGTGTTTGCCTTCCTTCCTCGTGTGTGATTGGGCGACTAGTGTTTGCTTTCCTGCCTCGTGTGTGATTGAGCGACTAGTGTTTGCTTTCCTTCCTTGTGTGTGATTGAACGACTAGTGTTTGCCTTCCTTCCTCGTGTGTGATTGAGCGACTAGTGTTTGCTTTCCTGCCTCGTGTGTGATTGAGCCACTAGTGTTTACCTAACTTCCTCGTGTGTGATTGGGCGACTAGTGTTTTCCTTCCTTCCTCGTGTGTGATTGAGTAACTAGTGTTTGCCTTCCTTCCTCGTGTGTGATTGAGAGACTAGCGTTTGCCTTCCTTCTTCGTGTGTGATTGAGCGACTAGTGTTTGTCGAGGCAGGTATGAGGTTTTCCGATGATTCGTACTATATTTACTGCTTTTAATTAAGACAACATACGTTAAAATATAAGCTGAAACAGGCAAAAAATCCTCACATAATAAAAGAACATCAAATGCTAGTTAAAATCAATTATTTGACCACCTGTGTTTATTTTCATTCATTGGATAAACGCATAGTGAGAATCAAAATAGAGCGTTGAAATTAGTTTGTTTTTAGTTTCAGCTGTGTTACCAGTCGTAAGTCCTCCTGCTAAAACCAATAAACTGGAATTAAAATACGCATGTACAACAAAGCATTATCTCCTCTGTCTTGAAGTGCTACTAAGAAGTGCATCTGTACTTGTAAACTACGATCCTTCAGAAGCGACACGCGTAACGACCAGACAACAGCAGACTCAGGTTTATCAAGTCTATTCATGAAGCAATTATTGCTGGCACTGGTTTGGTATGGTTAAAAACTAACCAGCTGTACCGATCCCGACAACACCACTGAATCCACACATATCTGTTTTATCTAACCGCATGGTTAAAAACTAACCAGCTGTACCGATCCCGACAACACCACTGAATCCACATATATCTGTTTTATATAACCGCATGGTTAACAACTAACCAGCTGTACCGATCTCGACAACACCACTGAATTCACATATATCTGTTTTATCTAACCGCATGGTTAATAACTAACCAGCTGTACCAATCCCGACAACACCACTGAATCCACATATATCTGTTTTACCTAACCGCATGGTTAACAAATAACCAGCTGTACCGATCCCGACAACACCACTGAATCTACATATATCTGTTTTATCCTAACCGCATGGTTAACAAATAACCAGCTGTACCGATCCCGACAACACCACTGAATCCTACATATATCTGTTTTATCTAACCGCACGGTTAAAAACTAACCAGCTGTACCGATCCCGACAACACCACTGAATCCACACATATCACTGTTTTATCTAACCGCACGGTTAAAAACTGACCAGCTGTACCGATCCCGACAATACCACTGAATCCACATATATCTGTTGTATCTAACCGCATGGTTAACAACTAACCAGCTGTACCGATCCCGACAACACCACTGAATCCACACATATCTGTTTTATCTAACCGCATGGTTAACAACTAACCAGTTGTACCGATCCCGACAACACCACTGAATCCACACATATCTGTTGTATCTAACCGCATGGTTAACAACTAACCAGCTGTACCGATCCCGACAACACCACTGAATCCACACATATCTGTTTTATCTAACCGCATGGTTAACAAATAACCAGCTGTACCGATCCCGACAACACCACTGAATCCACACATATCTGTTGTATCTAACCGCATGGTTAACAACTAACCAGCTGTACCGATCCCGACAACACCACTGAATCCACACATATCTGTTTTATCTAACCGCATGGTTAACAACTAACCAGTTGTACCGATCCCGACAACACCACTGAATCCACACATATCTGTTGTATCTAACCGCATGGTTAACAACTAACCAGCTGTACCGATCCCGACAACACCACTGAATCCACACATATCTGTTTTATCTAACCGCATGGTTAACAATTAACCAGCTATACCGATCCCGACAACACCACTGAATCCACATACATCTGTTGTATCTAACTGCAACCTATCATTAATCAAGAGGACGTTATTAGACAAACTGAACAACTCATTACTCCCATAATCCTCAAAACTACCTCTGACATCAGTTTGTAACCATTAGTACACTTGTGAAAAGATATAAATAACATAGCGGCATTGCTTTTAATTAAGAATGTTATTTCTAATGCCAAGTTTGAAGAAGGTCATATGTGCAGGGCTTATCTGATTGTACCTGTAAACGCGCACATTCCTGCATGTTTTTCATTTCTATATATATATTCCCCAGGTAATGAGGGAAAGAGAAAACGCATATCAGAATGTTGTACTTTTAACATCTATATTCAAATTGGACTGATTAGTTGAGTTCATATTTAGACTAATTTCTGTGATTCTTAAATTATGACGGAATTGTCAAAACATGCCCGAATGATGTATGTAATTGAAGAACGGATGTCGCACTGTTCTATCTGCAACATTGTTCATGATCTGCACAATAACCATTGACCATTCAGCAATAAGAAATACGATTATACCAATAACAATGTTTTGTGTACCATGGTAGACACCCATGGTAGATACTCATACACAACACCCATGAAAGGCACCCATGATAGACACCCATGGTAGACACCCATACACAACACCCATAGAAGACACCTATGGAAGACACCCATATACAACACCCATGATAGACACCCTTGGTAGGCACCCATGGTAAACACCCATGGTAGGCGCCCATGGTCGACACCCATTGTAGACACCCATACACAACACCTACGGTAGACACCTATACTCGTACACAACACCCATGGTAGACACCCATGGTAGTCACCCATGATAGACATCCTAGTAGACACATGGTAGACATTCATGGTAGACATTTATGGTAGACACCCGCGAGCGTCAACAGTGTCTTATGAGAATAATGTTCATATAACAATAATAAAATATACGCACATGCTCACCAGTTTATAAAACATTCTAAGTACACAGCCGCAACGCGAAAACAAACACAGTCGGCCTGAACGGCTTGAGGCAAGGTTCACTCGTTTACAGTTTTGCCTATCATGTTGGATTCTTTAATTTCTTGTCAGAATATGATATATGGATTTGACAATGAGCTCATATTTCTAATTTTAAGTTGGCGATGATACAACTGTATACAGTTTTGATTCTTTTTTTTATTGTATGTCTTTCTGATATCATTAACCAACACACTCACGAATGACCTATCAAACACATGATCACAGTTGTTATGTTAGTTGCAACAAAAGTCTTCCATATAATGTAGCTACTGGCATAAAATAATATAAAACTTTTTGAAAGACAGATGCAATTTATTTTATAATAAACCAAACTATCTGTGGTTGATAGATTTAGTAAGAAAGAAACGGACAAACATATTATAACACGGGTTGCCTCCCTTTTTACTTTTGAGACGACCCCCACCGCAAAATACAATCGAGCAATTAGTGTTAAAATTTCTAATATTTTGTATGTAGATAATACTTTAAATGTACTAGAAGTTTTGAATGTATTGCACATGTATAAAAAACGAAATTAATCGTATAATAGTAGGTAGATGTCAATAAAAATGACTTATTTTCGCGAACGACGAAATAGGAAAGTACAAGCAATGGCCTTTGCGCGAGTTAAAATCGATATTTTATATAAACAAAGCATTGAAGTACATTTCCTTTTTTTAAGTATTCCAGCCTTTCTTTTATTACTATAAATAATTCCTAATCAAACGTCGATCTGATATTGTTGTATTGAGACCATATTTTCAATTTCCCCCTGTATTTTACCCCCCAAAAAGCAGCAAAAACATATTTATCGTCACACAGAATGCTGAGGGAAGATAGGGGCTATATATACAGTTGCTATACTAATGTGCAGTAGTCATATTGCATTTCATATCATTTAAGTTGAAATTGTATGCTTTGACCGCATATTTGAAGTGTTTTGCTCTCTGTTTGATAGAACAAAAATCGCAATACAAATTTCCTCTGCTATGGCAATTGGATTTTGAAAATTTTGGAACTATTTTATCTGACGGAGGAAATGAAATCGTCGTCAACATTATAACAAAGGTAATAGAATTTTTTTTTAAATGGACCGCGCAATCACTGTAGAAGGCATCGCGCTACGCCTGCCTTACAATAAGTACAATACACATATGTAAAAGACGTCACGACAGACCCAGTCAATATTATAGTATAAGGAAAATAAGTACTATACATATATGTAAAAGACGTCAGGACAGACCCAGTCAATATTATAGTGAAGGAAAATAAGTTCTATACATATATGTAGAAGACGTCACGACAGACCCAGTCAATATTATAGTATAAGGAAAATAAGTTCTATACATATATGTAAAAGACGTCAGGACAGACCCAGTGAATCTTATAGTATAAGGAAAATAAGTTCTATATATATATGTAGAAGACGTCAGGTAAGACCCAGTCAATATTATAGAGAAGGAAAATAAGTTCTATACACATATGAAGAAGACGTCAGGACAGACCCAGTAAATATTATAGTGAAGGAAAATAAGTTCTATATATATATGTAGAAGACTTCACGACAGACCCAGTCAATATTATAGTGAAGGAAAATAAGTTCTATACATATATGTAGAAGACGTCAGGACAGACCTAGTCAATATTATAGTGAAGGAAAATAAGTTCTATACATATATGAAGAAGACGTCAGGACAGACCCAGTCAATATTATAGTGAAGGAAAATAAATTCTATACATATATGTAGAAGACGTCAGGACAGACCCAGTCAATCTTATAGTATAAGGAAAATAAGTAGTATACATATATGTAGAAGACTTCACGACAGACCCACTCAATATTTTAGTGAAGGAAAATAAGTTCTATACATATATGTCGAAGACGTCAGGACAGACCCAGTCAATCTTATAGTATAAGGAAAATAAGTAGTATACATATATATGTAGAAGACGTCACGACAGACCCAGTCAATATTATAGTGAAGGAAAATAAGTTCTATACATATATGTAGAAGACGTCAGGACAGACCCAGTGAATCTTATAGTATAAGGAAAATAAGTAGTATACATATATGTAGAAGACGTCAGGACAGACCCAGCCAATATTATAGTGAAGGAAAATAAGTTCTATACATATATGTAGAAGACGTCAGGACAGACCCAGTCAATATTATAGTGAAGGAAAATAAGTTCTATACATATATGAAGAAGACGTCAGGACAGACCCAGTCAATATTATAGTGAAGGAAAATAAGTTCTATACATATATGTAGAAGACGTCAGGACAGACCCAGTCAATCTTATAGTATAAGGAAAATAAGTAGTATACATATATGTAGAAGACTTCACGACAGACCCACTCAATATTTTAGTGAAGGAAAATAAGTTCTATACATATATGTCGAAGACGTCAGGACAGACCCAGTCAATCTTATAGTATAAGGAAAATAAGTAGTATACATATATATGTAGAAGACGTCACGACAGACCCAGTCAATATTATAGTGAAGGAAAATAAGTTCTATACATATATGTAGAAGACGTCAGGACAGACCCAGTGAATCTTATAGTATAAGGAAAATAAGTAGTATACATATATTTAGAAGACGTCAGGACAGACCCAGTCAATATTATAGTGAAGGAAAATAAGTTCTATACATATATGTAGAAGACGTCAGGACAGACCCAGTCAATATTATAGTGAAGGAAAATAAGTAGTATACATATATGTAGAAGACGTCACGACAGACCCAGTCAATATTATAGTGAAGGAAAATAAGTTCTATACACATATGTAAAAGACGTCAGGACAGACCCAGTCAGTATTATAGTGAAGGAAAATAAGTACTATACATATATGTAGAAGACGTCAGGACAGACCCAGTCAATATTATAGAGAAGGAAAATAAGTTCTATACACATATGAAGAAGACGTCAGGACAGACCCAGTCAATATTATAGTGAAGGAAAATAAATTCTATATATATATGTAGAAGACGTCACGACAGACCCAGTCAATATTATAGTGAAGGAAAATAAGTTCTATACATATATGTAGAAGACGTCAGGACAGACCCAGTCAATATTATAGTGAAGGAAAATAAGTAGTATACATATATGTAGAAGACGTCACGACAGACCCAGTCAATATTATAGTGAAAGAAAATAAGTTCTATACACATATGTAAAAGACGTCAGGACAGACCCAGTCAATATTATAGTGAAGGAAAATAAGTACTATACATATATGTAGAAGACGTCAGGACAGACCCAGTCAATATTATAGAGAAGGAAAATAAGTTCTATACACATATGAAGAAGACGTCAGGACAGACCCAGTCAATATTATAGTGAAGGAAAATAAGTTCTATACATATATGTAGAAGACGTCACGACAGACCCAGTCAATATTATAGTGAAGGAAAATAAGTTCTATACACATATGTAGAAGACGTCAGGACAGACCCAGTCAATATTATAGTGAAGGAAAATAAGTTCTATACACATATGTAGAAGACGTCAGGACAGACCCAGTCAATATTATAGTGAAGGAAAATAAGTTCTATACATATATGTAGAAGACGTCAGGACAGACCCAGTCAATATTATAGTGAAGGAAAATAAGTTCTATACATATATGTAGAAGACGTCAGGACAGACCCAGTCAATATTATAGTGAAGGAAAATAAGTTCTATACATATATGTAGAAAACGTCACGACAGACCCAGTCAATATTATAGTATAAGGAAAATAAGTAGTACACATATATGTAGAAGACGGCACGACAGACCCAGTCAATATTATAGTGAAGGAAAATAAGTTCTATACATATATGTAGAAGACGTCAGGACAGACCCAGTCAATATTATAGTGAAGGAAAATAAGTTCTATACATATATGTAGAAGACGTCAGGACAGACCCAGTCAATCTTATAGTATAAGGAAAATAAGTTCTATACATATATGTAGAAGACGTCAGGACAGACCCAGTCAATATTATAGTGAAGGAAAATAAGTTCTATACATATATGTAGAAGACGTCACGACAGACCAAGTCAATCTGATAGTATAAGGAAAATAAGTAGTATACATATATGTAGAAGACGTCACGACAGACCCAGTCAATATTATAGTGAAGGAAAATAAGTTCTATACATATATGTAGAAGACGTCAGGACAGACCCAGTCAATATTATAGTGAAGGAAAATAAGTTCTATACATATATGTAGAAGACGTCACGACAGACCCAGTCAGTATTATAGTGAAGGAAAATAAGTTCTATATATATATGTAGAAGACGTCAGGACAGACCCAGTCAATATTATAGTGAAGGAAAATAAGTTCTATACATATATGAAGAAGACGTCAGGACAGACCCAGTCAATATTATAGTGAAGGAAAATAAGTTCTATACATATATGTAGAAGACGTCACGACAGACCCAGTCAATCTTACAGTATAAGGAAAATAAGTAGTATACATATATGTAGAAGACTTCACGACAGACCCAGTCAATATTTTAGTGAAGGAAAATAAGTTCTATACATATATGTAGAAGACGTCAGGACAGACCTAGTCAATATTATAGTGAAGGAAAATAAGTTCTATACATATATGAAGAAGACGTCAGGACATACCCAGTCAATATTATAGTGAAGGAAAATAAGTTCTATACATATATGTAGAAGACGTCACGACAGACCAAGTCAATCTTACAGTATAAGGAAAATAAGTAGTATACATATATGTAGAAGACTTCACGACAGACCCAGTCAATATTTTAGTGAAGGAAAATAAGTTCTATACATATATGTAGAAGACGTCAGGACAGACCTAGTCAATATTATAGTGAAGGAAAATAAGTTCTATACATATATGAAGAAGACGTCAGGACATACCCAGTCAATATTATAGTGAAGGAAAATAAGTTCTATACATATATGTAGAAGACGTCACGACAGACCCAGTCAATCTTACAGTATAAGGAAAATAAGTAGTATACATATATGTAGAAGACTTCACGACAGACCCAGTCAATATTTTAGTGAAGGAAAATAAGTTCTATACATATATGTAGAAGACGTCAGGACAGACCTAGTCAATATTATAGTGAAGGAAAATAAGTTCTATACATATATGTAGAAGACGTCACGACAGACCCAGTCAATATTATAGTGAAGGAAAATAAGTTCTATACATATTGTAGAAGACGTCACGACAGACCCAGTCAATATTATAGTGAAGGAAAATAAGTTCTATATATATATGTAGAAGACGTCAGGACAGACCCAGTCAAAATTATAGTGAAGGAAAATAAGTTCTATACATATATGAAGAAGACGTCAGGACATACCCAGTCAATATTATAGTGAAGGAAAATAAGTTCTATACATATATGTAGAAGACGTCACGACAGACCCAGTCAATCTTACAGTATAAGGAAAATAAGTAGTATACATATATGTAGAAGACGTCACGACAGACCCACTCAATATTTTAGTGAAGGAAAATAAGTACTATACATATATGTAGAAGACGTCAGGACAGACCCAGTCAATATTATAGTGAAGGAAAATAAGTTCTATACATATATGTAGAAGACGTCACGACAGACCCAGTCAATATTATAGTGAAGGAAAATAAGTTCTATACATATATGTAGAAGACGTCAGGACAGACCCAGTCAATATTATAGTGAAGGAAAATAAGTTCTATACATATATGTAGAAGACGTCAGGACAGACCCAGTCAATATTATAGTGAAGGAAAATAAGTTCTATACACATATATAGAAGACGTCAGGACAGACCCAGTCAATATTATAGTGAAGGAAAATAAGTTCTATACATATATGTAGAAGACGTCAGGACAGACCCAGTCAATATTATAGTGAAGGAAAATAAGTTCTATACACATATGTAGAAGACGTCAGGACATACCCAGTCAATCTTATAGTATAAGGAAAATAAGTTCTATACATATATGTAGAAGACTTGACATTAGGCGTTAGCGCCGTAGATCGCCCAACATCACCAAACCATGTGTAAAATAATCTAATAAACGCCGCTACGTTATCGCCATCACAAAACCGGAAGCATGTTGCATCTTCAAGAAACACAGATCAATGTCAAATACAATATCCAGATATCTTATCTTCATACCATATGTTTTTACGTAGATGCTACCCTAGGTGAAGAACTTGAAAATGTGAACGCAGACAAGATAAAAGAAATACGTGTAACTCTACAAACAATAACATCATGGCCAGATGGTGCATGGTATATTGTATGTATAATTCGTGTCAAAGATCATATGCAAGATTTTAAATGATACATCATTGGATAGGTATATAATATAAAACATAAGGTAGGATCCAGTCAGTATTTCTAATCAGATGAACAAGACGTTCAATTGAAATTATCGGGTGATTTCAACTGTGATAAAACACGCACCATCTTTTATGTACCTGACTTTGATGAATTTGAAGACCTCTGCAGGGTGAATATGTCAGAATGTGGCGTAAAATATTTATAAATGTTATGCCACGGCCCTCTCTCATACAAAACTGATATATACATTTAGGATAGGTGGCAAAGCATCTATTGGCATGGACTTGAGTTTTGACTATTAGATGTAAGATGTAAGATGATATACTTCAACAGGAGAGATCCCAGCCTCCACAACAATATAAACATAATCAATTAATCATGGTACGTACAATACAATCAAACATGTCTTAAGCAGCCAGTCAAAGGAAGGAGCAAAAGTGGCCTTTATAAACAGGTTGTTGCTTAATACAGGTTAATTTACTATAAAAGAACAAAAATGTGAAAAAAGAAATATGGTTGCTTAAGACAGGCAGCTGCTTGATAGAGGTTACCGCTTACACAGGTCTAACTGCACATACATTTAGCAGAAGTGACAACATAGGTGACCTCCTTGGAACTGTCATAAGTGACAATAAAAGTCAACGCCTTGGAACTATCAAAAGCGACAACAGAGGTCACCGCCTTGGAAATGTCATAAGTGACAATAAAGGTCAACGCCTTGAAACTGTCATAAGTGACAACAATGGTCAACGCCTTGGAAGTGTCATAAGTGACAATATAGGTGACTGCCTTGGAACTGTCATCAGTAACAACAGAGGTCACCGCCTTGGAACTGTCATAAGTGACAACAGAGGTCACCGCCATGGAACTGTTATAAAGAAACCAAGATCGCCGCCTTGGAACTGTCATAAGTGACAACAAAGGTCACCGCATTGGAACTGTCATAAGTGACAACAAAAGTCACCGCCATGGAACTGTCATAAGTGACAACAAAGGTCACCGCCATAGAACTGTCATAAGGAAACAAAGATCACCGCCTTGGAACTGGCATAAGTCACAACAAAGGTCACATCCTTGGAACTATCATAAGTGACAACAAAGATCACCGCCATGGAACTGTCATAAGTGACAACAAAGGTGACCGCCTTGGAACTGTCATAAGTGACAACAAAGGTGACCGCCTTGGAACTGTCATAAGTGACAACATATGTGACCGCTTGGAACTGTCATAAATGACAAAAGAGGTCACTGCATTGGAACAGTCATAAGTGACAACAAAGGTCACCACCTTGGAACTGTTATAAGTGACAACAAACTTCACCGCCTTGGAACTGTCATAAGTGACAACATTGGTCACCGCTTAGAAGTGTCATAAGTGACAAAAGAAGTCACCGCATTGGAACTGTCATAAGTGACAACAAAGGTCACCGCCTTGGAACTGTCATAAGGAAACAAAGTTCACCGCCTTAGAACTGGCATAAGTGACAACAAAAGTCACATCCTTCGAACTGGCATAAGTGACAACAAAGATCACTGACTTGGAACTGTCATAAGTGACAACATAGGTGATGCCATGGAACTGTCATAGGTGACAACAAAGGTCACCGCCATGGAACCGTCATAAGTGACAGCAAAGGTCACCGCTATGGAACTGTCATAAGGAAACAAAGATCACCGCCACGGAGCTGTCATAAGACAACAAAGGTCACTGCATTGGAACTGTCATAAGTGACAACAAAGGTCACCGCCATGGAACTGTCATAAGTGACAACATAGGTCACCGCCATGAAACTGTCATAAGGAAACAAAGATCACCGCCATGGAACTGTCATAAGGAAACAAAAATCACCGCCATGGAACTATCTTAAGACAACAAAGGTGACCGCCTTGGAGCTGTCATAAGTGACAACAAAGGTCACTGCCATGGAACTGTCATAAGGAAACAAAGATCACCGCCATGGAACTTTCTTAAGACAACAAAGGTGACCGCCTTGGAACTGTCATAAGTGACAACAAAGGTCACCGCCATGGAACTGTCATAAGTGAAAACAAAGATCACCGCCATGGAACTGTCATAAGGAAATAAAGATCATCGCCATGGAACTGTCATAAGGAAACAAAGATCACCGCCATGGAACTATCTTAAGACAACAAAGGTGACCGCCTTGGAACTGTCATAAGTGACAACAAAGGTCACCGCCATGGAACTGTCATAAGGAAACAAAGATGACCGCCATGGAACTTTCTTAAGACAACAAAGGTGACCGCCTTGGAGCTGTCATAAGTGACAACAAAGGTCACCGCCATGGAACTGTCATAAGGAAACAAAGATCACCGCCATGGACCTTTCTTAAGACAACAAAGGTGACGGCCTTGGAGCTGTCATAAGTGACAACAAAGGTCACCGCCATGGAACTGTCATAAGGAAACAAAGATCACTGCCATGGAATTTTCTTAAGACAACAAAGGTGACCGCCTTGGAACTGTCATAAGTGACAACAAAGGTCACCGCCATGGAACGTCATAAGTGACAACAAAGATCACCGCCATGGATCTGTCATAAGGAAACAAAGATCACCGCCTTGGAACTGTCATAAGTGACAACAAAGGTCACCGCCATAGAACTGTCATAAGACAACAAAAGGTGACCGCCTTGGAACTGTCATAAGTGACAACAAAGGTCACCGCCATAGAACTGTCATAAGACAACAAAATGTGACCGCCTTGGAACTGTCATAAGTGACAACAAAGGTCACCGCCATGGAACCATGGAACTGTCATAAATGACAACAAAGATCACCGCCATGGAACTGGCATAAGTGACAACAAAGGTCACCACCTTGGAACTGCCATAAGTGACAACAAAGGTCACTGCCATAGAACTGTCATAAGTGACAACATAGGTCACCGCCTTGGAACTGTCATTTGCAGAAACCGCCACTGGGGAGCTTAAACTTGGGTTACGGTGGCAACGAATCTCGCTGTTCACCCCGTTTCCATATCGTGATACAGAACGGTATCAATAGAAGTATCCGCTTATAAATAAGCACAACGCACAAAGATCAAGTATCTAACGGAAAGCAGTTAAGGCCATTTTAAATAAATTGCACGATTATTTTTCTAATAAAAAAACGGGGAGGGCGTGAGGATTTTATTTTTTTATTTTTATTGTTAAAACTTCTGATGTTTTCTTAATAAAAAAAAAAAAAAAAAAAAAAATTATTATTATTAGTCTATTATTTTTTTTAATGAAAATTAGGGGGCGTGCGGGAATGATAATCTAGCAATTTATTTATTATGGCCTAAAGCAAAATGGGTTTATAACTAATGAGGGTATTGTTATTTTTAGACATTCGCCGATATGTTCATATTGGATATTGCCAATCTCGTATTGTGTTGTTTTTCTCTTCAGTTTATAGTTCAGAGTAAATTATAACCTAATGCATTGCTAGTAAGCACGTATTACTCCCAGCACAAAGTGTATACTTATTCATACATCTGATCTTATATCGTAGACTGTGTTTCATTGCAATCCTAACTAAATACTCATTAATTGAACTAATATGCGTTATAAGAGAATCATACATAATTGATTTATGGCACATATCAGGACAACATCACAGCAACACGCCCCTGAGCGTATGTTTGCGAACAGATAATTAATATCATATGGCTGAAATTTTTGATAAGATGCAGAAAGGTATGTAGTATGTATACGCACGTATCATCAACATGTATGAAGCGACAAGCAATGCGTACCTTGTTGTGAAGCGACTAGCAATTCGTACCTTGTTGTGAAGCGACTAACAATGTGTACCTTGTTGTGAAGCGACTAGCAATGTGTACCTTGTAGTGAAGCGATTTGCAATGTGTACCTTTTAGTTAAGATACTAGCAACGTGTACCTTGTTGTGAAGCAACTAGCAATGTGTGCCTTGTTGTAAAGCGACTAGCAATGTGTACCTTGTAGTGAAGCGACTAGCAATGTATACCTTGTTGTGGGGCGACTAGCAATGTGTACCTTGTAGTGAAGCGACTAGCAATGTGTACCTTGTTGTGAAGCGACTAACAATGTGTACCTTGCTGTGAAGCGACTATCAATGTTTGCCTTGTTGTGAAGCGACTAGCAATGTGTACCTTGTTGTGAAGCGACTAGCAATGTGTGCCTTGTTGTGAAGCGACTAGCAATGTGTGCCTTGTTGTGAAGCGACTAGCAATGTGTGCCTTGTTGTGAAGCGACTAGCAATGTGTGCCTTGTTGTGAAGCGACTAGCAATGTGTGCCTTGTTGTGAAGCGACTAGCAATGTGTACCTTGTTGTGAAGCGACTAGCAATGTGTGCCTTGTTGTGAAGCGACTAGCAATGTGTGCCTTGTTGGTTCAGATGTAGGGAAGAGATTGTACCTCGTTCATTGCTTTTCTGAATTCGGATGTTACCCAGATGACCACAGTAACATCAATTTTATTTCAGATACAAGGCTAAGTATAGAAGGCACGTTCATTCTACAGATCATTAGTTAAACCACAGCTAATTCAAATACCGGTGTTGATGAAAGTGCACGTGAAGACTATGTCTATGTGTGAAGAGGTTACTATGTTTATTGGTACTCTATCTATCTAAACAAGAACATTTGGTGGCAATCAGAGGCCGTCTGTTAAACAAACATGACGTTCTGGTATACATATGTACCAGAAGATATCACCTTATCTATATCTGACCGAAGCAAGGTTGTGCAAATAAACAATGGTTAGAGTATATACAAGGACACATACAATGCAAGTCTACACATAACATCTATATGTGCATTGCACCAAGTGTTATCCATTTGATGTAACATTTACAAATTACTCATTCATTTTAAATAAAATGTTCATCGATTTACATCCACCTAACTATATTGTGTTAATGAAAAAAACATATAATATACATCAGTGCAGTACAATACTATGGTACGAAATCAAAATATACACAACACACCATACAATATACATACACCAGCACAATATGCAAAATGTCACAATTTTAGATGTAAACAGCTGTATTCCAGAATTACGTTACTTTACCATTACTTACATTTATAAATGTAAACAGCACTGTTCCAGAATTACGTTAATTTACCACTATTTACATTTATAAATAAAATATAAACAGCTATGCTCCAGAATTACATGTACGTTACTTAACCATAACTTACATTTATAAATGTAAACAGCATTGTTCCAGAATTACGTTAATTTACCATTACTTACATTTATAAATGTAAACAGCCATGTTCCAGAATTACGTTACTTGACCATTACTTACATTTATAAATGTAAACAGCTATGTTCCAGAATTACGTTAAATTATCATTACTTACATTTATAAATAAAATATAAACAGCTATGCTCAAGAATTACATGTACGTTACTAAACCATTACTTATATTTATAAATGTAAACAGCCGTGTTCCAGAATTACGTTACTTTACCATTACTTACATTTATAAATGTAAAAAACTATGTTCCAGAATTACGTTACTTTACCATTACTTACATTTATAAATGTAAAAAACTATGTTCCACAATTACGTTACTTTACCATTATTTACATTTATAAATGTAAACAGCTATGTTCCAAAATTACATTACTTTATCATTACTTACATTTATAAATGTAAACAGCCATGTTCCAGAATTCCGTTACTTTACCGTTACATACATTTATAAATGTAAACAGCCATGTTCCAGAATTACGTTACTTTACCATTACTTACATTTATAAATGTAAACAGCCATGTTCCAGAATTACGTTACTTTACCATTACTTACATTTATAAATGTAAACAGCCATGTTCCAGAATTACGTTAATTTACCATTACTTATATTTACAATTAAGATATAAACATACACATCTACTTGTAACGGAATAAGTTAACACTTCCTTATGAAAATTGTAAACTATACTGATTGAATACTATATCCAAGTATAGTAGTAAAACTGACATATACTATTGCTTCCTTATTACGGTTTAAATAAATAAAACTGTTTTGTAATAAATTGAAAAATCCCATTCACATACTAATGTATAAGAGACAAATGTTTATAAATTTCTGTTAACTTACACCCACCTTATATATCCAAGTGCTGACTATAGCGTTTCCTTAACTACTGTTTGTATTTTAATACTGATTATGTCCACACATTTACTGTCCCGTAACCAATATTTAAACCTTTTCCCTTTTATTTTAGTAATGTTCTCCAGTGAATGTCTAAGATTTATTATGTCAGTAAGTCCTGTATGGAGTGGAATCTGGAGTCCAATGTATTCCTTCCTTCACACTCAGTAGTTTCTATATGTTTCCGCGGTGACGTTCTAGTTATAAGTCATGTTAATTTTTACCTCCTCCGTCAGAATAGTTTCCAAATATTTCACATTCGTTCATCCCTGGCTAGCGTACACTCTGGGACAATGTATAACAAATCATTACTGACGTTTTCCTAACTGCTCTTATCGTCTAACTATTCCAACTATGTTACAGAGATTTGGTACCTGGCTCCCAATCTGATGCTTACTTCATACTATACAGGTAAAGCACACCTGTGTTTTTTTTCGGGAGCCAATGTCGTCTGGTTTCCTGTTTGTGGGGCGTCGGTTTACATGGAGAGAGGGCATGTAAGCTTGGTCAGGTACCAGCGGAAATTATTTGCAAGGATAGCAATGACGTAATTTAAGTTTTTTGCTGTTTATGCGAAAAGAGAACGAATCTTAGACTTTCTAGCAAAACGATTCTGTTATCTATTTTTAGTTTCTAAAGATGCTATGTAAAATTAATATCAAAGTAGTGAAAGATGTTTATAACATTTCAACTAAGGCAAAACTTTTAATATAGAGAGGTATTTTTCTGATATTGGCAACGATGCCGATGGCTTTGGTGCAGCTGATAAGGATATTTCTCTGATTACACAGGAAGCTTAAAAGCCAAATCAATTAAGCCAAATTAATGATGTTTGCAGCGGGAACGCCAGGGTACCGAGGTTAATAAGCAATAAATAAAAATAAATAACCCTTATAGATACAGTATAAGTAATATTACAGAGTGCGTTAGTTTTAAGTTTCGTTTACACACGAGATTTAGTTATTACTTGCGTATATACTTAGTGTTTCTATGTGATAATTAGTGTGTGGGTATATGTGTGGGAGGGGGAGGGGGAAGGGGAGCGTGTGTGGATGTGGGTGCACGTGTGTTTGTGTTCATGCGTGCGTATGTGTGCATGTGTGTGTGTTGTATGTAGTGTGTGTTTTAGTGTGTGCCTGTGTACGTGTTGTGTGTTGGTTGGTGTTTTATCGTGGGCGTGCGGGCGTGCGTGTTGTATGCTTATGTTCAAAACATTATTGTAAAGAATTTCTTCCTTAATGCTTGTCGAGTAATCAATGTATTTATTAATATATTAATATTAAATGAAACTCTCTTGAATGTAATTTAATATCCAAATCAATACGCCCAGTACAAGTATTAATTGTAAATCCTCGATGTTACAACAAACATTTACAACCACAACTTGAGCAGTTCATGAATCAATCCGCTAAACCGTTTTACCTTTTACATTTCTTTTTATAAAAGTATAAAAAAAGACAAAAATTGTTTCATGTTAGGCAATTTTATACGACATAAGTACTTTTTTCCTTAAATGAGCTTATCAAGAGCAACATAAAATGAAATATCAATTTAGATACTGTTTTGATTGCATTGTTTACATTTTTTCTTGGTCAATCCAATTTAATCCGCTACGACGAATGGGTTAAAAAAATAGAAAAAAAAACTATTTGTGTAACCGACAGAATTTCAGTTATCACTTATACCGAAAATCCTGAAAATCCTTAATTTTTTTACCCCCCCCCCCCCCCCCCCCACTAACAAAAAAAAACAAACAAAAAAAAACGTATTTTAAAAAAATACCGATCGTGAAAAGTGGTACACAGATAAGCTTTATGAAAGCAGCGACAGGTGGAATGAAGATACAGAAGAGCAATATATTCCCGTAAGATGAATGATCAAACGTACTGATTAGAAACACTTGTCATTACGACTTTAATTACATACTTACACAGATCAGACATCGATCAGACTCGGCGTTTGCTTCGTGTTTTGTTCTCGTGCCCACAGTACTATTTATAAAGTAAATCAAACACATTTCTGTATATATTTAATTATGATAACTGACATGCCGGGACCGATTAGCTCAGTCGTTAACGCGTCTGACTGTCAATCCAGGGATCGTGAGTTCGAATCCCCGCTGGGCCACAATCCCCATGATGTTTGATATACGACATTGCGTCTGTATCGTTACAAAAGGCATAGTCTTGTATGGTATATCGTGATACTTCAGTAGACTTTTTCACGATATATATCGTTACAAATGGCAATAGTCGTATATGGTATACCGTGATACTTCAGTAGACTTCTTCGTGATATATATTGTTAAAATGGCAATAGTCGTGTATGGTACACAGCGATACTTCAATAGACTTCTTCACGATATATATCGTTAAAATGGCAATAGTAGTGTATGGTATATCGTGATACTTCAGTAGACTTCTTCATTATATATATCGTTACAAATGGCAATAGTCGTGTATGGTATACCGTGATAGTTCAGTAGACTTCTTCACAATATATATCGTAACAAATGGCAATAGTCGTATATTGTATATTGTGATACTTCAGTAGACTTCTTCACGATATATCGTTACAAATGGCAATAGTCGTGTATTGTATATCGTGATACTTAAGTAGACCTCTTCAAGATATATCGTTACAAATGACAATAGCCGTGAATTGTATATTGTAATACTTCAGTAGACTTCTTCACGATATATATATCTTAATAAATGGCAATAGTCGTATATTGTATATCGTGATACTTCAGTAGACTTCTTCACGATATATCGTTACAAATGGCAATAGTCGTGTATGGTATATCGTGATACTTCAGTAGACTTATTCACGATATATATCGTTACAAATGGCAATAGTCGTATATGGTAAACCGTGGTACTTCAGTAGACTTCTTCACGATATATAAATCGTTACAAATGTCAATAGTCGTGTATTGTATTACAAGTAATAATAGTCGTGTATTGTATATCGTGATACTTCAGTAGACTTCTTCACGATATATCGTTACAAATGGCAATAGTTATGTATTGTATAGTGATACTTCAGTAAACTTCTTCACGATATACATATGTGTATCGTTACAAATGGCAATATTTATGTATGGTATACCGTGATACCTCAGTAGAATTTATTTGATAATTGTTCTTACCGTTAACAAAACCTTACATAGTTGGCGATTTAGGACCTTGCCATCTTTTCTGATACATACTTATATGTATGTGTGCATGAACACACACGCGCTTGTAGTTGATATTGACATTAACGTTCAGTAATTGAATTGTTTACCTTGTCGATTTTTAAGGTAATCAATATTAAGTTTAAGATCAGTTTTAAGTTGAATATATTGAAAGACAAACAACGAAATTATTTCAGTCTGCTTAGAGAATTTCATGAACAGATAATTTGACGACCACACACGTATAAACTTGTTTCGGCTGCTCCGAAAACATCAAAGAATTATAATCTTAAAAATATGCTGCTTGGGTTCATTGACCTGATAAGTTGAACACCTAATATGAAATCAATATCAGTGCTACGAGTATGTAGCGACACCTTCTTCTACAAAATGTTAGTTAACTTTCTACTTTGGACAGAACTTTACTAATAGCGATGTATTGAACATATTGAATAACACTGAGTTGTATTTAGTTTATTTTCTGATTGACCGGGAACAGTTAGCTCAGTCGGTAGCGCGTCTTACTATCAATCCTTGGGTCATGAGTTCGAATCCTCGACCGGTCATTTTCTCAGTGATGATTGATATACTACATTGTGTCTCATTGACATTCATCTCTGACCACTGATTCACGTGAAAAAGTTATCAGTTGCTTGCAGAGAATGGTGCGCCAAAGTATTGGTTCTAGGATTCAAGGGGAGAGTGGTTAGTCCTGATATTCCTCGATGGCATAAAAATGACGATAAATATTAAAAAAATAAACAATCGAATCGCTGGTAAACGTTTCCCCTTTGGACAGAGTTTCTCTAATATCGATGTATTGAACAGATTCAATAAAACTGATTCTTTCTTTTCTTGCTTGCAGCGAATCCTTTTTTTAAATATCGACATTGAGTAGTACGACCATCCTTTCGTTTCCTGGGATAGAAACAGAACTAAAGAAATGCGGAGTCTCAAAAACTCATGAACACAACACACACAGTCACGGTATTGCTGCGTCTTACGTTTTGTCAATAGGTTATTTAAATAGTATCAAAACCAATGTTTTGTCCAAATGTAATGAAAGGTTTCACACTTTTTCAAAACATACGAGTACATCGGTATTAACTGGTGTTAGTCTAAAAGGCATCTAAAAGCTTCTTCTTAAATAATGCTTGACCTCAAGATGGCACGAGCTATTTCTGGAATGTATTGTTCTGGTGCTAGATATGATGGATTTACTCTCTCCTTTCACCGCGTAGATACTGATATGTTGGTTGTAGTTCAAGGTTGTTTTGACTGAGGAATGTCAGGCAGACACATAAACAAATTTATTATTTGATCTAACGATAAAACAACTATTCAATCGTTATCTCACCAACAAAGTATTCTAATATATCAACCAGGCATATACCTATGGACATTCTGATAACTATACATATCTAACTCCTAATCAGTCAATGTTGCTTAGTATTGTCTTTGTTAAAAGTAACTTTGTTTACGGATCAATAGACATTTTTTTTTCAATGATACCAAATACTTGAAAAATGGAACTAGAAAAGGAACTTTACGCTCAGCAGTAGGGGATAAAGTTCCAGGTTTGCTCTGCCTTGTGTCAGTGTAGTGTGACTGGAACAAAAAAACAACAACAAATAAAACCAATACAAAACAAACAAACACTAACAACATATAAACAAGCAAAACAATACAAGACATAAATCATATTAACTAACTTTTGTACCGTCTAATTAAATGAGATAGTTAACGATGTTACTTTCTATTTTGGTCAATCTTAAACTAATTATCACAAACAACCGTTTGACGTAGACACTGCAACTATAATGGAACTATTTAACATGCTTAATTAAATATCCTGCCAATTAACATTGAGGTCAAACCTAGTTCAAACTGAAATGACAGAAAACATGTAATGAATATAAAAAATATAAGAGATTTACTATAAATAGAACGTTTTACTGAACTAGCAAACATAAAAGCTCTTGGAGAAAATGTAAAAAATAAAGTGACAACTTGGTTAAAGGAATTGAAAGTGAAGGATCAAATGTTATCGATACGGTGTTGCAGTTTTAATGTGATTGCACCAAGAAAAGGCTCGGCTAATTGGTAACAGTAACAAAGTGTTATTTCACTAAAAAAATAAAATACACGTAAACACGGGAATTGGGAAAAAGCAACAATAGTGTTAAACTGAAGTCAATACACAAATACAATTGTTAATCCACAGTCAATACAAAAAAAATGTTAATTCGCAGTCAATACACGAATACAATTGTAAATCCACAGTCAATACACAAATACAATTGTTAATCCGCAGTCAATACACAAATACAATTGTTAATACACAGTCAATACACATATACAATTGTTAATCCGCAGTCAATACACAAATACAATTGTTAATCCACAGTCAATACACAAATACAATTGTTAATCTGCAGTCAATACACAAATACAATTGTTAATCCACAGTCAATACACAAATACAATAGTTAATCCGCAGTCAATACGAAAAAAATGTTAATCCACAGCCAATTACAAATACAATTGTTAATCCACAGTCAATACACAAATACAATTGTTAATCCACAGTCAATACACAAATACAATTTTTAATCAGCAGTCAATACGAAAAAAATGTTAATCCACAGCCAATAACAAATACAATTGTAAATCCACAGTCAATACACAAATACAATTGTTAATCCGCAATCAATACACAAATTCAATTGTTAATCCACAGTCAATACACAAATACAATTGTTAATCCGCAGTCAATTCATAAATACAATTGTTAATCCGCAGTCAATACACAAATCCGCAGTCAATACACAAATACAATTGTTCATCCACAGCAAATACATAAATACAATTGTTATAATCCACAGTCAATAAACAAATACAATTGTTAATCCGCAGTCAATACACAAATACAATTGTTAATCCACAGCAAATACATAAATACAATTGTTATAATCCTCAGTCAATAAACAAATACAATTGTTAATCCGCAGCCCAAACACAAATACAATTGTTAATCCACAGCAAATACATAAATACAATTGGTATAATCCTCAGTCAATAAACAAATACAATTGTTAATCCGCAGCCAATACACAAATGCAATTATTAATCCACAGTCAATACACAAATATAATTGTTAATTTGTGAAATGCTTCTTGTCTAATTCATATGAAAATATATGGCACTTTGATGGATATTATGTTAAGTACATCTTGAAAATTACGTTGACTTAATTCATAGATATTAGGTTGAAATGCCTATTAGAGAGACTGAACGTTTTATCACAAAATTTTACGCCAATCAGAAGTTAATAATATGTTACGTTTCCTGTTCTTGCAACACAAAATTTGCGTTGATTTTTCCCATTATAACCAGTTTTAGCTGTAGTTGTTTTACTTGACAAATTTTCGCAAGAGCAATATTTGTATTTATCATACAACTCACTGGTCTCTTAACATATAATTTATACTTATGGCGTTGACATGGTATTCATAAAAGCTAACAAACATTGGCTGAACCATGCGCCCCAAACAATAGTCGACTGAGTATGGCCCTTCATTGAGATGTGTTTTAGTGTTATGTGTAATTGAGTTGTATAAGATTTCATATAGTGTAGTTATGCTGTTTGGTTTACCAAGAGACCAAAGATTGTGTAAGCAGTTTAATTTGACTATTGTTAAAGATGAAATACATGTCATATTTTGTTGTCAAAAATTTGATAATTCACGTGAACATTTCGCAAAAAATTGATCGATAAAGTGGTAAAATTGACAAACTATTACAAAATAAAAGTGCAATGATTTATGATACTATTTCTTGCCATGTATTTACTTATTTTTTAAGCCGGAAGTACAAATCGTAACTAGTTATGTTATTTTCAACGTTCAATGAGATGTGTAATTGTGAGTGTGTGTGTGTGTGTGTGTGTGTACATCCCTGAAATGCGTGCATCTCCCATCTCTACTAGTTTCAGCGATCGAAGTCTGACGAGAAAACAGCAGGGACACGAAGAGTGCGGCGAAGGTTAATGATGATCCATGGATTATGATACTTTTCTCCTGATTAGTTTAGTGAAGGAATTATTACAGATATGACTGACAGATTACAGAGGGTAGGTTTACCCCTACCATTGGAAGTTATCGCGTCACGTCAGTATAGCCTGATTTACCACACAAGTGCTGTGTAATTTAACGGCTTTAGTTTTCTTAGTTTTATCAAACACTTCAAACCTTAATCATTGTAGACGTTGAATTAAATGAAACCAATGAAGGTATATCTGGAAATATCTTAAAAAAATCACAAGTATAACTATTCTCCAGCTCATACAAATATAAGAACAATTGTTTTGCCGTGTACTATCAGTTGGCTCAGTAGTGTTTGTTTTATGGTGTGTACGTGGCTTATGCCATCATGAGATTTTCACAATACATCGTGGTCAATCTTGTTGTACCCCGAATTGGACATCCGATTGAATATGTGATAAAGTGATTCCTTGCGATCAGAGGAAGACAACCAATAAAACAATAGGACAGACTCGGCTTTATTGGTCCTGTTGATGATGGGGCAGTGCAATTTACAATACCGTCCACCCCACCTGTCCATGGGTTATGTTTTCAACATTTCATGGTCGTCAGTTTTATTAATTATGTTGATGATGGGGCAGTGCAATTTACAATACCGTCCACCCCACCCGTCCATGGGCTATGTTTTCAACATTTCATGGTCATCAGTTTTATTGATTCTGTTGATGATGGGGCAGTGCAATTTACAATACCGTCCACCCCACCAGTCCATGGGTTATGTTTTCAACATTTCATGGTCGTCAGTTTTATTGATTATGTTGATGATGGGGCAGTGCAATTTACAATACCATCCACACCACCTGTACATGGGTTATGTTTTCAACATTTCATGGTCGTCAGTTTTATTGGTCCTGTTGATGATGGGGCAGTGCAATTTACATATCGTCCAACCCACCTGTACATGGGTTATGTTTTTAACATTTCATGGTCGTAAGTTTTATTGATTCTGTTGATGATGGGGCAGTGCAATTTATAGTACTGTCCACCGTTATGTTTTTAACATTTCATGGTCGTAAGTTTTATTGAATCTGTTGATGATGGGGCAGTGCAATTTACAATACCGTCCACCCTACCAGTCCATGGGTTATGTTTTCAACATTTCATGGTCATCAGTTTTATTGAATCTGTTGATGGTGGGGCAGTGCAATTTACAATACCGTCCACCCCACCAGTCCATGTGTTATGTTTTTCAACATTTCATGGTCATCAGTTTTATTGATTCTGTTGATGGACGGGCAGTGCAATTTACAATACTGTCCACCCCACCTGACTATGGATTATGTTTTCAACATTTCATGGTCATCAGTTTTATTGATTCTGTTGATAATGTGGCAGTGCAATTTACAATACCGTTCACCCCACCAGTCCATGGGTTATGTTTTCAACATTTCATGGTTGTCAGTTTTATTGATTCTGTTGATGATGGGGCAGTGCAATTTACAATACCGTCCACCCCACCAGTCCATGGGTTATGTTTTTAACATTTTATGGGAATCAGTTTTATTGATTCTGTTGATGATGGGCAGTGCAATTTAGAATACCGTCCACCCGGCCACCAGTCCATCGGCTTTGTTTTCAACATTTCATGGTCATCAGTTTTATTGATTCTGTTGATGATGGGGCAGTTTAATTTACAATACCGTCCACACCACCCCTCAATTTGATATGTTTTCGATTATGTATTACATGACCATGCGTTGTTATCAGTGAAAGCTTTAATAGACGGCGTTTTCAATCGTTCAACACCATCCCATATCTATATTGGCTTTGGTTGTAATGTTGAAGGTCAGTTTGACTGCGGAATGCCAGACAAACATAAAGTAGATCTTTCCTCTGATATACAAACATGCCAACACGCCTTCATTATTTCATGATATGATGAAAACAAGTTAATACATTTTCCACGCAAATCAGAGTAGTATCTAGACATATTAATTTTGTTCTTTCATTTTTTGCATACTTTGCTCAGTTTAAAAATGTTAAACACCCACGTGTAACACTTGCCAACATGTCAGTGCTGTACTTACCAATAAGGTCACTTTTATTTCCCTGTTGATACCCTCCCCCTGTTGTATTTTGTACAATACCAATGTTTAATGTACCTTATGATATTTTTGGAATTCATCCACTAACGATGGTTTGATACCCGACTTACTTTAACCAGGTTTTCAATTTATCAAACCGATTTAGAATATTCAGTAGGTAACGCGATAACTGCACGTCACGTAGAGTTGCAGGTATATTTTGACCAAGTATTTCATGAAGAATAAAGAAAATTTATTGCAAATATTTGAATACCTCTGGAATATACAATTGTCAGTTTTTTTTATTATTCATGTCTTTTTGCATGTAAAAAACAATGTTCGCTAGGAAGTTAACAACACCACATCAGTGGCGTGTACTCTATCTAAGCTACCTCATGGGGATACGATTATGAAATTCAGACTAACTGTATGCTATTTTTTCAGCAGGTGGCATGGAATCTCTTAATCTAAATTGATTTATAAATTACAATGGCTTCAATGCTGTCCGAAATACAATTGCTTGTAAATGGCCTACTGTAAAGGCCATACAATAAGTAAGAAGACCGAACAACTGCTGGCTGCGGCAAGCTTGATGTTCGTATTATATGTGTCGTTAAACAACACAAAACTAACCTTAACTGTCTCAGATTCCAGGATTAAATAGTTTCATACCTAAATGTCAAAGGACGAAAATCGAATACGAAACTTTTTGCTTACCATTAAAAATAAGACTGTTCATAAATCTACAAGCCCGCCAGCAAGACCGCATGATATTCAGTTTTTCGCCAGCCAACTAACCTGATCCATCCATCTATTTTCTGACAATGGTAATATGTCAGGTAATTGTCAGGTATTTGCTTCATGTTTATATATTAATGGCGTGGTATAGTTTTTGCTAGTACTGAAGCCAAGCCAAGAATCTCAAGGAATAAATATTTCAGAAATGGTACTTTCACCACTTCAATATTTGATGAGTTTCATGATTTGACCAAGATAAACACGCAATTCAATGATGTAATACAACGATTTAGAAGACTGCGCTCAATCTCATATCTACCTCATTAATGAAGAATGCGCAGGTGGCACTTTCCATTTTTGCTAAATCGTTTTATTTTAATACCAGAATACGTCTTTCCTTGAGAATATGGAGCTGCTCTTCAAAACAGATAAAATTGTATAATTAGTGCCATAGCGTTGTTATATTGATATAAGTATTAAATACAAGATGAAAACGAATGTAAACAAATAGACACGTTTGAAATAAAATAGTACCAAAGCTAAAACATCCCTCTATATTTATAGATTTATTTCCTAAAATCTACAAAAGCTTAAATTCAAGATTTGTTTAATACATGTAAATGTCGTTAGAACATAATTTATTCATGTACATATTATATGGAAAGGAAAAACAGAATACAAACCTAAAAAAGCTTAAAAACTAATCACGAGAATAGACAAAACTTAATACATTTATGCGATAATAAAACTACAAACTATCTGATACAATATCGGTCCCTCGGAATCACGATACGCAACTGATAATAAGCCAGGAAAATAGCAGACTCAGTTATTGTTAATGACGGGTTGCGTAACATGCACGGCCCCTCACAGAAACGAGCACCAGATTACTCGTACAACACCACTCCAGTCGCATGGTTCTAAGTATTATCAACATTTGGTCAAACTACGGAACGAACGTGTTTGTGGTCGCCAGGCAGCAACACAAGAGGCGATAATAGCGAGGTGCTTGTAGCAGAGCACGAGGTGTGTTATCAGAGGTTATATCCGTAATGATTTTATTCCATTAAAACTTGCTGTTTTAAACACGCTGGTTGTCTATTATAGGCTGAAAACAGATACAAAGGTTGTAATAATAGTAGTCAATATGTGATACTACATGGGGATTAGATAGGTGATATAGGTCTCACTTAAGAATTACCTCCCTTACATGACGGTAGCAAGATTCTTACTCCCAAGAAATTAGAGCTGTGTAAAACGATTTGGCATTTTTTTTTTTAAAAAATCCATAAAATGTCATATTTCTTTGTGCATATGGGAACATTTGAACATTTTCATGATTTCTGCCAAGTTTGGGTGACATTGGGAACTGTATTATGAAGCTATAACAGTTTAAAGATACGTAGTGATCACTGCAACAAATGGGCAGAATTGTCAAAAAAGAAGGGGTGCCATCAATCATCGAAATTGGGAAAAAGCAACCTGGTCAACCCCATGTTTTTTCTGCATAATTGGACCAACAGAGGACTATATACGGGAACAAGGCACTTTTAGAGGAAGGGGACGGAGTCTCAGAATAAATCTGTGCAGAGCCGCCGCCCTGTCGCAAATGACTTTTCATTCATATACAGTTTATGGAGCCCGCGAATGCAACGGCGGTAAATGACCTTTGGAACGGAACTTTGACCCATGGAGGATCCTCTTATTTCATTATCATACAAGTACATGTACATGTATTTTGTGTTATTACATGGTTTTATTGTTATTTTAAAAAATATATGCGACGCTTGTTCTTCAAATGTTGTTTAATAATCTAACGGAGAGGAAAACAAAGAATTATTATATTATTTAAAACAAATATTTTATTTAAAAAAACTGCAAACAACAAGAAAACGTAACAGGCGGTCAAGTTCGACAAACACAACGACATCAACATTAAAGAATTTTGTTTGGTTAATATTACAAACTGCTGAGATATTTACATTCCGTCGCGATTATTTCATTCAGTCAGCAATTTTCTCACGAAAATAATCAAGAACATATTATAAAAATTATAGCAAACGCATTTTTCACTTTCATCTTTTTATCCTGAAAACTTATTTTGGTAACTCTGCCATAATATTGGCATATGCTTAATAAGAGAAATATTTTTTTCTTTGATAAAACAGAAATTAAAAGGTGAAGCCAGTAGTATAAAGATAAATCATGCTGTTTTTATGTTTTAATCCAGAAAAGTGTCTTGAATCAATGAAATATGACAATTTCACAGCACACATGCACACGCCGCGCGTGCACGCGCGCACACACACAACACACATACATACTCGCACACTAACAAAACAAAATGCTGCCTGAGGACGGTAAGAAGTTTAAACCTGGTTTATTGGCGCACCAAACAACACACATACATACACGGACACTAACAAAACAAAATGCTGCCTGAGGACGATTAGAAGCTTAAACCTGGTTTATTGGCGCACCAAACAACACACATACATACACGGACACTAACAATTAGAAGTTTAAACCTGGTTTATTGGCGCACCAAACAACACACATACATACACGGACACTAACAAAACAAAATGCTGCCTGAAAACGTTTAGAAGTTTAAACCTGGTTTATTGGCGCACCAAACAACACGCACACATACACGGACACTAACAATTAGAAGTTTAAACCTGGTTTATTGGCGCACCAAACAACACACATACATACACGCACACTAACAATTAGAAGTTTAAACCTGGTTTATTGGCGCACCAAACAACACACATACATACACGGACACTAACAAAACAAAATGCTGCCTGAAAACGTTTAGAAGTTTAAACCTGGTTTATTGGCGCACCAAACAACACACATTCATACACGGACACTAACAATTAGAAGCTTAAACCTGGTTTATTGGCGCACCAAACAACACACATACATACACGGACACTAACAATTAGAAGTTTAAACCTGGTTTATTGGCGCACCAAACAACACACATACATACACGCACACTAACAATTAGAAGTTTAAACCTGGTTTATTGGCGCACCAAACAACACACATACATACACGGACACTAACAAAACAAAATGCTGCCTGAGGACGGTTAGAAGCTTAAACCTGGTTTATTGGCGCACCAAACAACACAAATACATACACGCACACTAACAATTAGAAGTTTAAACCTGGTTTATTGGCGCACCAAACAACACACATACATACACGGACACTAACAAAAACAAAATGCTGCCTGGGGACGGTTAAAAGCTTAAACCTGGTTTATTGGCGCACCAAACAACACAACACACATACATACACTGACATTTACAAAACAAAATGCTGCCTGAGGACGGTTAGAAGCTTAAACCTAGTTTATTGGCGCACCAAACAACACACATACATACACGGACACTAACAAAACAAAATGCTGCCTGAGGACGGTTAAGAGCTTAAACCTGGTTTATTGGCGCACCAAACAACACACATACATACACGGACACTAACAAAACAAAATGCTGCCTGAAAACGTTTAGAAGTTTAAACATGGTTTATTGGCGCACCAAACAACACACATTCATACACGGACACTAACAATTAGAAGTTTAAACCTGGTTTATTGGCGCACCAAACAACACACATACATACACGGACACTAACAATTAGAAGTTTAAACCTGGTTTATTGGCGCACCAAACAACACACATACATACACGCACACTAACAATTAGAAGTTTAAACCTGGTTTATTGGCGCACCAAACAACACATATACATACACGCACACTAACAATTAGAAGCTTAAACCTGGTTTATTGGCGCACCAAACAACACACATACATACACGGACACTAACAATAAGAAGTTTAAACCTGGTTTATTGGCGCACCAAACAACACACATACATACACGCACACTAACAATTAGAAGTTTAAACCTGGTTTATTGGCGCACCAAACAACACACATACATACACGCACACTAACAATTAGAAGTTTAAACCTGGTTTATTGGCGCACCAAACAACACACATACATACACGGACACTTACAAAACAAAATGCTGCCTGAGGACGGTTAGAAGCTTAAACCTGGTTTATTGGCGCACCAAACAACACAAATACATACACGGACACTTACAAAACAAAATGCTGCCTGAGAACGGTTAGAAGCTTACACCCGGTTAAATGGCGCACCAAACGAAAGTGTCATAGTATTTTGAAATCATGTAGTTTATTTACAAAAGAAATGATTCACCTTCGTAGTTTTAATTTTGACTTTTCACCATATCAATTTCGTGTTTTTATTATCGTAGTTTCGACTTTTCACCATCATAGTTTAGACTTTTCACCATCATAGTTTCGACTTTTCACTATTGTAGTTTTGGCTTTTCACCATCATAGTTTTGACTTTTTATCATCGTTGTTTCGACTTTTCATCATCATTGTTTCGATGTTCACCATCGTTGTTTCGAATTTTATCATCGTAGTTTCGTTGTTTCGACATGACTTAATTTGATAAATATGCCGAAACGACCTCACAGGCACACCGTACTTCGCAAATGACCGTGAATCCTTTTTCAGTAAGGAAAACACTAGTTCAATAAACTCTTTTTACTTATTACAGCGTAACCTACATCTGTATTACGAGAAACACTCGTGGAGTTTTCAAGGTTGTGCTTGTCATTATTTTGAAAATGAGATATTCATCTGGCGATATTTTGATAGAGCGTTTGTCATTTTTTCATCAATCATTACATCCAGTGTGACTTCTGTGAAAGAAGTAAACACAGTTATAACCAAGCAACTCAATTTTTGAAAAGAAGTTGAGATTGTAAAACATAAAACTGAAGTTAGTTTTGAATCATCCTAGATATAATTTATTACTGTGTCGTCTAGATATAAGCTGTATATAAATCTTACTCAACCTGAATATAATGAGGGATTTTTTTCCTGTGTTTTGGCAGACTGAAGCTAGTGTGATATTCGTGTTGCGCCTTCTGATATTCAGCATGAAACTACCACCAACACTGACCTTCTCTATCTCCATCTCTAACTAGCTTCTACATGCAGTGTTTCTTTTCGTTTTGTATCTCTGTTCAATTTTTCGTGTCTGTTTCATATTTTATGACTCTCATTAAAAATGGCATATACTTATCAACATGTCACTTGTACAGTTTACGATGCAATAAAAAATGTATATTTACAAAGAGGTAAACATAGTTTACCAGGTATTAGTGCAGGTGTTAGTGCAGGTGTGCTATGTGATAAAGTGTGACAGGTGCGTTTGTTTTTATATGTTAATGTATCCTTGCATATTCACTGAGGTGATACTGTGTTTGGATATCCGTCTGGTATTGGCAGTAATCAGTATGAATGTGATTGATGTTCCGAAAACAGCAAAGAAATAAAATATTCTCGTATTCTATTCATTGGTGAGTTTAGGTTCAGGCTGTTTGATTCTCAAATTCTATTCATTGATGAATTTTTGTTCAGGTCGTCTGATACTCAGATTCAAATCATTGATGAATTTTGGTTCAGGTTTTCTTATTCTTCTATTCTAATTATTGATAAATTTAGGTTGATGGTGCCTGGTTCTTGATTTATTTAAATAATGAATTCAAGCTCAGGCCGTCTGATTGTCTAATTGATGAATTTTGGTTCAGATTGTCTCATTTGCAGATTCTATTCATTGGTGAAATTAGGTTCATGCTATTAGATTCTCTCATGTTGATCATTTTTAAATTAAGGTTCATGCATCCTGAATCTCAGATTCTAATTATTGCTGAATTTAGGTTCAGGCTGTCTGATTCTCAGATTATATTTATTGGTGTATTTAGGTTAAGGTGGTCTTATTTTCAGATTGTAATCATTGATTAATTTATGTTTAGGCTGCCGTGTTGTCATATTCAAATCATTGATAATTAAGGTTCATGCATCCTGAATCTCAGATTCTAATCATTGATGAATTTAGGTTCAGTCTGATTCTGATATTTTAATCATTGATGATATTTAGGTTCAAGCTGTCTAATTCTCCTATTGAAGTCTTTGATGAATTAAGATTCAGACTGTCTGATTTTCATATTCAAGTCATTGATGGATTTAGGTTCAGACTGTCTGATTCTCACATTCTTATCATTGGTGAATTGAGATTCAAGCAGTTTGATTTTCCTATTGTTTAGAGTCAGACTGTCTGATTCTCATATTCAAGTCAATGATGGTTATAGGTTCAGACTGTCTGATTCTTATATTCAAGTCAATGATGATTTAGGTTTAGACTGTCTCATTCTCATATTCAAGTCAATGATGAATTTAGGTTCAGGCTGTCTGATTCTCATCTTCAAGTCATTGGTGCATTTATGTTCAGACTGTCTGTTAAGCGCAGTCGGACGTTCATTAACTTCTTGACTCAGACCAATATTATCTCCCTTGATTACATGGTACAGATAAAGGATGTATAAGTAAATGATAAGTATTAAAGCAATGACCACTGGAATGTTATTTCTAGCAAAGTCTGTGTCATTTTAGAATTGATGAATCCAATCACATTGTGGGCGAATTGTTGACATAATTATAATTACAAAACCATTCAATTAAAAAAAAATGGTTACGGTTTGCTTTTTTTCTTTACAATTGCAGATCTTGAACCAGTGAAGAATTTGAGCCCAGACACCAGCAGCAGATTTTATTTTTTTTGTGTGTTTCGGACATTAATGTTACAATACAGTCTCGCATCTATAAGAGACCTAACTTTCCACCATTTTAAAACTACATATTTATTTGTTGCGATTTCATTTATCTCCCTTTATGAAATAATTACTTGTTTTTTTTGTTTGTTTTTTTATTTTATTGTAACAGTTAACAAAATCAGATGTAAAAATACAAATTATGAAGAAGTATGTTCAAAATTTCTTATATAACATTTTCATATTTGTAAATTAAGAGGCAAACTTTCCAGGTTCTTTAGTAAATTTATTAACTCTGAGTTTTAATGTGTTTTTTTTTAGATATTTTTTGTTATTAGTATCAAATACCGGTAAGTTGTACAATAACTGTACAAACCAATGTGTTTCAGTTTGTTCTAACATTAAAAAAAATGTTTGACTAAATCAATTAAGACAGTAATTCGAAGAAAGTAAAGAAGAAACAAAAACCCGCCCTCAGTGCATTGTAAAACTTAATAAGATAACTTCATTGAAGTATTCATCATAGACATATATGTTGTATGTTACATACTTGTATAGTATATATATAATTATATGAAAAAATAGTTTGAAAGAATAAAGTCTGTGATTGTATAAATATTTAGAACAGTTTAAATAAAAAACCTGTATAATTTCTTTTTTTTTGTTTTAATCCACTGATTTTTTTTTTCAAATGTCAAACTATTATAAATTGAACAGCATAATAAAAGAAAAAGTTCAATACAAAAAAGACAGGGTATTTCTTTGGAGATGTGGTTTTTATTTCCAAGAAGGAACAGCAGGGAACAACCATGGCGTGACAGCTACTTTTTTATAATTTTAAGGTATGCATTGTATACTAGTAAGAGAAAAATATATACAAAACAAGTAATATTCAAAGTAGTGATCTATACACAAACCATGATGTTTCAAACTTTTCAATTGTACAATTATCAATTACTTTTTTTTTTTAGTTTGGTACACATACTTTATTTGTGGCTTAAAATTGATGGAGAATGGTAACCTATTACCTAACTTGCACTTATAAATATAGTATTTTGCATGAAAAATTAATTTATGTAAAATATTGTTTTACTGATCCAATGATAATATCTTTCACACTCCATTGATATTGAAGTTTTATGTTTTTGTCATTGCATGTTATTATAAAACTATTCCAGAATGTTTCTACATAATTGCATTCCCAGAATAAGCGTGTAATGTTTTCTACTGGTGCTTTGCAAAAGGTACATGTATCATCATTTTTTATCTTCATTTTTGTCAAAAGAGAATTTGTAGCTGTAATTCTGTGGTTCATTTTAACTCAAAACCATTGTATTCTAGTATCTGTTGTACAAATAAAAGGTAATTGAAATAAGTTTTTCCATTCTCTTTCAATATTTAATCGTTACTGTCCCCATTTAGTAATAGAAGTTGGCGACACATTTGACCTAACAAGAACATCATATATTGCGCGACAACCTTTTTTGTGCTGTTTATGCAAGAAACTGATAATGGGCATATTGGAGTGTCTAATTTCGTTGCAAGGTTTTTACAGAAAACTTATTTACAAATAACCTAAATGTAAGAAGATTACCATGTTCATCAATCAAGTCACTAACACATTTTTCACCTTTATCATACCATCTTTTATAAAAATACACTCGATCTTCTGATCTTAATGTTATTGTTAAACCATAAGGTTGGTTTAAAAAATATTTCCATGACATTGGTACTAAGACAGTTATTAATACTTCCAGACTTATGTACACATCTTTCCAAAATGGATTACATATTTTGAAAACGTTCCTATTCACCTAATCATCAACCAAAAATTAACATTTCTGATGCACAAGACTACATAAAATTATGAATTTCTATACATTTTTTCCCACTAGACAAAAGTCTTCTTATCCAAGTCAGTTTTAAAGCATATACAAACTGTTTAATGCCAATCATTCGGAGTCCTCCATTCTTATAATATTATATAACAATATTTCTTTTTATTTTATCTGGATGATTATTCCAGAGAAAGCTAAAACACATAGTTTGTTAACAATTTAATTTGATCTTCTGATGGGTTCGGTAATGATGAAAACAGGTGGTTTAATTTTGGTAAAGCTTAACTTTTTAAGACTGTGATTTTTCCAAAAGGGGTGAGAATCCGTTTTGACCATGAGAGTAGCAGTGTTTTAATTTCATTTATTTTTTTTCTTGTTATAATTCAATGTAATCATAGCATTGATACTAGTTGAGATAGTAATGCCAAGTACAGTAAATTCTCCCTGATCCCAATTTAATTCTGTTTCTGTGATCAGTTTTATATGTGAACCTTTATTTTTCCCAAACCATATGATTCTGTTTAGAATTTTAAATCAAGAAGAGTATGTTTAAGTGATTTTTCTTATCATCTAACATAAGGGAAGTGTCATCAGCATATTATGAGATTATGTATTCGGTACCACCTACTTTGATTCTTTTAATATTTTTATTTGACCTGACCAATACAGCCAACATTTCTACACATAAAATAAAAATGTATGTTGATAATGGATCGCCTTTCGACAGCCTCGGAAAATAAAAAACCATTCTGATAGATGACAGTTATTGATATGCAAGATTTAATATCTGTATAAGATAATTTAATCTAATTTCTTATACTTTTTCCAAATTAAAAAACATCAATCCTCATCAATAAAAGACCACGAGAGTGTATCAAAAGCTTCTTCAAAATCAATGATAACTAGTAAACCTGGTACATCATATGTTTCTCCATAATGGAATAAATCATAAATTGTACGTGTATTTTCACCAATGTATAGTCCGGTAAGAAAACCGGTTTGGTCTTCATTAATAACTTTTGATAAAACTAATTTTAATCGTTGAGCAATACATGCAGAGGCTAATTTATATGAACAATTTAATAAAGATATAGGTCTCAATTTTTTAACTACTGTTTATTTCTGTTTGATTTTGGGATGCATGTTATTATTCCTTCTTTTTGCGTGATTGAAAGTTCCCCTTTAAGTAACCCATAGTTAATGGATCGACAAAGAAATACACCCAAGTCTATCCAGAATAGTTTGTATAATTCCATAGTGTAACCACTTGAACATGGGCTTTTAAATTTGTTTGCCCTTTTTAAACAAGATTATAAATCCGCTAATTCTATTGGACCCTCCAAAGAAATTTGTTGCTCTCTTGTGAGTTTTGGAATAGAAAATTCTGTAAGCAATGTACTTAAAGTTACATTTTTAACTGGTCTGTATTCATTTAATATTTGGTAATAATTTCTAGCTTCTTCTAAAATTGATTCTTGACTTTTTAAAATTGTCCCTTCCTCTGAAATGAGGGAAGGTATGGATTTACTTATAAAGTTCCTATTTTCTAGGTTGCAAAAATAAGTTGTTACTTTTTCTACTTCATCTAACAATTTGGCTTTTGATCTTATTTTTATTCCTTCTAGTTGTTTTTTTCTTAGTTCAAACAAAGATTTCCCTTTATTGTCTAATATTGTTAAATCTGTGTCTATTTGTTTTTCAAGTTTCTCTATTTGTTATAAAAGTTTTATTTCTGTTTTATCTTCTTGTATTTTTCCCAGAAAGGATGAATATGATATAGTTATTCCCCTTATCTCCATCGATAGCATTTCAAAAAAGTAGGTCATTAATATCTAAAATCAAATCTTGGCATGGTATATCATTTATTTGTAAATTTATGTTCTGGTTTTTAGTTGAATATTGAACTTTTGTATTTTCAGTTACCTCTTTTATTTCATCTACATATTTTTGGTCTTTTAAAAGTGAGTTATTAAATTTCCAGTAGGAAAATCTCTTTTTAAATTTGTCAAATACAAACGTTATAGTTATCAACGAGTGATCTGCTCGATAGCCCGGTAGGATATCAGTGCTATCAATATCGGTATGCAATTGTTCAGAAATTAGAAAAAAAATCTAGTCTTGCCATTTTATTTGTATTTGCCCGCCTCCATGTAAAACCTCTCTTTTCAAAGTTAAGTTCCCTCCAGCAGTCAACCAAGCTACATTCATTTATAATGTTTATAACCTTATCCCTAAGTATTAATATGAGGCTCAATGACCAGGTTAAAATCACCAGCCAATATGGTTTCATTTCCGTATCTTTCAATATCTTGTTTTATCTCTGAATAAAATTCAGGTTTATCTTTATTTGGACCAAAAATATGAATTAGTGTTATCCTTTTTCCATTAACTGTAATATCTAAAATAAGCTAAATACCATGTATATCTCCTTCCATTTTGTGAAGTTTATATTCGAAATTGTTATTGAATAATATAGCAGCTCCTCTAGACTGACTCGTATGTAATTTTCATCTTTTTTAATAAAATGTGTATCTTGTAGAAAATATATTGAACATGATTTTTGTTTTAAAAAATGGACGACATCTTTAAGTTTGTTTCTATTACCAAGGCCTTGGATATTCATTGAGATGAAAGTTATCTTTTCATATTTAAGAAGGCTGCTTTTAAAAAACTGGCTATCTGGTCAGGCACACGCTGTATAACTGTATGAATTGTTTATAAAAGGATTACATTTTCATGAGTTTGACATCTATAATGGTGTTCCCCTGATCCTACCGGAAATATACAAAAGTGAAGTACATACATTAGAAAAAATGAAAGAAAGAACAATAAACGTTGAACAAAATTTACATAATGAAAAAAGGAGTAGATTGTCACGTAATTTTACTGAACAATACATATTAAGGTATGATGAGTATTTATAGTATTTATTTATAAATAATTAACAACAAAGAGCCTTTTTTTGTGTACATATCGCATTTTGAAAAGTATATGTATATACACATACACCCACACACATACTAGTGTGTATACACATATACACATACACCCACACACATACTAGTATGTATACACATACACCCACACACATACTAGTATATATACACATATTCACATACACCCACACACATACTAGTATATATACACATATACACATACACCCACACACATACTAGTATATATACACATATACACATACACCCACACACATACACGTATATATATATACATATACACATATACTCATACACCCACACACATACTAGTATATATACACATATACACATACACCCACACACAAACTAGAATGTATATATTTATATACACATACACCCACACACATACTAGTATATTAACACATATACACATACACTCACACACATACTAGTATACATATACACATATACATATTTCACGTATGTAAATTGTCCGTTCAGTCCAGATGTGTTGTATGTAAAACCATAGTATATAAGTCATGGTTGACATCAGTTCTATTGGGTTGGTAGATGTACTGATATTATGTCTATTAATCGCATTGTATCTAGGCGCCCACGCCGTAGTTTTTTTATATCTGATTGTTGACAAATAATTATCTCCATATATAAATCATACATAGTGATAATGCATATGAAAAGAACAAAAAAAATCGGAAATTCCGTTGTTGATATTTCAATTATCTCCCTATATATATAAAATGTGTGTATATTCAAAGTTCCGGTTATGACAAATAAAAAAGTAACCGAATATCATAAAATAAAATCAATGGTTCTTCCAAGAGCTTTTTCGAATATACATATATATAGAACTGAGACTAAAAAAAAAATCATTAAAACGTTTAAATGTTTATAAAGGAAACAAAATGTATAAATGTCAGTATAACTTTTTTATGTTGAAGGATTGCGATAAATCATCTCTCATCCCTGGTGGTTTGATTTTTACTTATCTCCGACTCATCCGTCTTTTCCTTGAAAAAAACGTTTACTTTTTATAATTTTAACTACGAGTATATTTATACTTGTGATAAGAACATAATCAAGTGATATCAAGAGCGATACACGGGTGGTGAATAAAGTGATGTTGCTCCTGTTGGAAGGCGGAGTTGCATAAAATGAGATAAACGTGTCAAAGAGATAACAAAGATATAGGGATGAGATGTTCAGAACTCCGTTAGTTTAAACTTATTTGTTCGATTGTGAAACAAGTTCTTACAACATAGACAAATCACGCTCTCGATGACTTCCTGGATAGAACAAATCACTAAGCATATGCGGAAAAGATGTCTTACTCAAAGACACCACACATACCGTGGCGGAGGATTGAACCCACGACCCTCCGATCATGGGTTCGATACTCTACAACTGGACCACGCACTTCACTCTGTTAGCCCAACAACACTTTTAAGTGGAAAATTGTCTTTTCAATATCTTTAAATTTTAAAATTTACATTCCATAAAAAAAATGAATTTTAGAACGAATATATATATATATAAATATATAGTGAGCAAAATACCTTGATTTGCAAATGTAACTTAATGCAGTGTTGACCTTACAGTACTTTGAATAAATAGACCGATGTGCCAAATAATGTCTTAAAATGAGTAAAAAAATAAGTGTGACATGTTGGAGATGTGAAAGTCGCTTATTACAGACTTGGTGAGTTCGATCACACACTCAGTCAATAGCTTCTCAATATCACCATCCAGTACTGGTTCTACACACTCGGTCAAATTGCTTCTCAATATCCCCATCCAGTACTGGTTCTACACACTCGGTCAAGTGACCTCTCCATATCTCCATCTTTTACTGGTTCTACACACTCGGTCATGTGGTCTCTCAATATCCCCATCCTTTACTGGTCATACACACTCGGTCAGGTGGCATCTCAATATCCCCATCCAGTACTGGTTCTACACGCTCGATCAAATGACCTTCCAATATCCCCGTCCAGTACTGGTTTTGCACACTCGGTCTAGTGGCCTCTCAATATCCTCATCATTTACAGGTTCTACACACTCGGTCAAGTGGCCTCTCAATATCAACATCCAGTACTGGTTATACGCACTCGGTTAAGTGGCCTCTCAATATCACTATCCTTTACTGGTTCTACACCCTCGGTCAAGTGGCCTCTCAATATCCCCATCCAGTATTGGTTATACACCCTCGGTCAAGTGGCCTCTCAATATCCCCATCCAGTACTGGTTATACACCCTCGGTCAAGTGGCCTCTCAATATCCCCATCCAGTACTGGTTCTACATCCTCGGTCAAGTGGCCTCTCAATATCCCCATCCAGTACTGTTCCACACACTCGGTCAAGTGGCCTCTCAACATCCCTATCCTTAACTGGTTCTACACACTCGGTCAAGTGGCCTCTCAATATCCCCATCCTTAACTGGTTCTACACACTCGGTCAAGTGGCCTCTCAATATCATCATCCAGTACTGGTTCTACACGCTCGGTCAAGTGGCCTCTCAATATCTCCATCCAGCACTGGTTCTACACACCCAATCAAATGACTTTCAATATCCCCATCCAGTACTTGTTCTGCACACTCGGTCAATTTGCCTCTCAACATCACCATCCTGTACTGGTTCTACACACTCGGTCAAGTTGCCTCACAATATCCCAATCTTTTACTGGTTATACACATTCGGTCAAGTGGCCTCTCAATATCCCCATCCTTTCTTGGTTCTACACACTTGATCAAATGACCTCTCAATATCCCCATCCAGTTCCGGTTCAACATACTCGGTCAAGTTGCCTCTCAATATCCCCATCCTTTGCTTGTTCAACACACTCGGTCAAGTGGCTTCCCAATATCCCCATCCAGTATTGGTTCTTCACACGCGGTCAAGTGGCTTCCCAATATCCCCCTCCAGTACTGGTTCTTCACATTCGGTCAAGTGGCCTCCCAATATCCCCATCCAGTACTGGTTCTACACACTCGATCAAATGACCTCTCAATGTCTCTATCCAGCACTGGTTCTACACACTCGGTCAAGTGGCATCTCAATATCCCCATCCAGTAATGGTTCTACACGCTCGATCAAATGACCTTCCAATATCCCCGTCCAGTACTGGTTTTGCACACTCGGTCTAGTGGCCTCTCAATATCCTCATCATTTACAGGTTCTACACACTCGGTCAAGTGGCCTCTCAATATCAACATCCAGTACTGGTTATACGCACTCGGTTAAGTGGCCTCTCAATATCACTATCCTTTACTGGTTCTACACCCTCGGTCAAGTGGCCTCTCAATATCCCCATCCAGTATTGGTTATACACCCTCGGTCAAGTGGCCTCTCAATATCCCCATCCAGTACTGGTTATACACCCTCGGTCAAGTGGCCTCTCAATATCCCCATCCAGTACTGGTTCTACATCCTCGGTCAAGTGGCCTCTCAATATCCCCATCCAGTACTGTTCCACACACTCGGTCAAGTGGCCTCTCAACATCCCTATCCTTAACTGGTTCTACACACTCGGTCAAGTGGCCTCTCAATATCCCCATCCTTAACTGGTTCTACACACTCGGTCAAGTGGCCTCTCAATATCATCATCCAGTACTGGTTCTACACGCTCGGTCAAGTGGCCTCTCAATATCTCCATCCAGCACTGGTTCTACACACCCAATCAAATGACTTTCAATATCCCCATCCAGTACTTGTTCTGCACACTCGGTCAATTTGCCTCTCAACATCACCATCCTGTACTGGTTCTACACACTCGGTCAAGTTGCCTCACAATATCCCAATCTTTTACTGGTTATACACATTCGGTCAAGTGGCCTCTCAATATCCCCATCCTTTCTTGGTTCTACACACTTGATCAAATGACCTCTCAATATCCCCATCCAGTTCCGGTTCAACATACTCGGTCAAGTTGCCTCTCAATATCCCCATCCTTTGCTTGTTCAACACACTCGGTCAAGTGGCTTCCCAATATCCCCATCCAGTATTGGTTCTTCACACGCGGTCAAGTGGCTTCCCAATATCCCCCTCCAGTACTGGTTCTTCACATTCGGTCAAGTGGCCTCCCAATATCCCCATCCAGTACTGGTTCTACACACTCGATCAAATGACCTCTCAATGTCTCTATCCAGCACTGGTTCTACACACTCGGTCAAGTGGCATCTCAATATCCCCATCCAGTAATGGTTCTACACACTCGCTCAAGTGGCCTCCCAATATCCCCATCCAGTACTGGTTCTACACACTCGATCAAATGACCTCTCAATGTCCCTATCCAGCACTGGTTCTACTCACTCGGTCAAGTGGCATCTCAATATTCCCATCCTTTACTGATTCTTCACACTCGATCAAATGACTTCTAAACATCACAATCCAGTACTGGTTCTTCACACTCGTTCAAGTGGCCTCTCAATATCCCCATCCTTTACTGGTTCTACGCACTCGATCAAATTACCTCTCAATATCCCCATCCAGTACTGGTTCTACACACTTGGTCATACAGCCTCTCGATATCCCCATCCAGTACTGGTTCTACACACTCGGTCAAGTGACCTCTCAATATCCCCATCCAGTACTGGTTCTTACCCGGTCAAATGGCCTCTCAATATCCCAACCCAGTACTGGTTCTTCACAATCGGTCAAGAGGCCTCTCAATATCCCCATCCAGTACTGGTTCTATACACTCGGTCAAGTGGCCTCTCAATATCCCCATCCAGTACTGGTTCTATACACTCGGTCAAGAGTACTGGTTCTACACACTCGGTAAAGTGACATCTCAATATCCCCATCCAATGCTGGTTCTTCACACTCAGTCAAGTGGCCTCTCAATATCCCCATCCAGTACTGGTTCTACACACTCGGTCAAGTGGCCTCTCAATATCCCTCTCCAGTACTGGTTCTTCACACTCAGTCAAGTGACCTCTCAATATCCCCATCCAGAACTGGTTCTACACACTCGGTCAAGTGGCTTCTCAATATCCCTATCCTTTACTGGTTCTACACACTCTGTCAAGTGGCCTCTCAATATCCCCATCCAGTATTGGTTCTACACACTCGATCAAGTGACCTCTCAATATCCCCATCCAGTATTGGTTCTACACACTCAGTCAAGTGGTCTCTCAATATCCCCGTTCAGTACTTGTTTTACACACTCGATCAAATGGACTCTCAATATCCCAATCCAGTACTGGTTCTACACACTCGGTCAAGTGGCCTTTCAATTTCCCCATCCATTACTAGTTCTATACACTCGTTCAAATGGCCTCCCAACATCCCAATTCAGTACTGGTTCTACACACTCGATCAACTGGCCTCTCAAAATCACCATCCAGTACTGGTTCTACACACTTGATCAAATGACCTCTCAAAATCACCATCCAGTACTGGTTCTTCACACTCGATCAACTGGCCTCTCAAAATCACCATCCAGTACTGGTTCTACACATTCGATCAATTGGCCTCTCAAAATCACAATCCAATACTTGTTATACACACTCGATTAAATGGCCTCCAAACATCCCAATTCAGTACTGGTTCTACACACTCGATCAAATGACCTCTCAAAATCACCATCCAGTACTGGTTCTACACACTCGATCAACTGGCCTCTCAAAATCACAATCCAATACTTGTTCTACACACTCGATTAAATGGCCTCCAAACATCCCAATCCAATACTGGTTCTACACACTCGATCAAATGGCCTCTTAAAATCATCATCCAGTACTGGTTCTACACGTTCGATAAAAAGACCTCTCAAAATCACAATCCAATACTTGTTCTACACACTCGATTAAATGGCCTCCAAACATCCCAATCCAGTACTGGTTCTACACATTCGATCAACTGGCCTCTCAAAATCACAATCCAATACTTGTTATACACACTCGATCAAATGACCTCTCAAAATCACCATCCAGTACTGGTTTTACACACTCGATCAAATGGCCTCTCAAAATCACCATCCAGTACTGGTACTACACACTCGATCAACTGGCCTCTCAAAATCACAATCCAATACTTGTTATACACACTCGATCAAATGACCTCTCAAAATCACCATCCAGTACTGGTTCTACACACTCGATCAAATGACCTCTCAAAATCCCAATCCAGTACTGGTTCTACACACTCGATCAACTGGCCTCTCAAAATCACCATCCAGTACTGGTTCTACACACTCGATCAAATGGCCTCTCAAAATCACCATCCAGTACTGGTTCTACATATTCGATCAACTGGCTTCTCAATATCACAATCCAATACTTGTTATACACACTCGATCAAATGACCTCTCAAAATCCCAATCCAGTACTGGTTCTACACACTCGATCAAATGGCCTCTCAAAATCACAATCCAGTACTGGTTCTACACACTCGATCAAATGGCCTCTCAAAATCACCATCCAGTACTAGTTCTACACACTCGATCAAATGGCTTCTCAAAATCACCATCCAGTACTGGTTCTACACACTCGATCAACTGGCCTCTCAAAATCACCATCCAGTACTGGTTCTACACACTCGATCAAATGACCTCTCAAAATCACAATCCAATACTTGTTATACACACTCGATCAAATGGCCTCTCAAAATCACCATCCAGTACTGGTTCTACACACTCGATCAACTGGCCTCTCAAAATCACCATCCAGTACTGGTTCTACACACTCGATCAAATGGCCTCTCAAAATCACCATCCAGTACTGGCTCTACACACTCGATCAAATGGCCTCTTAAAATCATCATCCAGTACTGGTTCTACACGTTCGATTAAATGACCTCTCAAAATCACAATCCAATACTGGTTCTACACACTCGATTAAATTGCCTCCAAACATCCCAATCCAGTACTGGTTCTACACACTCAATCAACTGGCCTCTCAAAATCACAATCCAATACTTGTTATACACACTCGATCAAATGGCCTCTTAAAATCATCATCCAGTACTGGTTCTACACGCTCGATTAAATGACCTCTCAAAATCACAATCCAATACTTGTTCTACACACTCGATTAAATTGCCTCCAAACATCCCAATCCAGTACTGGTTCTACACACTCAATCATCTGGCCTCTCAAAATCACAATCCAATACTTGTTATACACACTCGATCAAATGACCTCTCAAAATCCCAATCCAGTACTGGTTCTACACACTCGATCAACTGGCCTCTCAAAATCACAATCCAGTACTGGTTCTACACACTCGATCAAATGGCCTCTCAAAATCACCATCCAGTACTGGTTCTACACACTCGATCAAATGGCCTCTCAAAATCACCATCCAGTACTGGTTCTACACACTCGATCAACTGGCCTCTCAAAATCACCATCCAGTATTGGTTCTACACACTTGATCAAATGACCTCTCAAAATCACAATCCAATACTTGTTATACACACTCGATCAAATGGCCTCTCAAAATCACCATCCAGTACTGGTTCTACACACTCGATCAACTGGCCTCTCAAAATCACCATCCAGTACTGGTTCTACACACTCGATCAAATGGCCTCTCAAAATCACCGTCCAGTACTGGTTCTACACACTCGATCAACTGGCCTCTCAAAATCACCATCCAGTACTGGTTCTACACACTCGATCAAATGACCTCTCAAAATCACAATCTAATACTTGTTATACACACTCGATCAAATGGCCTCTCAAAATCACCATCCAGTACTGGTTCTACACACTCGATCAACTGGCCTCTCAAAATCACCATCCAGTACTGGTTCTACACACTCGATCAAATGGCCTCTCAAAATCACCATCCAGTACTGGTTCTACACACTCGATCAACTGGCCTCTCAAAATCACCATCCAGTACTGGTTCTACACACTCGATCAACTGGCCTCTCAAAATCGCCATCCAGTACTGGTTCTACACACTCGATCAAATGGCCTCTCAAAATCAACATCCAGTACTGGTTCTACACACTCGATCAAATGGCCTCTCAAAATCAACATCCAGTACTGGTTCTACACATTCGATCAACTGGCCTCTCAATATCACAATCCAATACTTGTTATACACACTCGATCAAATGACCTCTCAAAATCCCAATCCAGTACTGGTTCTACACACTCGATCAAATGGCCTCTCAAAATCACCATCCAGTACTGGTTCTACACACTCGATCAAATCACCACTCAATATCGCCATCTTGCCCTGATATTTGACAGTGTGACCTAGGTTTTAGTACATGCGACCCAGTGAGTAGAATGATGGGCCTCTCACTTAACGCACTTTTATCTACCCAGGCGTGTCAACGATTGACTCCAGCCATGGCAATGGTTCATAAAACTACTGGCACTCACTTTTTCTGACAAACCCAGATAACGATAACATACATAAACGTATACTCACATAGAGAAAAGGAAATTATAAAACTCTTGTATACAACATGATAACACATTACAAGAAAATAAAGAGATACAAAATTGAATTCCAAATTGAATTGGAAATCAGGAGCGATAATTTTACTGTTAAAATGTGGTACAGAAATGCTATTAAAAGATAAAGATTTACTAAATTGCCATATTTTCAGCTTGAAGAACCTGGCGGAAAGACAATAATAGTTTTGGTGAAATCAGCGACATTGTAAGATCTTTTAAGATCTTAGAGATGTACTAGAAGTGTTATTGGCACACACACACGCCGTGATCTTTATTATATATTACGTATCAACTATATTTCAACGAATGTTTATGTTTGCGTACAATATAATTGTATAACATGTATGCATGTTATGTTTGCATACAATATAATTGTATTACATGTATGCATGTTATGTTTGCGTACAATATAATTGTATAACATGTATGCATGTAATGTTTGCGTACAATATAATTGTATTACATATATGCATGTTATGTTTGCGTACACTATAATCGTAGAATACATGTTCATGTTTGCGTATATTATACTCGTATAATTCATGACATGCGTACAATATAATCGTATAATGCATGACATTTTTGTTTTGTTTGCGTACAATATAATCGTATAATGCATGACATTTTTTTTTTTTTTGCATACAATATAATCGTTGAATATTTGTTTTGTTTGCCTACATTATAATCGTATAATGCATGACATTTTTGTTTGCCTACATTATAATCGTATAATGCATGACATTTTTGTTTACGTACATCATGGTATTTTTGTTTTGTCTGCGTACATTATAATCGTTTAATGCATGACATTTTTGTTTTGTTTGCGTTCAATACAATGATGTTATGCATGACAGTTTTGTTTTGTTTGCGTACAATATAATCGTAACGCATGACATTTTTGTTTTGTTTGCGTAATTTATAATCGTATAATGATTGACATTTTTGTTTTGTTTGCATACAACAGAATCGTATTATGCATGACATTTTTTTGCTACATTATAATTGTATAATGCATGACATTTTTGTTTTGTCTGCGTACATTATAATCGTTTAATGCATGACATTTTTGTTTGGTTTGCGTTCAATACAATGATGTTATGCATGACAGTTTTGTTTTGTTTGCGTACAATATAATCGTAACGCATGACATTTTTGTTTTGTTTGCGTAATTTATAATCGTATAATGATTGACATTTTTGTTTTGTTTGCATACAATAGAATCGTATTATGCATGACATTTTTTTGCTACATTATAATTGTATAATGCATGACATTTTTCTTTTGTCTGCGTACATTATAATCGTTTAATGCATGACATTTTTGTTTGGTTTGCGTTCAATACAATGATGTTATGCATGCCAGTTTTGTTTTGTTTGCGTACAATATAATCGTAACGCATGACATTTTTGTTTTGCTTGCGTAATTTATAATCGTATAATGATTTACATTTTGTTTTGTTTGCATACAATAGAATCGTATTATGCATGACATTTTTTTGCTACATTATAATTGTATAATGTATGACATTTTAGTTTTGTTTGAGTACATTATAATCGTTTAATGTATGACATTTTTGTTTGGTTTGCGTTCAATACAATGATGTTATGCATGACAGTTTTGTTTTGTTTGCGTACAATATAATCGTAACGCATGACATTTTTGTTTTGTTTGCGTAATTTATAATCGTATAATGATTGACATTTTTGTTTTGTTTGCATACAATAGAATCGTATTATGCATGACATTTTTTTGCTACATTATAATTGTATAATGTATGACATTTTAGTTTTGTTTGAGTACATTATAATCGTTTAATGTATGACATTTTTGTTTGGTTTGCGTTCAATACAATGATGTTATGCATGACAGTTTTGTTTTGTTTGCGTACAATATAATCGTAACGCATGACATTTTTGTTTTGTTTGCGTAATTTATAATCGTATAATGATTGACATTTTTGTTTTGTTTGCATACAATAGAATCGTATTATGCATGACATTTTTTTGCTACAATATAATCGTATAATGCATGACATTTTTGTTTTGTTTGCGTACATTATAATCGTATAATGCATGACATTTTTGTTTTGTTTGCGTACATTATAATCGTATAATGCTTGCATTTTTGTTTTGTTTACGTACATTATAATCGTATGATGCTTGCATTTTTGTTTTGTTTGCGTACAATATAATCGTATGATGCTTGCATTTTTGTTTTGTTTGCGTACAATATAATCGTTTAAGGCATGATATTTTTGTTTTGTGTGCGTACAATGTAATCGTAATATGTATGTTGTGTTTGCATACAGTGTAAGCGTATAATATATGTTATGTTTGCGTACAGTGTAAGCGTATAATGTATGTTATGTTTGCGTACAATATAATCGTATAATGTATGTTATGTTTGCATACAGTGTAAGCGTATGATGCCTGTTATGTTTTCTGTGAGCGAAAAATGTTACGGACCAAAAGCGTCTGCACACGCGTACAGTGCAATCGTATACTGCATGTTGTGTTGGCATTATTGTTCAATACGTCAGTTGGTCAGTTTTAGCAACGGAAGGACATGTGTGTGTTAACAGTTGCTTTCATTAGCAGATAATACTTTGTATTTAGGTTTTCAAGTTCTGTAACTCTTTAATATTGGTGGTAATTAAGGTTAAGGTTTGGATTAGTTTGGATAACGATATAAAATGATCTATCGCTTTCTTGTCATGTTTGCAGTGAGTAGTCCGAGGGAAGTATAATAATTACCTCTGTCAGAGAGTTGCTTTGATATAAATAGGTAAACAAAGGGCCGTAATTTTCGCCAATATATAACATTGCGGTAAAACTAAACAACGGCATATACATGGTGGCTAATTCTCTGTCAAGTTGGTTTAATAGATCTTACTACTTTTAAGAAGCAGGATCGCCATCTTTTAGCGGCGAATACTGTTTCGTCAACCCTGAGTCCAGTTACAGTTAGTTGTAAACAACGAGATTCAAACTTACCAAGCTATATATGGCACGCACTGCAGTGAGACCGAACAGGTCTAGTAGAGAACAGTGACAACCCAATTTAGTCGATATAGATTACGTCTTTTAGTGGGCGCCGCCATGAGGCTGGGCCCACTAGGAATGCTTCTGGAATTTGAGCATGGGGTTGCGCAACCATATTGGGGAGGCATTTGTACGAATTTTTAACTAGCGTATACAAAATGCAGTATTATAAATATGGTGGAAATTTCCAAGTACCTTAACTGTTGATTTTGTATTTTCAGTTGTATTTAGGAAGCATTATTTTTTATTAACTGTTTATTTTGAAGGTAGAATATTTTTTTATAATGACTAGTCCCTTAGACAAATCAAAGGATCGAAAATTGAATAATCAAGAATCAAAACTTAAAAGTGGGGCTTGAAAAACTTTTTTATTCGCCATTATTACAGGTTAGAACATAATACGTTAATTTTTACTACACATTGTAGTTGCATTTATAAAAAAAGAAACAACGCAAGTATTTTAAATTTGTTCTCCAAATATCTGAAAAGTCATTATACTAGCTAGTCCCAACAAATTTTGCACGAAATTTCAAGAAATCAATCAAAGGTGCTGACCATGTCACGTGATGTTTATTTTATGCATACGGGTTCCACAACACATAGTCTGGTACACTGCCCAACTTCATTACTTCGTAATTGAGAGTAACGGAATGAAGGTTCGCAGACTACACAACACACAGCGATATTTCAATCAGCCAGTCAAATGTGCTAATCTTGTCACGTGATGTTTACAATATTTGCATGCGGGTTTCTTCAATGCACGCTAGAAGGAAGGCGCGTGGAAAACTCGGAAAGTAAAGATGGTTGTAGGCAATTTCCACTAAGGGTGTGAAATATTTGCGTCTTTTGTTAAATGCGTTGCTAGCCTTTTTCAGCTCGGTAATGCCAATATAGCATATTCGCTATTCAATATAGGCAGATTTAGACGTAATTTTGCGGTAATGAATTAATTTAGTGGTCAGATTCACAAGAATGTGATTTTACCGGAAAATGGGACTGAAATAAGTGATAGACATGAAAATGTTGCTAGTAGGCCAACTGGTCGAGACAAAATTGCACATTCAAATCATACTTACTTTTGACAAACTAAACAAACGCAAAAAGGTGCACGTAGAAGTAAATCCGGCATTAACATGTGAAATCGGATCTCCAAATGAAAGTTAGTTTATACTAGTTTATTTAAGCTCGATTGCGATGAAAGCTCAGAACTCGCTTCTAATTTTCAGGTACATGTGTCCGTGAAATTGGTTTCCGGTGAAATACTTCTGAAAAGATGTCTGAGTTTAATTAATATTTGATGTGTAAATGAAAATACAGGTCAACTTAAATCGATATTTGTCAACGTCTGTCAAATTTTACTCGAGTTTCAAAGACAAAACAAAAATAATTTTATATATAGTTCGGCAGAGGTGGATTTTCTGGTGGATTAAAAAGAAAATTATGAATAACACTTACAATATATCCATGTGCTATGATCAAACCACGTCTGCAACCGTCGTTGTGCCTGTTGGCAGATACAAGATTCTTTCGTCTTTATACTGTTTGCAATCTTGATTTTATATAGATGCACATGGTTATTATAGTAATAAAAGAAAAAGCATAGTAAATATTCTATTTTTTGTTCTGATAAAGGAAAGATATGAGCTGACAAGGTATAAACTTTCTAAAAACTATTTAGAGCCATCGGCGGGAGTATTCGCGTCTGCCAAATAATTAGAATCAGTTCGCGATCAGACGATAGATTAAAGTTCAAGCGTATTTTGAATGTTTCAAAACAGCGTAGATCATCGTCTGTGAATTTTTGCTATTCTGTAATCGTGTATTAGATCGATATCCACATTTTGTTGTATGTGTAGGACGATGTATAAAAATAGTTGTCCGCGTCGTAGATTTATTTAACTCCAAAGATGCCATTCCGCCATCAATGTTTCTTATGGTCACATGTCGTATGGTCACATGTTCAGTTTCAGAGACCTGTAAAACACTGAGGCGTGAGGCTGATTTTCATATCATGATTTACGTGTCAGATATGAAAATAAAAGACGGGTCCACCATTTATGATTTTATTCTTGAATGGGGTTTAACGCCGTTTTTAACACATTTCAGGTTATATCCATAACATATCCAGTTTTACTGGAGAAGGAAGACCTCAGACTGAGTCAGACCGACTAGAACCACCGTCCTTCTGGCAACCTTTTTTACATAAAGTTTATGGAGCGAGCGGGACTCGAACCTACAACCTTAGCGGTGAGAGGTAAGTGATCTTGAGACGGCGCCTTAGACCACTTGGCCACGGAGGACCTTCACCATTTATAAAAGCTGGGCTACGCAGAAGCTGTGATTTTCTAGAAACACATGTACAATGTGTATACATTCAATTGAATAGTAAAAAAGTAACTGAGAGAACGGTTCCATCTCCCATCCAGGATTCTGATTATGAGATTTCATTTTAACTTGTTATCATGGACCCTTCAATATTTCACTAAAATAACGTTTTTTTTATTTATTATACATGATGAAAATCTCTAGATTTTCAAGAGCGACTTACACGGATGGCGTCTGAGGTGATATCTGATACATCGTATGCGGCCCATAAACATGCATGTAGCGGGTAGCGATGTGAAGTGTGGAGCGGCCCGTAAACATGCATGTAGCGGGTAGCGATGTGAAGTGTGGAGCGGGCCGTAAACATGCATGTAGCGGGTAGCGATGTGAAGTGTGGAGCGGCCCGTAAACATGCATGTAGCGGGTAGCGATGTGAAGTGTGGAGCGGCCCGTAAACATGCATGTAGCGGGTAGCGATGTGAAGTGTGGAGCGGCCCGTAAACATGCATGTAGCGGGTAGCGATGTGAAGTGTGGAGCGGCCCGTAAACATGCATGTAGCGGGTAGCGATGGGAAGTGTGGAGCGGCCCGTAAACATGCATGTAGCGGGTAGCGATGGGAAGTGTGGAGCGGCCCGTAAACATGCATGTAGCGGGTAGCGATGTGAAGTGTGGAGCGGCCCGTAAACATGCATGTAGCGGGTAGCGATGTGAAGTGTGGAGCGGCCCGTAAACATGCATGTAGCGGGTAGCGATGTGAAGTGTGGAGCGGCCCGTAAACATGCATGTAGCGGGTAGCGATGTGAAGTGTGGAGCGGCCCGTAAACATGCATGTAGCGGGTAGCGATGTGAAGTGTGGAGCGGCCCGTAAACATGCATGTAGCGGGTAGCGATGTGAAGTGTGGAGCGGCCCGTAAACATGCATGTAGCGGGTAGCGATGTGAAGTGTGGAGCGGCCCGTAAACATGCATGTAGCGGGTAGCGATGTGAAGTGTGGAGCGGCCGGTAAACATGCATGTAGCGGGTAGCGATGTGAAGTGTGGAGCGGCCCGTAAACATGCATGTAGCGGGTAGCGATGTGAAGTGTGGAGCGGCCCGTAAACATGCATGTAGCGGGTAGCGATGTGAAGTGTGGAGCGGCACGTAAACATGCATGTAGCGGGTAGCGATGTGAAGTGTGGAGCGGCCCGTAAACATGCATGTAGCGGGTAGCGATGTGAAGTGTGGAGCGGCCCGTAAACATGCATGTAGCGGGTAGCGATGTGAAGTGTGGAGCGGCCCGTAAACATGCATGTAGCGGGTAGCGATGTGAAGTGTGGAGCGGCCCATAAACATGCATGTAGCGGGTAGCGATGTGAAGTGTGGAGCGGGCCGTAAACATGCATGTAGCGGGTAGCGATGTGAAGTGTGGAGCGGCACGTAAACATGCATGTAGCGGGTAGCGATGTGAAGTGTGGAGCGGCCCGTAAACATGCATGTAGCGGGTAGAGATGTGAAGTGTGGAGCGGCCCGTAAACATGCATGTAGCGGGTAGCGATGTGAAGTGTGGAGCGGCCCGTAAACATGCATGTAGCGGATAGCGATGGGAAGTGTGGAGCGGCCCGTAAACATGCATGTAGCGGGTAGCGATGGGAAGTGTGGAGCGGCCCGTAAACATGCATGTAGCGGGTAGCGATGTGAAGTGTGGAGCGGCCCGTAAACATGCATGTAGCGGGTAGCGATGTGAAGTGTGGAGCGGCCCGTAAACATGCATGTAGCGGGTAGCGATGGGAAGTGTGGAGCGGCCCGTAAACATGCATGTAGCGGGTAGCGATGGGAAGTGTGGAGCGGCCCGTAAACATGCATGTAACGGGTAGCGATGTGAAGTGTGGAGCGGCTTGTAAACATGCATGTAGCGGGTAGCGATGTGAAGTGTGGAGCGGCCCGTAAACATGCATGTAGCGGGTAGCGATGTGAAGTGTGGAGCGGCCCATAAACATGCATGTAGCGGGTAGCGATGTGAAGTGTGGAGCGGCTCGTAAACATGCATGTAGCGGGTAGCGATGTGAAGTATGGAGCGGCCGGTAAACATGCATGTAGCGGGTAGCGATGTGAAGTGTGGAGCGGCCCGTAAACATGCCTGTAGCGGGTAGCGATGTGAAGTATGGAGCGGCCCGTAAACATGCATGTAGCGGGAAGCGATGTGAAGTGTGGAGCGGCTCGTAAGCATGCATGTAGCGGGTAGCGATGTGAAGTGTGGAGCGGCCCGTAAACATGCATGTAGCGGGTAGCGATGTGAATAAATAATGCATATGTTAACAGGCAGACATTTTTATTGCTAACTGAAGATTCCGATTGTTATCACATTAGTGGCTTGGGACACAGGCAGGATTACTGGACCTTGGTTGGTCCCTACCACCCCCAACCCCATACCCAAAAATTTAAGTTAGTGAGCACAAAATAACAAAAATTGATGTTGACTTACCTGGAAAGGTGTTATCATCACAGGCTGCAGTTGTTTCGAGCCGTTTTAGTCCTGTATTAACCCGTTAACAAATGTACCACTTTATTGTCGACTAAACGATTTAGCCGCTGAAGGTGCGACTTGAAATGGTCTTATTCCTGAACGCTGGCTAGTTCTGATGTTAGGCTTATTTTGTCACGTTATACCTCCTCTAGCCTTCTGTGTATGCCGTGTAAGAATAGTCTTAATAGTTTTTGCACAGCGGGTGTCTTGAGACAGTTGGGGTATATGGGCCGTGTGTTGAACTGAAAAGCCTTTACTCAAATATTGTTCTCACTATTTTATTTGTTTGTTTAATGGGTATTTTGGATGGATTGAAAATAGAATTGACAAACAAACAAAAAATGTTATTGCTGCTGCTGTTGTTTTTTGTTGTTGTTGTTGCTACTGCTGTTGTTGCTGTTTTTTGTTGTTGTTGCTGTTGTTTTTGTTTTTGTTGTTGTTGCTGCTGCTGTTGTTTTTGTTTTTGTTGTTGTTGTTGTTGCTGCTGCTGTTGTTGTTGCTGCTGCTGCTGCTGCTGCTGCTGCTGTTGTTGTTGTTGTTGTTGTTGTTGTTGTTGTTGTTGTTGTTGTTGTTGTTTTGTAACTATCTTGGTATCGGTTAGTACCATGTTATGTCCCGGTAGCACGATACTTCAGTGTGGAAGATATTATAATGTAAATCGTTGTCATACAGACGTTACATGAGTGTTGTTTTAGAGCAAGTAATTAACAACGATTTCTTATAGCGGATAGGGTATGATGTCGCGGGTTCAATTCTTAATTTGGCCGATGACCTCCCGGTAGTGGTTGTACCTATGGGATCAAGCTAGAATTGTAGAAGAAACAGAAAACGAGATTAACAGAAAACTGTTAATATCATTTTATGTCAACATGTCAGGAACATGACACTGGTTAGGAAAATAATTTAATCTACGAGTATAATATTTTCGGACATGCTCCCACCCACTTCAACATCTTTACAACAAATCCACACCGTTATAACGATCGCTATTTTCTTTTTCATGTTCGTTTTACTTGTTAAATCATCATATATGAGACTATGAGACTCCCCCCCCCCCCCCCACACACACACAACTCCCTCTGCCAACCCGGGGGATTTCGGAATATGTATAAGTATCTTTAACAGCTTACTTTTCATATCTTCTTGATGCTGCAGCAGCGCCTGGTACTTTCTATTCATGAAGCAGTTATCAATAACAAGTGAAAAGAGCAATTTGACATAAAGGTAATATCTTTTAATGGCATTTCACGTCTCAAACGCTTTTACAAACAAAACAACTTGTTAAAACCAAAAGTATGCCGTGCCCGTGGATGCTTTAAAGTAAGTCTCACACCGCTGTTACATTTCCTGTAGGACTTAACTATATTGTAAATGAATAAAACAAATAACACGGTTTAAAACAAATGACTTCTTAATAACTTAACAACATATAACATTCTATGTTTGGAGGAATTCCTTGTGATATTATAGTCTAGTGGTATCACGGATGCAACATTGTTCAACGTCCTTTCTAGAGAATTTTCCATTTTGGCGGGATAGTAAATATGACCACCAAAAGGTTTAAACAAATGTTATAATTGCTATATATTACATAGAATAATTGAAATGAAAGTTAGAGTTGCTGATTTCTGATATTGTTAGCAATACTTACATTAGATATTTAATAGAAGACACGTTTATGATTTAGATGGATTGCATAGTCTCTTAAATCTCGTTTGACCTGTCAGCCCATTGCACGTCTTCTGTTGACATTCACACACCTGTCGGCCAATTGCACCATTAATGCACGTCTACTGTTGACATTCACACACACACATCGGCCCATTGAACGTCTGCTGTTGACATTCACACACTTGTCGGCCCGTTCCACCATTAATGCACGTCTACTGTTGACATTCACACACCTGTCGGCCCATTGCACCATTAATGCACGTCTAATGTTGACATTCACACACACACATCGGCCCATTGCACGTCTGCTGTTGACATTCACACACATGTCGACCCATTGCACCATTAATGCATGTCTAATGTTGTCATTCACACACACATCGGCCCATTGCACGTCTGCTGTTGACATTCACACACCTGTCGACCCATTGCACCATTAATGCACGTCTACTGTTGACATTCACACACACATCGGCCCTTTGCACGTCTGCTGTTGACATTCACACACCTGTCGACCCATTGCACCATTAATGCACGTCTACTGTTGACATTCACACACACACACATCGGCCCATTGCACGTCTGCTGTTGACATTCACACACCTGTCGACCCATTGCACCATAAATGCATGTCTACTGTTGTCATTTACACACCTATTGACCTATTACACGTCTGCTGTTGACATTCACACACCTGTCGGCCCATTGCACCATTAGTGTACGTCTACTGTTGACATTCACACACCTGTCGGCCCATTTCACTATTAATGCACATCTATTGTTGACATTTACACACCTGTCGGTTCATTGCACGTCTACATTTGATAGTCAGACACCTATCGGCACATTGCACCATCAATGCACGTCTACTGTTGACATTCACAAACCTGTCGGCCAATTGCACCATTAATGTAAGTCTACTGTTGACATTCAACACATGACGGCCCATTGCACATCTACTGTTGACATTCACACACCTGCCAGCCCATTCAATCATTAATGCAACTCTGCTGTTGACACTCACAAACCTGTCGGCCCATTGCACCATTAATGCACGTCTACTGCTGACATTAAAACATCTGTTTGCCCATTGCACCATTAATGCACGTCTACTGTTGACATTCACACACCTGTCAGCCCATTGCACCATCAATATTCGTCTACTGTTGGCATTCACACACCTGTTGGCCCATTGCACGTCTACTGTTGACATTCACATACCTATCGGCCCATTGCACCATTTATGCACGTCTACTGTTGACATTCACACACCTGTCAGCCCATTGCACGTCTACTGTTGACATTCACACATCTATCGGCTCATTGCACCATTTATGCACGTCTACTGTTGACATTCACATACCTGTCGGCCCATTGCACGTCTATTGTTGACATTCACACACCTATCGGCCCATTGCACCATTTATTCACGTCTACTGTTAACATTCACGTACCTGTCGACCTATTGCACCATTAATGTAAGTGTGCTGTTAGAATTCACACACCTGTCGGCCCATTGCACGTCTACTGTTGACATTCACACACATATCGGCCCATTACACCATTAATGCACGTCTACTGTTGACATTCACACACCTATCGGCTTATTTCACCATTATTGCACGTCTACTGTTGACATACACAAACCTGTCGGCCCATTTCACCATTATTGCACGTCTACTGTTGACATGCACACACCTGTCGGCCCATTGCACCATTAATGCACGTCTACTGTTGACATTCACACACCTATCGGCTTATTGCACCATTAATGCACGTCTACTGTTGACATTCACACACCTGTCGGCCCATTGCACGTCTACTGTTGACATTCACACACCTATCGGCCCATTGCACTATTTATGCACGTCTACTGTTGACATTCACACACCTGTCAGCCAATTGCACGTTTACTGTTGACATAAATACACCTATCGGCGCATTGCACCATTAATGCACATCTACTGTTGACATTCACAAACCTGTCGACCTATTGCACCATTAATGTAAGTCTACTGTTGACATTCACACACCTATCGGCCCATTGCACATCTACTGTTGGCATTCACACACCTATCGGCCCATTGTACCATTAATGCACGTCTACTGTTGACATTCACACACTTATCGGCTTATTGCACCATTAATGCACGTTTACTGTTGACATTCACACACCTGTCGGCTCATTGCACCATTTATGCACGTCTACTGTTGACATTCACACACCTATCGGCCCATTTCACCATTTATGCACGTCTACTGTTGACATTCACACACCTATCGGCCCATTGCACCATTTATGCACGTCTACTGTTGACATTCACACACCTATCGGCCCATTGCACCTTTAATGCACGTTTGCACACATTGCAAATTGCACAAATTATTTAAGAGGGAACTGTTTATCAGAAACTGTTGGTGACGTACATGTTTATTATAATCGTATGTTCTGAAGTAAAAATAACGTAGACATGTTCTGAACAAAACTGTCATGACTTCAATAATTACAGAAAGGAAATGAAATATAAGGTCTAGTTTTGGTGACATGTTGTGATAAGAAAGGTTCACACTTCACGCACACTTGCGCACGTGCACGATATTCAATCAAATACGTAAACTAGCACATAAATAGTGTGAAAAGTTGTTGATTGAGATAGCAAGGTTTCAAATATATCTTTAAGAGTTTCCGGTTAAATCTAATTCTCAATAGGACTTACCTTTATTGTGATAAGTTTGCTATTAAAACACCGGTTTGTACAAAATACAATTTATTGATAACCACTTTTTGCTTATACTACCAAATATTTTAAGTGAAAAATCTTCATATGAAGCACATTCGAGTGAGAAAAATGTAGGATTGGGAATGAAAGTAAGAAGTGAATCATTATATCAATAACAATTTGCAAGTGTTTAATTCTGTTTTTAATGCAAAACCAGCATGTGTTACTTTCTATTTCTGTTCTTGTCGTTGATATACAAACTATATCAGATCAAAATACCAGGTAGATAAGAAGTTTAAAGTGGTTTAAGGAAAATGCGTATATTGTAATATGACATATATTTCTTTTCAGTGTCAGATTCAACATTTTATATATATCCAGTAGAGAGAATTACCGTTTTACAGTGCTAAAACTTATAATGAGATATCCTGTTTTAGCACTGTAAAATGGTAACTCTCTCTACCGTATTCACTATTTCTACCATTTATGTATCATTCACGGATCCGGTGCTTCTGAAAGGTGTTTTGTTTGACGTATTATTCTCCCTATCATATATATATATATGTGTGTGTGTGAACACTTTAACAAAGATTCACGCGTGTTTTTGCAGTCGCACATTAACAAAGATTCACACGTGTTTGTGCAGTCGCATGTTAACAAAGATGCACGTGATTGTACAGTCGCATGTTAACAAAGATGCACGTGATTGTGCAGTCGCACGTTAACAAAGATGCACGTGTTTGTACAGTCGCACGTTAACAAAGATGCACGTGATTGTGCAGTCGCACGTTAACAAAGATGCACGTGATTGTGCAGTCGCACGTTAACAAAGATGCACGTGATTGTGCAGTCGCACGTTAACAAGATGCACGTGATTGTACAGTCGCACGTTAACAAAGATGCACGTGATTGTACAGTCGCATGTTAACAAAGATGCACGTGATTGTGCAGTCGCACGTTAACAAAGATGCACGTGTTTGTACAGTCGCACGTTAACAAAGATGCACGTGATTGTGCAGTCGCACGTTAACAAAGATGCACGTGATTGTGCAGTCGCACGTTAACAAAGATGCACGTGATTGTGCAGTCGCACGTTAACAAGATGCACGTGATTGTACAGTCGCATGTTAACAAAGATGCACGTGATTGTACAGTCGCATGTTAACAAAGATGCACGTGATTGTGCAGTCGCACGTTAACAAAGATGCACGTGTTTGTACAGTCGCACGTTAACAAAGATGCACGTGATTGTGCAGTCGCACGTGAACAAAGATGCACGTGATTGTGCAGTCGCACGTTAACAAAGATGCACGTGATTGTGCAGTCGCACGTTAACAAAGATGCACGTGATTGTACAGTCGCATGTTAACAAAGATGCACGTGATTGTGCAGTCGCACGTTAACAAAGATGCACGTGATTGTGCAGTCGCACGTTAACAAAGATGCACGTGTTTGTGCAGTCGCACGTTAACAAAGATGCACGTGATTGTGCAGTCGCACGTTAACAAAGATGCACGTGATTGTGCAGTCGCACGTTAACAAAGATGCACGTGTTTGTACAGTCGCACGTTAACAAAGATGCACGTGTTTGTACAGTCGCACGTTAACAAAGATGCACGTGTTTGTACAGTCGCACGTTAACAAAGATGCACGTGATTGTACAGTCGCATGTTAACAAAGATGCACTTGATTGTGCAGTCGCACGTTAACAAAGATGCACGTGTTTGTACAGTCGCACGTTAACAAAGATGCACGTGATTGTGCAGTCGCACGTTAACAAAGATGCACGTGATTGTACAGTCGCACGTTAACAAAGATGCACGTGATTGTGCAGTCGCACGTTAACAAAGATGCACGTGATTGTGCAGTCGCACGTTAACAAAGATGCACGTGATTGTCCAGTCGCACGTTAACAAAGATGCACGTGATTATGCAGTCGCACGTTAACAAAGATGCACGTGTTTGTACAGTCGTACATTAGCAAAGGACACTTGATGCACTATCACACATCAAATATAAATGCAATTACAGTGTATTTCTGCTTATCGTCGGGTATATATTACAACAAAGACACATGTAGCACTTTTCTAACTTTTTATTTTAGATGTTGATATCATTTTTTTCGTCTTAGAAAGATAGTTCATCTAGAATTCTTCGTTCATTTTATACTACAATCTGCCAATTTGTCAACACACAGTTTACGATATGTCAGCAGTCTGGTCGGAAAACATAATTTATGTTGTTGTTGTTGTTGGTGGTGTTGTTGTTGTTGTTGTTGTTGTTGTTGTTGTTTTAATTGCCGTATGATGACGAATGCACACCACAACATTACTGTTTCAATATTTCCCACAGAGAAAGTGTAAATTTATTTTTAAACATTGAATTTTAATGTTCTTTTATAAAAGGACATGGCAATATAACTATAGAGAAGGAGAGATAACACTGGTATAAATGACATAGCCATCACTAAGTAGCTTAAATATAGTTTTTACCAACTTAGCTCTTTTCCCTGTATCACATCTTAAAAAAAACAGTTTAAAATAATAGTAAAATACAATATCGTCTTACAGTAAGTTACATATCGCTACTCCGTGGCCGGTCTAAGACATTAACTACTTAGATTATTTCGGTGTTCTCTTCACAGCAAGATGTCACACATAACCTTCAATGTAAACATGACATTTAACTCATTAAAAAGACAACAACAACAACAACAACAACAACAACAACAACAACAACAACAACAACAACAACAACAACAACAACAACAACAACAACAAACAACAACAACAACAACAACAACAACAAAACACGCACAAAAAACCAAAACAACCAACATATTTGAACGTCCTGATATACCTGGAGCAGGCGAACGAAGGATTTATGTGCGAATTTTGATACCAGATTTGTGCCTGGCAAATCTGCAGGGACATATAAAGATACTCTACACTCTACTCATCGGTGGCGTTTGCCAAGTTTTAGTACAATACAAGGAAACGGTTCATACTTAAATTAATTTTTATGAAAGTGATACACGGAATTTCAATTTTCCAGAATAGTTGCTCACTTTTACGGATGCGCCCGCTGTTAGCTTATCTCCAACCTCCAGGTAAACGTTTTCTGGTAAAAAGAGAAGTATTTAATCAATCGTATTACATAACTACTGTCTGACTCACCGATGGTTTTGGCACCACCCGTTCAATCTAAGACTCTAGAATACATTGGCACATTATTGGAACATTATCAAGTTGATGTTGCATTTCGTTTGCCGCGTTTTTTTTTTCTCATTCAATAAATATTATACCGATTAATACCCGGTATTGTGTATTTATTTCTGGAAGTGATGCACAAAGAATGTGGGTGGTGTCGTTTTCAGAATAATTATGTTCCTTCCGGTGTAATGGCGACAGTCATCAGCGAATTGCGTTCTTTCTTCTACAATTAATGGACCATTACGCATGTCATTATCGGATAAATATGTGAGACATAATAATAATGATGATCATAATAATAATAATAATGATAACAACGATAATATCAGTGATGATAATAAATGTAAGAAAAATTCAATGAATATATAAAGATAACTCATTTGAATAAATCAGTCCCAATGAAGCCCTCACAGATGTAGATTTCAATAAAGTCCTAAATAACACAAATGATTGATTGAATATTTAGCGTCATTTTATGCTATCGAGTGCTAATAGACGATCAGTTAACCTAAACACTGTTTCCTGGGATCATGAAAGGTTAACCAGTATTCGAGAACACACCATCTCCGCAAGTAACTGATAACTTTCCTACTTGAATCAGCGGTGAGAGACAAATGGTAATGAGACACAATGTCGTATACCAATCATCACGGAGACTGTTGCCGGGCGGGGATTCGAACTCACGAACCCTGGATTAATAGTCAGACGCGTAACCGACTGAGCTAATCGAGTCCGTCAATCAACACAAAGACAAACCAGTAACATTATAAGTCAATAGCATGATTATGATTATTATGTGATTGTCAACAGTGTCAACTTGCATACTGCTGCAATCAATGGAAGGCCTTTAGTTTAAATGACACTTATTTTATTAAATTCCCATTACCATATGTTTTACATATAAATTACATATAATAAAACTAACGGAAGAATGAATGGAAAATAACGAGAGAGACCGAATGAACAGATAAATGAATGAACGAATGAATGAATTAATTAAAGAACGAACGAACGAACGAACGAATGCATGAATGCATAAATGCATAAATGATGATTTTTTTTGCGTTGTATCTCGCATGCACGTGATATCTCGCATGCATGTACAAGGCGTATATATCTTGTGGGCGTAGGAGCGTTTCAATTATTGGGGAGGGGGGCCAACCTGAGGAGAGAGTGTATGAGGATGTACTTCCAGGCCCCAAGATATATGTTGAACCTGAATGTTGCCCCCCCCCCCCCGCACCCTCACTTACCTCCCCCCCCAACACACACACCCCGCGGCTCCTACGCCTATGTATCTAGACATTATCGTACGTTTTAATAAAGTTTCGCTGTACGCTGTTTTGCAAAACAATCTTTTGTAATTGAATCGAGCTAAAAGAAGCTAATTTAAATACTGAAATACTATTTTTTTCTAATAATCTGTTATATATTTAGATTCTTTACATTTCAATTCACCCCTGTTTTTTGTCTATTTCCAGCAGAAAAGAGCATGCAAACCGTTAACGGTAAAACAAATTTAGTTCCTCATTACTTTCTGAATCATCAAGAAGATATTCCAAACAGGTGTTGCTCGATCACGTTGCAGACGATTGTGTGATCGTGTTAAGATTTTTGGCTTGATCGTTTATATTTTCACGTGTCTGTTGTGCAGTAATAAACACTTTATTACGGGCTGCTTGTTGCAACAGTTGGTGCCAAGATTCTGTAAAACGTTGTAGGCAATTTAGTCTGCATGCTTATTGAAAATTTCAATTCATAAACGTTATCTTTTTCCCTAACAATTACGTCACAAGCTATACACATGGCGCTTAAGGTGTTCGGAGATGATGCGGTTAGAAATTTCGCCGTAGGAGGAAACTGAAAGATTCGACTTTACCTTCTATTTTACATCGCTGTAAAGAGATTAGAACACAAGCTGCATAGCGGATAAACAAAATACTTAAGACATCAGACGGATGGCATAGTGCAATTTGAAAGCAATAATAACTCTTTTTAAAGTCATGTGTTAAGTTTAACACAGTAACGTTTCATTGCACGTACTTGCCTGTAAAATACAAGAGCAATTCTTTTCGTGTACTTGCCTGTTAGCCACGGTAACGTTCATTTGCACGTACTTGCCTGTTATACACAGTGACGTTCCTTTGCACGTACTTGCCCGTCAGACACAGTGACATTCCTTTGCACGCACTTGCCTGTTAGACACAGTGACGTTCCTTTGCAGGTATTTGCCTGTTAGACACAGTGACGTTCCTATGTACGTATTTGCTTGTTAGCCACAGTGACGTTCCTTTGCACGTACTTGCCTGTTAGACAAAGTGACGTTCCTTTGCACGTACTTGCCTGTTATACACAGTGACATTCCTTTGCATATACTTGCCTGTTAGACACAGTGACGTTCTTTTGCACGTACTTGCCTGTTAGAAACAGTGACGTTCCATTGCATGCACTTGCCTGTTTGACACAGTAACGTTCCTTTGCACGTATTTGTCTGTTAGCCACAATAACGTTCCTTTGCAAGTACTTGCCTGTTAGCCACAGTGACGTTCCTTTGCACGTACTTGTCTGTTAGACACAATGACGTTCCTTTGCACGTACTTGCCTGTTAGACACAGTAACGTTCCTTTGCACGTACTCGCCTGTTATACACAGTGACATTCCTTTGCATCTACTCCCCTTTTAGTCACAGTAACGTTCCTTTGCACGTACTTGCCTGTAAGCCACAGTAACGTTCCTTTGCACGTACAAGTCTGTAGTCCACAGTAACATTGCTTTGCATGTATTAGTCTGTTAGCCACAGTAACGTTCCTTTGCACGTGCTAGTCTGTTACACACAGTAACAGTCCTTTGCACGTACTTGCCTGTTATCCAGAGTAACATTCCTTTGTACGTATTTGCCTGTTAGACACAGTGACGTTTCTTCGCACGTACTTGCCTTTTAGACACAGTGACGTTCCATTGCACGTATTGCCTGTTAGGCATAGTAACATTCCTTTGCATGTATTTGTCTGTTAGACACAGTGACGTTCCTTTGCACGTATTTGCCTGTTAGACATAGTAACGTTCCTTTCTATGTACTTGCCTGTTAGACGCAGTGACGTTCCATTCCACATATTTTCCCGTTAGGCATAGTAACATTCCATTGCACGTATTTGTCTGTTAGACACAGTGACGTTCATTTGCACGTATTTGCCTGTTAGATACAGTAACGTTCCTTTGCACGTACTTACCTTTTAGACACAGCAACGTTCCTTTGCATCTTTGCATGTACTTGCCTGTTAGCCACAGTAACGTTCCTCTGTACGTTCTTGTCTGTTAGCCACAGTAACGTTTCTTTGTACGTTCTTGCCTGTTATCCATAGTAACGTTCCTTTGCATGTACTTGCCTGCAACGTTCTTTTGCAGGTACTTGCCTGTTAGCTACAGTAACGTTCTTTTGCACGTGTTTGCCTGTAAGCCACAGTAACGTTCATTGCACGTACTTGCCTGTAAACCACAGCAACGATCCTTTGCACGTACTTGTTTGTTAGCCACAGCATCGTTCATTTATACGTACTTTTCTGTTAGCCACAGCAACTTTCCTTTGTACGTACTTGTCTGTTAGGCACAGTGACGTTCTTTTGCATGTATTTGCCTGTTATCTACAGCAAAATTCCTTTGTACGTATTTGTCTGTTAGCCACAGCAACGTTCCTTTGTACGTATTTGTCTGTTAGCCACAGCAACGTTCCTTTGTACGTACATGTCTGTCAGGCACCGTGATGTTCCTTTACACGTATTTGCCTGTTATCTACAGCAACATTGCTTTGCACGGATTTGTTTGTTAGCCACAGCAACGTTCCTTCGTACGAACTTGTCTGTTAGGCACAGTGACGTTCCTTTGCAATTTTTTGTCTGTTATCTAGAGCAACATTCCTTTGCACGTACTTGCCTGTTAGCCACAGTAACATTCCTTTACACGTACTTGCGTGTTAGCCACAGTAACATTCCTTTGCATGTATTTGTCTGTTAGCCACAGTAACATTCCTTTGCACGTACTTGCCTGTTAAACACAGTGACGTTCCTTTGCATGTACTTGCCTGTTAGACACAGTAACATTCCTTTACACGTACTTGCGTGTTAGCCACAGTAACATTCCTTTGCATGTATTTGTCTGTTAGCCACAGTAACATTCCTTTGCACGTACTTGCCTGTTAAACACAGTGACGTTCCTTTGCACGTACTTGTCTGTAAGTCATAGTACTTGTCTGTTAGCTACAGCAACGTTCCTTTGTACGTATGCACAATGCCGTTCCTTTGTACGTAATTGCCTGTTATACACAGTGACGTTCCTTTGTACGTAATTGCCTGTTATACACAGTGACGTTCCTTTGTACGTAATTGCCTGTTAGGCACAGTGATGTGGTTCATTACCGACACTAAAAGTAACAATGTGTTGTTTTTTTGCACGTGACTGTCAACCAACATCTATGCATAGTTACCAAGTGCAATCGATGTAGTCAGAAACATATTTCGCTGGAACCAACACGTCGTTTCTTAATTGATTATGATATATTTTAGTTCGAGTATGAGTCATTGACATAAGTGCAGATATGGAATGAATTCCTATCGAGTCTGTTTCCCGGGTAGAACAAGTACTAGGTTTTGTTTGTAATAGGTCGTGCCTGTGATCAAACCCGCGACCTCGACTCACTATCCACTACGACATCGTTCCACTTGCACCGCGTGACAAACAGTAAGTATGTATTTGATAATATCGTGTACACGGTCTTGTTAGACCACACATTAATAAATTATTCATATCTAATATATAACATTAAAAGATATTATTAGAGTTGTGTTCGAGCCAAAGATATGCCAGAATCAGTACCTGGCAGTGAATACATGTTCAATAAGTTCAACCAGCTGTTATTAAGCCAGATTACAGAGCGCTTCGTCTATTTTTCATGAATGAATGAAACGCACTCATGTGTTAATTATGAAAACGTGTATAATCCCGTCTGTTTTTATTGGAGAGGGCATAAAGTAAGGAATCTGTAGCTACATAAATTGAAATACAAGGGAGATAACTCTTTGGTTGCTGTTAACAGGGGGCGTGTAAAGACACAAACTTCTCGCTTTTTGTCAATGAAATATGCTGCTTTTTATAAATATCAAGAAGCGTGGGAGTTGGCTAAATGAATTTCACAGTTAAGTCTCCAAGGTAACTGGTATTTGTATGTAATTCAAGGTGATAGATATTTGTATGTATTTCAAGGTGAAATATATTTGTATGTATTTCAAGGTGATAGATATTTGTATGTATTCCAAGGTGATAGATATTTGTATGTATTTCAGGGTGATAGATATTTGTATGTTTTTCAAGGTGATAGATATATGTATGTATTTCAAAGTGATAGATATTTGTATGTATTTCAAGGTGAAATATATTTGTATGTATTTCAAGGTGATAGATATTTGTATGTATTGCAGGGTGATAGATATTGTATGTATTTCAGGATGATAGATATTTGTATGTTTTTCAAGGTGGTAGATATATGTATGTATTTCAAGGTGAAAGATATTTGTATGTATTTCAGGGTGATAGATATTTGTATGTATTTCAGGGTGATAGATATTTGTATGTTTTTCAAGGTGATAGATATGTGTATGTATTTCAAGGTGATAGATATGTGTATGTATTTCAAGGTGATATATATGTGTATGTATTTCAAGGTGATAGATATGTGTATGTATTTCAAGGTGATAGATATTTGTATGTATTTCAGGGTGATAAATATTTGTATGTATTTCAGGGTGAAAGATATTTGTATGTATTTCAAGGTGATAAATATCTGTATGTATTTCAAGGTGATAGATATTTGTATGTATTTCAAGGTGATAGATATTTTTATGTATTTCAATGTGATAGATATTTTTATGTATTTCAAGGTAATAGATATGAGTATGTATTTCAAGGTGATAGATATGAGTATGTATTTCAAGGTGATAGATATTTGTATGTATTTCAAGGTGATAGATATTTGTATGTTTTTCAAGGTGATAGATATTTTTATGTATTTCAAGGTGATAGATATTTGTATGTATTTCAAGGTGATAGATATTTGTATGTTTTTCAAGGTGATATATATTTTTATGTATTTCAAGGTGATAGATATTTGTATGTATTTCAAGGTGATAGATATGTGTATGTATTTCAAGGTGATAGATATTTGTATGTATTTCAAGGTGATAGATATGTGTATGTATTTCAGGGTGCCACCAGTTATCAATTAGTACATTGTCGTGCCAGCAGTACTATCAGTTAGTACACTGTCGTGCCACCAGTTATCAGTTAGTACATTGTCCTGCCACCGATTTTATCAGTTAGTCAATTTGTCGTGCCACCAGTTATCAGTTAATACATTGTCGTGCCACCAATTTTATCAGTTAGTACACTATCTTAGCGCCTTGTTCTGCCATTAATTTTGTCAGTTAGTGCCTTGTCCTGTCATTAATTTTGTCAGTAAGTACCTTATCCTGTCACAAATTTTGTCAGTTAATGCTTTGTTCTGCCATTGATTTTGCCACTTAGTGCCTTGTTCTGCCATCAATTTTGTCAGATAGTGCCTTGTCCTGTCATTAATTTTGTCAGTTAGTACCTTGTCCTGTCAACAATTTCGTCATTTTTTTCATGTTTTCGTTCGTTCGTTCGTTCGTTTGTCCGTTTGTTCGTGCGTTCGTTTAGTCACTTATCATTCATTTTTATTTTTTCAAAATGTTTCACTGTGTTACTTATATAGTGTAGAACAATAAGAAGGGAGACAACACAGATTCTGTACTGAGTTTCCAGGGAGGACAGCATCAAGCACTTGCTTTAGTGTAAGATACATAAAATGAAATATATCAAGCTTATCATGCGGTAAACTAGTCACGAGTTGACCACAATGCGTACATACTACCTGTATGTATACAGGTAAAAGTAGACACGTGGATGACTTATGGAACATCCCGCATGTATATCCATCTGGGTTATGGTACATGTTTATGTTGTCATGGTTGCTTTGTATGTAAGGATCGAACTTAGGAACAACTGAGTTAGCCACACCCAGCACCATATGCCCCATGAACACACCAACTAAACTTCTGCTTCATCCCATCCTCGGACACTGACAAAAAGACAGTCTTCCTTTAACTTCGGTATTATGAAACAGCAAAGTTAAATTTTTAAAAGGCTTACCTGGTAAGATAATTTATTATGTAATGATTCTATTTACAAATATATTGTGCACTATTGTGACATACTTTGAATCTTTCTTTTTGTTGTAATTATTTTTTTAATTGTGTTGTTATATACATGCTACGGACCGCTGCGTGTATCATTAAATAAAACCACGGGACCTATAGAGCCGCTACTTCACGCCGAGGCGTCCAATGTTCAGTTACAGAGAAATAGACAGATAACTCTTAAATGACTGTTTTAGAATTTAGCATGTGTTATCTCCCTTTGTGCATTACTTATTCATATCATTTTTAATACTATGGTGGTCTACTTCAATGAAGAGAAGAGAAGAGGAGAGGAGAGGAGGGAGGGGAGGGCAGGGGAGGGCAGGGCAGGGCAGGGCAGGGCAGGGCAGGGCAGGGCAGGGCAGGGCAGGGCAGGGCAGGGCAGGGCGGAACGGAACGGAACGGAACGGAACGGAACGGGAGGGGAGGGGAGGGGAGGGGAGGGGAGGGGAGGGGAGGGGAGGGGAGGGAAGGGAAGGGGAAAGAAGGGGAGGGGAGAACAGAAAGGAACAGAAGACAAGAAAATATGTCCATGTTTTAATAAAGTAAACGTTTGTATATCTGCCAAGTCATACAAATTGTTTTTTTACACATTCTTACCCAAACCACTGAAACAGCGTTCCGAAAATCGTACATGTATAGGTTTTAAATTAACGACTCTGTTGTCTCTTTGTTTTTGCTAAATATAAAACAAGGTATACTTTACTTGCGTTGAACAAAATCATGTTGGCTGGTTAAGTATTTTGTTCAGAGTTAAAAGGAGGAAATCACTATCCCGCTATGTGGTTGCATATCACTATGTGTGGTTGCACTCCCCCCCTTGGGGTCACGTTGGATGACGGTAGAATAACGTTAAATGGTTGTATTCGCAACAAGCGGTAAGAGTTAACTTTTGTTGATATTTTTTGGAAAATCTGAGTCGAGCTAGATAATGTCTTAACATTTCTGATCACTCGATAGCAACCGAACTTTTATAGACTGTAGCCGTTTCCTTGATCGTTTGTGAAAAGTGGAAACACTGGAACGAGTGTTTTAAAAGTGCAAAACTGTCTTGTTACTGAACATAATTTGATATATCTTTTTTCTTTTATAAACAGCAACATTATAGTTTTACCCTATTCTGTCTTTTACTGGTCTAAAAGTGATTTAGTAAACGTTTGTTTTGTGGTGGAAAATCAGCGTAACGCTGGCGGAGGTGGCGGCGGAGGCGGCAGAGCTGTTCGAGTGAAAGATACGTAACGCTGGCAGAGTTGGCGGCGGAGGCAGCTGAGTGAAAGATGCGTAACGCTGGTGGAAGTGGCGGCGGAGGCGGTGGAGCTGTTCAAGTGAAAGATGCGTAACGCTGGCGGAGGTGGCGGCGGAGGCGGCGGAGCTGTTAAAGTGAAAGATGCGTAACGTTTGAGGATGGTGCTCGATTGCCAATTTAATGTAAAACTATAACAATATGGTGCTACTATGAAATAGGATCCTATAAGACAAGTCAAGTTAAAAATTGGCCATTAAATTATTATATCGCCTTTATCAAAACATCCACACGGAAAACCTCATATGTTGTGTATGTGTTGAGATTATGGATAAAGAAGAAAAAACAGTTGAAAATCAACCGAGAACACTTGGTAGTCTTCTTTTTTTCTGATTCCAGACATACTGGTAAATTAACGATACGAATAAGATAAAATAAAACCAATGTTATAGGGCGCACACGTCTTAAGGACCCACACCATTATTATCTCCCTTGAGTACTCCGAACAGATAAAGGAGGTAGAAATAAAACTTTAATTATCTTTTTCTTCTTTTTTCAGAGCTTTGTACTGAAGTGTAATATTTTTTCCTAGCATGGGTTAATTGGTCAGTATTTTAGAAATCACCACTGAAAATATGATGCTGATACCAACTTTATGGACAATTCAGGCTGTGTTATTTCAGAATTGTTGGTTCGAACCGCATCGTGGGCGTATAGTTGACATATCATTACTCTGGAAATTGATTGGTCTCACAAAAACATTGAACTAAAAAAAACCTGGTAAAAGGTATGTTTTTTCCCTTTATAATTGCATATCTTGAACCAGTAAAGAATTTGAGCCCAGACACGTGCTGCAGATTTTGTTTTTTTCACTGTGTTTTGGACATAAATGTTACAATGGAGCCCTATAGGAATTGTAATAGTGGTGTGAGACATAAATGCTGTAAGTGTTCTAGTTTCACATTTGCGCCATGTAGATATATCATTTTTCAGTTTTGTTTTCAAGTTGTTAGTACAATTGAAACCAATTACGAAAAATCCAAAGGAAAAATGGGTTATATAGTTATTAATGGAGAGAGTTAAACAACAAATTCTTCACCGAAAGAGATGAAATGTTGAAACAGCAGCCAATCTGCAGTGCCGACTCAATATTTCCCCCAAAAGGATTAACATCTCAGAATCACGCACATATCGTCATTGTGGTGAGTGGTCAAGACTATTCGGAACACACCCCTTATACCGAAGTATGACGGAATTGGCCGAGAATGTACGATTGTCCCAAAGGCAACATCACATTTATACTGTGATGCTTTTAAAAACGTACACGCCCCATAGTTACCGATACAATTTAATGATTAGATGAAATTAATGAAAATAGCAGACCGGGTCGTCACCCGTTAGTGTGGGCGGCATACACCAGCTTATCTGTGGGCGGGGATGTGCATTAGTACTGGCAAACAATACAGAAAATCCCCTTTACTCATAATCTAGTGGTTACATATAGCAAATAAATGTATAATTAAATAAAACGTTAAAATGAGGGAAATTTTCCATTTTCAAGAGTTCATACCACAAACTAGGGTTATGCGTCATTTGACCACACGAACAAATAGATTGGTCAGCCATACAAGTGTAATACTTTGTAATAATGTGTAACCCGAAATCCAATAGCCCGTCATTCTGATACGGACACTTAAGAGGTGGGTAACTCAGTTTATGTACATAAAATCGTCGAAATGAGATTCACCAAGCTAAATAGCAGGTACTTGCCAAATTAATTTATGGTTTGACTTTAAATACTGCCTTAAAGGGACACACAGCAATTTCGATACATTTTCAGTAAACACTTTATTTTAACATTACGTTCCGCTAGCGGACGATTTCTCCATCTCCTCTTTGTTTAATCCCCCGCTACTGACTTAATGACTGCCATGTCTTGCTATATAATTGTCAAATCGCCTAACGATATATGACACCATTTTCCATTTGTTAATAGCGGTCACGCGTGCTAAACAAAAACACTTCATTACGTCATTTTTTGTCAACGATTATGACTTGTCCAATTTATTCATTTTTCTAAGCCATACGTTGATTGGCTAGCGAGGACTGACTTTTTTAATTATACAATAGCACATTTTTTCCTACTAATTGATCAGATGTCAGAATGTTATATAGTATGAACGAGGCCAAGGAGCGTAATAAACAGGATGCAAAGAGTACATTAAAATATCTCCTGACCGTTATTTGAAAAGGGACATAACTCTAATAATTGTGTTGACAAGTGTATCTGTACATTAATTTCGTCCTTTTTTATCAGTAGAATAACAAAGAGTACATGGAATAGTTTCATATGATCATAGTGTCCCTTTAATAGAACACGGTTATATGAGCAAAACAATTTTTTAATTTCATTACCTATGCGAATCTTTCTGTTTATTCCGGTTATAAGGTCAAACTGTTTAATTAAGGAAGATTTGTATTCGCAGTTACCCTTGTTGTAGTTTAGCTTGATATATATACACTTTAGATAAAGGTTCATATAAGTCAGACGTTATTCTGTATAGTTCATATTCTTTATTAAAGTCATTGGTTTTCTTTTTTGCAATTTTATTTGTATATTTGTTTGTTTATTTGTAGTTTGACGAATTACGAGTATGTCACCGCCACACATTAAGCATTTGAGCAATATCGATACCAAGAAATTCATGGTATCATCTCATAGGGTGATATAAATGGAATATTAAAACATTTGAAAAGGTTTCCAAATAAGAATAAGTAGTAAACTGATGATATATTCAAAGTTAGACGCTGCGTATCGACAGGTAAAGACTAGCCATCCATTTGAATTGGTTGACAACCAACTTTGCGAGTGTAATAATGTAAGCATCAGGTTGGTTTTGACCCCCCCCCCCACCACCACCACCACCACCACCATATACATGAAGGAGAGTGATGCAGTTCTAACACACTAGATACGAGGCAAATTTCGTCTGCTGTATCCAGATATATTTCTCTGTAAACTAGTTTCAATCTTGTTTCCTCTCCTGTCTCATTTGTCTTGCTTCCTCTCCTGTCTCATTTGTCTTGTTTCATTTCCTGTCTGTTTCGTCTTGTTTCCTCTCCTGTCTCGTTTGTCTTGTTTCCTCTCCTGTTTCTTTTGTCTTGCTTTCTCTCCTGTCTCATTTGTCTTGTATCCTCTCCTGTCCCTTTTGTCTTGTTTCCTCTCCTGTTTGTTTTGTCTTGTTTCCTCTCCTGTCTGTTTTGTCTTGTTTCCTCTCCTATCCCTTTTGTCTTGTTTCCTCTCCTGTTTGTTTTGTCTTGTTTCCTCCCCTGTCTGTTTTGTCTTGTTTCCTCCCCTGTCTGTTTTGTCTTGTTTCCTCTCCTATCTGTTTTGTCTTGTTTCCTCCCCTGTCTATTTTGTCCTGTTTCCTCATCTGTCTCTTTTGTCTTGTTTCCTCTCCTGTCCCTTTTGTCTTGTTTCCTCTCTTGTCTATTTTGTCCTGTTTCCTCTCCTGTCTCTTTTGACTTGTTTCCTCTCCTGTCCCTTTTGTCTTGTTTCCTCTCCTGTCTGTTATGTCTTGTTTCCTCCCCTGTCTATTTTGTCCTGTTTCCTCTCCTGTCTCTTTTGTCTTGTTTCCTCTTCTTGTCCTTTTTGTCTTGTTTCCTCTCCTGTCTGTTTTGTGTTGTTTCCTCTCCTGCCTGTTTTGTCTTGTTTCCTCTCCTGTCTGTTTTGTCTTGTTTCCTCCCCTGTCTATTTTGTCTTGTTTCCTCTCCTGTCTATTTTGTCTTGTTTCCTCTCTTGTCCTTTTTGTCTTGTTTCCTCTCCTGTCTCTTTTGTCTTGTTTCCTCTTCTGTCGCTTTTGTCGTGTTTCCTCTCCTGTCTGTTTTGTCTTGTTTCCTCCCCTGTCTGTTTTGTCCTGTTTCCTCTCCTGTCTATTTTGTCTCCTTTATTTTTTCAGTATTTCCTAGAAGAAAGACATCTCTGCAACATTTACTTCTAAACCTGTAAATAGCAACTATCATAGATCAGCTGTTCGTACATAAACTGCTTTCTGACTCGGTCAACTTCACATGAGGAAAACTAACTTTTTTGGAATAATATTATTCCCTCTTTTTTGTTTTATGTTTCCTTAGTTGATATGTGATCTTGCTGAGTAAGTAAGCCCCCCCCCCCCCCCCCCCTCGTATAACTTCATATAGAACTTAAATTCATCAAGGGTTGGAGTATCAGACTCAAAATATAAACAACAACAATAATCAATCAATACAGATGCGTGAAATAGAATAATACATTATAGAACATATATAAAATCAATGGTACCTTGGATGGAGATGATTGTCCACTTATTGCACCACGTTGGTTTTGAACCATTCCCCCACAGAGCATTCACCGCAGTGAATGAGTAACATGAGGGAGGTGACGGACAAGGTGTCCTCGGCGTAAAGTAATAATGTGACTCGACCTGAGTAATAAATTAGCCTGACTCACAAGGGTACTTCACAGCGTTTGATTTTAACTGATTAATTCTAACTTGTGTCGATTTATTGCTTTTGTCTATATAGAAATCCTCAGTAACATGCAGGCCTGGTTGTTCATGGTAAGGTACGGTAATTACAGGACTCGGGGATTTTTTATTCATCAATCAATCAACACTGCTCTGTATCAGGATTGTAAATGTTAACTCACATATGCTCCAGTAATATGTCAAACTTCACTTGTACAGTTACAAAGTGTTCATTAATGTATTATCTACTTACACACATTTTCATTAGGCCATTATAAATCAAGTACTAGATTATCGTCCAATTTCTTCTTAAAAAGGGGGGAGGAAAGAAGGATTTTATTTTTTATTTTTAAATCTTTTTTTTTTATAATATATATTATAACTCTGTCATTGATGAAACCGCTGAATGAGAAATCATGACGATAAACGTAAATAGGAACCGATTCCCTTTTATGCAGACTCCATAAAATAGAGCGGTGGCATACAGTGTTGGTTTTTAGCTGTAGAGTCCTCGGTGACTAATTGGTCTGTGGGACTGTCGTGTTACGACCACTCACCTCTTTCCGCTAAGGTCGTGGGTTCGAGTCAAGCTCGGTCCTAAAACTTTATGTGAAAACGTTTGTCAGTTACTCGCGGAAGGACGGTTGTTCTACTCAGGTCATGCTGAGGTATTCCTTCGCCAATAAGATTACATGACATATACGATGTTCTGTGCTTGACGTGGCGTTATATCACTGTAAATTGTTTATATATACGCATGTCCAAGTTCCGTGTTCACTCAGCTTCTCTCCTAAACCCATGGTAACATTTTTGTAGAACGTTGTCGAGTAGTCAGATTTCTTGACCAACTTTCTTGGACACGATTTGTTTATACACCTGTAGGTTGTGACATTTTAACCATAATTGTTTATTTAAGCTCGAGAAGAGACATTCTAACAAGATGTGTTAACTAACTAGCATTATTCACCTAGAATCTTCACCAAATGTGCGCAAAAAGTGTTACTATTACATAATGAGATAAATATATTTCTGCTCTAACAAAAGCCACTTGGTTGTAAAATTTAACCAAATATAGCATGTTCAGAATGTGACATGTGGTTTTGGGTTGGTCTTATTACAGCCAGCGACAAGATCAGCTGCATGGATATATGAACGTATTACTTAAATCTAGATTTCGATGTTTATTAAGATGTTCCATTGTTTGATCATGTTATATATTATGTTTCGCTATCGGACAAGATCAATTTGATATAGATTGTTTACCTATAAACTCATACTTGACGACGTGTAGGATAATTCTTACAATATAAATTTCGCTATAGTTTTATTATATTTATAAGATAATGTAGCTATAGCCGAACAAAGCCTGAAACTCCAATCTGCATATTGGTTTATAATGTCATAGAATTAAGTGCTTGATGTCATCGTATCTAATTATGTCACATGATGTGAATTCGGTTGTGTAGTCATATGTGTAATCATATATGTGTGATTATCACTCGTGGGTCTCAGGGCTTCTAGAAATAATGGAAACATACATATGTTACGACGATGTGTTGCGTGCACAATGTCGATGAGGGAACAAAGGTTTTATGGCCAGTTTCCCTTCCGAGTGGACGGTCCAAGTCATAAACAACTCCCGCCATCCTTTGACAAATGTCAAGGTCGCAGTCGGACTGAGAACTTTTTCTGGCAACGTTTTTCTCTTCCGGACTGTAACTCTGCAGCGGATAGTCCAATTTTACAAAGGTTTGGACGTTCATCTTATGTTGACTCGATGTGTCAGAGTACAAACCTTCCACCATCTAAAAGTAAATGTCGATGCCGCCCATGGGTTCAAACACAAGTACAAATCCTTTATTTCGTAAATAGAGGCCTCCGGCCAAAAACATATAACATTATTTACAAATAGTTAAAAGTGTCAAAATATGAAATATGGCATACAATTTATGTGGAAATATTTTACAATAGTCTTTTTTATTATAATTGAGATTCATTTTGTACCAAAATAAAGTGGATATATGCAGCGTCTTTCCTAAGTTCGAAGGTATCATTTAGTTGTAGTAGCTAATAAAAATTTATTTTCAACTGTAAAAATCGTAGTCTCATATCCGCATATCTCGGACGCAAGAAGAATACATGATATTCGTATTCTAGAATGTTTATATTTTTTGATAAATTTACTCTTCCGAGCTGCCACCCGGCAGAGAAAGTTCAACTTTAACTATACTAAACGGTTAAGTCCATTACACGAAAACGTCACAAACAACTCCCACCTTTCTTATGTCAAGGTCAATGTCGCTAAGGGGTTAACATTTGTATGACTATATTTTCCCTTCAGGTTTAAAATAGCAGACACATTTCCAACACATACAGACGATGTGTAACAAACACGCCATCTTCCTAATGTCAAGGCAAAGTACTGTGGGGTCAAAGGTTATATGGCAATGTTTCATCCAGATTTGTAACTGGGTGGATCAATGTTTATAGGGCTATGTTTTCCCTTCTAGACTGGAACTCGGCAGTGGATAAGTATTGGACGTGAATGTTCATCACATAACGCTTACCTTCTTAAGGTCAAGGTCAAGGTCGTTGAGGAATCAAACGACGTATGTACTGTATGACGAATCGTCATGCTCAACTCTGCGGTCAGGTTTAAAACAAATGGCAGGAATATTTAACATATGAGACGATGCCTCCTATATAGTAAGGTCAATGTCAAGGTCGATTCGATTATGAATAGGTAGAATACTTGAAGGTCATGGCAGAATTCTCAGCATCAATATGATGTTATTTACTTCTAAACTCAAGTCAGTACCTGGTCGTAGCAGCACTATTTAAATATCAGGTAATTGGTATTATACAAAATAAAAGTGCTAATAAATCATTCTCAACTTGCGCAGAAGGAATATCAATTAAAGAATTTGCCTGTTTAACTGATAAACAAGGTTAAACTCTGAAAATATAAATGAAGTGGATCTTTAGAGATATCAAATTATTCTCTGTTTAGTTTCAACACTCGTTATACGCTTTTTAAACTGACTCAGTGAGCAATATCTCCTAAATAAAAAATATTTCACATTACACAAATTGGTCCCACTATTAAAGGTTTAACGCAATATTTTCTACACTTGACAGGTTATATAATGACATGCCCAGTTTTATTGGAAGGGGAAAACATCAGAACGAAATGAATAGAAACATCGTTCTTTCGCAAGTAACTGGCAAACTTCCTCACATAAATGTATTTTGGACCGGGCTGGGCTCGAACGCACGACATCAGCGGCGAGACATAGGTTGTCTTGAGACGGCTTCTTGAACACGGGTTTAGAAAATATGATATTACATAGTGAGTGCATGTTGTATTTATCTTTATTTCTGCTATAAATGTGTTATCAAGTGTTCTTTGTCACAGTTGTTTACTGCCCTCTATGACTGAGTCTGTGGTCCTCTGTGAACGGGTCGTCGTACGTTCTAACCTCTCATCTCTCGTTTATACTAATAATTAAGCTGTGAATAAAGCATAGAGCTTATATGAATCCCTTCGAGTTTCATATGTAGTAGTAGTAGTACTGAGTGAGAATCTGTCGGGTCATACCTGGGATAAGCGGCCAACTTCCTATACACTGTAACTGTCACTGCGTCGCTCATTCGGACCACCTCGCCAATTATCATTAAATCTAATACAAAAGGATGACGGAATTGGCCGAGTATGTACGACTGTGCGCCGCTGGGATCGCTGATTCGGGCCCTGGAAAAGCGGAAGTATGTTGGTTCTATTCAGATTAACTTTGAAGTCATCACGCACTAATAAAAATTGATGTACAACCTGTGATATGTTAAAGATATATATGGGGTGTTTGAGTTTGTACAAGTCATGTTATTTTGATACAGACGTTCCTTTACTCATATAGACTGTGGCTGTCCACGTACCAGGAGAAAATTAATCACCAAATGTCTCCAGAGAGGCGAGTAAATTTCACACTAATTTACTCAGTTCTTCAAACAACTTGATAAAGCGTGTAAATTTGACCCATGTATTTCAGTGCGTGTAAATACAAACGATTTGTTTTCATTCCGGAATCCAATGTTTATCAATACTTTTTACATTAAAGGGACATTTTGCAATAATTAAATCGATTTTTACTCATTTTCAAACGTTATATAGTACACCAATCTTACATAAATTATTTTATGACTGTGCAAGACCAATCTTACATATATGAATGTGTTATACCAATCTTACATATATGAATGTGTTACATCAATCTTACATAATTATATGAATGTGTAATACCAATATTACATATATGAATGTGTTACACTTACCTTACATAAATATGAATGTGTTACACAAATCTTACATATATGGATGTGTTACATCAATCTTACAGATATGAATGTGTTACACCAATTTTATATATATGGATGTGTTACATCAATCTTACATATATGAATGTGTTACACAAATTTTACATATATGAATGTGTTACACCAATCTTACAAATATGGATGTGTTACACCAATTTTACATATATGAATGTGTTACACCAATATAACATATATGGATGTGTTACATCAATCTTACATATATGGATGTGTTACACCAATATTACATATATGAATGTGTTACACCAATCTTGCATATATGAATGTGTTACATCAATCTTACATATATGAATGTGTTACACCAATCTTACATATAAGAACGTGTTACACCAATCTTATATATATGAATGTGTTACATCAATCTTACATATAGGAATATGTTACACCAATCTTACATATATGAATGTGTTACACCAATCTTACATATATGAATGTGTTAAACAAATCTTACATATATGAATATTTTACACCAATCTTACATATATGAATGTATTGCTAAACAAAGATCTTATTCACAGGTATTACAATCTGAAATTCATTTTTAAAATAGTAGTAACTTTTTTTTGAAAATAAGTGGTGTCAATCCAGTTTTGAAAATAGAGTAAAAATTAAATTTGCTATTTCCTGGCAGATTAATTTTGCCGATAAAAAACTTATGTAAGGAAATTATTTGTTACCGTTTGTGTCATATGTGACCACGGTCATGATGCCCTTCAACCAGTGTCAAGAGTTATTCCCCTTTTGAAAAATGAAACGAAATTAAGGATCAGCACACGCTGTGGTTTTTTAACTTTCTAATTGCATTGTTATTTAAAATTGAAGAAAATGTTTTAAAAATTGACGTGTTTAAAAAAAACACGGCAACTTTGCAATTGATTTTAATCTTTGTCACATTTTAAATGAAGCTTAATACGAACAAAATGAATAATATAGATACGTCCTTACACACATACACATATATAGGTATATAAATGTATTGAAATAGCATTATTAGCCAAATGTAAACTCCATTTTTAAGACTATATTGAAAGCTTTAATAAAATTAGTGATGTTATTTTGAAAACCTGATTGAAATACTACAAATTAATTTTCCCTTTGATTTTCTTTCTACCATGTAGATAAAACCTGATAATATTAATATATTTCTGCTGTTTTTGTAAAAAAAAAAAATCACGTTGGAGACAACTACATTTTAAACCTTTACAAAAAAAACACGAAACTAAACCAAGTAACTGTCTAATGTAAATAGTTTTGGGTGTTTCCTTTAATCATATAGCTATATACTTCTCAGAAAACAATACACCAAATCGTCGCCTGTCCCTTTAACCTGTACTTAATCGCCCTACAAACGGCTCTTAATCACGAGATAAAACACTCTCAAACCCGAAAAACTCAATAGGCAATAAACCAAACTTCAAACGAGCTTGGTTAAAACCAAAAACCAAAGATTGGTTTAGACTTCCTATTTTAATGTAGGATCCAGGTGGGTAGGTGGGGTAGGACCCGACGTTTAGGGGATAAGAGGACTGCGAGACGGTAATTACTTGATTTCAAGCAACATTTTTTCATTTTAACAAAAAAGATATAAAAACATACCTTCAATAGGACTTTTTTTTCAAAAGTACACGCGGGATCTTGCCAGCAGACCCTCACTCTAAAACATCCCACCCCTCTCTAATATGGATCCGTCCCTGTATTTCCTCTTAATTTACATCACACTTTACTCCGATTAGGGGCGCTGATGCAAAGTTTATTGGTCATTTTAATACAGTCCGTCGTGTCGGATTGTCTATTTGTTCAAGTATTTATCCAGGTAATTCAGGGCTAACAAAATGGACCACAAGCACCTCTTTACCTGTAATGACGTCATAAAATATATGACATATATATCACGGTGTTTTGGGAATTCTAACAGTCCCAACTGGAGAAGCAATCGATCGATGATCGGGGTAATCATAGCTCGATCTCAACAGCTGTAGGGCAGAAACACATCGGAAAGTTAGTGTTCTTCACTTCTGTGGTATTAATTAATTTCATCCCCTAAAAACAGATGTTTTGTGGTGATTGACACGATAAAGAGTTCTGGAGTTTTAGGATAATTTGAAATAGGAACAGGTAAGCTTTCATCTCTTGTATAAACAGTAAACATCCGGTAGACTACACAGATTTCCGATTAAATTAGATGTTTTGCACTTAAACATAGTTATAAAAGTTATTTTGGTAAAATTTTATTCCTATTTATTTCTGAAAATGGTGAAAAGTATACGCCTGCGTGGCGTTAAAACTAGAGTGACACTGCTGGTGTTTATATAAATAAAAATGTTAATAAGTTATCAAACATGATGTTTTAGATTGAGTAATTTACGATAAATTTATGTATATGCTAATCCATGTATTTTTTTTTATTATTTTGCGTCCCCCGAGGCAGCAAGTCGAATATTCAAATAAAAAAATGCCCATCAATCAGATTTCAGTGTAAGCTTTATTCTAGTGTAAACTTACACTCTTACCTTTATACCTATGGCAGTATAACCGTAACATGATATTACTTTCTAAATTGCCGGAACCGATTAGCTCAGTCGGTTACGTGTCTGACTATCAATCCAGGGGTCGTGAGTTCGAATCCCCACCCGGCAACAGTCTCCGTGCTGATTGATATACAACACTGTGTCTAATTATCATTCATTTCTCACCATTGATTCAAGTGGGAAAGTTATCAGTTACTTGCGGAGATGGGGTGTTCTCGAGTACTGGTTAACCTTTCAGGATCCCAGGAAAAAGTGGTTAGATTAATTGATCGTCTGTTAGCCCTCGATGGCATAAAAATGACTAATTATTCAATCAGTCAATCAATCAATCAATCAATCAATCAATCAATCAATCAATCAATCAATTCTTTCTAAGTTTTGATATTCATATTAAAGACATCATTAGTTTCTATAAACTACTGGTGTCACGCTAACTTTGAAATTTAAACAAAAATGTCTTTAAAAAACCCGAAAACAAACAGAAATGTATTTGGATTTTTTTATTATACCGATCAAACAGATGAAAATAAAATATACGTAAGATAATTATAATCAATATAAAATAATATGATTAGTGTAGCATACTCAACCAAGCGGGCCTGTGTTTCGTTTTCAATTTTGGGGGGAGCTACTTGTATGGCGGGCGTGTATGCTAATTTTTACTATCCGCCATAAGTTTCTTTAAATTCATTGTTTATTAAATGACAATGTGTATCTATGTACAGACAGTTTTGATGGAATTGCATTTCATATATATTGACCTTTGTCGCCATCAGCATGTATCGGCGGATCCATATTTTCACCTAGTCAAGGAGCGGGGGAACTCGCATTTTCGCACATGAGAAGTGAGCATACTTTAGAAAATGAGATTTTCATTATGCAAATTACAGGGACCCCGTACATGGTTTTAACCACTTCCACTGAAATGCACTTTATTATTCTCTTGGAAATCTCCGTGGCCCACTGTCAACCCTCAGTCCCCTCTAGATCCGCCATTGGAAGTTGTAAGCGTGGAATAACAACGTTAACAATATTATACTGACTAGTGTACATTCTAAAATGGGGATAAAAACATACACAACAATATCACTTTAGGATATATATATATCAGTGCTCTTGCGACACAGAGTAGTCTAAAATATGGTCCAAATGGAACCAGGGAGCGTTCATGCTTGGTGCAACTAAGCAATTCTCTCTATCATTGCATTGAACGCGATCTACCTGGAACATATTGAACGCAGTCTAATTGGAGCATATTGAACGTAACTATTTAAGCTAATAGAACTTACTTCACTTTTTAAACTAAGACTCCATTTTGCACTGATTGAACAGTATTGCCACTATGTTAAAATACTTCATACGTTTACTGATATACCCAACGGTGTCCAACATGTACGATTTTTATTATTTGTGAATATGGGGAGTGAGCCTGAACTGGCGTCATATCTCATCTATGTATCTGTATGCCGTAGATATCCCACCCCAGTTCATACATGCATCATTGATAGAATACTTCAGGAGCCATTTACACGCACACACGCACACAAACACGTCCACATGAATGACATACCACACTACAGTCAATGTTAAATACATGTGTATACGAGAATACTGGATAGAACAGAAATTGAAATGATATGTAAACAAACGTTTTGTTTACACTTTTATATTAAACTTTACATAAAATATGCATATCACATGGTTACTTTACATGTTCTATATACGAATATTATTACATATGTTAAACAATTAGAGCTTTTCAAATTTCAGAAATTGCCGCGATAGAATGTTTAAAACACCATTAGGTATATAAAGTAAATGTTGTTTTAACTAACGCCCTTCGAAATACTTAGTGGTTTTTTTTCCAGTTATTTTTGAGAAATATAAAAAAAATAAACAAATATGAGCGTTAACTCTTTCAGCATCTGTATTAACCATCAATAACGATCTTGTTATGTTTGCCGCACAGTTAATATAGTGTGTTCGTATATACAAACATCTCACCTTTGTTCCAAATATTAACGTCGATGAAACATTTACATCAAATTCTGTGTTCAAGTCAGAGTTCTAAATACTTTCTAGGGATAAAAAGAAATGAAAATATTTTGTCTGAACTATCATCATCGACCGTGGAGAATTATATTTAAATAATCTTGAGAGTTCGAACAAATAGTAAATACAGACGCGTTATTCTTACGATGCGTGTGAAAACAACAAGTCGATTTCTGGTTTATTTAACGGTAATCACCACTGTCGTCTGCTTCCTCTAACATCGATATGCAATAATTCTATGCGCACTATCTGTACAAAATATGTATGAAATGACGTTTGTATCCCATGTTCTGCCAATTACTGCGATAAAATCTCATTTTAGATATTATAACGGTTATTAAAGAGTTTAACGTATTTGAATATCAGACGATATATCAAACTAAATAAAAAGTTAATTATAGCAATATATAACAAAGTTATTACTGTGTCGTTGAAACGTCACAGTTTCAGTATTGATTGTAGATTTTCGCATTGTTTTATTATTTGATTGCTATGAACGTGGACATTATAAATGATTATGAATAAACATGTTTTAATTTGAAAGTAGTGTTTTATTAAAAGACTAGTACATGTACAACTTCTGGTACTGGATCCATATAACGTGTCATGCTGATGTTCTATAATACTAATAATGTTGTGAGACCAAGCGTGTACATATACATACATATACTTTTCAAGATTACTGCCGTGTATGTTGTTTCCTTTGTTTTGATTTGTTTTCTCTCCCGTTTTTCAACTGTATTTTTACAAATAGTTAACGGTAGTCAGTGTACCTTATCATCGGGATCCGCTAGAGAAGTAACCAGTACTATACCCACCTTGTCTCTAAAATCATTGACTACATCCCAAAATATTTCACAGATGGGAGACTCATGGTTATAGAACAAAGTTGTCGGTCGGGGATTCAAACTCACGACTCCTGTATTAACAGTCAGACGTATAATTATCGGAACTATCCGGGCTCGAATCCCCCCCCCCCCCCCCCCCCCACACACACATACTCCTCATATTGAAAATGACGTTAAATCCCATTAAGAAACAACAACAACAAACTCTCGATATGCTTTTCTTGTATTTCTATTACTTTGCTATCCCTCCCTAATTAAACTTATTCTAATTATGTATCTATTATTTTCAGATTCAACATACGTTCTTCGTTGTAACCATGGAGACGACTGATCTAGGCAATAATTTTCTTCATAACAATGACGTCACAAAGAAGTACACAAGAACAAGGAAAATTTCCTTGGATCATAGCGGTAGCTTACCTCTGGATTTCAACGGAAACCGAGCAATGTGCAGACGAATCAGTAGCTTGGCCGGAAATACGTCACACTTGACAAGTTTGCAAAGTTATCTAAGTCAGGCATTAACTCAAAATCAAGACGATACGCTAGAAAACATTGGTGAAGCCTCGTGCTGGGAAAACGCTTTCATTCAACAAATACAAAGTTTGATAGCAAACGTGAAAGTGTCAGATCCGTTATCCAAATGCATCAAAGAAGAAATTCTTTCAGACGACAATTCGTTTAACACAACTGCGTTGCAAAGGACTCGCAGGAAAAGTTGTTTCAGTCTCAGCAAAACTGTTAATAATAATAATAATGGACACAGGCAAGCTAACCAGCCGATGAGGAAAATATCGGTCACGCGTAAGGAAGATATACACGCTAATACCGCTCCAAGACGACGCGCGAGCCATGCTGGAATGGACTTGCCAGGGAATTACAACACATTGTACAAGAAAGCTAATCCTCCTGACAAAAATACGTCGACGACTGGTTGGGAAGAGACATCAGTACAGACGAAAGCTCCTCCAAGACGCCGTGCTAGCCATGCTGGTATGGACGTACCAGTTAATTTCAACGCACTGTACCGACAAGCTCATGTTCCTGAGAGAAACAGCACACCGGAGACGTGTTGGGAAGAAACGCCTGTACTGACTAAGCCAGCTTCAAGACGACGTGTGAGCCATGCTGGTTTAGATGTTCCAGTCAATTACAACGCATTGTACAGACAAGCGCATCTTCCTGAGAGCAAAACATCAGACACCTGTTGGGAAGAGCCGCTGGTGCAAACGAGGCCAGCTCCAAGACGACGGATGAGTCACGCTGATATTAACATGCTGGACAATTATAATAGTTTATACAGACACGCCCATCTTCCGGGAAGAAGAATGTCTGTGACGCGCCAAGATTCTACATCAGAAGTGAGATTATATTCGAACCCACCACCGAGTAACAATCGAAGACGCCGTATGAGCGTGAATGACGCTGGCGGTGATCCACATTTGTCGGCGCTTCGTGGACGCCGTGCTAGTCTCGCGCATGCCTATAAGAACAACGCTATGCCACAATTAAGAAGGCTTGGTAGTATAAATGACGAATTTGTTCCCGGTCAAGTTAACTATGTAAGACAAAGAAGAATAAGTACCGTGAAACAAGCATGCATTACCGTGACAAAGATTTCTAGTGTTCAAAAACGCTTACATAGAATATACCGTCAGAGGCGCAGAAAGGACCGCGCCAGTGTCGATATTAAGGACGTGAGAAGAGCAATGTCAGGAGATGCTGACGTAAGTGAAAGTGAATGTAATAACGACAATGATAATTCAGACGCTGATATTGCAGACGAGAATAGTAATGGCAGTGCAGATACAACACTAATTGATATGGATCCAGATGTTGGCTTCAACGAATGTGATGATAACAAGGTCAATGGAAACGAGGTCGATCTAACAGAAGACGAGCCAAAACCGTCGCCAAGGAGAAAAACAAGTATCCAGGTGAGGTCATGGGAACTTTCCAGACGACTCAGACAAAGACGGCGGGAAAAGAGAAAGGGATGTAATGAAAGTGATTTGATATGAACAAGTGTTGTCATGTATGGTTACGCACGAGTGTTCTTTTGGATTGAATAGTTCACTTGATTTAAACATACGTGTATATTGTTTGGGGTGCTTGTTTCTGTCAAAAGTGATTTGGATTTTGTGAACCAAATGTTTGGATGAAAGAAAAAAAATCTTTTTAGTGGTAAATAAAAATACATCTATTTTTCAAATCAGTTAAATATTTTGGTTTTCAATGCAAAACTTTTGCAGATTTTTTCCGAAATCGCTCTTAAAACTTGATTTAATATTTGTCAAATGCATATATATGACGTTTTGTAACAATGTTTTACACATATTTGAAGTTATATTTTAATCTCCCGATATTTAGTTAATAAATTTGTCACTGAACTTGTATTTATAAAAGATAACAACTTTGCTGAAATATGCAAAAATGTAGGCGGACATAATTAAAGAAATGTAGTTGATATTGAACATTGAATCTTCGTTTATTCCGCTTATTTAATGGTTTGTGTGAAATATAAGGACACATATTTTTTATGTTATCCAATGACTTAGATTAACATTAAAATTCCGTTAGATGGACATTTTGACACCTGGACCTAAATTCATCAATATTTTGAGTCTGATATTTAGACTCAGACTCAAAATGGCAAAAAAAATAAGAATCAAACAACATCTATTACACAAGCAAATCACTGTATGTATTTGCAGTTTCAAGTAGTTTTAATGATTATTTAACAGAAAATGTTACAGCATTCTCAGACTCAAATTATTGATGAATTTAGCACCTGGGGTCGTTTTCACCAACCATTTTTTAGATAATTCTTAGACTTGAGCTTGAAAATCCAAATTTCAACCTTAGATATCTACTTTACCATGATATATAGACTAATTATAAGAGTTTATCTGACTATATATTAGGTGTCCCTGCATGCTTGAAAATTTTGACCTAAAAAATGGTCTCTAAATGTGTTTTTCAAAATTCATTCTCGAGTTCAAGTCTTAGAATATTCTTGAGAATGGTTGGTGAATACCACCCCAGAGCATGATGATATATACCATACTGACCATAGCCTCCTGTTATTGTTTTATATGTTCGAATGCTTTTCTCTTTGCATGTTTATTCGCATTTGTTACGAATATGGTATTAGTTTTTCGATTTTGATGCTTATAACGAAAATAGCCATATTGGAAATAAAAGTACTTAAATTTTGACAATTTGTTGTGTCGAATCATATAACAGAAAATAAGCAAATTTTAGCCAACTCAATATTTCCGGAAATAAAAACAATAACTTCGTTCATTAAACTTCCGTCACTTTAGTCAGTTGTATTCCTCTAGATGATACGTATACGTAATTTGACCACGGAGAAAATTTGTAAACGAAAAACTTTATTATAAAACAAATAAACGCATTTTTGTTTACAAATTGATGTTCGTTTTTTTCCGATAAACACCTTCGGCAGAAAACGGGGAGTCACGAAGATTGTTCGGAACCGCGCCGGTCGGTAATTTAATCACAATTTATTTCAAGGGAACACATCATGGGGGATTGTAGGAGGTGTGCTTTATGATGCTTTGAATAATTTATATAAAACTGAATATCTTAATATGGACATTATTTAAACATGTACTCTTTGCCAAAGTATTATATTGGCAATACTATTGTTATAAATAGGGTTTTCAGTATAGACAAATGTTTTCCACTAAAATGTGTGACATCCATATAGTTGTTTATTTTACATTAATGTTGTGAAAACGTTTTTTTACAAAATTAAATTAATTAAATGTTGATATATTCCTCCAAGTAGTACCAGGTAATGCCATGGAAAAGAAACAGAAATAAATCTTTTCGAAACTAGACAAAACAGTTAGTTTTGAAGATGGATCTTCCATTTATACATCCGGGGTCTTATATTTCCTCACATAGACTGTATTCAAGTTATACTAAAATAAGCTCAAACATTATTGACATTGATTGCTACCGTCCAACTAACTGGAATTGCTGGTGAGGAAAACAGTATAGCCCAAGTTACTCTCATATCAAACACACCCACACCCTGCATTACACCACACCCAGACCCCCAGACCCCCACACCCCCTACTCATTCTGTCCATACGCTTATGAACATCCACTATAAGTTGGGAAACAGCTTTATCGTACAGCAGTACTAGAGTGGGTCGTTCCAATCTATAAAACTCCTAATTCCCGAATATGGTGATAAATCAGCTAAAATGGACACATTCCATCCGGAATATGCATATCGTGGTTTTGTTTGAACAGTTGTTGATTCCTATTTGAACTGTAATGTAATATAGGGAGATAACAAAGTTTAGTGCTGAACTGTCGAGATTACCTCTCAATAAAGTTTGTTTGATAAATTCGGCAAATCGATTTTTCATCAAAGTTCATATCTCTGACTATCATTTGTTTATACTCGCTTTGGTGATCTAACGTGAATTGAAATCACTCAATTGAATTAAGAACAAAATGGCATTATTTATTGAGATAATAAGTAATCTCCAGCGGAGGAAAGAATGTTAACTTTTATCCTGAAAAAGCATTTAATTACGTCCTGTGTTGCCACACGGATACTACTGTTTTAAAAAAAATGTGGATATTGAAAATGAATTATTTAAAGCAAAGACTTAAACAGAGAAAGTAAATCAAAACATTGGGTTGCGTGAAATGCCCACATGATATGATTCCCCGCAAAATTAAACAGTTCCCTGCAATTTGCGTTTAGAATTTTGAAGTTCTGTTTATTACAAAATGAGTTTACTGTCGCAGAAAAAAAACTAGATAATGTATTCTTGTGCTATTTTAGTCGACATTTAGTAAGAAGATGTAAATTTCCCATCCTTCTCTAGATAGTCGTTGGTTCAACAATACACTGACAAATGATACTGAGTCCTGACTTACACATAAACTTTCAGGTTGTCTGTCACAAGTGACCGATGTGAATTGGAGTACTTGCATTTTGTAGAGATAGTTTTTTTGCCAATTTGATATTCCACTTGCTGTACATGGCAAATATCAGAATACGTAAACTAAAAAAACAAACAGCGAGTCAATGGTCGTTTTTAGGTCGTCACTAACTTGTTATATCAGACATGGGTGGACACCATTTGTTAATTGGATCAAATTCGGGATTGTTCAAATAAAAAATCGCCATGGTGCATGGAAACGCACTATTCTTCACACATCTGCTACAGCTGTTACTACCCGATTAGTGAATCCTATTTTGACTTCAATACCTATTATGCCAGTTATAACAATATTTGCTTTAAGCTCAGCTTTGATTAACACGTACTTGACCGTGTTACAGTTGTATGTGGTACAAATCATAAATAGAAAAGACAACATTCAACTTGAACACTTCTTTCCAATTAACAAGTACAGAAATGCTTCTGTTTCTATAACACGACAGGTTCGCAATGTTTCTTTATCGTCTTAAGTCCTTACGTTTTCCCCATAAGACAAGAAAAATACGTAAATTATATAACTTTTGAGGTAATATACGTATTAAGCGTCACGTAAAAAGAGAGTTTTAATCTGATTTATTAATTTTTACATTTTAACTCCATTTTTATCATTTTTAACTTCAATACCATTATTCAAGTTTCAAGTTATAATAGTGGAACGTTGCAACCGACTTAAAGTTTTGCTGGTGAATACAAAATACCTTGAAATGTGTACGATGCATCCAAACGTTATGGCGGTTTGCTGGTACTGCGAATAGCCTAATTTTGAAATCCTCATTAATTTGAGGTTAACCCATCCAGCGGATGTGGTTGTCTTACAACTGCTACAATCACCGGTCCTGGAGGATTGAGCACCTTTAACTGTATTTTCTCTCTGTCTTTCTTATGTCTAATAAGATAAATTTCTTTTCTTGTGTTTGAATAAACCGGGTTATGTTCATATTTAATATGGATGTCATATTTTGATTACTGGTTTTTCAAACACTATTACTATAAATACTCTGTTCTGATTTTAGATTTGTCTGCTAAAACTTTCTTTATTCATCCTAAAGTTTGTTATTCTGTACATTCCCGTATTAGTCTGTTTCTATAAGTTTACTATCTTTCAGTATTGAGTGTGCTTACACATGTTCTATATACTTGCTCCTATACACAACCATCCATATTTCTTACCTTGCGTTTGTTTTTACGGTACAGTAACCTGTACCGCAGGTAATCAATATAGTGACCCTTTTAGTGTTAAAATTAAACTATATCTTTGCAAACATTTAAAGAATGAATGAATATCGACACATACCATAATACACCATTAAAACAAACATTTACAAAAAAAAGAAAAAGCTGCATCCAACATACATATAATCATAATTTACGGGCTAGTTGCACAGGACATTATTAGTATTGTTTAAATAACCATTATAAATTTCAATGAACAATTATGATACTGTTTGTATACACAAGCTAATGAGCGCAATAATAAAGATATGATTACCATGAATAAAAAACAATGAGTGTTATATTAAACAAGCACTTTTGCTAGGGTAGATCACTCTGTGGTAACGTTTAATGTCGCACCGACACTAAATATTGAAACCGACGTTATATGTCGAAACGCTGACACCAACGCTAAAGGACTCACACCACTAGTATCTCCCTTGTGTACTCCAGACATACAGATGAAGGTAAACTTTAATTATTATTTCTTCTTTTTTTTCAGGGCTTTGTATTGCAGTGATTTATTTTTTCCTACCATGTGTTAAATGCTCAGTAATTTTGAAATCACCACTGAAAATTTGATGCTGATAACAGATTTCTAGGTAATGTCATTTTAGAATCGTTGGTTTGAATTGCATTCGTGATATATTTTTTTTCTGCCAATTAATAGGTATCACAAATCCAGTGAATTTGAAAAACAACTGGTCAAGGTAAGCTGTTTTACCTTTATAATTGCTGATCTTGAACCAGTAAAAAAATTTGAGCCTAGACACATGCTTCAAATTTTGTTTTGGACATAAATGTTACAGTTGAGCCCTATGGGAAATGTAATAGTGGTGTGAGACGTTAATGTCTCAAAACAATCTGCCGCCAAATGTCGCACGATTAACACGCTATGGCATAGCACCACATTTGGAACAGGATGCACTTCCGTGGGGTAGTCGCATAAATAATCCTTGTTCTTCTTTAAAAATCCATTTTCCTTATTTTAATGCTCATTTCAAGTTTTTATTTGAATGGCATTGTTGATGTATTTTGAACATTGCACACAATGAACAGAAAAGGATCTCTTATATGACACAAGACACCTAGCTTTCTCACCATATTTTTACTTCTTTTATTTTGGCCTCTCTATGAATGACAAGCCTTCAAACTTTTATTAATTACTATAGAAAAAAGGATAACAAATCAATAAAAAAATGAAACTTACATTTTACTGTTTGTCAACGTTTGCACTATCAAAATATGATGAGAAAAGTAGGGGTCATGTGTCATATAAGAGATTTTTTTGTTCAGTGTGTACAAAGTAAAAGTAGACTTTCGAAATTATGTATTCATACCCCAATTTCCAAGCATCAACTTTTTTTTCTAAATTCACAATTCAAACATTACAATGCTATCAAAATGTTCAGATACATCAATAATGCAATTCAAATAAAAAATGAGCATTAATATAAGGAAAATGCATTTTTAAAGAAGAAGAAGCGAGGATTATTTATAACCGCCATTATGCAACTACCAAACGGAAGCACTTCCTTTTTCCAATGATGGTACTATGCCTATAATATACGAGGCACCTACTTATGCTACGTACTTATAGCACAGTTTGGCGTTTAACACCCTTATAACCTCAACTTGTATTTTTTACCAATATAACTTGGTGTATTGATATATAAAACAAATATTAAACACATGAAGTTGTCCCAGAAATGCTTCCGAAGTGATAAATGTATCTGCAATCTGCACTTTTCTCGAATGTTTGAGGAAACGGTCATGTTCCAAATCAAAAACACATGCTCGCTTGAAACTTAAATACAATGCCGCTCGTATTTGCTGTATCTTTGATTTAAAAACGAAATAATAATACGAAAATAAAATGGATTTTTTTACCTCACTGCCCAACTGCGTGCACAAAAATAACAGGAAGTATCGGTTTATCGTGTGTAGTTATCACCGAAAATGCGGCGTATTTGCCGCTTATGTAGCGTATACGTTTGGCGGGGTGCATTAGAGTTGACATGCTATGTGTACTGTTATTATGTCACAATTTAGAATAATTACAATAAAACCGGAGGTAAGTAGCACTAAGTGGCGCCCAGTGTTTTTGTTTTGTTGTTTTGGCGAATCTGTGTGAAACTGCATACTGGTAGAACGTTCATGTACGACATGGTATCACACATAAGTAATCCGGACCGAGTTTCACTCTTACCAGGTCCGCAGCATTAAGAAACAACCAAGCATTCATGTGGAGCGCGTGGTCCAGTGGCAGAGCGTCGAATATAGGAACGGATGGTCAGGGTCTGATCCTCCCCCCACGGCTATGTGTGGTGTCCTTGAGCAAGGTACTTTTTCCGCACATGTTTAGTACTGAATCTACCCAGGAAGACTTCGAATGTGATTTGTAGAAGTTGCAATAACAATCAAAGTAAAATAAAATAAGTTGAAACTAAACAATCAATCTTGAATTTAAAAAAAAACCAGTTCATCAAATACCGTTTTGTCTAAATCTACTATTTCAGTCAGTATCGATTGTCTTGTACATGTTGATTAAGACAACTCTTAGTTTAGTTTATACTAATTTATTTTAGCTTGGTTGCTAAGTAAGCACAGAGTTTATAAAAATAAAACAATTCCTTAACTTTCAAGTTTGTGGGTGTGAATTTTTGTGTATAAAATATTTAAGATGGCAGCAAAAGGAACATTTATCTATATGAATAAATACATCACCACGGCAACTATTCTAAAGCTGATTGTAATAAAAAGGATCAAAATGTCCATTGGTTGAGTGGCTCACTTTCAGATTTATTTGCCTTGCTGTCCGTTAAAATCCAATATGGCCGTTGTTACTAAGAATATACTTAAATTGAAAAAAAAACAAAATGAGTTCTCTAAAATCTCGTATTCAATACTAATTAAATTAAAGTCTTCAGGTCAGTTTTTTCACTTAATGCTTTCTATCTTCTTCAAATATTCAAAATGGTTACAACAGTACTTCATGAAGAGAAGCCAAACCGAAGAAACACGTTGGTTCAAATGCGGCTCGAACTCGTGGCACAGAATCCTCAAATATTAACCATATACTATAAAAACACCACTCAGTTTGATACTACCAGTGACTTAATTACTTATAGTGTATATACCTCTGATTATAACGAAAGTAAAAAAGAAATTACAATCTTAAAACTATATACACACAATAAGATAATCTGATGTCACACCCGATCAATGCCATACTATGGACATAATCAGTCGCACGATACATAATATAGGGTCTACTGAATGTAGGCCGTGCAATATGCACGATATAAAATATAGGACCTACTGAACGTAGGCTTGTTATATACACGATGTACAATATAGGGCCTACTGAATGAAGGTCGTGTTATATGCACTTGAATACAGGGCCTACTGAATGTAGGCCGTGTTATATGCACGATATACAATATAGGACCTACTGAGTGTAGGCTGTGTTATATGCACGATATACAATTGAATATATGGCCTACTGAATGTACGTCGTGTTATATACACGATATACAATATAAGGGCTACTGAATGTAGGCAATGTTATATGCACGATATACAATAGAAGGCCTGCTGAATGTAGGCTGTGCTGTATCCACGATATACAATATAAGTCCTTCTAAATGTAAGCTGTGTTCTATGCACGATTTACAATATAGAGTCTACTGAATGTAGGCTGTGTTGTATGCATGATATACAATATAAAGTCTGCTGAATGTAGGCTGTGTTGTATGCACGATATACAATATAAGGCCTACTGAATGTTGGCTGTGTTATATGCACGATATACAATATAGGGCCTACCGAATGTAGGCCATGTTATATGCACGATATACAATATAAGGCCTGCTGAATGTAGGCTGTGTTATATGCACGATATACAATATAAGACCTACTGAATGTTGGCTGTGTTATATGCACGATATACAATATAAGGCCTACCGAATGTAGGCCATGTTATATGCACGATATACAATATAAGGCCTACTGAATGAAGGCTGTGTTATATGCACGATATACAATATAAGGCCTACTGAATGAAGGCTGTGTTATATGCACGATTTACAATATAGGGACTGCTGAATGTAGGCCGTGTTATATGCACGATATACAATATAAGGCCTACTGAATGTAGGCTGTGTTGAATGCACAATATACAATATAGAGTCTACTGAATGTAGGCTGTGTTAAATGCACGATATAAAATATAGGGCCTGCTGAAAGTAGGCTGTGTTGTATGTACGATATACAATTTAGTGGCCTAATGAATGTAGGCCGTGTTATATGCACGATATACAATATATGGCCTACTGAATGTAGGCTGTGTTATATGCACCATATACAATATAGGGCCTACTGAATGTAGGCTGTGTTATATGCACAATATACAATATAGGGCCTACTGAATGTAGGCTATGTTATGCACGATATACAATATAAGGTCTACTGAATGTAGGCTGTGTTATATGCACGATATACAATATAGAGTCTGCTGAATGTAGGCTGTGTTGTATGAACGATATACAATATAAGGCTTGCTGAATGTAGGCCGTGTTATATGCACGATGTACAATATAAGGCTTACTGAATGTAGGCCGTTTTATATGAACGATATACATTATAAGGCCTACTGAATGTAGACCGTGTTATATGCATGATATACAATATAGATGCTGCTGAATGTAGGCTGTGTTGTATGCACGATATACAATATAGGGCCCGCTGAATGTAGGCCGTGTTGTATGCACGATATACAATATAGGGCCTGCTGAATGTAGGCCGTGTTGTATGCACGATGTACAATACAGGCCCTGCTGAATGTAGGCCGTGTTGTTTCCACGATGTACAATATAAGGCCTACTGAATGTAGGCCGTTTTATATGCACGATATTCAATATAAGGCCTGCTGTATGTCGGCCGTGTTATATGCACGATATACAATATAGGGCCTACTTAATGCAGGCTGTGATATATGCACGATATACAATATAGAGTCTGCTGAATGTAGGCTGTGTTGTATGCACGATATACAATATAGGGCCTACTGAATGCAGGCTGTGATATATGCACGATATACAATATAGGGCCTACTGAAAGAAGACCGTGTTATATGAACTAGTTTATGCTTTCATGTAGGCCATATGCAGGCCGCTGTGGGTTAAGTAATATCAGACACCTGTAGTTAAGTCACGGGTGATATCAAATATTTGGTTAGATAAGTAAACCACGGTAGTTAATATTGAACGATCCGGAGTTTACACAAACGTGTCACGCCAAAACACTCAATACTGTATATTAAACATATAATATATATTCTTTAACTGTGTATATAGTTAGTTCAACAATATTCTATTCACAATATACACGGGAGTCATGCATTCCATATACATGTTAAGTAATAAAATAAAAAAGATTCAGAAGAAAGCTTTAATAGATTAAATGCATCTGAGGCCCGTTTCACTAACCTTCGCAAGTATTAAGAATTTCGTACAAACACAGTATGACATGTAGAAATGTTTCATTTGCGCAGGTTTTTTTTTCATGTTTTAGAAAGTATACTTTTTTAAGGCTTGCAGAATATCGCAAAATAAGTTAGCGAAACATTTAATGAATTCCCGACTCTTTTTCATAACTTCAAATTTTACACTAAGAAGTTTGGTAACTAGCAAACGTTAGTGAAACGAGCCCCTGTTTCCTAATATTGTAAGGTTCTACTGTAATTCTAAGTAATAGTTAGATGATGACAAAATGTTTTAGAAGCATTCCTGTATAAATATATACTCTATGTTGTATAAGCAAAGTATTGTGTGTGTGTGTGTGTGTGTGTGTGTGTGTGTGTGTGTGTGAGAGAGAGAGAGAGAGAGAGAGAGAGAGAGAGAGAGAGAGGGAGGGGGGGGGGGGGCAGACAGATAGTCAGTCGGGCGGGCGGGAATACATGCAGGCAGTATTATTTCGGTATATTTATATATACAACAGACCTGTTTATTTATTTTTTGTGGCTATTTCGTGATATATTTTTAGATACTTGCGATTGTTCTGCTGTGATCTCTTTATCAAGTCTTTATATGTCTTTCAGAATGACGTAAGTCAGAAATACCGCACTTGCACGCACACTAAAAGACAATGTCTATAGTTTGGGTATTTTTTCTTATTGTTATAACTTTATGAAACTTTCCAATCTTTAAAATTAATGTATTTTTAGGCAATGTCAGAAATAAAAAAAAATACAAGCTACCGTACACTTTTTGTTATTACCTGATCAATCAGTCGAATTGTGTACAAGTTACCATACTTTTGTCGTTATCACCTCACTTTTGTCTAAAATGTGTGATTGTAAAAATATGTATACAAACATATTTTAGAATTGTTTACAAACATTATTTAATTAAACTTTATTGTTGAACGGTGACTTAATGCATGAATGCATATAGATAGTAATAAACATGGGTTCATTTATGAACATTGGAAGAGATTGATCACCAAACAGCAGTATTGGCCTACCAACGGATACGTTGTTGGACAGCGGCTATCGTATATGGAGTTTGTGGTATGTTATTGTTGTATCATGTGTTCATAACTCATGATTACTCTTTAGCATATTCTATGTCGTAGTTGCTTCCCTTTACTTAGAATAAGAAATACTCTATATACCATACCATGAATCATTATCTCAGAGCACACGCTTTGTGTCGTTCATTTTAGTTCCATTACTTCAATAGTACTATTATGTGTTCCTGTGTCTGTCTGTATCTGTATGAGTACGTTGAAAAAGCACTTCTGGCATATGATCAACGCATTTTAACACCGATGCCCATTCAATAGAAGATTTTTCATTTATGCCATTCGACACTGTTGTAATAACTTTGATCGTTTGTGTAAGGAAACTTATTGGATTCACAAATTACAAACATTGTATCCATTTGGACTAAATGCAAAACAGCTATATGATATGTAGAGATGCTTTCATTGAACAGTTATATGTTCTATCGTTTGTTCCTATTTCTCTTTTTTACTACTATTTATAGGAATTTAAGTATCGTTTCGATCCGATATTTCATGTACTTGTGTTTGCGACAATATTCTATATGAGCCTCGTCTTGTCGCGTGTTTGGCTCCTGGATGAATAATTCGTTGAGTCGAATTTCGCGCGACGCGGCTCATTTGTTTTTCCCGCTATTTTAACGTCGTGTTATGTGACATTACTTCCTGTGTTTATATATTTAGTATACCATGATTAAGGCGATATGCCGAAACGTCGTTATTAAATTTTAACTAACGGTTTTTACGTGTTGGTGTTTTTTTTAAAACTGTATTATTACATAGCAAAATGAAATTCTCATCAAAATAATACCATTCCCAACAATTTATGTTTAAACTTGTCGAAGTGAATCTGATTACAAAATGTGTATATTGCAGAGCTCTAAAATAACGACAAATTACGAGAAAATGTTCCTCCAAACCTGAATATCTTGAATTCAAGATCATTTTACATGATCGAAACATGTTTAAACATCTTAGATTACATACAACTTAATTACAATTTATGTTAAGAAATCAGTTGTCTGTGAGTCATGAATGATTAAATTGCAAATTATGAATCCTTCGTGTGCTGTTTTATCAACATTTAGTCAGGAGATACAAGTTTCCTATCGTTCTATGCAAGTCCTTGGTGATGATAACGAATGTATAGCACACAGAAAGAAAAACAAGAAATCACGTCGGAACCATTTATATATAGCAAGGATTTGTATCTCTACTGTATAGAAGTCCTTGTATATGGCAAACGTTTGAAGGATATAAATGAACCTAAAATTTTAGAGATGTGTAGCAACAGTTATTTAAATCTCAATTAAGATCTCCAGACGTTATTTAAATCTTTGTCTCTATATAAATGAAGCATAAAACGTTTGTCCAATTCGCACACGTGTGTAAGTATTATTCTACACCGGTCTTTTCCACGAAAACAAATGAAAGTCCAATTAGACTACCGGCAGAAATATGTTCAAGTTTACAACGTTATTTACAATAGTGTGTACAATTACAATAACTGTCAATGCGAATGAAGAAAAGCCGAGAGTGGGTAAGTTTAACAAGATAATCCTATTTCAGTCCAAAGTCAGAAATAGTCCAGATATCGCCAGACTCGCAAACGCAGGGCAGATGTATCCCTTGTATACCTAACACCGCGATATACCTATTACCGCGAATGCCCGTATAATAAGACATGCACAAAGCTGCAACCTTCGTTAGCGTCGGCATTTGTTTGCATTTCGTGTCTGCAACTGTTTTTACTCAGCACACTTGAGTAACCTTATTACAGTTAAGTATTGATGCCATTCTTTACATGGTTGAACATCTTTTAGAATCGCAATATTAGGTATAAGCAGTATACATACACCTATATGGAGAAGACCAGCGATACTTGCGCTTTAACAACGACCATTCTGTAAGATGTAATTGAGAAACAATTAACAATATGATATATTTCAAAGTCCCAGTATAAAATGTGTTTTTGTTTGATATTATATAATAAAATCCACTATATAGAAAGTACAGACATTAAACATAGGCAGTGGTAGTAGGAGTTGTGGATGGTGAGCGTGCTTGCTCAAAGATACACAGGTTTCCGGTAAGATTGCCAATGGTGGCATTTCTAGCATGTGCGGGCAGGTCCCAATTAGCTCACTCGGTAACGCATCTGACTATCAATCCAGTGGTCATGAGTTTGAATACCCGCCCGGCAACAGTCTCCGTGATGATTGATATATACGACATTGTGTCTCATTATCATTCGTCTCTCACCATTCATGATTCAAGTGGGAAAGTTATCAGTTACTTGCGGAGATGGGGTGTGCTCGAGTACTGGTTAATTCCAGGAAACAGTGGTTAGGTTAACTGATCGTCTGTTAGCCCTCGATGGCATAAAAATGAACCTTAATATTCAATCAATTCAAGCCCGCCCACACACCCACAGTGTCTGATTCAGTTGAGTTGCTGTGTAAGTTTGTAGTATGTCATTCTACAGAGAGAATATATAAAGTTGTTGTATGGTGTTAAGCGTCGCTTTCAACAATTTTTCAGTCATATCACGAAGGTGTCTTCTTGAGATAGTATTCCACACTGAAGTACCATGCCGCAGACACATGGTATGAAACCCCACCCAGTCACATTAAACTGACACCGAGCCAACCAAATCTAGAGCTATCCTCTTTATGCTGAGTACCATGCACGGAAGCTTCTAGGACAATTTTTCAAGTCTTTTGTATGACTGAGCTGGGGATCAAACCACTGTGGTATGGCAATATAAAGCGGGAGGACCTTAGTCCTATGTAGAGAGAGAAACCCTAATCGGTGCATGTAAAACATCTTACTAAACATGTAAAATCAGTGATTCAAATGCCTGCAAAAATATTTCCGACCGATGTTTCGAGAAAAATTCAAACGTTTTTGATTTTCTCTTTGTGTTCATTCTGTCTTTCAGCTCATTCTTCAACAATATAGAGATGCTTATTTGAGACATTTTTGAACCTCTTGACAAAATAACCTATTCAATAATTGGCTTGATTGAAAAATGTTATCACCAAAATGGCACATCATCCCTCAAGCAATGCGGCAAGCAACTGACGATAAGATAATTATTTTCATTGAAGCATCCATAGAAGACTGGTCATAGTCCACATACCATGTTGACAATGTGTTCAAAGGCTGGTCACTCACTGCCTACATACCATGTTACCAGTGTGTACATGGGCTGGTCAATGTCGCCAATGTGTGCATGGGCTGGTCACAACCTACGTACCATGTCGCCAATTTGCGCACGGGCTGGTCACGGCCTACGTACCATGTCCCTTATGTACGCACGGGCTGGTCACTGCCTACATACCATGTCGCCAATGTGCGCACTGCTGGTCATGGCCTACGTACCATGTCGCCTATTTGCGCACAAGCTGGTCAAGGCCTACATACCATGCCGCCATTGTGCACACGGGCTGGTCATGGCCTAAGTACCTTGTCGCCAATGTGCGCACGGTCTGGATAAGGCCTACGTACCTTGTCCCGCATGTGCGCACGGGTTGGTCACAGCCTACATACCTTGTTGCCAATGTTCGCATGGGCTGGTCATTGCCTACGTACCATGTTGCAAATGTGCGTACGGGCTGGTCACAGCCTATGTACCATGTCGCCAATGTGCACATGGGCTGGTCACAGCTTACATTCTATGTTGTCAAGGTGTACACAGGTTGATCACAGCCTACATACATTGTACATAAGATGACAAGGTCACACAAAGTCAAGGTCACACTGTCTAGTCTGAAACTTTAGTCATAACTCCTGATATTCATTGATTATATATACTATGCCTACATGTACTTGTAAAATATATCGTTATTTTCATTTAGATTACTTTGGGGCATGTGACATTTCTTGTAAAATATATCGTTATTTTCGTTTAGACCACTTGGGGGCATGTAACATTTCTTGTAAAATATATCGTTATTTTTTTTGTTTAGACCACTTGGGGACATGTGACATTTCTTGTAAACTGTATTGTTATTTTCGTTTAGACCACTTTGGGGCATGTGACATTTCTTGTAAAATATAACGTTTTTTTTGTTTAGACCACTTGGGGGCATGTGACATTTCTTGTAAAATATATAGTTACTTTCGTTTAGACCACTTGGGTGCATGTGACATTTCTTGCAAATTATATCTTTATTTTCGTTTAGACCACTTGGGGGCATGTGACATTTCTTGTAAAATATATCGTTATTTTTTCGTTAAGACCACATGGGGGCATGTGACATTTCTTGTAAACTATATCGTTATTTTATTGTTAAGACCACTTGGGGCATGTGACATTTCTTGAGCACATTTTAATTATTTGTTTTTATCTAAAATCACACTCGTAAACATTAAAAGAACATAGGTAACACATAAAACATATTAAAATACATGATGAAACAGGTACACAATATAACATCAGATTTAAAAAAAAAAGTATAAAAAAAACCTGCCTAGAATTACCTACCCTATTTTATTTTGGCCACGAAATCTTAATAAAAACAGTTTTTTTGCCTAGAAATCAACATTATGGACATAAAACAGTATTCTGTGCTTGGATCAAATTCTTTTTTGTAAGCATGATAAGACAATTATGTGGAACAGAAGGCCAGTCGTTGGTCACATTTGACCCAAATGGAAGTTAAGTTCAGTATATTCTGTATAAAGCAAAAATTAAAAATAATATAAAAGCATACCCTTATATTTATAATTTGTTTGCATTTTAAATGAGAAAATTGTGAAGATGGACATAAGTAGTGGACATGGATTGTATTTTAATCCATTTAGAAGAATGGTTTTGTACACTGTAACTAGTGGCTGGTACTTCCATACAAAGCAGTATTTCTTATTTCAGGTATCATAGGGGCAGGTATTGGAGGAACATCTGCGGCGTACTTCCTGCGTGAACTGTTTGGAGAAAATGTGGATATCGATATATTTGAGAAGCAGCATGTAGGAGGGAGGCTGGCTCCCATCACCATTAGTGGGAATAACTACAATGCAGGGGGAACCATCCTTCATCCAGAAAACATGTACATGGTCAACTTTACAGAACTTCTAGGTAAAGTATTGACAATGGCTATTGGTCTTTACAGTAATATTAGCCAACTTTCAGAGACAGGTATTGCTTGAACTCTGACAAAAGAAACAGCAAAAATCAGTCACAGTTTTCTCTGTTTATTACTAATTTTCCCTGCAAAAATTGACAGTTGTTGTAGGACTATTGTAAATGGAGACAATGCAGTGTTACCTTTTGTGTCTGAATTTCATGCTCATTCTTAATGCCAGAATATTATTTTGTCCAAGCTCAAAGTAACAAATTACCAATTGAAATCATTTATGTTTCCTTTTTTCTAGAAAATAACACACTGGTGGTCTAGTGTGAGAGAGCACTCCTCACATGTGGAAGGTTAAGGGGTTCGATCCTGGCCAGATAATATCAAATACTTGAAACACTAGAACCCTCTACACTTGACACTCAGCATTTAAAGGATAGCACTGTTCTGGCTGTCAGTATAATGTGATTAAAAGTGGTATCATACCATTTGTAACTTACCATGTGGTAGTGCTTTGATTACTTATGCAAGCAGACACCATCATGATAAACTAAAACCTGAAGAAGCAATAATAACACCAGACATTGAATACAATAATTTTATCTAGAGAAAGACTAAGTTGAGTATAATATCTGTATCAATAAGATCTTGTGCAGATATTATTTTTTTATTTAATAAAAGAATTGTTTACTGATATATGATACACAAATTTATTTCCCAACTTTGAGGTTTGTGATACTAAAATTATCAATTTTGAGGGCTTTGACCACATTCCCAAAACAACACAGAGAAAATCGCTTGTTTTTAAGGTCATTCTTAAAAAAATATTTGTTTGCTGTGCTCCGACCCAGTATTTTGCATGGTGGGTAGGTAGGTAGGAAGCTAATTTTTTTTTTTTTTGCCAAATTTTGATTTTGCATAGTCATTTAAAAAAAAATGAACAGAAATCATGGGGGAAAAAATGCTTTGAAGGTCAATAAAAATGTTTGGGTAGCTGCAATTTTGAGCGAGTAGGTAGGAGCACGGCAAACAAATCTTTTTTTAAGGGCGGCCTAAGTTACATTGTGTGATATTACTATGATATAATTTAAGAAAACTTAAAAGTTGACAGCTTGTAATATATACAAGTATTTAGCATGTTTTTTTATGCCATTTGGGGAAAATAGACGATGATTTAACCTAACTACTTTTTTCTGGGATCCTGGAAGGTTAACCAGTACTTGAGCACAGTCATCTCTGCAAGTAACTTTCCTACTTGAATCAGCGGTGAGAGATGAAAGACAACAAAATGCAATGTTGTATATCAATCATCATGGAGACTTGACCAGCTGGGAATCAGAACTCACAACTCTTAGATGTTTCAGATGCGATAATGTCTAAAACTAACTGGCACAGTTTGTAGTTTTAAGCCTTTCAAGAAAACATGAAAGGTTAACCAGTATTTGAGCACACCCATCTCCAACAGTAACTTTCCCACTTGAATCAGCAGTGAGAGATGAAGGACAATGAGATGCGTCCCCATCCTCCCCCCACCTGATTGTATATAATTTTAAACCTTTCTTTAGGATTGAAGCGTGATCTGAAGCCAGAGCCCGGGAGACTGGGGATATTTGACGGAGATGAGATACTGTTCACCACAAGTGATTACACTGCCGTCACTGTTGCGAAGCTTTTTTGGCGATACGGAATGGATGTATACAACATTAAGAGCTGGGTTAGAGATAAAGTCCTGAGACATATGCACAGGTAAGAATGTGGGATATGCTGAAATGTATCATCTAGTTGGGTTTTGGTATGTTTTATATGCAGCACAACATATACTTTAATATTGTTGCACCATTTAAATTAAATGCATATAATAAAAATGTATTATGACTTTATGAATGAAGGGCATATAGTGTTTGACTTGTTCATCATGAGAAATCCTGTCTGGTCTATTACTGCCAGACAAGGGAAGGGAATTCTATCAGCCTTAACATAAGTGCTAAGAATAGTGAGGTGTGATGTACACAAATTCAGGTTTATTAATAAGTTCAAGGGTAAAGGTCAAATGTTTGTTATTTTATTATTCTTAGACTTTTTTTGTCAAGCTCATACTTTACAAAAATGTTCTGAACAATAAAAAGTTGCGTGGCACATAAAATTCTGTTTGATATGTTTAAACCCTAGATCACCTTTTAAGATCAAAATCTAATGTTTGTAGGATAGTGTTTAGGCTATAATTAGTCTATCCCAGATCCTGATATCTCCTGAATCAGGTCTCTTTATCCCCCCTCCCCTCACCCCTCCCCCACAATGAAAAAGCAGGGAATTATAAGCCTGTTCCACAATTCAATATTGAACACTTACTAAACTGTGCATGGTCCAGTGGTAGAGCACTGGACCCAGGACCGGGAGGTCGTGAATTTGACCCTACCCCTCGACTGCTTGTGGTGTCCTTTGAGCAAACAATTATTTTGTATATGCTCATTACTGGTTCTACCCAAGAAGACGTCAAGCGTGTTTTGTATAAGTTGTAATAACTTTACCAATCAAAGTAAAATATATAAGTTAAAATTAAACTAAACTGTGACATCATTCAAACATAATCTGAAGCAACTGACCAGTCAACGTGCTTGAACCCAACAGATCCAGTCGGGAGGTTCTACAGATCAAGGTTATAACGGTAAACCTTTTGAACGGGATTTCCATCAAAGTTGACATAAATAAACAGAAACTTTTGCAAGAATATAATGTCAGACAAACAAATAAGATTTGTTGATCAAGGTCAAACAGTGAAAGTGAAAACTATTGAAAGAAATCATATAGACAACAACAAAAAATAATGATTGGAAATCACACATGAGGCATCTTGTAGAAATGGTATGTGACCTTTTAGTGGAAAACACATATATGTCTCGCACCACTATTACATTTCCCATAGGGTTCCATTGTAACATTTATGTCCAAAGCACAGTGAATGTCTCACACCAGTATTACATTTCCCATAAGGCTCAATTGTAACATTTATGTCCAAAGCACAGTGAAAAAACAATTCTGCAGTGGTGATTTCTAAAATACTGACCATTTAACTTTTGCAGTACAAAAACCTGAAAAAAGAAGAAAAAGGGAAATAGAGTTTTATTTCTACTGCCTTTATCTGTAGGTCCAGAGAACTCAATGGAGATAATAGTGGTGTGAGTCCTATATTACATAGATAAAGACGAATGTGTAAGAATAGGCAAAAGTAAACTGCTCTATTCTTGTCAGTTACATTTACCATTTCCGCATTTCTCTTTGGTAACGACATCGTGTAGTCTAACCTAAAGACGACGCTCTCTAACATGATATTCAAGGCGTAGTAGAGCTACAAGTAGATCATTCGCAATTTATCCCCTATTTCAAGATTTTGAAAGAAGAACTTGCAAGATGATTATAAATTGGTAAGTATAGTGTTTAAAATTAAGCTTTACATTTGTATCATTTAAGAGGATCTTCTGATAGCATAAATTCATTTTAAACTTTGCTATGGTAGCGTAATTCACAAATTTGGAAGTAAACAAATATTTCAAAATGTTGGTATGTAAAATGTTAATTGACCCATTAAAGACTAAGACTAGACAGATTTACTAATACAATACACAACTTATAAAAGGAAGTTAGAAGTCAGCTTAAAATTTGCATTTATACCTATTTGTTGTATTAATAAAATTTCATTGTTGAAAAAGGGGTACCAGTACATATTTTTGGAGATACCATATTTGCATTTTTAACAACGTGAAAAATCGTTTAATATTTTGACGATTGAAAACAAATTTAGAAATAACAGTTCTTACAATTAATGGAATGGTATGAGCTGGAGGTGATTTTGATCACATACCTGCAAGTTGTAACATTCTTTGTAAAACTTCACATATAAAACAATACATGAAACCACTTTGATACAAACAGGCTTGTGTTAAAACATGTCACATTAACATTACATATGTCTCGAAATTCACTGGAAATTAAGCCAGTGCAATAGTGAAAATCAATGAATATAAACACTTTTCATCAGTTGAAATATATATGTCCATAAATATATTATATATATATATATACAATTATTGTATATTAAAATATTTTTTTTAAAAGACGTGACCCCTTTTAAGATTAATGACTCTTTCTCAGTGCTCGCCAGAAAACGTCCATATCTCCAGTGTTTTCTCCAGCTCCAACTTTTTGGGGGTCATTGATGACCCACTGACTTAAAAGCTAGGGGTCACTTTTAAAATCTGGGGGTCATCAATTGACTAGTTTTAAACTTAATCAATATGAATAAATGGAGTTAAAAAATAACATATTTTATTAAAACAGTTTTACTTCCTGTTTCACACAAAATTCTCCATTAAAACTGCAACTTAAGAATAACAACATCAAAACAATTTAACTCCAAATGAATGTTTCAATTCTGGCAATAAGTTACAACAACTTGAAACTTAGTAGTTGTTTTTATGATTTTTGCCCTTTTCAAATGTCATGGCCACAGCTCAATCGCCAAGGCTATTTTTATGAAAAACACTTAAATTCTTTTAGTATTTTATGTTTGCTGAGCTACATGTTTAGCATTATACTCTTTGGAAACAAAACTTTGTTTTTGTTTTCTTTTTCCCAAAAGCATTTCTTTTCTGGGTCAAAGCTACATTCATTTTAGAGATATTTTATCTTAAAACAAGAAATGTCACTGTTAAGTGTCACATGCCCCCCAAATGGTCTGTGAAAATAAAAATATATGATATGTTATGTTGATTATTTGTAGCAAGTATCAACAAAATCCATTAATGCATGACAAAGTTACAGGCCTGAAACGAAATCTCACACAAACTCAAAGTGTTGTCAAACAAACTCAGATTGTGACGTTGAACTTTGAGGTATGGGTGTGGGTCTTACTCGCGACACGTCGTCATGTTATGTTGATCATTTGTAGCAAGTATCAACAAAATCCATCTATGCATGAGAAAGTTACAGGCCAGAAACGAAATCTCACACAAACTCAAAGTGTTGTCAAACTCAAATTGTGACTTTGACCTTTGACACGTCGTCATGTTATGTTGATCATGTGTAGCAAATATCAACAAAATACATCTATGCATGACAAAGTTACAGGCCGGAAACGAAATACCGGACGGAAGGACGGACGGACGGACACTGCGATTACTATATGCAACCCCAAAATTTTTTGGGGGGGCATAAAAATAATATAAAATACATTTTAATGGTAACTTCACAAAAATTAATTAAATTTTTGAAATTAAGTTATCATTTTTCAAGAATATATAATTTTTTTAAATTAATTTCTTTTTTCAACAACATTTTAATTGTCCGTTACAGAAACATAAACGGCCCCGGGAATACTGCCCTAAAACTTGGACCGGCCGATGTTTAAACGGGTATTAAAATGTCGCGCATGCGCGTTTCGATACCTTATAGAAAACAAAATAAAGTTTTTCAGAAAGAGTATCGTCCGTATATTTTAAACAACTTTTATGAAAAGTTTCACGCTTCCACATTTCATCTTCATATACAAACAACCTAAAACTGGGTATATGTCAGTACTATTGTTGCCGGGTTCGTTTGTTTTCACAGATGTTGTCTTCAAACTACGCTATTGCTTCACGGAAAATTATGTATGTGATCATAATCGTCTGTGTGATTGCATCAATAAAGCGTTCGTAACCAATTAAAGCGTTTATTTAACTGGGTAGAATCGCATGACCGGGATTGCCCTGAATGAGACCACGTGATCTGTCAAATCAGCTGGCATTGTAAAAATAACTCTGAAACCAGCTTGCCGAAACAAATATGCGTAATTTGAATTTCTGTATTTTTAAGGTTGCGTCATTGTGGACGCACTGAACAAAGTTGATTGAGTCAGATGAGAATTTATTGCGTCAAAAACGCAAGAAACGCGCTCTGGAGAAAACACTGTATCTCCTCCAAACACTATATATATCACTGTGCAGTTGGATCGCCTCGTTTTCATTATCATCTTTACTTTGTAGTCAGAAAACACAGGAAAATGTCAGAGTGTTGTACTTACACTTTCCTGTTACATGGTATTTACCCTCCACAAGGTTATTGCAGCTCTAATTTGGATTTATATTGAGTGTAGATGCTGTTTTTGGTTCTTGTACACATTGGACCTGTTATTGTTATTGTTTGTTTGTTGTTTAGCTCAGCTGAGCAAAGCTCAAGGTGAGCTATACTGATTGCCAGTTGTCCGTCGTCTGCCTGTGAACTTTTTTGTTGTGTGCACTGTAGCTCTCGCATTTACCATTTGATCTTCACTAAACTTATTTAGTAGTTATATAACCATAATATCCTGAAAAAGTTTTTTGAACAGACCAAATCGGATTATTTATGTCAGAGTTATGGCCTTTGAAACATTTTAAAATGCACTATTTGACCTTGTGTGCATTTTAGCACCCACATTTTTCATTTGATCCTCATCAACCTTACACAGTAGTTATATAACCATAATATCTGGGACAAGTTCTTGAACTGGCTAGTTTGGAATATTATTGTCAGAGTAATGGCCCTTGAATTGCCAAAAACTGTACTGTAGCACTCGCATTTTTCATTTGATCCTCACCAAATTTACACAGTTGTTATATAACCATAATATCTTGGACAGTTTTTTGATCTGGCCAAATCGGGTAATTAATGTTAGAGTTATGGCCCTTGAATCATAAAAATTGCATTATTTGACCATGTGTGCATTGTAGTACTCACAGCTTTCACTTGATGTCCACTAAACTTACATAATAGTAATATAATCATAATATCTTGGACAAGTTCCTGAACTGGTCAAATCAGATAGCTATTGTCACAGTTATGGCCTTGGAATCAACAATAATGCGTTATTTGACGTTGTGTACACTCTAGCACTTGCTGTTTTTATTTGATCCTCATAAAACTAGTACAGTAGTTATATAACTTTAATATCTTAGACAAGTTTTTTAATTTGTCATATAAAATTAATTTTTTTAATTTGTCATATAAGCCCGTGTGGTTCCGGCTAAGAATAGAATCACTGTCGATCTCTGCAGAGGGGTAGGAATCCTCCGAATGGGTGTCATGTTCATTTTATCATTTTTTGTCATGTTCACTATTGTGGTTAAATTATCAACCCCTGTGTGGTTCCAGGGAGCCATGAGTGATGGCAAGAATAGGATCACTGTGGCTTATGCATGTCGTAAGAAGCGACAAATTGAGTAATACGATAGAATTTGCTGAAACTCTGCAGTTCTGCAGGTATCAAGGTTCTAGGTTCATTCTGCATATTCATTTGTTGATGTATTTTTTTAATCTGTATGTTAATTTGTTGTTTTTGTACATTTAGAGTGAACCTGGAATTTTCCTTCCTGTTGGCGTCGAATAACCTATAATGTGTTGGTACGCCATAAAACCCTATTCATTCATTCATTATTCATTTAATTTGTCATATCAGATAATTATTGGTGGAGACACTGCCCTTAAATTGACAAAAATTGTGTTATTTGACCGTGTGTGTATCTAGCACTTGCAGTTTTCATTTAGTCTTTGACAGACTTACACAGTTACGTTATGTTACCATAATATACTGAATGAGTTCTTGAACTGACCAATCGGATAAATATTGTTAAAGCTATGGCCCTTGAATTGTCAAAAATTGTGTGTATTTGATGTTGTGTACACTCTAGCACTCACAGTATATATTTGATCTTCATTAAACTTACACAGTTGTTATATGTGACCATACTGTCTTGGACAAGTACTTGAAATGGCCATATTGGATAATTAATGTCAGGTCCTTGAATCAACAAAAATTGCATTACATGAATTTATGTACACTCTAGCACCTGTAAAAATTGTTGTCTTTGGCATTATCTCCTCAGCCACAGGTGAGCGATTTAGGGCCAACCTGGCCCTCTTGTATAATTTCCTTGTATCAGTTTCACAGTAAAATTATTTAGAAAATATGTATATATCAGGGCTTCCAAAATCAACTTTTTTCGGTTTTTGAACCGATTTCTACTGTTCAAAACCAGTTTTCTTTTCAAAATTTTATAAATTATCGGTCCAGATATTTTCTATTGGACATATAAAATTTCCCTTATTACGCATAACTAAGCTGTGAAATATGCCTTGCAGCAATATCATTCGATTGTTTTGTCACCCGCTGTGTGAAAGGAGGTCAATTTTGATGATGGGCATAATGTACAGTGGTTTTAAAAGGAAAAAGTGTTATTATTACGGCAGCCATTCTTACGGCAATAAACACTCTGGACCGATTGGCATTTTGGAATTTTAGAAGCCCTGGTATATATATATATATAATACAAATGAATTTTATTGCACATATTTAACTAATTAAAAGCTTGTTGCTATTATATTACTGACAAGATGGTGATTGAAACTTAGAGTATGTAACTATATGTGGTGTTATGGGTTTAACTTTCTACACACTTTCTATTAAATATGGCACCCAGTTATATAGATGGAGGAAGATCTCGGAATGATTATTTGTCAGACCAGTCTTTAAAATCTGGCAAACATTCTTCCATATAAAGCTTTTGGTGGACTTGAACCGACAACCTCAGCTGTGACAGGTAAGTGATCTTGAGCAATCACTCAAGGTCACTTGGTCGTAGAAGACCCAAATGAATATGGTGATGGTTTAATGGTTATGTTAATGTGTTTTTTATAAGAATATTTGTGAAGAACATTGTCAAGTGTATTGAGCTGTCTATTTCAATGTCCTTCAATGTAAAACTTCTATTGCTTGGAGTTATAAACTGAATATTTAATTAAAAATAGTATTTTTCAAGCCTACAATTATACAATTTTTTCACCTACAAAAATTCTGAATATCTCAATATCTTTATGATTTACTTTCAACAATTTAACTATTCTCTATAACAAACAAAAAATGATAACCCCAGAATCTTTTATTTTTTCACCCACATAATATCCCAATACAGTCAAACCTGTATAAGCAGTCACTTGCCTAAAGCAGCCACATTATTATTCCCATGTAACTATTCTCTATAAAAACTAAGGATAAACTCCCAATTTTTTTTCACCCACAGAATATCTCAATATCTCTATGATTTACTGTCTATAATTCCACTTTTCTCTAAAAACTAAGGAATTAAAATTTGAGTACTGAAAATAATGTTTTTTTCAACTCTGAAGTGATGAAGATGGTAAGATCAGTTGCACCATGATGTATTTGTAGGCTGTATGACTTACAAAGGGCTGGTCATGCCTTCTCCACCCTGGAGGACTTGTTGAATGCTATGGATCCTTCCTTTGTTGAGTTCTCCAAGAAGTCGACTAAAACATTGTTGCAAGAGGAAGGTTTTTCTGACATATTTATTGACGAGTTTGTAAATGGAGCAATGAGAGTGATTTATGGACAAACCACTGAGGCACATGGATGTGTAGGTAATTAAATATGACAGTTTGGTCCAAAATATATTTATCATGACTTAGAATAATGATATAGTGGAGTTCATTCTTTATTTATTTTTGTTCTGGAACTAGGAAGGTTAATTTATTGTATTGCAAAATAATTGATGTAATACTTTCAGAAGTATATTTGAACACAAAAACTCTACTTTGAATAAGACAGAAATGACAGTGTCTACAAACATTTACATTTTCAGTTTTAAGTGAGTGAAATAGAAATATTGTCGGTCTGTAAGTCGTGCTATGAATTAGCAAATTAAAATGTGGCTTACAAAAACAGGATCACCTGTGTCATAGATATATAATTTCTTATTGCTCTTTTAAGATATTTATCTAGAGGTCATGGTTAAAATTAAGGCCATAGTTTGTGATTCTGACAATTTTAGTCCATTATTTAATCATATGGACATATCTATTTATATACAAGAGATATCTACCTAACTCTCCATATACTCCCATATTACATGTTGAAGTTTTAACATTTAACAAATACTTACAAAATTCAGATGAATTCTTTCAATTTCTTATGATTTAGAAAATCCCCATATACCACATGTTTAATTAAGAGTTGAGCCAACAAATGAATCAGATAATTGACAGATAGTTTTAGGTTTCAATGTATTTTGATGAGTATTAGCCTGTCATATATTTAAGGTTTTAAGACCCTATCCAGCCAAAGCTTCCTGGTTGAATACATATCACGAATAATTCATAGCATTTTAGAATTAACTCCTAATCGATTAAGTTTAAACCATAAACAGTTTTGATAAATACTAGCAAATGCTTTCTTTACATCAACAAAAGCACAATTTAGGCGGTCATTTTTTGACAATACTTTTTGTGTAAAACTTCCACTTTTAAATCCAAATTTTTTAGGTGCAACTTCGTTAATCGGTATGCAGCCAGATTTGTGGAGTGTTGTTGGGGGCAACCATAAAGTACCACAGGGCCTGTTACAGAAGGCAGGTGCAAAACTCATACAGGGAGAAGTATGTATTACAGTTTATATATGAACATAGCCAGTGACAAAATTGTGATCTAATTATATACCACCATGTGCTACAATCTAGAAATGTCATTATTGCGCATAGCCTGTTGGTAGAGCATCGAACCAAGGACTGGATGTATTTGGGGTCATTCCCCTCATCAGTGTGTGGTGTTCTTAAGCAAGACACTTCAGCTACATTATATGCTTAGTACTGGTTCTACCCAGGAAGAAATCAAGATTTGTATAAAATTTTGTGAAATAAAATGCAACTGATTTAATGTGACCACATCATTTTGGTCTTTAGAGTTTATAAAAGACAAGCCATACTAAAAAAATATCTTTTAACTTACCGTAACAAATCTGAATGTGAGCTATTCTGATCGCCCTGTGTCTGTCTATAAATCTTATGTTGTATGCCCTTCAGCATTAGTATTTTTTATTGGATCTGTGGCATGTTTAATATTAATGTCAGAGTTACAGTTCTTAAATTATAAAAATTTGCAATATTTGCACTCTATTCATCTTCACCAAACTTACTCTAGTAACTGCAATTTTTACAATAGTTTAATAACCATAATATCTTTGGAAAACTGAGAAAATTGTGTTATTAATGATCAAAGATTAGCAGAATTTCGGCTGTGGTACATTGCCGTCCACTGTGGCAGCTAGTCCTTCTAAACCATGGGTCAGATTTTCATACAAGTTTACAGGAATATTGTACTCGATGTCTTATAGGTCCAGAAGAGAACATTCCGCTGCCACAGCTGGAAAACAGAGATGGCAGAACTAGTCTTGCATGTAGTGCTAAATGTTGAAATATTATAATAGGGAAATAACAAGAACAATGGGCCTTTTGAATTAATAATCCAACTGTTTCGTTTCCCTTTGCGAAAATAGTTACTGGGAAATAACTTCTTTAATAAGATATCCTGGTGCAATTTCATAAGCAAATTGCTTATTTACAAAGGAAGTCAGATATTGCTTTTGAGGTTGTTACCTTATATTCCCTTAATAACGCCCCCCCCCCCCCCCCCCCCACACACACACACACACCTCTAATAAACGCCGCCCACACGCCTTGTCGTTTAAAAAACTACCAGGTAGTAAAAATGCCGTCTGTCGATTAAAACATTACAAAAGTCAGAGAATGCGGCTAGTCTGTGTTTGCTGAAAGCTCATTGTTCTACGTTGATAAGAGCAAGTGTCCAAGTGATTTAAAGTGAAGAGTACACTGACCATAAATTTGGATATTCCAGTACACGGACTAGTAGTTTCATACAGATTTTCAGCTTTTTTTTCATCCTTTGTGGATTATTTCATTCACTGTCAAATAATTCGGAACCACTTTTTCGGGGATTTAAAATAGATTTAAGGGTTTTTCCAGGGCTTTATTGGTTTTATTGTATATTTAACTGTTGTTAACTTTGCTTTTTTTATCTTTAATAAACGTCCCCACCTTGTAAAATGTAACGCCCCCGGGGGCGTTAATAAGAGAATATACGGTAGGTCAATACCATGGAACAAAAATAGTCCTCTTTAAAGGAAGTTTATCGTGATTTTTTAATTTAAAAAAAAAAAATCCAATATGTCCTACCTATATATCTCCCTGATCCAGTGTCACCATAAGTATATCTATTTAAAAATAACAAAATAATAAATTGAAAAGAGTTTTTCTAACTTGGCATATGACTAAAATAAATTTTCTGCTTAAGCAGTTTATAACTTATCAAATGGGTCACATGGTTTCAGTTTTATTTCAGTATGATCCACCATATTGGTTACATATTATGGATAAGTTTTAACTTGTAAAAAGTCTGAATCCTGAGATGAAGGTCGTCAAGCAATATTTGTCTGTTATCTTATTGAAAGGGGTTCAATTTCACCACATGGATTAAAATAACGTTATTGTCATATTTGGTGGATTTTGATTACCAAATCATTAGTATTAGAATTATTAATGATAGTGATATAATTTATATCCATTTTGAATATATTTCTTTTTTTCAAGACATTTATAGCTATTAACTGATATATGGTAATATCACAAACAGTTCCATACATAAATTCTTTATATCAAAATGGATTGCTTTCTGATGGCCTGTCAGGAGCAAAATCTGATACTGGTTCTACCCAAGAAACAGACACGGGATTGACTATTATAAACTCTGCAGTTTGCATTTGATCTAAAATAAATTAAATATGTATGTTACTATAATTATACTATTGTTGATAATGTATTTTTACGTTACCACACACATGTATACTGTCATATTGCTGTTAAGGAAATGCATATAATTCACTATATCCAGTGATCTCAGATCTAATAAGCCCATGTCAGGTTTGCTGGTATATTTTGTTTCTGGGTAGATATATATTTTATCATTTGTTTAATTAATGTAAGATTTTATAAATTCTTCTGTTGCTAGGTAACCACGATATCTCTGGTTGGAGAAGGGTCGCCACCAGTCTACCAAATTGATTATCTGCCAGGAAATTCAAAAGATGAAGATGACCTGAATTCAAAGGAATATGACATAGTGATCATGGCAACACCTTTTTACAAAGGAATGTCGAATATAAAGTTTGAGGACTTTCAAAGTGATATATCGCCAGTAGATAATGAATTCCATCTAACTGTTACCTCATTTGCAGAAGGACAGCCGAACACCTCTTATTTTGGTATAGGAGATTTAAATAATTTTCCAAATATTTTAACCAACAAAGAAGAGATATACTTCAATGCATTTGTTAACCAGAAAGCTGTATCAGGGCATGTACCCAAGAAGCCAGTTTACAGGATCTATTTTAACAAGGAGCCGAGTGAGCGCCAACTAAGACAACTTGTACCAGATTGGTCAGATTTAAAAACTGTCAACTGGATGGGTTATCCTGAGTATCCATCATCTGCAAACCTGCCATCATTTACGCTACATGAGCAAATGTATCATTTAAATGCTATAGAAATGGCTACCTCGTGTATGGAAATGTCAGCAATTGGTGCTAAAAATGTTGCTCTACTTTCATACTATAGGTATACCGGCCAGTATGATAAAATTGATGAAGTAATGTCAGCATCTGCTGGTCCAGATAAAACTGAGCTGTAGAGAGTAATATGTGCATATCACCAGGGGATGTCAGTCATTATCAAGGATTCGAACCCCCCGATATCACTGTTTTAGTAGGAGCCTCGGTAGAGTCTCGGTTCTGATATCAACTATGAAACCTCAAGTTCGAATATCCTTATCTCAGCCTTATATCTATGAAGTAATCATATTTAATATTTTATGCACGGTGCTGGGTTGAAATATAACATTGGTATGGGTAGTTGAGGTACAAGGTCAGAAGTACAGATTACTTTACCACAGTTAACATGCACATTCCAATTTGTCTGTTTATATTGAATAAATCAAAGAATCAAATAGAACTTGGAAGTCACATTATAGTGTAAAGATTTGTAATACTAGTCAAATGAACTGAAATATACTTGTCATAAGTAAAAAGATGTCATAGAATCATATGTTTACGTCATTATTCAGATATAATGTCTAGCTCTAGTTTACTGTTTTCTACTACAACAAATTCCAAGTTGTAATATTTTTTATAAGGGTGAAAATCTATCTATAGTGAGAAGAAACATAAGAAATTATAAGAAAATCCATTCTCGGTCCAAGATGAGCAGAACTTCAAATGTGATTTCTTCTTTAAAAAAACAAATTATAGATTCACTTAATACAAGCTTGTATTATAGAGTAATTTTCATATTATTTCACAAGTACGTTGTTTTATACGAAAAAAATATGAATGATAGGGAGAATTATATAGGATGAATAAACAATAAAAAAGTAACATAGAATAATTCATGTGTTTTAATGCCATTTTGTTTCAAATAAAAAGAAATACTTTTTTTTATTAATGCTATTTTCAACTCATAAAAAGTTATATGATTATGGCATCCAATTTCATTGGTTTACAAAGAACTTCTTCCATTATAGTTACAAGTGAATAAGAGTGCATCTCGAGATGTATGATTGTGGATTTAATTATCTGGTCAATAATAAAGGTATCCCATTGTTCATAAATTCATATCCATGTGTGTATATATATATAATACTTTATTTAATGAGGTTACTTAGTTGGTTGCACTAATCTTCACTGTGGCCCTCAACAGTCGTACAGTAAACATGAAATTAAACAAAGGAATAATAACATTAAAATATAAAATAAGCATTCAATACCTACAAATGCAATGACATGATTTTAAACTGATTTTGAATCTGTATAGACTGGGTGATGATCAAATTTCAGTAGGTAGATTGTTCCATAAAAGTGACCAAGAATAATGAAATGATTGTTTGTAAAGCTCTTTCTTCGGTTGAACATATAGATTTCCATTTACAACATTCCTTATACTGTATAGGTTATTATCTACTGCGTATGTATGTCTATTGACCACAGGTCTATACAGGACTACGCAAACAGTTGCCATTCCATTTCTAATCTATTTCTGTTTTGCTCAACAAGTTTGTGCTGGAAGATATAAAATGCAGACATTGTTGTTTCTATATTGCATGTATTTACATATTTTTAAAATTCTAACTGTTTGATACATTGTATTAAACCAAAAACAATAAAAAATTATATCATAGATCTGACCGTTGGTTGTAACTTATCTACACCAGGAACCAGATTAACGCACTGTTATTGAGGTAGGCAATATCTGTATCTTTTTAATTTCATACCCATAGTAAATGTATTCAACAAAAAATATATACCCTCTTTTAAAATCATGTCCATTCCTGAACATGTGATTACTAGTACTGTAGAACTTTGTTGGCTGGAACACGGATGACTGGAATATCATGTATAGCTCGAACCGCTAATCTGGTCCCTGCCAATTCTTATATCGATGTGTATACACACGTTTATGTATGGTATGATGTTGAACAATACTTGGCTCAAGCAACCCTTAACTGGAACTATTTTTTCCAGTCCCGTCGGGTTCAAGCAATTGAGGTTCTACTGTACTATTATTGTTGAGCTTAATGGCGGTGAGTACAATGACAGATCAGTGGATGTGTGTCCTCTGTCTGTCTGTGGATCCATCCAATCTTGTCCAGGCTGTTACTTTCTCATATATAGAGGGATTTTGAAATAATTTGACACAGATGTTCACCATAATGAGACTTCTTGCATGTGAGACCCGGTCTGTATCTCAAAGGTCAAGGTCATACTTAGTGGTTCAAGGTTAGAAATCAGTATATTATTTCCTGTCTGCTTCATACCTCATAAATCTGATTTTGATATAAGATGGCACAAATGTTCATCATAATCAAGACCTGTTGCGCGCAAGACCCAGGTCCATAGGTCAAGGTCCAGTCAGAAATAGATACAATATTTGGTGTAAACTACAGATTTTGATGCAATAAATGTTCCCAATAATAAAGACAGTTTTCTCTGTGCGGTCAGTACAGACTCAGCATTGTGACCCTTGTAGTAATTCATTGTGGGAGGAGGATGTTAGACTGAATCTCTGTACAATTATCGTTCTGTAAATAACTGACAAAACTTTCTCATGTAATATTTTTGATCAAGCTTGGCTAGAACTTACGACGCCGGAGGTAATAGGTTAAGGATCTTGGACTACTTGGGTCAATGACAACATAACATAGTTGAAGGAAGACCCTATACTGATAAATTTAACCTGTGTCTTAACAACTTTTTCTCATAAAGATTTTGGACAGTGTTTGGCATGAACGCACAAACTTTGTACAGGGGTGGACTTGAATCCACAAACTTTGTACTGGGGTTGGCATGAACCCACAAACTTTGTACAGGGGTTGGCTTGAACCCACAAACTTTGTACAGGGGTTGGCTTGAACCCACAAACATTGTGCAGGGGTGGACTTGAACCCACAAACTTTGTTCAGGGGTTTGCTTGAACCCACAAACTTTTTGCAGGGGTGGACTTGAACCCACAAACTTTGTACAAGGGTTGGCTTGAACCCTTAAAAACTTTGTGCAGGGGTGGACTTGAACCCACAAACTTTGTACAGGGTTGTACTTGAACAAACAACATACACAAACAGAGAGTAATAATAATCTTTTTTGACATTTCTATTATGTTAAACCCTCTACAAGACAATATATAAATGTTACATATGTGGAAGGTAACAGTGATATTGTCACACTGAGGGAATTACTGTAAATATTACTGTCACCCTGTCAACACAATGTAACATTTATTTTATTGTGTCCAACAAACTAATGTTGTATACTTATAGTGTGGACTTAACACCTGTGGATTATCAGTGTTTATAGATATTTATAGATAGAGGTCACAGATTTAGATCGACGATCTTTAAAATAACAAGAGCAGCAGTGGTGAAAACAAAATCAACAAAACAAACAATCAATTTCTGAGAGCCTTTTATGTACCACATGTCACTTTCTTTGTTCAAAATCTATATATAAATCTTCAATAAATCTAACTTGCTCGATTAGCTCAGTCGGAAGTGCGTCTGACTATCAATCCAGACACGAGATTGAATATCCGCCCGGCCACAGTCTCTGTGATGGTTGATATATGACATTGTATCTCTTTATCATTCGTCTCTCACCCCTGATTCTAGTGGGAATGTTATCAGTTAATTGTGGAGATGGGGTGTGCTCGAGTACTGGTTGACCTTCCAGGATCCCAGGAAACAGTGGTTAGGTTAACTGATCATCTGTTAGCCCTCGATGACATAAAAATAACGCTAAATATTCAATCAATCATTCAATAAATATTTCACAGATCTATTTATAAACATTTTACAAAGTCTGTTACCCACAGAAGTTGAAAACAGAAAGTTTTGATGAAATCGTAAGAACTGTATCCAATGACTGGTGTATTCTGTCAGGTTGCTATAATTATCATTGTCAACATGTGTTTACAAGTAGAACCAGTTTTATGAACAATAATTATTTTTCGATTATTTCTGTCAGATTGTACGAGTTACAGAGAGACGGTCATGCGTTCTCCACAGTCGAGGACCTGTTTAATGCCATGGACCCTTCCCTCGTGGAATTCTCCAAGAAGACTACCAAAACAATGCTTAAGGAAGAGGGTTTCTCTGACAAGTTTATAGACGAGTTTGTAATGGGTGCCATGCGGCTCAACTATGGTCAAAGCACAGAGGCACATGGATTAGTTGGTCAGTAGAAATATAAAAATCAGTCAAATAGTGGGTTTTTGTTTGGTTTAGTAAAATAAACACAATTGGGTTTAAATGCATTTTCTAAATAACATTTGTGTTGTCCCCGGTACCGAAGGCGGAGGAGTAGGAGCCTAGGAGGTAAATAGTTCTAGTAATGTCGCCCATGATCACAAAAAGCATGAAATGAGTTTTAATATCATCTGTTCTTATCGGTATGATAAAAGCAATTTCAAGAAAATATCAATTTGTATTTTTTATTTTTTTTTTTTTTCAAAACTAGCGTGGCATCACCAGTTTATAAAAACTAATTTCTTAACTATAAAGTTTTGGTTAACTATACTATTTTCTTTTTCAGTATGGTGAAAAGTTCATAGGTGAACGATCTATTTGATGTTTGAACAAGTATTTTGTTTGTTTGTTAATGGGTTTTGCAATTGTATTTCAGTTATACATGTATAATGGTGGTCAGCACCCATAATCCTAGTTTCTGGGATCCGCTTGGTGGTTAACCAGTACTAAACACACCTTATCTCTGCAAGTCACCGACTACTTCCCCACATCTTCAGAAATGGTAGAGTTATGGCTGTAGAACAAAGTTCATGACCAATCATCACATAAATTGTTGCCAGGTGGAGATTCAAACTCATGACCCCTGGATCGGCATAAATGTGTTACTGACTAAGCCAGCCATAATTGTGTAAAGCAATTTTTAAAATGCCTTTAATGAATGGGTACCATTATTTGATGTGTACAGGTGGCGTCTCTATGGCTGGTGTTGAACATGGTCTGTGGAACGTGGTGGGTGGTAATCATCAAGTACCCCAGGCACTGCTGAAGAAGGCAAAGGCAAATCTTATACGTGGCCAAGTAAGTTTGGAGTCCCTTGGAGTTTGGAGGTTCAAAAACTTTTAAAATATTATATAATTTTACGGAGATTTAAAAAAAAATACCCAATATATACATACTCTCAAAATCTCTAGTTTTGAAACTCCTGAACAAATTTTTAGCTCTTTTGAAAAAAAGACAAAGAGCTATTGTCGTGAACGAGGAATCAGCAGCGTACAGTTATAAAGATTAATGTTGAGCCCAGATTTTTCTCTGTTTCTCAACCAACTACAGTACCATAGTGACTGAACTTCATTAATACTTTTATGTAATGTTATACAAGTAGACTGTACAAAGTATGTATCACATTACCTATCTTTGTATACTTCATTGTCAAGATGTTTTGTTCTCCAATGGGAGACCATATAGCTGCCGCTTTGTCCGTCCGCATGTCTGTCCGTCTGTATCCTTGCTGAGAATATAACTATAAAGTGCTGATGGAATACATGGAACATGGATGGATATGCAGAGTAAAAGAACCAAAACTCTATCTTGAATGATGGCAGAATTATCTCCCTTTTTTACTTTATTTTTGGTTACATCTGCTTGTCTGGTAGTCTATCCCAGTTCCTTACATCTCCTGAAACAGGTCTATATACCCTTAGTGAAAAAGGAATGGAATTCCATGCCTGTCCCACAATTCATAGCTATTTAATGCTTACTTAACTGGGATGTCATTCAAACTTTCTCGAAACAACTGACCAATCATTGTGCTGAAATGTCATTTCTATGTACTGAACCCAACTGGGAGAGTTAAGTTCATTCTAAAGACTGGAGAATATCTTTAAAAGTATGAGAGGGAATGCAACGAGCTTGGGACATGAAAAGAGGACAATAGACCATAACTCTTGAATAATAACAGCATTATCTCCCCTTAATTTGGGGTTCTTTTTGATTGTTCGGATCTTCAACAGTATAGAAGGAAGGTTAAGTACGGTACTCAATAAAGCACTTGTTTGGGAAGCATCCATCAGTTCTTGCTATACCCCTGCTTGTTTAGTTTGGGTTAAAAATAATAATCTTAAGAGGTTTTATTAATGGTTGTATGTTCGTCTGTTGCATGTCAACTTGTTTGCAATGTTAATTTGGATGATTGATTGATTGATTGAATATTAAGCGTCATTTTTATGCTATCGAGGGCTAACAGACGATCAGTTAACCTAACCACTGTTTCCTGGGATTAACCAGTACTCGAGCACACCCCATCTCCGCAAGTAACTGATAACTTTCCCACTTGAATCAGTGGTGAGAGACAAATGATAATGAGAACAATGTCGTATATCAATCATCACAGAGACTGTTGCTGGGCGGGGGATTCGAACTCACGACCCCTGGATTGATAGTCAGACGCGTAACCGTCTGAGCTAATCGGGCCTAACTTGGATGAAATATTGTCAATGAATTGTTTCACTTATATTTGAAGATATTTTGTATGGTTATCATAATAATTTTTAAGTAAATATCGAGGAAAAAGCTTCTTTTTTTTAGGAATTTCACAGTAATTTTCTATTGCTAAATAATACATATTCTGTTGCTCGGTTGTAAGATAGCTTAAGTTTTTATGTAAAGACATAAATTCTTTTGTTGCTAGGTAACAACAGTATCTCTTACAAGTGATGGGTCACCACCAGTCTACCAAATTGATTACCTGCCAGGAAGATCAAAAGATGAAGATGACCTTAACTCCAAGGAATATGACATAGTAGTCATGGCAACACCTTTTTACAAAGGAGTGACAGACATAAAGTTTGAAGACTTTCAGAGTAATATATCCCCAGTAGATAACGAGTTTCACACGACAGTTGCATCCTTTTTGGAAGGTCAACCAAACGCCTCGTATTTTGGCATAGACAACATTGAAAACATGCCGAGTGTAGTGTTCACTACCAAAAATGATATTTATTTTAATTGTTTGTCAAAACAAAAGGCCGTATCAGGGGAGTCAACAGACAAACCAGTGTACAGAATATTCTCAAACAAAGTACCAAATGTGGGGCAGCTGCAGGAGCTGATACCAGAGTGGACAGACTTACGGGTAGTCAACTGGTCAGCGTATCCCGAATATCCATCAACGGTGAATTTCCCTTCATTTACATTACACGAGCAAATGTATCACGTGAATGCGATAGAAATGGCAGCCTCAGCCATGGAAATGAGTGTGGTTGGTGCAAAAAATGTTGCTTTACTTGCTTACTACAGATATACTGGACAATATGATAAAATTGATGAAATTGTCTCAAAATCAGACAGTCAAGAAAAAACTGAATTATAATTGATGGTTTAAACAAATTTCCATAAAACACTGGAAGTATAAGCAGGGGTTTTCTACTCAGCTTATCAGGAGAGCTTTAATATACATTGTTACACCAGACCTTCAACAAATCAAATAGGAAGTAGCCATAACTACTTTACCAGTATATGATTTAGGGATGAATGCAATTAATCACTTGATTAGAATATTTAAAGGAACATTTGTTTAATATATTAACTGATTTATGCTATACCATAGATTGATTGATAGTATTGTTGCAACCTAATGTACAGTACCTCATGGGTTGATTCCTAAATGTACAGTACCTCACAGGTTGATTGCCAAATGTACAGTATCTCACGGGTTGATTGCCAAATATACAGTATCTCGAGGGTTGGTTACCTAATGTACAGTATCTCAAGTGTTAGTTATTTTATGTACAGTACCTCATGGGTAATGTATGTACTTTAGGTAACTTACTGTTGAGGAACTGTACATTGGACAACTAACCAATGAGTTGTTGAACATTAGGTAACTAACTGTTGAAGAACTGTACATTGGACAACTAACCCATGAGTTGTTGTACATTAGGTAACTAACTGTTGAGGAACTGTACATTGGACAACTAACCCATGAGTTGTCATACATTAGGTAACTAACCCTTGAGGTACTGTACATCAGGTAACAAACCCTTGAGATACTGTACATTAGGTTAACTAACCCGTGAGGTACTGTACATAAGGTAGCTAACACTTGAGGTACTGTACATCAGGTAACCGACCCTTGAGATACTGTACATTAGGTTAACTAACCCGTGAGGTACTGTACATTAGGTAGCTAACACTTGAGGTACTGTAAATCAGGTAACCAACCCTTGAGATACTGTACATTGGACAACTAACCCGTGAGGTACTGTACATTAGGTAGCTAACACTTGAGGTACAGTACATTACGTAACCAATCCTTGAGATACTGTACATTAAATAACCAATCCTTGAGGTACTGTACATTAGATAACCAATCCTTGAGGTACTGTACATCAGGTAACCAACCCTTGAGATACTGTACATTAGATAACCAACCCTTGAGATATTGTACATTAGGTTAACTAACCCTTGATGTACTGTACATTAGGTTAACTAACCCTTGAGATACTGGACATTAGGTAACCAACCCTTGAGGTACTGTACATTAGGTAGCTAACCCTTGAGGTACTGTACATTATGTAACCAACCCATGAGATACTGTACATTAGATAACCAACCCTTGAGGTACTGTACAATAGGTAACCGACCCTTGAGGTACTGTACATTAGGTAACCAACCTTTGAGATACTGTACATTTGGTAACCAACCTTTGAGATACTGTACATTAGGTAACCAACATGTGAGGTACTGTACATTAGGGAACTTACCCTTGAGATAATGTACATTAGATAACCAACATGTCAGGTACTGTACATTAGGTAACTTACCCATGAGGTGCTGTACATTGTGTAACTAACCCTTAAGCTACTGTACATTAGGTAACAAACCTTTGAGATGTTGTTTGTACATTAGGTAATCAACCCTTGAGATACTGTGCATTAGCTAACCAATCCTTTAGTTATTGTACTTTAGGTAACCAACCTTGAGGTACTGTACATTAGGTAACCAACCCTTGAAGTATTGTACATTAAGTAACAAACCCTTGCAGTTCTGTACATTTGGTAACAAACCCTTGGGGTACTGTACATTAGATAACTAAACATTGAGGTACTGTACATTAGATAACCAACATGTTAGGTACTGTACATTAGGTAACTTATCCATAAGGTACTGTACATTAGGTAACTAAACATTGAGGTATTTTACATTAGATAACCAACATGTGAGGTACAGTACATAAGGTAATTAGCCCTTGAGGTACTGTACACAAGGACGCTAACCCTTGAGGAACTGTACATTTGGTAACCAAACCTTGAGGTACTGTACATAAGGTAACCAACCATTGAAGTACTGTATATTAGGTAACCAACCATTGAGGTACTGTACATTTGGTAACCAACCATTGAGGTACTGTACATTTGGTAACCAACCCTTGAGATACTGTACATTAGGTTACTACACATTGAGGTACTGTACATTATGTAACTAACCCTTGAGATACTGTACATTAGGTAACCAACCCTTGAAGTACTGTACATTAGGTAACTAAACATTGAGGTACTGTACTTAAGGATACTAACCCTTGAGGTACTGTACATTTGGTAACCAAACCTTGAGGTACTGTACATTAGATAACCAGCCATTGAGGTACTGTACATTTGGTAACCAAACCTTGAGGTACTGTACATTAGGTAACCAACCATTGAGGTACTGTACATAATGTTACTAACCCTTGAGATAATGTACATTAGGTAACCAATCATTGAGGTACTGTATATTTGGTAACCAAACCTTGAGAGACTGTACATTAGATAACCAATCATTGAGGTACTGTACATTAGGTAACCAACAATTGAGGTACTGTACATAAGGTAACCAACAATTGAGGTACTGTACATAAGGTAACGAACCCTTGAGGTACTGTACATAAGGTAGCTAACCCTTGAGGTACTTTACATTAGGTAACCAACCATTGAGGTACTGTACATCAGGTAACTAACCCTTGAGGTACTGTACATTAGGTAACCAACCCTTGAGGTACTGTACATCATGTAACTAACCTTGAGGTACTGTACATCAGGTAACTAACCCTTGAGGTACTGTACATAAGGTAACTAACCCTTGAGGTACTGTATATCAGGTTACCAACCATTGAGGTACTGTACATAAGGTAACTAACCATTGAGGTACTGTACATTAAGTAACCAACCATTGAGGAACTGTTCATTTGGTAACCATAACTTGAGATACTCTACTGTGTTCTACTCTATTGATAAACCAAATGTGTTCAAAATTATCTGTATGAATTGGGGTTTCAAATATGTTCAAATAAGGAGGCTAGGATATATTGCAGTCAGGAAACTATGATTTTTACATAGGAATACTATGAGAATACAGAGAATTATGGGTTTTTTTATTTTAATTTAGGTATTTTTTTAATAATCTTGATGTCTGACACATTGTTGTCATAACATTTAGACTGGATCCTTTACCTGGGATATCCATAAGGGGTCAGCATAGGCTCAAAAGGCGATTGTGAATTTTCAAAATTCTTCTTGTGAACCAACAAGCCTAATTTGTTTGCATTTGATATGTTTATTATCCTTATGAATAGGGGGTTCAAATGAAAGTGCCAGTAAGGGACTTTAGTTTTGCATAGGAATAATATGGGAAAACAATAAATTCTCTTTTTATCATCTGTTTTAAGGAATTATTTAATCATCTTGAGATCTAGAGTACCGTTTAGTCATAAAAGTTGAGACTGGATCTTTTAAAGGTGGTTTAATAGCCATAAGGGGCCAGAAGGGCCTAAAATGGAATAATTTTATGTGATATTTCTAAAATCTTTTCTCAAAAAATCATTATCAAAATCTGTTTATATTTAGTATAAATGTTCTATATGAGCAAGGGTTTTTATTTTGTTTAAATAATGGGGCCTGAGGGTCCATTGGGACCAGTAAGGGATTTGAGTTTTTACATGGAGGTGCTATGGCAAAACATTCTCATATAGAAGTTCTTCATTCAAAATTTGAAAATGTATGACAGGTAAAATCAGGTGAGTGACTTAGGCCCTTCGTTAACTTTTGGGGTATTGTGAACTAGACAGAAGGAAAAGTTAATTTATTGGTATTGTACGTTTCAATAAATTATTTCAAGAAATGTGTGTGGTTCCAGATAAGAATAGGACCACTGTAGATCTCTGTAGATGGGTACGAATCCTTCATATATGTATCTTGCTTATTTAATGATTTTTATTTTTCATGTTTATTATTGTGGTTATATTATCAGCCCTGACATGGTTCCAAGGTGCTGAGTGATGGCAAGAATAGGACCACTGTAGCTTTCAAATATCATAAAAGGCAACAAATCAGATAGAATGAGTAAATACAATCTGCTAAAAATTTGCAGGTACCAAAGTTTTAGGTTCATTGTGCATGATCATTTGTTGATTTGTTCTTTTTGTTTTTTAATTAGGATAATCGATGAGGTTTTCCAAATGATTAGATGTAAAGGTAACACAGAGTGCGTTTTATCTGCATGGAAATTATAAACTTATCACAGGAAATAAAATGTTATTAAAAACAATTTTCAATAAAATTTAATACTGACCATTTTATAAGGAAAACAAGAGACATGGATATTCCCCGAAACCATGTTTTTCAAACATTTTAGCTATTCTGTAACTTAGTTCAAGGATGACAAAATCGGGTTAAAATATGTTATGCAGGATTAATACAATGATAAACAAAGAACATTATTATGTTTCCAGTGCCCACCGATAGAAGGCAAGTCACACATGCTCAACTGATAGCAACAATTTCTTAAATATGATGTTTGTTTTTACAAATGTGTTACAAAATGCATCAAACATTATGAGAAATTCAGCTGTGTTGTAAAAAAATTAAAAGGACCTGTACATTTCTCTAATAAATCATTTGTATTTTTTATAATACTTTTTGTCTCATGGTTATCAACTGAGCAAGGGCACCACAAACCATTTTCAAGATAAAAATGTGCCTGTTAATGGTGTTTCATTTTAATATATATCAATACATCAGTCCAATCTTTTTTAGTATCTTTATCAAAATAACAAAAGAAAAAGATTATTTTTACTTTATCGCTAGAAAAATTGTATAAGTTTGGTTGCGGAAACAATCAATTTTGGCATTTTTGACTAATTTAAGGGCCATAACTCTAAAGATAATGTTCAGAATTGGCTGGTTATCGAACTTGGCTCAGATTTTATAGAGATACACACTTTGTGTAAGTCTGCTTCAGTTCTGATAAAGAATAATCTAGTTATTGAGGGGAAACGGTAAATTTTAGCATTTTTTACTAATTAAAGGGCCATAACTCTAAAGATAATAGCCTGAATTGGCTGGTTAATGAACTTGACCTAGATTTTATAGAGATTCACACTTTGTGTAAGTTTGCTTCAGTTCTGATAAATAATACTTTAGTTATTGAGCAGAAACGGGCAATTTTAGCATTTTTGACTAATTAAAGGTCCACAACGCTGAAGATAATGGTCCGTATTGGCTGGTTATTGAATTTGGCTTAGATTTTATAGAGGTAAGTTTGGTTCAGTTCTGATGAAAAATACTCTAGTTATTGAACGGAAACAAAAAACTTGACTCCGCCCTACCGCCTGCCTGCCGACTTCGCCAATCTAATAAAACTGGTGAAATAGTACAAACAAGAGCTGTCAGAAGACAACAAAGCTCGCCTCTGGGTGTCTAAGTCCAAAAAGGGCCATAAGTGTGGTAAAAATGCAACCCAGAGTTATGGTTCTTGTCTGTGTGTGTTCCATTGATGATGGTGAACACACATCCGAAGTTTCATTCATATCCAATGAGTGGTTGTATAGATATCTTACGTGATAAAAAACTTTAACCTGAAAAATTAAGTCAAAAAAGTCCCATAACTGTGCCAAAATGCAATCCAGATTTATGGTTCTTGTCTCTGTGTGTTCCATTGATGATGGTAAACACACATGCAAAGTTTCATTGACATCCAATGAGTGGTTGCATAGATATCTGAAACTTGTACGCAAAAGTTTAACCTGGGTGTCTACAGACGACAACGACGACGACGATGCCAGGGTCATGACAATAGCTCTCCTTGGACTTCGTCCCGGCGAGCTAAAAAAGGGAACCACTTGGGGATGCTGCTAACTACCGTAAACTATTTGTTACTTCTGTTTCGTGCTTAGTTAGTATTTCTTTATTGTATGTTGTATGTGGCAATATTTTTAACATCTTGTCTTCTCATATAAGATATTAAATTGACATGTTCAAAATTATGTATAATTAGTTTTGTTTTGATGCCTCGGAAAAGGTGGTTAGCATTCACCGAGTGTAGGGCAAAACACCTCCCGGACAAAACACCTCACCCTCATTTTTGTATAGGTGGACAAAACACCTCCCACGAATTTTACAAGGCGGACAAAACCCCTCACGCAGATTTGACAAGGCAGACAAAACACCTCCCACGAATTTTACAAGGCGGACAAAACCCCTCACGCAGATTTGACAAGGCAGACAAAACACCTCCCACGAATTTTACAAGGCGGACAAAACCCCTCAAGCAGATTTTACAAGGCAGACAAAACCTCTCACGTACATAGTGGACATAAACCTTTCTATTATATCAAGACAAAGTCATTTTTCACACTTTTTTTAAAGATCCACATAAATATGTATGAAGTCAAGACAGTGCATGCAAAAGATTAATACAAAATATGTACAGTTTGATATTTTCAATTATGAAGTTTGGACATGTACCCACCCAGGAAATTTTAAAACAAGAGGCCCAAGAGGGCCTGAGGACGCTCTACTGACTCATGAACCCTCGGGGCGGGGTCATTTTTAACCCTAGGGACACCATTTGAACAAATCTAACAATACTATAGTTGGTCATCATTACTACATAAACATTTTGAAAATATTGGGCCGTTCATGAGAAGATTTTAAGTTTTGGACTATTTTTAGTAACGGCGGCCATCTTGAATTTCAGATCGAAAAAAAAAAATCTTCTGTATTGTCTCCTATGCAACAGAAACATGCATGTGAAGTTTCAATTTAATTGGCCTAGTGGTTTCAGAAAGGATGAAAGAAAAAGACACCGTCGCGATATGACTGAAAAATTGTTGAAAGCAATGCTAAACACCATACAACAACAACAACTGTTTTCCCATAGTATCCCTATGTAAAATTCTAAGTCCCCTATAAATTTTAGCCCCTTAATTCTTATCTGCAATCAAACCCCTACACATACGGATAATTTATGCCAAATATGAACAAATCTGACATACCGGTTCTCAAGAAAACGATTTTAGTAATTCCCCATTTTTACCCTTTTGGGGCCCCTCCTGACCCCTTAAGACAGTGGAACTCATTCATTTTTACAAATCTGAACCTCCTTCACCAAATAATGCTTCTGTGAAGATATAGGCAAAATCATTTCCATTTCTAAAAAAAAAAAAAAAAAAAATTATAGTGACATGTGTCCCCTAATTGAACCCTCGGGGCGGGGTCATATTTAACCCTAGGGACACCATTTGAACAATCTAACAATACTATAGTTGGTCATCATTACTACATAAACATTTTGAAAAGATATAAAGCCGTTCATGAGAAGATTTTTTAAGTTTTGGACTAATTTTAGTAATGGCGGCCATCTTGAATTTCAGATCGAAAAAAAAAAATCTTCTGTATAGTCTCCTATGCACCAGAAACATGCATGTGAAGTTTCAGTTTAATTGGTCTAGTGGTTTCAGAGAAAGTGCTGCTAACAGACGACAGACGACGGACGACAGACAATGTGCCATCGCATAAGCACTTCTGGCCTTTGGCCAGTAGAGCTAAAAATCATTACTAAATACAAAACAAAGACTTGGTTATGTTAACATTTAATATTTTCAAACATTGAAAAATGGTACCATAATACAAATATAACAATATACTCTACACCTTTACCTTTGCAGATATATAAAAATAATTCCTGTTTATTGTAATGCTTTAAAGCCATATTGGGGTAACATTATACCAACTGCTGTAGCTTTGTAAGCACAGCCAATGAATTGAACTTTATCTTTCTTTAATAAACAATAATATTGGGTCCAGTTTCATTTCAGCATAATCTGATGCCCTGCTTTTTGCTTTGACTGAGAACCAGTCAGTTTTGAGTGACATTTTAATACACCCCATGTTAAACACTAACCTTAACTACCCATAAACCCACAGGTAACAGTTCTTACTAGTTCATCAAAATGTACTGTTAACTGCCTAAGTCAACTGAGAACGACTTATAGCCCCATTGATGCAAAAAGGTGACAAATGCCTTCTGTTTGGCATGGAATAAAAAAATTGAAAGAATTCAGAGTCACAAAAGGAATCTTAAGTTTTGGAGTGGAAACAGTTTTGCTATTTTTAATAAGGTGACCTTGACTCGATTTACATTAAACCAATCCCAAGCTTCCTTTTCCTGTTAGGAACCCATACAGAAAATTTCATCAGAATATCTAAAAGGAAACTAGTTATATCATTTTTGGATGTACACACAAACTGATGGATGGACAGGGGAAACACCATATGTATAAAAGAAACTTGATTTTTATATTTTTACGAACAATACTGAAATATTGTGTTTGCACTATTCTATACATACAAATAATATCCTTGGTTATGGCTGAGTATATATAGGAAAGAGTAAATAACAAACATGAATGCATCTTGTCAGGCACACATCCTGTGAGACGGGCACACAAGAAATATAACTTCTTGACCACCCCTCATACATTTTATATAATTAATGTCATAATCTGATTTGGCAAAGAAAATCATTCCTGTAATAATTACAAATTTGTGTTTGGTCAATATTAAAACTGATATTCACCTATTTGATAGCTACATGTGCACAGAAACGTGAACATATAAAACAGAATTATTTTAAACATTATTTAATTTAATTTTAGATAACAGAATTGGACATGTAAGTTAAAAACAATATTCAATTTTTTTATTTATTTTTTAATGGGATTTAACGCCATTTTTAACACATTTCGGGTTATATATGGCATATCCAGTTTTACTGATGGAGGAAGACCTCATACTGAGCAGAACCAATGTCCTCTGCAAGTAATATAACTGGCAAACTTTTTCACAAAGTTTTTGGAGCAAGTGGGACTCGTACCTATGACCTTAGCGGTGACAGCGTCTTAGACCACTCGGCCACGGAGGACCCCTTATTCAATTTCAAACTGCATTTAACTCGGATATTAAGAATATGTTACCATAGTGTATAAAATAAAATTCTTTCATGAATTGTATATAATAACCTATTGCAACACACGCCTGAAATGAAATGTATTCGAAGCAACATAAACCTTACTGAAATATTCTCATAAACTTCGGAATTGACAATTTATTATATTTCCAGTACTTGATAACACAAATTTATATCAAATTTAAAGAATAAATTTCATTTGTTGATTGTTGATGAGATATGGCCTTGTATCTTGTTCAAAGAACAACCTATCGTAATATCTCAGTATAACTGTTTTTAAAGAAAAATGTATCCAAAGCTAAAAATGACCATCATGAAATATGACGGACTAAATTTTATATACCATAAGAAAGGTTATGTCATAAATGTAAAATTACAAAATGAATGCCACAAGTTCTTATTACAAATATGGTTGATAAGAATTTACCAACTTTTAAAAACAAAAAAAAAGTTTTAAATAAAATTTAATGTTTAAAACCTTTATGAAGAGGCATCATGCTAAATCATTCATTAAAATGTTTATGATTCCGTAGTGAAATTGAGTACAATAAAATATATACACTAAAGATGCTAAATATCACAGATGTATACTTGGGAGAGGGGAAGTAGCATTATTTACATAAGATTACATAAAAATTACATTCAACTAACTATATACGATTTACAAGTTGTATAAGTTATGTAATCTATGAGGGTGGAGACATATGTAGTCGATAAGACCTTGGGTGTCACTGAACATCTCAACATGAGGAAATACTTTCACTCAATTTTTCACTCTGACATTTTATTTGTTTCAAGAACAAATTAAACTCAGACTAGAGAAAAGTATGGACAAACCTCAAATATGTGAGGATTTTATTCAGATTGAGTATAAAATATATCTCAAACAACGGATTTTCTCTTACAGTGCTATTTCTCTACACACTGAGTTGACATAAACATATTGCTTTCTCCTCCTACACACTTAATACAACACACTACACATATACTAGTAATAATGCAATACACTGTATAACTTGCCACTAACATGATTTGTTTCCCACATAAATATATTAAGCTTTCAATAAAATATCCACCTAAAAGATAACAATGTAAAAAAGGTATTTTAAAATATTTAAGCAATATGAAGTCTTGTTAGATTGAAGTTGAACAATATGAAACATCAGTTAGATTGAAGTTGAACAATATGAAAAAGCAGTTAGATTGAAGTTGAACAATATGAAAAGGCAGTTAGATTGAAGTTGAACAATATGAAACATCAGTTAGATTGAAGTTGAACAATATGAAAAGGCAGTTAGATTGAAGTTGAACAATATGAAAAGGCAGTTAGATTGAAGTTGAACAATATGAAAAGGCAGTTAGATTGAAGTTGAACCATATGAAAAGTCAGTTAGATTGAAGTTGAACAATATGAAACATCAGTTAGATTGAAGTTGAACTATATGAAAAGGCAGTTAGATTTTTTTAATGTTAAAAAATGTTCTTAAATCGATTTTGTGATTTTTCAGTTTTACATGAACGGTACAGAACTGATGTCTATAAAATGGTGGATTCATATTAATTCAATATCAAGTTCCCCATACACTCGAATAGATGTAAATGTTAGAATTATACTCAATAAAATAAATTACTTCCTAAAAACTATATCAGTCTAGTTTTTCGAGAGAATTTAAAAAAATAATAATTGAAAAATAGTTCTTATTTCTATCATATTCATTTTTCATTTAGTATGGGTTTTAACTGATATTTTTATAAGGCTACGCAGGCTCCAAAATCAGTGTATTTTTGTATTGGAGAGTACCGTTGTAAAACACACTGATTTACTGTTGAAGTATATCACACCATTAGTGCAAGAGGTGATAAGTGCCTCCATATTTCATAGCTCCTGTCACCTTATTGTATTTCTGGAACAATATATATAAATTTGCCACTAGTGCAATCCCTACCTGTATTTTATACTAAATACTTGGCACCTTGTTGCAAAATCCTAAATATAACTTTAAAATGTACAACTGACCTTAAGAAGTACAGATTTTTTTAAGTTGTACAATATTGCACAACATAACATAGACAGAAGACAGTCAGGGTTAGACATAAAGGTAGATGATGAGAAATAACAAAAACTAAAAGTCTAAAACTACTGTTCACATTATACAATTTTACAATTACTAATGCACCATTACTGTTACGATTTACTACCATTTGTACAGTCTATTGCTTCAAACACAACACTAAATCAGAGTGTGTGTGTGTCGTCTGCAAACACCTTGTCTAAACACATATTAAGTTGCAGTAGTGGTGACCTCGACTATTGTCTATAGTCTGCCAGGTGTCACACATTTTTACAATGATTAACAATATTAGGAAGATGCAATCATTAATTCTATTCATGGCAACTGCTATCTGGGAAATTGAAATGCATAAAAGTTGAAACTGAAAACTTGTTCCAGTTATGTGCGGAAATAAACATTGTCATGTATAGTCAAGTAAAAAGCTAGTGGTCATACATGGTGTATTGTTATTATGTATAAGTGTCATGGTTTACAGTGCCCAGTATTTAATCTCTGAAATGCTTGCAAGCAAAATTTCTTCTCTAACAAAAGAGTGTAAAATAGATAAAGACAACAACAGCTGAATTAGGAGATTTTCAAGACAATAAAAATATGTTAAAAGTGGAGACCAAATGAACTGTTCAAAGTTGTCTTGTTTAGTGAAGTGTTGGCAGAATATATTATTTCACAAGTGGGAGCCAGACATGACAATGGGAAAACAGATTCTTGTGCAGAAAACACAAATACACACCGAAAGTTATGTTTTAGTGTTTACATGTATCAGATTTTCTGAAGAAAAAAAATCTTGACAAATGTTAGAAGTACTGGAATGTTGATATGGAAGGTAAATAGAGATCAAACTACTGAATAAATGAGATACACTGTATAGGAAGGAGTACAACCATCTATTTGGATGACAAGTGAATAAATCAAATTGACTTCGGCACAGTTTCATTTACAATGAACATATTACATAGAACTACAATATACCACTAATACGTATAACAAAACAAATCCTTGTGTTTCAATAATGTTTCTGTTTGTACCAATTTTATTCAGTTTTATAACAAAGTAACTCCATTTCCTGGGAAGAACCAGACCTGGATGTTGTTTTGAGAGGGTATGGGTCAAGTCTGAGATCCATACTGTGACCTCTAATATTGTATCTACTACAACAATACCTTGCTTTTTTTATCATAGTATGATATAAGTGATGGTACCAATAGTACAGAATGATACCGCACACAAATATCTTCATCTTGAGTATTTATACAAGGACTCTGACTAACAATCTGACATAAAATTAAAGGTTACATGTCCTTATGGTTACTTCTGATAAGGTTTTACTGTGTTAAACCATGGGTTAACTTGTGAACTGCTGTGTCAATGTTTTGTAGATATTGTATTGCATATTCCCCACGATTTTCTTCTAAACACAATTGTTTTACCATCTTGAGCTTCTTTTAAACAGAAATGTTATACCGACTGGAGCTTCTTAAAAACCTAGATTGTATTATGCTAGAATATTATGAATCGTAATCTATAAATAAAAGTGGGATTTAACTGCATTCTTCACACACAAACAATGAAACGGTAAAGTCAAAATAAAATGCTCATCTTCATTATATATTTTAAAACAATTCAAGATTACCTTTTTAGGTTTAAAGGAAGATATCGACAAAACTTCATCAAAATATCTTAAAAAAAGGAAACTGAAATTATTAAACAGAAACAAATATGTGATTGTCACTGGTGACGATGATTTAGTTAAATACCTGAGCTTTTAAAAATATGTATAAATTTGATTCTTGTCTATAAAACAAGGGATAACTTTACTCCTTCCAAACACTTTATATACTGAAATATGAACTTTCTGAAATGGTATATTTAAAATATGATTTATACCTTGTAGATGGCAAAGGAAATCTAGTAAATTATCTACTTGAAAAAAAAAACCCACTAAAGTAAGCTAGGTTTTTAACAGAAATACTGTTACATGTATAGCTTGCAATGAATCGAAGATCATATGCCTATTTACTCTACACAACTTTGAAAATATGGAAGTAAAATAAACCGTTACATTTTAAGTTATCAAAATCTACTGAAATAAGTAAAACTGTTGGTGAAACTCAACTGTGGACACATTTTTAATTTTAAACTATAACTGATGACTGTATGACATCTGAAGGTCTGTTTATCTCTCTGTTGATAGTGGAGACCATCACAGTGGGTTGTGGACTTTATCTACATGATGGTACACCTTTTATTACTACGGACACTGTCCATCACGCCACCTATACTTGATGTCACTTTTGTCCCACCTTGTAAAACCCTGAAATAAACATGGGTTGAATCAAAATGTAGACGTTCATTGAAAATATAGATATAGCGAGATGAGAGATGACACACTGACTGGTGAGTCAATATTCTATTTGAGACAACACAATGTATATATAACAACTGAAAGGAAACAAACACCACAGGTGTAAATTTTACTTGATTGCATTAACGAGTTGAAGTCACAATTAATAAATGCTAGCCAGATATAATTATTCCAAAATGTGAAACATCAAAAATTCTTGATCAGTAGCTGAATCACTAAGGTTTATAAAATCACACTTAAAACGTTGCTCATAAATTACTGTGTCCTACCAAAAGATGCAACACTATTTACTTTATTTTCAAAATGGGAGAATTGTTGGTTTAACTCTCACCATGGCTACATGTGGTGTCTTTGAACAAGACACTAACTGCACAGAATTAGTCCTGGTCTAACCAATGAAGAAATATATGTGACTTATAATTATACATTGTAAGAACTTGTTTCACAATCCATGTAAGTTAAAAAGTTTGAAATTAATTATTTTCAATATTTAAACACCAAATATTCTACCTTCTGAATGGCCAAGACGCACATGAAGAAGATGAACTTTTTTCAGCTTGGAATTTTGGATTAATCCAGGGTTGGGTACTGTAATCCACATCTACAGCATCTTCCCTACATCTGCCACTGCTTCTACCACTACACTGGTTGTCAGTTGAAACAGAATCAAGGTCGTCTGGATGTCTAAATTCATCATCTTCCTCATCATCTGAGTGCTCCATATCACTTTGTGTTAAAGAATTTTCTAGACTGGACCCAGGGTAATTTTCATCATTGTCACCACTACCAGTCTGACTCTGACTGGGACTCCAGTTATCCAGACAAATCTCATTATTCTCCTCATAATCCTGTCAAGTAGGAGAATAAATAAATAGTTCATGTACATTAAGTTGTTATCCTGGTCAAGTAGGAGAATAGATAAATAGTTCAAGTACATCAAGTCATAATCCTGGTCAAGCAGGGTAATAAATAATAGTTGATGTATATCAAGTCATAATCCTGATCAAGTAGGAGATTAATTAATAGTTCATGTACATCAAGTCTTAATCCTGGTCAAGTACAGAATAAATAAATAGTTCATGTATATCAAGTCGTAATCCTGGTCAAGTACAGAATAAATAAATAGTTCATGTATATCAAGTCATAATCCTGGTCAAGTACAGAATAAATAAATAGTTCATGTATATCAAGTCATAATCCTGGTCAAGTAGGAGAATTAATAAATAGTTCATGTACATCAAGTCGTAATACTTGTCAAGTAGGAGAATAAATAAATAGTTCATGTACATCAGGTCATAATCCTGGTCAAGTAGGAGAATTAATAAATAGTTCATGTACATCAAGCCAAATTAACATTACACAGAACATAAACCAAAGTATTAATCAGAAAATCAAATCTCAAAGTGTCTACACCATAGATAGAACTTTAGTGTCTAAACCAGATATTTCTAAACAAACAGGATTATTGCAAACTAATTAATAAGTTTTTAATATCATTTTTTGACTTTGCCTTCAAGAAGCTGAATCGCTTTATTTTACATTTGCAACCAGGGATGTAAAAGAGTTACTATATATATGTGGTTATGACAGAAAGCAAGTTTGCAAAGTTGTATTAGCTATATTTTAATAACTGGTCTTGTATACTGGATAAGGATTTTCCCACCCTAGGGTCATGATAAAATTCACGTGTTCATAAAAATGCATTTGCTTGTATATCATGCTATTATCAGAAGACGATTTATCAAAGGAATCTTTAATTATGGTATGCAGAAAGATTGAATAATTAGCATAACTTATATGCCATTGAGGGCTATCAGATGATCAGTTAACCAAACCACTGTTTCCTGGTAGGTTAACCTGTATACTAAGTGATGAATGATAATGAGAAGCAATGTTGTATATCAATCATCTGGGAGACTGGTGAGGCGAGGATTCCAACTCACAACCTTTTCAGAAAGAAACTAGAGCTATCACTGAAGGTGATGAATACCCCCGAACGCCGCCATGACAGAAAATGGTTTACCATTGTATGAAGTTTTATTAAATTATATCCAATAGTTTTAAAGTTATGCTCCAGACAAAAAAAAAAACTTAATAAAAGAGAATGTTATGGATTGAGTTTTTTGTATTGTTAATTTTTTTATGGTTTTGTTAAAATTAAAAAACGGTCTTTTTAATTATTGTGCAGTGTACAAGCTTTCATGGCAATCAATAAATGTTATACTTTTTCGAGTTATGTTGAGGGACAACAATTTTATGGACAAAAGTTTGACAAGAAACAGTTTGACAAGAAACAAATTTTTTATCAAAGGGCAATAACTCTGTAATTAGCAAGAATAGAGTTATGTTTCTTGTACACTGCACTTTCTCTCATTATATTCTACCATTGTATGAAGTTTGATGAAATTCCATCCAGTACTTTAAAAGTAATGATCCAGACAAGGGAAATATATCAAAGGGCAATAACTCTGTAATTAGCAAGAAAAGAGTTATGTTTCTTGTACACTGCACTTCCTGTCATTATATTCTACCATTGTATGAAGTTTGATGAAATTCCATCCAGTACTTTAAAAGTAATGCTCCGGACAAGGGAAATATATCAAAGGGCAATAACTCTGTGATTAGCAAGAATAGAGTTATGTTTCCTGTACACTGCACTTCCTCTCATTATATTCTACCATTGTATAACGTTTGATGAAATTCCATCCAGTACTTTTCAAGTGATGCCCTGGACAAGGAAAATTGCAACGGACAGACCGACCGACAGACCGACCACAGGGTGACTCCAATATACCCCCTCAAAACTTCGTTTGTCGGGGGTATAAAAAATAAAGCTTGAGTATAATATTGAGATAAGACATTCCAAACCCTCGGTATCACTGTTTTTATAGGATCCTTAGCAGAGACTCGAGAAATCTCAGGCTGAAATATCATCTCAACTGCATACCCACGACAGATTCTTATAATCCTCAGTAAAACATACATACAGATGTAGTAAAAAGCGGGGGTGTTTTAATACACATAAGTTATTGAGTCTATAAGCACTTCATAATGTAATTTACATGTATCCAAACATGACTAAGTTCAATTTATAACAAACCTTTGAAGACCCTGGCATGTTGCTATCTGTGCTAGATGTCATGGAACAGGTTCTCTGTCGTTTTGAGGGAGTCAAGCAGTTTCCAACGTCAACTTCAGCCAGTACTCTCAATGACGTCCTCAGAGGAGACAACAAAACTTTCTCTGGTGAGGGCTCCTTTTTACCAACCTTTCTCTGCAAACAAATGGTGTTTATCATCAACACATAAATCACGTCATGGTGCAAACAAATGGTGTTTATCATCAATACGTAAATCACGTCATGGTGCAAACAAATGGTGTTTATCATCAATACGTAAATCACGTCATGGTGCAAACAAATGGTGTTTATCATCAACACATAAATCACGTCAGGGTGCAAACAAATGGTGTTTATCATCAAAACGTAAATCAAACAAATGGTGTTTATCATCAATACATAAATCAAACAAATGGTGTTTATCATCAACACGTAAATCAAACAAATGGTGTTTATCATCAACACATAAATCAAACAAATGGTGTTTATCATCAACACGTAAATCAAACAAATGGTGTTTATCATCAATACATATATCAAACAAATGGTGTTTATCATCAATACATAAATCAGGTCATTGTGCAAGGGTTTATCTAGCCCAATATATACAATATTATGATCAAAGTATGTCTCAAATATTAAAATAATTACCAATAATTCAGGTGAATTAAATGACTCCCCATTACAGCTTCATCACAAATTGAGGCATTGAAACTATCAATGCAACGCCTGGCAAATAACATCCACTAGAGATTTTATCATTCAATATCATATCATGATATTTGTCTATCAATTTTTTAATGAAGAAAATTTCTATAGTTTCAAAGAAACAGTGCTTAAAGGGAGTATATTAGGAAAAAACGCTATAAATGTCTTAAAAAAATAAAATATTTTTTGAAATGAATAAAAAGCCTGTCATTATCATAATACTAAATAAAATCTGAATGGTTTCGTATGTTCAATTCACTAAAACTTAACAAAGTTGATATCTGAAATGGTGTGGCAAATTTGAAATGAAATCCCCATTCTAAAAAAGCACTTAAATACTATTTGACAACCTTCTCAACCTCATTCAGACACTTTCTAAGATGAAACAATTTTTACGTACATGTATAATGGATTAAATTGAAATCAAAATGAAATTATGTGATTCATTTCATTCGTCACAAAATCTGTTGCAATTTTAAGTGGGAAATCTATTTTAGTTTAACCTAGGAACCTAGCCAAAGTTAGGAAATCCCTTTTTAATATATTACTTTGGCATGTTTAAATATATATACTTTTGGCAATGCGGGGTGATTGAGTATATCTAGGCATGATCTATAGAAAAAAATGTTTTTAGCCAATTTTAAAAGTTTGAAAAATCCTGATGAATTCCCTTTAATTAACAAAACTTAATTTTTTGTCGGCCAAGTTAATTATTTATAGAGGTCAACATAACCTAAAAATGATGCATGTTTTTGGATAGTACTATTACAGACCCATTTTAGTGACTCTGGGACAAACAGTTTATAAGAAACGGAGTGAAATGCTGAAACTTAACATTGCTTAGGCTTACACTGTGCAAGTTATTTATCTGAAGAGGTCCCCCAAAAACGTGCTACATAGTTTTAAATAACTCTACCCATAACACAACTATGGACAAAATTTAGTGACTCTATACCAAACAGTTTCTGAGAAACTAACTGAGAAACTAGCTATAAAACTTTATGTCAGCACAAAAAAAGTGTTAAATGGTTTCAAGTAGTACTACATGTATCCATAACACAACTACCAACCAAATTTGGTGACTCTGGGTCAAACAATTTCTTAGAAACAAATCTTGATGTAAAAACTTAATGTTGAATTGTTTACAAAATTATAGAAAAGTAACACCTGTCTCTCTTTTTTCTTCAGTAGGAGAAACAAAAAGTATCATCCGGATTGATTGTGTCAAAATGTTTGGCAGATGACAAATAAAATGGCAAGTGTTCATGCAAGATTGATGCATAGCAGAGAGGAAGTAAATCACTTACCTTCAAATCCTGTTTCCTTTCCCTCAACCGCATCTTTATGAGTGACTTCCCCCTGACAGGGACCTTGTTACTGCTCGGTTTCCGTAACGTCTGTCTGTTAACATTTAGTTTCCTGGAGTAGAAAACTGGTCCATAAGTAAACAATCATATTTTTTTATTTTTTCAATGCCATTTTCACTATACCACAGTGGTTGAGGAGGACCTCACAATGCCATCTTCACTATACCACAGCAGTTGAAGAGGACGTCATAATGCCATCTTCACTATACCACAGCGGTTGAAGAGGACCTCACAATGCCATCTTCACTATACCACAGTGGTTGAGGAGGACAATGAATTTTGCATATGTAAACAATTCTGTAGGATGTGGCAAACAATTTTTTTTATATAAACCATTGACAATATTATATGATATGCACATTATAACACTTGCTGAGCCTCAAAAAGCCAAGAATTGGTACAGATCACATTAAAAGAATTTTTTGTCATTTTCAACACACAACATGCTATATAATACACATCCTGCTTTATTGGTGGAAGAAGACCACAACATGCTATATAATACACATCCAGCTTTAATGGTGGAGGAAGACCACAACATGCTATATAATACACATCCTGCTTTATTGGTGGAGGAAGACCACAACATGCTATATAATACACATCCTGCTTTATTGGTGGAGGAAGACCACAACATGCTATATAATACACATCCTGTTTTATTGGTGGAGGAAGACCACAACATGCTATATAATACACATCCAGTTTAATTGGTGGAAGAAGATCCAGTTTTATTGGTGGAAGAAGACCACAACATGCTATATAATACACATCCAGTTTTATTGGTGGAAGAAGACCACAACATGCTATATAATACACATCCTGCCTTATTGGTGGAGGAAGACCACAACATGCTATATAATACACATCCTGCTTTATTGGTGGAGGAAGACCACAACATGCTATATAATACACATCCTGCTTTATTGGTGGAGGAAGACCACAACATGCTTTATAATACACATCCTGCTTTATTGGTGGAGGAAGACCACAACATGCTATATAAAACACATACTGCTTTATTGGTGGAGGAAGACCACAACATGCTATATAATACACATCCTACTTTATTGGTGGAAGAAGACCACAACATGCTATATAATACACATCCAGTTTTACTGGTGGAGGAAGACCACAACATGCTATATAATACACATCCAGTTTTACTGGTGGAGGATGACCACAACATGCTATATAATACACATCCAGTTTTACTGGTGGAGGATGACCACAACATGCTATATAATACACATCCTGCTTTATTGGTGGAGGAAGACCACAACATGCTATATAATACACATCCTGCTTTATTGGTGGAGGAAGACCACAACATGCTATATAATACACATCCTGCTTTATTGGTGGAAGAAGACCACAACATGCTATATAATACACATCCAGTTTTACTGGTGGAGGAAGACCACAACATGCTTTATAATACACATCCAGTTTTATTGGTGGAAGAAGACCACAACATGCTATATAATACACATCCTGCTTTATTGGTGGAGGAAGACCACAACATGCTATATAATACACATCCAGTTTTATTGGTGGAAGAAGACCACAACATGCTATATAATACACATCCTGCTTTATTGGTGGAAGAAGACCACAACATGCTATATAATACACATCCAGTTTTACTGGTGGAGGAAGACCACAACATGCTTTATAATACACATCCAGTTTTATTGGTGGAAGAAGACCATAACATGCTATATAATACACATCCTGCTTTATTGGTAGAGGAAGACCACAACATGCTATATAATACACATCTAGTTTAATTGGTGGAAGAAGATCCAGTTTTATTGGTGATAGAAGACCACAACATGCTATATAATACACATCCAGTTTTATTGGTGGAAGAAGACCACAACATGCTATATAATACACATCCAGTTTTACTGGTGGAGGAAAACCACAACATGCTATACAATACACATCCAGTTTTACTGGTGGAGGATGACCACAACATGCTATATAATACACATCCTGCTTTATTGGTTGAAGAAGACCACAACATGCTATATAATACACATCCTGCTTTATTGGTGGAAGAAGACTACAACATGCTATATAATACACATCCTGCTTTATTGGTGGAGGAAGACCACAACATGCTATATAATACACATCCTGCTTTATTGGTGGAAGAAGACCACAACATGCTATATAATACACATCCTGCTTTATTGGTGGAAGAAGACCACAACATGCTATATAATACACATCCTGCTTTATTGATGGAGGAAGACCACAACATGCTATATAATACACATCCAGTTTTACTGGTGGAGGATGACCACAACATGCTATACAATACACATCCTGCTTTATTTGTGGAAGAAGACCACAAAGTATAAGCAGCAATCCTTCTGAAATATACTGACAAACTTTCCGAAATAAAACTTTTGTACCAATCTGGGCATGAATCAGCTACCTCAGCAGTGACATGAGAGGTAACAAGATGACAGTGCCATAAACCACTCAATCAAAGAGGACCCCAACATATTAGGAATTGTGCTACTAAGTGTAGTATAACTTCAAAGGCCTGTTAAGAGGTGAACAACAGCTTATAAGTTTTTTTTTTCTCAATTTTCAAAAATGCTCACTTGTTTACATTTACTTGTGTATGAAAATGTTCATGTTTAAACTTGAGGTCATGTGTATGGCATGCTGAGGTGGGTGTAACAGGAGTTACTATACCTGATAGCTGCCTCCACAGTGTCAACCCACAGACGCGCCTCCCCTGGATCTGTACAGTATAACAACAGGCTTTCTTCTTTACAGGTTATCTATAAATAGACATACCATACAACTATAAATAGACATACCATACAACAATAAATAGACATACCATACAACTATACATACCATACAATTATAAATAAACATACCATACAACTATAAATAAACATACCATACAACTTAACAGGTTATTTATAAACAAACATACCATACAATTATAAAAAAAACATACCATACAACTATAAATAAACATACCATACAATTATAAATAAACATACCATACACTTATAAATAAACATACCATACAACTATAAATAAACATACCATACAACTATAAATAACCATACCATACAATTATAAATAAACATACCATACACTCATAAATAAACATACCATACAACTTAACAGGTTATTTATAAACAAACATACCATACAATTATAAATAAACATACCATACAATTATAAATAAACATACCATACAACTATAAATAAACATACCATACAACTTAACAGGTTATTTATAAACAAACATACCATACAATTACAAATAAACATACCATACAATTATAAATAAACATACCATACAACTATAAATAAACATACCTTATAACTTAACAGGTTATTTATAAATAAACATACCATACAATTATAAATAAACATACCATACAACTATAAATAAACATACCATACAACTTAACAGGTTATTTATAAACAAACATACCATACAATTATAAATAAACATACCATACAACTATAAATAAACATACCATAAAACTTAACAGGTTATTTATAAATAAACATACCATACACTTATAAATAAACAGACCATACAACTTACAGGTTATCTATAAATATTTAGGAGGGTCTTGGGGTCGCAGCAGTGTGGGGGTCTTAGTCGGACTCGGGCAGGTAGCCAAGTAGATATGACAATATATATATTCTTTATTTCCTCCATTAGCGGAGAGCAACATATATGTTATTACATAAAGAACATATTAAAAATGAATATGAGTAGTAAAAAAACATGCAAAAGAATATCAATATTAAATAGAGTAAAGCATTATACAGGTTGTAATTATAACTATAAATATATTTAAAAATATATCTTTTGCCAAGAAATGAGAACTAAACAAAAAAATTTAACCTTATGTTTTAAAGCCCAAAGAATGGAATATTAGGTAGGTTAGCTATATACATTGTTTCTATAACATAATATGAATGTGTTTATGAAATTTAGTCACCAAAACACAAGTAGTTTGTTCAGAAACAGAGAAAAAGCTGAGCTAAACAAAAAACTTTAACCTACTAAGGTTTTAGAGCCCAAAGTTTGGAAATTTAGGTAAGTTAGCTATATATATACAGTGTTTCTAAAATATAATATGAATGTGTTTATGAAGTTTAGTCACCATAACATGATAGTTTGTTCAGAAACAGAAAAAGCTGAGCTGAGCTAAACATAAAACTTTAACCGACGGACGACAGGGTCATGACAATAGCTCTTCGTATTTTTCAAAAAGACAAGCTAAAGAGGAATAACATTTACAAGACGGGTTTTAATAATGTTAGAGAAATACTATAGGAAGGAAGATTGTGACTTTTCTCATTACTCCAAAGTTTATGGTATGTTAAGACGTTTGTAAACTTACTGATGTTAGTGAAATGAACGTATTTTTGTAACGGATGCTTACTTTAAGTGTTCTTGCTTTAATATAAAAATCACAATAATGTGTTATACACATAGATCAATGGAAAATGTATAAATTACCTTTAACACATAAATGTATGATATACCTACCTTAAACATGCCTCCTCCATCAGACCGTTGTACACTCCCGAGCACCTTTTCTACCTGACAGTGTCGGAGAGGTAAAACACAACAACAGCTATACGAGTTGTTCCCGCTGTCGAGAAGTTTCGACTTGCCATACAAAATCATGTCCGAAAACAAAAAAAACATGCGCTCCTGTGCCTTTCCGCCGCGACGGGATACCTGTATTTGTAGAAAAGCACAATCTTTTCAATTCTATTTTTCTAACACACTTCATGTAACATTCTATCACAATTTAAAGGACATATTTCTCAATTCAAAATATGTTGGGTGAAAAACAGGTTGGAACCAACGGAAGTGAGAGGTCAGGTTTTCTTGTTTAACCTTCCATTGGTTTTTCAATTATTATCAGTAAAACAACCAAGGTGAAGCATAAAAATTTAATATGACAAAATAATAATGAGTCCATATGTAGTCATTTGTTGTATCTTTATAGCTCATTGACAAATAAATGTCATGTAGTGGCATTTTTTTTAACAGGAGATGAAAAATCAAATACATGTACAACACAACCTTTCTTATAAATCAACTAATCAATAAATAGATAACAAGGGAAAAATATAAGCATGCAATAAAAATCTAAATCAATTTTCGAATTAGAAAAAGGGATTTAATTCTAACAAAATACAAGTAAAGATTATGGCACTTGTACCTATGAATTTGCACTTCAATTATTAATTAGTCCAAATATCATTTTCTACTATATGAGCTTTCTAAAACACTTTAATTAAAGTTTAAGTATAAAAGCGGTAATAAATGAGGCAAAAACTTTGCCTTAAACAGAGTTATCACACTTGTGTTCCTAACTTAGGCAATAACTATAGTAGAGACTCTAAAGGTAGTAGAGACACTAACTGTAGTAAAGATAATAACTATACTAGTATTTACTAACTATAATAGAGACACTAACTGTAGTAAAGATAATATCTATAGTAGAGACACTAACTATAGTAGAGACACTAACTGTAGTATAGACTAACTGTAGAAGAGACTAACTGTAGTAGAGACACTACATGTAGTAGAGACACTAACTGTAGTAGAGACAGTAACTGTAGTAGAGACACTAACTGTAGTAGAGACACTAGCTGTAGTAGAGACACTAGCTGAAGTAGAGACAGTAGCTGTAGTAGAGACACTAGCTGTAGTAGAGACACTAGCTGTAGTAGAGACACTAACTGTAGTAGAGACACAAGCTGTAGTAGAGACACTAACTGTAGTAGAGACACTAGCTGTAGTAGAGACATTAGCTGTAGTAGAGACACTAACTATAGTACAGACTTACTGTAGTAGAGACACTAGCTGTAATAGTGACAATTACTATAGTAGAGATATTAGCTGTAGTAGAGATAATAATTAGAGTAAAGACACTTGCTGTAGTAGAGACACTAGCTGTAGTAGAGACAATAATTAGAGTAGAGACACTAACTGTAGTAGAGACACTATCTGTAGTAGAGACACTTACTGTAGTAGATACACTAGCTGTAGTAGACACTTACTGTAGTAGAGACAATAATAAGAGTAGAGACATTAACTGTAGTAGAGACACTAGCTGTAGTAGAAACACTAACTGTAGTAGAGACACAAGCTGTAGTAGAGACATTAACTGTAGTAGAGACACAAGCTGTAGTAGAGACACTAACAGTAGTAGAGACACGAACTGTTGTAGAGACATTAGCTGTAGTAGAGACACTAACTATAGTAGAGACTTACTGTAGTAGAGACACTAGCTGTAATAGTGACAATTACTATAGTAGAGATATTAGCTGTAGTAGAGATAATAATTAGAGTAAAGACACTAGCTGTAGTGGAGACACTAGCTGTAGTAGAGACAATAATTAGAGTAGAGACACTAACTGTAGTAGAGACACTAACTGTAGTAGAGACACTTACTGTAGTAGATACACTAACTGTAGTAGACACTTACTGTAGTAGAGACAATAATTAGAGTAGAGACATTAACTGTAGTAGAGACACTAGCTGTAGTAGAAACACTAATTGTAGTAGAGACACAAGCTGTAGTAGAGACACTAACTGTAGTAGAGACACTAACTGTTGTAGAGACACTAACAGTAGTAGAGACATGAACTGTTGTAGAGACATTAGCTGTAGTAGAGACAATAACTATAGTACACACTAGCTGTAGTAGAAACAATAACTATAGTAGAGACACTAACTGTAGTAGACAGTTAGTAGTAGAGACACTACCTGTAGTAGAGACACTAATGCTAATAACAGACCATGTACGGAGATATGAGCAAGCCTAAAAACAAAAAAAAATGTGTTCAGGGCAAGCACAATAACTCCCTTCTTCTTCGAAAGTCGAACTAAAAAGTGACATTTTGATAAAGGGCACAACCTTATACCTAAAATCAGCGAAACACGGGTTATTGTCAGTGCTATATTAATAGGGAGTGGCACCATTAGTTTTTGTTTGTTAACTCTATGAACCAGTTATTGAATTCAATATTTTTATTACAAAAAAAGTGCTGCTATAAAAATAACTATTTCTAAATTGAAACTGCCCAGAAACTTTTCTTGGAAATGAAGTTTCCTAGGTCGTCTAATGCAAAGAACTAAAGAAGTGCAAACCTTGTTAAGTTTTCCTTCTTTGATAAACTCTCTTCCAGGGGCGAGTATTTTTGGAGCTGAACTGTCAAAGCTGTTTTGTATAGTCAACATTTTCTGAAAGTTTTCATGCTGTCGGACATGTTCATTGATGTGTTTGGCTATCTCTCCAACTTGTTTAGCAGCCTCTGTGGAAAAAAAGTATATATGAAGAATGAATGCTTGATATTAGGGTCCTCGAAGCTGTGTTACCTAAGGTGCCATCTCAAGATCAGTTGCGGGGCCCAGTTAGATCAGTCTGTAGGGCATCAGACTCAATGCAGAGGTTATAAATTTGAATCTCCGCCCAGTTGCAGTCTCTGTAATGTCTGATATATGAAAGTGTGTCTCATTGCCACTGATTCAAGTAAGAAAGTTGTAAGTTACTTGCGGAGGTGGGTGTGCTCAAGTTCTGGATAACCTCCAAGGATCCCAGGAAAGAGTGCTTAGCTTAACTGATCATCTGATAGCCTTCAATTGCATAAAAAAGATGCTGAATATTAAAATCTTCATACAAATCAAGATTACTTATCTCTCACCACTGAGGCCAGAGATTAAACCAAGCTCAATCCAGGAAATCAAGATCAATTATCTCTCACCACTGAGGCCAGAGATTAAACCAAGCTCAATCCAGAAAATCAAGATCACTTATCTCTCACCACTGAGGCCAGAGATTAAACCAAGCTCAATCCAGAAATCAAGATTACTGATCTCTCACCACTGAGGCCTGAGATTAAACCAAGCTCAATCCAGAAATCAAGATTACTGATCTCTCACCACTGAGGCCAGAGATTAAATCAAGCTCAATCCAGAAATCAAGATCACTTATCTCTCACCACTGAGGCCAGAGATTAAACCAAGCTCAATCCAGAAATCAAGATTACTGATCTCTCACCACTGAGGCCAGAGATTAAACCAAGCTCAATCCAGAAATCAAGATTACTGATCTCTCACCACTGAGGCCTGAGATTAAACCAAGCTCAATCCAGAAATCAAGATTACTCATCTTTCACCACTGAGGCCAGAGATTAAACCAAGCTCAATCCAGAAATCAAGATTACTGATCTCTCACCACTGAGGCCAGAGATTAAACCAAGCTCAATCCAGAAATCAAGATTACTTATCTCGTGTTGGCCACTCATGCTAGAGGTTGTAGATTCGTAGCTTCGATCCCCAGCTTGACCCTGACGACCTTTCAAAAAACAACAACAAGAGTTGTCAGAAGACAACAAAGCTCACCTATGCGATAAAACTCACCACCCATGCAAAGACTGAGATTGGAGGCAAACACGAAAACCCAAACACAACTAAATGCAAAAGTTTAACCTGGGTGTCTACAGACGATGCCGACAATGACGCCGGGGTCATGGCAATAGCTCTCCTGGACATTCGTCCTGGCGAGCTAAAAAAGCAACATGTATGAGTTTACTCCGCAATCAAGCTAAAATAAACTTAGTATCAACTAAATGGTAATAAAATAACAAGAGAATAATTATTATCTTTGCAAACATTTCATTCAAAATCGAGACCAACTGATTTCTTGTTCTTATGCATTAGTCTGTTGTTTTTTTTTTAATATTTTGACTGTGCAAAATTGACGTGCATTAAAAGCACTGCAGTTTGAAGCTAAACTGCCAATATTTTTGGGTAAGAAAGCATTGGCCCACTAAGACACAATTCAGAATACTTGGCACACAGTTGAGAACAATGATAAGTACATAGTTAATATGGGAAATGGACTTAAAGTTCATAAAACTTGACCAAGTTCAAACTCAATGTCATGAATGAAGTATTAAACTGAAGAACTAAAAATCAACTCTATTACAATATGCAACATTCAATACACAATACAGAAGATTGACAGTCAAGATAGTGTTTGACCATACCAGAGGTCGCCACAATACATGTAAGTCACTTCTCATACCTTTCAAATGCTGGTAGTCATGATGTTCTGATCCTGTGTTTTCCAGTAAATCTTCAAGTAAAAGTTTGTACCTGAATGTAAATATATGAAACATAAGCATCTTAGTCATTAAACAAATGACATAGACTGGGGTCCCGTTATAACACAGTCTGATATAACGCGAAACTCGTTATAGCGCGTAACTTGTTATAACACAGTCTGATATAACGCGAAACTCATTATAGCGCGTAATTCGTTATAACGTTTTTTTTCTATAACTCCCAAATTTAAAATGATATTTTCAACCAGATTCATCGAAAACTCGCAGTATAATATTTGATGAATTGATAGAAAATCTCAACTAAATTGCCAAGTTTAATAATCATACAACTACATGTACTACCTACCAAGGTCAACATCAAAATAATATTTGTTTGCTCTCTCCTAATCCTTGTTTTCAAAACTTTATGTAGGCAGGTAGGGATTCTTTTTAATATAAAAAACATTATCACACCAAAAATACAATAAATTTACACATAAATGTAATTGCCTGGGTAAACAATACTGTTTCCAAAATCAGGTAGGCAGGGATCAAACACAATATTTGAATGATGGTCCAAACCAGAACAAACGCCTCCACATTGCAGAAATGTTATTAAACTTATTGTCCTAGAGTAGGACAAAGGCAATACCTCTGGAGTTACTGTGATGACTGTAATATGGGATAAGCATATACAAGTAGGGGAGGGGGTGGGGTACCTATGTCAAGCACACCTTCTAAATACAGTGCCGGAACATTGTTTCAAAAGCTGGTTAAGTGAGTTTTCATTTCGATTTGGATACCTGGGTAAACTTAGTATAGTTCCCACAAAAGAGGAGTCTATTTCAACAATATATTGATCATTGCAATCTTTAAAATTCGAGATAACCTCATAATACTTGAGCTTCATGTCCAGTAATGTTTACATTTAAGATGAAGTGTAATTATTTTGAGGTAGTTATGAATTCTGTAGGTCGCACTGATGTCCATGTTGGTGAAATAGATTTCTCTAATATCCAGAGGGTCGGTGACAACTATAAAATCTGCACATGTACCCTAAATTGACACAAAACGTACTGAACTTAAAATGTATAGAAAACAAATGTTTGTACACAAGTGCTTGCAAATTCAAACATAATTACTATACAGAACTACAAGGTACAGTCAAACCTGTCTTAAGCAGCCAGTCAAAGGAAGGGGCAATAGTGGCCATTTAAGACAGGTTGTTGCCTAATACATGTTAATTTGCTATAAAAGCATAGAAATGGGATATAACGAAAGTGACTGTTTAAGTCAAGTGGCTGCTTAATAGAGGTGACCACCTACACATTTTAGACTGTATTCTAGTTATAATTCAAACTGTATAGAAAAGTTTTAACAGATACTGTGGATTACACAATAGCCGAGTGTCAATTATATAGACCATTTTGTCTGGGATATCAATCTGTGAGCGATGTTCTGACTTAAATAGCAGAGGCAATGTTCTGGGTCTTCTGGCTAAAATGACAGATGATAAAACAACTAGCCATGCTTTATAGTTGACCTGACCTTGGTATTCTTTGTACAGGTGTTATGAGCAGGGCACCAAGTTTGAGTCCCATCACTTCTGGCCTGTCTTCCTCAGCCTGTATAAACTGACAAAACTTCTCATTCTTCTGCAAGTTTTCCTGAAATTAAACAAACCGGCACTTAATTAATAGTATATACATATATATGTACTTTTTTATGTATTTAATACATATAAATCCACTCAAGTGATAATAATTTAAAACAAGTTTTTTAGCTTGATTGCGAAAAAAATTAGTACTTACATTAACCTGTATTATCTAACAACAGGGTGCTCAACAATTGTTTAGGATTATCATGTATTAATTATTTCTTAATTTTAATTAAATAGTTTATCATAGTGGAGATTAAATTTCACAAATAACAAGATCTCTTTAAAAAAATAAAAACTTTGCGTAAAATTTATTCCTGCAATAGAACTAAAGTTCTGAATGCCGCAGCAATGTGGTCTGCAGTGCACTTTATAAACTTACCTGTAATGTTGCCGATGCCTGCTGATAGTTGTTGGCATACATGGAATACAATTTCAGGAAGGGTCCCAGAAATTTGAAAGCTGTTCCAACAGTCGTCTGCTCCATGTGTTCCAGAAGCTTTTGGTTGACATCATGTATTTGCTCCAGGTTACTGAACAGCTGTGAATGTGCTCTCTCCGATATCAGACAGTTGAATCTCAAAGGAAACTCAAAGAACTGTAAACAGTCAAGAACAAGAAATTAACTAAAGCAGTTAAAGAAACAAGAGTTGCCAGATGACAACAAAGCTCGCCTATGAGATAAAACTCACCACCCATGCAAAGATTGAGATTGGAGGCAAACACCAAAACTTTAAAGCAAGTTTAACCCGGGTGTCTACAGACTACGACAACGCTGGGGTCATGGTAATAGCCCTCCTGGACATTCTTCCTGGCGAGCTAAAAAGATATTAACTTATAATTAACCCTTATCACATTTTGATGCATACCACATTTACTACATACCTATTTCTGTTTACACCATCTTTCAAATAATTCTTGAACTAACCAATATTTATTGAACCAATACCCATTTTTAAATTGATGTCAACGTCCACTAGAAGTAATTACAAATGTATCGATAGTTACAAATACTATAAACAAGAGATACAAATAAACAAAGATTTTTAACAAAGAATATGTAGATCTACATTCTGGACAATGGTGCAGAAAATTCTAATCAGTATGGATACTGTTACATGTCTAAATATTTTTGCAATTAAATAGGGATTTGCTGTTGTTATTGAGGTCCTTCCCAACAAATATTTTTAATGAGTTTTAATGCCATCTCACAAAGATTTTTAATGAGTTTTAATGCCATCTCACAAATATTTTTAATGAGTTTTAATGCCATCTCACAAAGATTTTTAACCAAGCCATGCTCGTTCCATGAGCTTAACAGTGAGAGGTAAATGATCTTGATGGCACCCTGGACTTCTCGGCCATGTAGAACTTAACCTCAGATATCACTGCCGTTAGAAGAGATTATCATTGCCGTTAGAAGAGGTAATATGGGATTGCTGATATACTAGGACAACAAAACCTTATGAGCAACTTCCAAATGATGTAGGTATGTCTTTTCCGTTTCAAACAATTCCGTGATGATTTTCTTCCTCCTTCGCTCCCTCCGCTCCTCCAACTCTTCATTATCGGGTTCCACCTGGACTTTCCGTATTTTGACTGGGGCACTACAATCAACTCTTTCCTCTGCTATCTCTGATAATACTGGAAATAAAACAAGCAAATTCAGTGAATTAATGTCTTCTTTTGCAAAAGATTTAATTCAGGCATTCTTAAAAAATACAATTTTTCACAAATTGAAGGGGCATAACTGTAAAACAACAAATGCAACAAACCCTAAAATCGAACTTGTGTTTTATCGTTATAAACATTGTATTAAAATTTCAAAATATTTGATTCAGGCATTCTTAAATTATTGCAGGGAAACCAAAAACAGTTGAGATCCAAATTAGTGTCTCTCGCTTTACGCAAAGCAGGCCTGCGACAAAAAAAAACTTTTGTTTTATCTGCATATATTTCTGAATAGAAGTCAAATGTTTGTGACACTTTTAATGATATTATGCCACAGATACCCTGTAATGCCCCAATATATCATGAATTCAATTTCATATCTGGGTGGTATTGGTAAAAACAGGGGTTTCCACCCACTGTGAAAGCTTTGCAGTTTGAAAACTGAAAGTGAAAGATTTTTAAAATCTAAATAGTCTTTAAAATAGTGATGTTCCAAATCATCAACTTCAATGTTTATTCATTATTCAAAGTGTCTGAAGATTTAAAGTAGTACTGAACTAACGGTAAAACCTGGATATCATAGATTTTAATGATTCAATGAAATATAAAAGAATTCATTTATTATAAAATTGTATGCAAGCTAGTATCATTAAAAATATGCCAGTACCTTTTATTCTTGTTCTAGTCGTCAACATCATCAACTATATACAGGTTTTACTACTCTGACAAAACCTACAAAACAAACAGAACAGTCATTTCCACACAAGAATTCAAATCATGCGTACATAGCGGATCTTACAGCTCATTTATTATTGAATGTAATAACAAGCTGAAAAAGGTTTTAATATTATTATCGTTTAAATAAAATATATATACATGCTCTTCACTCTCTTTACACATCATAATGAAAACTTAGTTTTCAATATTGATGGTTTTCAGCAAACAATACCGTTCACTAGCTCCAATACAGCACTGATTGAATGTTAAAGAAAATACAGGACTCACATCACTATTATCTCCCTGGAGTACTCAAGACCTACAGATGAATGAGATAGAAATAAAACTATACAGTACTGTCTGAACAAACAAACTTTTGTGTCGGAAAATGCACTTTAGAAGGCTACTTGCTGTATACAATACAGACCCATGCAGCTATTAAGTATATTTTGAAATACCAATATTTCAATATATTACTACAAACCTGTAACACGATACCCCAGCATCGAAGCACTGAGAGTTATTTCCCTTTTGACCTCTTTACGATGAATTAGAAACCAATGTAATCCAAAAGTCCAAACTGGATTTAATAATGGGTAACTTAAATAAATTAAACACTGGCTAGCCTTTATTTTACAGACCACCAGGCAATGTTCAAAACAGTTTAAATGTGGATCTTTGTGGCAACAAATGTAAAGTATGTATGAAAAATAAACACATCTAACTAAGTCTGGTAATCACTTCTTCTTTTGTTTTCCTGTCCGCAGTCTCTTACAAATGTCATCTCCTTAATGACAACAATCGCCACGGTGCATCATGTCACATACAACAAAATGTCCCAAGGGAGCATAATAACTGAAAGGCTCAACACACATGGGCTTTTTTGGTAAAGGTGTAACCATAGTGGCACCATCAGATCAAACTTGGACCCACCTTCCAACTTCTTGCCTGAACTATGTCAGATCGATCTTCTCCTTGATTTCAACAAACTTGAAGGCAATATGAGCTGTATGGCAATCCAACACTGGTGCATATATCCATTCTTGATCTCACCAGTGTTGTTCAGAACAATGACCTGGGCACAGAAGTTCTTGGCACCTTAGAGAGGTCATTCTGAGTCACCACATACATTTCCTCTCTTGATATCTTTAATGGAGATATTTTTCATGTTGAAACCAAACATTGTCACCAGGTACAGCCTCTAGGAGAGACTAATGGTGCATCTTGACAGACTTCACTTCGGTGGTAATCATGCGTGGGGCAAATGTTACAACCATGCATGGTTTGATTATTCCAGTTTCCACACAACCCACTGGCACTGTTCCAATACCTCCAATTTTGTAAACATCCTGCAGAGGAAGAGTCTGAAGACATAGAGCATTGTCTGTTGGTCTCTGTGATGGGACGTTGACATCTAGACCTTAGAGAAGAGTTTTCCAGAAATAATACCTTCCTTCCTATCAACACTCCAGCCTTTGTACCAGGACATGTTAGAGGATTCTTCCATCATGTCCCCATCCCAACCAAAAATTGGTACAAATAGAACAGCTTTGGGATTGTAAGGCAGAAACTTTTTTGGTGATTTCCTCAAATCAGGTCTTCGAATATGGTGGTTCAGTACTGTCCATTTTGTTCACTCCAATGATCATCTGCTTCACACCCAGGGTGAAAGCCAAGACAGCATGTTCTCTGGCTTAACTGTTCTTAGAGATACCAGATGCAAAATCAAAATATGGCAACAAAAATTTAAGCTATACCTACCTACCCATATAACAAATACTGTCTGGGTCAGAACACACTATATTTTAAGAATGGCCCGTTCATGTTTGTATTCATAAATATTAATACTACTGTACATGAAGAGCGGATGGCGTCTGATTAAATAAGGCGTAAATAACCAGCTTTTTTATAATTTGGATATCGGATCTGCTGTACATGGGAGACTTCTTTAAAAGGCTCATTTAAATAGAGACATTCAGTATGACACACTAAGTGTGCAGCTAAACAAATAAAAATATGCAGGAGGTGGTATAAATACAAAGTATCCTGGTAATACTAAATACCGGTATACTGGATAATATTGCAGTTTAGTTAATAGTCAATTGACAGTTTGATATATAATCCACAAGAGGTCAACGTTCCTTTTCATGTTTGCATTTAACAACATTACACTATCATAAACAATTATTATAAATATTGTTTTACTGTGTCAATAAACAGTTACACACAGACATATTCAACTGTAAGCATAGGACACACCAAAATATGACCTGTCAAATTCGCCTGTGCTCAAATTACATGCGTTTTGTGGCAACATATAGCGAAAATGTAATCCATTTCAGTCGATTAATAATCATATAAAGTAAGCTGTACATAATAAAAATATAAAACATAAAATTACCCCTTTTTTATAACCAGATGTGCAAAATATGTAAATTAATTGACAATTTAATTTCAAATTTCGTGCCAATGTTCCACTGGATAGGGCCTATAATAACACGAATAATTTTACAGAATATTATTAACATCATCAACAAAAATCATTCGGAATGTGTTTTTCGATGGATGGATGGATGGGTGGATGGATGGATGGATGGATGGATGGATGGACACTTTCCCAGCAACATTATCTAATCTAATGACCGTTCTAATATCAAAGATAACGGTATTGGCCGAATATATACGATTGAATCGGATATTTTGGATAATTTCTGTATTTAAAGCGAAGCAGCTAATTAACTGATCAGTAAATATCAATTTGAATTGCGATTTATTCAAATGTAAGAGAGCAAGGAATTAGAGACATATATATATGTCCTTGAAGAGATGCATAGGCTGTTTAAATAAATCCACGCAAATGTCTGTCATTCATAAAAAAGGTTGTTTCTTTCTTTATAGAATAAACATCTTTAGTTACGGGTTATGACGCTTTAAATGGTATAGTTATGTGTGTGTTGGCTGTTACTTTCGCATTCTGGTCTGTTAATAGCTTTGCTGCATTGATTTCTGTATTTCTCCCAGGCTACTAAGGATACAAACAGTTGTGTATTAATTAGAAAATGAGAAGTCCACTTAGAATTCTTTAAAGGAATGTCCCAGCAGGGAATTATATAGAGATACAAGTCCTTGGCCCCAAAGATAAGTCCTAGGACCCATTCGTGACAAAATTAACTCCAAGGTGAGATTGTTTGTCGATGACACTGGACTCTGTCTATTCAGCTAACCTCAAGGATGCGCAGACTTTACAACTTGACTTAGATCTAAGTACAGCAATTGAAGACGTACTAATTGGGAAGTGGAGTCCAATCCAATAAGTGTGCAACTTACGTACCACTGTCACGTAATACACATAACACGCTCCAAATCTCCAATCCCGACTCAGTATTTTCTAAATGGACGGTAATTTAGAATAAGCAGGGACACGTTTACACATATACTTATGTCACTGGAGTTGATAACAGCTAGGAATTAGAACTAGTATCTATAGGCCTGAAGCAGAGAGCCTTGCTTTGTCCATATCCCGGGGAATGATGTTACAATCCACAACAGTGTCAGTTGCACCAAACATGACATTGTAAGGTTGCCCGAAAGCTTAATTGGATATATATTATTATCTATCATGGATGATGTATGGAAGTTTAGATATTTATTTAAATGTAAATTGTTTACGAAATTCATTTATAAATAAGTCCAACCTCTTTATGAAATATTAACTACAGATTCTACTTTATATGTTACAAGTTTTTAATAATATTTACGAACTGTTTCATTAAATGTGTCGGGTGATAAATAAATATATTGACTGTATGTATAATATATGTATGTAATGAGCAACATTATATGTTAAAGTTACAATCTTGACAAAAAATCTTGTAAATTTAAATTAAATGATACGCAAATCAAACATGTTATACAATTTTTACGTTAACGTTGTGTTACACTTACAGGTACCATTACCTGTATATTTATAATGACCCGTTGTTTATCATGTTAACTGAAGTGTGACTGGCTGCTGCCGTTCGATACCCGGTAGTCAAATTATATTGATAGAATATAATAAACAACAGGTGTCAGCAACACCTTGATTGGATACACGACACCCGCCGTGCTTATAACGGGTGTCACATTTGACAATACACATGTACGAAAACCAATTGATCATTTCAAATATTTATAGTCATTTTAAAGAGAAATGGATAATCCGAGTTTGAAAGTCAATAAAAAGTTGTGATAGCCGCAGTTTTCTTATACTTATTGTCAGCAACACCTTGATTGGATACACGACACCCGCCGTGCTTATAACGGGTGTCACATTTGACAATACACATGTACGAAAACCAATTGATCATTTCAAATATTTATAGTCATTTTAAAGAAAAATGGATAATCCGAGTTTGAAAGTCAATAAAAAGTTGTGATAGCCGCAGTTTTCTTATACCTATTGTGTGGAAATTCTGATTTCAGACTGTAGTAGTTCACATCGAAATCAATAACATCCTAAGAGATGGCACTGCGTCCCTTTAATGCAAATTCCAGACCCTATATAATGGCACTTCGAAGATAAATCCAGTCTGTCTGTGCTCCTTTTTTCCCATTTTGTCTGTCTGCATCACCTTTTCCCCATTTTGAAGGTAAGTCCAACATCTGTCTGTCTGTCTGTCTGTCTGTCTGTCTGTCTGTCTGTCTGTCTGTCTGTCTGTCTGTCATCAGTATTGTGTAATATACGACAAGTAGAAAATATAAAATCAAAACTAAATTGCAGCCATAGGCTAACCCGAGATGACATTTACAATTTTATAGAACTGGCTTATCAATTAGACGGGTTTGTTATGCAGTTTTACCTATATCCTACATTAGTTTTAATGCTTGGGTTAAAGGAACAGTTTTAATGATCTTTTTTATTTAAATACTGATAAAACAATTTTTTTGTCTTTAGATACTACCTTTAATTGTAGAAATTTTTACATAACCCCAATAGTTTATTTAAAAGCGAACCAACCATACCATAAACATTCATGATACATGAAAAAAAAAGATAAAAAATTCTAAGAAAGATTTCTTTCAATTTTATCAGATTCTGTTCCAAACCTTGTTAAAAAACATGTTATATTTGTTGTTGATAGGGAACAATCGTTAACCAATGCTGTTGAGAAACAAATACCTAACGTAACTATTTTTCATTGTTGGAACCGCTCAAAATCCCCATGGTTAAAAAATGACAAGGAAGTCAAAATCCCCTCGACAGAATTAAAAAGGTGGTCAAAATCCCATTGGTCAAAATAGAGGGGTAGTCAAAATCGTCTTGATTGGTATTTAAAATCCACTTGATATATATATTAGGGTGTTCAATCTAGAATGTAATTTTTGTTTAATTTCTTAAAAAAGAGGCAGATTCATAAGCATTTATAAAAAAGGCAAATTCACAAACAACTTATGTTATTTATTATATGTGTTCAATATGTGAGTGGAGCCAAGCCCTTGAGGGCATTCTCTGTGCCATTGGAAATGATATAAAAATTAAATAAATGCAGTGTTTTCAGTGCAAAGTGCTAGTGCTGTTAAAATTTGTGAAATGAAAGAAAATGGGCTAAAATCTAAGATATATAAATGTGCTAAAACTGAAGAAATATAATTACAAGTTACAGAATTTGCTGGAGTAGTTTTTCTTTCATTTGTTCTTTTCCAGATATGCTACAAGCATTATATCATAAAATTGTGTCAATAAGTTGAATGATTATATTAAATAAATTAAAATCAATAAAATTGCTCATTGTTGTATTTGGCTAATTTTAGCACATTTAGAAATAACCCTCTTATAATATTGATTACCATACACAATTATTCACAAATGCCACCAATCATGGTAGGGATTTTGAGTTCCCATCAAGGGGATTTTGACTATCCATTAAGGGGATTTTGACCACTCTGTTAACTCTGTTGAGGGGATTTTGACTACCATGTCACTTTTGAGCCATGGGGATTTCGACCATTTTGAAGTACACTTGTTAGAACCATATAAAGCGCAACGTTCGGCATTGGTCAAAAAGTAGAAATACACCTTCTAACATAGATTTATATTTGTCCAATTTAGACGAGCTTTTAAAATGTATCTCTGCGGATCAGTTCATTGAGCTAGAGGAAACGCTAAGCCAGCCCTGGGCAGCTGCATATCATAACTATTTTAATTGCAATATTAAGCCTGATATTTTAAAATATTCAAGCCGATGGTACCACTATCAATGTGTAAATCGAAATAATTTGAAATTCTGGAATTGTCCGTCGTGTTTAAATGAAAATGAAATATAGATATTTTGATAGTTAAACTATTGCATCAGATCATCCGTAAATCCTATATTAATAATCTATCGTGTACTATATATTATATCCCCCTTTCTTTTGTATCATTTCTTTGTATATGAATGCTTGTACCTTTTGTTACTACATGTTGTATTATTTCGTTAAAATGTATAAATATGATTTGTAAAGGTAAACCTTCTATACACAGCATAGAAGCTGCATGTACACAACGGTGTATTCTTGTATTCGTTTAACTTTGTTATAAAGTTTTGTTACGTCTTGTAAATATGCCACACCGGCGAAATTGTCAGGTTTTTATAGAAAATATGTTCTCTGTTTCGAGCGAAATAAACAATTATATGTTATTGATTTTGTTGTTATTTTAATTGTTATAGATTCAGCATATCTTAAACTTTGTAAGAATTTATTAAAACATGGTTATTTACAATGAATTTACTTTAAATAACCATTCAAACTCAGCCAGAATTAGTAAAAAAACGTTGAAAACTCGTCAAAAAACGTCATAAAAAGGTAAACTTTAAGACCAAATTTAAGGCATTATTTTATTTTTTTCATATATTTTCTTGAAATATATGTCAAGGGCAGTACATAATTATTGGGATTAGGGCAGTTTAACATCATAATCACAAGTATACACGCCACATTTGCCTTTTCCCTACGGCCGGAAAAGTGACCGGATCAGCCGGAATTTGACCGGGTTTTAGTAGTACACCTATCTCTGTTTATATGTCTCTGCTATTACTGGTGTGAAACAATCTATCTATCTGTCTGGTCTGGTCTGGTCTGGTCTGGTCTGGTCTGTCTGTCTGTCTGTCTGTCTGTCTGTCTGTCTGTCTGTCTGTCTGTCTGTCTGTCTGTCTGTCTGTCTGTCTGTCTGTCTGTCTATGTCTTGTTTGTATATCTATCTATGTCTTGTTTGAATATCTATCTATGTCTCGTTCGTATATCTATCTATCTATGTCTCGTTCATATATCTATCTATGTCTCGTTCGTATATCTATCTATGTCTCGTTCGTATATCTATCTATGTCTCGTCCGAATATCTATCTATGTCTCATTCGTATATCTATCTATGTATCGTTTTAATATCTATCTACCGTATGTCTTGTTTGTATATCTATCTATGTTTTGTTTGTATATCTATCTATGTCTTGTTTGTATATATATCTATGTCTTAAGTTTAAACTTATTTAATTTTACTTTGGTTGCGAAACAAGTTTTAACAACTTAAACGAATTCATGCTTGAATTCTTCTTGGGTAGAGCCAGTAGATCTAACAGTGACATGTCTCTGCTAGTAAATATATGCAGAAAATGTGTCTTGCTGAAGGACACCACACATAAGGGTGGATCTGGAGAGAAAACAAACAAACATTATTTTCTACATGGACTGATCTTTTAACACTAAAATGTAATTTAATTTTCTCACATTTTATGGAAGAAATAGATCTACAACATTTTAATAAAAAAAAGGACCTGCAGTTACTTATCTCTGTTTATATTTCTCTGATACAACAGAAACCTTAATTTTAAAATCAACATAATTTTATCTTTTCTAAAATACCTTTTTTTATTATACTTCTAATACAGATAAAACGCAATTTATGTTACCTTACATCTTATCAATAATCTGAGGTTGATTAAAATGCAGGTTAAAAAACAAATATTTTGAACATTATACCTTTCTAATATATCATTGATATAAATAGGTTTATTCCCTGTAAGAAAGCCTCCATGTGATCCCTTGTTTTAATTTTGCCAATTTCCTGTTCAAATCTATTTAGCTGTCAATGGACAAATGTTAGTTGTCAATTAAACCACAATCTCAACCAAAATCCTTATTATCCTAATATGGTAACTTGTATAAAAGATAGCATTATAAAGCAAGTGTGTGCTGGGTCCAGCTAATTGCCAATTAAAGAATGAAAACTAAAACCAGAAAACTACTGCTGCCTAATTAATTATAACGTTCTCCATGTGGTTATCAATATACCCTGTAGCTTGTGAACAAATCAAAATTTAAAAATAAGAATTTTGTTTGAATATTTAGCGTCATTTTTAAGCAATTGATGGCTAACGGATATGACCAGCTAAAATAACCACTTTTTCCCATGATCCTGTGTGTTAACCAGTTCTCAAGCACCCATTTCAGCAAGTAACAGATAACTTTCCTGAATCAGTGGTGAGAGACAAATGACAAGGAGTAGCAATGTCGTATCTCCAACATCACGAAAACTGTCATCGGACAGGAAACCAAACTTATGACCCCTGGATTGATAGTCAGTCACAGGCCATTGACTGAGCCAACCGGGCCAGGCTAAAAATATAGAGCAATTCAGGTTAGCTCTGAACATTCATCTCATTTAGGTGATATACGTTCATGAGGAGGCAACTTTGTTAAACTACTTTATTTAGCAATATTGAAAACTTCTCGAAATTAAATGGTTATAAGTTTATACTGAGGATCTCCTAGAACCATCAACAAGAAAATGTAGAAAATGTGATGAGAATTTTTGACAAACTATGTGTGGTTTTGGTGCATGTTTATAAAGGTAATAAATCCAAGTCTCGGCAGTCGATGTTAAGATTTCAGACCTTGCTCTATTTACACAACACTTAAAATTTGATCTAAACATGGTGACATTTTCTCACCATGGCAGTTCCAAGTGTTGTTTGTTTCGAGTACTGGTACTTTTGCACACAAGTGGTGTTGACAAAGACGGGAACAGTATATGCATGAATGTTTGATTGTTTGTTTGAATATCTAGCCTCATTTTTATGCCACCGAGGACTAACAGACGATCAGTTCATCAAACCACACTTTCCTCAGATCAAAGAAGGTTAACCAGTACATAAGCACACCCATATCCGCAAGTAACTGATAACTTTCCCACTTGAAAAAAAAAAAGAGTCTAATGACAATGAGACGCAATGTCTTATATCAGTCGTCACGGAGACTGACTGGGTGGGGATTCGAACTCACGACCCCTGGATTGATTATATGATGTGCTAATGACTGAGCTAACTAGGCCAGACTATGCATGACTGTACACCACAGTTGTATGTTACGTAAAGTCGAAGCCAAAAAATTATACAATTCATTTTGAAGTTTAATTAATATGCTCCTAATGATTTAACACATTTCAGTAATTCATTCTACCCAAAACCACCCCACTCATTGTTTTCTTAATTTTTGTTTTGTATCTTAATAATACTCTGCTCTTTTTAAACTTTAGTACATTCCCGTGCCCGAGAGCCTGCCTACCGTTTTTTTTAATTATTTTAAATTTAATTTGTTTTTTTTTCTCAAATAGGATGAATCGATATGACCTCTTCTTTACTTATGAATATAACAAGACTACTGGTCATGCATCAATGAAACTTCACAGGTGTGTTTAGGCAGAGTTATGCCCCATTTAATGTTTAAAAAATTAATTTTAGGTTTTGTAGCAAGCTGATATATCTCGATGATTACTAGTCACAAATCATTTTCTTCTACCGTTAGTGATACAAGTGGGATAACTCTGACTTGGGTAGATTTATTGCCCCTATTATACTTTGAAATATGATTAAAATAATTATAGAAATCTAATATTTCAGAAAATACTTTTGGGATTTAATTAAAAATTAATTGGTGTGTTTAGAAATGAAAGTAAAAGGAAAAAGTGCCTTAACCTGTATTTGTTTTTTTGTTAGAAATAAACTCCATTTTATACTTAAAAATGGGTTAGATTTACCATATAATTGTCCAATTTCAGATGTTCAATAGCTATTTTTTTTTTTTTTTACGACCATCAAAAAGCCGAACATGCTGTCCTTTGACAGCTCTTGTTATTAGATTACAATACCATATAACATAGTTTATCAATGTACATGTAAAATAAATAAATTTGGATTAACAGTCGACTGTAGTATATGGGCACAGAGTGCAACACAGTTATCTCTTTTTTTGTCTAGTCCACACAATCATAATGTACATCCTGGATCATTCTACTCCCAGTGAACTCTGTCCGTTGTAGCCCATTCAGGATTGCATGTAAGAAGGTAGGGAAGAATTTCATTATATGGGGTATATGCACTGTGTGTGGGAAATCTTGATTCTATAGAAGCATGCTGTATTATCGTACCATATAATATGGCCATAATTATGTCATTTGTTTCAGGTGGATTCTTTGGTGGATCAGATCCTTGATTGCCATCACATCATCAGATTTGGGGACAAACCATTAGGTATAATTATGTATGTTACAGTGCTGGATTGTCTGTCAGAGTTCATGCCCCTGGATCTGCTAGTGGTATGTACCAAAGCAGAGCTATGCATTTACTAGTATTTATCTAATGCAAAAATAAAACAACTGTATACTTACCCCAGTCTTTGTAGCATATCTATCATTGGTGTCAAGTAGAAGTGATGGTTTTGAAATTGAGTATAAATATAATTTTTAACATATTATAATTTACATAATTATACATCCATGTGGCATCCAAGAAATATGTCAAGACATATCTGAGCTGAATCACCATCCATCAGTAACCATGTTTCAATATAGATTTTGGATGAAGCTGGGCTTGAACCTACAACCTCGGCAGTGAATGTGTATACTGGTAGGCAGATCCAGATTTGGACCAGACGACTCCAACATACTAAATTTTGAAATATTAGTAGAAAATTCTGTCATTTAGCATGATTGCAGGAATTCCAGGTGGGTCCATCTTTAAACAAAGTGCTGTGCTCTGATCCAGTATTTTTTATGTGGGTAGGTAGGTAGCTATTTTTTTTTGGGGGGGGTGGGGGCCAAATTTTGATTTTGCATAGTTTGTTAAAGAAAAATTTAAAAAAAATGAAAAATGAAATTAAAAAAGTTCAGGTAGCTGCAATTTTGAGTGAGTAGGTAGGAGTATGGCAAATAATTTATTTTTTAAGGACAGCCTGGAGTTTTAACTCTCGGTCTCCCCTCTGGAACAACAATTCAAAATTCTTGGCAACAGGAGACCCTGGCAACAGTAGTAGATATGTACAAATTGCCTTTGTTGTTTTCCTGTTCATGTGCATGGTGCCCTGACAGGTCAGAATGCATCTGATATAAACCATTCTTCCACATGTAACTGGCAGACCTTTTTACATACAGTTTAAGTCGGAGCAGGGCTCGAACCTATGATTTCAGTAATGAGAGGTGCGTAATCTAGAGGCATCCCCCTGCTTGGTCACAAAAGACCCCTTGGTGCTTTGATGAAATACACAATGAAAATTTCGGAAATTTAAAATTATTGGTATAAAAAATTATTATAGAAATTTTATGCACCCAGCCATATACGGGGTTTAAGGGACTTTGTGATGACGTCCTGTATACCTATACAGCCACACTTCACAATTTATTGTCGCGGCTTATTTTCAACTTGGCAAGAAAATGTAGAGAGACATACTTCCTAATGTTTGCTATCAACTAACATAAGTTTAAAATTGAGTGAACAAAATTGTACAATCATAAATGTGCACCATTAGACATAAATTTCCCGTCAAATTATGCAGCTACAGGAAATGAAACATTTAGACGCATATGTTTACATATACTTGCCAGTACCCTGATATTGTGAGAGTGCATAATAATTTTTTATGTATAATGTTAATGTATGAAAATGTCCCAGATTACGTTATCAAATGTCAGATCATGAACTGATGTGGGAACAAGCTGCTGATGGTGTCTCACCAGCTTAAGGTTCCTGGCTACATGGTGCTGATGGTGTCTCACTAGCTTAAGGTTCCTGGCTACATGGTGCTGATGGTGTCTCACCAGTTTAAGGTTCCTGGCTACATGGTGCTGATGGTGTCTCACTAGCTTAAGGTTCCTAGCTTCATGGTGCTGATGGTGTCTCACCAGCTTAAGGTTCCTGGCTACATGGTGCTGATGGTGTCTCACTAGCTTAAGGTTCCTGGCTACATGGTGCTGATGGTTTCTCACTAGCTTAAGGTTCCTGGCTACATGATGCTGATGGTGTCTCACCAGCTTAAGGTTCCTGGCTACATGGTGCTGATGGTGTCTCACCAGCTTAAGGTTCCTGGCTACATGGTGCTGATGGTGTCAAACTAGCTTAAGGTTCCTGGCTTCATGGTGCTGATGGTGTCTCACTAGCTTAAGGTTCCTGGCTACATGGTGCTGATGGTGTCTCACTAGCTTAAGGTTCCTGGCTACATGGTGCTGATGGTGTCTCACTAGCTTAAGGTTCCTGGCTACATGGTGCTGATGGTGTCTCCTAGCTTAAGGTTCCTGGCTACATGGTGCTGATGGTGTCACACTAGCTTAAGGTTCCTGGCTACATGGTGCTGATGATGTCTCGCTAGCTTAAGGTTCCTGGCTACATGGTGCTGACGGTGTCACACTAGCTTAAGATTCTGGCTACATGGTGCTGATGGTGTCACACTAGCTTCAGGTTTCTGGCTTCATGGTGCTGATGGTGTCACACTAGATTAAGGTTCCTGGCTACAGTTTGTTAATGGTCACTTACCTAATTCATGAATAATGAACCTTGTAATGATATTCACTTTTAATATGAGATAAATTCATGAATAATGAACTCATAATGATATTCACTTTTAATATGAGATTAATAATTCATGTACAATAAAAATCATAATGATATTCACTTTTAATATGAGAGTAATTCATGTATAATGAAACCGAAATGTGATATTCAAAAGAAATTTCTAATAAATATATGAGAATCACATATAATAAAACTCATGATATTCAAAAGAAATGTTTGATATGAGAATCATTTTCACTGTAATTGGTATATGAAAATATAAAAAAAACATTAATATGGCCATTATAAATTAATTGCTAGATTATCATCCAAATTTTTCTTAAAAATGGGGAGGGCGGAAGGATATATATTTATTTTTTTTTTTTTTATGTTGTTTTAATAAATATATATACCGGTATATATATATATATTTTTTTTTTTATGAAAATAAAAAGGGTCGGGGTGGCATGAATATTGGGGGTGGGGGGAGGGGGGATGATAATCTAGCAATTAATTTATTATAGCCTATGAGAATCATGTATAATAAAATCTGAATATTGTTCGAACGACTAGCATTAAAAAACTGTCATGGCATATACCATATGTGTGATATACAATTTATGAATGATGGTTGTAGACTCAATCCCCCACAACACCCTTGTGTGGTGTCCATAAGCAATGTTAAGACACTTTATCCACATTTGCTTAGTACTGATTCTACCAAAAAACTTAAGTCCAAGCGTCATTTATCTTAGATTGTAAGAAATTGTATGGTAATCAATAAAATAAATAAGTTTAAACAAAACAAATTTCAAGAACTTTGTATGTATTTCATCTTTATCATGAAATTTGGTGTGCCATAACAAATAATCATTACACTAACTGAAATACTGGGTTTTTAGTTACTAACCACCTTTGTTTATCAAGTTTACATAATAAATTCTGTTTCTTTGACACTTTAGCATTTTCATAGATCAGTACATATATGTACCTAAAATGTATAGTTCAGTTAACTGAAAATCTGATAAAATAACCATCATATTTCCCCCTCTAAAAACATAATTTATTCCTCTACCCGCCCACACTCCCCATCCATCTCCCCTGAAACATGAAATCTGAAATCCATTGCTGTTATTTAAGTACCCAGCATCCTTAAGTATATCAAGTTTACATAAATGTTCCTTTGACATTCTGGTATTACATACACCAGTACATGTATAAACAACAAGGTACAGGTGTCTTTAACAAAATGTCAAAATGGGGCACCGGAATTCAAAACACTTGACATGCCTGTGAATCTGAGTTTGTGTTAGACCAAATTGAAAACTGGTGCATTTTGCTAAAACTTTATATTCTATATGGTATATAGGCATGGAGCTCAAGTCCATCTCTATATGATCAGTAGGCATGGAGCTCAAGTCCATCTCTATATGATCAGTAGGCATGGAGCTCAAGTCCATCTCTATATGATATATAGGCATGGTGCTCAAGTCCATCTCTATATGTTATATAGGCATGGTGCTCAAGTCCATCTCTATATGTTATATAGGCATGGTGCTCAAGTCCATCTCTATATGATATATAGGCATGGTGCTCAAGTCCATCTCTATATGATATATAGGCATGGTGCTCAAGTCCATCTCTATATGATCAATAGGCATGGAGCTCAAGTCCATCTCTATATGATATAAAGGCATGGAGCTCAAGTCCATCTCTATATGATCAATAAGCATGGCGCTCAAGTCCATCTCTATATGATCAATAGGCATGGAGCTCAAGTCCATCTCTATATGATATAAAGGCATGGAGCTCAAGTCCATCTCTATATGATATATAAGCATGGTGCTCATGTCCATCTCTATATGATCAATAAGCATGGAGCTCAAGTCCGTCTCTATATGATATATAGGCATGGTGCTCATGTCCATCTCTATATGATCAATAAGCATGGCGCTCAAGTCTATCTCTATATGATATATAAGCATGGTGCTCATGTCCATCTCTATATGATCAATAAGCATGGCGCTCAAGTCCATCTCTATATGATCAATAGGCATGGAGCTCAAGTCCATCTCTATATGATATAAAGGCATGGAGCTCAAGTCCATCTCTATATGATATATAAGCATGGTGCTCATGTCCATCTCTATATGATCAATAAGCATGGAGCTCAAGTCCGTCTCTATATGATATATAGGCATGGTGCTCAAGTTCATCTCTATATAATAAATAGGCATGGTGCTCAAGTCCATCTCTATATGATCAATAGGCATGGTGCTCAAATCCATCTCTATATGATCAATAGGCATGGTGCTCAAATTCATCTCTATATGATCAATAGGCATGGAGCTCAAGTCCATCTCTATATGATCAATAGGCATGGAGTTAAAGTCCATCTCTATATGATCAGTAGGCATGGAGTTAAAGTCCATCTCTATATGATCAATAGGCATGGAGCTCAAGTCCATCTCTATATGATCAGTAGGCATGGTGCTCAAGTCCATCTCTATATGATCAATAGGCATGGTGCTCAAGTCCATCTCTATATGATCAATAGCCATGGTGCTCAAGTCCATCTCTATATGATCAACAGGCATGGTGCTCAAGTCCATCTTTATATGATCAATAGGTATGGAGCTCAAGTCCATCTCTATATGATATATAAGCATGGAGCTCATGTCCATCTCTATATGATCAATAGGCATGGTGCTTAAGTCCATCTCTATATGATATATAAGTATGGAGCTCATGTCCATCTCTATATGATCAATAGGCATGGTGCTCAAGTCCATCTCTATATGTTCAATAGGCATGGTGCTCAAGTCCATCTCTATATGATATATAAGCATGGTGTTCAAGTCCATCTCTATATGATATATAAGCATGGTGCTCAAGTCCATCTCTATATGATCAATAGGCATGGTGCTCAAGTCCATCTTTATATGATCAATAGGTATGGAGCTCAAGTCCATCTCTATATGATATATAGACATGGAGCTCAAGTTCATCTCTATATGATATATAGGCATGGAGCTCAAGTTCATATCTATATGATATATAGGCATGGAGCTCAAGTTCATCTCTATATGGTATATAGGCATGGAGCTCAAGTCCATCTCTATATGGTATATAGGCATGTAGCTCAAGTTAATCTCTATATGATCAAAAGGCATGGAGCTCAAGTCCATCTCCATATGGTATAAAGGCATGGAGCTTAAGTTCATCTCTATATGGTATATAGGCATGGAGCTCAAGTTCATCTCTATATGATATAAAGGTATGGAGCTCAAGTCCATTTCTATATGATATATAGGCATGGTGCTCAAGTTCATCTCTATATGGTATATAGGCATTGAGCTCAAGTTCATCTCTATAGGATATATAGCATGGAGCTCAAGTCCATCTCTATATGGTATAAAGGCATTGAGCTCAAGTTCATCTCTACATGATATATAGCATGAAGCTCAAGTCCATCTCTATATGATATATAGCATGGAGCTCAAGTCCATCTCTATATGATATATAGGCATGAAGCTCAAGTTCATCTCTATATGGTATATAGGCATGGAGTTCAAGTTCATCTCTATATGGTATATAGGCATGGAGCTCAAGTCCATCTCTATATGATATATAGGCATGAAGCTCAAGTTCATCTCTATATGGTATATAGGCATGGAGTTCAAGTTCATCTCTATATGGTATAAAGGCATGGAGCTCAAGTTAATCTCTATGTGGTTTATAGCATGGAGCTCAAGTTCACCTCTATATGGTAAATAGGCATGGAGATCAAGTTCATCTCTATATGGTATATAGGCATGGAGCTCAAGTTCTTCTCTATATGGTTGATAGCATGGAGCTGAAGTTCATCTCTATATGGTATATAGGCATGGAGATCAAGTTCATTTCTATATGATATATAAACATGGAGCTCAAGTTCATCTCGGGCCCGATTAGCTCAGTCGGTTACGCGTCTGACTATCAATCCAGGGGTCGTGAGTTCGAATCCCCCGCCAGGCAACAGTCTCCGTGATGATTGTTATACGACATTGCGTCTAATTATTATTCATCTCTCACCACTGGTTCAAGTGGGAAAGTTATCAGTTACTTGCGGAGACGGGTGTGCTTGAGTACTGGTTAATCCCAGGAAATAGTGGTTAGGTTAACTGATCGTCTGTTAGTCTTCGATGGCATAAAAATGATGCTCAATATTCAATCAATCAATCAATCAAGTTCATCTCTATATATTTATATAACAATGCAACACAGACAAAAAACATACCCAGCCATCCCCTAGAAATAATAATAACAGATGAAATGATACTGAGTAATGTTGACACATACTTTATAAAATTATCAGATAGCTGCATAATACCAGAAGGTGATAACTGTGTAATAATTACATAATTATTTGTCAGTGTTGATTACAGCACCATCTGTTTATTGAATTGGAAAAGATAACTTTGGAATGACTTGTAAATTCCTGATTACTTCTGATACTACTGATACTGTTATTGTACCTGCATATGTTGATGGTTATGTGGATGCCAAGAACAACCCCATGCATAAATATCAGTATGACATCAATGTCTCGAGTATTAAATGTTATGTTTCATGTCATTTAGATATTCTGTATAACACATATAGAGGTCAGTTTCATCTAGTTAAATCTTGATACACACTAATATAGGTGAGTTTCACTTTCTAGTTTAATACAGATGAACTCATATAGAGGTCAGTTTCATCTAGTTAAATCTTAATACACACTCATAGAGGTGAGTTTCCCTGTCTAGTTTAATACAGATGAACTCGTATAGAGGTCAGTCTCATCTAGTTAAATCTTGATACACACTCATAGAGGTGAGTCTCCCTGTCTAGTTTAATACAGATGAACTCATATAGAGGTCAGTCTCATCTAGTTAAATCTTGATACACACTCATATAGGTGAGTTTCCCTGTCTAGTTTAATACAGATGAACTCATATAGAGGCCAGTCTCATCTAGTTAAATCTTGATACACACTCATAGAGGTGAGTTTCCCTGTCTAGTTTAATACAGATGAACTCATATAGAGGTCAGTCTCATCTAGTTAAATCTTGATACATACTCATATAGGTGAGTTTCCCTGTCTAGTTTAATACAGATGAACTCATATAGAGGTCAGTCTCATCTAGCTAAATCTTGATACACACTCATAGAGGTGAGTTTCCATGTCTAGTTTCATGCAGATGAACTCATACAGAGTTTAGTCTCATCTAGTTAAATCTTGATACACACTCATAGAGGTGAGTTTCCCTGTCTAGTTTAATACATATGAACTCATATAGAGGTCAGTTTCATCTAGTTAAATCTTGATACACAATCATATAGGTGAGTTTCCCTGTCTAGTTTAATACAGATGAACTCATATAGAGGCCAGTCTCATCTAGTTAAATCTTGATACACACTCATAGATGTGAGTTTCCCTGTCTAGTTTAATACAGTTGAACTCATATAGAGGTCAGTCTCATCTAGCTAAATCTTGATACACACTCATATAGGTGAGTTTCACTCTCTAGTTTAATACAGATGAACTCATATAGAGGCCAGTCTCATCTAGTTAAATCTTGATACACACTCGTAGAGGTGAGTTTCCCTGTCTAGTTTAATACAGTTGAACTCATATAGAGGTCAGTCTCATCTAGCTGAATCTTGATACACACTCATAGAGGTGAGTTTACCTGTCTAGTTTAATACAGATGAACTCATATAGAGGTCAGTCTCATCTAGTTAAATCTTGATACACACTCATAGAGGCGAGTTTCCCTGTCTAGTTTAATACAGTTGAACTCATATAGAGATCAGTTTCATCTAGCTAAATCTTGATACACACTCATAGAGGTGAGTTTCCCTGTCTAGTTTAATACAGATGAACTCATATAGAGGCCAGTCTCATCTAATTAAATCTTGATACACACTCATAGAGGTGAGTTTCACTCTAGTTCAATATGGATGGACTCATATAAAGGTCAGTCTCATCTAGTTAAATCTTGATACACACTCATAGATGTAACTTTCCCTGTGTTGTTTTATACAGTTGAACTCATAAAGAGGTCAGTTCCCATGTCTAGTTTAATCTTGATACACACTCTAATAGGTGAGTTTCCCTATCTAGTTTAATTCAGATGAACTCATATAGAGGTCAGTCTCATCTAGCTAAATCTTGATACACACTTATAGAGGTGAGTTTCATGTCTAGTTTCATGCAGATGAACTCATAAAGAGGTCAATTCCCATGTCTAGTTTAATCTTGATACACACTCTAATAGGTGAGTTTCCCTGTCTAGTTTAATACAGATAAACTCATATAGAGGTCAGTCATATCTAGCTAAATCTTGATACACACTCATAGAGGTGAGTGTCCATGTCTAGTTTCATGCAGATGAACTCATACAGAGTTCAGTCTCATCTAGTTAAATCTTGATACACACTCATAGAGGTGAGTTTCCCTGTCTAGTTTAATACATATGAACTCATATAGAGGTCTGTTTCATCTAGTTAAATCTTGATACACACTCATAGCGGTGAGTTTCACTCTCTAGTTTAATACAGATGAACTCATATAGAGGTCAGTCTCATCTAGTTAAATCTTGATACACACTCATAGAGGTGAGTTTCCCTGTCTAGTTTAATACAGAAGAACTCATATAAAGGTCAGTCTCATCTAGTTAAATCTTGATACACTCTCATAGAATTGAGTTTCTCTCTCTAGTTTAATACAGATGAACTAATATAGAGGTCAGTCTCATCTAGTTAAATCTTGATACACACTCATAGAGGTGAGTTTCCCTGTCGAGTTTAATACAGATGAACTAATATAGAGGTCAGTTTCATCTAGTTTAATCTTAATACACATTTATAGAGGTGAGTTTCCCTGTCTAGTTTAATACAGATGAACTCATACAGAGGTCAGTCTCATATAGTTAAATCTTAATACACACTCATAGAGGTGAATTTCCCTGTCTAGTTTAATACAGAAGAACTCATATAGTCTCAGTCTCATCTAGTTAAATCTTGATACACACTCATAGAGGTGAGTTTCACTCTCTAGTTTAATAAAGAAGAACTCATATAGAGGTCAGTCTCATCTAGTTAAATCTTGATACACACTCATAGAGGTGAGTTTCACTCTCTAGTTTAATACAGATTAACTCATATAGAGGTCAGTCTCATCTTGTTAAATCTTGATACACACTCATAGAGGTGACTTTCCCTGTCTAGTTTAATACAGTTGAACTCATATAGAGGTCAGTCTCATCTTGTTAAATCTTAATACACACTTATAGAGGTGAGTTTCCCTGTTTAGTTTAATACAGATGAACTCATATACAAGTTAGTCTCATCTAGTTAAATCTTGATACACACTCATAGAGGCGAGTTTCCCAGTCTAGTTTAATACAGATGAACTCGTATAGAGGTTAGTCTCATCTAGTTAAATCTTGATACACACTCATAGAGGTGAGTTTCACTCTCTAGTTTAATACAGATGAACTCATATAGAGGTTAGTCTCATCTAGTTAAATCTTGATAAACACTCATAGAGGTGAGTTTCCCAGTCTAGTTTAATACAGATGAACTCGTATAGATATTAGATATAAGTTTCCCTGTGTAGTTTAATACAGTTGAAGTCATATAGAGGTCAGTTCCCATGTCTAGTTTAATCTTGAGTCACACTCATAGAGGTGAGTTTCCCTGTCTAGTTTAATACAGATAAGCTCATAAAGAGGTCAGTTCCCATGTCTAGTTTAATACAGATAAAGTCATATATAGGTTAGTTCCCATGTCAAGTTTGATACAGATAAAGTCATATAGAGGTTAGTTCCCATGTCTAGTTTAATACAGGTTAAGCCATATAGAGGTCGGTTACCACGTCTAGTTTAATACAGATAAAGTCATATAGAGGTAAGTTCCCATGTGTAGTTTAATACAGATAAACAAATAAAGAGGTCAGTTTCCATGTCTAGATTAATACAGATAAACTCATATAGAGGTCAGTTCCCATGTCTAGTTTAATACAGATAAAGTCATATAGAGGTTAATCCCCATATCTAGTTTGATACAGATAAAGTCATATAGAGGTTAGTTCCCATGTGTAGTTTAATACAGTTAAACCAATATAGATGTCCGTTTCCATGTCTAATTTAATACAGATAAACACATAGAGGTGAGTTTCCATGTCTAGTTAAATACAGATAAACACATATAGAGGTGAGTTTCCATGTCTAGTTTAATACAGATAAACACATATAGAGGTCAGTTCCCATGTCTAGTTTAATACAGATAAACACATATAGAGGTCAGTTCCCATGTCTTGTTTAATACAGATAAACACATATATAGGTCAGTTTCCATTTCTAGTTTAATGCAGATAAACACATATAGAGGTCAGTTTCCATGTCTAGTTTAATACAGATAAACACATATATAGGTTAGTTTCCACGTCTAGTTTAATGCAGATAAACACATATATAGGTCAGTTTCCACGTCTAATTTAATGCAGATAAGCACATATAGAGGTCAGTTTCCACGTCTAGTTTGATACAGATAAACACATATACAGGTCAGTTTCCATGTCTAGTTTAATACAGATAAACACATATAGAGGTGAGTTTCCATGTATAGTTTAATACAGATAAACTCATATATAGTTTAGTTCCCATGTCTAGTTTAATACAGATACACACATATACAGGTTAGTTTCCATGTCTAGTTTAAAACAGATAAACACATAATACAGATAAACACATATAGAGGTTAGTTTCCATGTCTAGTTTAATACAGATAAACACATATAGAGGTCAGATCCCATGTCTAGTTTAATACAGATAAACACATATAGGGGTGAGTTCCCATGTCTAGTTTAAAACAGATAAACACATATATAGGTTAGTTTCCATGTCTAGTTTAATACAGATAAACTCATATATAGTTTAGTTCCCATGTCTAGTTTAATACAGATAAACACATATAGAGGTTAGTTTCCATGTCTACTTCAATACAGATAAACACATATAGAGGTTAGTTCCCATGTCTAGTTTAATACAGATAAACAAATATAGAGGTCAGTTTCCATGTCTAGTTTTATGCAGATAAACACATATAGAGGTTAGTTCCCATGTCTCGTTTAATACAGATAAACACATATAGAGGTTAGTTTCCATGTCTCGTTTAATACAGATAAACACATATAGAGGTTAGTTTCCATGTCTAGTTTAATACAGATAAACTCATATATAGTTTACTTCCCATGTCTAGTTTAATACAGATAAACACATATAGAGGTTAATTCCCATATCTAGTTTGATACAGATAAACACATATAGAGGTCAGTTTCCGTGTCTACTTTAATACAGATAAACAGATATAAAGGTTAGTTCCCATGTCTAGTTTAATACAGATAAACAAATATACAGGTCAGTTTCCATGTCTAGATTAATACAGATAAACACATATAGAGGTCAGTTTCCATGTCTAGTTTAATACAGATAAACACATATAGAGGTGATTTTCCATGTCTAGTTTAATACAGATAAACATATATAGAGGTTAGTTTCCATTTCTAGTTTAATATAAATAAACACATATAGAGGTCAGTTTATATGTGTAGTTTAAAACAGATAAACACATAATACAGATAAACACATATAGATGTTAGTTTCCATGTCTAGTTTAATACAGATAAACACATATAGAGGTTAGTTTCCATGTCTAGTTTAAAACAGATAAACACATAATACAGATAAACACATATAGAGGTTAGTTTCCATGTTTAGTTTAATACAGATAAACACTTATAGAGGTCAGATCCCATGTCTAGTTTAATACAGATAAACACATATAGGGGTGAGTTTCCATGTCTAGTTTAAAACAGATAAACACATATATAGGTCAGTTTCCATGTGTAGTTTAATACAGATAAACACATATAGAGGTGAGTTTCCATGTTTAGTTTAATACAGATAAACACATATAGAGGTTAGTTTCCATGTCTAGCTTAAAACAGATAAACTCATAATACAGATAAACACATATAGAGGTTAGTTTCTATGTCTAGTTTAATACTGATAAACACATATAGAGGTTAGTTTCCATGTCTAGTTAAATACAGATAAACACATATAGAGGTCAGTTTCCATGTCTAGTTTAATGCAGATAAACACATATAGAGGTTAGTTCCCATGTCTCGTTTAATACAGATAAACACATACAGAGGTTAGTTTCCATGTCTCGTTTAATACATTTAAACACATATAGAGGTGAGTTTCCATTTCTAGTTTAATACAGATAAACACATATAGAGGTCAGTTTCCATGTCTTGTTTAATACAGGTAAACACATATAGAGGTCAGATCCCATGTCTAGTTTAATACAGATAAACAAATATAGAGGTCAGTTTTCATGTCTAGATTAATACAGATAAACTCATATAGACGTCAGTTCTCTTCTCTAGTTTAATACAGATAAAGTCATATAGAGGTTAGTTCCCATGTCTAGTTTAAAACAGATAAACACATATAGATGTCAGTTTCCATGTCTATATTAATACAGATAAACTGATATATAGTTTAGTTACCATGTCTCGTTTAATACATATAAACACATATAGAGGTGAGTTTCCATGTCTAGTTTAATACAGATAAACACATATAGAGGTCAGTTTCCATGTCTAGTTTAATACAGGTAAACACATATATAGGTCAGATCCCATGTCCAGTTTAATACAGATAAACAAATATAGAGGTCAGTTTTCATGTCTAGATTAATACAGATAAACTCATATAGAGGTCAGTTCTCTTCTCTAGTTTAATATAGATAAAGTCATATAGAGGTTAGTTCCCATGTCTAGTTTAAAACAGATAAACACATATAGATGTCAGTTTCCATGTCTATATTAATACAGATAAACTGATATATAGTTTAGTTCCCATGTCTAGTTTAATACATATAAACTCATATATAGGTTAGTTCATTTACTTTTTTCGTAACTTGTTTTTATCAATTATACAATGCACAATAGTGTTATTGTATTTGAATGAAAAGGTATATGGTACATATTATGAAAATTTTAGCATAATACTTCAACCATTAAGAAAATAAGGTACTAATCAAAGCATAGCAGTTAGATATGTCGGGGCAAAATGATGACGTTGTAATTAACAAAAACCAATGCCAATAATTTAAACAGGTGCTTTTGTATCAAATTTACTGAGTCATTCCATCTCAAAATACTCTCCTCCGTGGTCTTGTTATTTTTTGCCACCATTTACACCATTGAGTGTACATGTAAACGAAATCCAAAGACGATATACTCGACACAAAATTCTGTAAAACATGTTTTATTTCCAATATGTCTTCAAATTAACTCCCCAATTGCTCTTTTTTAATGACTGATTCCTGGCCATCTCAAAAACATTAATTGTGTGACATTTAATCACTAGAGACCTTGAAACATTATATCCACCATACATACTTTTGTTTCTCTGTTTGAGCAGATGTATTACCAAACATGGAGCAGAACTTTATGGACTGCATAATTCCGCGTGCTTATCCATTTTCAAGTGCCCCGATGTCATTTTGTTTAAAAAAAATGGCATACAGTAACATCATAATATTGAATTCATTTTAAGATGCATACAATTGGTGTCATTTATTAAATGAATTTAAACAAGCATATGATACAGCACACATTGATACTTTTTATTTAAAAATAAAACCTGTTTTTGCAATGCTATGCTTGTTTGAATAGTAGAGGTACGAAAAAAGCATAAACTGCCCTGACTAAATAAATCAACGTTTCCATACTTACTATAGATTATAAACTAATGATAAAAAATTATCAATTTTTTGTCAAATTACTGCAAATATATAGTGGCACATGCTCCCTGATAATTATTAGAATACAATGGTAAATAAAAAATTTATGGCAAATGTCCACAAACTTTCTGATCCCCCCTCATATAGGTCAGTTCCCATGTCTAGTTTAATACAGATAAACACATATAGAGCTCAGTGTCCTTGTCAGTCATTCTGTACAGTTAAATCCAGATAAACTGATGCAGTGATCAATTAATCCAGATAAACTCAATTAGAGGGTCAGTCTTTTTGTATAATTTAATCCAGATAAACTCATATAGAGACAAATTAATCCAGATAAAGACTTTTATAGGTCAAGTGTCTCTGTATAGTTCAATCTTAGATAACTCATATAGAGTACAGTTGATAAGGAGCAGTTGCATCCATAAGGTTGTTGTTTTAACATATGATGTAAAATCTAAGTTGAAAGAACAATGGGGGCATAACTCCTTCGGATATAATTTAATTGAAATGTTTAAATGCGGGAGGAGTTGCACTCACAAAGTTGTATGACTTAGAGCAAGTTCATGATCTGAAAATGTGCTTATGGTATTAGCGCTATGATAAAATGTTTTTTTTTATGGAGTTATGGCCCTTTGTTATTTCAACTTATATTTCAAATCATACTTTGGGCCAACAACCTTGCGGATGCAACTTCTCCCACCATTGTAATCCAGTTCAAATGAAACATGCTGTAAAGCATGTTCATGATCTGAATATGTACCAGTGGTATTAGCATTGTAAAATATTTCATGGCGTTATTACCGTTTGTTGTTTAAACTTAGACTCTATGTCATACTTTGGACCAACAACCTTGCAGATTGACACAACTTTACCCACAATATAAACACGATTTATATGAAACTTGCTTCACAGCAGCTACATGGTCTAAATATGTGCATGTGTTATTGAGCTTCCCATTATATTATTTTTTATGGAGTAATTGCCATATTTTTATTTAAACTTAATTTTTACATTTCACTTTAAATCAATAACCTTGCGGACACAACTCTTCCCATAGTTTTTAGCTGATTCAAATAATGGCCTGAACATGAGCCTTTGGTATAAGTATTTCAATTCGGTGTTCCGATTCAATAATTTCCCACTGAATTATGGCCCTTTGATCTTTTTAATGAAATGACATTCATCACAATTTTGCATTTCAGCCTATATGGCTGGAGCAACTAACTTTCTAATGTATGGGAATGATATCATAACATTTCATCTCTCTTGAAATCAATATGAGGAGTGTTTGGGAAAATATGTAAAATCCTACCTGAAAGTGTGATTTATTTTTTTCTAAAAAAATAAATGAGCATATAATTCATTTTAGCTTGTGGAGCAAGCTTATATAAACAGCCCACAAGTCCCCTTCCTGGGTAGAAGCAGTACTGAGTGTTGTTTGTTGAAAGGTCATTGGGTCAAGTATCGGACTGAGGCATGAGCACTCCATTCACAGCTCTAACCCCACACTCACCCCCTGCTTTTAGCTGTGTTTACTAGCTAAATGTCATGTGGATCTATATTGTTCAATCCAGATTCTCCAAGGAAACCACTGTTTGTTTCTGACACATGAAGACTTGGATCATTCTTGTACAGATTGTTTATACTAAATCACTTGACATAAAGGTCAAGCTCCTGGTATTGGTTCATTGATTAAGAAAAATCATTAGAGGTCAACTTTTATACAAGCTACAGTTTTTTGTCAGAAATGGTATTTGTTTTTTATATATCCCCCCAGAGGTACGAGGATAGTTTTACCATATTATAGAGAGATGTTAACACATTATTTTAGATTAAGGTTAATTTAAGGATCATTATCTGTTTATTACAATGTAGTATAACAATTTTATAAATGACTGCAATTAGATGGTTACAGGCAATAAGTGGGTGATCACATGATAATGGGCATGTAAATTTGTACTTTACTTCATCATCTCCCCTGGGGAAATGATCAAGTGTAATTTATTATGTGCATTATGTATATTTATATCACAAGGCATACTTCTGTATTCCACATGAAACTTTGTACTCATGCTATATGTGATAAATGTGATTCGTTTTCCTTTCTACAAATTTTTACATTTTTTTAGGTTTTACATTTTCTCCATTTTCAGCTCATCTCAGTTAAACAGTTAATTTTTGTACAGGAAAACTTTGGTTAGCCTGAAACCCTCCCTGAGGGGCTAGATGATATGGGCCTCAGGAGGATTCATATAACCGGTTTTCAAAAATCTTCTCCAGAATAAGCCTACCAAATTTGAAATGTTTTCACACTTGCTCATAAATCTGTTGAAGATTTTTTATTTTCCTACTTCATTAGAATGTTCCCCAAGAAGGTGAAAACTCCAAGTTTGATAACAACAGTAAACAGTGACCATTTGTATCAATTATTAACTTTTATAATTCCAAAGTTGACTGTTGATTCTAGTGTTTATGGATTGGATCGCATGCCTTATCCAATGGCCTCTCTAAAACAACATCCAGTACTGGTTCTACCCAGATAACTGATTCCCAGTACTGGTTCTACCTGGGAAACTGATTCCCAGTACTGGTTCTACCTGGGAAACAGACTGGTGATTAATTAAAGCTTTGAGCTTACCTGCAATTTTTCAAGTTAAAACAAACTAACATAAAATGAGAGAACATAGACTGTAGTTTTCTTCATTATTTATGGTACTAGTTTCTAAAAATAAATGGAACAATATCTTTAACCTGGGTATATAAAATTTAAAAGATCCAGCAAAGAAATCTATTTTACATTTGAAACTTTTTTTCGTTGCTATAATCTGATTAGCTGAGTCGGTTAGGCATCCGACTATCAATCCAGGGGTCGTGAGTTTGAATCCCCGCCCGCCAACAGTCTCCATAATGATAGATATACGACATTGTGCCTCATTATCATTTATCTCTCTCACTGCTGATTCAAGTGGGAAAGTTATCAGTTACTTGCAGATATAGGGTGTGCTCATCTACAAGTTAACCTTTCATGATCTCAGGAAACAGTGGTTAGGTTAACTGATCATCTATAAGCCCTTGACGTTAAATATTCAATCAATCAATCAATCAATCAATCAATCAATCAATCAATCAATCAATCAATCAATCAATCAATCTTTGTTAAAGTGTTGTCTCAAGATCAATCATCTCTCACTTTTGAGGTCATGGGTTTGAGTCTAGTTTGGTTTGAACACTTGTGTCAAAAAAGTTGTCATTTACATGAGAAAGAATGTTGTTTGTACTTAGATTTTGTATCAGTAACTCCAATAAAATGATATTCATACATAACATGTGACCATCCCCAACCCCTTTCTTTGAGATGGGGCCTTGCAACTTTACCTACAGTGAGACATTTTATATTGTTTCATCTACTGTTAAACTAGTAACAACAATACAGTTTATATTGTAAGTTGTTTTTTCTTGTATAATAACAACAGTACAGTTTATAACATACTGTTTTTTTTCTTGTATGATAACAACAATACACTTTATAACATACTGTTTTTTTCTTGTATGATAACAACAATACAGTTTATAACATACTGTTTTTTTCTTGTATGATAACAACAATACAGTTTATAACATACTGTTTTTTCTTGTATAATAACAACAATACAGTTTATAACATACTTTTATGCCATTCATCAGCTGACCAGGATACTGATGTAGTAAGTTGGGTGTTGGGTTCACATGCCGGCAGTCATGGGTTCATTAACATTCTCGCTACAATGACGTTTAAAATGATTTACAGTACTGGTTGTATCCAGAAAAAACGGACTCTGGAGCCAGTCACAAAATACTGGTTGTATCCAGAAAATGGACTCTGGAGCCAGTCGCAAAATACTGGTTGTATCCAGAAAAAACGGACTCTGGAGCCATTCACAAAATACTGGTTGTATCCAGAAAAAACGGACTCTGGAGCCAGTCGCAAAATACTGGTTGTATCCAGAAAACGGACTCTGGAGCCAGTCGCAAAATACTGGTTGTATCCAGAAAAAACGGACTCTGGAGCCAGTCGCAAAATACTGGTTGTATCCAGAAAACAGACTCTGGAGCCAGTCACAAAATACTGGTTGTATCCAGAAAAAACGGACTCTGGAGCCAGTCGCAAAATACTGGTTGTATACAGAAAAAAGGGACTCTGGAGCCAGTCGCAAAATACTGGTTGTATCCAGAAAACGGACTCGGGAGCCAGTCACAAAATACTGGTTGTATCCAGAAAAAACGGACTCTGGAGCCAGTCGCAAAATACTGGTTGTATACAGAAAAAAACGGACTCTGGAGCCAGTCGCAAAATACTGGTTGTATACAGAAAAAACGGACTCTGGAGCCAGTCGCAAAATACTGGTTGTATACAGAAAAAACGGACTCTGGAGCCAGTCGCAAAATACTGGTTGTATCCAGAAAATGGACTCGGGAGCCAGTCGCAAAATACTGGTTGTTTCCAGGAAACAAACTCTGGAGCCAGTCACAAAAAAATGGTTGTATCCAAGAAACTGACTTGGGAGCCAGTCACAAAACTGTTAGCTTACTTTGTAATCAAACAAAAATGAATTAGTATAAAAAAGAAGTACAGTTGTGAAGGGACTGAAGCTCTGTACAACTGGTTTCTTCGTTTGCAAGTCATGTCCCAGTTTAATTAATTTTAAGAAAGCCCCGATACACTACATGTCAGTTACCAAGGCTTTACTTAAGCCACTGCACAGCTCAGACACAGCCGCCATGTCAGTTTTCCCAGTTTGATTAAGATGGAATAAATCTAAAATCTCCCAACGTGTCCAGTTACTAAACCCATGTGTTTATGCGACATTTATAATACCAAAATACCTAATTATTGTTTAATGAGTCAGGAACTAGCCATTTGCAGAGAAATCAGCTGGAGTGACACTGTCAGTATCACTGTCAATTATTTGCCAGTTTGATAGTCTGAGTTGAGATATTTAAAGCTGCTGTTGTGAAATAATTGGAAGTGAAAGTTTGTTCTTAGTGATTGGTTGCAGTCAGTCACATAGTACGTGTGAGGGAAAGGAAATCTCACACTCTCACAGAATTCCAAATCTTCATAATGAAATGTTAAATTCCATCTTATTTATTATTTTACATTTTCTGGCATCAATAGATTATTCTGTTAGTCTTCTTCAGGTGAATGGTCCAAGGTGCTGTTTCAATACCACCTATATCTCACTGCTGTGCAGGTCATGAGTTAAGGTGAATGGTACAACATGCTGTTTCAATACCACCTATATCTCACTGCTGTGCAGGTCATGAGTTAAGGTGAATGGTCCAACGTTCTGTTTCAATACCACCTATATCTCACTGCTGTGCAGGTCATGAGTTAAGGTGAATGGTCCAACGTTCTGTTTCAATACCACCTATATCTCACTGCTGTGCAGGTCATGAGTTAAGGTGAATGGTCCAAGGTGCTGTTTCAATACCACCTATATTTCACTGCTGTGCAGGTTGTGAGTTTAGGTGAATGGTCCAAGGCGCTGTTTCAATAACACCTATATCTCACTGATGTGCAGGTCGTGAGTTTAGGTGAATGGTCCAAGGTGCTGTTTCAATACCACCTATATCTCACTGCTGTGCAGGTTGTGAGTTCAGGTGAATGGTCCAAGGTGCTGTTTCAATACCACCTATATCTCACTGCTGTGCAAGTCGTGAGTTCAGGTGAATGGTCCAAGGTGCTGTTTCAATACCACCTATATATCACTGCTGTGCAGGTTGTGAGCTTATGTAGATGGTCCAAGGTGCTGTTTCAATACCACCTATATCTCACTGCTGTGCAGGTTGTGAGTTTAGGTGAATGGTCCAAGTTGCTGTTTCAATACCACCTATATCTCACTGCTGTGCAGGTTGTGAGTTTAGGTGAATGGTCCAAGGTGCTGTTTCAATACCACCTATATTTCACTGCTCTGCAGGTTGTGAGTTTTGGTGAATGGTCCAAGGCGCTGTTTCAATACCACCTATATTTCACTGCTGTGCAGGTTGTGAGTTTAGATGAATGGTCCAAGGTGCTGTTTCAATACCACCTATATCTCACTGCTGTGCAGGCTGTGAGTTAAGGTAGATGGTCCAAGGTGCTGTTTCAATACCACATATATCTCACTGCTGTGCAGGTTGTGAGTTTAGGTAGATGGTCCAAGGCGCTGTTTCAATACCACCTATATCTCACTGCTGTGCAGGTTGTGAGTTTAGATGAATGGTCCAAGGTGATGTTTCAATACCACCTACACTCACTGCTGCACAGGTTGTGAGTTTAGGTGAATGGTCCAAGGTGCCGTTTCAATACCACCAATATCTCACTGCTGTGCAGGTTATGAGTTTAGGTGAATTGTCCAAGGTGCTGTTTCAATACCACCTACACTCACTGCTGCACAGGTTGTGAGTTTAGGTGAATGGTCCAAGGTGCCGTTTCAATACCACCAATATCTCACTGCTGTGCAGGTTGTGAGTTTAGGTGAATGGTCCAAGGCGCTGTTTCAATACCACCTATATCTCACTGCTGTGCAGGTTGTGAGTTTAGGTGAATTGTCCAAGGTGCTGTTTCAATACCACCTATATCTCACTGCTCTGCAGGTCATGAGTTCGAGCCAAGCTCCGTCAAAAAATCTTATGTGGGAAAATTTGCTGTTACTTTCGGATAATGGTTATACTCAGATTCATTCTGAGGGAGTCTCCACCAATAAATCTGAATGCCATATTGCAAAGCATGTAATGTGTTGTAATGAAAATGACATTAATCGTATTTATTAAAGAATAAAGAATTATTCAGTAAACCTAATACATCAGAGAGAATTGAAAACTCAATACTTCTCACTACCTTATAGATTGAAAACTAATTTTCTCCTTAAAATGAAAGCTCCCTATCCAATTTTGACACTTTTTGTTGAAATATCCACTCAAAACAGATTTATTATAAAATGAAATTAGCATTATATGGTAATTCAACTAGATTTTACAGTATTTGTGCAATAATTACCTATACCAGTGACAGATATGTGGTATATCATATATTAACATACCAATAAAGATAAATTATGATAATTGAAGGAATACATAGTTTCTATGTATGAGTAATCAACAAAACCATTTGGTCATAACAAAACTAGATATTAATGTTAAAGGCAGTATGTCAGAAAATATCTCTATAAATGTCTAAAAGAATATTATTATTTTTAAAATGAAATCAAAGCATCTCATTATCATTGATAAATTTATGAATGATTTATAATTTCAACTCCACCAAAACATGACAAAAAAAGGATATTTAAATTGTAGTGGTGAAATTGAAATTCTAAAAATAAATATTATGCACAAACTGCTTGATGACCTTCACCTTCTCATTCAGCTGGAAATACAGATTCATTCAATACAGGCATGCTATATTGGACAAAAAAGATTTTTGCCAGTTTCGAAAAATCTGACGTTCTATTAATTGATATTGTTTCATTAGACTTCCAAGATGAAGGTCATACCACTATTGATGTTTACAAAGATATAGCCACACAAGCTGCTCATGGTCATCATGTCATGACAGCATTGTTCCGGTACTGCGTCATAGAAGGCTGATGAGGATTCGCTATCAATTCAGAGGTAAAAGCGAGATATATGTTAATGATTTTTGATATGTTTACTTGTGTTTACTGAATGAAATATTCCTATCAATCCATTAATTATGAATGCACTTGTTTAAAGTTTCCTGTCAATCCATTAATTATGAATGCACTTGTTTAAAGTTTAAATTCGAAAAAAAACAAACAACATAAAAAGAACTTAAAAAAGTTACCTTTATCTTTAATGAAATATTTAACATACAAAATTAACAAACATCAATTATGCAACTAAGGGAGTGATGCAATAAATAGAGCATTAGCCACTCATGCTAGAGGTTGTGGGTTCAATGGGCTGTCAAATACAACACTCAAAAATGGTTCTACCCAGCAAAAACTTTGAGCTCAGCTGAGCTAAAATAAATTGATAATGAAATTGAAAATCATTTAATACATGAAGAAGGACAAATACTTAATGTGAGATTGATTGTTTGCCAGATATTTGCAGAAGGACAAATACTTTATGTGAATAAGCTTGCCAGTTACTGGCAGAAGGACAAATACTTTATGTGAATAAGTTTGCCAGTTACTGGCAGAAGGACAAATACTTAATGTGAATAAGTTTGCCAGTTACCTGCAGAAGGACAAATACTTTATGTGAAAAAGTTTGCCAGTTACTTGCATAAAGACAAATACTTAATGTGAGATTGATTGTTTGCCAGATACTTGCAGAAGGACAAATACTTTATGTGATTAAGTTCGCCAGTTACTGGCAGAAGGACAAATACTTTATGTGAATAAGTTTGCCAGTTATTGGCAGAAGGACAAATACTTAATGTGAATAAGTTTGCCAGTTACATGCAGAAGGACAAATACTTTATGTGAATACATTTGCCAGTTACTGGCAGAAGGACAAATATTTAATGTGATTAAATTTGCCAGTTACTTGCAGAAGGACAAATACTTTATGTGAGATCTAATGTTTGACAGATACTTGCAGAAGGACAAATACTTTATGTGAATATGTTTGCCAGTAACTGGCAGAAGGACAAATACTTTATGTGAATAAGTTTGCCAGTTACTGGCAGAAAGACAAATACTTTGTGTGAATAAGTTTGCCAGTTACATGCAGAAGGACAAATACATTATGTGAATACATTTGCCAGTTACCTGCAGAAGGATGAATACTTTATTTGATTAAGTTAGCCAGTTACTGGCAGAAGGACAAATATTTTATGTGATTAAATTTGCCAGTTACTGGCAGAAGGTCAAATACTTTATGTGTTTAAGTTTGCCAGTTACTTGGAGAAGAACAAATACTTTATGTGAATAAGTGTGCCAGTTACTGGCAGAAGGACAAATAATTCATGTGTTTAAGTTTGCCAGTTACTGGCAGAAGGACAAATACTTTATGTGAATAAATTTGCCAGTTACTTGCAGAAAGACAAATACTTTATGTGAATAAATTTGCCAGTTACTTGCCGAAGGACAAATACTTTATATGATTAAGTTTGCCAGTTACTGGCAAAAGGACAAATACTTTATGTGATTAAGTTTGCCAGTTACTTGCAGAAGGACAAATACTTTATGTGATTAAGTTTGCCAGTTACTTGCAGAAGGACAAATACTTTATGTGATTAAGTTGGCCAATTACTTGCAGAAGGACAAATACTTTATGTGATTAAGATTGCCAGTTACTTGCAGAAGGACAAATATTTTATGTAAGAATGAATGTTTGCCAGTTACTTGCAGAAGGACAAATACTTTACAGGAGAAAATTTGCAGAAGGACAAATACTGTTTATCAGTAAGTTTTCCAATTACAAAAGAACTATTGCTTGATGTGATTAAGTTTGCCAGTTACTTGAAGAAATGGCATTTAAAACTATTACAAAAAATAGTCATAAAGTATGTGAAATCTTACTTTGTATGCACAACAATCAAATGCCTAAAATCAATAAGCATATAACAAGGTACATAACAGATTCAGGATTTTCAGCCAGGTGGGTTTCTGGGGTGAGGTTCCAGATTTTTTAAAGACAATTTTTACAAATTTTTACTATATGTGGGTTATTTCTTAATTACTGTCAAACTTTTAAGGAATGTCCAAGTGTATTTAAACTGCAATGTGTACCATATTTGTTATTATTTGAAAATACCAGGAGGTGGTGGGCGGGGGTTTGCAGATATATATGTTTTTTTACGATTTCCACTAAAATAAGACTTAGAGCCTTTTTGTAGTATTTGGAAACTCAAGGACCCGGACCCCCTGTCACCACTCTAGATCTGCCATTGAGGTAACAGCTTTTGAAATGATCCCAGCTGCGTCAGGCTGTTACTGTCAGTGCACCTGGTTTAATTAACTTTGATGTACCACTGTATATACATTCACACCCCAGGAGAACCTCGGTGTATATAAAAAGAAACTCTGCTATTGCTTTTATGTTTATAATTAGACCTCATCAGAAACTTATTGTGTAAACAAATACGTTAATTTATTTCTTGTTAGAAACAAATGATCAGTAAGTGGGAAGACAATTTTGAAGATTCCATCACCTGCATTCAAAGGGAAGAGGTAGTTGAACAAGTTCAAGTTAACATTTCTTTCATGCAAACACCTGCACAGAACACCAGGGTCTAGTACACTTTTGAGTTGGTGATTTAGAATTATTAAAACTTGAACTCAAGAGGATGAATTCAAACTAAATAACTGTGAGTTCAAACACATGTGCTTTAACTCATTGAAATGTGTGAGCTAAATCTAAAAAGAGTAAGTTCAAACCTACTCTAAAGTGTGGGTGTAAACTCACTCAAAAATATAAGTGTAAACTCACTCAAAATTGTGAGTATAAACTCACTCAAAATAGTGAGTGGAAACTCACATGAAAATGTTAGTGTAAACTCACTTCAAATGTAAGTGTTAAGTCACTAAAAATAGAGAGTGTAAACTCACTCAAATGTGTAAATGTAAACTCACTCAAAAGTGTGAGTGTAAACTCAATAAAAAATATCAGTGTAAACTCACTCAAAATTGTGAGTGGAAACTCACTCAAAAGTGTTAATATAAAAATTACTCTAAATGCAAGTTTAAAGTCACTCAGAAGTATTAGTACAAAGTGGTAAAAAAATATAAGTGTAAACTCACTCAGCAGTATTAGTATAAAGTGGTAAAAAAATATAAGTGTAAACTCACTCAAAAATGTAAGATTAAACTCACCGAAAGGTTTGAGTATATTGTTAATTATTTTGTGTACATTTGTTTTGTTTTTACATTTTTAATGGGTTTTACCACCATTTCAAACACATTGTATGTTATAGGTTATAATTATATCAAAGGCTTGGTGTAAAACTATAGACACAATATTGACCAAGAAGCTAAGAAGGACAAGTTTTGTGCTATGCCCTATATCTGGCATCCTGGATTATTGATAGGAAGACCTAAGAATCTAAGTAGTTTTAACCCATACTTGCAATAAGAGGTAAGTGGTCTATCGTTGACCACTCGGCCACATTGGACTCCTGTAATTTGGACCCACATACTTGCAGTAAGAGGTAAGTGTTCTTGTGTTGACCACTCGGCCACATTGGACTCCTGTAGTTTGGACCCACATACTTGCAGTAAGAGGTAAGTGGTCTTGTGTTGACCACTCGGCCACATTGGACTCCTGCAGTTTGGACCCACATACTTGTAGTAAGAGGTAAGTGGTCTTGTGTTGACCACTCGGCCACATTGGACCCCTGTAGTTTGGACCCACATACTTGTAGTAAGAGGTAAGTGGTCTTGTGTTGACCACTCGGCCACATTGGACTCCTGCAGTTTGGACCCACATACTTGCAGTAAGAGGTAAGTGGTCTTGTGTTGACCACTCGGCCACATTGGACTCCTGTAGTTTGGACCCACATACTTGCAGTAAGAAGTAAGTGGTCTTGTGTTGACCACTCGGCCACATTGGACTCCTGCAGTTTGGACCCACATACTTGCAGTAAGAGGTAAGTGGTCTTGTGTTGACCACTCAGCCACATTGCACCCCTGTAGTTTGGACCCACATACTTGCAGTAAGAGGTAAGTGGTCTTGTGTTGACCACTCGGCCACATTGGACTCCTGTAGTTTGGACCGACATACTTGTAGTAAGAGGTAAGTAGTCTTGTGTTGACAACTCGACCACATTGGACCCCTGTAGTTAGGACCCACATACTTGCAGTAAGAGGTGAGTGGTCTTGTGTTGACCACTCGGCCACATTGGACCCCTGTAGTTTGGACCCACATACTTGCAGTAAGAGGTAAGTGGTCTTGTGTTGACCACTCAGCCACATTGGATTCCTGTAGTTTGGACCCACATACTTGCAGTAAGAGGTAAGTGGTCTTGTGTTGACCACTCGGCCACATTGGATTCCTGTAGTTTGGACATCCATACTTGTAGTAAGAGGTAAGTGGTATTGTGTTGACCACTCGGCCACATTGGACTCCTGTAGTTTGGACCCACATACTTGCAGTAAGAGGTAAGTGGTCTTGTGTTGACCACTCAGCCACATTGCACCCCTGTAGTTTGGACCCACATACTTGCAGTAAGAGGTAAGTGGTCTTGTGTTGACCACTCGGCCACATTGGACTCCTGCAGTTTGGACCCACATACTTGCAGTAAGAGGTAAGTAGTCTTGTGTTGACCACTCGGCCACATTGGACCCCTGTAGTTTGGACCCACATACTTGCAGTAAGAGGTAAGTGGTCTTGTGTTGACCACTCGGCCACATTGGACCCCTGTAGTTTGGACCCACATACTTGTAGTAAGAGGTGAGTGGTCTTGTGTTGACCACTCGGCCACATTGGACCCCTGTAGTTTGGACCCACATACTTGTAGTAAGAGGTGAGTGGTCTTGTGTTGACCACTCGGCCACATTGGACCCCTGTAGTTTGGACCCACATACTTGTAGTAAGAGGTGAGTGGTCTTGTGTTGACCACTCGGCCACATTGGACTCCTGTAGTTTGGACCCACATACTTGCAGTAAGAGGTAAGTGGTCTTGTGTTGACCACTCGGCCACATTGGACTCCTGTAGTTTGGACCCACATACTTGCAGTAAGAGGTAAGTGGTCTTGTGTTGACCACTCGGCCACATTGGACTCCTGTAGTTTGGACCCACATACTTGCAGTAAGAGGTAAGTGGTCTTGTGTTGACCACTCGGCCACATTGGACTCCTGTAGTTTGGACCCACATACTTGCAGTAAGAGGTAAGTGGTCTTGTGTTGACCACTCGGCCACATTGGACTCCTGTAGTTTGGACCCACATACTTGCAGTAAGAGGTAAGTGGTCTTGTGTTGACAACTCAGCCACATTGGACTCCTGTAGTTTGGACCCACATACTTGCAGTAAGAGGTGAGTGGTCTTGTGTTGACCACTCGGCCACATTGGACACCTACAGTTTGGACCCACATACTTGCAGTAAGAAGTAAGTGGTCTTGTGTTGACCACTTGGCCACATTGGACCCCTGTTACTATTTGATATTGTCATAAAATATTACTATTTAATAATGTTACTCAGTGTTTGATGTGCATGTATTTACACACAAGGCCAATTTGGCACTTTTCCTTTAAACAGTCTTATAAACTTAAAGGGACACATGACAATGTAATTTACTCATATTCAATCATCAGATCATTTATTACATTTATAAGAGTAAAACCATATGGACATAATAATATCTCAAAATATTGTCAGACCCTTCATATTTAGGAAATAGTTCAGAGTTGTTTTTTTTTAAAGTAAGAAATCTTTAGAAGTACACATTGATTTATCCTTGGATTTTTTTCTATCATACTGATAAAAACTGGTGATAATAAACTGTATTTAACATTTGTTCATCAAAGATGACCACATAATTACAATGAAGTATACTTTTCAATTATTATCATAGTTATCCCCTTTCCTTAAAAATGAAACAAAATATTGCATAAATAATGTATGTTTATTTCATATTTGCATCATCGTAATGTTTTATGTTATTTTAAATAAAAGAGAGAATATTTCCAGTTTGCCACATGTCCCTTTAATGCCTTCCTTAAAGTGGCTGCCCTTATAGAGCTATTCCTGCTTGAACCCAGCATTTCCCTAAAGTGGCTGTCCTTACAGTTACTCCTACTTGAACCCAGCATTTCCCTAAAGTGGCTGCCCTGACAGCTACCCCTGCTTGAACTCAGCATTCCCCTAAGGTGGCTGCCCTGACAGCTATTCCTGCTTGAACCTAGCATTTCCCTAAAGTAGCTGCCCTGACAGCTACTCCTGCTTGAACCCAGCATTTCCCTAAAGTGACTGCCCTTACAGCTACTCCTGCTTGAACCCAACATTTCCCTAAAGTGGCTGCCCTTACAGCTACTCCAGCTTGAACCCAGCATTTCCCTAAAGTGGCTGTCCTTACAACTACTCCTGCTTGAACCCAGCAGTTCCCTTAAGTGACTGCCCTGACAGCTACTCCTGCTTGAAGCCAGCCTTTCCCTACAGTGGCTGCCCTTACAGCTACTCCTGCTTGAAGCCAGCCTTTCCCTACAGTGGCTGCCCTTACAGCTACTCCTGCTTGAACCCAGCATTTCCCTACAGTGGCTGCCCTTACAGCTACTCCTGCTTGAACCCAGCATTTCCCTAAAGTGGCTGTCCTTACAGCTATTCATGCTTGAACCCAGCATTTCCCTTAATTGACTGCCATTACTGCTACTCCTGCTTGAACCCAGCATTTCCCTAAAGTGGATGTCGATACAGCTACTCCTGCTTGAACCCAGCATTTCCCTAAAGTGGCTGCCCTTACAGCTACTCCTGCTTGAACCCAGCATTTCCCTTCAGTGGGTGCCCTTAGAGCTACTCCTGCTTGAACCCAGCATTTCCCTACAGTGGCTGCCTTTACAGCTATCCTGCATGAATCAAACATTTCCCTAAAGTGGCTGCCCTTACAGTTACTTTTGTTTGAACCCAGCAGTTCCTTACAGTGGCTGTCCTTACAGCTACTCCTGCTTGAACCCAGCATTTCCCTAAAGTGGCTGTCCTTACAGCTACTCCTGCTTGGACCCAGTATTTCCCTTAAGTGACTGCCCTTACAGCTACTCCTGCTTAAACCCAGCAATTCCCTACAGTGGGTGCCCTGACAGCTACTCTTGCTTGAACCCAGCATTTCCCTACAGTGGCTGCCCTTACAGCTACTCCTGCTTGAACCCAGCAATTCCCTACAGTGGCTGCCCTGACAGCTACTCCTGCTTGAACCCAGCATTTCCTTAAAGTGACTGCCCTTACAGCTACTCCTGCTTGAACCCAGCAATTCCCTACAGTGTCTGCCCTTACAGCTACTCCTGCTTGAAGCCAGCATTTCCCTACAGTGGCTGCCCTTACAGCTACTCCTGCTTGAACCCAGCATTTCCCTACAGTGGCTGCCCTGACAGCTACTCCTGCTTGAACCCAGCATTTCCCTACAGTGGCTGCCCTTACAGCTACTCCTGCTTGAACCCAGCATTTCCCTAAAGTGGCTGTCCTTACAGCTACTCCTGCTTGAACCCAGTATTTCCCTTAAGTGACTGCCCTTACACTACTCCTGCTTGAACCCAGCAATTCCCTACAGTGGATGCCCTTACAGCTACTCCTGCTTGAACCCAGCAATTCTCTACAGTGGCTACCCTGACAGCTACTCCTGCTTGAACCCAGCATTTCCTTAAAGTGACTGCCCTTACAGCTACTCCTGCTTGAACCCAGCAATTCCCTACAGTGGCTGCCCTTACAGCTACTCCTGCTTGAACCCAGCATTTCCCTACCGTGGCTGCCCTTACAGATACTCCTGCTTGAACCCAGCATTTCCTTACAGTGGATGCCCTGACAGCTACTCCTGCTTGAACCCAGCATTTCCCTTAAGTGGCTGGCCTTACAGCTACTCCTGCTTGAACCCAGCATTTCCCTATAGTGACTGCCCTTACAACTACTCTTGCTTGAACCCAGCATTTCCCTAAAGTGGCTGCCCTTACAGCTACTCCTGCTTGAACCCAGCATTTCCCTACAGTGGCTGCCCTTACAGCTACTCCTGCTTGAACCCAGCATTTCCCTAAAGTGACTGCCCTTACATCTACTCCTGCTTGAACCCAGCCTTTCCTTACAGTTGCTGCTCTTACAGCTACTCCTGCTTGAACCTAGCATATCCTAAAGTGACTGCCCTTACAGCTACTCCTGCTTGAACCCAGCATTTCCCTAAAGTGGCTGTCCTTACAGCTACTCCTGCTTGAACCCAGCATTTCCCTTCAGTGGCTGCCTTTACAGCTATTCTGCGTGAATCAAGCATTTCCCTAAAGCGGCTGCCTTACAGCTACTCCTGTTTGAACCCAGCACAGTATTTTACAATTGAAAACAGTACAAGTTCATGAGGTGGAATAACTAAAAATCTAATATATCATCATGGTTAGGGGCAAAAACAAATAAGACTATCAGCGTGTATAACAGAGGACACTGAAAATAAACAGCTTTTAAATTATGATCCACCTTTTTTATTAGCCTCTAAATCTCTGCATAACACTCTTTAGGCATTTTAGCATTTTTCATTTTTCCGAGCCTCTGCCTTGAATTCTAATCCTTCATTTGTTTATGGCATACTCAAGCGACTGGCGAGAGTAGCTAGGGCACTCAGCAATTGATATGATTTAGAATAATGCGGGCCTCTGCCTTTATCCTGTAGGTAGTAATGGGGAATTATGATAGCATTATGGTATCATTATGGCTTATTTGGACAATACTGTGTGGAGAGGAATCCTCGATGAAAGAATAGGAATTAATTGGCTGGATAACTTATAACTTAATATACAAATGTGTTACTAGATTAAACACTTATTAACTTTATTTTTCTGGGATATATATATATACATATATATATATATAAATATAGTGTATATTTAGATATTATATACTTAAGCAGTGGATTTAAATATATCGTGGATTAGGATTTTGTTTTTTAATCACGGGAAAAGGAGTTCAGGAGTTGCGTAACCATTCTGCAATTCTGAAGTAATTAGTCTTCGTTAACTTGGATAATACTTGAAATATTTTATTCTAATTCTGTGGAGAGGATTTGTGCTATTAATTGGAGAAAAATCTCTGAATAACAACCAGTAAAGCATGATAATCTTTTATACTAATTGGTGCACTAACTGACAGATTTATAATTAGGGGAATATATCAATCACTGTGATATCCAGAATTGGGAAATCCAGATTATAATTATTGGAGATTCGAATAATATTAAATTTCACAAATTTTATGGTGATTGAAATTCTGGAGTATTTATTGAAATTTTTGAAAGTGTTTCATGATTAGATTAAAAGTTGTGTATTCTGAGTTGTAAGATAATCAATCACATGTTAAAGGTCATAGTGGTTTTAGGCTGATTGTCACATAATTAGATATACATGTATACATGTAGATGTTTACTGTATAAGTAGTTATATATATATATAATTACAGAATTAAGGACAATTGAAATATTATACGACTTTGAGTTATTACTGATAGATAAGTGTTTATAGCATTGAGAACAATCAAATTACTATATGTGATAATACTGTCAGTGGTTAACTATAGAATTTACCTCAATTATAGTGCTGTGTGTGATTATACTGTCAGTGGTGAACTATAGAACTTACATCAATTACAGTGCTGTGTGATTATACTGTCAGTGGTGAACTATAGAATTTACATCAATTACAGTGCTGTGTGTGATTATACTGTCTGTGGTGAACTATAGAATTTACATCAATTACAGTGCTGTGTGTGATTATACTGTCAGTGGTGAACTACAGAATTTACATCAATTTCAGTGCTGTGTGTGATTATACTGTCAGTGGTGAACTATAGAATTTACATCAATTACAGTGCTGTGTGATTATACTGTCAGTGGTGAACTACAGAATTTACATAAATTACAGTGCTGTGTGTGATTATACAGTCAGTGGTTAACTACAGAATTTACAATAATTACAGTGCTGTATGTGATTATATTGTCAGTGGTTAACTTCAGAATTTACAACAATTACAGTGCTGTATGTGATTTTACTGTCTGTGGTTAACTATAGAATTTACATCAGTTACAGTACTGTATGTGATTATACAGTCAGTGGTTAACTACAGAATTTACAATAATTACAGTATTGTATGTGACTATACTGTCAGTGATTAACTATAGAATTTACATCAATTACAGTACTGTATGTGAATATACTCTCTTTTTCTATTTGTGTAACACATGTGAAATATTGCTGATACAAGAAACATCTGTGTCTGAAAAACCAAGTTCACTTTGGGGGAAAAGCCAGCAGCTGACATCATTTTATAATAAGTTCTGTATATCTTCTTTTCTTTAAAGTTTGTATCTATCTTCAATATAAGTATAAATACAATGGAAATCCCTGAATGTGACCAAGGTGGAAATGGTGAGATTGTTATGGCTGAGACAGTAACCTCAGATTTCACCTCAGATATCAGTATCACCTCTCTTGACCTTTGTTCTGCCATGCAGAAAGGAGATTTGGAAGATATTGTTGTTGACAATGGCACTACGATGCTGGAAAACAGGGTTGTGGAGGATGCCCTGGAGACCCAAGAGTCTGTAAAAGCTCTCCTCACCCAGGAACAAGGTACAGCTATTTTACCAACTTTAGTTTGAATCAATTTATTTTTACGTACTATTTTTTATGACACTTCATTAGCTACTGCAGTTAGTACATACATAGAGAATGTCACAAACACCAATGTAAAGTAGGTACATGTAAATACGACTTTTGTAATTATCAATATCAAGTAACATATTGTAAACTTCAGCCATGAATATCATAAATTAAGTAGGTCACCGTGAATGTCATGAATTTGTACCTCAAGTAGGTCACTGTAAATGTCATAAATCAAGTAGGTCACGGTGAATTCATGAATTTGTACCTCAAGTAGGTCACCATGAATGTCATGAATTTGTACCTCAAGTACGTCTGTGAATGTCATGAATTTGTACCCAAAGTAGGTCACCATGAATGTCATAAATCAAGTAGGTCACTGTGAATGTCATGAATTTGTACCTCAAGTAGGTCAGCATGAATGTCATAAATCAAGTAGGTCACCATGAGTGTCATGAATTTGTACCTCAAGTAAGTCACTGTGAATGTCATAAATCAAGTAGGTCACTGTGAATGTCATAAATCAAGTAGGTCACTGTGAATGTCATGAATTTGTACCTCAAGTAGGTCAGCATGAATGTCATAAATCAAGTAGGTCACCATGAGTGTCATGAATTTGTACCTCAAGTAGGTCACTGTGAATGTCATAAATCAAGTAGGTCACTGTGAATGTCATAGATCAAGTAGGTCACTGTGAATGTCATGAATTTGTACCTCAAGCAGGTCAATGTAAATGTCATGAATTTGTACATCAAGTAGGTCATCATGAATGTCATAAATCAAGTAGGTCACTGTGAATGTCATGAATTTGTACCTCAAATAGGTCACTATAAAGGTCATGAATGTATACCTCAAATATGTCACTGTCAGTGTCATTAACTGTGAATGTCATAAATTTTTACCTCAAATAGGTCACTGTGAATGTCATGAATTTGTACCTAAAATTGGTCACTGTGATTGTCATTAATTGTGAATGTCATGAATTTGTACCTCAAATAGGTCACTGTAAAGGTTATGAATTTATACCTCAAATACATCACTGTCAATGTCATTAACTGTGAATGTCATAAATTTTTACCTCAAATAGGTCACTGTGAATGTCATGAATTTGTACCTCAAATAGGTCACTGTAAAGGTCACTGTAAAGGTCATGAATTTATACCTCAAATACATCACTGTCAATGTCATTAACTGTGAATGTCATAAACTTTTACCTCAAATAGGTCACTGTGAATGTCATGAATTTGTACCTCAAATAGGTCACTGTGAATGTCATTAACTGTGACTGTCATGAATTTATACCTCAAATACACCACTGTCAATGTCATTAACTGTGAATGTCATAAATTTTTACCTCAAATAGGTCACTGTGAATGTCATGAATTTGTACCTCAAATAGGTCACTGTAAACGTCATTAATTGTGAATGTCATGAATTTGTACCTCAAATAGGTCACTGTAAAGGTCATGAATTTATACCTGAAATACATCACTGTCAATGTCATGAACTGTGAATGTCATAAATTTTTACCTCAAATAGGTCACTGTGAATGTCATGAATTTGTACCTTAAATAGGTCACTGTGAATGTCATTAATTGTGAATGTCATGAATTTGTACCTCAAATAGGTCACTGTTTATGGCATTAATTGTGAATGTCATGAGTTTGTACCTCAAATAGGTCACTGTAAATGTCATAAACTGTGAATGTCATGAACTTGTACCTCAAATAGGTAACTTTAAATGTCATTAACTGTGACTGTATTAAATATGTACCTCAAGTAGGTCATTGTGCATGTCATAAATTTGTACCTCAAGTAGGTCATTGTGAATGTCATAAATATGAACCTCAAGTAGGTCATTGTGCATTTCATAAATCTATTAAATTTGCTTCTACATTAAGTAGGTCATTATGAATGTCACAAACTAGTCATTATGAATGTCATAAACTGGTGAATGTCATAATTTCCTACATCAAGTAGGTCATTGTGAATGTCATAAATTTGCTTCTACATTAAGTGGGCAATTGTGAATGTCATAAACTCCTAAATTAAGTAGGTCATTGTGAATGTTGTCAGTACCTGCATGTAAACATTTGCTGATCACTGTAAATGCCATAAGCTCCTACATCCTATATTACATGGATTTAAAAAGTATTCAAGGTGAAATAACCAAAATTTATCACTATCACAATAAAAAATAGTATAAATATATCAAAACATCAAATTTATACTGTTACAGTTCTATGTAAGACCTATTGTTTAATTTTTCACTGTCTTTAAAAAAGGATTGTTTAATTTACAAAACACCTTCTACTTAACGCACATGTTTTGTTTCAATTTAATTGCCTTTCTGTAATAATGTACCACAATAAAACATAATAAATGCACAGGATGTAGACTGATCATCCAGACCTGCATGTTGCCAAACATACAACACATGGTCCCATTATTGTATGTTGTCAATTTAACTGGTCTGATATGATAATCTATATGTTATATAATTTTAAATTCATTTATTGATTTTTTTTTGGCAATTGACTTTCACAGGTGTGGTTTGACAGATACCACAAAGTCCCAAATAAAGCTCCCCTCATGACTTTTAAACAAAATCAAAAGTAAAACTCCACCTCACCACCCCCCCCCCCCCCCCCCCCCCCCACCATATCAAGTCTAAGTCTGCTTAATTCATGGCAGTTAATCTGTTTAATCCACATTGTAACATTATGTTTATCAATGTCTAGCATTCTTTTTTCTTATTCCATGTTAAAATTAAAAATTGAAAATATTTGAAAGCCCCCCTGGGGGCATTTTCTATGGATTTAAGGGTGTGCTCAGTTAGTACTTTTTTCAGTTGGTATGTTGGTTATTGCAATACAATATTTACATTTATAAGGTTTCTCCAAGTATTAATATATATTTAAGTTTTGTTTTTCTCTGTTAATAAAGATATATTTACGTTGCATACAAGCAAAGTTATTATATACACCTTAGTAAACAGTGATGGTGGTTGCATTATGAAGTGACAGTCGTAAAGTCAGCATCGTGATGCGCATTGCAACTTAAATATTGCAATACGCATCACCTTTTATTTTCACAAGCAATATGTATTGTGATACGTAACAATAAGTATTATGACATGTGTCATTCTGAAAATGAAGTATCGTGATACGCATCACAGATGAAAAAATTCCAATGCACAGCCCCATTAATTTCACATCTTCTAATTTCCAGAAATAAAATGAGGTGAAAAATAATAAAAATTGTTATGTGCCAACTTCTGTTCACTGCCATGGAATCTTCGCCCTGTCAATATTCACTGAACATTCCAAACTTTTTTGTATTACCTGGAGATATTATAGTGTCTTCATATTAAAGTAGTTATTAACATTTTTATAAAACTTTTGAAAATATAAGTAACAATTCTTAAAAATTACAAAATGATATTTTCTTGGATTTTTTTTCTTTTAATTATTCTATTAAAAACTGAAGTGAAGAAATATTTATTACAAATTTTTGTCAATATATGACTATGAACTGTGAACTATGATGCTGTATTATCATTTACAAAAGTAACTCACTGTTATACCAGTTTCCAAATAGAAATGCAATTAATAACTGTGCACATACTGGAACAGTCAAACCTGTCAAAGCAGCCAGTCAAGGTAAGGAGCAAAAGTGACCTTTTAAGACCTCTAAAAGCATGGAAATGGGAAAGAGCAAATGTGACTGCTTAAGACAAGTGGCTGCTTAATAGAGGTGACCGCTTACACAGGTTTGACTGTATATATAATTTTCAGAAAACTTTTATAAAAAAACATCTGTCCCTTTAAGTCTGTAAAGCTGGTAATTTTGTTTCCCTTGATTAAACAATAGAAGTCAATTAGTGCCATAATTAGAGAGAATAAATCAGTACCATATAACTATACATCAGACACCACATGCTCATTGTCCCACAGTAAATCAGGAGTACAGTCTCATCATGGTATGCAGTGTTTGTTCTATTGGGGCAGGTGTCATTCCTCATCAAGGTCTGTAGTGTCTGTTCTATAGTGGCAGGTGTAATTCCTCATCATGGTCTGCAGTGTTTGTTCTATAGGGGCAGGCGTAATTCCTCATCATGGTCTGTAGTGTCTGTTCTATAGGACAGGTGTAATTCCTCATCATGGTCTGCAGTGTCTGTTCTATAGGGGCAGGCGTAATTCCTCATCATGGTCTGCAGTGTTTGTTCTATAGGGGCAGGCGTAATTCCTCATCAAGGTCTGTAGTGTCTGTTCTATAGTGGCAGGTGTAATTCCTCATCATGGTCTGCAGTGTTTGTTCTATAGGGGCAGGCGTAATTCCTCATCATGGTCTGTAGTGTCTGTTCTATAGTGGCAGGTGTAATTCCTCATCATGGTCTGCAGTGTTTGTTCTATAGGGGCAGGCGTAATTCCTCATCATGGTCTGTAGTGTCTGTTCTATAGTGGCAGGTGTAATTCCTCATCATGGTCTGCAGTGTTTGTTCTATAGGGGCAGGCGTAATTCCTCATCATGGTCTGTAGTGTCTGTTCTATAGGGGCAGGTGTAATTCCTCATCATGGTCTGCATTGTTTGTTCTATAGGGGCAGGTGTAATTCCTCATCAAGGTCTGTAGTGTCTGTTCTATAGGGACAGGTGTAATTCCTCATCATGGTCTCCAGTGTCTGTTCTATAGGGGCAGGTGTAATTCCTCATCATGGTCTGCAGTGTCTGTTCTATAGGGGCAGGTGTAATTCCTCATCATGGTCTGCAGTGTCTGTTCTATAGTGGCAGGTGTAATTCCTCATCATGGTCTGCAGTGTCTGTTCTATAGGGGCAGGTGAAATTCCTCATCATGGTCTGTAGTGTCTGTTCTATAGTGGCAGGTGTAATTCCTCATCATGGTCTGCAGTGTTTGTTCTATAGGGGCAGGCATAATTCCTCATCAAGGTCTGTAGTGTCTGTTTTATAGTGGCAGGTGTAATTCCTCATCATGGTCTGCAGTGTTTGTTCTATAGGGGCAGGCGCAATTCCTCATCATGGTCTGTAGTGTCTGTTCTATAGGGGCAGGTGTAATTCCTCATCATGGTCTGCAGTGTTTGTTCTATAGGGGCAGGCGCAATTCCTCATCATGGTCTGTAGTGTCTGTTCTATAGTGGCAGGTGTAATTCCTCATCATGGTCTGCAGTGTTTGTTCTATAGGGGCATGCATAATTCCTCATCATGGTCTGTAGTGTCTGTTCTATAGGGGCAGGTGTAATTCCTCATCATGGTCTGCAGTGTCTGTTCTATAGGGGCAGGTGTAATTCCTCATCAAGGTCTGTAGTGTCTGTTCTATAGGGACAGGTGTAATTCCTCATCATGGTCTCCAGTGTCTGTTCTATAGGGGCAGGTGTAATTCCTCATCATGGTCTGCAGTGTCTGTTCTATAGGGGCAGGTGTAATTCCTCATCATGTTCTGCAGTGTCTGTTCTATAGGGGCATGTGTAATTCCTCATCATGGTCTGCAGTGTCTTTTCTATAGGGACAGGTGTAATTCCTCATCATGGTCTGCAGTGTCTGTTCTATATGGGCAGGTGTAATTCCTCATCGTGGTCTGCAATGTCTGTTCTATAGGGACAGGTGTAATTCCTCATCATGGTCTGCAGTGTCTGTTCTATATGGGCAGGTGTAATTCCTCATCATGGTCTGCAGTATCTGTTCTATAAGGGTAGGTGTAATTCCTCATCATGGTCTTGCAGTGTCTGTTCTATAGGGGCATGTGTATTTCCTCATCAAGGTCTAAAGCGTCAGCAGGTGTAATTCTTTGTCAGTATTTGTTAAGCCTTTCACCTATTAAGCTGTTGTTTATTACAAACTATTTAGTTATTAAAATGATCAAAAGTGGGATAGTAAAGTAGTGTGTTGGTCACTAACGCCAGAGGTTGTGGGTTCAATCACCAGCGCGACCCGATGCCTCTCAAAAACAGAACACTCGGTGCTGGTTCTACCCAGGAAGCAACGATTTGTAGGTGTAAACTTACTACATGTACAGTCAAACCTGTCTTAAGCAGCCAGTCAAGGGAAGGAGCAAAAGTTGCCTTTTAAGACAGGTGGTTGCTTAATACAGGTTAATTTGCTCAAAAGAGGACAGAAATGGGAAATAGTAAATGTGGCTGTTTAATAGAGGTGACCACGTACACAGCTTTGACTGTATTAAAATTGAAAATATGTTAGAAAAATTTGAATTGAATTTTTGTTTGTCCAAAATGAATAAGTGATGTCACCTTTTTAAACTATGATGATGCCACCTATCCTTTTTTATTGTGCTCTCTGAAAACTTCTGTCCAATCAACCTTCAATGTGCATGAGAGCCTATTTGGACAGAGTTACTTCCTTTTTGTCCTCCACTATGCGAAAAGCAGGAGACACTTATTTGGATCCATCTGTCCGGCCATCCATTGATCCATCCATCCATCACACTTTGGTTTCTGTGCAATATCTTAAGAATGCCTGAATACTTGTCACTTTTGGCATTGTAGAGTTGAGCCCCTTTAATTTGTGAAAAATCGCAATTTCCACCCATCTATCACACTTTTTGGGGTTTCCATGCAATAACTTAAAAATGCTTGAATGAAATCGTTTGAAAAAAGCTGGTAGTCATAAATTCACTGAATTTGCTTTATTTTCTGAACTTCCATTATGGAGCATTCATAAGTTGTACCGAGTTTCTTGTATTTACAAATTTTATATATTTTAACATTAAAACTGTTATTCAAAGTATGTTTTCACCATTGTCATTTTCTCTTAATATCAATTTTACAACTTGTGCTTAAAAAAATAGTTAAGTGGCAATTTGTAGGTCTCAAGTAGTCAGGGACGTTAGTTGAAGGTGTCAAGTAGCAATTTGTAGGTGTTAAATAGTGACTTGTAGGTATCAACAAGTCAAGTAGCCATTTGTAAGTGTCAAGTAGCAATTTATTTGTTGTTAAGTAGTGATTTGTATGTATCAAGTAGTTAATTGGCAATTTGTAGGTGTCAAGTAACAATTTGTAGGTGTCAAGAAGGTGACTCATAGGTGTCAAGTATTCAAGAATGTGATTTGTAGGTGTCAAGTAGTCAAGTAGAAACTTGTAGGTGTCAAGTAGGAAAATAGTGGATTTGTATGTGTCAAGTAGCAATTTGTAGCTGTCAAGTAGTCAAGAAGGTGACTTACAGGTGTCAAGTAATCAAGAAGTTGACTTGGAGGTGTCACATAGCGATTTGTAGGTATCAACTAGTCAAATAATGATTTGCAGGTGTCGAGTAGTCAAGAAGATGACTTGTAGGTGTTCAGTAGTCAAGAATATGACTTATAGGTGTTAAGTAGTCAAGAAGATGACTTGTAGGTGTTAAGTAGTCAAGAAGATGACTTATAGGTGTTAAGTAGTCAAGAAGATGACTTGTAAGTGTCACATAGACAAGAAGATGACTTTTAGTTGTCAAGTAGTCAAGAAGATGACTCATAGGTGTCAAGTAGTGAAGAATATGACTTGTAAATGTCAAGAAGTCAAGAAGGGGACTCATAGGTGTCAAGTAGTCAAGAACTTGACTTGTAGGTGTCAAGTAGTCAAGAAGATGACTGTCAGGTATCAAGTAGTTAAGAATGTGATTTGTAGGTGTCAAATAGTCAAGAAAATGATTTGTAGGTACCAAGTAGTCAAGAAGATGACATACAGGTATCAAGTAGTTAAGGTGACTCATAGGTGTCAAGTAGCCAAGAAGGTGATTTGAAGGTGTCAAGAAGATGACTTGTAGGTGTCAAGTAGTCAAGAAGGTGACTTGGAGGTGTCAAGTAGTCAAGAAGATGACTTGTAGGTGTCAAGTAGTCAAGAAGGTGACTTGGAGGTGTCAAGAAGTCAAGAAGAGGACTCACAGGTGTCATGTAGTCAAATACTTGACTTGTAGGTTTCAAGTAGTCAAGAAAATGACTTGTAGGTATCTTACAGGTATCAAGTTGTCAAGAAGGTGATTTTTAGGTGTCAAATAGTCAAGAAGCTGACTTACAGGTATCAAGTCCTTTGCCTCAGTTATATGCTGTGTTTTTGAGCAAGAAATTTAACTGCATATGCTAAGTACTTGTTCTACCCCGGAAGACTTTGAACGTGATTTGTTTTAAGAATTTGTTTCACAATCGATGTACAAATAAATACGTTTTAGAACAATGTATAGTCACATTTTTTTGTTACATATAGATTTTGTTAACTCCTGATATACATACTTTATACTTCCTATAACATCTATAACAGAGAGCATCACACGAAAGTCAGATTAATGTAATGGATTTTACATTGCATGGTTACAATAGGGGCAGGGTTTTGTCAGCTCACACAGGGACACACAATAATATTGAAATTTTACTCCTGGCCAAACACCAAACCGATCTTTACTCTTAGAAACATATAATTGTATTTATGAAAATATTAATCTTAATATCTAAATTTTGTATATTTTAGAAATTATTTAAATAAAAAAAATTAAAACTAGTGATGTCATGCTAGTTTTATAAATAAAAATAAAAAATTGATAATTGATCCTTTTTATTTTCTTGGATTTTTTTCTTTCATGCGGATAAAAATATGTGTTACACTTAATAACCCTAAAATATGTCCAATAAGATGCCTCTCAACCACTAACAAGAGTTAGGACAGCAACAGTGTTGAGGCTGCACACATAATACCAATATTTTAAATGTACAAATTTATCAAAATTGTCGTAACCAAATTTCAAAATGTAACATAGTACTTTTTGACCCTAAAGGTATTAAAGATGTAACAATTAAATAATTTAAATACAATCATAAATTATTTATGAAGTCTGCCCAGTATTTCATCTATTTATTTTATTACAAGGGAAACAACTTGCAATCTTAAATTCAAGATTATTGAGCAATATTAGCGGAGTAATTTCCCTTTTTATAAAAAACTATACATTTACATTTGAATAGAATATTTTATGCAGGACTGATTAGATACTTATCTAAGGTAACAATAACAAACCCTTGAAGAACCTTTTATCAACCTGAAGTCAACCCAAGCAAAACCCTTGAACAACCTGATACCAACATGGGGACAACACCAGCACAACCTGAAGAATCTGGTTCCAAGCCAAAGTCAACCTAAGCTCAATCCTAGATCAACCTTATAACAACCTTAGGCAATCCTAGCACAACCCTAGAGTACTCTGTTACCAGCCTGAATTCAACCCAAACACAATCCTAGAGCAACCTGATACCAACCTTAGCACAATCTGAAAAGAATCTGATACCAACCTGAAGCCAATCCAAGCATAACCTTAGAGCATCCTGATACCAACCTTAGACCAACCCAAGCATAACCCTAAAGCAACCTGATACAAGCCTTAGATCAATCCAAGCATAACCCTAGAACAGCCTGATACCAACCTTAGACCAACCCAAGCATAACCCTAGATCAGCCTGATACCAAGCTTAGACCAACCCAAGCATAACCCTAGAGCAACCAGATAGTGACCTCAGAATAACCCAAGCATAAACATAGAACAACCTGATACAAATACTTTGCCAACCCAAGCATAACCCTAGAGCAACCTGATACCGATCTTAGACAAACCCAAGCATAACCCTAGAACAACCTGATACAAATATTTTGCCAACCCAAACCTAAACATAGACCAACCTTAAACAAATATTTTGCCAATTAACCCTAGAGCAACCAGATAGTGACCTCAGAATAACCCAAGCATAAACATAAAACAACCTGATACAAATATTTTGCCAACCCTAGCATAACCCTAGAGCAACCTTATGCATAACCCTAGAGCAACCTGATACCAACCATAGACCAACCCAAGCATAAACATAAAACAACATGATGTAAATATTTTGCCAACCCTAAAATTACCCTAGAGCAACCTGATACTGACCTTAGACCAACACAAGCACAACATTAGATGGCCCTGATTACAACTTTAGGTCAATCCAAAATTACCCTGAGACCAACCAAAGACCAATTCAAGCACATCCCTAGGACAACCCCAACAACAACCTTAGGTCAAACCAACCACAACCTTAGATTTCCCTGACAAAAACCTGAGGCCAAACCAAGCACAGCCCTAAATAACCCTGACAACAACCTGAGGCCAAACCAAGCACAACCCTAGATGACCCTGATAACAACCTGAGGCCAAACCAAGCACAACCTTAGATTTCCCTGACAAAAACCTGAGGCCCAACCAAGAACAACCCTAGATGACCCTGATAACAATGTGAGGCCAAACCAAGCACAACTCTAGATGACCCTGACAATGACATGAGGCCAAACCAACCACAACCCTAGATAACCCTGACATCAACCTGAGACCAATCCAAGCACAACCCTAGATAACCCTGACAACAACCTTAGACCAATCCAAGCACAACCTTAGATGACCCTGACAACAACCTGAGGCCAAACCAACCACAACCCTAGATAACCCTGATAACAACCTTAGGTCAACCCAAGCCCAACCCAAGATGATCCTGACAACAACCTGAGGTCAAACAAAGCACAACCCTAGATGACCCTGACAACAACCTGAGGCCAAACCAACAACAACCCTAGATTACCCTGACAACAACATGAGGCCAACCCAAGCACAACCCTAGATTGACCTGACAATGACCTGAGGCCAAACCAAGCAAAACCCTAGATGACCCTGACAATGACCTGAGGCCAAACCAAGGAAAACCCTAAATGACTCTGGTAACAGATTGAGGCCAAACAAAGCACAACCCCAGGTGACCCTTATTACAACCTGAGGCCAAACCAAGCACAACCATAGATGACCCCAACAACATCATAAGGCCAAACCAAGCACAACCCTAGGTGACCCTGACAAAAACCTGAGGCCAACCCAACCACAACCCTAAATAACCCTGACAACAACATGAGGCCAACCCAACCACAACCCAGGATGACCCTGGCAAAAACCTGAGGCAAGACCAAGCACAATCCTAGATAACCCTGATAACATTCTAAGGCCAACCAATGCACAATGCTAAATGACACTGACAACAACCTTAGGCCAAAAAAGCACAACCCTAGATGACCATGATGACAACCTGGGGCAAAACTAACCAAAACCCTAGATAACCCTGACAATAACCTGAGGCCAACCCAAACACAACCCTAGATGACCCTGATAACAACCTTAGGCAAAACAAAGCACAACCCTAGATGTCCCTGATAACAACTTGAAACCAACCAAAGCACAACCCTAGATGACCCTGACAACAACCTGAGGCCAAACAAAGCACAACCCAAGATGACCCTTATAACAACCTGAGGCCAAACCAACCAAAGCCCTAGATAACCCTGACAACAACTTGAAGCCAACCCAAGCACAACCCTAGATGACCCTAACAACAACCTTAGACCAAACAAAGCACAACCCTAGATGACCCTGACAATAACCTGAGGCCAACCCAAACACAACCCTAGATGTCCTTAACAACAACCTGAGGTAAATCCAAGCACAACCCTAGATGACCCTAACAACAACCTTAGACCAAACAAAGCACAACCCTAGATGACCCTGACAATAACCTGAGGCCAACCCAAACACAACCCTAGATGTCCTTAACAACAACCTGAGGTAAATCCAAGCACAACCCTAGATAACCCTGACAACAATCTGAGGCCAACCCAAGCACAACCCATACAACAATCTGAGGGCAACCCAAGCACAACCCATACAACAATCTGAGAGCAACCCAAGCACAACCCATACAACAATCTGAGGGCTACCCAAGCACAACCCTAGATAACCCTCCCTGACAACAACTTAAGGCCAACCCAAGCACAACCATAGATGACCCTTAACAACAACCTGAGGTAAATCCAAGCATAACCCTAGATAACCCTGACAACAACCTGAAGCCAACCCAAAACACAACACTAGATGACCCTGACAATGACCTGAGGCCAAATCAAGAACAGCCCTAGAAAAAACACAACAACAACCTGAGGCCAAAGCAAGCACAGCTGTAGATTACCCTGACTAAAACCTGAGACCAACCCAAGCACAGCTATAGGTGACCCTGACAACACATTAGACCAATCCAAACACAGCCGTAGATGACTCTGACAACAACCTGAGTCCAACCCAAAACACAATTAACCTTTAAGACTATCAGCATGCTAGTCATTAGATCATAACCCAGTTTGTATTTGTGGGGATTAATGCTGAAACAGAAAATGATATATGTGTTATTGTTGCCGCTGCTGATGATGCCTGTGGTGCTGTAGGAGATGAGAGTAATATAGATAAGTGTGATTAGCACAATATAAGCAGAAGTGTAGTAGTTGTCGTAACAACAGCAGTGGCAGTAGAAGAAGCAGTTCTTATTAGCAGTTTTTTTAATGAGAGGATGAATTATTATAGTTTAGCAGCTGATAATGCTGATGATAATTGCCATTCGAGTGGTTAAATTAGTGCTGCCTTGTGGTTGTTTAGAGGGAATATTTATTTTATGTTTATAAAAAACCAGTATGATTTGTCATCTGTTCTCCATAGAGCTAAAAAAAAACTAGATTTACAGTTGTTTTAATCACTATAAACACATTGCGAAGGATTGTTTGTTGACAAAATACATCAGCCACGTTGCCAAATTAATTGTTTTGTATCTGTGGCACTACATAATGCATTGTTTAATCTTAACAATTTTCCATATTCTTAGAGAGGTTTTAATCATTATAACAAAGTTGCAGGGAAGATTTGTTAGATCCCTCCAGATTAAATTCAATTTTTTTGTTTAATTTTTCAAGGAAACTGGGGTTCTGCAGTCCCAGAAGCGCTGTAATGAACGACATAAATCTCAAAGATTTGTTTAAACTTTAACATTCTCTGCTTAGTTTACAAGCTCCGATTAAAACCTGGCAGGTGGACTCCGAATATTGCATGTTTAACTTGGTATAAATTTGCACCATACTGCAAAAATCTGATTAACTCTGAGTTTTATGAGGTTGTAAACCTCCAGCAGTGGTTATGAGATTCTTATCCCAAATTAGAAAATGTTCTTCACTAATTCAACAATTAAGCTGTTATTATTTTGTCGAAGATGTAATATTTCCCTCCATGAATGTCAAATTTCTATCCCTTAACTGATTGAAATGGGCGAAAATACGACAAAAATACGTAAAATAGTGTTAATTTCGAGGAAATGAGTTGGAGCATTGTTAATACGAAGAGTAGCTACCTAATTTCCTGTTCAGTGTACGTTGTTGAATCTGGGAAACCTTTATATAGGATATTGAATAGAAAATCTGAATACGCTGACGTTTATTGATGTTTTAGTTACAATACAAGTTTACAATCTGTTAATAGGTCTGATATAAAAAAGAAATAGTCACAATTTAAATAAAACAGCCCCAATGTGCTAGATCTATATCGGGTCATAAAATTTAATCTGAGGTGTATGTTCAAAAATGCTTTGTTTTCAATTAAGATATCTGTAATGCATTGTCACTTGGGGTTGTGGACTTTAAATGTTTAATTGCAAGGACAATAGAGTGCCACCTGTGATGCATTGGTGTGCTTAGCTCCTTATTAAAATTAATTAATTATTTAATTAGCCAATGTCTTATAGTCATGTTTTTTTTTTTATAAGTGGATTTTGGTTTTGACATGAACAAAAAGGGAGGATATTATTCTGTCACACTTAAAGTTTGATTTGTTTGAATATTTAGCATCATTTTAAGGCATCAAGGGCTAACAGATGATCAGTGAACCTAAACCCTTTTTTTTCTGGGATGCTGAAAGGTTAACCAGTACTCAAGCACACTCATATCTGCAAGTAACGGATAACTTTTACACTTGAATCAGCGGGGAGAGATGAATGACAATGAGATGCAATGTTGTATATTAATCATCCGGGAGATGTGGTAGGGATTCAAACTCGCGACCCTTGGATTGATAGTCAGATGTGCTACTGAATTAGCTGACCAAGTCCGGCCATCACAATTAAGTTATTTGATTAGATTGTTTCACAATGGGGGATATCCTAAGTATTATCTAGCTAAATTGACCAAGAACTCAGAATATGGGTTACTGACCAGGTTGTACATTGTTTGCAACTGGTATGATTGTTGGGAACAGCCTGCTAAGAGGAAATGCAATAATTTGTCAAGTGATCATTTTTTTTATTGTGAAATTTTACTTACCGTATGCGTCATTTGTTTAGCTTGACTTAGGATGAAAAAGGGAGCTTTTGTACAGCCCTGAGTGTCTGTAGTGGTTTTTTTGACAAAGTTTTATATTAAAGCTGATATCTCAGTATTATTACAAGCCATATATTAATGAAGTTTCACATGTGTGTTCACTACTATAACAACAAGGTAAATAAGGTGGAAATTTGGTCCTTTTGTTTCATAGCCGGTTCATTACCCTTTGAACGTTGGTGCTTCACTTTGTGTTCATAACCATTAATGGGAGTATATCAGGATTTTTCAAACAATTAATTTGGCTAAAAAAAATTTTTTCCAATACATCGTGCCCATAATACACTCACTGACCCTGTATTGGTAAAAGCATATAATATTTCAATGTGCCAAAATAATATATTGAAAAGGGATTTCCTAATTTGAGCTGCACACCTAGGTTAAACTAAAATAGACTTCTCGTTAAAAAAACTCAGAAAAATCAGAAAACACTATATTTAAATGTATTTGGCTTTAGTATTGAAAATTAATAAATGTCTTAAGCTAGTATTAAAGAAGAAATTCGCTGGAACAAGTCAATAACCTTATTTGTAAGTTTGTTAGATTATGTCCCTTTTTATACTTAGACATTTGGGTTGAAGTTTTGTAACATCTCGGTAACATTGGTCAAACTGTGCTGTGCAATTTCTAAAACAGGATTCATAGTATTGTTCAGTGCTCATCGAAATACTCAAATAAATTTGGTGTAAAAGGAATTGTTTTGAGGCAAGATTAAAAAACTTGAACACTTTATTTTCCAACAAGTGGATGGACATCTATTAGGGAATCGGCATTTAAAAGAATCATTATTATTAATTTATATCCTCTGTGAACTTGCACAATAGAATTCCGTATTTATAAAAAATGAAACAAGTAATTAAAAAAAGAGAGAGAAGTAATTAAATTTATGTATATACATGTTATTATATGAATAGTCATGACTGTGAAGTAACATAATAATTTTTGGACATGTTCTGAGCGGCATAGACAAAACAGAAAGGTTGACATCACCTCATAAATTGAAACAGCCTTGTTATTTCTTCAAACTTGCATGGTTTTTGGATAAGTGAATAGTAGATAAAATGTATTTGTGAACTGCTTCAATTATTTAAACATTATTGTCATAAGAGAGTACATATTGCAGTTCATAAAAAAATAATTATATTAAAGAAACTGTACATAGTTCACTGACAGATGTCAGGACTGGTATGCATTGATGACGGAAAAGGTGACAATTGAAAAAAAAGTTAGCTGGGCTTTCTGTTTGTCCACATATACACTGAGGGAAATCTTCAATGTGTTTAAAAAATAGATCTTAAACCACAGCTCGTTTGAAGGTTTGCATCTCCTTGTACCTATGTGAAAGAGTTTTGGTACTTTTTGTTTGTTACTATCTAGATGGTGTGTAAAAGTATTCAGAGAAGTGATGTGTCTTGTTCAAGTGTGAGATTAATCCACTCACGGACAATGGAAAGAGTATGGAGTTGTTCTTGAAGTAGGAATTTGAATATTATTATTTCTGAGGTTGTTAGGAAATCTCTTTTCAGTAATAGATCATTTCTTATGTTTTAATAGATATCATTTTCTTTGAGTACACCCAAGAATAGTATTTTGGAAAAAGATGTGTTTTTTTTTTTGGTGCTAATTCTAAAATTTAAAAAAACTATAATATATCTACTGCCTTTAAAATATCTCAAATATTTAAAAAAAAAATAAAATGCCTGGAATGATAATTTTGTATCATAGTAAAGTTTTAATCTGGAACAGTTATGTTGTTTTGATTATGTGGAAGTAAAGTCGGATGATATCCACTGTATAACTCCATCAATATTACAATGTTCTTAATTTATGATGGGCAGGGTCGCTATAAAAGTTACTTTTATCATAAAATAATTGATTTGCAAATTGAAAAGTTTTTAATTTCTAATTATGTCATGATTGTTTTATTGATTTCTATTGCATTCTCATCTGGATTTCCCCATAGAAATGGAGGGAAATGATCATAAAATAGCTGTGGAAAGAAAAAAAAAGAATACCGTATACCTTATGAAATACGCCTCTAGGGACAATGCATTTAACATAATAGGAGTTTGGGAAATCTACAGATTCTAACTCTTTATAAAGTTTGGAAATGCCAAAAATTACACATCCAGAACTGAGCCATTTATTCAACTTTAAAATGTTTACCTTGAAGTCCGGGTGTATTTATTTTGATTAAAGACTAACAAGTAATTTTATTTTCCATAAAAATGGGTTACATTATTACATGTAGAGGTGAGTATTTTATTTGGGGGGTTTACAGCATATGAATTTAATTCAATGTTGGTATGTTTTTATGTATAACTGGATGAAGTTTTAAATGATCTTGTAATGAAAACAGAACACAATAATATCTATTAATGTAGTTTCAAGATGTTGCACATCATATACTAATTTGCATATTCAGTTTTATTGGTGGAGGAAGACCTCAGAATAATTTTGAGTAGAATGTTACTTGAGGGTGACTGTTCTCCTGCAAATAACCAAGGAATTATAATTATAGAGAAGGAAAGGCAACTGACTTGCAATATATTTTTAAATACCTTAAATGCCATTCATCTCAGGAAAATAAATCAAAATTCTTACACTTCAAAATGAAATTATCATCGAAACAATACCATTCCTAGAAATGTGTGTTTAAAATTGTTGAAGTACTTGTGATTACAAAATTTGTATACTGCAGCTAAAACAACAACAAATTATGATAAATTTTCTTTCAGATCTCAATATCTTTAATTCAAGAGCATTTTGTATTATCGAAACATGTTTAAACATCTAAGACTACATACAACTTACAGTTTATGTACAAGAAATCAGTTGCCTGTGAATTATGAATGATTAATTTACAAAATTATGAATCCTTCGATGCTGTTTCATCAACATTTAGTCAGGAGATGCAAGTTTCCTATACAAGTCCTAAAAATAACTTTCTCATACTAGTTTATTTAAGTTTATTTGTGAAGTAAGCTCAGCACTTATATGAACCGCTCTGGAGTCCACTTCCTGCTGCATGTCAAAATAATATATTAAAAAGGGATTTCCTAATTTGGGCTACACACCTAGGTTAGACTTAAATAGATTTCCCACTTAATAGTGATGTATATAATGAGATTTAATTTAATTTCAGTTTGATCTGTTATGCACAGTAGCTGCTCCAGGATTTCAGTTTGATCCATTATGTGCAGGAGCTGATCCAGGATTTCAGTTTGATCCATTATGTGCAGGAGCTGATCCAGGATTTCAGTTTGATCTGTTATGCACAGTAGCTGCTCCAGGATTTCAGTTTGATCCATTATGTGCAGGAGCTGATCCAGGATTTCAGTTTGATCTGTTATGCTCAGGAGCAGATTCAGGAATTCAGTTTGATCCGTTATGTGCAGGAGCTGATCCAGGATTTCAGTTATGTGCAAGAGCTGATTCAGGATTTCAGTTATGTGCAGGAGCTGATCCAGGATTTCAGTTTGATCCATTATGTGCAGGAGCTGATCCAGGATTTCAGTTTGATCTGTTATGCACAGTAGCTGCTCCAGGATTTCAGTTTGATCCATTATGTGCAGGAGCTGATCCAGGATTTCAGTTTGATCTGTTATGCTCAGGAGCTGAATCAGGATTTCAGTTTGATCCGTTATGTGCAGGAGCTGATCCAGGATTTCAGTTATGTGCAGGAGCTGATCCAGGATTTCAGTTATGTGCAGGAGCTGATCCAGGATTTCAGTTTGATCTGTTATGCGCAGGAGCTGATCCAGGATTTCAGTTTGATCCATTATGTGCAGGAGCTGATCCAGGATTTCAATTTGATCTGTTATGCACAGTAGCTGCTCCAGGATTTCAGTTTGATCCATTATGTGCAGGAGCTGATCCAGGATTTCAGTTTGATCTGTTATGCTCAGGAGCTGATTCAGGATTTCAGTTTGATCCGTTATGTGCAGGAGCTGATCCAGGATTTCAGTTATGTGCAGGAGCTGATCCAGGATTTCAGTTATGTGCAGGAGCTGATCCAGGATTTCAGTTTGATCCATTATGTGCAGGAGCTGATCCAGGATTTCAGTTTGATCTGTTATGCTCAGGAGCTGATCCAGGTTTTCAGATTGATCCGTTATGTACAGGAGTTGATACAGGATTTCAGTTTGATCCGTTATGCGCAGGAGCTGATCCAGGATTTCAGTTATGTGCAGGAGCTGATCCAGGATTTCAGTTTGATCCATTATGTGCAGGAGCTGATCCAGAATTTCAGTTTGATCCATTATGTGCAGGAGCTGATCCAGGATTTCAGTTTGATCTGTTATGCGCAGGAGCTGATCCAGGATTTCAGTTTGATCTGTTATATGCAGGAGCTGATCCAGGATTTCAGTTTGATCTCTTATGTGCAGGAGCTGATCACGGATTTCAGTTTGCTATGTTATGCACAGTAGCAGATCCAGGATTTCAGTTTGATCTGTTATGCCAAGGAGCTGATCCAGGATTTCAGTTTGATCTGTTATGTGCAGGAGCTGATCACGGATTTCATTTTGATCTGTTATGCACAGTAGCAGATCCAGGATTTCAGTTTGATCTGTTATGCCCAGGAGCAGATCCAGGATTTCAGTTTTTTCTGTTATGTGCAGGAACTAATCCAGGATTTCAGTTTAATCTGTGATGCACAGCAGCTGATCCAGGATTTCAGTTTGATGCGTCATGTGCAGGAGCTGATCAAGAATTTCAGTTTGATCTGTTATGCGCAGGAGCTGATCCAGGATTTCAGTTATGTGCAGGAGCTGATCCAGGATTTCAGTTTGATCCATTATGTGCAGGAGCTGATCCAGAATTTCAGTTTGATCTGTTATGTGCAGGAGCTGATCCAGGATTTCAGTTTGATCTGTTATGCGCAGGAGCTGATCCAGGATTTCAGTTTGATCTGTTATATGCAGGAGCTGATCCAGGATTTCAGTTTGATCTCTTATGTGCAGGAGCTGATCACGGATTTCAGTTTGCTATGTTATGCACAGTAGCAGATCCAGGATTTCAGTTTGATCTGTTATGCCGAGGAGCTGATCCAGGATTTCAGTTTGATCTGTTATGTGCAGGAGCTGATCACGATTTTCATTTTGATCTGTTATGCACAGTAGCAGATCCAGGATTTCAGTTTGATCTGTAATGCCCAGGAGCTGATCCAGGATTTCAGTTTTTTCTGTTATGTGCAGGAACTGATCCAGGATTTCAGTTTAATCTGTGATGCACAGCAGCTGATCCAGGATTTCAGTTTGATCCGTATTGTGCAGGAGCTGATCCAGAATTTCAGTTTGATCTGTTATGCGCAGGAGCTGATCCAGGATTTCAGTTTGATCCATTATGCGCAGGAGCTGATCCAGGATTTCAGTTTGATCTGTTATGCACAGTAGCAGATCCAGGATTTTAGTTTGATCTGTTATGTGCAGGAGCTGATCCAGGATTTCAGTTTGATCTGTTATGTGCAGGAGCTGATCCAGGATTTCAGTTTGATCTGTTATGTGCAGGAGCTGATCCAGGATTTCAGTTTGATCCGTCATGTGCAGGAGCTGATCCAGGATTTCAGTTTGATCTGTTATGCACAGTAGCAGATCCAGGATTTCAGTTTGATCTGTTATGCGCAGGAGCTGATCCAGGATTTCAGTTTGATCCATTATGCGCAGGAGCTGATCCAGGATTTCAGTTTGATCTGTTATGCACAGTAGCAGATCCAGGTTTTCAGTTTGATCTGTTATGTGCAGGAGCTGATCCAGGATTTCAGTTTGATCCGTCATGTGCGGGAGCTGATCCAGAATTTCAGTTTGATCTGTTATGCGCAGGAGCTGATCCAGGATTTCAGTTTGCTATGTTATGCACAGGAGCTAATGCAGGATTTCAGTTTGATTTGTTATGCACAGAAGCTGCTCCAGGATTTCAATTTGATTTGTTATACACAGGAGCTGATCCAGGATTTCAGTTTGATCTGTTATGTGCAGGAGCTGATCCAGGATTTCTGTTTAGAAGGGTGCAACACAAAATCTGAATGGGCATACATGTTTTCAGTAGAAATATAGGGGATTTAAAAAAAATATAGGCGTTAAGTTGGGCCGTGAAGGGTCTACGCTATCATTTTTTACAGAGTAGTTCTTCCATTGCTTACACATAGTAAAAATTGTTTCATCTTAAAAAGAGTCTGAATGACATCAAGCAGTATCAAGTGTGGTCTATTTTCAGAGTGGGATTTCGTTTCAAGTTGACCACTCCAATTTAAATATTGATTTTGTCACGCTTTGGTTGATTTGACATACCAAACCATTTGGATTTTATTTATTAATAATAATGAGATGCTTTTTATCCATTCTAATAATTATTTTATTTTTAGACATTTATAGTGTTGTTTTTTTTCTGATATTCTCTCTTTAAGGTGAAAATGTGAGAAATGATTTACACAGAATCCTCTATGCCAAAGGCCAGAAGGGCTTATGCAGTGGCGGGTTGTCCGTTGTCTGTCGTCTGTTAGTAGCATTTTTTATCTGAAATTCAAAATGGCCACCATTATTAGAAATAGTCTAAAACTTAAAATATCTTTTTCTCATGAACGGCCCAACATATTTTCAAAATGTTTATGTAGTGATGATAACCAACTATAGTTTTGTTAGATTTATTCAAATGGTGTCCCTAGGGTTAAAAATGACCCCGACCAGAGGGTTCAGTTAGGGGACACATGTCATTATAATAAATATTTTTATTTTTTTTTTAAAATCGAAATGATTTAACCTATATCTTCATAGAAGCATTGTTTGGTGAAGGAGGTTCAGATTTGTAAAAATGACTGGGTTCCACTGTCTTAAAGGGTCAGGAGGGGCCCAAAAAGGGTAAAAATTGGAAATTTCAAAAATCACTTTCTTAAGAACCTGTATGTCAGATTTGTTCATATTTGGCATAAATTATCCCTATGTGTAAGGGTTTGATTGTAGATAAGAATTTAGGAGCTAAAATTCATAGGGGCCCTGTAAGATACTTAGAATTTTACATAGGGATACTATAGAAAAATAGAAAAATCTCTTTTTTTTCAACTATTTAGGCAAAATTATTATTCAATTTGAGTTCCGGAGTATCATCTAGTTATAAGAAATAAGATTTGACCCAATAAGGAGTATTGACTTTCCATAAGGGGCCAGGGTGTGTAAAAAAACGGTTAAAGTAGAATATTTTCAACCGGTCAATCAAATATGTTCCTATTTGATAATGGATAATCTCAATGAGTACGGGGTTTAAAGTTTGTACAAATCAAGGGACATGGGGATGTATAGAGGCCCTGTAAGGTGTCTTTGAGGTTTACATAGGAATACTGTGGGGAAAATGGAAAATTCTCATTTTTTTGTCCATTTGGGTAAATATGTTGTTCAATTTGAGATCTAAAGCATTGTCTAGTAACAATAAATTTGATTTTGTTCAATAAAGAGGATTGAATTTCCATAAGGGGCCAGGGGGTGGATGGGGCAATAAGGTTAAAATTCAGTCAAACTTTTCATATTTGATATAAATTATCCTTACATCAGCAAGGATAGGATGGAAGATTCTGCATATCAAGGGGCTGGGATATATTGGGGCCCTATAATGAGACTTTTACATATGAATATCATAGGGAAAACTGATTTTTTTCATTTTGCATCCATGTGTACAAAGAAACTTCTTTTTAAAAATTTGAATCATTTCTGCTCATAGCAAATTGCTAAGAGTGGGTGATTGAAGTTCTGAAAAAATTAAGGGGCTAGGTTGTATAAGGGTTCTCTATGGGGACTATATTTTTTTACAGATGAATGTTATGGGAATTTAAAGTATTTCCTTTTCATAGCAATTAAGTTTAATTTTCATGTTTGGGTGTGGTGGGGGTATTTATCCATAAGTTGTTAAGATAACACCCCCCCCTCCCCCCCCCCCCCCCACACACACACACACTTAAAAAGTGCTATGGGCGCTATGAGTCAGTAAAGCGTCCTTAGGCCCTCTTGGGCCTCTTGTTGGTGATCACCCTGTGTCCATTGTTTCAAAAGACTTCTTCTCTGAAATCGCAAGGCATGGAGCTTTGATATTTTGCATGTAGTATCATCTAAGGAGTTTCTATCAAGTTTATTCAAGTCATGACCCTAGGGTCAAAATTGGCCCTGCCCCAGGGACATGTCAGTTTAACATAGGGAAATTTACATTTAAAAATATTCTTCTCAAGAACCATCCAATCAAATCCTATAACAAGGAGTTTCAAATCTTGTGAATTAGGAGTCCATTTCCTAGCACTGGTTGTTGTTTTTGATAGGCAGCCAAGCCAATTATGTTACCAAGGAACTTTTGTCCTCTGGCCTGATAAACCGACACCCTTTGCACTGTTCCACCACCCAGATGCAAGATTTAAAGCCTTATTGGAATAATTGCAGATATCCAAGACAGACTAAAATTAACTTATTTCTGTCACTTATTTTTCTATCATTGCAGTTACTTTGGAGACAGTAGAACAAGTTTGTGAGGACCTGCCACATAATGCTGAAGGTACGTGGATAAAGCAATGTTGTATTCCTGAACTTGGGCACGTTTCACTTACCTTCAAAAGTCTGAAAACTGTCATATGAACAAACTGTGACATCTAGGAATGTTTCATTTCTGCAGTTATTTTGCAAATTTTAGAAATTATACTTTTTATAAGGACAAAACAAAATATCACAAAATAAGTACCTAAGTGACACACTAAATGAATTTCTGACTTTTTTCCACAACTTCAAATTTTACCCAAAGAAGTAAACTTATGAATGTTAGTGAAGCAGGCCCCAGGTTCTCAACTGTGGCAATTTTACCACACCTTATTTAGTTAATACCTGTAACAGAGGAATAAACGCTTACATAAAATGCAGCTGTAATGTAAAAAAATGTGCTGTTGGCTGATATTTATAGAATATTTTGTTTGGTTTGGTAACTCTTGCTCAATATCCACCCCCTCATTATACGCTTGATATTATCGCACACGCTATTACGTCACGATCCACTTATTCAGAAGCTACCAAGGGTTGTTTGTTTAGTACAGTCATTAAAGAAGTAATTTTATTTTTAATTTTATATCAACGATTGAATGCAAGCAGTTATTTAATTTCTAACCGCATCCCCTACAGTGCCCCATACTATGTTTCTCTCTGAAGTGAATTGATCATATATTACCGACCAACGCGTTTCCAAACAAGCTTCGTAACTCCCTGTTTTCTGCCTAAGGGGTTTATCTAAAAGAGACGAACATTAATTTGTAAACAAAACTTGTTCTTAATTATGTACTTATAATGTGTTTCATATTTACTTTCTCATTTGTAAGGTTTCTCAGTGATCAAATAAACATGTGTTCTATAATCTGGAAGAGTAAAACAGACTACAATTAAAACTAAAAACAACCATTTTGGAAGTTTAATGAGCCTTTAAAATATATAGTAATATTGATGAAATTTTGTGGATAGTTATGTTTCCAACCTGAAAAGAGAAAAATAGGATTTGTTTTGGTATTAATTTCACTACCGGTAGGTCAAGGCCACTTTGAATTAGTTTTCCCTCAATAGCTTAATGTCCCCATTCAGATTATTTTTGTAAAAGATATCAACAATGCACTTAAAATTATTTTGGAAGTCAATTGTGTGTTCAGCATCATCAATGGAATGCATGGAGACATGAACCATAACTATGGGTTGTATTTTAGCAGAGTTATGGCCCTTTTACACTTAGAAAATTTGACTAAAGTTATTGAGCAGATTAAAGATTTTGAGCAAGTACTTATTTCATCAACCTATCATTAGATATGAATGGAACTTCCCTATAGATCTTACATGGATTTGAGGTTCAGAAAAATTCTGTCCCAAAGGACAACTGTGAGAGCCTTCTCCCCACGAAAAAAAGTTGTCCCAAGGGACAGAGTTCTCTATCCGAACCGGAAAAGCCATGAATGATTCTTTTCCTTGCATACAAAACATATTGAATAATGTATTAAAATTAATTCATTATTTTATTTAACCAATATCACTTTTAAAACGTCAGATTATATAATTTAAGTATTATGGTTTTGTGATGTCATGTCATAAATGGTTATGACGTCATCCCGTGAGAAATTTATCTCCGCCCTAGGGTGAGATAGAAATATCTCGCCCCAGTAAAAAAGCAGATATCCTTATCCGGTATGCAAGAAATGTGTGTTAAGCATCATCAATGGAACGCACAGAATAAGAACAATTTTGGCAGAATTATGGCCCTTTCTCACAATTTGGCTTAAGTTTTTGAGCAGGTTGAAATGTTTTAGCGATACATATTTCATCATCCTAACATTGGATATGAATGAAACTTCACATGTGTTTTCAACATTATCTAAGAAACTCGTAGAGACAAGAACCATAACTCTAGATTGCCCTTTGATAGAATTATTGTCCTTTTAGACTTGGAAATCTTGGTTAAGAGTTTTTTTTTAGCAAATTACAGACTTTGAGTTGATACATATTTCATCAACCTATCATTGGACATGATGCAAACTTCACATGTGTGTTCATCATCATTTAGGAAACTCATAGAGACAAGAACCATAATTCTTGATTGCATTTTGGCAGAATTATTGTCCTTTTAGACTTAAAAAATTTGTTATAGTTTTTTAGCAGGTTAAAGTTTGTTGTACAAATACATGCAAGGCCTTGAGCTTAGATGTTTTACAAATAGGGTCAGTTTGTGGTCCTCTCTCAAATTGGTTCAAAACCATGACCATAGGGGCAAAATTGGCCTGCCCTAAAGGTTCAACATTTTATACTGTATTATAATATAGGGAAAATTTAAAAGATATTTTTCTATCGAAGTTGAAGGCAAGGAGCTCAGGATATAACTTTTTTTCTTTTTTTTTTGAATATTTTCATTTTCATTAAAGTTTTTCCCCCCTTTTTTTATCATTTTCATGAAAAGGTAGTGATGAAATTTGCATGCAGGTACAAGATTTTTCAACTACAGATACATTTTCATGTACTGGTACTGATATGTTATTGTCCTATGATGTGCATAAATATATATATATTAAAAAAAAAAACTGTTGATATTAATGAAAATGTTGTTGAATTATTTTGCCAATTTATTTTTTAACAGACAAGCAATAATTATAGCTTAATTTTACCAACCTTGAGTTTTTATATTAATTGGCGTTCAATTGGTACTCATTTCCTGAAAAATCTGTTGTTTTAGAATGGCATTGAAATAGTCTACGCGTTGTTCCTCAGACATCTCTTGTTTATGTATATATACACACATATTAAAAAAATACTGGTAATTATCAAATAATCACACTATTTTGATGATGACTTGGTGTACATACATCTTATAACATTGTATACACCTGTATTGCACCCCTCTCCCTTTCATATTTTTATTTCAAGTAAGTTTCACATTTTTCAGTTTTCACATTTTTATTAGCATTACTTATTTTGATTTTTTTTTGTAATTTTATCGGGATTACCGGTATGTCAGTTTATATCAGAAATAAATTCTTTAAATGATTAAAAACCAAAACAAAGAGAGTAATTTCCATTTCAAAGTCAGAAATCATAATGTTTAAAAATGAAACCCATGTCAACATTCATAGTCTTCATGAGTTATCTCCCCTGTCATGAGGGCGAGACTAATTACAGTTCCTGCTTATCATCTTGTCATGGTGGTCCTATCTCTACCAAATAAAGTATCGCACTACCGTTATTAACTTATCTTCAGTTGTGATTAACAATCTTCCTTCTATAATTAAGAAGGCATTCAGGATTCCGCGCTCCTCCGAGATTTCCCCGTTCCTGCCATGTCTATAACCTGTCCCAGGACTTTAATTGAGTGTTTCCACGGAGATAGTGAAAATTACGAAAATTAAGGTAAACTTGAGACACTCTCGGAAAAGATATGTGAAGTTTTCTTAATTTAGTGAGTAACACGAGCCAAGGGAGAGAACTATTAATCATCTCTGTATTCTTTGTGGTTAGATGCAATCTGCAAAATAAACACAATTAGGAAGTTTAATTGCTGTCGTGAAGAAAATGTTGCTTACTTTCAATTTAGTTTTATTGACTTGTGTACCCTCTTGAAAGAATGTATCAATAAAAGATTGTATAATGAGTCAAGCCAACGTTATTAACTTGTTCCAAGCTGCATCTTATCGGGAGTGCTTGTATTGTTGATTAAAATTGGCAAAATGATTTCCGGAAGCCCGGCAAATTAAGCAGGTTAATTGCAAGGTGTGATATGTATTAAAAAAGGCAGCAGACGGATTGGAAGCAGAAGCTATTGTGATGTGTCTTGGAAATAAAGAAGTTGAAGACAAAAATTGAGTTTGAGAGTTTGACATTATAATTATACACAGACCAGGCTAGTATATAGCAACTGTATAGGCTGTGTGGGTTTGTGATATACAAACACACAATACAGCTGCGGCTGATTTAGGTGGGATGTAGGGCAAAATAGAAGTCATGGACACCCCCTAGGGATCTCCAAAATATTAAAATTTTGCCTTTTTCATTGCAAATGGTACCATGCACTTGGACTCCCTCCCCAAACCATCCACCCTGGAATTATTGGAGCCTGTGAGATTCCGAAAAGATAATAAAGAATGGTATACATTTCTATTAAAATCTACTTGGATCTTCCTGTAAGACAGTTTATCAGAAAAACATTGTGTTAAATGTTAAAAAATGAAAATAGGTTTTAAATGAATATTATTGAAATGTATCCAATTATCATTTACAACTAAATACTTTGGAATTTAAAAAAAACAGGTCTCTAAATGTGAGAAAACTAAATTTGTAATTAGGCAAGTTGCTATTTCGGTAAACAATGCATGTATTGAATTGAAACCATATACAAGACTTCCCAGTCATCAAACCTACTACAATAACTAAGTTGGATAAGTCTTGCATGAATAATGCAAATTATTGCCCTTGTTTGAGTTAAAAATTCTGGTTAAAGTTTTGTGTTCAAGTACCATCAAGTCCATATCTCACCAACCACTTAATTTATTTGATTGAAACTTCACACAGGAATTCCAAGTCATCATACCTACTTCAATAACTAAGTTGGATAAGTCTTGCATGAATAATACAAATTATTGCCTTTGTTTTACTTAGTAATTCTGGTTAAAGTTTTGTGTTCAAGTACCATCAAGTCAATATCTTACAACCACTTAATGTATTTGATTGAAACTTCACACAAGACTTCACAGTCATCAAATCTACTACAATAATTAAGTTGGATAAGTCTTCCATGAAAAATGCACATTGTTGCCCTTGTTTGACTTAGTAATTCTGGTTAAAGTTTTGCGTGCAAGTACCATCAAGTTCATATCTCACCATGAACCACTTAATGTATTTGATTGAAACTTCACACAAGACTTCACAGTCATCAAATCTACTACAATAATTAAGTTGGATAAGTCTTCCATGAAAAATGCACATTGTTGCCCTTGTTTGACTTAGTAATTCTGGTTAAAGTTTTGCGTGCAAGTACCATCAAGTTCATATCTCACCATGAACCACTTAATGTATTTGATTGAAACTCCATGCAAGACTCCCAGTCATCAAACCTACTACAATAACTTAGTTGGATAAGGCTTGTATGAATAATGCAAATTATTTCCCTTGTTTGACTTAGTAATTCTGGTTAAAGTTTTGTGTGCAAGTACCATCAAATCCATGCTCACCAACTACTTAATGTATTTGATTGAAACTCCACATGAGATTTCCCAGTCATCAAACCTACTACAATAACTAAGTTGGATACGGCTTGCATGAATAATGCAAATTATTGCCCTTGTTTGACTTAGTAATTCTATATGACATGGCAGCTGTATTTAATTCACATTGTGAAACTTTATTTTTCCATGATAAAAAGAAAATAAATGGTTTCTAGACTTTGGTTTGTAGTCTGAATCTGTTGCAAAAAGTCCCCATCTAGGTCTGAATCTGCTGCAAAAAGTCCCCGTCTAGGTCTGAATCTGCTGCAAAAAGTCCCTGTCTAGGTCTGAATCTGCTGCAAAAAGTCCCCATCTAGGTCTGAATCTGCTGCAAAAAGTCCCCGTCTAGGTGTGAATCTGCTGCTAAAAATCCCCGTCTAGGTCTGAATCTGCTGCAAAAAGTCCCCGTCCAGGTGTGAATCTGCTGCAAAAAGTCCCCGTCCAGGTGTGAATCTGCTGCAGGTGTGAATCTGCTGCAAAAAGTCCCCGTCTAGGTCTGAATCTGCTGCAAAAAGTCCCCATCCAGGTCTGAATCTGCTGCAAAAAAGTCGTTGTTTTTGCCCAAACAGTGGATTTAGTGTTTACAATGAACAATAAAGGTCAGTGAAGTTTGTACATTTAGTTAACCTATATCGGGCAATGTCCGTTAACATATTTGCCAGATTATTTATATCTAGTTCACAGACGTTGTGCAATATTTTGTGCCCTCAACTTGGAAAAGACTTAGAAATGCATGTATGTAAAGATGTAATGGCGATTTTGGCAGGTTGAAATTAAGTTACTCAAATTTTTGTCAGATGGAAAGTGACAGAGAGAGTAGCTGCTATGATGACAAATGGTGAAATGCCAAAGTAAATGCACACTACAGAAGTTTTAAGTGCGTTATGTTTCCAATTCTAGGGAATTTCCTGGTATAGATATTTCTTTTAAGTCAATAACAAAAAAAAAAGCTTTTTAGGATTGTATAAGTTAGAAAATGACAATGTAAAAGGTTTCACTTAGTAAAATTGGTAAAGTTGCATTTTTGTGTGTTTTTTGTTCATTTTGCCCACACATTAATGGTGACTTTTGGGGGGAATGATTTAATAAATACATTATACATCTCATCTTAGTTTTCTTTGATTGCAAAGCATTTTGTTCTCTCTATTTCTTTGATTTCAAAATAACATCAGAATTTATTTAACATCACTTACAAGAGTTCTGTGTTGCTAAGTGATCATTACAGATACATCTCATGGTAGAGGTGTAGGGTCAGAGTTCCGCTCAGTCCAACAGGTTTGCCAATCACTTGTGGAAGGATGCTGGTTCCACTCAGAGTCCCGCTCAGTCCAACAGGTTTGCCAATCACTTGTGGAAGGATGCTGGTTCCACTCAGAGTTCCGCTCAGTCCAACAGGTTTGCCAATCACTTGTGGAAGGATGCTGGTTCCACTCAGAGTTCCGCTCAGTCCAACAGGTTTGCCAATCACTTGTGGAAGGATGCTGGTTCCACTCAGAGTCCCGCTCAGTCCAACAGGTTTGCCAATCACTTGTGGAAGGATGCTGGTTCCACTCAGAGTTCCGCTCAGTCCAACAGGTTTGCCAATCACTTGTGGAAGGATGCTGGTTCCACTCAGAGTCCCGCTCAGTCCAACAGGTTTGCCAATCACTTGTGGAAGGATGCTGGTTCCACTCAGAGTCACGTGCCCTCCAACAAAACTACAGCTACAACTATAAACACATAACATAATAATTATATAACATGTTGAAAATGGCGTTAAAGGCAGTATATCAAGTTTTTGCAAAAAAAATTAGCAACATTTGTATCCAATATAATTATGATACTTAGATAAAATCACCTATCCCTTATTGCCATAAGGAATGCTAAAGTATAGGCAATTCCAAATCATTCATATTTTAGTAAAAAATGATAATTAGACGCATTATTTATTTTATATGTTATATAATCATCTGCCATGCATCCTCTGCAGCAGTGTCTCTGCCCAACTGCAACAGTGTTTCGGCCCAACTGCAGCAGTGTTTCGGCCCAACTGTAGCAGTGTCCTGATCCAACTGCTGCATGAGCAGTGTCTCTGCCCAACTGCGGCAGTGTCTCAGCCCAACTGCAACAGTGTCTCGGCCCAACTGTGGCAGTGTTTCGGCCCAACTGCAGCAGTGTCCTGGTCCAACTGTTGCGTGAGCAGTGTCTCGGCCCAACTGTGGCAGTGTCTCAGCCCAACTGCTGTGTGAGCTGTGCCTCGGCCTAACTGCAGCAGTGTCTAAGCCCAACTGCAGCAGTGTCTAAGCCCAACTGCAGCAGTGTCTCGGCCCAACTGCAGCAGTGTCTTGGCCCAACTGCATTAGTGTTGGCCCAACTGCAACAGTGTCTCTGCCAAACTGCAGCAGTGTATGGCCCACCTGCAGCAGTGTTTCGGCCCAATTGCAGCAGTGTCCTGGTCTAACTACTGCGTGAGCAGTGTCTCGGCCCAACTGTGGCAGTGTCTCAGCCCAACTGCAACAGCATATGGCCCACCTGCAGCAGTGTTTCAGCCCAACTGCAGCAGTGTCTTGGTCCAACTGCTGCATGAGCAGTGTCTCGGCCCAACTGTGGCAGTGTCTCAGCCCAACTGCTGTGTGAGCTGTGCCTCAGCCTAACTGCAGCAGTGTCTAAGCCCAACTGCAGCAGTGTCTCAGCCCAACTGCAGCAGTGTCTTGGCCAAACTGCATTAGTGTTGGCCCAACTGCAACAGTGTCTCTGCCAAACTGCAGCAGTGTCTCGGCCCACCTGCAGCAGTGTTTCGGCCCAACTGCAGCAGTGTATGGCCCACCTGCAGCAGTGTCTCTGCCAAACTGCAGCAGTGTATGGCCCACCTGCAGCAGTGTTTCGGCCCAACTGCAGCAGTGTCTTGGTCTAACTACTGCGTGAGCAGTGTCTCGGCCCAACTGTGGCAGTGTCTCAGCCCAACTGCAACAGCATATGGCCCACCTGCAGCAGTGTTTCAGCCCAACTGCAGCAGTGTCTTGATCCAAATGCTGCATGAGCAGTGTCTCGGCCCAACTGTGGCAGTGTCTCAACCCAACTGCTGTGTGAGCTGTGCCTCGGCCTAACTACAGCAGTGTCTCAGCCCAACTGCAACAGTGTCTCTGCCAAACTGCAGCAGTGTATGGCCCACCTGCAGCAGTGTTACGGCCCAACTGCAGCAGTGTCCTAGTCTAACTACTGCGTGAGCAGTGTCTCGGCCCAACTGTGGCAGTGTCTCAGCCCAACTGCAACAGCATATGGCCCACCTGCAGCAGTATTTCAGCCCAACTGCAGCAGTGTCTTGATCCAAATGCTGCATGAGCAGTGTCTCGGCCCAACTGTGGCAGTGTCTCAACCCAACTGCTGTGTGAGCTGTGCCTCGGCCTAACTACAGCAGTGTCTCAGCCCAACTGCAGCAGTGTCTTAGCTGAACTGCATTAGTGTCGGCCCAACTGCAGCAATGTCTCAGCAAACTGTAACAGTGTATGGCCCACCTGCAGCAGTGTTTCGGCCCAACTGCAGCAGTGTCTTGGTCCAACTGCTGCATGAGCTGTGCCTCAGCCTAACTACAGCAGTGTCTTAGCCCAACTGCAGCAGTGTCTTGGTCCAACTGCTGCATGAGCAGTGTCTCGGCCCAACTGTGGCAGTGTCTCAGCCCAACTACTGTGTGAGCTGTGCCTCGGCCTAACTGCAGCAGTGTCTTAGCCCAACTGCAGCAGTGTCTTGGTCCAACTGCTGCATGAGCAGTGTCTCAGCCCAACTGTGGCAGTGTCTCAGCCCAACTACTGTGTGAGCTGTGCCTCGGCCTAACTGCAGCAGTGTCTAAGCCCAACTGCAGCAGTGTCTCAGCCCAACTGCAGCAGTGTCTTAGCCCAACTGCAGCAGTGACTGGCCTAACTGTAGCAGTGTCTTGATCCAACTGCAGCAGTGGTCTAGTTACATATGGGAAATTGTTGATTTCACAAGTGGCCAAATCAGGCAAAAACTTATTCAAGGACAAGTGAATTTTAATTTTAACTTGTCTGTAGATGACATCTACTTGTCTTTTTAGGACACTGTCACTCAAAACAAAACAAAAAATTTTTTTTAATGACAAAGAACCTTTGACTTATAGCTTACAGAAATCAGCCAATGAAAACTGCTTCCTGCTATAATTTGAAATGATTTCAAATAATTTATTTAAACATAACACTGAGTACTTGTTTCTGAAATGAGCCATTTTCACTTTTAATTTTTCTTTTTTTAAACTGGAACTAGAAAATTCAATTGTCTACTGACAAAAAATCATTAAATTTTGCATGTCCATATTTAAAAATACTCAGAAAAATACTTTGCCAGCCTTGATTGATCCTCAACTTGGCTATATCAAAAATGTTAAATAATATAAATGAGGCTTTCTAGGTCTGTGTTCGGCATTTCAAAGATAATAGTTCTAGGACTGGACACCATACTACCGGATGGCAGGGTATTGTACCATGTGTCTGGAGCATGTTAGTTAAGTGTTGCTGTGCTTGAAATACTGTTCCAGCAGACACATCATGGTTTGATTGACAGATTGGTGATGTTGAACACTGTAGATTGATTTGGCGAATATATCAGATTATCTTCCTACCACTCCAATCTTAATCATTCTAATAAAAGTCTTTATCATATGATTCACTTTGTAGAAATGAAACAAACACATGACATATTTTCTATATTAACTTAGTGCAATATCACTGACGATTCATTGCTCCATGTTATCCATATACTTCTGTCATCATACTTAGAAAACCGAGTTATTTTCCAACTTTAAACGAACATCTTAATTATGTCATTAATAGTTGTAATTGACGTTGTCTCAACTTCATCTAAGACGTGATAAGATGTCTGATGGAAAAAAATATATACAATGTGTCATTATCAGCATCTTGAATTGTTTTTTATTTCTTTTAATAATGGAGATCGTAAGTAATAAAATTTAGTAAATGTATCGTTTTTTTCAAAGTTAAATAAGATCTCATGTGGGTGTTCATTTATGAAAAAACTTATTAAATATGTTGGTCAGAACTAAATAAGACTTGATAGGACCATTTGATAAATACAACAATAAATGTGCACTCATTCAAAGAGATCTCACATTGTAACACCCCAAAATAACCAAATTCATGACTCTAGTCTGAAAGAAAATCATGTAAATTGAAGAAATCAGTTTGATTTTCTGCAGCAAAAGTAAAAATAAAATTAATATTGCAGATATTTATAATTTAGCTGTTTCAATGACTGCTTTTGATTTAATATAAAGTGCACTTGAAATCTAAACTGACTGTTTCTGTGGAATGAAACATTTAAACTGTTTCTGTAAAATGAAATATTTAAACTGTTTCTGTGAAATGAATTATTTCCTGCTTCGAGACTGTAAACTTGGACTATTTCTGTGGAATGAAACATTTTCTGTAAACTTGGACTGCTTCTGTGGAATGAAACATTTTCTGTTTCAGTGACTGATTTGATAAAATTGTTTCGTGGAATGAAACATATTTTGTTTCAATGACTGAATTGATTAAACTGTTTCTGTGGAATGCAATATTTTATGTTTCAGCCACTGAATTTATAGACTATAAACTTGGACTGTTTCTGTGGAATGAAACATTTCCTGTTTCAGTGACTGAATTGATGGACTTGGATAGTTTCAGTGACTTATGTAGCATTTACTTTAATTAGAATGTTAAAAAAAGTCTGTTTCAGTGACTGTTTCAATACTTTTATGAAAGAAGCACAATACATATGTGTTTAAGTTGAAGTTCCTCACAGTCTATTCTAAATACCCGACTGGAGCTTCTGTCAGATAATAATGTAACAACACAAACCCATTATAATTTATAGATTGATTTTAATTTGCATCCATTAATATGTTTATGTATCAGTTAATGTTTTACTGGTAGTTTGATAGTGTTTCAGATACGACTTCGAAATTTATTCACTAAACGTGGATACCACTGGTTGCCTTCCACTTAAAATGAGTTATGACTATTGATCTTGCTTTCTTCAAAAAGTTATCAATTACCTCCATTACAATAATTGCATCCCTAAAATAAAATTTTCAATTTTCTAACAACAATCAACTTTTGAAATAATTACAAAAATGGAGCCTTAATTGGGAAAGTCTTTTCATCATCAAGAAAAAACATTCCGCAAATTAGACTTGGCAATCAGAAATTGGAATTTTCATTTCACAGTTAGAAAAAAAGACTATTGAACAAGCCCGATCATCCATCAAATTGCAGGCACCATGTTTCACTATTTCTCTATTTCACAATTCCACAAGCGATTTTGCCAATTTTCTAACAATTTTGTGTGGCGGGATGGAAATGGAATATAAAAGTGATTACTCCCAGCATTCAATTGTATTCGTCAGTGTGATCTCCCAGTTCTAATTAACAAATTACTTATCCACAATTATTAACCCATACATCATAACATTTTTAAGGCTTCAGCAACCAAGGGTGTGATCGGTTTTCCGCGTAATTTTCATTTTCCGCGTAATTGGTGGCATACAATTTTGTATAATTTTGTGAAATATTGATAAAGTAGCGTTGTTGACAAGGTCTGGTATTTACTTGTTCGGGATTAATGGCCCGTCATTGTGTCTTCTAATTGTATTGGTTCTTGTAGGTAATTTAGACAAACTGTCTGCGAGATTCTTTTGTCTAATCACAGCCTTACTTGTTGCTGTTTGAATTATTAGGCCGTTTGTAATAACAGGAGAAATATTGGTAGTTGGAGAGCTTCTGTACATAGGGCGTCATCGCCACTTTGTTGAAGCATGTGTGTACAAGTGTGTTCTTCTAGCGTAAACTTGGTTCTTTCTTTAGCTTTTTGTTTCAGATGGGACAGTTATACACCTGGGTGGTCGCTCTGCAGTTGTGGCAGTAATTTAAATGATCCCCTAGAGTAAAGACCTTCTGCTTGAATTGAGTTTAAAATTGTATGTTATTAGAGAAGTGTTCACACCTCTGTATAGTGGTTGGCTAAGATGCTTAATAAAATTACATTTAGACTGCATTCCATTTTTGATTAGGCTTTGTTGATTAATTATAGAGAATCAGTCTAGATCAGTGTGAATGACTACATGCTCAAATGACAGTTTTGCATATCTTAGGAAATTATCTTACCGGTGATTTAAAACAGAGTTGTGTTTTTCAATATCTTTGTTTATAAAACTGCGAAAAATTGTATTTGTCTAATTTAAGTATGATGATTCCGTTAGTATCCAAATTTTGTGAAATCGATGATGATGATGTAATTTTGGTATCTTTTTTCTCATGCCATTGTAAAAATAATGGAGGGGCTGTCCGTCAGATTAGTTTTCAATGATAAACCTCTGTATTATATAAGCCTTTGTATTATATAAGCCTTTGTATTATATAAGCCTTTGTATTATATAAACCTCTATTATATAAGCCTTTGTATTATATAAGCCTTTGTATTATATAAGCCTTTGTATTATATAAGCCTTTGTATTATATAAACCTCTGTATTATATAAGCCTTTGTATTATGTAAACCTCTATTATATAAGCCTTTGTATTATATAAACCTCTATTATATAAGACTTTGTATTATATAAGCCTTTGTATTATATAAGCCTTTATATTATATAAGCCTTTGTATTATATAAACCTCTGTATTGTATAAGCATTTGTATTATATAAGCCTTTGTATTATATAAGCCTTTGTACTATATAAGCCTTTGTATTATATAAACCTCTGTATTATATAAGCCTTTGTATTATATAAACCTCTATTATATAAGCCTTTGTATTATATAAACCTCTATTATATAAACCTCTGTATTATATAAACCTCTGTATTATATAAGCCTCTGTATTATATAAACCTCTGTATTATATAAGCCTTTGTATTATATAAACCTCTATTATATAAACCTCTGTATTATATAAACTCTGTATTATATAAGCCTTTGTATTATATAAACCTCTATTATATAAGACTTTGTATTATATAAACCTCTTTTGTATAAACCTCTGTATTATATAAACCTCTGTATTATATAAGCCTCTGTATAATATAAACCTCTGTATTATATAAGCCTCTGTATTATATAAACCTCTGTATTATATAAGCTTTTGTATTATATAAGCCTTTGTATTATATAAACCTCTGTATTATATAAGCCTTTGTATTATATAAACCTCTGTATTATATAAACCTCTGTATTATATAAGCCTTTGTATTATATAAGCCTTTGTATTATATAAACCTCTGTATTATATAAGCCTCTGTATTATATAAACCTCTGTATTATATAAGCCTCTGTATTATATAAGCCTTTGTATTATATAAACCTCTGTATTATATAAGCCTTTGTATTATATAAACCTCTATTATATAAGACTTTGTATTATATAAACCTCTTTTGTATAAACCTCTGTATTATATAAACCTCTGTATTATATAAGCCTCTGTATTATATAAACCTCTGTATTATATAAGCCTCTGTATTATATAAACCTCTGTATTATATAAGCCTTTGTATTATATAAGCCTTTGTATTATATAAACCTCTGTATTATATAAGCCTTTGTATTATATAAACCTCTGTATTATATAAACCTCTGTATTATATAAGCCTTTGTATTATATAAGCCTTTGTATTATATAAACCTCTGTATTATATAAGCCTCTGTATTATATAAACCTCTGTATTATATAAACCTCTGTATTATATAAGCCTTTGTATTATATAAGCCTTTGTACTATATAAGCCTCTGTATTATATAAACCTCTGTATTATATAAGCCTTTGTATTACATAAACCTCTGTATTATATAAACCTCTGTATTATATAAGCCTCTGTATTATATAAGCCTTTGTATTATATAAACCTCTGTATTATATAAGCCTTTGTATTATATAAGCCTTTGTATTATATAGACCTCTGTATTATATAAACCTCTGTATTATATAAACCTCTGTATTATATAAACCTCTGTATTATATAAACCTCTGTATTATATAAGCCTTTGTATTATATACGCCTTTGTATTATATAAACCTCTGTATTATATAAGCCTTTGTATTATATAAACCTTTGTATTATATAAGTCTTGTATTATATAAGCCTTTGTATTATATAAGTCTTGTATTATATAAGCCTTTGTATTTAATTAATATTTGAAGTGCAACTGTATAATTATAAAATACATGTCAAGTTTGATATTTGTCAATGTTGGTCAAAATTTACAGTTATTGTTTGTTTTTATATGAAATTCTCAAATCTAGTGGTGGGGGCATCAATGTCCTGTTGACATATTTCTAGTTGGAAGAGCGATGTTTAAAAATTACACAATTTGTTAAAGTTTCACAAGCTCCAGTAGTAAGTCAGATTCAAGCGGGACAGAGTGCAACAGACAGAGTGATGGTCAACCAAATGGCCTTTCAAAAACAACTCTCAGTACTGTTGTTTCTATTTATTAAAGAACTCGGGAATGGTTCATATAACTCATATAATTATACTTTATAATCAGTCTTTTTTTTGCAATTAAGAATACGATATTAGTGTAAACTAAGTCAAACATAATTTTATCATGTACCAGGATTTTTTTTTTAAATGTTGTGCATAATTTGGCTACCAATTTCGGAAAGCTATTTAAATTTTGGCTTCCATCTATAAATTCCTTCAGAGAGAGAGACATATGGCAGGTTACAAGGGCAGATTCAGTAGGGGTGGGGGATCAAATTAAAAGTTGTTTCTTTTAAAGACTTCAAGTTTATCTAAGTATCAAATCGACCAATGACAAGTAATTTATTCACGTTCTGTACATGACAGTTTAACAACAAAAATTGGCAATTGTGCTACTTTAGTTTGTTTCTTTGAATACTTAGCTTCATTTTATGTGATCGAGGACAAACAGATGATCTGTTAGCCTAACCACCCTTTCGTGGGATCCTGAAAGGTTAATCAGCACTTGAGCATATCCATCTCTGCAAGTAACTGAGAGACAAATGACATTGAGATGCAATGCCATATATCAGTCATTACAACTACTGTGGTTGGACAGGGACTCAAACTCATAACCTCCGGACTGACAGTCAGATGCACTACCAACTGCTACTTAAGACAAAGAAGATAAAATAATGTACTTTGTTGGAAAGAAAATGTGAATACAACTACGGTATTGCCCGTGATCGTTTGTATTTATTCAAGTCGTTATACAACAGTACAAACAAAATTTTGGACCAATTAGCATGCGGTTGTGCCTCTTACTACATAACAGCTGAGGTATAAACGTAAAGAGAATAAAAAATATTTAGGAAGATTTATGATATTGAAACCAAACAATACAAATTGTTCTACCATTAAAATGGTAAGATATTTCGAAAATTTTACTTATTTTCATCAATTTATGCTTAAACGTATAATAAAACTAATTATTCTGTAATTGGATAATTAGAACAAGTAAATTAAAAGGAACACATGCTGTTCCTGCAGCAGCAGATGTTGCATTGCATGCTGGGCCAGTGCTAGTGGAATTTGGGTGAGATACGACAGAGATGGATGCATGGTTCGGAAGAAACATAATAATTCTCTCTACTAATTGTTTAAAAATAATTTTAATTATTGACATGAATGACGGATAGGGAAGCGCCACAATTCAATTATTTTAGCAATTTTCTCCTAATAATACTCTGCTCCTGATTTTTTGTTGCCATACAGAAGTTCATTACCGTTTTGAATATTTTATAGAATCCATGGCAGACATAATTGGGAAATGAATTTAATATTTTAATCTAACAATATTGAGGCACATTCCAGCTTCAAAATTGTTCCCTCCCTCCCAAAGGATGCTGGGAAATAAATTTTGTATTTTATGATGTGTTGATAATTGAAGTCCTGTAATTTGGTTACTGCAGAAGTGAGGCCATTGATTTACAAATGTGTGAAGTTTGTCAAAATGGTGAACTTAAGAGGTTTGGAGGGTGGAAAACAATTTATAAATCATTTTATTTCTCATTTCTAAGTATTCCCATATTGCTTTAATATGGCAATCATTTTGGTCCAGAGGTATGGGGATAAAGCAATGAATAGTTGTATATAGTACTTGACATTAGTCCTTTGTTGACAAAGGTTTAAGAACTATAATAGGCTATTTTATTTTGTTTTTTTTTATTATGAGTAGGGTAGCCCTTAACTTCATATAGACACATTTGGACACCTCTAATATTGAAAGCATTAATTCACCACATATCAGCAATAGGTGAATTATGTTTATATTAACTGACAGAGTGAAAAACAGTGCAGGAAGTGTTCAGATTTTTCATTATGAGCAATCTGAACTCTTCCATTGGTGTGGGAAAATGCTTATCTATGGAGTAAAGGGTTAAGATCTGGTTATCAAGGGTCCTCCATGGCCACTGGTCTAAACTGCCATCACAAGACCACTTACCTCTTTAAGCTTAGGTTGCGAGTTTGATCCTAGCTTGAAAAAAGTCATATAAAGTTATATATCAAAAACGGCCAACTCAAAAAATGAAGAAAAAAATGATTATAACAGGGTATGATGTGATGTTTGGTGTGTCGATGTTGACATTAATAATGACAGATAGCAAGTTTGTCGTGCTTAGTTTAAACCTATTTATTTTACTTCAGTTGTGAAACAAGTTCTTACAACATAAACAAATTAAGTTTGATGTCTTCCCTGAATAGAACCAGTACAGGTACTAAGAATATGCAGAAAAAGTGTCTTGCTCAAGGACACCACACATAGCTGTGGTGGAGGATTGATCCCACGTCCCTCTGATCAGGCACCAGTGCTCTGCCACTGGCCTATGTGTTGTCATTCTGTTGCAGTGTTGTTGTTTCACATTTTTATTTATTTGACTTCCCATTGACATGCAACCATAATAAAGCAAGACCTCAAGTATACATGAAGCAGAGATGTGCATGACACATTGGATCATATGCAAGATTATAGATTTGTTGTTCTGTGGTTGTGTGAAGGCAGGACAACAAATAAAAGGCAATACAAAAATAATTTCCAACATGGCAATGTGACATTTGACACTTGCAAGTGCTGTCTTCCATGTGTAGTAATGTTGTAAGTAATCTTTCATTGTTTTACCCCTTAATCCTTCCTCTTAAATGCAAGATGACATCGCACAAATCATTTGACATAATAAGGGGTCTTAAAAATATCACTGTACAAGTTTTATTTATTTATTATGTATGCCTAAAATAGATAATGACTGAACCGACTAAATTATCCCATATTTTCCAGTTTATGGCATAATTATAGCAATAAAGTTTATTCCCTATTATGGCGTTTTACTACATTATACATTTATAGATTTATTGTGGTAAAAAAGAAGATTACTGGTACATCGTTCTTTATGTTTAATGGCTGATGTCTCTCTTCCTCAGTTGTAGATGTATTTGGTTATTGAGTAGGTTTTAAAAGCTCGATTATTAGCCATCAGCTGTTCTTGCCTCCTATAGCTTTACTACAATCCATCTGTAAATATTGACACATTTCTTCTTCCAATTTGTTGTAAACATAGAGATATAATCTTAAATCGTCTATAGAATTATGTTTTATCATGACAAATGGATAAATAGCAACTGGTAATATAGTACTACGATTATAGGTATGTTTTCTTCACATTTGTATAATATTTTAATGACAGAATGATAATGTATAGCTTTCTTCCCCATTTATAGATTCCAGTAAAAGATGATAATGTATAGCTTTCTTCCCATTTATAGATTCCAGTAACATTAACAGAATGATGATGTATAGCTTTCTTCCTCATTTATAGATTCCAGTAAGAGAATGATAATGTATAGCTTTCTTCCTCATTGATAGATTCCAGTAACAGAATGATTATGTATAGCTTTTTCCCATTATAGATTTCAGTAACAGAATGATAATGTATAGCATTCTTCCTCATTTATAGATTCCAGTAACAGAATGATAATGTATAGCTTTCTTCCCATTGATAGATTCCAGTAACAGAATGATAATGTATAGTTTTCTTCCCATATATAGATTCCAGTAACAGAATGATAATGTATAGCTTTCTTCCTCATTTAAAGATTCCAGTAACAGAGCGATAATGTATAGCTTTCTTCCTCATTGATAGATTCCAGTAACAGAATGATTATGTATAGCTTTCTTCCTCATTTATAGATTCCAGTAACAGAATGATAATGTATAGCTTTCTTCCCATTGATAGATTCCAGTAACAGAATGATAATGTATAGTTTTCTTCCCATATATAGATTCCAGTAACAGAATGATAATGTATAGCTTTCTTCCTCATTTAAAGATTCCAGTAACAGAGCGATAATGTATAGCTTTCTTCCTCATTTATAGATTCCAGTAACAGAATGATAATGTATAGCTTTCTTCCTCATTTATAGATACCAGTAACAGAATGCTAATGTATAGCTTTCTTCCCATTTATAGATTTCAGTAACAGAATGATAATGTATAGCTTTCTTCCCATTTATAGATTTCAGTCACAGAATGATAATGTATAGCTTTCTTCCCATTTATAGATTCCAGTAACAGAATGATAATGTATAGCTTTCTTCCCATTTATAGATTCCAGTAACAGAATAATAATGTGCAGCAATCTTCCCATTTATTTGTTTTACAAAATGGAGTTATCAACTCTTACTTATTGAATTAAATGGAGAGTGAGACACAGCTTAAGCTGCTCAATTTTGACATTAAGACTATGGCCTTAACAACACATTTTAAGTTATATATGGCATATCCAGTTTTACTGGTGGAGGAAGACCTCAGACTAAGTAGAACCACCATCCTTCTGCAAGTAACTGGAAACTTTCTCACATAAAGTTTTTGGAGCGAGTGGGACTTGAACCTACAACCTTAGCAGTGAGAGGTAAGTGATCTTGAGATGGTGCCTTAGACCACTCGGCTACAGAGGACTCTTTAAATTTGGATTAAATAGACTACCGCAAGACTAGCATCTTTTGTGATATTTACGGATATTATAGTAGAGGTCAGAATGCATGTGATAGCTGTTACATTTACATAAATTCTCTTTACACATATCATCTGACAAGGGTTTTATAAAGTTGCCTCGCATTTTGAGAAGTCTTTATTCTGATAGCAACAGCATGTCACCTTGTACTTATACAGCTAAGGATTATTTTTGGGGAGTCCTGACATTTTGAGATTTAGTAATTTTTATAATATTGTTAGTGATAACCATGGATTTGTCCCTGCTGCCCAGCAGCTGTGATGTCAGCCAATGGAATGTGGCGAAATGTGACCATGGTTGACATCTTGAGCCACAACTACTTTTATGTACAATGTTAATGTACTCATGCATAAAAGTTTTTTATTGGATATACAGGGCTTTACAGATTATACCTCAGACAAAACAGTGCACCAGTCTAGTCATTGTATTAGGCAAAGAAGTGTGAAAAACATTAGGAATTTATAATATTTGAAAATAGAATGGCACTGCTCAGGGGTTGTCAGATTTTGTTATATGGAGTTATAAAATGGAAAATTTTCTTCTCTTCAACTGTAAAAGGGTCCTCCATGGTCGAGTAGTCTGAGACGCCATCTCAAGATCACTTACCTGTCACCCCTAAGGTAGTAGGTTCGAGACACGCTCACTCCAAAAACTTTATGTGAAAAAGTTTGCCAGTTAGTTGTGTAAGGACAGTGGTTCTGCTCAGTATGACTCAGTCTGAAATCTTCCTCCACCAGTAAAACTGGATATGCCATATATAATAACCAGAAATGTGTTGAAAATGGCGTTAAACCCAATTAAACAATAAAAGCACATGTTGCGTGGCTTACTGTCCTAAAGACATAACCCTGAGCTAAACATGGTCACATTCCATGGTCAAATAATTATACAGGGAAAACCATTAATAGTTCTTTAGCTTTTGCATCAGGTACACATGTCTGTCTTTCACCAAAGTGACATTATATTATGTTAACAGAATGTACATCAGGTACACGTGTCTGTCTTTTACCAAAGTGACATTATAATGTTAACAGAATGTTCATCAGGAACACGTGTCTGTCTTTTACCAAAGTGACATTATATAATGTTAACAGAATGTACATCAGGTACACGTGTCTGTCTTTTACCAAAATGACATTATATAATGTTTATAAAGAGTTGGGTACTGTGGAAAAAAATACAATGATATTCCCAGTTTTTGGCAAATAGCTATCACTGCAGGGGCCTATGATATTATTTACAAAGGTCTACAGAAATAGCTTTTCACATGCACTTTGTTTTGACTTGTACTTTACAGGGAAAAACAAGTATGTTATGTGCTGTAATTTCAGTCATAAAATGTTAAAATAAACACAATATTTTTTATTTAAAAGATACTAAAACTTTTATTAGGCCATTATAAATTAATTGCTAGATTATCATCCAAATCTTTCTTAAAATGGTGGAGGTGGGGAGATTTTTATTTTTATTTTTAAATTTCTAATGTTTTCTATAAAAAAAACCCAACAAAATATGAAAATAAAAAAAGTCAGGGCAGCATGAAAATTAGGGGGTGGGTGGGGATGATAATCTAGCAATTGATTAATTATGGCCTTACTGTATTGATTTGACCTTGTTTCTGCTAAACTCTACCTTGTAAGTTTGTAAGTATGATTGCCCCGGCCTGTAGGTGCCACACCAATACATTACAGCTACAAAAAATAGCAACACTATTTAGAACATCATGTCTTTGTTGTTTTTATGATCCGGCCATTTGCAGAATGGTGATGTGGAATTAAGTGTCATTCCATCTTGTCAGTTTGTTCGTAGGTCCGTCTCTGCGCCTGAGGTCAACTTAGTTTCCAATCAATAGCTTCTGAAATGTATGTATTTAATATACACCTGGAAAAAAGTTAAGTTTTTTACTAAAAATGATGGGTATTACACAAACATGACATATTGTGACACAATCTTCAATAACGTGAATAGCCTCCATGTAACCGGATGACAGCTTCAACCCTCCTCCTCATGCCACCAGTAAGAAGTCGGTGAGGTCCTGGAGTAAATTTTACCATTCTCGGTGTAGAGCCTACCATTATTATAATATTCTTACCATCGCCAAAACAATTTTAGAAATAGCAGTTGTGGTCCTGCTAAAATTGTGGAAAACTTCAGGGGGTCCTTAACTTTTTTCCAGGTATATATTTCGTATGTAGCTGTATAATTATAAAATATAGGTCAAGTGCGATATTTGTCGACAACGGTCAAATTTTACTGGAGTTATGTCCCTTTTTCCGCTTAATTTTCTGTAATATCATAGTTTCCAATCAATAACTTTTTGAAATGATCTATTTATTGTCCTAAATTATCCCCCGCAATATTTTATGAAATCGGGCACCATTTGTGTGGTGAATTAAGGCCTATTAAAATCTTGTAACTCTAAAACTGTTCAAGATAGTTTCATAAAACTTTGTACACATTTTCAGTAGTTCCTTTAAATGCTGTGAAGGAGTTTTCATTTTCAATACTTGTTCTGCTACCATTGAAACAATTAGTCTCTTGTTTTTTAAATACTACTAATAAGTAAATCTGGTTAGATATGTGATACATAAATCCTATGTAATGATTTGAATAATAGTTTATAACAACTTCAAATCACAAATTGATGATTCTATCTCAACTTTATAATCATATCTTTAAAATCAAAATTGCGTCTGCTGCACAGAGAGAAAAAAACCCGAATTAATAAGACGTTAGTTGGGTGTTATATCAAGACATTTAAGTAAAGAGCTCACCAGGAACGTTGCTTAAGTTTTAATTGCATTAATCTGCTTATACAGCGTTCTTGTAGTTCTCGCGAGTAATCTGTAATCCTCCGCTGTTTGACTCGAAGCTGTGTTAAATACGCCCACTGTGAGCACATGGTGTCCGTGGTTTATGCGGACTTAACATGAAAGCTTTCAGCACAACTGTGATGATTCTGACTGAAGCTGTTTCCCATGGTGAAATTGATGCATTTATATATTTTATATCATGAGAGATTTCATTTGTCAAAATGTATTATTTTTCTTATTTAGTATTTATCTACATTAAATATTTTGTGGAAAACAGAAATCTTTTCTTACTGCATATGTAATGTACTTTACCAGTGTATTCTGAGAATATAATAAAAAACAATTTTGTTATGGTTTCAACTTCAAATGAATAGGATTCCAGAATCGGACATATTAAAATATAAATAACTAAGCGCCCATTTAGCGGGGCTAAGAAGTAGTCAGCTGTCCTACCAACAAGAGGTAGAAATCCCCAAATAGTTTAAAATGGTTATATGGTCTAGTGGGAGAACGTTGGAGTGATGATGAACTGGGGGTCATGGGTTTGATTCTCTGTGCCCTTAAGCAAGTAATTTTATCCGCATAAGGCCATTATAAATTAATTGCTAGATTATCATCCAAATTTTTCTTAAAAACGGGGAGGTTGGGAGGATTTTATTTTTAAAAATTTTGATGTTTTTTTTAATAATTTTTATGTTGTTTTTAGTTGTTGTACTGGTTCTTTCCAGGATGACTTCAAGTGGGATTTGCCTAGTTTTAAGAACTTGTTTCACAATCAATGAAAAATAAAAAGTATGAGGCCCTTGACACGATCACAGATTGAGAATTTCATGTTCATCATGACATCACAAAGTACTGCATGGTAGGATGGTTGTATTCATTCTTCTTCCATCAATAAAACTGATCTGTAGGGATTTAAAAATGACGTTACTTTGTATGGGGTTTTGTGGAGTTTTAGTTTGCGTTGTGTTTTTTTTCCAACAGTATTTCAGTTACATAACAACAGTCAGTGAATCTAACCTCCAGTCCAGCAGGCAGTTAATCAGTACTAGACATATCTGATCTCTGCTTTCCCCACATGTTCAGAGGTGCAGGGAGATTCATGGTCATTATAACAGAGAATACCGGGCAGGGATTCACACTTACAACCCCCTGATTCACAGGAATAATGGTTGATTTCATTGAAATATCATTATCATTTTATTGTGTGTGCTTGACCTGATTAACTCAGTCGGTAGCTTGTCTGACTATCAATCCAGGGGTCATGAGTTTGAATCCCCACCCGACCACAGTCTTCATGATGATTGATATACAACATTGCATCTCATTATTATTCATCTCTCACTGCTGATTTAAGTGGGAAAGTTATCAGTTACATGTGGAGATGGGGTATATTGGTTAATCTTCCCAGGAAACAGTGGATAAGTAACTTTATTCCTAAAAATGAGGCTAAAAATTCAATCAATCAATCAACCACACTAAAAGTGTACATTCATGAGTTGACATGGCATGCCAATATCAGTATAGTTCAGTGTATTTCAGTATAGTTGAGTGAAATAACTGAAATGCACACTTTTATACTTGTTACCTATAACAAATTGAAAACATTGAAGTTAAAAAAAATGCAATTCATAATTTCACCACTTTGAAAAATGAATTTTAATTTAATATTATTAATAATTTACTGAAATGTCTCTCTACAAAAACATAAAATAAAATAAAACTGATTGTCACAAGTTTGTGAAATGATTGTTAGAAAGCAAAGATGAACACCGTAAACTCCAACACAAGTTGTTTTAAAGCGTTTTTTCATATCGGCCAAATTCGTTACCATTAGTAAGAGTTATTTGCTCCATTGCAACTCGAATCAAGTACAAAAATAGTGTTTCTTTGAGTATTATCTCATTAGCAGTAATTAATCCTCCCATTGTAATTATCTCGTCTCCAAATGCAAAAAATGTCTTTAACGCTAATCACTTATTTAAATTACATCTTTTAGATAATAAAAACTGATTACGACCTAAAGTCGAAAATTAGGCTGTAGCTTGAATTATTGCAGTTTTTCTGTAGAGTATGTTAACAAATTTTCAGCACAACAGTGTTAATTGAGTTCATACATTTGATCCTGTTTTGATTTGCCATTTGGAAAAAAAAAAAGACAAAAAAGACTATAATTTATTTTTCTCTGGAATGTAATTAATGAACTTTCTATCATGACCTTCTGCATCATGTGCTTCTGTTGACTTGTCATTTCTTCAAGATTTCAGTCTCTGCTGTTCACATTTTAGTCACCTAGCTCATCACAATCAATTTATTTTTTTGTTTTGAATGGGGTTTAACAACATTTTCAACATAAAATTATATGACTTATCCAGTTTTATTGGTGGATGAAGACCTCAGAATGAATCTTAACAGTCCTTCAGCAAGAAACTGACAAACATTCTCACAAAACTGTTTGGACCAAGCTTGGCTCAAACCCATAACCTCAGCTTTGAAGTAATTGATCATCAGACACCTTGAACCACTCTGCCAAAGGGGAACCAAAAAATTAGTTTGAGAATTGAATGTGAGATTATCAAAATTTAAAGAAGACACAATAATGAAATATGAAATGTTAGAAAACTAAAGAGTTGTATGTCATGGCGTGTGGGGAGTAAGATAACCATGTGAAAGGGATGTAGGAGGAAAAATCTGTACACAGTAAAAATAAGAGGAAATCCCTTGTCTGGTATGCTGGAAAATTCAATTTAAACTCAAGTTATATAATAAATCATACATCATAGTACAGTCAAACCTGTGTAAGTGGTCACCTCTATTTAGCAGCCACTTGTCTTAAGCAGTCACATTTACTATTTCATAGCAAATTAACCTGTTTTAAGCAACAACCTGTGTTAAAATGCTACTTTTGCTCCAACCTTTGACTTACTGCCTAAGACAGGTTTGGCTGTATGTCTGATCCAAAATAAGGACTTCGGGTATTTACTGATTATCTAACCTTAAACATACATGCACAAAACATTCTCAACTTTTGCTCTCATTATGGACTCAATCTGAAATTTTAAACTGCTTCCATTATTACAAAACTATTTGAATGTGTTAAAAGAAAATGTATGCATATCAATGTTTCAGAAATAATAATGTTAGTTGAAAACTGAATTTGAGATTGAGAGCAAAATAAAATTGAGATGTTTTCTGAATACAGAGCATAATGAAGTGGAAATGTTTTGTGAACACAGAGCATAATGAAGTGGAAATGATTTGTGAACACAGAGCATAATGAAACTGAGATGTTTTGTGAACACAGAGCATAATAAAGTGGAGATGTTTTGTTAACACAGAGTATAATGAAACTGAGATGATTTGTGAACACAGAGCATAATGGAGTTGATATGTTTTGTGAACACAGAGAATAATGAAGTTGATATGTTTTGTGAACACAGAGAATAATGAAGTTGATATGTTTTGTGAATACAGTGCATAATGAAGTTGATATGTTTTGTGAACACAGAACATAATGAAGTTGATATGTTTTGTGAACACAGAACATAATGAAGTTGATATGTTTTGTGAACACAGAGCATAATGGAGTTGATATGTTTTGTGAATACAGAACATAATGAAGTTGATATGTTTTGTGAATACAGTGCATAATGGAGTTGATATGTTTTGTGAATACAGAGCATAATGGAGTTGATATGTTTTGTGAATACAGAACATAATGAAGTTGATATGTTTTGTGAATACAGAGCATAATGGAGTTGATATGTTTTGTGAATACAGTGCATAATGGAGTTGATATGTTTTGTGAATACAGAGCATAATGGAGTTGATATGTTTTGTGAATACAGAACATAATGAAGTTGATATGTTTTGTGAACACAGAGCATAATGGAGTTGATATGTTTTGTGAATACAGAGCATAATGGAGTTGATATGTTTTGTGAATACAGTGCATAATGGAGTTGATATGTTTTGTGAACACAGAGCATAATGGAGTTTAGATGTTTTGTGAACACAGAGCATAATGGAGTTGAAATATTTTGTGAACACAGAGCATAATGGAGTTGATATGTTTTGTGAACACAGAGCATAATGAAGTTGAAATATTTTGTGAACACAGAGCATAATGAAGTTGATATGTTTTGTGAACACAGAGCATAATGAAGTTTAGATGTTTTGTGAATACAGAGCATAATGGAGTTTAGATGTTTTGTGAACACAGAGCATAATGGAGTTGAAATATTTTGTGAACACAGAGCATAATGGAGTTGATATGTTTTGTGAACACAGAGCATAATGAAGTTGAAATATTTTGTGAACACAGAGCATAATGAAGTTGATATGTTTTGTGAACACAGAGCATAATGAAGTTGATATGTTTTGTGAATACAATGACAATGACAGAGCATCATGAAGTTGAGATGTTTTGTGAACATGGTGCATAAGGGCTTCTAATTTTTTTTTTTTTTTTTTTTATATGCTCCTGCCATTTGAAATATAGTTTTAAGTTTTTTAAATTCAAACAACCATGCATAATTTATGACTATACGCCACCTGCCAAGCATTTTATCTGTTTGGTTGAATTATTTTGTTTTTGTGAAACTAAATGTGTTATTTTCATGTGGAAATAGTTATTTATTTTACAATTTTACATTGATTGTGAAAGATTTGTTCTTATAACATAGAAAAAACTCATACTTGAAGTTTTCCTACGTATATTCAGCACTATGTCCTTGTCCGATGCAGATAAAGTGTCTTACATTACACATGTATGGAAATATTGGTGATGTGTTTCAGGAATAAAAATGGAAGTGTCTTCTATACTGGATCCAATGCCTGGTTTTAGCGTCTATGTCCCATGCAACTTTTTGAACATTATCAAAATACTTTGCCGTACTATAAATATCTAATATGACTATAAACAAAACGTCATAGTGACTGTATAAACTGAACGTGATAGTGACTGTATAAACTGAACGTCGTTAGTGACTGTATAAACTGAACGTCGTTAGTGACTGTAAAAACTGAACGTGATAGTGACTGTATATACAGAACGTCGTTAGTGACTGTATAAACTGAACGTCGTTAGTGACTGTATAAACAGAAAGTTGGAGTGACTATATAAACAGAACGTCAAAGTAACTGTATAAACTAAACGTCGTAGTGACTATATAAACAAAACATCATAGTGACTGTATAAACTGAACGTCGTTAGTGACTGTATAAACTGAACGTCATAGTGACTGTATAAACTAAACGTGATAGTGGCTGTATATACAGAACGTCGTTAGTGACTGTATAAACTGAACGTCGTTAGTGACTGTATAAACTGAACGTCATAGTGACTGTATAAACTGAACGTGATAGTGACTGTATATACAGAACGTCGTTAGTGACTGTATAAACTGAACGTCGTTAGTGACTGTATAAACTGAACGTCGTTAGTGACTGTATAAACTGAACGTCGTTAGTGACTGTAAAAACTGAACGTGATAGTGACTGTATATACAGAACGTCGTTAGTGACTGTATAAACTGAACGTCGTTAGTGACTGTATAAACAGAAAGTCGGAGTGACTATATAAACAGAACGTCAAAGTAACTGTATAAACTAAACGTCGTAGTGACTATATAAACAAAACGTCATAGTGACTGTATAAACTGAACGTCGTTAGTGACTGTATAAACTGAACGTCATAGTGACTGTATAAACTAAACGTGATAGTGACTGTATATACAGAACGTCATTAGTGACTGTATAAACTGAACGTCGTTAGTGACTGTATAAACTGAACGTCATAGTGACTGTATAAACTGAACGTGATAGTGACTGTATATACAGAACGTCATTAGTGACTGTATAAACTGAACGTCGTTAGTGACTGTATAAACTGAACGTCGTAGTGACTGTATAAACAGAATGTCATAGTGATCATATAAACAGAACTTCATAGTGACTATATAAACAGAATGTCATAGTGACTGTATAAACTGAACGTCGTAGTGAATATATAAACAGAACCTCGTAGTGACTTTATAAACAGAACATCGTAGTGACTGTATAAACAGAACGTCGTAGTGACTATATAAACACAACGTCGTAGTGACTGTATAAACAGAATGTCATAGTGACTGTATAAACAGAACATCATAGTGACTGTATAAACAGAATATCATAGTGATTATATAAACAGAACATCATAGTGACTGTATAAACAGAACATCATAGTGACTATAAAAACAGAATGATAAACAGAACATCATAGTGACTATATAAACAGAACGTCATAGTGACTATATAAACAGAATGTCATAGTTACTGTATAAACTGAACATCATAGTGACTGTATAAACTAAACGTCATAGTGACTGTATAAACAGAATGTCATTGTGACTGTATAAACAGAACATCACAGTGACTATATAAACAGAACGTCATAGTGACTGTATAAACTGAACGTCATAGTTACTGTATAAACTGAACGTCATAGTGACTGTATAAACTGAAATACATATAAGGATCGTGTTCTGTTATAATAAAATTACAAGCTGGGCAGTAGTGCAGTAGCTAGAGTATTGGCAGCTCACACGAGAGGTTGTGGGTTGAATCCATGCTTGATTCATGACCTCTGAAAAACAACTGAGTACTGAGTGCCTGGAACCTGTAAGTGATTCATTTAATTAAGCTATGAGAAATCTTCACAACTGAAATAAAATAAATAAGAATTAACTAAATAAATGTGATAACCCTGGACAAGAATTGTTTGTTTAAGTATTTTGTTTATTTAAAAAGTTTCAACATTGACATAATGTGTTTACTGTGGTGGCAGACATCTCAATTTTGCTTAATCAATTGTCCCCAAATTTAAGATTTTACAAGATTATCCGAGATAAAGGTCCTTAAGTGTGTTTGACTGGTTGTTACCATCAAGCACTTGATATCCGGACCCTATAAATAATGTCATTGACATCCTCTTATCGAAAATCAATTTTTCAGTTAATTCACAAAATTTTGCCAACACTATTTATCATATTAATTTTATACTGTAACAGTTTCTTCCCTGTATTTTTATTATGGACTCTTTCATGTTGGATTACGGACCATTCCATTATTATATAGAAGGGGTGTTGATAAAAAATAATTGACTGAGAGTCAAACAGTGGAGACCGTGATCAGATTGTGAATTTTTTTAACTGTTATAATGGATGTATACATGCAGGGAGATTTTCATGTACACAAACAAAAAATAAACAACAGATTGAAAGATTAAAAAAACAACAGCACACTCAACTATGCAGATTGCAGAATGAATCCAGATTTTGGTATCTACAGAACTGCCATCTCTAGCAATGTATGTGCGCTACAGAGGTCCTGTTATTGTTATGGCACTCATTTGACACCCTTGAACCTGAAGTTTAACAATTTTATCACCGTTATGAACATGACAAGCCATGGTAAAATGGACAGACATGTCACCCAGAACTTCTACCCTTCCACAGTGATTTTTTTCTTACCCAGAACCACATTGGTTATCCGGACAATGAAAATGTCATTGAAAAGTCAAATATCTCTACTTAATTGACACTCACTGGTCCAAGGAGAAAACTTTATAGTAACAAATTTAACGGTTTATATTTAATATTTATGTTCATATCTAGGACAAACATAGTCAATTAATAGAAACAATTTTTAAAATAATTTATGTAGGGAAGTGAATAATTAATAAACAAGTTGGACATAACATTTTAAACAAGATCTGAAAATAATGTGGGTAAACAAATATATAACTTTGTTTTATTTTATGGATAATAGAAATATGTGTAAGGTATATATTATCTCGATAATGCATCAAATAACATTTAGTTTCACATATTATTGGAGAGAGTGTGACTTTAAGTTTAGAATCGTTTTAAGCAAAAATCAAATTCTTCAAATGTTATGCATTTATTTCTGCAGAATCTGATTTGCATGTTTAACTGTAATGCTGATGTTAGACAGAGGCAGAATGCAGAGATTTAACAACAAAAAAGTTCCTCTCTGTAACCAAGTGTTTACTCTTAAGACTCCTCATAAATATTCATGAGATCTTTATATAATCCTTTAGGTGACACAAAAAGCTTAAGGGTTTTACAATTGTCATCATAATCTCTTCACTGATTGGTCAAGTGACAGGAACAATGAACCAATCAAAATTCAATTAGTGCAGCTTTTGTATTTCTTAAGTCAGCCTCTTGTCCCATTGATAAAATGATACAAATCAAAGAAAACGCTTTTGTAGCATCCTAGCCCCAGCCTCTTATGAACTTGATAATAATCGGGGAGAATATTGGAAAATTGTGTTTTCGCAATTTCATCCTGATTTCTTCCAAACAGTGAATAGGACATATTGATAGTGATACGGTGATAGCTGCCTCGTCATTTCTCGACGGAGTGTTACTGGAATCAGGTTGAGTTAATTGTGTGTCGCATTTTTTGTCAAAGGATTCTTGTAGCTGTGTTGCGTTAAGTTACATCTGCTGTACATATTTATGTGGTGAGAGGACTCACTTGTGACTTTTTAATACATCAATAGCTACTCGGATAGTTGTGTTTTTTGTGCATACTACACTTATATTAATCAGCTCATTTGTGCTTTAGAGGAAATCATTCATTGTCCTATATATACATAATATAGGCACTTAGTTAATGTGCAAAGATTCTTTGATAGAACTAGGCTGCTTGTATAAAGCTGTTACTTTCATCTAGCCACATTGATCATTACTAGACTATTTGTGGTTTAACTTCTTTATTTTTTTAAAGATATTAACTATTTAATTGCCATACTTATATTGGCTAGAAGAAAAGTTGTGTAACATTTATGTTGGCTAGTTAGAAGAATATTGTACATTAAAATCAATTAAACTGCTCTGTGATTTAACCTCTTTAAGAAATTGATCAAGTTGTTTTATAGTATATCTCGGCTAGAAGAAACGTTGTGACATTATCTAGGCTAGAAGAAAAGTTGTGTGACATTATCTAGGCTAGAAGAAAAGTTGTGTGACATTATCTCGGCTACTTTCAGTATGAATATAAGACAGTCAAGTACAAAATGATACTTGGTCTATAACTGGCTACTTTTGTAATAAAAATTTCGAATAGCTAGGGTTTTATTTATAGCAGCTACCCTCGTTTCATGAAGTGTATATTAATGACGGAAGAAGAAGGTATGTAACATTTATACTGAAATGTTTATTTATTTTAAAGGCAGTGTATGAGAAAAAAAATCGCTATAAATATTTGAAAAAAGAAATAAAATTTGAAATGAGAATTAGCATATAATTGTCTTATAAACAGTCAAGATTATGAGGTGCAGATCTTCAAGCAGTGCAAGCATGATAGTTATTATTACAATTTTGAAAGGGAAAATGATTTTAGTTAAACCTGGGCTTGTAGACCAAGTTAGGAAATATTTGTTTTGTTTTGGTATGTTTTAATAGATATCCTTATCACAATAAGGGTTCTATGAGAAAATCGTAAGTATTATTATTGATTCAAAAAATGTTTTTTAGCTTATTGTAAAATGTTGAAAAACACTTGTTATTATGTACTGTTGTTTTTCATCATTTTGTAATATTTACACGAAAAAACTTACACAGTGCCTTTAATGTTGGTTAAAAATTGATGTTGCTCTACTCAATGTTAGATGACATAATTTCATAGTGATGCTTATGATTATGAATGGCAGATAAATGAAAGGGAGTAGGGATTTTGTTTGCTATGTTGTAATATATTGTTTGTACTGTACATTTGGTCAAACGTTTGTGAATGTGTTAACGTTAGGAACATTGTTGCATTCCTTTCCTGGTATCATTAATATTTACATTATCAATTTATATATAAAGTCGTGAGGTGGGCTGAGAGTGGACATAATGGTGGAGTGTGATGTGGAGCACGTGGTCCAGTGGTAGAGCACTGAACTCATGATCAGTATGGTATCCTTGAGCAAGACACTTTTCTTCATATGCTTATTACTGGTTCTAACCAGGAAGACTTCGAGTGTAATTTGCCTAAGTTGTAAGAATTTGTTTCACAATCAAAGTAAAATAAATAAGTTTAAACTAAATATAATAGCTTAAGACCGCAGCGTGGTCTAGTGGTAGAGCGTCTGCCTCGCATGTGGAAGGTCATGGGTTCAATCCCCGGCCGGGTTATACCAAAGACTTTAAAAATGGTACTAGAAGCTTCTTCGCTTGACGCTCAGCATTTAGAGGAGAGTTCTAGGTCTGGTCGGCCCGTCGTCAGTATAATGTGACTGGGTGGGGTACCATACCATGTGTCTGCGGCATGATACTCCAGTGTGACAGTGCTTAGAATACTGTCTCAAGTAGAAACAATCGCGATATGACTGAAAAATTGTTGAAAGCGACGCTAAACACCATACAGCAACAACAACATAGCTTAAATCAATTCTTTATCCATCAAATCTTAGATAAATTTGTAATTATTTTATTTAAATGTTCACCTCCCCTGCCCCACATGAAAACACACCAAAAAGAGTTAAATGATATAAAACAGGACTGTTTTTGTTATCTCAGTTGGGAATCAACAGATATTAGACCAACACTCTATTAGGGCAGATTCAATCATTATGTAATCATTGATCTGTATTATCAGTTTTATGCGTCAGTCATCAATCAATCAATCGATTGCTCATATTATCAGTCATCAATCACTCGTATTATCAGTCTCTTCTTTCCAGCTATGTATAAGTCCTGGAATCTGGTGTGGGTTTTATTAACTCCAGAGTAGACTGAAATATTCAATTGGGATAGATCAATGAAACTTGGCATAGAATTTATGTATTTATGTATTTATCTGTTTGTCACATTGTCGGCAAAAAAACATGAATACTTTCACAAAGTCTTGAGGTCTTCTGTGGCTGGGTAGTCTAATATGGTCTGTCTGTAGTTACTTACCTAAAGTGAAAATAAAATTAATGGATGTAGATAAAGCCAGAAAAGGTTCTTGATACCATATATAACATGTTATATGGTGTCTTCCTTCAGCAATAACACTGGATACCATATATAATATGTTATACAGTGTATTCCTCCAGCAAACTGGATACCATAATATAACATGTAATATGGTGTCTTCTCTGCAATAAAACTAGATACAAAACTGGAAACCATAATATGTAACATATGATATGGTGTCTTCCATGCAATAAAACTAGATACCATATATAACATGTAATATGGTGTCTTCCCTGCAATAATACTGGATACCAAACTGGTTACCATATATAACATGTAATATGGTGTCTTCCCTGCAATAAAACTAGATACAAAACTGGATACCATAATATATAACATAAAATACAGTGTCATCCCTGCAATAAAACTGGATACCATATATAACATATGTCGTGCATTGTCTTTCAAGTAATAAAACTAGATACCAAACTGGATACCATATATAACATATGTTATGCATTGTCTTTCAAGTAATAAAACTAAATACCAAGCTAGATGCCATATATAACATGTTGTACATTGTTTTTTAAGTAATAAACTAGATACTAAACTGGATACCATATATAACATATGTTGTACATTGTCTTCAAGCAATAAAACTAGATACCAAGCTAGATGCCATATATAACATGTGTCGTATGGTGTCTTTCAAGCAATAAAACTAGATACCAAGCTAGATGCCATATATAACATGTGTCGTATGGTGTCTTTCAAGCAATAAAACTAGATACCAAGCTAGATGCCATATATAACATGTGTCGTATGGTGTCTTTCAAGCAATAAAACTAGATACCAAGCTAGATGCCATATATAACATGTGTCGTATGGTGTCTTTCAAGCAATAAAACTAGATACCAAGCTAGATGCCATATATAACATGTTGTACATTGTCTTTCAAGCAATAAAACTATATACCAAGCTAGATGCCATATATAACATATGTTGTTTGGTGTCTTTCAAGCAATAAAACTAGATACCAAGCTAGATGCCATATATAACATGTTGTACATTGTCTTTCAAGCAATAAAACTAGATACCAAGCTAGATGCCATATATAACATGTAATATGATGTATTCCTCCCACATTGATTCTTCTTTTTTTATTTGAATGTGGTTTGACCCCTATTTCAACACATTTCATGTTATGTATTGCATGTCCAGTTTTATTGGTAAAGAAAGATCTCAGAATAAATCGGAGAAGAACCACTGTCCTTCGGCAAGTAACTGGCTTACTTTCTCACATAATGTTTTTGGACTCCAACTGACCTTAGCGATGATAGGTAAGAGGTCTTGAGATGGCACCTTAGACCACTCGGTCATAGAGGACCTTTCCTCCAACAATAAAACTGGATGTCGTAATTTATATAACATGTAAATTGTGTTGAAATCAGAGATAAACCACATTTAAAAAATTTAAAAGATTTTGATTTCTTATTGGCGGTAGAGAGACTGAAATAATCATAGCGGGCCCAGCATTCTGATCTCAGATAGGAAACCAGATTAGATAATCATGTGATTAGCTGAGTTTCAAGTGTTTGTACAAGTAATAGGAGTTATTAAAGGCTTTCTTGTTCCCCTTAGATCTTGTGATCTGTAAATCGAATATTAGTGTTAGCCTTTTATTTCAGAAATGAATCATATATTAACATTTACAGATCAAATTTGATATTTATCTTCAAATTCTGTTTTACAGAATTGAGTTTCATGACCATCTGATCCCAGGAAACTCCCATTCTCTTTTCAATTCAATATGTTTTAATAGAGAATTACTAAATAGTTGCAGCAAAGTATTCATTTCATTTTCAAAAGTGAACAATTCATGCTCATGAGTGTAGGTTATTCAGCCATGAGTAAGGATTCCAAAACTTACTTTAGCTTGATTGCAATGGAAGTTCAAAGATGTGTGAATCTCTCTTCAGTTTATTTATCTTTGTAGAACCGGTATTGGGTGTTGTTTATAAGAAGTCACTGGGTCAGACATTTAGGGATCATACCCTTGACCTCAGTTATAAATAGCCAACACCTTATTTTATTGCTATTTCATTGAAACTTTTTTTTTTTCATTTTATGATTGTTTCTGTATAAAAATACTATTCACTGAGAAAAGCATGAAATAAATAATAAAATGAATAATACAAATTAATGAATTCTGATAGGCCAGAATGATCCCTCATTGAACAAAATACTATATCATATTTAACAGTTTTTACTTCGGGTTTTGCAAAACTGTGCTTGAAATTACGATATACCACGGTAACTAAAAATAGCTGGTGGGAATTCCAAGTGTTAGCCGAACGCAACGTTGAAAACTAAGATGTTCCAAATGTGGCATTGTTTTCAAATGGCTGTCAACAAGAGATTCCCTTCTAATTTCAGCAAAATTATCGATAATAAAGAGGCTGATATGACAAAAAAGGTAACTGCTCAATCAGTTAATATTTCGCCATTATTTATGAAAGAAACAATGGTATGGTTAGTTTAAATAGTTATATAAATTACAATCTGTCATCAAGATGTGGTTAAGATGTTAAATTTATGGAAGATTTTGTTTTTTTCCATCAAGGTTCGAACCCCACCTGGGGAATTTTATTTTAAATTTATTTCATTTTTTTTTATTTTAATACTTGTGTTACATAAAATATATAATCTTAACTTGGTGACTTTTTGTCATTTCCTATACAAACAAGCTAGTAAAGACTCATAATTCATTTATTTATAGTTCATATAATAAAACAGTTATGGACTTTTCATCAGATTCTGTGCATTGGTTAATATTTATTTTTCTCATGCATAGCACATCATATCGCACTGCTGAAAAGTCCATAATAGTATAATATTTGGAGTAGGAAATGCCACACATCATCTTAATCTCCATTATCATGCCACTGTTTCCTGTCATTCCTGTCTGGTGTAATACAACAGCACCTGTAAACAATTGATGTTATAAATTAATAATAGTGACTTGATAAATCCTACAGATGTATGTATATATGATCTAGTTATACATGTTGATAATAGTGACTTGATAAACCCTACAGATATATGTATATATGATTTAGTTATACATGTTGATAAAAGTGACTTGATAAACCCTACATATATATGTATATATGAACTACTTATACATGTTGATAATAGTGACTTGATAAACCATACAGATATATGTATATATGAGCTAGTTATACATGTTGTTAATAGTGACTTGATAAACCATACAGATATATGTTTATATGAGCTAGTTATACATGTTGATAAAAGTGACTTGATAAACCCTACATATATATGTATATATGAGCTAGTTATACATGTTGATAATAGTGACTTGATAAACCATACAGATATATGTATATATGAGCTAGTTATACATGTTGATAATAGTGACTTGATAAACCCTACAGATATATGTATATATGAACTAGTTATACATGTTGATAATAGTGACTTGATAAACCATACAGATATATGTATATATGAACTAGTTATACATGTTTTAATCTTACAGGAATACACTGCATTTTTCAACTTTTTTCACTCTAACAGGAGATCAGAATATATTTTACAAGACTTGAACTCATTTAAAAACAAAATATTTTAGATGTAGTCACTACAAACATATTAATACATTCAAAATGATTTTAATTTAAAACTGACAAGAGAACCCTCATTTCACCAAACCACCCTAAGATATTTTGGTTCTTTGAGTGTCATTATGTATTCAAGGTTTAGAATTGTACGTACACTATACACGGGTGCAAAAATGTGCATACATTTTCTTTCACTGGTGTGAAAAAAGTGCATACTGGCTCATCCCTGTGAGTATTGGCTTACTCACTTTCATGTCTTTAAAGATTAATTTGAAGTGTGATCAATATATAATTAGATTACTGCTAGGTGTTGCTTTAACATAATCAGTTTGAGACAACAATTAAATTACTGCTACATGATCCTTTAACATAATCAGTTTGAGACAACAATTATGTTACTGCTAGATGTTCCTTTAACATAATCAGTTTAATTACCATTTTGTCACAGCTAGGTGTTCCTTTAACATAATCAGTTTGAGAACAATTATGTCACTGCTAGGTGTTCATTTAACATAATCAGTTTGAGACAACAATTATGTCACTGCTAGTTGTTCCTTTAACATAATCAGTTTGAGACAACAATTATGTCACTGCTAGGTGTTCCTTTAATGTAATCAGTTTGAGACAACAATCATAGCACTGCTAGGTGTTCCTTTAACATAATCAGTTCTAGACAACAATTATATCTCTACTAGGTGTTCCTTTAACATAATCAGTTTGAGACAACAATTAAATATCACTGCTAGTTGTTCCTTTAATGTAATCAGTTTGAGACAACAATTATATCACTGCTATGTGTTCCTTTAACATAATCAGTTCTAGACAATAATTATATCACTGCTAGGTGTTCCTTTAACATAATAGTTTAAGACAACAATTAAATATCACTGCTAGGTGTTCCTTTAATGTAATCAGTTTGAGACAACAATTATATCACTGCTAGTTGTTCCTTTAATGTAATCAGTTTGAAACAACAATTATATCACTGCTAGGTGTTTCTTTAACATAATCAGTTTGAGACAATAATTATATCACTGCTAGGTGTTCCTTTAACATAATCAGTTTGAGACAACAATTATATCACTGCTAGGTGTTTCTTTAACATAATCAGTTTGAGACAACAATTATATCACTGCTAGATGTTCCTTTATCATAATCAGTTTGAGACAACAATGACTTTTGAAAATTACATTACAATGGGGAGATTTCATTAAAGAGGTGTCTGTTATTTATTGGAATAGCAGTTTAAACACATTTTATGTATCAATTTGTATTAGATTGATTATAATCTGAAGGAAAGAAAAAACAATAACAACACTTAATATTTACAGTTTTTTTATTTGTTTATTATAAAAATAACTGTATTTTACTTTAATTCACATGAATAAAAAAATGCATTCACATACATGTTAGTATGTCATTAAGAAAAGTGGAGCAAGTGGGCAAGTCTTAGGGCACTGGATCTGGTGGGAGTTGTGGTGATGGTGTGTAGTGTCATGGGTTCAATCCTCTGCCAAGGCTGTGTGCAGTACCCTTGAGCAAGATACTTTGTCTGCATATGCTAAGTACTGGTTATACCCAGGATGTTTTTGAGCTTGATTTGTCTAGGCCACAATCAATAATAAATGTAACAGGAAGAAGCAATTAAACTTTCAGTGTTCCCGGAGTCATATTTTTCAGCAGACCTAGTGTTTGTCATAATAGTCATATTCTTAGTGTTTCACAAGCTCAGCTATCATACATGTATTCCCAGCATTTCAGCTGTATTAGTCCACGTGTTTCAGCAGTCTTAGTCCCAGTGTTTCAGCTATTATAGTACTAGTGATTCAGCAGTCATAATCCCAGTGTTTAAGCAGTTCTAGTCCCAGTGTTTCAACAGTTCTAGTCGCAGTTTTCAGCAGTACTTGTTCCAATGTTTGAACAGTAATATTCCCAGTGTTTCAACTGTCATAGTCCCAGTGTTTCAGCAGTAATAGTCCCAGTGTTTCAACTGTCATAGTCCCAGTGTTTCAGCTGTAATAGTCCCAGTGTTTCAGCAGTAATAGTCCAAGTGTTTCAACAGTTCAAGTCCCAGTGTTTCAGCAGTCCTAGTTCCAGTGTTTAAACAGTCATAGTTCCAGTAACTCAACAGTAATAGTCCCAGTGTTTCAACTGTCATAGTCCCATTGTTTCAGCAGTAATAGTCTCAGTGTTACAGCAGTACTAGTCCCAGTGTTTCAACAGTTATAGTCCCAGTGTTTCAGCAGTCCTAGTCCCAGTGTTTCAGCAGTCCTAGTCCAAGTGTTTAATCAGTCCTAGTTCCAGCGTTTCAACAGTAAAATTCCCAGTGTTTCAGCAGTTCTAGTCTCAGTGTTTCAGCAGTCCTAGTCCCAGTGTTTCAGCAGTCCTAGATCCAGTGTTTAATCAATCCTAGTTCCAGTGTTTCAACAGTAATAGTCCCAGTGTTTCAACTGACATAGTCCCAGTGTTTCAGCAGTAATAGTCCCAGTGTTTCAGCAGAAATAGTCCCAGTGTTTCAGCAGTAATAGTCCCAGTGTTTCAGCAGACATGATCCCAATGTTTCAGCTGTGTTAGTCCCATTGTTTCAGCAAAGTCCCAGTGTTTTATCAATCATAGTAACAGTGTTTTAGCAATCATAGTAACAGTGTGTTAGCAATCATAGTAACAGTGTTTTAGCAATCATAGTAACAGTGTGTCAGTAGTCATATTCCCCCAGTGTTTCAGCAATTGTAGTCCCAATGTTTCAGCATTGATACTCCTAGTGTTTAAGCATAATCCCAGTGTTTCATCAATCATAGCCCCAGTGTTTCAGTTCAGTCACAGTCCCAGAATTTCAGCTGTCATAATACCAGTGTTTCAGCTGTCATAGTCCCCGATGTTTCAGCAGTCATGATCCCAATGTTTCAGCTGTCATAATCCCAGTGTTTCATCAGTAATAGTCCCAGTGTTTCAGCAGTAATAGTCCCAGTGTTTCAACAGTTCTAGTCCCAGTGTTTCAGCAGTCCTAGTTCCAGTGTTTCAACAGTTATAGTCCCAGTGTTTCAGCAGTCCTAGTCCCAGTGTTTCAGCAGTCCTAGTCCCAGTGTTTAATCAGTCCTAGTTCCAGCATTTCAACAGTAAAATTCCCAGTGTTTCGGCAGTTCTAGTCTCAGTGTTTCAGCAGTCCTAGTCCCAGTGTTTCAGCAGTCCTAATCCCAATGTTTTATCAGTAATAGTCCCAGTGTTTCAGCAGTCATAGTACCAGTGTTTCAGCAGTCATAGTCCCAGTGTTTCAGCAGTAATAATCCCAGTGTTTTAGCAGTCATAGTCCCAGTGTTTCAGCAGTCATGGACGCAGTGTTGTTGTATGGTGTTTAGCGTTGCTTTCATCAATTAATCCTAATGTTGTCACACTGAAGACACATGATGCAATACCCCACCCAGTCACAATATACTAGAACTAGAACTAACCTCTAAATAAGAAAGCGTCTAGTGCCATTTTTCATGTCTTTGGTATGACCCAGCTGGGGATCAAACCCACATCGTGCAATCCTGGTGGATAGTCTTTCAATAAACCACACCTGTTCTAGTGCAAAAAGTAATACTATAATGAATGATGTTGATCTAGCTGTTGAATCAGTAGCCACTCATATTTATAGAAACACAGATTTGACAGAAACTCTGCTGCAGAGATATATTATTAGATAAAGTAGGAGCGAGACAATTAACGGCTAATCAATCATTTATAACCACTTGTTTCATTGTGTCCATTTCATAATGAGCCAGAAGGAGAGAAAAAGAGAAATATATTCCAATAGGCTTCTGGCAATATTGTTCATCATTTGGTGGACTCTGGAAGAGACAAATTGTACAATCTGGGTTTGGGAAATGAGAAGAAAAAGAAAAGAAATCTGCTTATTGAGTACTTGCAAATGTTTGTGTGAAGTTTGTGCCATTGTCGTTGTTTAGTAAGTTTGGGAACAGCATACTTTTGTGGTATAAGATTTACCTGAAAATAATGATGTCATTCTATTTATAGTTTGAATCTCCCAATGTTAATTAATGTAACAGATAAACCATACTACAAAACATCGCTAATATGGTAGGTTGCATCTAAAAATAGGATGACGTAGTTTCACAATATATAGTTATTGCATGGTGACAATGAAATAAATAAAAGTCGAGGCAAAATTATTGCCTTTATAATGCCTATATGTAGTTAATTAAACATCTCAAAATAAGGCGCGGCAATTAACTATCCTGCATTTTTTATTCTTATTTAAGTAAGAACAAGTGCATATTTCCTAATGACCAATGAAAAAAGACAATCAAAAAAAGTCATAGCAAAAAAAGGTAAATTAGTGGTTTATTATTGTGGAGAGAATTTCCCATTGGCCAGGGAGTATAGACAAACGTTTCCGCATAAAGCCTTTGTTCCGTGCTTAGCTCTGGCTAAGCTTACTAAAGAATTTTTTTCTGTATTGACATGCAACAAATATATGAACTACATTTATTTATAGATGTGAAAGCTCAAATGATGTTACATGTATTATTATTACATGTATGTAAATTGACCCGACTGTCAACATGACTGTGTGACATAAAACAATGATGTGATGAGAATGCTTTATTTTTTTAATTATGTTTGTTCACTGGTTCTTATTGTTTCAAGTTTGACATTTTAATAATTGTCTTTTTTTTTTCCGTGAATATTAGTTTTAATCATATTTGTGATAAAACAATATATAAATATAATATGACACCTGTTGTGTGTTTTTGCAGGTATTTTCTGCTTTAGATTACTGCAGTAAAAGTGTTTGATTGAATTTCATAATACCAAATAAAAGAATGATTGAAATTTTATAGGCAGTAATACACTACTGTTGTAGATTATAGGAGTGGTTCACTACTCTTCAGGATCCTATTCAGTGTGGGTAGGGTAATATGAATGACATGAGATGGGTTGCCAAAGGCACTGTCTGAACATAACTTACCCCACATCATGTACTAAGGTTGTTGGGTTTGAGTTACTTGCAGAAGAAAAATTGGTTTTACTCAGATTTATCTGTGACATCCACCGGTAAAACGGGAATGCGTTTAAAGTGACACACAGTAATGTACTCATATATTCACACCCGTGGATGTAAAACCATAACAAGATAATTATTAACATTTAACTTACTGGTTTTTCTGTCTGCAACTTCATGATTAAAATTTTATTGACAAATCTGAAGATGAGCTATTCTGATCGGCCTGTGTCCACCGTTCGTCATCTGTCTGCAAACTTTTTTATGTTGTGTACCCTCTAGCACTTCTCATTGGCTCTTAACCAAACTTACAAAGAATAATTAATGTCAGAGTTCTGGCTTTTTAAACATAAACAAATGCGCTATTTGAACTTGTGTGCACATTAGTACCCATACTTTTTATCTTATTCTCTCCAAACTTACACAGTAGTTATTAAACCATAATATCTCAGACAAGTTCTTGAACTGGCCAAATCAGATAATTAAATTTTAAAGTTATGGCCCTTAAACTATCAAAAATTGCATTATTTGATGTTCAATTTTAATTTGGTCCTCACCTAAATTACGCAGTAGTTATATATCTATAATATCTTGACTGACCAAATTTAAATGTTGGAGATATCTGGCCGTGCATTATCAAAAAGTGCCTTCTTTGGCATTGTCTCCTCTGCCATAGGTGAGCGCTTTAGGTCCAGGCAGGTATATTTATTTGAAGTATATTTTAAGTCATTACATGACCCCAAATATGCAAGACATGATGCTTTTTAACCATTTACAAGAGTTATGTCCCTTTACAAAACAGAAAAAAGACAAAAATGGTCAGCATACATACTGGACTATTCTTATATCATATTTGCACATTGTGGGTAGTATTATTATAATTTTAAGGAATAAAATTGAATGAAAATTTATCAGAATTGTCGTGTGTGCCTTTTCTTCCCTTTATTTTATTATAATTTACTTTTTTTCCACCTATTTTCATGCACCACTTTCTCATATTCCTGTTTAGTTTAACTTGTGAAATGATAGATTTTGTATCTCACAATATTACACTAAATTTAATTTCAACCCAAAGTACATACTTAAATTAAAAGTAATATCATTGTGACATTTTTATGAGAAAAAAATGATATAATTCAATTAAAGTACTAACAATCTTCCCCAAAATGTATTCAGTTTTTCATGCCACCCTCCTTTTATAGAATGGTGAAGGGGCACTTTGTTGTATCCCTACTTGTCTGTCCTAGCATTTGTCAATCCAAGGTCAAATTAGTGTCCATTCAAAAACTTCTGAATGACTGTATGTATTAATTTATATTTGGCATGCAGATGTGTAATAAAATATAGGTCAAGCGCAATATTGGTCATTTTTTGATAAATTTTTTATAGGAGACTTTTTGACCCAATTTTAGCTCAGTAGGTAGAATGGCTGACTATCAATCGAGGGGTCATGAGTTTGAATTCATGCCCGGCAACAGTCTCCATGATGATTGATAGACAACATTGTTTCTCATTATCATTCGTCTCTTACAGCTGATTTAAGTGGGGAAGTTATCAGTTACTTGGGAAATGGGGTGTGTTTGAGTACTGGTTAACCTCTAAGGAACCCAGGAAACCGGTTATGTTAACTGATCTTCTGTTTGCCCTTGATTTCATAAAAAAATGATGCTGAATATTCAATCAATCAATCAATAAATTTGGCTAGCATATTGTAGGGGCATCCAGGTCCTATGGACATTTCTAGTTTATAGCTAAAGTAAAATAATGAAGCATATTTTATTATGATAACTAGACGTCTTTACTTCTGTTCAGTAATATCTACGTCATAAAAGCAATATGACAATGGGCATTTGTCAATAACCTCACACTTATGATCTGTTGCATGACCATAATTAGCCATTTCTGTCATGTTTAATTAGTATTTTATAATTCCTATAATTAATGTTGTACAATGTAATTATGAGCTGTTGAAATGTGATGATTGTCCAATTATATAAGACCATTGACAAAACAGGTGCGAAAATATCATAGAACATAATATATAGAGTTTTAAAATAGTCGTACAGAAGCTTGAGCAAATTGAGATTCTGGTTGCCCACGTGATGAACTTTTAACCAGTAGTCCTTAAATTTGTGAACGATGTATATACATGTATTTCACTTTGTTAAAGTAAAAGCTATAAATCAAAATAAAGTTATTGATTATACTAATTTATTTTAGCTTGATTGCGCATTATAGTCAGAGCTTATATTTACAGCCTTTTTCTATTTATTTCCTAGGTAGAACCTGTACTGGGAGTTTATTTCCTAGGTAGAATGTACACTGTGAGTTTATTTCCTAGGTAGAATGTGTACTGGGAGTTTATTTCCTAGGTATAATGTACACTGGGAATTTATTTCCTAGGTAGAATGTGCACTGGGAGTTTATTTCCTAGGTAGAAGCTGTACTGGGAGTTTATTTCCTAGGTAGAATGTGCACTGGGAGTTTATTTCCTAGGTAGAATGTGCACTGGGAGTTTATTTCCTAGGTAGAATGTGTACTGGGAGTTTATTTCCTAGGTAGAATGTACACTGGGAGTTTATTTCCTAGGTAGAAGCTGTACTGGGAGTTTATTTCCTAGGTAGAATGTGCGCTGGGAGTTTATTTCCTAGGTAGAATGTGCACTGGGAGTTTATTTCCTAGATAGAACCTGTACTGGGAGTTTATTTCCTAGGTAGAATGTGTACTGGGAGTTTATCTCCTAGGTAGAATGTGCACTGGGAGTTTATTTCCTAGGTAGAACCTGTGCTGGGAGTTTATTTCCTAGATAAAATGTGCACTGGGAGTTTATTTCCTAGGTAGAATGTGTACTGGGAATTTCTTTCCTAGGTAGAATGTGCACTGGGAGTTTATTTCCTAGGTAGAACCTGTACCAGGAGTTTATTTCCTAGGTAGAACCTGTACTGGAAGTAGAAACTGTACTGGGAGTTTATTTCCTAGGTAGAACCTGTACTGGAAGTAGAAACTGTACTGGGAGTTTATTTCCTAGGTAGAACCTGTACTGGAAGTAGAAACTGTACTGGGAGTTTATTTCCTAGGTAGAACCTGTACTGGGAGTTTATTTCCTAGGTAGAACCTGTACTGGGATGTGTTTTCTGAGGTAGAACCTGTACCGGGAGTTTATTTCCTAGGGGAGTTCATTTTCTATGGAGAATGTGCAGTGGGAGTTTATTTCCTAGGTAGAACCTGTACTCGAAGTAGAAACTGTACTGGGAGTTTATTTCCTAGGTAGAACCTGTACTGGGAGTTTATTTCCTAGGTAGAGCCTGTACCAGGAGTTTATTTCCTAGGTAGAACCTGTACCAGGAGTTTATTTCCTAGGTAGAACCTGTACTGGAAGTAGAAACTGTACTGGAAGTTTATTTCCTAGGTAGAACCTGTACTGGAAGTAGAAACTGTACTGGGAGTTTATTTCCTAGGTAGAACCTGTACTGGGAGTTTATTTCCTAGGTAGAACCTGTACTGGGATGTGTTTTCTGAGGTAGAACCTGTACCGGGAGTTTATTTCCTAGGGGAGTTCATTTCCTATGGAGAATGTGCAGTGGGAGTTTATTTCCTAGGTAGAACCTGTACTCGAAGTAGAAACTGTACTGGGAGTTTATTTCCTAGGTAGAACCTGTACTGGGAGTTTATTTCCTAGGTAGAACCTGTACTGGGAGTTTATTTCCTAGGTAGAACCTGTACTGGGATGTGTTTTCTGAGGTAGAACCTGTACCGGGAGTTTATTTCCTAGGGGAGTTCATTTCCTATGGAGAATGTGCAGTGGGAGTTTATTTCCTAGGTAGAACCTGTACTCGAAGTAAAAACTGTACTGGGAGTTTATTTCCTAGGTAGAACCTGTACTGGGAGTTTATTTCCTAGGTAGAACCTGTACTGGGAGTTTATTTCCTAGGTAGAACCTGTACTGGGATGTGTTTTCTGAGGTAGAACCTGTATCGGGAGTTTATTTCCTAGGGGAGTTCATTTCCTATGGAGAATGTGCAGTGGGAGTTTATTTCCTAGGTAGAACCTGTACTCGAAGTAGAACCTGTAATGGGAATTTATTTCCTATGTAGAGACTGTACTGGAAGTTTATTTCCTAGGTAGAGCCTGTACTGGGAGTTGTGTTTGAGTGATTGTTCTATTTTTACAGTTACTGAGCATTGTATACCTTCCAAAGGCCTAGTGAATATAAAAAATATTGTATGGTCGTTAAAATAAAAAATAATAATTATTTCTTATTGATTAATAGATTTCAATAGCAAAGTGACTTAGATGCTAATTTGTATCTGCTTGAATTATTTTTCTTGTTAATTTCTGAATTATTTTAATTGCTTTGGAAAAATGGGTATGATATGCACTGTTCTTCTTCAAAACCAAGAATGATGACCTTGGACAAGGATATAATAAAAGTGAATTCAATGCTGAATGTGGCCATTTATACACAGTTGAAGTGTTGTAGTTTAAGTTGCACTTTTATTCAATTTGTTTAAGAGCTACTTCTCAATTGTTTTACATACCCCCTCTTAAATCTGCCCATCTCTTGAGTGCTGTATTCCGGACTTAGTGAGGAAAATACTATTGACAATGTCATCCTTATTCAAACATCCAGTTGCTTCAAATGTAGCAGATGTTGATTGGCAGGTGATTAAAGGGGCACAAGGCAATGTTAAACTGGATTTATGCATGTTCACGCATTAAAGCAATATTTACACCTAAGAATGTACAATAATAATTAAAATATGTTTAAACAATGTGTTCTTAATCTTTATCTGGACATGCTTTAAGTACCCAGGAAAATGTGCTTCTAGCTTGATATGTCTGGTTGTAAAAACTTATTTCACAATCAATGTAAAGCAAATAAGTTTAACTGTATTGATCTCCACGTGTCATAATCTGAAACTTTGACTGATACTAGTGTTTAATGAAATACCAACAGTTTTAATAAATCTAGTGGTCTCATGCTAATTTTGAAAATATGAGTTAAATGTCTTTAAAATTCTAAATTGTTGTCACATTTTGTAAAATAACAAAACATCTGTCAGATTATACACAACAACAGCACATCTGTCACACTATGTAAAATAACAAAACATCTGTCAGATATTACACAACAACAGCACATCTGTCACACTATGTAAAATAATAAAACATCTGTCAGATATTACACAACAACAGCACATCTGTCACACTATGTAAAATAACAAAACATCTGTCAGATTATACACAACAACAGCACATCTGTCACACTATGTAAAATAACAAAACATCTGTCAGATATTACACAACAACAGCACATCTGTCACACTATGTAAAATAACAAAACATCTGTCAGATTATACACAACAACAGCACATCTGTCACACTATGTAAAATAACAAAACATCTGTCAGATTATACACAACAACAGCACATCTGTCACACTTTGTAAAATAACAAAACATCTGTCAGATTATACACAACAACAGCACATCTGTCACACTATGTAAAATAACAAAACATCTGTCAGATTATACACAACAACATCACATCTGTCACACTATGTAAAATAACAAAACATCTGTCAGATATTACACAACAACAGCACATCTGTCACACTATGTAAAATAACAAAACATCTGTCAGATAATACACAACAACAGCACAACTGTCACACTATGAAAAAAAATCACATCTGCCACATATTAGGTATAATAACAGCACTGTTGTCAGATAACACACACTAACAGTACAGCTGTCAGATAATACACAACAACAGCACATCTGTCAGATAACACACACTAACAGTACAACTGTCAGCTAATGCACAATTGTGGCACAGTTGTCAAATAAAACACAATAACAGCAGTTGTCACATACCACGTTATTGGTAAGACACATTTTGTGTTTATTACAGTACAGTTGTTACATAACACATTATTGGTAAGACACATTTTGTGTTTATTACAGTACAGATGTCACATAACACATTATTGGTAAGACACATTTTGTGTTTATTACAATACATTTGTTACATAACACATTATTGGTAAGACACATTTTGTGTTTATTACAATACATTTGTTACATAACACATTATTGGTAAGAAACATTTTGCATCTATTACAGTACAGTTGTTACATAACACATTATTGGTAAGACACATTTTGTGTTTATTACAGTATAGATGTCACATAACACGTTATTGGTAAGACACATTTTGTGTTTATTACAGTACAGTTGTCACATAACACATTATTGGTAAGACACATTTTGTGTTTGTTACAGTACAGATGTCACATAACACATTATTAGTAAGACACAATTTGTGTTTATTACAGTACAGTTGTCACATACCACGTTATTGGTTAGACACAACATGTGTTTATTTAGTTCCACAACATCTTTCTAATTCCTTCTTGGAAAAAAACAACTTACTAGTTATGTTTAATATATAACCCGGGGTGACTTACACAAATATTTACCCAACAAGAAACTAAATTAGTGTACAGAGCACTGCTTGCCTGTCTCTGGGCAGAATGCAGTGGCCACTTCAATTATTCAGGATTACTCCATCTTGATTGTAATAATTGTGTATGAAATCTTTCATCAAATATGACACAAATCTTGTGATTTATTGTATTCAGATGGAGGACAGATTGATCTGTGAGCCTCTCTGTGGTTACTGTAACAGCTTGTGTCAAAAGGAAGATGATTCTAGATTTCTTTTATTATAATAATAACAGTACTTATTGTGAATATTTGTATTTCAGTATAATAATAACAGTACTTATTGTGAATACTTTTATTTAAGTATAATAATAACAGTACTTATTGTGAATACTTGTATTTCAGTATAATAGTAACAGTACTTATTGTGAATACTTGTATTTAAGTATAATAATAACAGTACTTATTGTGAATACTTGTATTTCAGTATAATAGAAACAGTAGTTATTGTGAATACTTGTATTTAAGTATAATAATAACAGTACTTATTGTGAATACTTGTATTTAAGTATAATAATAACAGTACTTATTGTGAATACTTGTATTTAAGTATAATAATAACAGTACTTATTGTGAATACTTGTATTTAAGTATAATAAGAACAGTACTTATTGTGAATACTTGTATTAACAAGATAAATCATTAGAATAATTCAATCTTCCATTAGGCCCAACTTAAAACAGTTAGAGGAAGTTATTTGTGTTTGTTTTGGTAGGTAGGTACAATATAGTATGGTCGGTAAATAAAGTCAACCATGTGTGGTAGCCTGGATTTAGTCACTTTATCCACATATGCTAAACTCATGAACACTTTGAAAATGTATCATAGTTGTAAGACAATGTTTCATAATCAATGTAAAATAAAGGTGTAAATATGTATTGCAACTGTAATGATAGGGTGACTAAAGACTAGGCCTATAAACTAAAGATAGGATTAAACAGCAGCAATGCAAGGCCCATAAACTGTAGGTAGGAGTAAATAGCAGGAATGGTGGGCCCATAAACTGTAGTTAGGAGGTTTTTTTTGTTGTTGTTTTTTTAAATGGGGTTTTAAACCATTTTCAACACATTTCATGTTATTTATGGCATATCCAGTTTTACTGGTGGAGGTCCATAAACTGTAGATAGGATTAGAAAGCAGCAATGGTAGGTCCATAAACTGTAGATAGGATTAGAAAGCAGCAATGGTAGGTCCATAAACTGTAGATAGGATTAGAAAGCAGCAATGGTAGGTCCATAAACTGTAGATAGGATTAGAAAGCAGCAATGGTAGGTCCATAAACTGTAGATAGGATTAGAAAGCAGCAATGGTAGGTCCATAAACTGTAGATAGGATTATATAGCAGCAATGGTAGGCATATAAACTGTAGATAGGATTATATAGCAGCAATGGTAGGCCCATAAACTGTAGATAGGATTATATAGCAGCAATGGTAGGCCGAACAGATAAGGCTTTGTTAGGCAAAATACAAGAAGTGTTACAGTTCTGGTACCCAATAGAAAAAAATAAGCACAAAACAAGCATTGGTTATAGTACTCTAGGCCCAAAATGAGAGCTTTGTAGGCCAAAAACAAGACTTGGTTATAGTGCGGGTAGGCCCAACAGAAAAAGCTTTGTGATACTAGTCAACGATTGGTTACAGTAATGGAGATTGTTAACCTTATTTGTAGTAAATGTACATGCTGCAGTTGAAACCTTCTGGTACTCATAATATATTTGCTGTTAGTTAAGTGTTTTTCTGTTCAAATTCAAATTGTCAACCAATCATATAATATTATGTTGATGCAGTGACTGGTATGCTTAGGTTATTGTTTAATACTGAAACAAATTTCTGTGATGGGTTGAACAAGGGTAAAGGTCATGATTCAAATATAATCTGTTCAAAGTGAAGTTGGCCTGTCAGTTACACAGTTGGGGAAACCAAACACTGGTCACCCTTATATGTTTTTTGTTTAAATATAATATCTAATCAAACAGCATTCACAACAAAATTAAATAGTTAGTGTAGTTCTAAACAATGACTTTATATAATTTATTGAGTTAGAAAAAATACATTTCTTTTCATCTACAAATAAATGGCCCCCTGTCAATAATTATCTCCCTTGACTGATCTCTTTTATAAGACTCAATGGCATTGTGTAATTACTTCCCAAACATAAGCTCTTTAATAAATAGCATATGCATTATGTTTGTCAGCTTGATACCAATCCCGACTTAAACAAATACCAATTTAGTATCTGCATATTATTTTGAAGCCTTGAAAGTATTAATTCGGATGATTGGTATGCGCACAAAAATAAGAAGTTCTCTTACACTAAAGTCGGATCTGTTGAAATTTCAATATAATCAAAAAAAGTAATTTTGTTTTCTGGTGCAATTTTCACATCTAATCAAGAAGGGCATCAGTAATGATACATATGCTAGCGTCAAATAGAAACTAACTCAAGAAAAGCTGAAATCAATTGATGAAAATGAAGACCCACAGACACTGGGAAGGGATACTATTGACAATAAGCTGATAATTAGTTACAAAAGGATTTTCTTCCACATAAGAGGAAATTATTTTGTCAAATTGTGAAATATTTCATCTAACATAGCTGTTAGATGAATATCGATAAGACCACAGACATGTTTTTTTTTGTGAAGGAAAATGTTTTTATACTATATTCTTAACCATTTTTTCAAATACATGGTTCAGTGGAAGTCTCGAGATCACTTACCTCTCAGTGCTTAGGTCGTAGGTTTAAGCCATATAAAACTTTATGTGGAGATTTTGCCAGTAACATGCAGATGAGCATAGTGTTTGCCAGTAACTTGCAGATGAGCATAGTGTTTGCCAGTTACTTGCAGATGAGCATAGTGTTTGCCAGTAACTTGCAGATGAGCATAGTGTTTGCCAGTAACTTGCAGATGAGCATGGTGTTTGCCAGTAACTTGCAGATGAGCATAGTGTTTGCCAGTAACTTGCAGATGAGCATAGTGTTTGCCAGTAACTTGCAGATGAGCATGGTGTTTGCCAGTTACTTGCAGATGAGCATAGTGTTTGCCAGTAACTTGCAGATGAGCATGGTGTTTGCCAGTAACTTGCAGATGAGCATTGTGTTTGCCAGTAACTTGCAGATGAGCATTGTGTTTGCCTGTTACTTGCAGATGAACATGGTATTTGCCAGTTAGTTGCAGGTAAGCGTGGTGTTTGCCAGTTACTTGCAGGTGAGCATGGTGTGGTCTTACTCAAATTCATTCTGATGTTTGATCCTTTATAGCAAAGTGGTCTAAGGCACTGTTGTCTAATGAACACTTACCTCTCAGCACTGAGGTCATGGTTACAAGCCTCTCTTGTCCAACATTTTATGTGAGAAGATTTGGCAGTTACTTGTGGTAAGGACAGTGGTCCTATTCAGATTTATTGTGATATCTGCCTTGACCAGTAAATTTTAGTTTCCATAATTCTGATATAACCTATAGCGTATTGAACAATTTGTTATACACTAACCATCTGTTTGGCATAGTATTTCCAACCCAATACAAATTTTATAAAACTTTGTCGAAATTATGATATTTTGCTTTTTTACAAAAATGTTTTATACATATATGTATACCACATGACAATGTTTACAGTTTTGATATACACATGTGTCAGAGGTAAATTTGAAAATTTGAAAATATTAACGTTGCTGTTGCATTATTGTTACAAAATAAAGTGCTTGTTTTACTATGATTGAGTACAATTAATTCAATAGTTCCGTCAATGTCCGGCAAATGACTAAAATATTATACTGTTTCTTTACCAGTCTATTGTCTATTGATGTCATTTGTTTATTTGTTGAAAATATGAAGTTTTAACATTATTAAATCCTTTTAGCATTATATTTTGCTATATGATAACCCATCAAGCCATTATGTCAATTAGTTAATTAGATGCCTAGTTGTAATTAGGTATTGAAGCTATTTATACAATTTTTTTCTCACCTTTTGAAGAAGATATGAGACATAAATGTGACTTATTTAATCAACTATCCAACAAAGTGTTAAATGTTTGACATGAAGCTCCATGTCATTGAACATGTCACAAAGCACAGCCTATAGTTGTGTTGCTGCCCCAAAACACGCAGTCATGGCCTATAGTTGTGTTGCTGCCCCAAAACATGCAGTCATGGCCCATAGTTGTGTTGCTGCCCCAAAACACGCAGTCATGGCCTTTTGTTGTGTTGCTGCCCCAAAACATGCAGTCATGGCCTATAGTTGTGTTGCTGCCCAAAAACATGCAGTCATGGCCTTTAGTTGTGTTGCTGCCCCAAAACATACCATCATGGCCTATAGTTGTGTTGCTGCCCCAAAACACGCAGTCATGGCCTATAGTTGTGTTGCTGCCCCAAAACACACAGTCATGGCCTATACTTGTGTTGCTGCCCCAAAACACGCAGTCATGGCCTATAGTTGTGTTGCTGCCCCAAAACACGCAGTCATGGCCTTTAGTTGTGTTGCTGCCCCAAAACATACCATCATGGCCTATAGTTGTGTTGCTGCCCCAAAACACGCAGTCATGGCCTATAGTTGTGTTGCTGCCCCAAAACATACCATCATGGCCTATAGTTAAGTTGCTGCCCCAAAACATGCAGTCATGGCCTATAGTTGTGTTGCTGCCCCATAACATACCATCATGGCCTATAGTTGTGTTGCTGCCCCAAAACATGCAGTCATGGCCTTTAGTTGTGTTGCTGCCCCATAACATACCATCATGGCCTATAGTTGTGTTGCTGCCCCAAAACATGCAGTCATGGCCTTTAGTTGTGTTGCTGCCCCGAAACATGCAGTCATGGCCTATAATTGTGTTGCTGCCCTAAAACATGCAATCATGGGCTATAGTTGTGTTGCTGTCCCAAAACATGCAATCATGGCCTATAGTTGTGTTGCTGCCCAAAAACATACCATCATGGCCTATAGTTGTGTTGCTGCCCCAAAACATGCAGTCATGGCCTTTAGTTGTGTTGCTGCCCCATAACATACCATCATGGCCTATAGCTGTGTTGCTGCCCAAAAACATACCATCATGGCCTATAGTTGTGTTGCTGCCCCAAAACATGCAGTCATGGCCTTTAGTTGTGTTGCTGCCCCATAACATACCATCATGGCCTATAGCTGTGTTGCTGCCCAAAAACATACCATCATGGCCTATAGTTGTGTTGCTGCCCCAAAACATGCAGTCATGGCCTTTAGTTGTGTTGCTGCCCCATAACATACTATCATGGCCTATAGTTGTGTTGCTGCCCCAAAACATGCAGTCATGGCCTTTAGTTGTGTTGCTGCCCCAAGTCATGGCCTATAATTGCGTTGCTGCCCCAAAACATGCAATCATGGCCTATAGTTGTGTTGCTGTCCCAAAACATGCAGTCATGGCCTATAGCTGTGTTGCTGCCCAAAAACATACCATCATGGCCTATAGTTGTGTTGCTGCCCCAAAACATGCAGTCATGGCCTTTTGTTGTGTTGCTGCCCCAAAACATACCATCATGGCCTATAATTGTATTGCTGACCCAAAACATGCAGTCATGGCCAATAGTTGTGTTGCTGCCCTAAAACATGCAATCATGGCCTATAGTTGTGTTGCTGTCCCAAAACATGCAATTATGGCCTATAGTTGTGTTGCTGCCCCGAAACCTGCAATCATAGCATAAAGTCGTGTTGCTGTCCCAAAACTTGCAATCATAGCCTATTGTTGTGTTGCTGCCCCCAAAAATGCCATCATGGCCTATAGTTATGTTGCTGCCTCAAAACATACAGTCATGGCCTATAGTTGTGTTTCTGGAAGTGCTGCCCCAAAACATGCAGCATTTTTTCAGTGTGGTTTTCATTGTTATAAAGTGATATAAGTGAGACATTTGATTCTATAGAATTCTCCAGTTAAAGTTTTTGTAAGGATCACACCTACAACCATCCTGTTTTTGATGGACAGACCTTCTTATAAGATAAGATAATCTTCATGATACAACATACAAACACTAGCTCAAAGCGTTCTTCTGACAAAACAAGAATATCCAGTAACTTCAATACAAATAAACTAAAACTAGAGAAATTATTAGGACATAGTTAACATATGAAATGTTGTGTACAAGCATTTTGACTTTTCTCTGGTGTGTTTTCATTACGCAGACCCTCCCCTCTATTTTTGTACCACGCAGACCTTCCCCTTGTGTGCAGACCTTTACCTTGTGTGTAGACCTTCCCTTTGTGTGCAAGACCTTCCCCTTGTGTGCAGACCTTCCCCTTTTGTGCAAACCTTCCAATTGTGTGCAGTCCTTCCCCTTGTGTGCAGACCTTCACTTTGTGTGCAGACCTTCCCCTTGTGTGCAGACCTTCACTTTGTGTGCAGACCTTCCCCTTTTGTGCAGACCTTCCCCTTGTGTGCAGACCTTCACTTTGTATGCAGACCTTTCCCTTGTGTGCAGACCTTCACTTTGTGTGCAGACCTTCCCCTTGTGTGCAGACTTTCCCCTTTTGTGCAGACCTTCCCCTTGTGTGCAGACCTTCCCCTTTTGTGCAGACCTTCCCCTTGTGTACAGACCTTCCCCTTGTGTGCAGACCTTTACTTTGTGTGCAGACCTTCCCTTTGTGTGCAGACCTTCACTTTGTGTGCAGACCTTCCCCTTGTGTGCAGACCTTCACTTTGTGTGCAGACCTTCCCCTTTTGTGCAGACCTTCCCCTTGTGTACAGACCTTCCCCTTGTGTGCAGACCTTCACTTTGTGTGCAGACCTTCCCCTTGTGTGCAGACCTTCACTTTGTGTGCAGACCTTCCCCTTGTGTGCAGACCTTCACTTTGTGTGCAGACCATCCCCTTGTGCAGTTTCATGACAAACAATTTAGATAATTCACTCTTGTGACATTGTATTTCTGAATAGAAAATTTCATTAATTGTTTCTCCCTTTCTAAATTACAGGCCGCTTCATTGATGTTGAATTCTTCAAATTTCCCAACGACAATTACAGAATCTTTATCAGTGTCACATAATTGATATGTTCCCAAAATCACTTCCTGTTCTCTAACATTTTGTTGTTTAATTGCAAAATGAAATTAAGGATTTTTGCATAGCTGTGTTAAGGTTTAATTTCATTAATTTCTTCTCATGATTTTCATCTTTGAAAGCATTGCCTTAAACTTGGTCTCAGTTTGTAGAAATTTTCATTTCAATATTTAGATCACAGTTGTGATTTCAATCTGAAAGCTGTTTTTTTCTTGGTGCCCACAATTCAGAGAGTAATGAAGGGGCATTGGGTGTTACCCATTTCTGTCAATTCGTCCATCTGTTTGTCTGTCTGGTAAAAAATTGTATTCCGATTAATGCCTATTGAAGGAGTCTGTGTATTTAATTTTGAGCATAATTGTATAATTATAACATACATACCTTTTACAGGAGTTATTGCCCCTTTTCCACTTCATTTTTGTTAAAACTTGGTTTCTTATCAATAGTGGGAGCATTCATGTTGACAGATATTTTTATGTTTTTTAAACAACAGAAGAGGTATTCATTGGCCAAGCCCAAGATGCTATCTTAAGATCCCTTTCTGCTGAGGTTGTGAGTTTAAGCCCAGATCATACCAAAACATCATGTGAGAAAGTTTCCCAACCACATGACATTGTGGAAGTACGGTGATTCTTCTCTGTACTCCTTCACCAACAAAAACTATATAAAAAATAAATCCATGGAACACGTGGTCCAGTGGTTGAGCACTGAACCCATGGTTGGAGGGTTGTGGGTTTGATCCTCCACCAGGCTATATGTGATGTCCTCTTGAGCAAGTGACTTTCCTGCATATGCTGAGTACTGGTTCTAACCAGGAAGACTTCAGGCGTGATTTGCCTAAGTTGTATGAATTTGTTTCACAATTGAAGTAAAATAAATAAGTTTAAACTAGACATAAATCACTATGTATCATGTAGGTACCAGCAGTGTACAAGGTTACATTGGTTATTGAACAGAATTTGTGCAGAAAGTAAAATGTATTGTCAAAGATGGCCATGTTAAATTTAAAATGGTAAAAGTTGTTTAAACAAAAATCTAGGGGAAAACCAAATGCGAAACCCATTCCTGATTAAGTATATTGTGACTACTTACAATGTACACACATCGGATGAAATTTTTAATTATACAAATGTTTCTATAGGGCCGTCCTTAAAAAATAAATTGTTTGCCTTGGTCCTACCTACTCACTTAAAATTACCACTATCCAAAAATTTTTAATGGACTTTCAAAGTGTTTAATTTTTTTTTTCACGATTTCTGTCCTTTTTTCTTTAAAATGACTTTGCAAAATCAAAATTTGGCAAAAAAAAAAATAATAACCTAGCTACCTACCTTCCAACATGAAAAGGACATGGTCAGAGTACAGCAAATAAATAGTTTTTGAAGGAAAGCCTAAGCAATTGTGTGTATGTGTGTTTCACCTTTTTTTCCAACCGTATTTCAATTATTTAATAGTGATCAATCATTGTTCCTGAGATCTATTAACACTTTACTCCATAGATACGCGTTTTCCCACACCAATCACAGAAGGCCTTTGTAAACAGTGCAGGAACAGTTCAGATTGCTCGTAATGAGCAATCTTAACACTTCCTGCACTGTTTTCCACTCTGTCAGTTAATATAAACATAATTCACCCATTGCTCATACGTGGTGAATTAATGCTTTCAATTTGGAAGAGTCCAAGAAAATAAAGCAAAGGATTAAGCAGTGAACTAAGTACGAGGCACACCCTGCCTCTGTAAGTCTGACTATTTCCCCACTCATTTTTATATAAACAAAACAGGGGTGTTTAATCGTTAACATTTCATGTTGTATTCTACTAGTTTATATCTCGCTATTTAAATGTGATGGGTTCTTACCATATTTAGAACTGTAACATCAACCCATAATGGAGGATTATACGGAGACTCCATTGTCAATTTGCATGATCCCTCGTTACTTTGTTCATTTTCTCGTGTTGACAGTAAAACCTTATCGCGGCCATCTCTCCATTATGGGGATCGTAGAATCTTGTGACAGCATGCTTCATAGAGGCGTGAAATGAATTAAAACTTGTCCCAGCTTAAGTCTGCAGATCCTCTATTGGGCACAGGCTTCAGCAATGTGTAAATTGGTTGGAAATTTAAAGTGCTTTCTCCTCATAAGGTTTGTTCAAGTAATTATTATATTTGTGGGAGAAATAGTTATTATATGCCCTATCTCTCAGTCTGGTTTGGAATGGGAATTGTAAAAGGTTTTCAATGAAAATGTCAAACTTGTTAAACTCAGATTGTGTATTAACCTTTATCCTCACTCCCCATATTGTTACTTTTAACTATCATTGAACTTTATTTTGATCATCCGTTTGTCACTCATACAAACATTGTTTTTGACTGAGTAGTGAACAGTTTAGAAGTGGATCAAATATTCTTGTGGATTTTAAAATTAATTTGTATTTGTTATAGGTAATGCAGGATATTAAAGTAAAAAAAGGAGGAGCAAAATTAGTTTTTATCTTAATGATAATTTCAAGTCATGGCCCCTGGCAGCCATTTTGATACATTTGTTTAGATAGCATTCAATAGTACAATTTCTGTGGTCATGGTGATGATTCATTCCCTACTGGTGCCATGGGTGGGCACTGTAACTTCACAACCTTCTGGTCCTATATCTGTTTCCCCTGTACCACTAGACCCAGCACTTCCAATGCCTAATAAGGTCCCCTGTGATTCTGTTTGTCATGGAAGGGTTTGGACCACTTTTATTCCTGATGGCACTCCAGCTGTAATTGTGTTAATTATGTTGATGTATTAGAGACATTACTGCAGCCACTAAGCCAGTGACAGACTTTTATGATTCTGCCTGTTGTATTGTTCATTAGTGGTTAGGTCCCTATTAATGGCAGCCGCCTTGTAAAGCTATCATTGTTCATTATTGCTCACATACTCTAAAAATGAGTTCTGGCACGGATTTTTTTGTGTGTGGTAACATAAAAATCTTGAAAATTAGAAAAGTTGTCTGCCTGTCTGTCTGTCTGTCTGTCTGTCTGTCTGTCTGTCTGTCTGTCTGTCTGTCTGTCTGTCTGTCTGTCTGTCTGTCTGTCTGTCTGTCTGTCTGTCTGTCTGTCTGTCTGTCTGTCTGTCTGTCTGTCTGTCTGTCTGTCCGTCCGTCCGTCCGTCCGTCCATCCGTCCGTCCGTCCGTCCGTCCGTCCGTCCGTCCGTCCGTCCGTCCATCCGTCCGTCCGTCCGTCTGTCTGTCTGTTTATTTTTTGAATTTTTATGCTTCTTGGCTTTTTTTTTAAAATAAACTTATTTCTTGTTTTAGAGCTTGTACTTCTAGAATTAACAAAATTTATGGTGTTAGACACTGTGACGATGACAGCTTATACTTTATCAGCTGGTTTCCAAGACTATAACAGGGTGACATTCACTGCTGTTTCCATCAGCGTAAATGTCGTGAATGTCGCCACTTGTAAGTGTCATGATTGCTACCATAATATTGCCATAACAACTGCTTTCCTTGTCATAAGTGAAGGTGTTGACAAATACCGGAGATAAGCCGAGACACGAAATATTATATTCCAAATAGAGGTTGTCACCGTAATCACCATGCGTCATTAACACACTGCTGATTAACACATGTATACTTATTTTTGTCTTTATTTATGGTAGTGACTATCTGGATGTTATTATGTCAACTCCATCGCGGTGGTTGTGGTGATTGCAACAGGCTATGATGTACCCAATCACTGTACGATGCAGTGCTGGGTCACAGGTTCTTAAGTACAAATAAAAAAATTAACACATGACCCTCATGTTTGTTATTTTATTCACTGATATGTCATTTAACTCATTATTATAATTATTATTATATCAGGATTTTTTTCAAAATTTTAAAATTGGCTTACAACATTTTTTTCCAATACATCATGCCTATAATTATATACTTACTGATCCCCTCATAAGGATGTCTATTTATTTATATTTTTGTTTTTTGAATGGGGTTTTACACCATTTTCAATACATTTCAAGTTTTATAGTTTTACTGGTGGAGGAAGACCTCAGACTGAGTCTGGTTGAGAAGAACCAAGTAACTAGAAACTATCTCGCATAAAGTTTTTGGAGTGAGCGGGACTGGAACCTACGACCTTAGCGGTGAGAAGTAAGTGATCTTGAGGCGACACCTTAGACCACTTGGCCACGGAGGACCCATATGTTTATTTAAACATACCAATGTAATATATTGGGATTTCCTAACTTAATGGCCTAAATGCTCAGGTTCAACTTACAAATTTATTGGGATAAAAGTCACTTGATTTTATATTTAGGTTTTAACTTGAACTTCTTTGAATTTGTTTCATCTTAGAAAGAGATAAAGACAACATGAATGTCATCAAGAAGTATTTGTATGCTATCTATTTTTAGTGTTGAGCCTCATTTGACAACCAATGGATTCGCTTTAAATATCAAAATTTTATCGTTCTTTTTGAAAAAACAGCCTACAAAATAATCTAATTATTAAGAAGTTTGTGCACAGATTCCGCCTTTTTTCAATTCTGAACGAGTCTGAACTACAAAGCCGGTGCAAGCTATACTTTGAAACAGTCATAGCAACAGATGGACTTTCAAACATTGGTCATCTCAGCTTTCATTGTAGCTCTGCCCAGAGTTACATAAACTATTAGTCAAATGACATTTAACACTAAACCAGTTAGTTTCCATTAAGTAAAAATTTAACAATTAAAGCTTTAATACTCCCTTTGTGTTTCTTAATCGTTAAAGTTTTACTTAATGAACATAAACTATTACTTAAACCTGGGACCTTCGTTTCAATTTCACCCTCTGATAATTTTTGGTCGCATTTTGGTGGATTTGAATAATGAACTCATTCATATTATATTCCTATTTGATTTCAAGATGCTTAGCATTCATTTGAAAAATAAACTTTTTTGAAGCTTACATCGATTTTTCCTGATAACTGCCTTTAAATGACAATAAATTTATATCCTTCTGCTTTTATGAATTTACCTGATATGTAAAATGTTAATAAAGCCAATTTAAGAACTGATGATAATCCTGCGTTAGAAAGCAAAAGAGATATTTACAAATTTTCACTTCTTACAGGATGTATGACGTAAGTTCATCATTTTTTCGAGAATATCAAAATGTTAATTTCAAAATTACATAATTAAAAAAAAAAATTACTATAAATATTAACAGAATAAAGCAATGTTAATAGTCATTTAACCAGAAATGTTTGAAAATCACAGCTTTAGGCCATTACAAATTGATTGCTAGATTATTATCCAAATTTTCTTGAAAACGGGGAGACTGGAGGATTTTTTTTTATTTTTTTTTTTAAATTTTGATGTTTTTTTATTAAAAAAAAAAAATGTTTCCATTTTCCCCCCATTTTTTTTCTTTTTTTTTTTTTATGAAAAAAAAAGGGTCGGGTGGCATGAAAATTAGGGGGCAGATGGGGATGATAATCTAGCAATTAATTTATTATGGCCTTACAAATAGTTTTGTTTGCACACTTTTTACTTTATATCATATTGTCTAAGCTTTGTGATAATAAGGTCTCTGACATGTGCCCATTCTTGTTGGTTAGCAGATTGCCCACAGATTTAAACAGAAGACTTTAAAGATAATTTTGATGGCTTCCATGCTTGACTCTCATTGATGAAATGGTAGTTTTGTAAGGACTTTTTGGCCCTGTGCCTGACTTAAAGGACTCAACGGCCATGTGTCTGACACTGATTGATTGATTGATTGTATACTTAGCATCATTTTATACAATTGAGGGCTAACAGACAGTTAACCTAACCGCTGTTTCCTGAGATCCTGAAAGGCAAACCAGTACTCATGCACAACCCATCTCCGCAAGTTACTGATAACTTCTCCACTTGAATCAGCAGTCAGAGATTAATCATAATGAGACACAGTGTTGTATATCAATCATCACTTATCACAGAGACTCTTGCTGGTCGGGGATTCGAACTTACAGCCCCTGGATTGATAGTCAGATGCATAATGAACTGAGCTAATCGAGCCTGGCTCTGACATTGATACTAGGTGGGGGATTAATGAATGAATTTGAGTTAAATCAGTTAAATGTTATATGACATGAACAGAAAGGAAGATTCCTCACTCGTTCCTCATGTACTAAACAACAAATTAACATACAGAAAAAAACCCACATCAACAGATGAAAACTCTGAATGAACCTAGAACTTTGATATCTGCAGAAATGTAGATTTTCAGCAAATTACATCCAATACTTAATTTGTTGCCTCTTACAACATGGATGAGTTTTGCTTGCCATCAGACATTTGGCACCCGAAAGCCACACAGTGGTTGATGATTTAACAACAATGATAAACATGACAAACTATGAAAATGGACATAATATCCATTTGGAGAATTCCTGCCCTCCACGAGAGATTAACAGTGGTTCTACACACAGATCAAATGAGTGGGGCAGCAACCACTGCATCAGGAGTATGAGGCTTCAATGAGACAGAAAACAAAGCTTTTAAAGCAACACATCCACGTTTGAACTTTAAAAAAAAAAAATTAATTGAGTTATGAGCACATTTCCCATACAAACATATGATCAATTAGCTGTATATGAGCATATAAACACAATCCGGAACAAAATGATGCCCAAATTATAATGCGTGACTAACACTTTGTAAAACAAGCGTGTAACTCACCCGAGTCAAAAAAAATTGTCAAAATGACTTTCAAGGCAGGTAAAGTACACTACACACTAAAACGTGAAGTTTTTTAATACGACTCGCATAATTCAATTTGAAGCCAAGTTGGAATCCTCGGCAATTTAAAAATAATTTATAAAGCGTTTGTTACGCTTTATAATTTGGACATCTTTTTTTATAATTCTAAAGCATTCTTGATAGTGTTTGTTAGCACATATACAGCTCACTGACCATATATTTATGTATGGGAAATGTGCTCACAACTCAATTGAAAAACTTTTTAAAAAAGTTTAAACGTGGATGTGTTGCTTTAACACCTACTCAAGATAAATAAAAGATTTCTGAAAAAAAAAAATATCTACAAAATTTAATAACAAAAGTATAATAAAGTCAACCTTTCATTGATTGATATGAAGAAATGGTCCCCTGTATATACAGTAAAACCTGTGTATGTGGTCACCTCTATTAAGCAGCCACCTGTCTAAAGCATCAGTGTTTTCTATTCCTAATTTCTATGCTTTAAGAGTTAATTGACCTGTATTAAGCTACAACCTGTCTTAAAAGGCCACTTTTGCTTTTTCCCTTGACTGGCTGCTTAAGATATGTTTGACTGTAATTACACCTGTGATACCTATTTAAGAAGACAGGTTGATGTCTGTCAACTTTTTAATTGGAAATTGAAATCAACATTATAAATGGCCTTTTATGGCACGTGTCTTCAGGTATCTCCGCCCACTCATACGGAGATATCTCATCTGTCGTAAACATTAAATATCCAGCAGAAGTCACAACAGAAGCCAATGTGATAAATGCACATGATTTTAATTTCATGGGTGAAAATGTGATTAAATATGATTGCTTTTGTGGTGTTGCAATCTTCGGTAATCACCTCGATCAATGACAGCCAATAATATCGCGACAGGTAGAGATTGGCTACCTCTCTATCTATTGTGATCAGACTTAATTGAGTGAGAAATTAATAACCGAAATATCAGTAAAATGAGTTAATTAACTTCCAGAAAGTATAATGGTAGTAATGGGTGACTTCAACTCGGCCAGGAGAAATTTATTACTTTTTCGTCTAAGAAAACAAATATTTCTGGGCTGATGTTGGAGTGAAGGATTGTAGTTGATTACTAGCTACAGAAGGTGATTCTGGGGCTTCGAGAAGAACGTTTAATTAATTATAGATCTATAAATTTAATTAATTAGATGTGTAAAGATTGGCAAATGACATAAAATGTTAATTAGAAAACGAAGAAGCTTCTCTGTTGTTAATCAGGGTGAAGTAGACACTTGGCTAGCTGCATGCTGTTTGTTGATACAGATGGAAGAAATGTTTGTGTTGTGACATTGGTGATTTAATGAGTTGTTTTTTATTGATGTTCATTGATGTTATATTGTCAGTGCTTGTACCAGGTGCAGCAGGTGGCAGTGGTGGTGGTGGTGGTTATAGCAGTTTGCTAAAAGGCTACAGGCAGTTCAAATTCATGAAAGTAGTTATAGAAGCAGAGTGATATAGCAACAGCGGCAGTGGTGGAAGTTGGTGTTGAGGTGGTTGTTGTGGTGGTGGTTGTTGTGGTCGAGGTTGTTGTGGAGGTGGTTGTTGTGGAGGTGGTTGTTGTGGAGGTGGTTATTGTGGAGGTGGTTATTGTGGTGGTGATTGTTGTGGTGGAGGTGGTTGTGGATGTGGTTGTTGTGGAGGTGGTTGTTGTGGTGGTGGTTGTTGTGGTGGTGGTTGCTGTGGAGGTGGTTATTGTGGAGGTGATTGTTGTGGTGATGGTTGTTGTGGTGGTGGTTGTTGTGGTGGTAGTTGTTGTGGTGGTGGTTGTTGTAGAGGTAGTTGTTGTGGAGGTGGTTGTTGTGGAGGTAGTTGTTGTGGAAGTGGTTGTTGTGGTGGTGGTTGTTGTGGTGGTGGTTGTTGTGGTGGTAGTTATGGTGGTGGTTGTTGTGGTGGTGGTTGTTGTGGTGGTGGTTGTTGTTGTAGTGGCAGTTGTTATGGTTGGAGGTGGTTGTTGTGGAGCAGGTTGTTGTGATGGTGATTGTTGTGGTGGTGGTTGTTGTGGTGGTTGTTGTTGTGAAGGTAGTTGTTGTTGTGAAGGTGGTTGGATGATGGTAGTGGTGGCAGCAGTGGTGATAATTGTTGTGGTAGTTCTTGTTGTGGTTGGATGGTGGTTGTACAGTGGCAGCAGCAATATTGGCAGTTGTTGTGGTTGGATTGTGTTAGTATGGTGGCAGCAGTGGTGATAATTGTTGTGGTAGTTGTTGTTGCAGTTGGATGGTGGTTGTACAGTGGCAGCAGTGGTAGCAGTTGTTGTGGTTGGATGATGGTAGTGGTGGCAGCAGTGGTGATAATTGTTGTGGTAGTTGTTGTTGTGGTTGGATGGTGGTTGTACAGTGGCATCCGTGGTGGCAGTTGTTGTGGTTGGATGGTGGTAGTATGGTGGCAGCAGTGGTGATAATTGTTGTGGTAGTTGTTGTTGTGGTTTGATGGTGGTTGTACAGTGGTGGCAGTTGTTGTGGTTGAATGGTTGTAGAATAGTTGCAGCAGTGGTGATAGTTGTTGTTGTGGTGGTGGTGGTGGATTGGTAGAGCAGCAGAAGTTGAAATGATGATAGTTGTGAAAATGAAAGCAGTTCTTGATATAAAGTAGAAGTAGTGATAATATCAATATTATTATTTGTAGTAGTAGTAGTATTGTAGTAGTAGTGGTAGTGGTAGTATTAGTGGTAGTGGTAGTGGTAGTGGTAGTAGTAGTAGTAGTAGTAGTAGTAGTAGTAGTAGTGGTAGAAGTAGTAGTAGTAGTAGTAGTAGTAGTAGTAGTAGTAGTAGTAATAGTAGTAGAAGTAGTAGTAGTATTAGAGGTGGTGGTGGTTGTGGTGGTGGTGGCGGTGGTGGTAGCAGTAGCGGTAGTAGTAGTAGTAGTAGTAGTAGTAGTAGTAGTAGTAGTAGTAGTAGTAGTAGTAGTAGTAGTAATAGAATAACATTAGTGATAATGAAAAATTAGCAGAAATATAATAATCATCACTTTTGCATAATTAGATTCAATGTTTGTATAAAACTTGGTATAACAATAATTCAGCCAGTAAGCTGATACAGCCTGTGTGTGACAACCTAGCATAATCAAACAGAATGTACAAACCCTTTACCAACAACCAGTATCAATTAAATTATATCAAATGAGTTTCATTATCTGATTCACATAAATTGACTATAAGGTTTCCATTTCAAAGAAAAACAGAATCTGATACTGTCAACAATCACCTTTGAATTTTTTTTCTCAATAACTCAGTCATTGTCAAAAAAAGAATAATCATTAAAAAAATCCGTAGTAAGTGTCAGCGACCATTATTTAAACAAGCAAGATTCACCCACTCGTCAAATATAACGACTTTTCATTTCTTAATTAAGTCAGCTATCTTCCCAATTCCATTATCACGGATGTATCTCCCTAATTAAATAAATGTATATTAAAATTTTATGCGTGAGATGTTGTTGGTGGGATAAATGGTTTATTGTCACACAACATTAATTTCTATCAGATAGCAGAATTGATGAACAATTGATGGGGCTGTCTGTGAAAACAATGTGTAAAAACTTTAAGATTTACTGGCTACATTCTGCCGGGGAGTGTGTTTTGTTGTATATGGTGTTTTTGGTCGCTTTCAGCAGTCTTTGTGTAATAATGGTGTTTTATTGAAGAAGACTTAGTGCTCTTTGCTGATTGGAGAGGTCCTCAATAATGGTTGACGAGAATAGATGCATGGATAATGACTTTTTAGACCACAATGGTTGGCTAACATGTTTGCATGGACAATTTTAGACAACTTTAGACAATAATGGTTTACAACTGTGGATGCATGGACAATTATTTTTTGAAACAATAGTGGTTGACAAGGGTGGATGCATGGATAATGACTTTTTAGACAATTTTTTAGACAATAATGGTTGACATGGGTGGATGCATGGATAACGACTTTTTAAACAATAATGGTTGACAAGGGTGGACACATTTTTAGATTCCTTGAATAGTTGCTCTTTTCAGCATGTAATATTTTCTTGGCCAGATTACTCCTCCTAAATAGATTTTGTCCAACCTTGCTTCAGGGAATATGTATGAAGCTTGTTGCCAATGTTGTCATTGCATTCTGCTCCATTGACTGGCACAGTTATGGCCCTTTGATTATTTTTAACAGTAAATCTTGTCCGGATTACTAATTTTTTTTTACTTATCCTCAACATCTTATACATATATCTGTTATGTTCACTACTCAGTCCTTAAATCATAATTCATATATCAGATTCAAAGGAAATACAATTGTTTAATATAAAACTGAAACTAGGTATGTTAACAGAACTATGATGCATTCATCAGTTTGGAAGCAATATTTGATGGTGCATGAAATGATAATATAAATGGCATTAAAAATCTTGTAACATGAGAAAGAATCCATTCCGTTATGATATGAGTTACTATTAGCATAATGATTATTGATTGTGTCTTATTTTACAGAAAAAATGAATAGTCTGTGTCCAGGACTGAAAGGTTTGTTGTTCTTGTCTTTTAGAACAACTTTGTGCTATTTTGTCAAAATTTATTTTTCTACATTCCAAGACTTTTTTGTGGTCTTACAAAGGCGCCATCTCAAGATCATGTACCTCCCACCATTGAGGTCATGAAGTTTGGCAATGCTGATGTTTATGCAAATTACCACCACCAGAAGAACGGTGGTTTTCATTGCCAGCTCCTTTATAAGACCTTACCATTGGATATTCTTTAAAAGCAGCCAACTTGTTTTTACCATTGAGAATGACTTTTGTGAGCTAATAACTCGTTTTAAAATCAATGTAAAAACATATAAAATTGATATTGCGCTGTAAAACTTTTGGTTCTCTCTCTAATTGAACAATAGCGGGAAGATATATCTACATTGTTCGGCGACTGTCCAATTTTGATTCAAGTTCGATTTCTTTTTTTGTACATTTTATACAAATAATAATATGGATAGATGCAATTTACATAATTTGGACCAATATTTCATGCTTGTTTGATATTTTTGTGACATAAAAGTTTATATTGTCTGAATGATACTTCTGCAGGATTCGTAGCCACTGGCCATGTATTGACTAGGAAGAGGAATGGCATCCAACAATCATTTGATTTTCATATAATTTCTCAAAATTGTATCCCTAAGCGTAATTATGTGATTAGCCGAATTGGACCTTAACAATATTAAGTGGATAGACTAGCAAAATTGGGCGAAATTGAGCAAATGTTAGCTTTAATGGGAAAGTGGAATAACCTAAAATTGATATTGAAAAGATATTAAAGTGAGATGGATATTGGTTTGGTTGGCAATTTGGTGGATAATGGATTTTCCTTTATTCTGGGAAAATTTTATACGGATAGCTGTCTCAACGTGTGGCAAATGTTGTTTTTATTAGTGAAACAAGAATTAGTTTTTGCTGTAAAATATAAAATATTCTCTCAATTTCATTCTGTTAATGTAAAGCATTATAATGGCTTGTCTTAATATGGTGATATGTGTGGATTTGAGTGGTGTAATGGAGGATTAGTAACAGGAACTGTAAAACCATTTCCATAAGGAGCTCTGACAATGATTTAGTCTGATTTTCATTTATTTGAATGTAATAGTAGGTCCTCCGTGGCCGAGAGGTCTAGGGCACCATCTCAAGATCACTTACCTCTCACCGCTTAGGTCGTAGGTTCTAGTCCCGTTGGTTCCAAAAAACTTTATACGAGAAAGTTTCTAGTTACTGAATCAGTCTGAGGTCTTCCTCCACCAGTAAAACTGGATATGCCATAATCATATAACCTGAAATGTGTTGAAAAGACTTTAAACTCCCTTCAAAAACAAAACAAAAATGTAAATTTTGTACTCCTCCTAAAACTTCTCATAACAATTTTAACCACACAGTTGCCAGGGTGTATCAGTATGAATTCCAGTTGTCCATTGTTGCCTTCCAGTCCTTCAACTTGTAACAGAATTATAGCTATTTAAATATTTTGAATGGTAAATTGTGTCTGCACTACTGCACTACTCGTAAATTTCTCACTTCATTTTGACCAATCTTGCTAAGGAGTATCAGTATAAAACTTAGTTATGTGTATCGCCAGCCATCACGTACTAGGGGAACTGTCAGTTGTAACACCTACTAGACAAATCCCATTGTTAATAAAGCTGCAACAGGCAGAGAAGGGGCATTTGTGTTGGCAGGCACATTTTTTTTCTATGGGGTTTGACACCATTTTCGACGCCTTACTTCTTACTCACAGCATGGCTGAAAATAAAACAAAAAAAACACCATTTTTTTTTTAAAAAGCATGCATATGTTGCTATAACCCTTACATTTCATTAAAGTTTTAATGAGTAAAGAGCATACCCGTATTGTGGAAATCTTGTTGCAAAAAATAAAGAAAAGAATCTCACATTTTATTATATCGACATATTTTGTCTCCCCGATGAAAAATATACAAAGGAAGTCAGTAACACTGAAATGTAACTTAAATACTCGTAAAGTTGAATATTCCTGAATTAAATATAAAATAGTGTGCAAGGACACAATTCATCAAACCGATGTTCCACAAAGATGCAATTTAATTAAACTTTATATGAGTGCAGATGATACAGAATTAGATGATTATGCATACGTAATTAACGACTCAGGTGTTCATTAAAGATTCAATTTAATTAACCTTTATGTGATCAATACCTGATGCAGAATAAGATGCAGTTTTAGGACTAATTTATTATCGTTATTGATACTTGGAGAGGTTCGAAACAATTAAAATTTGTCTTGAAGACTTTACTTTTTTTTGTTTTATAATGGTCTCATATTTTGTACTTGTGAGTTATAATGGTTATAGTGTCAGAAACAAAGTACCAAAATATATAAACTTTTCATCACAAAGTTTATTAGGAGAAGCGGAGAAACTGCAACAAAGGGAGGCACACCTCGGGGCCATTGCTGCATTTTTGTGTGAAACCTAATTAACAGTTGGGATTTAAACTACTCTTTACTATTGATTATTGTGATTATAACAAAATAAAATTGTGTATAGGGTTCTAATACTATTAGAAATTGAGTACTATATTTAATTTGACAATTTAATACTTTTTTTTTTTTTTTTTTTTTTTTTTTTTTTGAATGGGGTTTAACGCCATTTTCAACACATTTCAGGTTATATATGGCATATCCAGTTTTACTGGTGGAGGAAGACCTCAGACTGAGTCAGACTGAGTAGAACCACCGTCCTTCCGCAAGTAACTGGAAACTTTCTCACATAAAGTTTTTGGAGCGAGCGGGACTCGAACCTACAACCATAGCGGTGAGAGGTAAATGATCTTGAGACGGCGCCTTAGACCACTCGGCCACGGAGGACCCACAATTTAATACTAACTTGAAGGATTAAATCTGAACAAATCCAAGTAATTCAAATAAAATATTTTAAAGCAAGGCGGTAGCCTAATGGATAGAGTGTTGGCCCCTCATGCCAGAGGTTGCGGGTTCTATCCCCAGCTCGACGCCTCTCATAAAACAACACTCAGTACTGGTTCTACCCAGGAAGTGGACTCGAGAGCAGTTCATATAAGCTCTGAGCTTTCATCACAATCAAACTAAAATAAATTAATATAAACTAAACTAAATAACATTTTTTTTCCAATACCTGCCAAATAAACTTAAGTTTATAATGTCACCACTATGATATGTGAGATAATGGTTGAAGGCATAATGATAGGCTAAATGACAACTTTTCCAGATTTATGAAATTTTCTAGATTCTTTTTGGAGTTATTTTGTAGTTTTGTTAGGTTTATTTAAAAGGTGAACAAGTTTCTTCTTAAATACAGTAATGAACTAATTTTTTAGGCTTGATCTTAAATAAGATTGAGATGAAGTATATATGGCATGTGACTTAAAGCAACACATCTACGTTTGAACTTTAAAAAAAAAAATTTAATTGAGTTATGAGCACATTTCCCATACAAACATATGATCAATTAGCTGTATATGAGCATATAAACACAATCCGGAACAAAATGATGCCCAAATTATAATGAGTGACTAACACTTTATAAAACAAGCGTGTAACTCACCTGAGTCAAAAAAAATTGTCAAAATGACTTTCAAGGCAGGTAAAGTACACTACGCACTAAAACGTGAAGTTTTTTAATACGACTCGCATAATTCAATTTGAAGCCAAGTTGGAATCCTCGGCAATTTAAAAATAATTTATAAAGCGTTTGTCACACTTTATAATTTGGACATCTTTTTTTATAATTCTAAAGTGTTCTGGATAGTGTTTGTTAGCACATATACAGCTCACTGACCATATATTTATGTATGGGAAATGTGCTCACAACTCAATTGAAAAACTTTTTAAAAAAGTTTAAACGTGGATGTGTTGCTTTAAAAGAAGATGATATAGTACTATAAAACTTCAATAGTAATACATCAGGATTTTTCAAAATTTTAGAATTGACAAAAAACATTTTTTCCCCAATATATTATGCCTATACATACTCACTGACCCTGCATTGACAAAAGTGTGTCTATTTAAACATGCCAAAATAATATATTGAAAAGAGATTTGCTGTCTTGGGCTACACGTCTATAGGTTAGATTTTCCAGTTACGATTGTAACATATTTTGTGACATATTAAATAGTCTGGTGAATTTATTTTGATTTCAGTTTGATCCATTATACAGGTTTATATGTAGTAAAAATTGTCCATCTTAGAAAAAGTCTGAATGACGATGTGAAGGTTGTCTGTCAGTATTTAAGTGCTGTCTAATTTTAGAATGGGAATTTCATTTCATGTTTACCACTCCAATCTAATAATCAAATTTGTCACATTTGGTGGGTTTGAAAACCGTTCCGATTCATTTATAATGATAATAAGATGCTTTTTATCCATTTTAATAATTATTTTATTTTGAAGACAATTATAGCGTTTTTTTTACCTTTAAGACTGAGTGTCAAAGTGTCCTCCATGGCCGAGTGGTCTAAGGTGCAGTTGTAACCACTTACCTCTCACCACTTAGGTCCTAGGTTCGAGTCCCGCTCGCTCCAAAAACTTAATGTGAGAAAGTTTCCAGTTACTTGGGGAAGAAGGTTGGTTCTACTCAGTCTGACTCAGTCTGAGGTCTTCCTCCAAGTGGTCTAAGGCGCCATCTCAAGATCACTTACCTCTCACCACTAAGGTCCTAAGTTTGAGTTTTGCTCGCTCCAAACATTTAATGTGAGAAAGTTTCCAGTTACTTGGGGGAAGAAGGTTGGTTCTACTCAATCTGACTCAGTCTGAGGTCTTCCTCCAAGTGGTCTAAGGCGCCATCTCAAGATCACTTACCTCTCACCACTAAGGTCCTAGGTTCGAGTTTTGCTTGCTCCAAACACTTAATGTGAGAAAGTTTCCAGTTACTTGGGGGAAGAAGGTTGGTTCTACTCAATCTGACTCAGTCTTAGGTCTTCCTCCAAGTGGTCTAAGGCGCCATCTCAAGATCACTTACCTCTCACCACTAAGGTCCTAGGTTCGAGTTTTGCTCGCTCCAAACACTTAATGTGAGAAAGTTTCCAGTTACTTGGGGGAGAACGTTGGTTCTACTCAATCTGACTCAGTCTGAGGTCTTCCTCCACCAGTAAAACTGGATATGCCATATATAACCTGATATGTTTTGAAAATGGCGTTAAACCCCAATAAAAAAAAAAAAATAATAATAATAATTCCCCATTGTCACTGTTGAGACCTTGAGTCCAGTTAAGTCCAAAAACTTTATGTGAGAAAGTAACATTGGTTTCAGATGAAAGCTGAGGTGTCCACCATTACTAAAAGGCCGGCTGCTATACATTACCTATAATGTGATTTAATGGGGTTTAGCTCCCCCATCACCTATCCTCCCTTGGATTTTCATCTTGTATTTATCTAGTAACTTATAAATATAAAATGGATCAAGTTAATTTTGATGAAAAACTAATGGCTGAGTGAAAAATGACAAAAGATAATATGGCCTATCATCCCCGTCTGCCTGCCCGCCACCTTATTATCATGCTGCCCCCGGACCCTTTTGTTTTCATAAAAAAACATATAAAAAATTTAAAAAAATAACAATAATAAATAATAAAAAATAAAATCCGCCCGTCCTCTCCGCTTTAAGAAAAATTTAGATGATAATCTAGCAATAAATTTATAATGGCTTTAGGTCTAAATTCCTTATTAGTGATTTGTGTTTATGTTATGATGATGGAGATTATCTTGTTTCTTCATTAATAGCATTAACATTCCCAGGCTTCACATAAATCATAACTAGTTAAAGGGCAGTCAGCCACTTCATTCAAAGATAACCGAGGACACATAATATGCTGTAGTTTAATTTATATTATTCTCTGAAATTTTGGGTTACAGACCAAGACGTTGGATAAACTGCGTTAATTTAATTCCCACAAAAATCAAATTTTTTAGACAGATCAAAATGTATTCAAAAGAGGCAATTTGCCGCAATTATTGAAACACAAGTCTTGGTTCATGCTAACTCCCATTGTCACATTTCAAATTCAATCTTCACTGTTTCACCAGATTTAAATCATAAACCTCACTTGGGGTACACCATCTGACGTTAATTGTGTATCTTACGCTCTCTGTGTTCTCCGTCACACGTTTTTTCAATTTTGAGTCAACAGATATTTTAGCCCTGGATTGAGATGTGATCAATATTTCATATGCTATCACTCCCCCATGATTCAAACAATGTAATAATTATCAATTTTATTCGTAAGATCCAAATTGTATGACATTAAATTTAATTAATCCGGTTGCAAGAAAATTATATGTCATAGAGAGTTATCCGGATTCTGTCGTCTCTGACGAGCTTATACGCTTTTGATTAAGTTTAGATCATAAACAATCGGTGCAGAAATCTTTTCTATTAACCACATGGGCAATAGTGCCGGCTTCCCGAATATTTTCTTCAAATTTAGAGACTATATTCTTCAATTATTACATGAAAACTGATCTCTAATTGTCAGTGTATGTGCTAGGTCGTACATTTTATATAAAAAAAAATGAAGTTTGTGTGTACTGTTATAATTTGTTATATATGTTTGTCAGATACAAATAATTCAGTGAGTGCAGTTTTGCACTTTTACACAATTATCTGTCAGCAGTTGTGGCAGTTTGTTGTGTGAGATAGATTAATACAGCATTTGTTGTGTGAAATAGATTAATACAGCATTTGTTGTGTCAGATAAATTTATACAGTATTTGTTGTGTCAGATAGATTGATACAGCAGTTGTTGTGTCAGATAGATCAATACTGTATTTGTTGTGTCAGATAGATTAATATAACAGTTGTTGTGTCAGATAGATTTATACATCATTTATTGCGTCAGATAGATTAATACATCATTTGTTAATACAGTGTTTGTTGTGTCAGATAGATTAATACACAGCATTTGTTGTGTCAGATATATAAATACACAGCATTTGTTGTGTCAGATAGAGTAATACAGCATTTGTTGTGTCAGATAGATTAATACACGGTGTTTGTTGTGTCAGATAGATTAATACACAGCATTTGTTGTGTCAGATAGATTAATACACAGCATTTGTTGTGTCAGATATATAAATACACAGCAGTTGTTGTGTCAGATAGATTAATACAGCATTTGTTGTGTCAGATAGAGTAATACAGCATTTGTTGTGTCAGATAGATTAATACACAGTGTTTGTTGTGTCAGATAGATTAATACACAGCATTTGTTGTGTCAGTTAGATTAATACAGTATTTGTTATGTCAGATAGATTAATACAGCATTTGTTGTGTCAGATATATTAGTACAGCATTTGTTGTGTCAGATAGATTGATACAGTGTTTGTTGTGTCAGATAGATTGATACAGTATTTGTTGTGTCAGATAGATTGATAAAGTATTTGTTGTGTCAGATAGATTAATACAGTATTTGGTGTGTCAGATAGATTAATACAGTATGTATTGTGTTAGATAGAGTAATACACAGTGTTTTTTTGTGTCAGATAATTTAATACAGTATTTGTTGCGTCAGATTGATTAATACAGCTTTTGTTGTGTCAGATAGGTTAATACAGTATTTGTTATGTCAGATAGATTATACAAAGCATATGTTATGTCAGATAGATTAAAATATTATTTGTTGTGTCAGATAGATTAATGTAGTGATTTTGGGGACAAATAAATATCTTACAGTATTAGTTGAATATTATAGCAATTTAATGTAGCTCAACTGTAGCAGTTTGTGATGTCTTCAGTCTGCAGTGAGAATAAGACACAATCAACACAGAAACTATGGCCTGGCGAGGATTTGAACTCGCTACCCTGCAGTGATAGTCAATCTTGCTGCCAGCTGAGCTAACCATGTCTAGCTGTAGATCTTAGTTGGAGTCCTTAACTTTAAGGAGGGTGGTGTTTAGATGTAGTTGGTGGGTTTTGGAGAACCTTTTCCCTTCTAAATCTGTGTATGAAATCATGAAAAAAGGATGATTGGAAGGTGGAATGAGAAAAGTATGGCTATTATATGTAACCACCAGGAGATATGTAACTACCAGGAGAGATAGAAGTATGGCTTCTGTATGTAACCACCAAGAGATATGTAAATGCCAGGAGACATAGGAGTGTGGCTTTTATTAGTAACCATCAGGAGACATAAAAGTATGGCTTTTATATGTAACCATCAGGAGACATAAAAGTGTGGCTTTTATATGTAACCATCAGGAGACATAAAAGTATGACTTTTATATGTAACCATCAGGAGACATAAAAGTATGGCTTTTATATGTAACCATCAGGAGATATGTAACTACCAGGAGAGATAGAAGTATGGCTTCTGTATGTAACCACCAAGAGATATGTAACTACCAGGAGACATATTAGATTATATAACCACCAGGAGATATAGACGAACAATTATTTCTGATGTTCCCTACATGTCTGATTGCTTTCTCTTTCTTGCCAACTGTAGGAATAAAATTAATACACACTGTTTTCTGCTTGGTAATTTATCAGATCAAATAAAATACTCAATTTTCTAAATATGATGTAAGATGTATGCCCTAAATTTTACTCCCTGAAGATTTTGACCATCTCTTTTGTGACTTGAAAATTTGAGAATATAGATTGGGAACCAGTCAGAGGATGATGGGTTTTACAGTTAATAAACAGTGACACAGTCTGAACTTTTTGATTACTTTTGCAATGGAATAAATGAAAGATTTTGATTAGAAGGGTACCCTCTGTAGAACCAATACCATCAGTTTAGACTGCTTATCCAATATAGGCAGACTCATAATGTTTGTTCAAGCTTAGATGCTGGAATCTGAAGAAGAAACACAGATCTCTTTATATTGATAAATCAGAATTTCTTCAAATTTTAATCTAATTAAGTGAACTGTTCAGATGCACTAATAGATAGATTGAAATGCCAGTAAGAGAATGGATTTGTGCAAAAAAAAATAGACAGAATTGCGTGTTAATTTCATTTAAGTTGTTTTTAACCTTTTTACAAATTTTGAGTTATACCAGTAAAATGTTTACTGTAACCACGGAGAGACCTGAAGTCTGATTTAGGATAACACTTTTAACTACTCAGTCCAGAAATTCCCATTTCATTCCAGTGAACCATAATTTGAATAATTAGATTTCATGATGAAATGTTAACAAAAGAATGCTACATGTAAAAAATGGAGTGTTGTAAATGGAAGGCAGGAAGAGGCTTATAACATATTATATTGGTATGGTTGGAACATCATCAATATAACAGTATTAAATGATTATATGTAAGAAAAAAACGGTCATTACTATTTTCATGGAGTATGTTAAGAAATTATCAGAAACTAATAAATAAGAATAAGTTTAGTAATGGTCTTGTATAATCTCTGTCAGACATCTGCTGGCCAGGCCTGATTAGCTCAGTTGGTTACGCGTCTGACTATCAATCCAGGGGTCGTGAGTTCAAATCTCCGCCTTGCCACAAACTCCATTATGGTTGATATAAGACATTGTGTCTCATTATCATTCAACTCTCACCGCTGATTCAAGTGGGATAGTTATCAGTTACTTGCAGAGATGGGGTGTGCTGGAGTACTGGTTAACATACCAGGATTCCAGCAATCAGTGGTTAGGTTTACTGATCATAAAAATGATGCTAAATATTCAATAAATCAATCAATCAATCAAGCAATTTAATCAGACATCTACTGTGACTTCTATTACTAATTTATGATGGCCTGCCTACAACCTGCCACATGATGATGAGTTTCAATCCCCATTTTAATTGTGAAAATTTGGAACACTGTTAATGAATGATCAGTTACTCTCAGCCATACATGTATCATGTGGTGGAGAATATACAGCCTGGTGATATTATTGGATCAGCTGCTGGTGGAGATATTGCACGACAACCGAATTTGATCTCTGTACTGTTCCCCATCATTTAAGTGAAAAAGATTCCGAGAGAATCGTCCGGAATTAGTCAAGGGAGACAATTAACTAGAGTGTCCTCAGGGAGGTGCTAATAGCATCCGATTTTGACACTCAAGTATTAGCGTAATTGTTAGGGAGAAAATTTACTGTTCAGTGGACAATTTTCAGTCCTGTGAATTCATACATCAGTCATAGTTGCGAAGATGAGCATTTGTTTGGAATAAATCGTGCTGAATGAGAGTAGTGATGAGGTCAAGGGAAGTGTCGTAAAGAACGTAAGTCACCTTCCTTTTAACTATCTATTTTGTTAAATCGACTAGAAACCTGGTTGATTGATTGTGCCTATTTTAGGTTAGATAGGTTGCTAACCACTTGCTTTTCACCTTATTTTCTGTACCATATCATTACGCCCAGCCACTTTCCTCTCATTTGAATACAGAGTGATTTGTGGATGACAAAATACATTTATCTGTATCAGATTATAAATCGTCTCTGTGAACTAGATTTATCTTGCTTCATCAGTGTCAATAAATGCTTACTGGTGAATTTGATTGGCTGATTTAATTTTCATGCAGGAGAATGTGTGGATTTGAGCATTTGAATCCAGTTTTATGGTCAGTGGCTCAGGCTTCGTTGCAATTAAATGCGTTCATTTAAATAAAGATCAAAGTTATTCCAAGTAACCTTGTTTCATTATTCTTTTATCTTAGAAACAGTTTTAAATTTGTCAGCTGATTCTTGTAAAATATATTAACAATCCGACAAAAGAACTTCTTTAAGTACATTGGAAATACATAATGACATGCAGAATGTTTTGATGAGAACTTGATAATTGACTTGATATTATCATGACATATGTCAACAATGATTCCCTACTCTTAATATTCAACAGGGGCAGGGTCTTGAGATGAGATTTGGAAATGTGGTTTATTTTAATTGAAAAATAATAATTATGAAAATATAGTAAATAAAAAAAGATTCCTGTTCAACAAATAAGATTTGTTTCTGTGTGGCCAAGTGATGGGTAATAAATGAAGTTCACTCAACACATTAGATTTCATTGTTGTGAAAGCAGTTTCTGTAGCAATTTCTATAAATTAACTAAGTTGCTGTCATCATTCCCATCAACTTACTGAGGTTACTGTCATCATTCCAATCAACTTGCTCAGGTAACTGTCATCATTTCCATCAACTTACTGGAGTTACTGTAATCCTTCTTATCAACTTACTGAGGTTACTGTCATTATTTCAATCAACTAACTGAGGTTAGTGTCATCATTCCCATCAACTTACTGGAGTTACTGTCATCATTCTCATCAACTTCTATAGTTACTGTCATTATTTCTATCAACTTACTGGAGTTACTGTAATCCTTCTTATCAACTTACTGAGGTTACTGTCATTATTTCAATCAACTAACTGAGGTTAGTGTCATCATTCTCATCAACTTACTGGAGTTACTGTCATCATTCTTTTCAACTTATTGAGATTACTGTCATCATTCTCATCAACTTATTGAGATTACTGTCATCATTCTCATCAACCTATTGAGATTACTGTCATCATTCTCATCAACTTACTGGGGTTACTGTCATCATTCTCATTAACTTACTGAGGTTATTGTCATCATTCTCATCAACTTCTGAGGTTACTGTCATTATTCCTATCAACTTACTGGAGTTACTGTAATCCTTCTTATCAACTTACTGAGGTTACTGTCATTATTTCAATCAACTTACTGAGGTTAGTGTCATCATTCCCATCAACTTACTGGAGTTACTGTCATCATTCTTTTCAACTTACTTAGGTTACTGTCATTATTTTCATCATTTTATTGAGATTACTGTCATCATTCTCATCAACTTATTGAGATTACTGTCATCATTCTCATCAACTTACTGAGGTTACTGTCATCATTCCCATCATATTATTGAGATTACTGTCATCATTCTCATCAACTTACTGAGGTTACTGTCATCATTCCCATCAGCTTACTGAGGTAACTGTCATCATTCTCATCATTTTATTGAGATTACTGTCATCATTCTCATCAACTTATTGAGATTACTGTCATCATTCTCATTGACTTATTGAGATTACTGTCATCATTCTCATCAACTTACTGGTGTTACTGTCATCATTCTCATTAACTTACTGAGGTTACTGTCATCATTCTCATCAACATACTGAGGTTACTGTCATCATTCCCATCAGCTTACTGATGTTACTGTCATTATTCTCATCAACAAATTGATATTAATGTCATCATTCCCATCAACATATTGATATTACTGTCATCATTGCCATAAACATATTGATATTACTGTCATCATTCTCATCACCTTATTGATATTACTGTCATCATTCCCATCAACTTACTGTGGTTACTGTCATTATTCTCATCAACTTACTGAGATTACTGTTATCATTCTCATCAACTTACTGAGGATATTGTCATCATTCTCATCAACATACTGAGGTTAGTGTCATCATTCCCATCAACCTACTGAGGTAACTGTCATCATTCTCATCAACTTACTGAGGTTACTGTCGTCATTCCCATAAATATACTGAGGTTATTGTCATCAGTACTTTATATAACTTACTTATATTATTTACTGTCACAAGGTTGCTTGCAAGTTAATCAGGGTCTACATTTATTGTGAATAGCAAGTCAGCCAATCACATTTATTGGGATGTAAACCACATACATTGTTACAATTGTCAATTAGTTTAATTAGTTATAATATGCACATCATTTGATATATTGCATTTATAGCAACTGTAAGTGATATCCATTTATTTCTGTATCACTTAATGGAAGAATAATTCCCTTATGAAGGTTTATAAGATAACCTTAACTGACAAGTGAAACAAATTATAAACAATTGCATAAAGTGAAATCCTCCCAGAAATAAGCACCCTGGTATATTGAGAGTTAGCAAACTTACGAGAGTACTGAAAATCATCTCTCTGCCTCTCTTTATCTATCTATCTCTCTCTCTTCAGATTATTCAGTAATGCAAAGTTTGTGTTAAGTATATCTGTCTGTCTGTCTGTCTGTCTGTCTGTCTGTCTGTCTGTCTGTCTGTCTGTCTGTCTGTCTGTCTGTCTGTCTGTCTGTCTGTCTGTCTGTCTGTCTGTCTGTCTGTCTGTCTGTCTGTCTGTCTGTCTGTCTGTCTGTCTGTCTGTCTGTCTGTCTGTCTGTCTGTCTGTCTGTCTGTCTGTCTGTCTGTCTGTCTGTCTGTCTGTCTCTTGTTCTCTCTGTCTCTGTCTGTCTGTCTCTCTCTCTCTCTCTCTCTCTAATTGAAATAGTTCTCTAAAGAACCCAGCTGTTGGCCTCATTCACCTGATATCTATCAAAATTCTGGAAATAAAGACAAAATAATCCTGTTTCTTTGAATATAAATCAGAATACTTACTTTTACATAACAGTAAAACATCGGAACAATTATACTCGCACAAATGTATATAGTACAAAACAGATATAACTGTATGTTAGCCATGTGAAATATCATAATTTAAAGCCAAAATAAATTGAAACGAAAGCTATGTCTGGTAAACAGATTCTGTGAGATTGCCGTGGCAACCCATTTAGCATAAAACCGGCATTTAGAAAAAATAAACACGAAATTTGCATTACTGGATAATCTGATAGTTTATGAAATCAGTTAATGGTTTTGACATGTATATATTACTAATGCGGATTTCTCGGAAGTAGAAGTGATATCTATTTTAGCTCTCAGTATATGTTTATATTTTAACACCACCATTTCTCCGCTTTAAAGTTTGTTTATAAGAATTTTATGAGTCTGGATGTGTTGCAAATTCATTTTAATGAATGATTTACTTTCTGTGGTGAAGTATTCATGATTTACTTTCCATGGAGAAGTATTCGTGATTTGTGATTTTGTGTATTTTACATTGAAATATCGGATTTATAAATATATTATAAACAAATATGAAAAGAGGAAATATGCAGTTTGCTAAAACATTCAATGTTGTCAAAAAAGTGTTTTAATGTGTTTGAAATAATATCATGTACTTAAATGATTACAGAGATTGCTGTCATTCATGTTTTAAATGTACTTGTGATTTAGATGATAAATAACAATAACTAGCCACTTCCAGAACTCTTGAGCTTACATTTTACTCATAAATGAAGAAATTATTTATATATATACATATAGAGAGAGAGAGAGCAGTGTTAATTGAATTAACGTATAATATGTAGACCACTGAAGAAACAAGAACCCAACAAAGTTACAGGTATTTACTTATTTCAGTAATCTTTTGGGATTGCCTAGAATTAAAAACTAATAATAATGTTTTCATTTTGCTTTTATTTGGGCTCTCTATGGTCGAGTGTTCTAAGGTGCTATCACCTTAGGACCACTTGCCTGTCACCTATGAGGACATGGATTCGAGTTCTATTCCATCCAGAAACGTAATTGATTGATTGATTGAATATTTAGCGTCATTTGTATGCCATCAAGGGCTAACACATGATCAAGTAACTGTTTCCTGGGATCCTGAAAAGTTAACCAATACTCGAGCACACCCCATTTCTGCAAGTAACTGATAACTTTCCCACTTGAATCAGCAGTCAGAGACGAATGATAATGAGACACAATGTCGTATATCAATCATCACAGAGACAGTTGCCATGCGGGATTTGAATTCACGACCCCTGGATTGATAGTCAGACGGTATAACCGACTGAACTAGTTACTTGCGACAGGATAGTTGTTTGACTCAAATTCATTCTGAAGTACCTCCACCACCGATAAAACTGGATATGCCATATATAACCTGTCATGTGTTGAAAAATGTGTTAAACACAATCCATTTGGCTGTCGGAAGAATATGTGAATTGGATTCTAGTTGTTCCCTCCATTATAAATTAGATGTTAAAGTACAAACATCTTTGACCATATAGATTTGACACAGTTAACTTTGATTGTACAACTTATTTTCAACATAGCTAATTTTAAATACCTACTGTGGGTCATGGTCTAAGAGGCTTTATCAGGATTACAAACCTCTCAATGCTGAGGTTGTAGGCAAGAGCCCAGCTCAGTCCAAACATGTGAGAAAGTTGGCCAATTGCTTGTCGAACTCATTCGTTCTTCCTCCACCAGTAAAATCTCGACACGCAATATTTGACATGTAAACATGCAATATTTGACAAATAAAGTAAAAACTGGACATGCAATATTTGACATGTTAAATAAAAACTGGACATGCAAGATTTGACACGTAAAATAAAAACTGGACATGCAATATTTGACATGTAATGTGCTAAAAACTACTTTTAACTTCATGGCAATTATTTTTTCAGACTGCTAATTAAAATTTGTCATGCCTAGATGCATGCATGAAAAATGTCATCAGAACATTTGCATCAAGGACTGTGATTATAATACTGTTGGCCACTTTAAAGATAAAAATTTGTGGAATTGACGTCAATGTATCACTTGAGACAATAAAAACGTACTTGGGCCTGATGTCATTGATATTTATCACTATTTATAGCACTTATATCAAGTAGTTTGTTATTTTTTGTGTTTTTTAGTGTCACCGGTCGGTGTTCTTTGTTTATTTTTTTGTTTGTTTGTTTGTTTAAACTTATTTATTTTACTTAATTGAGAAACAAAATATTACACTTTAGACAAATCATGCTCGATGTCTTCCTGGGTAGAATCAGTAAATATATGTGGAAAAAGTGTCTCGCTCAAGGACACCACACAATGATGGAGGATTGAACCCATGACCCTCTTGATCTTGAGTCAGATGCTCTATGTATCTCTGGGTCGCTCTCTCTATACATTCTTTGAGAACTTCCTTGAGATCTTAAGAGGAAATGATTATTTTTTTAATACTTGCCTTAAGCTGCCAAAAAATGAGAGATAATAAACACAACCAATTTTTACTTCTTTCTAAAGCAGGAAAATGTCACTATATTACAGACTGACCCAAATTGAAATACTGACCACGGAAGAAAGGCAAGGTCAATAAGCGTTTGTTTCCCCTGTATCTTTGTAACTAATGAAAATTGTCTGAGAGGTTATGTAGTTGCAGATCTGATGATTTCATTTACCCAAAGATGCATTATGGGAGTATGAATCAGTTCCAGGGTTAACTCTCATGTTGACCTAGCATCCAGAAGTCACGGATGGCTTTTAAAACCATTTGCAACATATAATAAGATATGATGGTGGTTTCTCTGCCCTGACAACTCCTCTGCCCTTGTGACTCCTCTGCCCTGGTGGTTCCTCTGCCCTGAGGACTCCTCTGCCCTGGTGACTCCTCTGCCCTGAGGACTCCTCTGCTCTAGTGGTTCCTTTGCCCTGAGGACTTCTCTGCCCTTGTGACTCCTCTGCCCTGAGGACTCCTCTGCCCTGGTTGTTCCTCTGCCCTGAGGACCCCTTTGCCCCGTTGACTCCTCTGCCCTGAAGACTCTTCTGCCCTGAGGACTCCTCTGCCCTGGTGTTCCCTCTGCCAAGAGGACTCCTCTCCCTGGTGTCTCCTCTGCCCTTGCTACTCCTCTTCTCTTGTGACTCCTCTGCTCTGGTGACTCCTCTGCCCTGCTGTCTCCTCTGCCCTGAGGACTCCTCTGTCCTGGTGTCTCCTCTGCCCTGGTGACTCCTCTGCCCTGGTGTCTCATCTGCCCTGGTGACTCCTCTGTCCTGATGTCTCCTCTGTCCTGGTGGCTCCTCTGCCCTGGTGGTTCCTCTGCCCTGGTGACTCATCTGCCCTGGTGGCTCTTCTGCACTGGTGACTCCTCTGTCCTGGTGTCTCCTCTGTCCTGGTGACTCCTCTGCCCTGGTGGTTCCTCTGTCCTGGTTTCTCATCTGTCCTGGTGACTTCTCTGCCCTGGTGGTTCCTCTGCTCTGGTGACTCATCTGCCCTGGTGGCTCCTCTGCACTGGTGACTCCTCTGTCCTGGTGTCTCCTCTGTCCAGGTGACTCCTCTGTCCTGATGTCTCCTCTGTCCTGGTGACTCCTCCGCCCTGGTGGTTCCTCTGCCCTGGTGACTCATCTGCCCTGGTGGCTCCTCTGCACTGGTGACTCCTCTGCACTGATGTCTCCTCTGTCCACGTGACTCCTCTGCCCTGGTGGTTCCTCTGTCCTGGTTTTTTCATCTGTCCTGGTGACGATTCTGCCCTGGTGGTTCCTCTGCCCTGGTGACTCATCTGCCCTGGTGGCTCCTCTGCACTGGTGATTCCTCTGTCCTGGTGTCTCCTCTGTCCAGGTGACTCTTCTGTCCTGATGTCTCCTCTGTCCTGTCCTGGTGACTCCTCCGCCCTGGTGGTTCCTCTGCCCTGGTGACTCATCTGCCCTGGTTGCTCCTCTGCATTGGTGACTCCTCTGTCCTGGTGTCTCCTCTGTCCATGTGACTCCTCTGTCCTGATGTCTCCTCTGTCCTGGTGACTCCTCTGCCCTGGTGGTTCCTCTGCCCTGGTGACTCCTCTGCCCTGGTGGCTCCTCTGCACTGGTGACTCCTCTGTCCTGGTGTCTCCTCTGTCCAGGTGACTCCTCTGCCCTGGTGGTTCCTCTGTCCTGGTGTCTCATCTGCCTTGGTGACTCCTCTGTCCTGGTGACTCTTTGCCCTGGTGTCTCATCTGCCCTGGTGGCTCCTCTGTCATGGTGGTTCTTCTGTCCTGGTATCTCCTCTGTCTTTGTGACTCATCTGCCCTGGTGGCTCCTTTGCCCTGGTGGCTCCTCTGTCCTGGTGTCTCCTCTGCCCTGGTGGTTCCTCTGCTCTGGTGACTCATCTGTCCTGGTGGTTCCTCTGCCCTGGTGGTTCCTCTGTCCTAGTGACTCATCTGCCCTGGTGGCTCCTCTGCCCTGGTAACTCCTCTGTCCTGGTGTCTCCTCTGTCCAGGTGGCTCCTCTGCCCTGGTGGCTCCTCTGCCCTGGTGGCTCCTCTGCCCTGGTGGTTCCTCTGCCCTGGTGACTCATCTGTCCTGGTGGTTCCTCTGCCCTGGTGGCTCCTCTGTCCTGGTGTCTCCTCTGTCCTGGTGGCTCCTCTGCCCTGGTGGTTCCTCTGCCCTGGTGACTCCTCTGTCCTGGTGATTCCTCCACCCTGGTGACTCCTCTGCACTGGTGACTCATCTGTCCTGGTGACTCTTCTATCCTGGTGACTCCACTGCCCTGGTGGCTCCTCACACATGTTTAAGGCATCACTGGAGGAAAATTAATGGGTCGTAATTATAACAGAACAGGAATCAGTGTCTCACAGAATAAAGCCATAAAGACCATATTTTGACCAGCTTATTTGATTGCTGGTAATTTCAATTATCCATGAATGAATTCAATTTTGTAATATTCATTTTTCTTTTAAATAGTTTTTTTATTAGACAGGTCTGTTTGTAGCCCAATATATCAGTACATGACAACTTATTGATAAATCAACATTATTTGATCATCACACTGGTTGATCTAGTAGAGGAAGGGAGTGGGTTCAAGACCCTACAGCCCCTGGGATTTAAAAAAACTTAAACTTTAATCTCATGCTAATGACACCTACAGCTTACAAATAAGTTTATGCAAAGGGTCCTCCATGGCTGAATGGTCTAAGGTGCCATCTCTAGATCACTTACCTATCACTGCTTAGGTCGTAGGTTCGAGTCCCGCTTGCTGCAAACACTTTATACAAGAAAGTTTGCCAGTTACTTGCGGAAGGACGATGGTTCTACTCAGATTTATCCTGAGGTCTTCCTCCACCAGTACAACTGGATATGCCATATATAACCTGTGGTGTTAAACCCCATTAAAAAAATGCACAGAATGTAAATCCTGGCTGCACAAATTTACATCTGTGAATAAACCTTTACAAGTATTCCATTGATATTAATTCATGTTAGCTGTTTTAAATGCAGAAAAAGAAATCTGGATTTCCATATAATTGACTGTGGTTTTATAAGAAATATCTGCTAGTGGGAGAGAGGAGAGGATGTGGGGGGGGGGGGGGGGGGGGGGGGGGGGACTTATCAGCATCATTAATGAAGTCATTTACAATTAAATGAAGTTGGACTAAGTTGGCTAGCCTAATCAGCCCCTCTGGATGAACCAATTGTCCACTTTCAATTTGCAGTCATAATTTGTTCTATTGCTATGTACAGATGTATATAGTGCAGCCGCTGTTTTGCTGGGGGCTTCCTTGTAGTAGAACATCACTTTGGAGTCTTTAATTGGCTCAGCTAATGAACAAATTGGTCGGGATGAGAGGGAGATTATTATAACTGACAAAAACATCTCTATTTTAATGAGGTTTGTAAGTATCGTGTATACAAAGTAAATTGGAACCATGGATTTGGTTAATGGGGAAAATCATCGTGCTTGTTTTCGTCATTCAGTGTTGTAAAACTGGAGTTAATTTGCCAATTTAGATAAACTTTTATTTGCCTAATTAGTAAGAAGAATTTTCTCATTGGAATATTTTAGGACCTAATCGTTGGGAGAAGTATTTTTGGAATAAAACTGTAAACTGATCCCTTTTTTAGTGAGAAAGAGCGACAAATCTTCTATTTCCATAATAAGCTAGTTTTTTCTGGAAACATTGGGCCGAGCTATTCATGTAATTTCTTGCATTATTTTTATGGCTAATTGGTGTTATTTGGCTGCTGATGGAGTGATGCTATTGCAATTTTATTAATTGAAACTTGCAGGCACAACAAAATGAAACCAGATGGAAGTGTCGTCTGCTTTTGTTCCTTGACGATTTATTACCAAGGCATTATAGTCTGCTTGTTCATTGTTATAGGGGATAATGTATCTTACTGAGTGTCTGTCCATTTTCTTGCTGCATTTTTTTATGAATTTATACAGGGTGGTGGGGGGGGGGGATCTTGTTTTATTTGATTTTAAGCAATAAAGAAAGAAGCTGATATCAAACTAGCCCTGCCTTACATGGCCACAGTCTCACTGACATCGCATCACATTATCTCTCCAGGGGGATTCACTTGGGAAAGTCATTAGTTACTTGTAACGATGGGTGTTACTTGAGTACTGGTAAACCTTTCACAATCCCATGAAAGAGTATAGATCATCTGTTAACCTTTAATGGCCTATTAATGATGCTAAATATTCAATAATATCAGGAGTTTAATGATATTAATGAAATCCAGTTTTATCGGTAGAGGAAATTCATTAACCTCAGATTCAAGCAAATTTTTTTTTTTGAATGGAGTTTAACGCCATTTTCAACACATTTCAGGTTATATATGGCATATCCAGTTTTACTGGTGGAGGAAGACCTCAGTCTGAGAAATACCACTGTCCTTCCCCAAGTAACTGGAAACTTTCTCACATAAAGTTTTTGGAGTGAGCGGTACTCAAACCTACGACCTCAGCAGTGAGAGGGAAGTGATCTTGAGAAGACAACTTGGCCATGGAGGACCCCTTCTCAAGTAAAACAAAACTAGCAAAACTTTTTACACAAGCAGGCCATGAACCCACTGGGCTACTGATGAACCACGCTTATTCACTTGTAAAATAACGCAACCAATGGCTTTATATATTTATATAAATGATATAGATAGTTTAAAATTATTTATTTGACATTGATTATTGTGTTTATTGTCCTCCTGGGTAGAACCAGCAAATAAAATGTTTAGGTAAGGACACAATTCATGACCCTGGTCAGGGATCAAACCCCTTCCATGCTATCCGTTGTTCTACCACTTGACCAAATGCTGCTGCACATGCAACTTATACAAACTTCTCTTGATGGCAAAGATAAAAATGTTATTGTACACTGGTAGCATCCTTTTTGAGACAGGCTGTACACTTTATAATAGCCACCATTTTGAGACAGACTGTACACTGGTATCTTAGCCTCCTTTTTAGACAAACTGTACACTTGTATATTAGCCACCATTTTGAGACAAGCTGTACACTTGTATATTAGCAACCATTTGAGACAGACTGTACACTGGTATATTAGCCTCCTTTTTAGACAAACTGTACACTTGTATATTAGCCGCCATTTTGAGACAGGCTGTACACTTGTATATTAGCCACCATTTGAGACAGACTGTACACTGGTATCTTAGCCTTCTTTTTAGACAAACTGTACACTTGTATATTAGCCACCATTTTGAGACAGGCTGTACACTTGTATGTTAGTCACCATTTGAGACAGACTGTACACTGGTATCTTAGCCTCCTTTTTAGACAAACTGTACACTAGCTGGTTTACTAGCCTCCTTTTTAGAAAAACTGTACACTGGTATATCAGCCTCCTTTTTGATACAGACTCACAGTACACTCAGGTATATTAGCCTCTTTTTATGCTGAGATCAGAAAACAAAGTGATGTTAAACGTAGAACCATGCACCTTCCTTCGACAAGCAACTTGGAAGTTGTTTTTAGACTGAACTTGGCTCAAACCCGTGACCTCATTGGGGGTCTTGAGATGGTACCTTAAACCACTAGGCCACAGATGACCTGTCTTGTTAATTAAGTTGATTCTTCACAGTGCAGGTTTACACACAGTTTACCAGTCCATGTGGATGTCTGATTACTAAGTTCTGAAGTCTCATTCTCCTAACATCGGAAGTCTGAGATTTTCATATGAAAATTGACATGATTGCAAGTTATTGCCAGTTTTAAAAAGAAATATGATTACTATGAATTACTTAAGTTCATATGACAATGTATGTAACACACAAATCATTATTTTCATATCTTTTTGTTTTTAACTCCGTATTTTATCCCGAGAAGTTCCTAATCTTGGGAACAGGAGATTTAGAACAGACGGGTGGTAGAGTGTTGGCCACTAATGCTATAAGCTGAGGGATTTAAAAATAAACATTTTCCTGGATTTTATAAGGTTTTGAAATACTTATAAGTGTCATGGTGGATGGGTTTGATCCTCGGCTCAATGGAGGCCTCTCAAAATGCAAACTCTCAGTACTGATTCTATCCAGGAAGCTGACAACACTCTGTACTGGTTCTACCCAGGAAGCTGACAACACTCAGTACTGGTTCTACCCAGGAAGCTGACAACACTCAGTACTGGTTCTACACAGGAAGCTGACAACACTTAGTACTGGTTCTACCCAGGAAGCTGACAAAACTCAGTACTGGTTCTACTCTGGAAGCTGACAACACTCAGTATTGATTCTACCCAGGAAGCTGACAAAACTCAGTACTGGTTCTACCCTGGAAGCTGAAAACACTCAGTACTGATTCTACCCAGGAAGCTGACAACACTCAGTACTGATTCTACCCAGGAAGCAGACAACACTCAGTACTGGTTCTACCCAGGAAGCTGACAACACTCAGTACTGGTTCTACCCAAGAAGCTGACAATACTCAGTACTGATTCTACTCAGTAAGCTGACAACACTCAGTACTGGTTCTACCCAGGAAGCTGACAACACTCAGTACTGGTTCTACCCAGGAAGCTGACAACACTCAGTACTGGTTCTGCCCAGGAAGCTGACAACACTCAGTACTGGTTCTACCCAGGAAGCTTACAATACTCTGTACTGATTCTACTCAGTAAGCTGACAACACTCAGTACTGATTCTACTCAGTAAGCTGACAACACTCAGTACTGGTTCTACCTAGGAAGCTGACAACACTCAGTACTAGTTCTACCCTGGAAGCTGACAATACTCAGTACTGGTTCTACCCAGGAAGCTGACAATACTCAGTACTGATTCTACTCAGTAAGCTGACAACACTCAGTACTGATTCTACTCAAAAAGCTGACAACACTCAGTAATGGTTCTACCCAGGAAGCTGACAACACTCAGTAATGATTCTACTCAGTAAGCTGACAACACTCAGTACTGATTCTACTCAGTAAGCTGACAACACTCAGTAATGGTTCTACCCAGGAAGCTGACAACACTCAGTACTGATTCTACTCAGTAAGCTGACAACACTCAGTACTAGTTCTACCCAGGAAGCTGACAACACTCAGTACTGATTCTACCCAGGAAGCTAACAACACTCAGTACTAGTTCTACCCTGGAAGCTGACAACACTCAGTACTGATTTTACCCAGGAAGCTGACTCAAGAGCAGATCATATAAACCCTGAGCTTTCATTGTATAACCAAGCTAGAACAAATTAGTATAAACTAAACTTAAGTATCCCTGTTTATATTATACAGTTTACAGCGCAAATCAGAGAGGTTTGTTATTTGTACAGAGAGACTGTATACTGGTACATTGTCCTCCTTTTATGTGAAGATTGGAAAAATAAAGTGGTGTTTTGTAAAGCCAGTGAACTGTTTTGTCATGAAATTCCCTCTTTAATTCAATTTCAGCAGCATTTATTAGGGCTTTACTGAAAACACTGGATGTATTGTTTCTGTATCATTATTTCCTCTCTCCGCTGATGTACGTAAGAGTTTTTGTAGTCGATGAAAGTGGAAAGTGATAAATGAACAATTTTCTAAAATAATACGCCATCTCCGTAATGGTACTGTATGAACGATAGCCAGCTAAAAGCTTTACACTGCTCTCAGTAAAGTGCCTTCATTATGACGGCCTATTGACAAAATGCAAATGATACCTCCAAGATCAGTCCGCTAACACGCTGTTAAATACTTAAAATTTCCATTAAAAGCATTTCAAGGATGTCTAAAATGTTACAAAGTCCAAATTCATGTTTCCCGTTAATTGGGGTATTTTACCAGGCCTGTTATTACTGGTTCGAAATGCACAAGGGAAATGGATTGCTTTTTTTTCTCTTTGAGAAAATTTTATGTAAAGATATAAGTGGTATAGTCATCCATTTCCCTACCTCGAAAATGATGAGCTTTTATTATGTCGTCAGGCAAAAAAACTAACTCCATTAAAGGATCTGACGTCTTGTGTGTTATGAAATTTTGAGAGCAATGCTGAGGTTTCCATTTCTTGAAGATTTGATTACAAAAATTATAAATTCAGATAACTTATTTAGTAGTGTCAGCATTTCTTGTGATTCTGTCTTTTATCCCCATGATATCGCACATGGGTGTTAATGTTAAAGAGACAAAACTTGAGTTTTTATCGCGCTCACCAAGTTAAATCTTCATCAAATGGCATGGCTGCCTTTAGGCCACATTTCATGTGAATTCATCGTTAGATCTGCTGGAAAGGCCTACATAGCACAGGAAATGCATCCAAAAATTCATTTTTTCTGGGGGACCAGGCCCCAAGACCTCCCTAGAATCTGGTAGGCTTGTACAACATTTTAAGGTCAGCTATGCCACTCATTACTTTAAAATTATCAGGGTTTCTAAAATTCCAAAATGCAAATCGGTCCAGAGTTTTTATTGGCGTAAGAATCACACTATTTCCATATAAAACCATTATGCCCATGCATTTATATGTATCCCAATACCCCACCCACTGCATAGTTTTATCAGTTTGTTTAATTTTTATAATTAAGGTCAGCTACGCCACTAATTTCTATATAAGTAATTTATTATGCAATAGTTTGTTTAAGATTGTGAAGAGTGCATTTATGATCACATTTGTTGGTACAGACAGTGACTAAATACTGGTACAGGTCAGCAATTAAACATGTTAATGGTATTTAGACATACTCAAGTTCAGATGAGCGGAAAGTTTGCACTTTAAGATGATTGTTTTTCATCTAAAAATAGTTTCAATGAAAGTAATTTAGTCGCCACGAATATGTCCTTGAACCAAAAACAATGAAAACCAATCTCAGTGAAAGATAAAGATTTGACCTTATATGACGGTGTAAGTTTATACTCATTTATTGTAGGTCAACTGCAAAGAAAGTCCAAAGTTTATATAAATAAAAATTATTATGAACTTCTCTCGAGTCCGCTTCCTGGGTAGAGCCAATACTGAGTATTGTTTTTTGAGGCATCTCGCCAAGCTAGGTATCAAACCCGCAACTTTTGGTGTGAGTGGCAGACATTATATCCACTCTATACACTACAGCACCACTCCATTTCAATATAATAGAGTTAAAATAAGGGATATTTAACAGTTATGTACTTCTAAATGAATTTAGATTTTTTATTGCAGTATTCAATATTTTGTTTGTTTGGTTTCTACTCCTTGTTTCAATAGTATTTCAGTTACTACTATATAACAGTGTTCAGCCCACCTAATCATCATTCCAGGGATCAATGTACTAGCCACACCTTATCTCTGTGAGTCGTGAACTACTCCCCCACTTATTCAGATGTGGGAGGTTCATAGTCTTAGAACATAATTCATTTGCCAATTTTATAAGTTGAAAACTGTTCAATGAGGAAATATATTTGAATAACAAACTGTTTTACAGCAATAATTAAATACACGAGGCAAATACTAAAAAATAAGGCATACAAATGATACAATTTTAATTGCCATGGCAAAATTTATAGCCTAATTGTGTTTTTTGCCCTTAAGTTGGGTTTTGATTTAAGCATTAATAAGCTGATATTAAATAAATAAATAAATATCAATTAATGATATATTACCAATTAGGTAGGATATTTTACATCAATTAGAACTCGGTGCTTTAATATAATATCACGGAATCCACTGATTGGAACAGCAAAATTAATGTCATATTTGTGCAAGTTTATAAACACAAATCCAGTTTTACCAGTAAGTCCAACTCAACTCCAAGATGTTATAACTGGGCTCAGTTAGCTGAGTCGATAGCATGTCTGACTGTCAATCCTGGGGTGGTGAAGTATTGTGCTGCAGACACATGGTATGATACCCCAACTGACCATTTTAACACCCTTTTGTACGCTTGCAGACACATTCATGGTCAATTGGTGTCAATTGTAATTATTAGACAATGTAAAGAAAAGTGTGTGACCAAAATGGGACTCTAACCTGGAACACTCTGTCCAACTGCCAGCAGCATTCCTCAGATAAAGCTATTCAGCAAGACTGTTACAAATATGACACTGATAACCAAACAATGCCATCACGCCAGCAGTAAAGCGTCAGTATGATGATCCTGTGGCGCATATATAAGTGCAGGAGGCTTTTCACAACTTTGGCAATAAAACACATTTAAATAAACAAGTGTATATAATATTGGAAAACATCTAGTGAATTTTTTATAGAAATCTATGTAAGCATTTCACATCGTGTCTTTTTAAACATAAATATAATCGAGCAGGTTCAAGGCCTGCGGTGTTACAGAGGAACACAATATGTTACAATGTTTTAACATTCAAAAAGTGTAATAGTGGATTAGTACAAAGAGCCTCTGTATGCCCCTTTAGAATAACACTTTTAAAAATTTCAGAAAACTTCGGAAAAAAAAACACAAACTGGGAAAAATATTACGTGTGTGTCTCCTCTTCCCTGCACCACCCCGTAAAAACTGAATGAGTTGTTACAACCACCACCCCACCACACAAACTGTTACACACCACACCCATAACTTACACACCTTTGACAAAGAAGAGCTAAGTTCAAATATCAAAGGAGAAGAAACAGCAGCACAAATTACTAGTAAAGGAAATGATAGAACTAGAAATACAAGACATTGTGCTCTGCCAGAGGCATACCAATTTCCTAAGGAAAAAATGTAAAGCTATTCTTTTACTGAAAATAACCTTTCATACAATAAGGATTTATACTTGCAGAAAAGCAATTCACACAGGAATAACTTCTAAATGTGCTATAGGTGAACCTGTAATTGTATTTGCAATTAAAACACTTGAGACCTTTTACAATTTAGTGTCAAATGGATACAGTTTTTTCTCTTTGAAGTGCTGAATAAAGCTTTGTATGCTTTTTTTACGACATTTAAAGTAATTTTTAAGCCATCAGTTTATTCATGAGCATGAAAGATTCAGATAATGTCATCTTGTTTAGAAGATTTAATTGGTCTGTTTTTGTTTTTTTGGTGCTGTCCATATAAAGACAACACTTGATAAAAAGGTAATTTCCACACATTAACATTTATTATCAATTGATATATTTCATTTTATTTTCTTAAATAGGGTCCCCAATGTCAGAGTGGTGTAAGAAGTGCTATCTCACCACTAAGGTTGTAGGTTCAAGTCTTGCTTGGTCCAAAAACTTTATTTGAGAAAGTTTGCCAGTCACTTGCAGAAAGATGGTGGTTCTGCATGTATCAATAAAACTGGATATGCCATATGTAACCTGATATGTTTCGAAAAATTGTGTTAAACCCCAATTGTTTGGTTCTAAAAATATCATTAAAATTTCAAAATTAAATCAATATATTACATATTTTGACTTCTTCATTGAACTCCATGGCTGAGTGCTATAATGTGGCTGTGTTCACTTACCCTCACTGCTGAAGTTCTGGATGTGAGCCTAGCTCTGTTCACTTACCCTCACCACTGAGGTTCTGGATGCGAGCCTAGCTCTGTTCACTTACCCTCACCACTGAGGTTCTGGATGCGAGCCTAGCTCTGTTCACTTACCCTCACTGCTGAGGTTCTGGATGCAAGCCTAGCTCTGTTGACTTACCCTCACCACTGAGGTTCTGGATGCGAGCCTAGCTCTGTTGACTTACCCTCACCACTGAAGTTCTGGATGTGAGCCTAGCTCTGTTCACTTACCCTCACCACTGAGGTTCTGGATGCAAGCCTAGCTCTGTTCACTTACCCTCACCGCTGAGGTTCTGGATGCAAGCCTAGCTCTGTTGACTTACCCTCACCACTGAGGTTCTGGATGCGAGCCTAGCTCTGTTCACATACCCTCACCACTGAGGTTCTGGATGCAAGCCTAGCTCTGTTGACTTACCCTCACCGCTGAGGTTCAGGATGTGAGCCTAGCTCTGTTCACTTACCCTCACCACTGATGTTCTGGATGCGAGCCTAGCTCTGTTCACTTACCCTCACTGCTGAAGTTCTGGATGCCAGCTGTGCTCTGTTCACTTACCCGCACTGCTGAGGTTCTGGATGCCAGCCTAGCTCTGTTCACTTACCCTCACCGCTGAGGTTCAGGATGCGAGCCTAGCTCTGTTCACTTACCCTCACCACTGAGCTTCTGGATGTGAGACTAGCTCTGTTCACTTACCCTCACGACTGAGATAGTGGATTGTGGTATATGCTTCTTTTTTTTTAATTTTTGCAGTTCAAACTGAATGTAAAAAATAAAAAAAAAATAGAAAAAAAGAAACAAAAAATTGTCAATGAGTTTTTATTCTTAATCCCACCTTTTACACCAGTCTGTAAAAACAGAGAAAGAAGAAAAACAGAAACATTTGCGAGAAATGTCTGTAGACGGAGACTGCTATTACCAGTGTGTTTGTTAACAAACCCTTACAACAGAAATGAATTAATGCTAAATTACTTGAAATATAACTTGATATTTTTATGGCATTCCATTTGTAATATTCTAGTGCTGGCAATTAATTATGGAGTTGAGATGTACAATTAGCTGTTACAGATATTCCATTTCAGTCACAGCTAATCTGTAAAAGGCAATTGGCTTTTAACTTAAGTCTCCCAGAGACAGTCTCACAACACCATTGGAAACAGTATGCTTTTAAAGGCAATTTGAAATGTGCCATTAATAAACAATTCTTATGCTATTTAAGTACCCTGGAAAACTGTCTCATTACATCATTAAAGCCATTAGTTTTTTTTTAAAAGCTTCTTAACCCCTCTTATGTATCACAACACTATGGATGTAAATGTTATCAAAAGGTTAAACTTTCAAACATGTCTTGAATCGGGTTACAAGTGCCATATATGGAACACAATCACTGATCTTTAGCAGGTAATTGTTTATATTTTATGCTATGAGACTGGAAGCGTCATTTCAAACTGTAATAAAGTGATATAGATGTCTTCTTTTCCAACAGTTTTAAAGTGACACCCACTTGCCCTCCCCTCTCTGTAGTCTGAATGTGATATTTTACCTTTAAGTTGCAGCAGTGTCTGTTGTCACACTGAATGGGTTTTGGATATTATTAGGCCTTTTGCATTCTCCTCTGAGATAATGATTATATACAGGTTATATTGCCTACTTTTGAATGTATATTGGCTCTTGTATTGGTCGTATGGTGAAACCTCCCACTAATTTAAAATATATACTCTTTGATAGAGCTGTGATGCCACCTTGATTTTTATTGTAGTTTCATTTTTTTGTGATACATGTTGATATATATATATATTGAGTAAATACCTTGATACTGCTGTGACACAATATTTTGTCATCTCGCAGTTCTGAGATTGTAACCACCTGGTCACTGAGTATCCTAGGATACTCCTAGGTTCCCAAGCAACCCACTATTTTCAGGATGACCTGTAATAAATCATCCATAAATGGAGTGTTATGTTGTAATTGGGGATGTCACAGTGGTGTAGTAAAAATAATATCTACTGTGAACCATTACATTTATCACTGTAATTGTGAACCATTACATTTATCACTGTAATTGTGAACCATTACATTTATCACTGTAATTGTGAACCATTACATTTATTACTGTAATTGTGAACCATTACATTTATCACTGTAATTATGAACTATAATATTTATTACTGTAATTGTGAACCATTACATTTATTACTGTAATTGTGAACCATTACATATTATCACTGTAGTTATGAACTATAATATTTATTACTGTAATTGTGAACATTACATTTATTACTGTTATTATGAACTATAATATTTATTTCTGTAATTGTGAACCATTACATTTATTACTGTAAGTGTGAACCATTACATTTATTACTGTAAGTGTAAATCATTACATAAATTACTGTAAGTGTAAACCATTACATTTATTATTGTAAGTGTAAACCATTACATTTATTACTACCGTGGCATGGTCTAGTGGTAGAGCGTCCGCCTCGCATGCAATAGGTCTTGGGTTCAATCCCCAGCCGGGTCATACCAAAGACTATAAAAATGGTACTAGAAGCTTCCTCGCTTGATGCTCAGCATTTAGAGGAGAGTTCTAGGTCTGGTCGACCCGGTGTCAGTATAATGTGACTGGGTGGGGTATCATACCATGTGTCTGCGGCATGATACTCCAGTGTGACAGTGCTTAGAATACAGTCTCAAGTAGACACCATCATGATATGACTGAAAATTTGTTGAAAGCGACGCTAAACACCATACAACAACAATAACAACATTTATTACTGTAAGTGTAAACCATTACATTTATTACCGTAATTTGGAGTAGTGTAATGTTATTGTTTACACTTTCCAATAGTGTTGTGATACCAGTCATTAATGGCGGAGATCGTCACATCACAGATAGTTGTGTGATACCGCTGCCTAATGGTTGGGATGTCATTCTCACAGCCTACACTGAAAGTGAGTTAAGCTGTTATTGACTGGAAGTCTCATTACTGCTATTTATTTGTGAAACTTTTACTATGTCTTTTAATACTATCAACTAAATCTAACTGTCTTATATTCAGTCTGGCATTTTGGTAATGTGATTGGTGAAAATAGATCTATTAGAAGTTTTACTGGATATACATTATTGAACATAAAATACGGTAATATATATGTCTCTAGAAACTCTCACTATTAAAATAATAAGGAAGATTGTCAAATTTGATCTAAGAATTAGTTTTAATGAGGTGACGTCTGAGGATCATTTTGAAAAAACAAAAGAAACTGTAAATAAGAATGACGTGGAGCTTTTGAGTGTTGACGTGTGATTTAACACAACTACCTTTCTGGATGTGATTTTTTTGTAAATAGTGATTATAGGTAAAACACATATTTTTTTTAGATAAAGTACTTAATCATCTAATTGTTAAATTAAGTACTTAATCATCTAATTGTTAAATAAAGTAATTAATCATCTAATTGTTAAATAAAGTACTTAATTATCTAATTGAAACTCTGCGATATGGCTCTAACAAATTATGTAAAAAATATATACGGTAATCATTGAATAATGTAAGATAAAATAAAAAAACGTTATTTTCTCTAAAATTATTGATGGCTTTAATACTGCCTATATTTTGTATACATATAATTCTATTACATATGACATGTTTACAGTTCTGTAATGAGTCTTACTAGGTCTCCTCCATTACATGTTTCCTTATCAATTTGTCACTTAACCTTTGATTAAATAATTACTATATATAAAATAGGGGCATATTGAGAACTCTTAATATCTTCTTGTGTCCTTGTGTAGGAGTGACCCTACATATTGGTTCACTTTTACCATGTGGAACTCATGCTCACACACCATAACACACAATACATCAAATCACATGTCGAATTTCACATCAAATCATACATCAAATCTCACATCCAGTCATACATCAAATCACACATCAAGTCATACATCAAATCACATGTCGAATTTCACATCAAATCATACATCAAATCTCACATCCAGTCATACATCAAATCACACATCAAGTCATACATCAAATCACACATCAAATCATACATCGAATCTCACATCAAATCATTCATTAAATCTCACATCAAGTCATACATCAAATCACACATCAAATCATACATCGAATCTCACATCAAATCATTCATCAAATCTCACATCAAATCTCACATCAAATCATACATCAAATCACACATCAAATCAATCTTCACTACTGAAAAGGCACAACCATGGAAACAATCTGAAACCTGAATTTTTTTTTAATTAAACTTGTTTTTAACACATGTGTTAAAAAATTAAATTAAATTGACATTTCCTTGGATAACCACTGTACAGACAAAAACTGATGAAATCAAAATGTATTTTACTCTTTGTACATGCTATAAAATTAGTAACTACTACTACTACTACTACTACTGCTACTACTACTACAATATAGGTTGTTCTCTTGTTCTGGATTTAACATCTTAGATGAACTTTATTCCATTACTCAGAACAAAAACATTTGACTTACAGAATATTTCGACTGTATCACACAGTCTTCAACAGCTTCGTACTGAGTCAATCATGCAAAGTATCGAAAAGATAAGAAGTCAGAAATTGACCATGTGAAGATGGCACTACAGACAGACGGTTACCCTGAGCAGATGTTCATTATTCAAAAGAAGGAAGAACATGATAATAAGACACAGATCAAGAGCGAAAAAACGAATGTGGGAATGCCATAAGAATATCTGAAGCCCTACATAGAGTTTTCAAGAAACATGGCATTAACATGTACCATCGACCATACAACTCAACACGACAACAACTCACCCAGGCCAAAGACAAAACATAAAAATGTTGTGTGTTACACTGCATTAAATGTGAGAACTGGGATAGAGATAATGTTGGTGGAACTGGACGATCACTTGACATCAGAATGAAAGAACATGTGGCTAGATCCAAATCGGCCATTCATGAACATCGTCACAATACTGGACACCACATCAAACCTGAAAACATCAAGGTTCTAACATCAGAGGACATCCATATTAAGCAACGTGTCAAAGATGCGATAGCGATAAAACAACGGTCGTCACTCAACCGGGATGAAGAACTGGAGTTACCTCTAGTGTACATTGCTCTCCTTGATGATGTTGTTGTATGGTGTTTAGCATTGCTTTCAACAATTGTTCAGTCATATCGCAACGGTGTCTACTTGAGACAGTATTCTAAGCGCTGTCACACTGGAGTATCATGCCGCAGACACATGGTATGATACCCCACCAAGTCATGTTATACTGACACCCGGGCCGACCAGACCTAGAACTCTCCTCTTAATGCTGAGCATCAAGCAAGGAAGTTTCTAGTACCATTTTTAAAGTCTTTGGTATGAACCGGCCGGTGATTGAACCCACGACCTTCCGCATGCGAGGCGGACGCTCTACCACTAGACCACGCCATGGTCATCAGTGCATAATGAAGACAGTGTGATACATTTGAAATATTCTGTAAGTCAAATGTTCTGTCCCGAGTAATGGAATATAGTTCATCTAAGATTTTCAGTTATAGTTTATGAAAAACATCATGCAGTTGTAATGTTTATTCATTTGGTGATCTTGTATACCGGTAAATGTAATCCATTTCTCTGTCTGTCTCTGTTTTAAGTGACTAAGGTGTCACAGTATCACTAACAGGAATGTCCTCCAATGGCTTTAAATGATGTTTCTTTAGGCTTATGTTGCCTGCTATTCATTATCACAAACAACTGTCAGGACACTGACACAGAGTTGGGCACCATCACTCTCTCTCTCTCTATAATATATATATATATATATGGAGATAATTATTTGTGAATAACCAAGACATAAATGTACAGACCAGACTACGGCAAGTGCGCCTAGCTACAATGCAAACCATAGATACAATATCAAGGCCTCTGCCAAACCAATAAATTTGGTGTCGACCATGACTTATATACTATGGAATTACATGCAACACATCTGGACAGGGTGGACAAATTTACATACATGAACTGATAGCTTTATATGAGTAGGATCCAGTTAAGGATTCATGACTACTCACATGCTATACAAAGGACAGATTTATATATATATATATATATATATATATATATATATATATATATATATACATCTGTCATAACTGTGGTGTACACAACACTGGAACTTACCTGATAATTAAGTAGCCTGCATCTAATTGGTGTTAGGTGTGATATACACGAAAGTTATTCTTTGTTCATCAGATTGGTGTGTCTAATATGTTGTAATGATGCACCAAGATGCTGCTACGGTAACCTGATAGGTTAAGTATACACCAATGTGGTGCTATATGTCCCTGATAGAATGATGCAGTTTTGTGCCAATGTGGTGCTATGTGGCCCTGATAGAATGATGAAGTATGCACTAATGTGGTGCTATGTGGCCCTGATAGAATGATGTGGAATGTGCCAATGTGGTGCTATGTTGCCCTGATAGAATGATGAAGTATGCACTAATGTGGTGCTATGTGGCCCTGATAGAATGATGAAGCATGCACTAATGTGGTGCTATGTGGCCCTGATAGAATGATGAAGTATGCACTAATGTGGTGCTATGTGGCCCTGATAGAATGATGTGGAATGTGCCAATGTGGTGCTATGTTGCCCTGATAGAATGATGAAGTATGCACTAATGTGGTGCTATGTGGCCCTGATAGAATGATGTGGAATGTGCCAATGTGGTGCTATGTGGCCCTGATAGAATGATGAAGTATGCACCAATGTGGTGCTATGTGGCCCTGATACAATGATGCGGAATGTGCCAATGTGGTGCTATGTTGCCCTGATAGAAATATGCAGTATGCACCAATGTGATGCTATATGGCCCTGATAGAATGATGCATTATGCACCAATGTGATGTTATGTGGCCCTGATAGAATGATGCATTATGCACCAAAGTTGTTATATGTGCCTCTGGTAAGTGGTATGCACCAATGTGATGATATATGTGTACCTGATATGTGTGGTATGCAGAAAGGTGATGAAATATGTCTACCTGATAGGTATGCTTTGCACCAATGTTTTGCTATGTACCCCTGATAAGTGTGTATGAATGATAGTGGTGCTATGATCGTGTATTTGATAGAATGGTACAATGTATGCACCAAAATGTTGCTATGTGCACCTGAGAGAATATTGTGGTATGCATCTAGATGATGTGATACTCTGTGATTCCTTGTGTACCAATCTACTAGCTGTATAGCAAAGTTTTGTTGTCACAATGTTTTGCTTTAAATTCCTTCTGCACTACTATACTGTAAAACATCTATTCACTAGTTCTCATATATGTATCACCAGAAATGGATTTCCATTGAAAACAAATCTGTGGTTACTAATTTACATGTGCTTTGAGAGTCTCTGAAACAATTGTTTAAATCTAGTGCAACACAGAACAAATCTGTATATGATTCCTGAGAGTGTTTCTGACTAAGTGGTATTAATGCATCACTCTGAGTCTGCTGTAAACATGGAGATTTGTTTTCATTTCAAACAACACTAAACACAGACATTATTTGGGGGGACATGGAAAGACATTATATGGAGGCAGTCTGTGCATCATCAGCTGACAACTCTCTCATTACAAGCCATTTTCTCCTACTGAAACATGGGCTGCCAGAGTAATGCAAGGTGGCTCATGTTGATTTCACTGATCCTCTAAGTTGGCAGTGTGAGATTTTAAAACTGGCGTGGTAGTGGATAGTTGCTCAATATTCATTTATAGGAATTCTTAGAATGTAAGTAGTAATGAATCAAACAATGTGTATACAGTTTGTAAATGGGTATCATCAGTTTGTGATTGTAATGATGGCTTAAAAGGTGTGTTAAGATGTTTTATGTTCTTGTCAATATGTAAATGTTGTAGTTTACATTGCACAGTGATGACATATCATGTGACATATTATTGTTCATTTTCATGGGACATGTTAATGTAGTGTTGATATCACATGTCCTTGTAACTTGAGAAGCGCATGTGCAGCTTTCTGATGCTGGTTTAAACATCAGACTATTTTCGGTGTTTGGATTATTTCCCGGTCTATAGATTATTTCCTGGTCTTTTTTGCATTTTACATGTTATAGAGCTTTGAACGCATTAACTTTTTATGTTTACCCAAAGCTGCTAACTTTGTATTCGGAACAATTAATGTTTATTGCATATTCATAATGTTTAAAGCTAGTGGTGTACTTACTTTAAATGAAGTAATAAAAATATTTACATAATTTTGCTTAAAACATACAATCCCTCCTGTGTTTTGAAAATCTCCTCTTTTTTAAACATACGTGTAAATTCTGAGTCTAACTCTTGCTCACATTAAAAGAGAAGATAGGCACAATGTGCTTCAGTACAGACAACAATTTAGTATAAAATTTTCGGTAGAGTGAATTTTCCATCTGGACGAGTAATTTTTACCAGTCCACTTGTCCAATGGAATGACACTTTTAAAAGTTTTCCCGACCCCTGAAATCGTATTACTTTATCTATGTCAAAGAATCACATTACATATCTTACTTCATAGTTGTTTATATGAATGAATGAATAGGGTTTTACAGCGTACCAACACATTATAGGTTATTCGATGCCAACAGGAAGAAAGATTCCAAGTTCACTCTACATGTACAAAAACAACAAATTAACATACAGATTAAAAAAAAATACATCAACAAATGAATATGTAGAATGAACCTAGAACCTTGATACCTGCAGAACTGCAAAGTTTCAGCAAATTCTATTGTATTACTCAATTTGTCGCTTCTTAAATGTCCCATACCTGTTACATATCACATATCTTTTCCATATCACATATATGTTACATAACACATATATGTTACATATCATATATGTTACATGTCACATATATTTTACATGTCACATATATGTTACATATCACATATATGTTACATGGGACATATATGTTTCATATCACATATCTGTTACATATCACATATATTTTACATGAAGTATATATGTTACAAATCACATATCTTTTACATGTCACATATCTTATACATATCAGAATCTGTTACTGTCACATATCTGTTACATATCAAATATCTGTTACATATCACATATCTTTTACATGAGAGATAACAACATTGTTTGACTTCCAGTCAGCAGGTATAGACTGTGAGAGATAACCACATTGTTTGACTCTCAGTCAGCAGGTATGGACTGTGAGAGATTACCACATTGTCTGGCTCTCCATCAGTCAGCAGGTATGGACTGTGAGAGATTACAACATTGTCTGGCTCTCCATCAGTCAGCAGGTATGGACTGTGAGAGATAACCACATTGTTTGACTCCCAGTCAGCAGGTATAGACTGTGAGAGATAACCACATTGTTTGACTCTCAGTCAGCAGGTATGGACTGTGAGAGATTACCACATTGTCTGGCTCTCCATCAGTCAGCAGGTATGGACTGTGAGAGATTACCACATTGTCTGGCTCTCCATCAGTCAGCAGGTATGGACTGTGAGAGATAAACCACATTGTTTGGCTCTCAGTCAGCAGGTATAGACTTTGAGAAATAACCATATTGTTTTACTCTCTACTCAGTCAGCAGGTATGGACTGTGAGAGATAACTACATTGTTTGGCTCTCAGTCAGCAGATATGGACTGTGAGAGATAACTACATTGTTGGCTCCCAGTCAGCAGGTATGGACTGTGAGAGATAACTACATTGTTTGGCTGTCAGTCAGTAGGTATGGACTGTGAGAGATTACCACATTGTTTGGTTCTCTACTCAGTCAGCAGGTATAGACTGTGAGAGATTACCACATTGTTTTGGCTCCCAATCAGCAGGTATGGGCTGTGAGAGATAACCACATTGTTTGGCTCCCAGTCAGCAGATATAGACTGTGAGAGATTACCACATTATTTGGTTCTCTACTCAGTCGCAGGTATGGACTGTGAGAGATTACCACATTGTTTGGCTCCCAGTCAGCAGGTTTGAACTGTGAGAGATAACCATATGATTTGACTCCCAGTCAGCAGGTATGGACAGTGAGAGATAACCACATTGTTTGGCTTCCCAGTCAGTAGGTATAGACTGTGAGAGATAGCCACATTGTTTGGCTCTCTGTCAGCAGGTATATACTGTGAGAGATAACTACATTGTTTGGCTCCCAGTCAGCAGGTTTAGACTGTGAGAGATAACCACATTGTTTGGCTCTCAGTCAGCAGGTATAGACTGTGAGAGATAACCACATTGTTTGGCACCCAGTCAGCAGGTATAGACTGTGAGAGATAACTACATTGTTTTGCTCCCAGTCAGCAGGTATAGACTGTGAGAGATAACCACATCGTTTGACTCTCAGTCAACAGGTATAGACTGTGAGAGATAGCCACATTGTTTAGCTCTCAGTCAGCAGGTATCGACTGTGAGAGATAACTACATTGTTTTGCTCCCAGTCAGCAGGTATAGACTGTGAGAGATAACCACATTGTTTGACTCTCAGTCAGCAGTTTATTTTGAAGCCCTTTCTGAAATTGATACTAAAATGGTCCATAATAAGAAAATAAATAATAGAACAGTCACATTACAATGTATTTAGAAATGAGGAAATACATGCCCATATTAACTGCTTAATATGCATGTTCCTTTCTATAGCACATGTCTATATGTTAATAAATCTAGAATATATCAATGAACTGTTAGTGTCAAATTTTAACCTTTAATCTAAATTGAGACTACATTGACATACGCCAGCTTACAGTTAATGAACAGCCAAGGCAGGAACTTTGACATGGCATAAATAAACAATTTATCCTCAATGTCACTAATTAGAATCTTTTTTGCCTTAACAAGGTCAGTTTTTATTCTCATTAGCAACTAAATTTGCAAAGTTTATGGTGTCTCAGTCCTGCACTTCAACTGGAGAATCTTGTTTCGAAGATAAGGGACTCCTAATGATGAAAATTAAGACATTTCACTGGTTAAGTTACAAGGTAGAGATACATAATATCTGAGGTAGATGAGAGTAATGAAGCAGTTATAGTAGTCATATAGCAGTCATATGCTCTAGGAATTTTGTAAAAAATAATTAGTTGCAAAAACAGGCATCTTCAATTCATAAATAAACGTGGAGCATAAATATAGCATTATATACTGGAAGACAGAAAACATTATGTCAACCTTAATGGTGTATTTGATGGTGTCTTTAATGATTTAGAAAAACAAAACAAAAGTCATGAAGGTATAGGTGTGTTTTATTTTCTGAACAGGGATGTTTATGGTGATTTGAAAAAAAATATATCTATCGAAAAGTGTAAGTAGATATTTTTATCATTTCTAATGAACTGTAAAAAATGATTTTTTTTTGTCAGGAGCAGGTATTTCAGTATGTTTAATTTTAGGATTTAAGTTTAAAATATTTGTCAAAGAAAAATATTTTTATATTGTCAATAAAGATTAATGTTTCTTTGTTTTATACATATTTTATAAAAAAAAATAAATAAAAAAGGAGCATATAATACCCCATTTGAATAAATTGTTTTTAATGATTTCAAAATAATAAAGTTTATATGTACAGTCATATAATAATTTAGATAAAACATGGCATGGTAGTGCAATAAATAGAGTGTTGGCCATTTATGCTAGAGGCTGCTGGATAAATCCCCAGCTTGACCCATTAGACTCTTAAAACCAATGCTCTGTACTGGTTTGCAATGCTCAGTACTGGTTAACAATGCTCTGTACTGGTTTGCAATGCTCAGTACTGGTTAACAATGCTCTGTCCTGGTTAACAATGCTCATTACTGGTTAACAATGTTCAGTACTGGTTAACAATGCCCAGTACTGGTTAACAATGCTCTGTACTGGTTAACAATGCTCTGTACTGGTTAACAATGCTCAGTACTATGTAACAATGCTCAGTACTGGTTAACAATGCTCAGTACTGGTTAACAATGCTCTGTGCCCGTTAACAATGCTCTGTACTGGTTAACAATGCTCTCTACTAGTTAACAATGCTCTGTACCCATTAACAATGCTCTGTACTGGTTAACAATGCTTTGTACCTGTTAACAATGCTTAGTACTGGTTAACAATGTTCTGTACCAATTAACAATGCTCAGTACTGGTTAACAATGCTCTGTATAGGTTAACAATGCTCAGAACTGATTCTGCATTGTGACGTGGATGTGAGAATGTTTCATATAAGCTCTGAGCTCACTTCACTATTAAACTGAAATAAATTAATAACTAATAATTTATATATTTTTTTAGTTAGAGTTTTATGATAAAATAAAGAAAAATCTTCTTTTTTTTAAACTACTAGCTATAACCATGTCATGTAATACTGACAAACTTTATAAAAAAAAAAAAAAAGTAATGCCATAAGATAAATTATTATTTATTAAAGTGTTGATGTCTTATATTGGTTGGTTTTGATAATCCTGAATTACCCAGGATTCCAGGGTTACAAATCTAGATAAGAGAAGATAATCTGGACCTTTGATAAGAAGTAGGCACACAAACAAGTCATGTAGATGTATTAGCTTTATTTTTATTGAGTAAGGGACAAATGTTTGGATTTTGTTGTGTATGGTTTAAGTAATTAATGCTATATAATTTATTAACACAACAGTGTCACAGATAAGAATGTTTTCTTTGTAAATTTGCAATTTTAATTAGAAACTTTGTATCACCATTAAAATGATTGGTAATCTATTATTATTTTATACTGTCAGCTTTATTAAGCATATTATATTAAAGCTAACTTTTTCATAGTCTAGCATGTTCCTGAATTATTTCATTCTAGAAGTATGTTTGTATAGCTTTTTCCATCTGTGAACTTTTTTGGTATAGTGAAACTTTTATACTGGAACATTTTATGGTAATTGTTTCCATATGGAATACTTTTTGTATTATCCCTTTACTTCATATGGACACCTTTGAACACCTCTAATATAGAAGGCTTATGAAAACAGTGTAGAACCAGAACGTGCAATCAGAACAGGTTCTGCACTGTTTTTAGCTCTATCAGAATAAATAGGTAAAATGTATTTATTCATGGACATTGACTATGTGTGGCTTTTGAGTTTGGAAGAGTCCAGTTGAATTGCA